>JAIOJX010000003.1:54466498-55694623 GCA_022376925.1 Tragulus kanchil | reverse complement strand
TCCAGCCTGGGTCACCAGTGCTGCCTTGGCTTCCCTGGGGTTGCTGCTGGACGTGCGTGGGTGCCCGCCATCACTTCCTTCACATGTGTCCCCTCCTCTTCCATGCTCGCCTTTCCTAAGTGTCCCCGCAGCTGTGTCCTGACAGGTGGCCCAAACCCGATGCCCTGCAGGGTTGGCACTGGGTTTCCACATTAGAGGAAGGTTGCCCCTAAGCTTGTGCAGCCGTGACCTGGGGCCTCTAAATGAGGAGCGGAGCTCCGGGCCCCACTTCCTGCCTCTTCTCACCACCTCCCCTTTCCTCTGCAGCCTGCCGCCCGGCCTCCCGTGCCCGCACATCAGGTGCCACCCTATAGGGCGGTGTCGGCCCGGCTGCGGCCCTGCGCCTTCTCCCAGAGCACCCCCATCGGGCTGGACCGTGTGGGACGCCGGCGGCAACTGAGAGCGTCCAACGGTGAGTCTCACGGGCCCCCGCTCCGGGCAGGTCCTGCTCCTGGAGACAGGCGTGGAGTTGTTGATCAATTCAGGATCCTGGTCCATTGTGCTCGTCCACCTGGACTGGGCCCAGGATAGCGGGGCTCACTGGGTGTCAGACCCACCTTTGCAGGGGTGGGCTCGGAACCCCCATCCAGGGATGGTGCCCTGTGGGCTCTGCGTCGTCGTGGTGACTTTGACCTTGAGTCTGGGTACTAGGTTCCTGCCATGGCGAACTGACCACGAATGGGCTCCTGGGGATTTATCTTAACCCTTTGAAAGCTCCTTCTGTGGGATAGAGATTCAGCAGTACTGTTGCTCTAATCGATGGTACACGCATGAAAGAGTGGATCTAACAGGGCCATGCACACTCCGACCTGGGACTTACCCTGTGAGCACTTGCTGACCTGACTTTACAGAATGGCTTCAGGTTCCTGAGTGAGGACGCCAATGTCCGAGCCAGCCTGCTGCCTGGGCAGTGGCGTGTCCAGTGCATGGGGCAGGGATAGGACAGGCAGTTACGTGGGACAGACGCCCTCCCGTGTGCTCTGAGGATTAACTCATCTGATCTCAGCTCTGTGCTTGGCGGGTACTCTTGTGATCCTCACCTTACAGATCAGAAACCCCAAGTGTAAACAGATAAACCACCCAGGAAATGGCAGAGAAGGAACTTGAATCTGCAGTCAGAATTTTCACTCCAGGCCTGTGTTTTTAGCCACTGAGCTGTGCTGAGTCTTCAAAGAGGCGTGGAGGACTGGTGCTTCAGTGCTGGGCTTGCTGTCTTGTTTTTGAGGAGGAGCCTCATGTGTGAGTGGTGGACAGGGCATCAGAGGCCTTGCTGGCCGCTGCTTATGTCCTGCATGTGATGGTGGGTGCCAGAGCCGTGAGAAGGGGCAGGATTTAAAGAGTGTTGTTTCTGGAGATTTGAAGGAGGGTATTGCTTGGTGACATTAAGATTTCAGGGAGCAGGAGTGGGAGGAACCGAGGAGAGTGGAGACGTGACGCAGAAATTGTTGTCCCTGGAGGGCTGAGCAGTCAGGACGTGGGGTACAGTCCGGCTGAGGAGCTGTCCCCGCCTCTCCCACCATCAGGCAGCCTGGTTTCTGCTCCAGGAGGAATCCAGGCTGGGCTCTCATCAGACGGGAAAGAGCCATCAGAGGGTGACTGGAGGCTCAGGAAGCTTTCCAGCACCTCTTGCCCTGTGTCCTCTCAGCTGAGCCAGGGACTCCTGGGATTGAGCCCTCACCCTGCCCCAGGGCCCCTGCCTCCCGAGGCCAGGCTTCCGTCCCTGCCGGCCGGATCCCCTGTGCCTGTTCCGCTCTCGGCGAATGCACAGGCTCCTGGGGATTTATCTTAACCCTTTGAAAGCTCCTTCTGTGGGATAGAGATTCTGTTGCTCTAATCGATGGTACACGCATGAAAGAGTGGATCTAACAGGGCCATGCACACTCCGACCTGGGACTTACCCTGTGAGCACTTGCTGACCTGACTTTACAGAATGGCTTCAGGTTCCTGAGTGAGGACGCCAATGTCCGAGCCAGCCTGCTGCCTGGGCAGTGGCGTGTCCAGTGCATGGGGCAGGGATAGGACAGGCAGTTACGTGGGACAGACGCCCTCCCGTGTGCTCTGAGGATTAACTCATCTGATCTCAGCTCTGTGCTTGGCGGGTACTCTTGTGATCCTCACCTTACAGATCAGAAACCCCAAGTGTAAACAGATAAACCACCCAGGAAATGGCAGAGAAGGAACTTGAATCTGCAGTCAGAATTTTCACTCCAGGCCTGTGTTTTTAGCCACTGAGCTGTGCTGAGTCTTCAAAGAGGCGTGGAGGACTGGTGCTTCAGTGCTGGGCTTGCTGTCTTGTTTTTGAGGAGGAGCCTCATGTGTGAGTGGTGGACAGGGCATCAGAGGCCTTGCTGGCCGCTGCTTATGTCCTGCATGTGATGGTGGGTGCCAGAGCCGTGAGAAGGGGCAGGATTTAAAGAGTGTTGTTTCTGGAGATTTGAAGGAGGGTATTGCTTGGTGACATTAAGATTTCAGGGAGCAGGAGTGGGAGGAACCGAGGAGAGTGGAGACGTGACGCAGAAATTGTTGTCCCTGGAGGGCTGAGCAGTCAGGACGTGGGGTACAGTCCGGCTGAGGAGCTGTCCCCGCCTCTCCCACCATCAGGCAGCCTGGTTTCTGCTCCAGGAGGAATCCAGGCTGGGCTCTCATCAGACGGGAAAGAGCCATCAGAGGGTGACTGGAGGCTCAGGAAGCTTTCCAGCACCTCTTGCCCTGTGTCCTCTCAGCTGAGCCAGGGACTCCTGGGATTGAGCCCTCACCCTGCCCCAGGGCCCCTGCCTCCCCGCAGGCCAGGCTTCCGTCCCTGCCGGCCGGATCCCCTGTGCCTGTTCCGCTCTCGCTGTGCTTCCCTGTGAACTTCCCCGTCGTTACTAGAATGAAGTACCAGCCCGTGAGGAGTTCAGGCTGTCGCCCGCCCGCTGCCTGCTTCCTCCCAGCACTCTCGCCCACTGCCCGGCCCTCACCCTCGCTCTGCCCAGAACCTCCTGCCTTCGCTTTACATACGGCAGTGTTCTTCCTGCTCGGAATTCAAAACCCACTCCCCTGGGGACCCTGGGGACAAGTGCACCGTCATCTGGCACAGAAGTTCCTTCTCTCCAGCCCAGTCATCAGCATCTGCTGATGTACTTCAAGAAAGTTAGTAAAAGGAGAGAAAAGGCACTGAACACATGGTATCCTTCCCAGCATTACGTGTTTTGGAAAAGAGTTGAAGAAGTTGGAGTGTTCCCTTTCAGCACACTAGTGCGTCCAGTGTCCAGTGGGCGACCGCTTCAGTATGGTTGGCAGCATCAATAGGGAAAAGCCAATAACAGCAGGAAGAATGACTGCTGGAATGTGAGAAAAGTGTGGAAGAAAGGAAATACAGTCACACAGGTATTATATTAGTTTGCTAGGGCTGCTGTCAAAAAGGATCACAACTTCCTGCAGGGGCGCTGTGCAACAGCCCGGAGGGGTGGAATGAGGGGGACATACATATGACCAATCTGGGATCATGCATATCTCTGGGATCAACAAAACTCTGTAAAAGTTAAAAGTAAAATAAAAATTTAAAAAAAAGAAAAAGGATCACAACTCAGGTGCCTTAAGGGGCAGGACGGAACTGTCTCAGTTCTGGAGGCTGGAGGCAGGGTGGGTGCCTTCCGAGGCCTGGGGTGGGGACCCCTTCTCGGCTCCAGGCTCCTGGCAGCCTCAGGTCTCCTGAGCCTCGGCGTCTGCCGCCTTCCTCTTCAGGTGGTGTCCTGTAGAGTTAGGGCCCACCCTAATGATCACAGGTCAGCTTGATCACTTACTATGAGCTTATTTCCAAATAAGGCCGCATTCCCACTGGTATTGGGGGTTAGAATTATTCAGCCCATAACGTACCACGATTGCAGCCCTATACAGATGTACACGTATGGTCAGAAGTTAATAAGAGTGTACAAAAGTGAAAATAGTGCAGTCAGGCAGGTAGGAATGGGGTATTTCGCAGAGTCTGAGGATGGAGGTTTAGCTCTCCTGCTGAGGTAGTGGGTCCACCAGCCAGCCGGGAATGGGGACTGAGAGGAGGGTGGGTCCTCCAGGGATGAGGGAGCTGGTGCATGGATTCCCTGACTGCGTGGAAGAAGGTCGTTCCTCCAGAGGAAATCCATCCCTCCATTCACTTGGTGTCCGCTGGGGGCCTGCCCTGAGCTGTGACATAGCAGGGGCCATAAAGAAGTGGAAGCAGTTGGACGGTATTCTTTTTGGGGAGTGGGGAGGGTGGCTTATGCAGCTTGCAGGATCTTACTTCCCTGACCAGGGACCGAACCCGGGCCCTCAACCATGAAAGTGCAAAGTCCTAACTACCGACTACCAGGAAATTCTAGGTGTTGTTTTTTTAAAAGAACATGACACACCAATTCCACGTGTAATTGAAACCTCTCACTCCTTCCCTGGAAACAACCCAAGGCTCACAGATCACTGCCAGTTTCTCCACGTCCAGGGCCTCGGGCCAGGTCCCTCCCTCGCTCCCTCCTCCAGTCCCACCACCGTTTGTGTCCACAAGTAAATGGAAGCAGCACACGCTTCTCACAGTAGACAGAGGTGGGAGGAGAGGAAACAGAAGACACACAGACATCATGTGTGCATACACAGATACCTGGCAAGCCTGAGCCTCCCCTCAGCCTCTGGCTGCAGCGCACGTCTCTCCCCCGGGGAATCTGGTCCCACGCGTGCTCCAGACCCCTGCCCCTCCCCGCACCTGGTGCTCGTCTTTGCCAGCTGAGGTGCTCCAAGCCTGTTCTCCAAGATTCTGAACTGGCCGTGGTCCCACTTGCTTCTAGTCACCACGATCTCCTTGATTACCCTCTCAGTCAAAAATCAGTCAGTCTACCAAAAAAAAAAAAATGTGGAGCATCAGCTGTGAGCCAGACATCATTGTCACTACCTGAAGTACAGCAGAGAAGAAGGCTATGACTTATTTCCAAATAAGGCCGCATTCCCACTGGTATTGGGGTTAGAATTATTCAGCCCATAACGTACAGATTGCAGCCCTATACAGATGTACACGTATGGTCAGAAGTTAATAAGAGTGTACAAAAGTGAAAATAGTGCAGTCAGGCAGGTAGGAATGGGGTATTTCGCAGAGTCTGAGGATGGAGGTTTAGCTCTCCTGCTGAGGTAGTGGGTCCACCAGCCAGCCGGGAATGGGGACTGAGAGGAGGGTGGGTCCTCCAGGGATGAGGGAGCTGGTGCATGGATTCCCTGACTGCGTGGAAGAAGGTCGTTCCTCCAGAGGAAATCCATCCCTCCATTCACTTGGTGTCCGCTGGGGGCCTGCCCTGAGCTGTGACATAGCAGGGGCCATAAAGAAGTGGAAGCAGTTGGACGGTATTCTTTTTGGGGAGTGGGGAGGGTGGCTTATGCAGCTTGCAGGATCTTACTTCCCTGACCAGGGACCGAACCCGGGCCCTCAACCATGAAAGTGCAAAGTCCTAACTACCGACTACCAGGAAATTCTAGGTGTTGTTTTTTTAAAAGAACATGACACACCAATTCCACGTGTAATTGAAACCTCTCACTCCTTCCCTGGAAACAACCCAAGGCTCACAGATCACTGCCAGTTTCTCCACGTCCAGGGCCTCGGGCCAGGTCCCTCCCTCGCTCCCTCCTCCAGTCCCACCACCGTTTGTGTCCACAAGTAAATGGAAGCAGCACACGCTTCTCACAGTAGACAGAGGTGGGAGGAGAGGAAACAGAAGACACACAGACATCATGTGTGCATACACAGATACCTGGCAAGCCTGAGCCTCCCCTCAGCCTCTGGCTGCAGCGCACGTCTCTCCCCCGGGGAATCTGGTCCCACGCGTGCTCCAGACCCCTGCCCCTCCCCGCACCTGGTGCTCGTCTTTGCCAGCTGAGGTGCTCCAAGCCTGTTCTCCAAGATTCTGAACTGGCCGTGGTCCCACTTGCTTCTAGTCACCACGATCTCCTTGATTACCCTCTCAGTCAAAAATCAGTCAGTCTACCAAAAAAAAAAAAATGTGGAGCATCAGCTGTGAGCCAGACATCATTGTCACTACCTGAAGTACAGCAGAGAAGAAGGCTTCACAGAACATGTATGTTCCCACATTTAGACAGAAGCGTGAGTGGCTGCCAGCATTGCCTCGGGCACTGATGGTTCTCCTGGAGAAGATGAAGGTGAATGAGGAGCAGGAGGGGTGCTGGCCAAGACGAGAAGATGAGCGGGGGGCGGAGGTCTGAGGGAGGGGAGGTCCCAGTCCAGGGAGCATCTGATGCCCGAGTCAGGCAGGAGCTCGGTGTGTCCGAGGTTCAGAGAGAAGGCCGGGTGCCTGGAGCTCAGGAGTCAGGGGCGGGAGAGGCCCAGCAGCCTGGAGGTGAGGGAGAGCCTGCATAGGAAGGGCATCGCGGGTCTCGAGGAGTCGGGGTTGTTTGTGAAACAGAAGCCGTCGCCAGCTGGAGGGCTGTGGGGGAGTGAGGCCAGAGGAAGAAGGCCGACTGGAAGGCTGCTGCACCTGTCCACTCGGGAAATAACGACGGCAGCGCCCCGGAGGTACCACGTGGTCTCTGCGTGCTGTTTCTCATGGACATGGAGGCTTCCCAGGCCACCCTGGACTCCGCGCTTAGACGCTGGTGGAAACTCTTCTCCAAAAGGAGGAGATTCAGTTGTGACAGAGCAGCGTTTCTGGGTGAAAAGAAAATCCGCTGCAAGTGTATTATTAGGTGATCATGAACCCCCGTGTTGACCCCTTCATTTCTGGACTGCAGTGAACAGCACCCTCTCTGGGGAGATCTCAGCAGGAGTCTGAGAGGCAAGGCAAACAAATCCAAGTCTAGAATAAGCATCTCTTCCAGGAAGGACAAACCACCCACCCCTGTATTACGGAAAGGATCCATTGTAATCAGCTCCCCACAAGTAGCCGTCTGGGTCCTTCAAGGCGCCGGGTTATTCACTCTGTTGAATGACACCCGTGGTCTAGCCGAGGCTTGGCATCCGTTTCTGCCACCAAGGCCATCTTATTTTTTGAACCCGCTGAGTCGGCATCAAGATGACCAGGAACAAAGATGGGCGTTTGCTGGGTGGACATGACGTCACACAGTTCTTTTATTTATTTATTTATTTTATTTTTATTTTTTGCGGGGTTGGGGGCGGGTTGGGGAGGGAGGGGCCGGGGCGGGGGCCACTTCTATTGGTCTTTCGTTTATCTATTTTTCATCCATCTTTGCTCTTTGGCCCGTGTGGGCCTCCCATTGCAGTGGCCTCTGTTGTCACAGAGCACCGGCTCCGGGCGCATGCGCTCCAGAGCTCGGGCTTGATAATTGGACACCTCGGTCCAGCCATGGCACGTGGAATCTTCCCAGGCCAGGGATCGAACTGGCGCCCCTTGCACTGCAAGGCGGTGTCCTTACCCACTGGACCACCAGGGAAGCCCCCACACAGTTCTTAAACAGCCTCATTCGCGGTAGATTCTCGTGGGACGAATGGTTTCCTGGGAAGAGTGTGGTCTGAGTGTCCCATCACAACCCTCCCCAGGGCAGTCCAGCAACCATCGTGTGTTTGCCAGCTCCTCCGGGGGCTCCTGGCCAAGCCATTTACTCCATCCATGAGTCCACACAGCCAAACCCCTACTGAGGCCATCTCCCCTCAGTCAGAAATTTCAGGCAGAGCGTTGCTTAGATGCTGGGGGACCTCGCTTTCCTGGGGGCTCCATCACCAAGGAAATGATGGGAAGGAAAGGGGACCCCCACCCCAGGGTCATCTGGCTCCTGCCTCAGGGGAAGGCCCTGAGTCAGACCGACTTAGATCTGGGCCTCGAGCGAGGTCCTTGACCCCTTGGGGTGGTGTCTCACGTGCCCTCCTGTTCACCAGAGTCGAGGGCGTCCTGCCCCACAGGCAGCACCTTCATGGAGTCCCTCATCAGTTTTGTCCCCAGGGATGCTGGGATAAGTTTAGCACAGCCAGAGGTCCCGTGGGTGGAACCCTCCCAGGGCCCGAGCTGGCCCGGACCCTCCCAGAACCAGAGCTGGCCCTGCCACCCAGGGAAGAAACCACGTCCGCTCTTGCGTGTGGACCTCCCACCTCCAGGGTGAGTCCTGGGCTCCTTGTAGCAGAAGCCTCTGCTCCTGGCCCCAGCTCCGGGAGACTCCAGTGGGCTGCTTGCAGCAGGAGCTGCCACATCCATCGTGTGGTTTGAGAGGCAAGCCCAGGGGAGGGGTAAGGACCTGATAGGCCACCCCGCATTCCTGTCTCCCAGGCCCCTTCTCCATCTGTCAGGAGCTGGCCCCTCAGCGACGTCGGGAGTGGGCTGCATGGGCACCCAGTTCCCCTCCCACCAACATGCTGGAAGGCATCCAGCTTGGGAGACCGTGTGTTGAACACAGAATCCCTGGTAGATGCCACCCGAATGGACAGATCTGGTTTGATCTGAATTGTGTTTGATAAATGTAGTGTGCAGACCTTGTCTGAGTTCTGATACCAGCCAACCAGCTGCAGAAAGGTCATTCTGAAATGAGGAGAGACATTTGCATATGGACTCAGTATTCAGAGAAGAAATTATTGTCAGTTTTGTTCATTATAATGATGATAGTGTAGTGTTTTCAAGGCCTTATTCATGTGGTGCATACTATTTGTTATGTGAAATGATATACGTGAGGTTTGCTTTAAAGTGTCCAAAAAGTTGTTGGGAAGTAGTTAGAAAAATTGATAAAATATTGATCCTTATGGGTTCAACATAAAATTTTTCTACTTTGGAGTCTGTCTGCAATTTCCTAGAACAAAACCTTTTTAAGGTATGTTTCCTCCTCCCTGGTCAATTGCTCCCAATCAAGATATGCCTAGGACTAACATTTGCTCAAAATGTAGAAATTTAGACATAGCAATTTAATTTTTCTTAAGAAGTGAAGACCTAATCCTTTTAGGTGAACTTGAGGGGCCCCTGGCCTTTGGACTTCCTGAGGAGAGATTACACAGTTGCCCTCCTGTTCACCAGAGTCGAGGGCGTCCTGCCCCACAGGCAGCACCTTCATGGAGTCCCTCATCAGTTTTGTCCCCAGGGATGCTGGGATAAGTTTAGCACAGCCAGAGGTCCCGTGGGTGAAACCCCTCCCAGGGCCGAGCTGGCCCGGACCCTCCCAGAACCAGAGCTGGCCCTGCCACCCAGGAAGAAACCACGTCCGCTCTTGCGTGTGGACCTCCCACCTCCAGGGTGAGTCCTGGGCTCCTTGTAGCAGAAGCCTCTGCTCCTGGCCCCAGCTCCGGGAGACTCCAGTGGGCTGCTTGCAGCAGGAGCTGCCACATCCATCGTGTGGTTTGAGAGGCAAGCCCAGGGGAGGGGTAAGGACCTGATAGGCCACCCCGCATTCCTGTCTCCCAGGCCCCTTCTCCATCTGTCAGGAGCTGGCCCCTCAGCGACGTCGGGAGTGGGCTGCATGGGCACCCAGTTCCCCTCCCACCAACATGCTGGAAGGCATCCAGCTTGGGAGACCGTGTGTTGAACACAGAATCCCTGGTAGATGCCACCCGAATGGACAGATCTGGTTTGATCTGAATTGTGTTTGATAAATGTAGTGTGCAGACCTTGTCTGAGTTCTGATACCAGCCAACCAGCTGCAGAAAGGTCATTCTGAAATGAGGAGAGACATTTGCATATGGACTCAGTATTCAGAGAAGAAATTATTGTCAGTTTTGTTCATTATAATGATGATAGTGTAGTGTTTTCAAGGCCTTATTCATGTGGTGCATACTATTTGTTATGTGAAATGATATACGTGAGGTTTGCTTTAAAGTGTCCAAAAAGTTGTTGGGAAGTAGTTAGAAAAATTGATAAAATATTGATCCTTATGGGTTCAACATAAAATTTTTCTACTTTGGAGTCTGTCTGCAATTTCCTAGAACAAAACCTTTTTAAGGTATGTTTCCTCCTCCCTGGTCAATTGCTCCCAATCAAGATATGCCTAGGACTAACATTTGCTCAAAATGTAGAAATTTAGACATAGCAATTTAATTTTTCTTAAGAAGTGAAGACCTAATCCTTTTAGGTGAACTTGAGCCTGGCCTGGGATCTCCTCCAGAGCTCGTTACTTCTCTGTCTCTCTTTGTTTAGAGCATGAGCTCACCTTCTCTCTGGCTCACGTGTGGCTGAGGAGAGATTACACAGTGGAGTCCTGGGTAATGTTTACCCACTGCTCGAGTGTGCCAATGGGTTAACAGATTTGCCTGTGAGCCACAGTGGTGCTCGTAGCCTTTTATCAAGCTGCTAGCTGCGAGGTGCCCGCCTGTAAAGGCTGAGGCTTTATTGGCCATGGCGTGGCTGCCCCTGCTCATCCCTGGGTCTGAGTGGGCCTGTGCATGCTGACTTTCTGTTAGGGACCTGTCTTCACTGCTGCCTGCATTTTTCCTTTATGATGTCTTTCTTGTACATCCACAGCCGTTTATTCAATCGCAGCCTTGAGTTTCCCAAACTTACTTCCATTCCTGCCATCCTCCCTCCAGTAACTGGTCCACATGTTCTGATTAGAAGTCTAATCTGATCACCCTTCAGAATTCTTATTCTCACTTCTACTCATGCTTCTCTTTCCACCCACCCCACCCGTCGAGTTCAGATGAGTTTTCCCCTGTGATGTAAACCAGGTGATGTGTCCCCAGGAAGGAGAACATCTGGTTTCCTGACCTGAATAGGCTTTTTACGGGTCACAAGCCAACGAACACAGCATGTTGCTGAACCGGTTTATTTCTGTATGCTTTTTATTTCTCTATTTATTGTATGTGCCTCTTTTTATTTATTTTTTTTTTTTGAGAGGAAAGTAGAGTTTATTAGATTAGGGGAAGGGAAAGTCACTGCCAGTACAGAGGGCCAGCTTAAGGGAAAGTCAGCGTTGTTAAAGTGGGAGACGCTGCCAGAACAGCCGGCTCAAGGGAGAGCCAACCCCAAGCAGGGGTCTTTGATCCATTTTATAGCCAAGGTCCAAGGAGTGGCATAGGGGTCTTAAGGATCACTGCTGATTGGACGGTCTGCTGGGCGGAGTAGCGTTATGACTACAGCATGAGGGAAAGACAGTAGGATCCAAGGAGTGGCGGAGGGGTCTTAAGGATTGGGCAGGGTACTATAGCCCAGGGGATGGGAGGACAGTAAGGGTCTGGTTTATTGCATTCCAGGACCTCCTTGTTTGCCTTGTTCTTTCATCCTTGGGCACCACCTTCCTCCCTGTCTTTATTTTTAGGGCCAATTCTTTGGCCCCTTTGGATACCCTGCTCGTATCTATCTACCTGTTTCCCTTCTCAAGCATTTGGGTGCCCAGTCTCAAGGGAAAAGGGGTGATGACCGCTCTGGCTTCTTCAGGTTGTACGGGAGTGTTTTGGGGCTCTGGGTTCCCAATGCCTGTTCTATGTGCCTTTTAAAAATATATTTGTTACATCTTCAATAGGCGTTTTACTCAATGAAAAAGTATTCTACTATTTTGTAATAATTCACACAACAGAGAGAAAATGGCAAGATTGGGCACAGCAATGACTAATTATAAAACATGAAGAAAAGCATGAGTTGAGTTTGTTGGACTTTTTATGGCTTTTTAAAATATTTTGAAATTACCCAAATTATTGGTTGATTTGACTTTATTTTCACATCTTAATTTCTTATGGTCACTTCACAAGATAGGAGAGAGGATGACGTTAAACCAGGTGATGTGTCCCCAGGAAGGAGAACATCTGGTTTCCTGACCTGAATAGGCTTTTTACGGGTCACAAGCCAACGAACACAGCATGTTGCTGAACCGGTTTATTTCTGTATGCTTTTTATTTCTCTATTTATTGTATGTGCCTCTTTTTATTTTTTTTTTTTTGAGAGGAAAGTAGAGTTTATTAGATTAGGGGAAGGGAAAGTCACTGCCAGTACAGAGGGCCAGCTTAAGGGAAAGTCAGCGTTGTTAAAGTGGGAGACGCTGCCAGAACAGCCGGCTCAAGGGAGAGCCAACCCCAAGCAGGGGTCTTTGATCCATTTTATAGCCAAGGTCCAAGGAGTGGCATAGGGGTCTTAAGGATCACTGCTGATTGGACGGTCTGCTGGGCGGAGTAGCGTTATGACTACAGCATGAGGGAAAGACAGTAGGATCCAAGGAGTGGCGGAGGGGTCTTAAGGATTGGGCAGGGTACTATAGCCCAGGGGATGGGAGGACAGTAAGGGTCTGGTTTATTGCATTCCAGGACCTCCTTGTTTGCCTTGTTCTTTCATCCTTGGGCACCACCTTCCTCCCTGTCTTTATTTTTAGGGCCAATTCTTTGGCCCCTTTGGATACCCTGCTCGTATCTATCTACCTGTTTCCCTTCTCAAGCATTTGGGTGCCCAGTCTCAAGGGAAAAGGGGTGATGACCGCTCTGGCTTCTTCAGGTTGTACGGGAGTGTTTTGGGGCTCTGGGTTCCCAATGCCTGTTCTATGTGCCTTTTAAAAATATATTTGTTACATCTTCAATAGGCGTTTTACTCAATGAAAAAGTATTCTACTATTTTGTAATAATTCACACAACAGAGAGAAAATGGCAAGATTGGGCACAGCAATGACTAATTATAAAACATGAAGAAAAGCATGAGTTGAGTTTGTTGGACTTTTTATGGCTTTTTAAAATATTTTGAAATTACCCAAATTATTGGTTGATTTGACTTTATTTTCACATCTTAATTTCTTATGGTCACTTCACAAGATAGGAGAGAGGATGACGTTAAACCAGTGAAGCCATCCAGTGTCCCTGGCCAGAATCACTCTGTCTTAAGCAGAATGAGGTCATCATTTGAACTGTTCACAAGAGGGTGGTGAGGCTCTAACTCATAACCACTGTGTACATTTTTCATATGGAAACAACCGAAGAGTCCAGTCCTTAAAGACATGCTATGTAGACTGATACACACACACACATAATATCTTGTTCTACAAAAGAATAACCCTCATTATACAAAGTACACAACCGGCCACATATCTGTGAAGCACGTCAGAGCTGGCCAGGGGTGGATGGGGAGAAGCCATTCTGAAAACCTATCCTGAGGTTTTAAAAATTCCCATTTCCACTATCAGTAAAAAGCCAAGAAAAAATAAATAAACAAACTTCAGACTGCAGGGCAATTGACTGGGGCCTACCCTGAGAACATAAATTAGAGATAGGAGAGCAGGGGTTAAGAATTTACAAAATGAGATGCTTAGTGTTGGGCAATCCAGGATGCTGTGTTTGTCCTTTAGTGGGGATCACACTGAGGCCCCTTGCAGAGCCGCCTCCAGGTCTGAAAGGAGGTGGCCTAGATTTCCTTGAGGGGTCCCGCGCCCACACCAGGGTCGCCCTGGTGCTCTATGGTATGTCACGCTAGAGGCAGGGCCAGGCGGGCAGAGGATCATGTCACTCAGCCCACCCTCAGCCCAGGGGCCTCTGCAGGGGTGGACTCGTGGCCGTGACAACCTGCGGTGCTTTCCATAAACCCCTGAGCCCCTCCGGGGCAGCTGCTGAACTCTGTCCGCCCTCGTGGCCTGCCTTTCTGCAGGCGGGATACTGACGCTGCCCGCAGGCCGCAGGTGGAGCTGCATGCGGGCGGGGTGGGGCACCGCGGGGGCTGGCTGCACGAGTGAGCGCTACCTCCAACCGGCGCCCCCACACCGCCAGACTTTACTCCTGTGCATGTTCCCCACAAGTTTTAAGGTTGGTTTGTCCACCCGGGAAGGGCGCGTGTCAAGAGGTTCCCCCTCTGAAGCCCAGCACTTTTTTTGTTGGGGGGAGGTCGGGAAAGGAGGAGGGGGGGCGGGCCACTTCTATTGGTCTTTCATTTATCTATTTTCATCTATCTTTGTTCTTTGGCCCATGTGGGCCTCCCACCGCAGTGGCCTCTGTTGTCGCAGAGCACCGACTCTGAGCGCATGCGCTCCAGAGCTCCGGCTCGGCAATTGGACGCATCCGTCCAGCTGCTCCGCAGCACGTGGTATCTTCCCAGGCCAGGGATGGAACCGGGTCCCCTTGCACTGCAAGGCGGTGTCCTTACCCACTGGGCCACCAAGGAAGCTCCAAGCTCAGCACTTTTAAAGAACACCTGGGATGATCCCTGGAGGACATCCTTCCCCTCTGCTACTTCCAGCCCTTCTTCCCGATTCTGTGCTGAGAGGTCCTAACGTTTCACTGAAGAACTAGTGTTGGTTCTAGAAATCAGCTTATCCAACCTCCTTAACAAATTGATGAGCTTAATGTTATCAGGAAATGACTTGGGATGTGCTATTAAGAGAGAAAACAGTGACTTCTCAGGACTTGTCCCAGGGTGCCTGAGCTCTGAGTACTGCCCTCAGGTTAGGAGATACCTCATTTGTGTGGATCCACTGAGCATATACACATACTACTGTATAACACGTGTGTATGTACAGGTGCCCTATGATAAGAGGGCAGGCAGACGGGTCCCAGGAAGCCAGAGCCTGACTCACAGAACCCCTGGGCTCATGTCCAGACCGGAAAGTCAATGCAGCACCCAAGGAAGTGAGTGTCACCCCAGGGGAGCATATCCCATGGGGGAGTCCCGAGCTCTCCTGAGAAAGTGATGGCAACGCTGAGACCTGAAGCTGAGCAGGTCTTAGATGGCTCTGTTGTTGGAGGAGATGTTTATTCCAGGCTGGGGAGCAGCTGTGCAGAGGGCCAGCAGAGGAAGAGGAGAGCCCACCCGCCCTTTGAAGTTTTCTTAACCCAGCCCCGTGATCCTCAGGTGGGAGGGTCCTCCGTGCAGGGACTCCTGCTCCTGCCCAGGGCTCAGGCAGGATGGGGGCGTGGACAGTGCCCGTCCTGCCCCTCCCATGGGTGGACAGTGTCCTCTGGCTGCCTCTGGCAGCTCTTGTCATGAAGTTTGTGCAGATCTATATACAAATGAAATGTAAATATGAGACTCAGAATAGGCTCACATTTGTGAAAACTGCGCTCAATAAAGGTGAATTGCTAAGAAAAAAATATTTTCAGTCAGATAAGAATTGAGAGCTGTCAGGGCTTCCCTAGTGGTCCAGTGGCTAAGACTCTGTGCTCAGTCCCCGACCAGGAAA
The DNA here is from genome assembly GCA_022376925.1 of Tragulus kanchil. NCBI lineage: Eukaryota > Metazoa > Chordata > Mammalia > Artiodactyla > Tragulidae > Tragulus > Tragulus kanchil. The sequence goes on along the minus strand of JAIOJX010000003.1, from coordinate 55,679,566 downwards.
CTAAGATCCCACATGCTGTAGCTAAGACCCGGTGCGGCCAAAGAAAAGAATTCAGCGCTGTAAAACGTGGCAGAACCGGGACTCTGTACTCAGAATGCTTCTGGTTATCACTCTACAGCATCCAGAACTGGCCGTCACCATCGACACAGCGCAGTGTCACATGCAGAATTCCCGTCCTGTGGTCACACACTGGGGGGCCCTCTGGTCCTGGCGATGGCACAGATGAGTCAGCCGCACCTTTGTGTGTAGAAGTGGAAGTGTTTGGGCGTGACGTGGGTGTACTGTTCCTGACTTGGGCCTTTCAGACAGCCAGACCACGCCTGGTGGGAGGGCCCCCTGGGATTGCAGTGGGGTGAGCTGAGGGGCGGGTCTGGCCAGGGATCAGACCAGAGGAGGCTGAAAGGAGCTGCTCACTCAGGGCAAGGTAGCTTGCCCTATTCCAGGGACAGGGTAGTGATGGGTAGTGAGCTGGGACCTTAGTAACCAGCAGTTTAACTGTTGACAAGTCATTTAATTTAATGCCTATGGCCCTAGGGCACCGGGAGTTCACGTGTAACAATATTCTAATTTTTCAAATCCAAATGTAGGTTAAATCCATCTAAAATGCAGGCACTCAAGTTATCAGGAAAAAGGAAGGTAGCTCGACTAAATGTTTCCTATTGACTTTCTTGACCCCAAATATCAGGCCTCATCAAAGATTTCCCAAACTATCACTCAGAAACACCTCCAAACCTTTTGTTAAAAGGAAAGGAAAAAAGAAAAGCAGTTGCAGGTACTGAAGGGTATATTTGTGATGCCTTGGGTTCGCTTTAGAAAACCTTGTCTGATGTCTTATTCTTTGATCTTGTTTTCCTTCAATGAGGAATCGAGAGAAAATACAGTCTGCTCGTCCTTACTCAGCCCCATTGGAGGGTGATCGTAGCAGTGTTCTCACGAGGCTGACTGAGGGGCGGGTGACAGGGGGTCCTGGCTGTCAGGTGTGGACAGGCTCCCGTCCCCCGCTCACTTCACACTCGGCCACTCAGGGTCACAGCCTTGGTTGGGAATCAAGGTGGTTCTGTTGACTTGTCTTCAGGCAAGTATCTTCCGGACCCCGCTGAAACCTTGCCCTGCTGACTGCGCTGTGAGAGTGTGTGGACGCCTGGGTTTAGAACCAGGACAGGGTTCCGCCTGCAGGAGCTGGTCCTGCAGATGTAGAGTTGGGCACGCAGACCGCCGGTCTACAAGCCTGAGGCAGGTATCATATCGGCTCCAGCAGCGCTTGGCTGAGTGCCAGCCTTATCATTGCCCGGAATCAAGAGTTTTTCTTTTTTCTTTTTTTAAAAATGGAAGATAGTGTTCTATTTCCTGTCTCAGAAAAATGTCGTGAAGTTTTTAAACATTTTTCCAGCAAACTCTTGAAATTCTCATCTTTCTAACCTTTAAAACATTCTCAGTTCTGACACATGTATTCATTTCAATCTAAAGAAGTAAAAAAGTTTTCAAAATAGCATGTGTCTAATGACAAGTCTCAGAAACTGGATTTTAAAAGAAAAAGAACAGGAAACTGTATTTAATACCTTGTAATAAATGGTAATGGAGAAGGATATGAAAAGGAATATATTTATATGTACGTTTGTAACTGAATCACTTTGCTTTACACTTGAGGCTAACACAACCTTGTAAATCAACTATACGTCAATAAAATAAAAAATTTTGAAGAGAAGGGAAAGAAAGTCAAGAGAAGGCGAGCAAGAGAGAGAAACATTGAGCAAACAACCTCCAAACCAAGCGCCCAACGTGCATGCCTGTCACTGCTCTTGTGGGTGAGGAGGCATCTGAGGCTTTTTCTCATGCTGTGCTTTTTCTTGCTCAGCTAAGCGATATTTAAGAGAGTGAAGCCACTGATCAGAGCAGATCAGACAGACCCCAAAGCCCACATTGCTCCCATTCCGCTTGCTATCTCCCAGGCACTGTGCTTTTCTAGCACAGAACACAAGATTATGTGCACAGACGTTCATCCATGTGTCCGTTTTTAAGGCCACGCCCTAATAACTGCCTCTGGTTAAAAGGAAAAAGTGAAGCTCATCTGTTTTCTGTGTTGCACTTTTTGTTTGGAATGTGTCTCAGGCCTTGGAGGATGGAAACTCCACATGGTTGTTTACAGAAGACCGGATAGGCCTTGGTCTTCACGTTGAGATAGTACCTTGTCTTGTAAAGGACAATTTTGGATCAGTTTCTAATTAGCCTAAAAGTCAGGTTGGAGCCCCTGACCAGTCTTTTTGTCTGGGGTGTTTTTTATGGGCAGGGGCGTTCACCAGGGCATTGAGAGCACATCTCCCATCAGTTAGGATGGGCCGGCACTTGGCACCTCGGGTGGAAAAGCAGCAGCTTTGAAGACACCCATCCTACCCTCTGCCTGCAGTTCTCACTGCTTGTTGTCACCGTGCCCCGTTTCCTGTGTGTCTGATTGACGGGCCTCCCCTTTGTGGTCAGGAGTCTGACTGCTGAGCGATGTTTCAGGAAGACCTGCGTGGAGCCTGCCTTGGCCATCCTCGGGCCAACTTGTACGGCTGTACATTGTTTTCTGTTGAATGTCTCTGTTCTGTGTTCTGTTTTTCTGGGAAATGGCACAACTGTGGCCTGTAGGTTAGTACTGATGTCTGTCTTTAATCCATTCAGAATAAAGGGACCCCACTGGACACTCCATTATCTATGCTGATAGACAGAGAAGTATGGGTCTGAGCTTTTGTGACCCCATGGATTGTAGCTGACCAGGCTCCTCTATCCATGTGCTTCTTGAGAGCAAGAACATTGGATTGGGCTGCCGCGCCCTCTTCCAGGGGATCTTCCCCACCCAGGATTGAACCCTTGTGGCTGGCAGGTTCTTTACTGTTGAGCGACCTGGGAAAGCACATGGCTCTGAGAAACTGATGTCCCGTGAAGCTGATCACTTTCTGTTCTGAAATTGCCCCTGTCCCAGCTTTAGAACCTGTGGTCCCCCTTTAGCAGCAAGGGCAGAGACTGGGTAGATTCAGAGCCCTTGCTGCATTTCTTATGACTCTGAAGGGGTTGGTTTCTCAGCAGGGTCTGGGCTGGGGCTCAGTTCAGTGAGGGCAGGGGCTTCCTTGGTTCGGACATGTCCCAGCCTCGAGCTCACCTTCTGAAACTGGCAGTAGTGCTGGGCAGGGCACAAGATACCTGTCCTCAGGCGCCTACTGCCCTGTGGCCGTCCTATAGGTCTTGGTCCTGGGGTGGTACCCAAGCCTGGGGGTGCAGTTCTAGAATACCCCTAGATTAAGGGCATCTCTGGGCCACGCAGGGAGCTGCAGCTTTGGAAAAGCAGTGGCAGGTGGGGAACGTTGGTTGCTGAGCAGACAACCAGCGCTGGTGACCTTTCTGCCCAGTAGCTGAAGGTGGCCATGTAAGACCTGAACTCTATTATACTTAGGAGATTCAGAAACTCAGAGCTGAGTGCAGCCTTATCAACCACCTGTTCGTCTCAAGATCCGGTCCTGGAAGATGAAGGGAGGAACGCTGGTCTAGTGTGAGGCACCACCAGTAACTTATCCCCTTGACAGCCTCCTTCTCCAGATGGACAGGTCTTAGGGCCTCTGCTGAAAATCACCTTCATTTCTTCTGTATCTGTAAACATGATCATAACATCCCCTGTGATTCCAACTTCTATTTTATCCTCTCTGACCTTTCAATACTCGATGTTATTGTATAATTTGGATTTCTCCATTCTGCCGTGGGACTTAATCCCTTAGTTCTTTCTGTGCTACCAGTAGTCCAGGCTGGTGACACCTGAGTCGTGAGCATGTAGCAGCATCTTATCCAAGGAGAATGGTGGGGAGGGCAAGATTTGGGGGTACAGCGTGGAAGAGGGCGGGACTTCCTTCAACTGTGCTTAAGGTCTTTGCTGTAATGTTCCTGGTGTTAGTTACTCAGTCACGTCTGATTCTTTGTGACCCCATGGACCATAGCCCGCCAGACTCCTCTGTCCATGGAGTTCCCCAGGCAAGAATACTGGAGCAGGTTGCTATTCCCTTCTCCATGGGGATCTTCTCAACCCAGGGATCGAACCCAGGACTCCTCCATTGCAGGCATATTCTTTACCATCTGAGCCATCAGGGAAGCCCTTAATATTCTATTGATCTGGTAAATATAGGCTTTAATCACTAAACAATTTTTTAAAGTTTGAAGTCAAACCTTCTCTGTAGGTTCTTCCAAAAATATCTTAGCATTGTTGGGTCATCTTCCTTTGAGGAAATGCCTCATTTGTAGTTTTTGTTTATTTATTTGCTTTTTTTTCTTCTTTTTATCTGCATGTTTGTTTTGAGTGTGTGGAAGTGAAGTAAGTTTACTCAGTGAAGGCTGCTACTGGCCTAAGAGTCCTACCTGTCCTCAGGCGCCTACTGCCCTGTGGCCGTCCTATAGGTCTTGGTCCTGGGGTGGTACCCAAGCCTGGGGTGCAGTTCTAGAATACCCCTAGATTAAGGGCATCTCTGGGCCACGAGAGCTGCAGCTTTGGAAAAGCAGTGGCAGGTGGGGAACGTTGGTTGCTGAGCAGACAACCAGCGCTGGTGACCTTTCTGCCCAGTAGCTGAAGGTGGCCATGTAAGACCTGAACTCTATTATACTTAGGAGATTCAGAAACTCAGAGCTGAGTGCAGCCTTATCAACCACCTGTTCGTCTCAAGATCCGGTCCTGGAAGATGAAGGGAGGAACGCTGGTCTAGTGTGAGGCACCACCAGTAACTTATCCCCTTGACAGCCTCCTTCTCCAGATGGACAGGTCTTAGGGCCTCTGCTGAAAATCACCTTCATTTCTTCTGTATCTGTAAACATGATCATAACATCCCCTGTGATTCCAACTTCTATTTTATCCTCTCTGACCTTTCAATACTCGATGTTATTGTATAATTTGGATTTCTCCATTCTGCCGTGGGACTTAATCCCTTAGTTCTTTCTGTGCTACCAGTAGTCCAGGCTGGTGACACCTGAGTCGTGAGCATGTAGCAGCATCTTATCCAAGGAGAATGGTGGGGAGGGCAAGCTTTGGGGGTACAGCGTGGAAGAGGGCGGGACTTCCTTCAACTGTGCTTATGGTCTTTGCTGTAATGTTCCTGGTGTTAGTTACTCAGTCACGTCTGATTCTTTGTGACCCCATGGACCATACCCCGCCAGACTCCTCTGTCCATGGAGTTCCCCAGGCAAGAATACTGGAGCAGGTTGCTATTCCCTTCTCCATGGGGATCTTCTCAACCCAGGGATCGAACCCAGGACTCCTCCATTGCAGGCATATTCTTTACCATCTGAGCCATCAGGGAAGCCCTTAATATTCTATTGATCTGGTAAATATAGGCTTTAATCACTAAACAATTTTTTAAAGTTTGAAGTCAAACCTTCTCTGTAGGTTCTTCCAAAAATATCTTAGCATTGTTGGGTCATCTTCCTTTGAGGAAATGCCTCATTTGTAGTTTTTGTTTATTTATTTGCTTTTTTTTCTTCTTTTTATCTGCATGTTTGTTTTGAGTGTGTGGGAAGTGAAGTAAGTTTACTCAGTGAATGCCTTTAGTTTAAGATCTGAGAATCCCAAGGACCCTAATCCAGGGCTCTGACCCCATCTCTCTAGATTTAGAGCCCTTGGGAAAGAGAAACTGCCCCAGGGAAAGTGAGGGTGAGCCGTGGACCCAAGTTAAAATAATACCAAAGAAATGCAGCCAAGAGAGCTTTTTGGTTTGAGAAACTTGCAATTTTAACCAAAAAAGAAAAAGAAAAGAAAATGAAAGTACTCTGGGTTTTATTCACCTCCTGATGGATTTTAAACTTCCTTAAAAAGGATGCTCACCAAAATGAATCCCACACTACCCTTCTTTGTGTCTCAGGAGTCAGCCTTTCACCTCTTCATTCAAACCAGGTCCTCCCTTGTGGTCAAGGGCCCCATTCAGAGAGAATTAACACTTCCCATGCCTGGGTGTGCCTTAGATTCCAGACCCCAGGCCCCAGGGTCTGGTTAAAGTCTGGCTCTGCCTAGCCCGGGACGGGTGCCTGGAAGGGTCACTTCCCACCAGCTTCCTAGTCCCCCTGTGTTGCTGGTCCCTGGAGCGCAGCCTTTGGGGTGGTAACGTGAGATACTGTGGAAAAGGGTGTTGTGGCCTTGCGGGACGTTCTGTATTAGCTATGGCGACCCAGCTGTCATCACCTGGACCTGGAGCCTGTGATGTCCAGGGGTTAGGTAGAGGACTCAGTGGTTCTCACACGTTTCTCAGGGACGATTACACAAGTAGTATTCCACATGGAATGTGGGAAGCTTCCCACATAGACAGTGAGCAGCTCTGAAAACTCCCTTGAGGAGTCTGAGTCCCTCAGGTAAGGAAGCACTACCTATTAACTGATTCTTAAAATGTGATGCTTTTAATTTATTTAAAAAGATATGCTTGCAAAGGATAGACCTGAAGCCTGTCTGGTTTAGGTGGTGTGTGTGTGTGTGTGTGTGTGTGTGTGTGTTCACGTGTGTTTCACCTTTAAGCTTTAGAGCTGGATTTAAGGGTGGGATGCACCGGGTCAGTGGAAACAGCTTCAGATAGCCCAGGACAAGAAAATCCTCTGGTGAAACCCATGGTCAGGGTGGCTGTCATAGCTGTCGCTGCAGCTCTGCCCGTTGACCCCTTGCACTGTGAAGCCCGGTAGCCAGCAGGTGATTATGGAGTTGGGTTTGTGAGGGCAGCTGCAGTGTGACCGGTCCTGTTTATCAATCCCCAGAGAAGTGCCAACTTGTTGTGTCCTCCGTGGTACATTCTCAAGAGCCCTGGGAGCGTTGTAGGAGCCTGGCCATCCTCGGGGTGCAGATCAGACAGGAGCCCCTGGGAGGTCTGGACTGGTGGAGTGGCCCATCGCCCCAGAGCCTGCACACACAGGCTTAGTTTTCAGCTGTTTATTGGGGGACAAGACATGCGCTTACTACTCAGCGTATGTAATCTCCTTACTCGTGAAGTGTAAAAGTTAGCGTCCTCCTGTCCTGAGGAGATGGAAGGAAGCTGATGGTTACTAGGTGTTTCACGATAGGGCTTGTTCACTGTGGATAACTGGGAAAAATACCAAAACCTAGAGAAGAAATAGGTAACCTGCATCATCTAGAGAGAGCCTCTGTAAAGATAGTTTTCTTCATTAGAGAACAGACACTTAGTACAGTAAATGATACACGTATTTTTCATGTAGAAAGCACACATAGTCACGTGTGTATTTCTTAAGCAAAATCCCCCTTAAAGTGAGTTCACAGACTTGCAGTCTGCATGATGTGATGTCAGAGCTGTAGAGCATCAAAAATCCCAACTACAGTCTGAACCAATGACCTCTGTGCTTCTTCCCTGGTGAAATAGTCCCCTTCTTTTTTTATTTTTTCCTGAGCCCCTTTATTTATTTTTTAAATTTGGAGTATAGTTGATTTACAATGTTGTATAATTTCAGCTGTATAGGAAAGTGACTTAGTTCTACATATGTGCATTCTTTTTTAAATTTTCCATTGTGGCAATTCACAGGATAGTGGATGTAGTTCCCCGTGCTGGACGGTAGGCCCTTGCTGTTTATCCATTCTATAGGCGATAACTCCCATCTCACAAGCTCTCTGGGGGTCTGCTTCCGGCCTCAGGGTTATGTAATGAAAAGCAGCAGACGCCTGGCCATGTCATCAGAGGCTCCTAGGGCCCCTGATGGGTTTCTAGGCAGCCGTCTGGCCTGCGTTTAGACTTCCCTCCCCGCAGTCCTGTCTGGGCTGCAACCTCAGCCGCCCGCGGTCGCTGGGAGCTGTGAGACTCTGGCCAGGCGGACAGAGGCGTCAGCCATGAATAAGCGCTTTCTGCGTTTCCGCAGGCAGAGCCTGTGTGAGTCTCTGAGACGCTCAGTCACCCTGCAGCCCTGCTCTGAACGCGGCTGTTTCCCAAACTCGAGGATGGTGGCTAGAAGGGAGATCGCGAGATTCTGGAGTCTGGAGAGCCTTCACCCGGGTACGTGTGGAGAGGAGACTCGTGTCTGGTCATGTTGCTGATTGTTCTCTCTGTCCTCGCAAGTTTCAGAGCTGTGTCTGCTGCCTCGTGTGTGTGTGTGTGTGTGTGTGTGTGTCAGAGCTGTGTCTGCTGCCTCGTGTGTGTGTGTGTGTGTGTGTGTGTGTGTGTGTGTGTGTGTGTGTGTAAGAGCGAGCTCTTTTGCCCTGGCCTGGGGTCCTGAGGGCAGTTGTAGCTGTTGTTGCTCTTCGGTCACTCAGTCGTGTCCCTCTTTGCCACCCCGTGAACCGCTGCACACCAGGCTTCCCTGTCCTTCACTGTCTCACAGAGTTTGCTCAAGCTCATGTCCAAAGTTGTAGCTGTGGACACAGTAAATCAGAGAGGCTGGTCTGGGTTATGCAGTAGGAAATAGAACATAGTAAGAGTTGGGCGTGGACGGTTCCTTATGATTTACGGATCAGGTTCATGTGGTGCTACGTTTTTGCTTCTGTTACATGAAATTTCTTCACACGGGAGATTGTTGTTGGGATCCATAACAGTGTTACTTGCTCATTTGGGGTGTTTGAGGTTTAAAGGTACGGATTGATTTTGGAAAAATACTGTCGACTGTTTGCCCAAGTGTTACTGCCCAGGACACAGTCATTGAACAACGCTTTGCTCCACCATACTGTTGTATAATTTCAGCTGTATAGGAAAGTGACTTAGTTCTACATATGTGCATTCTTTTTTAAATTTTCCATTGTGGCAATTCACAGGATAGTGGATGTAGTTCCCCGTGCTGGACGGTAGGCCCTTGCTGTTTATCCATTCTATAGGCGATAACTCCCATCTCACAAGCTCTCTGGGGGTCTGCTTCCGGCCTCAGGGTTATGTAATGAAAAGCAGCAGACGCCTGGCCATGTCATCAGAGGCTCCTAGGGCCCCTGATGGGTTTCTAGGCAGCCGTCTGGCCTGCGTTTAGACTTCCCTCCCCGCAGTCCTGTCTGGGCTGCAACCTCAGCCGCCCGCGGTCGCTGGGAGCTGTGAGACTCTGGCCAGGCGGACAGAGGCGTCAGCCATGAATAAGCGCTTTCTGCGTTTCCGCAGGCAGAGCCTGTGTGAGTCTCTGAGACGCTCAGTCACCCTGCAGCCCTGCTCTGAACGCGGCTGTTTCCCAAACTCGAGGATGGTGGCTAGAAGGGAGATCGCGAGATTCTGGAGTCTGGAGAGCCTTCACCCGGGTACGTGTGGAGAGGAGACTCGTGTCTGGTCATGTTGCTGATTGTTCTCTCTGTCCTCGCAAGTTTCAGAGCTGTGTCTGCTGCCTCGTGTGTGTGTGTGTGTGTGTGTGTGTGTCAGAGCTGTGTCTGCTGCCTCGTGTGTGTGTGTGTGTGTGTGTGTGTGTGTGTGTGTGTGTGTGTGTGTAAGAGCGAGCTCTTTTGCCCTGGCCTGGGGTCCTGAGGGCAGTTGTAGCTGTTGTTGCTCTTCGGTCACTCAGTCGTGTCCCTCTTTGCCACCCCGTGAACCGCTGCACACCAGGCTTCCCTGTCCTTCACTGTCTCACAGAGTTTGCTCAAGCTCATGTCCAAAGTTGTAGCTGTGGACACAGTAAATCAGAGAGGCTGGTCTGGGTTATGCAGTAGGAAATAGAACATAGTAAGAGTTGGGCGTGGACGGTTCCTTATGATTTACGGATCAGGTTCATGTGGTGCTACGTTTTTGCTTCTGTTACATGAAATTTCTTCACACGGGAGATTGTTGTTGGGATCCATAACAGTGTTACTTGCTCATTTGGGGTGTTTGAGGTTTAAAGGTACGGATTGATTTTGGAAAAATACTGTCGACTGTTTGCCCAAGTGTTACTGCCCAGGACACAGTCATTGAACAACGCTTTGCTCCACCATTGCTTATCAGTGTGTTTGTGAGTGTTGCCGGCTAGACGATGAGTTCCTAGCTAAACTAGAAATGTAGCTCTTTCACACCAGGAGATCATTAGCTGGAATGCATGTATTCTTTAAAAGGAGTAAGAAAAAGCGCTTCACAGAAAGCATTCTGGCTGATTGCTACACATCATGCAATAGGGTGCTTTTAAAAAAAAAAAAAAAAAAAAGTCTTGTCTCGATTTTTGCCTTACGTCAGTTCCAGGAGCTCACCCTGGAATGAATGGGGTTACAGGTGCCAGCCTGAGGGCAGCGTGGACCTCCCCGCAGTGCACTGTGTACTTTGTGCTTCTTCCTTGCCTTCCTTGTTTTGATTGGCTCCGTGTGTTGGCTGAGAGCAGACAGGGGTGCAGTGAGGGCTTCAATAATGCAAACTTAGAAAAACCTGTGGCTGAGTGGTTTCTGCAATGAGGGCTCGGGCCTGCCTGCCGAGTGGCTGTGCCTCTCGCTGAGTGAGTGGCTGGTGGTCTTGGGTCCCGTGTGGAGCAGAGCTGGCCGCCAGCCTCCTGGGCTAGGGGCGCGCCTGTGTTTATGCCAGGGCAACTGGGCCGATGGGACCCGCCCCCCGCATTCCTCCACCCAGGGTGGGCACGGGGCCCGGTTATCCCTCCCACATGTGCATGTGGAGGCCAAGGGAGACCAGATCCAGCCTCCATGCCGAGCAAGACATTCTGCGGGGCACAGCTGGCCAGGCCTCAAGCCAGGGGTCTGCGCCCATCCCTCCCTGATTGCCCTTGGGCTCCGGGCTCCAGCCCTGCCAGCATTGGAGCCTGGCTGCGAAGAGAAGGAAGGAGGGGCTCTTCAGGGTTGACTTTCTTGCCAGTGCTTCCGTACCACCTCTACATACCCTCTGTCCTAAGCATGTGTGTGATGGAAATGACCGTAAATGCAATCTTTAATCAGCTTTAAGGGACATGCCAGCCGAGAATAAAGTGGAGAGCTTGCTGAGGGGGGGCTCTGTCTCAGTCGAGAGCCCTGAGTGGTCAGGAGCCCCAGGAGAAAGGTCAAGCAGGAGTGGGTGGGAGGGTGGCCGTCAGCGAGGGGGGGGTTTGGGCCTGGGGTGGGTGCCCGCCAGGCTTCACCAACCAAATCCTGTGTTTGTGAGTGTTGCCTGACGATGAGTTCCTAGCTAAACTAGAAATGTAGCTCTTTCACACCAGGAGATCATTAGCTGGAATGCATGTATTCTTTAAAAGGAGTAAGAAAAAGCGCTTCACAGAAAGCATTCTGGCTGATTGCTACACATCATGCAATAGGGTGCTTTTAAAAAAAAAAAAAAAGTCTTGTCTCGATTTTTGCCTTACGTCAGTTCCAGGAGCTCACCCTGGAATGAATGGGGTTACAGGTGCCAGCCTGAGGGCAGCGTGGACCTCCCCGCAGTGCACTGTGTACTTTGTGCTTCTTCCTTGCCTTCCTTGTTTTGATTGGCTCCGTGTGTTGGCTGAGAGCAGACAGGGGTGCAGTGAGGGCTTCAATAATGCAAACTTAGAAAAACCTGTGGCTGAGTGGTTTCTGCAATGAGGGCTCGGGCCTGCCTGCCAGTGGCTGTGCCTCTCGCTGAGTGAGTGGCTGGTGGTCTTGGGTCCCGTGTGGAGCAGAGCTGGCCGCCAGCCTCCTGGGCTAGGGGCGCGCCTGTGTTTATGCCAGGGCAACTGGGCCGATGGGACCCGCCCCCCGCATTCCTCCACCCAGGGTGGGCACGGGGCCCGGTTATCCCTCCCACATGTGCATGTGGAGGCCAAGGGAGACCAGATCCAGCCTCCATGCCGAGCAAGACATTCTGCGGGGCACAGCTGGCCAGGCCTCAAGCCAGGGGTCTGCGCCCATCCCTCCCTGATTGCCCTTGGGCTCCGGGCTCCAGCCCTGCCAGCATTGGAGCCTGGCTGCGAAGAGAAGGAAGGAGGGGCTCTTCAGGGTTGACTTTCTTGCCAGTGCTTCCGTACCACCTCTACATACCCTCTGTCCTAAGCATGTGTGTGATGGAAATGACCGTAAATGCAATCTTTAATCAGCTTTAAGGGACATGCCAGCCGAGAATAAAGTGGAGAGCTTGCTGAGTGGGGGCTCTGTCTCAGTCGAGAGCCCTGAGTGGTCAGGGAGCCCCCAGGAGAAAGGTCAAGCAGGAGTGGGTGGGGAGGGTGGCCGTCAGCGAGGCTGGGGCCTGGGTGGGTGCCCGCCAGGCTTGCTCCAGAGCCGGCAGACCTGTTCTTTAATCCCAGCCCCACGGCTGGGGAGCAGCTCCTTCACCTCAGAGCCAGTTACCTCCTGCGTCGACAGGCAGTGAGAATTCCAGGACGCTTGCAGAGCGGTGCCTGGTACACATGGAGCTCCTCCCAGGGAGGTGGTGAAAGCAACCCAGTGGTCCTTCCCAGGTGGTGCAGCCAGCCCTCAGGGCAGCTGTCAGAAGCCAGGAGTAGTAGAGAACAGCCTCGAGCTGCCAGAGGGCAGAGCAGAGGAGCCTGGTATGGCTAGAGGCACAGCCATGATGGATGGGGTGGCCATGGTCAGAGCCAAGCCTGAGGAGCAGCAGCAGCTTGCCGAGGCGGGAACAGACGCCAGGGGACAAGCCCAGGGGAGAGCCCAGGGCTGGGGGCAGGGCACTGAGAGCCCCAGAGCCTAAAGCCAGATCTGCATTGGAGGCAGAGGCTGTCCAGCCCCTGGCCCCACAGGAGCACAGAGGCCCAGACCCCAGCCTGCCCGTCTCAGGACTCCGAGGCCCTCTGCAGGTGGTGTGGAGCGTGGAGGATGCACAGGGCAGGACTTGCCTTTAAATGGAGAAGGTAAAAATACTCACAAGTGGTTTAAACCGAAGCTTTTGTAAGAACAGTGCACTGTGGGTGGGGGGAGGGGTAAGTGAAGCTATGTCTTGGTGTGACCCCTGCGCTGCTCGAGCACCAGAGGGCAGTCCCCTGCTGGGAGGACGTTCCAGGAGACCTGTGGGTGTCACAACGGGCTGTCAGTGGAGGCCAGGGTATCCATGTCTGCTGCCCTGTTTGACCATATTGTCACCACTGTGGTTAAAAGACTCACGAGACTCTGTACTATGTATGGAGATGGTCTGAAAGTCTACGCGAGGCATAAGGGCGACTGTCCTGATGGCCTCAGGTTGAGCTCTGGACAGGAAGGCTGTTTCGGGTGTAATGCAGTGTGAGCCGACACTGACCAGCATGGGGTCCTGGTCCCTAGACGTCAGAGCAGAGGCACGAGGGTGCTGCTCGCCCCTGGCCTTGGTTTCTAAACTCGCAGGCCTCCCCTGTGTTTGCAGCCCTGACTACGGTGGCAGGTCCTCTCCACTACGGGTTCTCTCCTAGACGTTCCTGAAGCTGAGGCCCGCCAGGGGGATACATGGGCGGGGCTCCTCGGAACTGTGCACCCAGGAGACAGCAGAGATTGGGTGAGGCAAGGATTTGGACCCGAGTCTTAGGGTGCAACTATGTAAGGGACAGGCCGGTGAAGGGGGACGTGGTCCACCCAGCGCGGCCCCTCCAGGCCCAGGTGACCTTGACGAATAAGCGAGCGCAGCTAGTTCATGTTGCACACGTGTAGAATGCTTGTGCGTGACAGCTCCTCTATCCCAGAGTTGTCCCTGCACACATGTGATGAATGGCACCAATGTCCAGAGCTTTCAGACCAGAAGGTCGTCCCAGCTGGGTGTGGCCACCGCAGTGGACAGAGCAGCATGTCCCCGCTCAGGTTCCTCTGTCTAGGGGTAGAGGTCTCCATTTCAGTTTGCAACAGTCTTTGCTCTCTATTCATAAGATCCTTTTCAAACATGGCTTTTCCACTCGTACTTATTCAACAACCCTGAACCTTCATTGGAAGGATGCTGAAGCTCCAGTACTTCAGCCACCTGAGGTAAAGAGCTGATTCACTGGAAAAGACCCTGACGCTGGGAAAGATTTGAGGGCAGGAGGAAAAAGAGACAACAGAGGATGAGACCGTTGGATGGCAGCACTGACTCAATGGACATGAGTTTGAGCAAACTCTGGGAGATAGTGAAGGACAGGGAAGCCTGGAGTGCCGCAGTCCATGAGATCGAGAAGAGTCGGACACAACTGAACAACAGCAACTTATTCAATAGAAGAAAGAATGCGGCTGGCAAGGATCCACGAGACTCTGTACTATGTATGGAGATGGTCTGAAAGTCTACGCGAGGCATAAGGCGACTGTCCTGATGGCCTCAGGTTGAGCTCTGGACAGGAAGGCTGTTTGGTGTAATGCAGTGTGAGCCGACACTGACCAGCATGGGGTCCTGGTCCCTAGGCGTCAGAGCAGAGGCACGGGGGTGCTGCTCGCCCCTGGCCTTGGTTTCTAAACTGCAGGCCTCCCCTGTGTTTGCAGCCCTGACTACGGTGGCAGGTCCTCTCCACTACGGGTTCTCTCCTAGACGTTCCTGAAGCTGAGGCCCGCCAGGGGGATACATGGGCGGGGCTCCTCGGAACTGTGCACCCAGGAGACAGCAGAGATTGGGTGAGGCAAGGATTTGGACCCGAGTCTTAGGGTGCAACTATGTAAGGGACAGGCCGGTGAAGGGGGACGTGGTCCACCCAGCGCGGCCCCTCCAGGCCCAGGTGACCTTGACGAATAAGCGAGCGCAGCTAGTTCATGTTGCACACGTGTAGAATGCTTGTGCGTGACAGCTCCTCTATCCCAGAGTTGTCCCTGCACACATGTGATGAATGGCACCAATGTCCAGAGCTTTCAGACCAGAAGGTCGTCCCAGCTGGGTGTGGCCACCGCAGTGGACAGAGCAGCATGTCCCCGCTCAGGTTCCTCTGTCTAGGGTAGAGGTCTCCATTTCAGTTTGCAACAGTCTTTGCTCTCTATTCATAAGATCCTTTTCAAACATGGCTTTTCCACTCGTACTTATTCAACAACCCTGAACCTTCATTGGAAGGATGCTGAAGCTCCAGTACTTCAGCCACCTGAGGTAAAGAGCTGATTCACTGGAAAAGACCCTGACGCTGGGAAAGATTTGAGGGCAGGAGGAAAAAGAGACAACAGAGGATGAGACCGTTGGATGGCAGCACTGACTCAATGGACATGAGTTTGAGCAAACTCTGGGAGATAGTGAAGGACAGGGAAGCCTGGAGTGCCGCAGTCCATGAGATCGAGAAGAGTCGGACACAACTGAACAACAGCAACTTATTCAATAGAAGAAAGAATGCGGCTGGCAAGGATCCAGAGGCTTGGAACCCCATGTGCTCTTGTTGGGAACACAGTGTGGCCACCATGGAGAACTCTGAAAGAAGTTCCACATGACCCGCCCGTCCCGCTCTGGATACACATCCAGGAGAATTCAAAGCAGAAGCTCGAGAAGGAATTCACATGGCCATGTTGAAGAGACACAAGCAGCCCAGCTGCGCCTGCGCAGGCGGATGGATGCCGAGAGCGTGGTGTTCAGTGCTGTGGAAGGAGACCGGATGCAAGTAGCTCCGTGGGTGAGCCTTCTGGACCCTGCGCTGGAGAGCTAAGCCAGCTACGAAACCTCGGAGCAACTCCACTCACGGAGGACAGTGGTGTTCGGAGCTCCAGCAGAGAGTGGGGGGCTGGTTGTCGGGGACGGGGTGGGGGAGGGCAGTGCATCGGCCTTGAGTGGGGCCAGAGTTTCAGTTCTGCAAGATGAGAAAAGTTTGGGACAAAAGTCTGCACAAGCATGGGAACGCACTCAACGCTGCTGAACTGTACATTTAGACATGGCTGGGACAGTCAGTTTTACGTACTTTTTACCACTCAAGGAAGGAAAGAAGGAAGCTGATTAATTAAGGTTCCTCTTCTGTTCAATTAGAAGGTATTAACTTTTCCTAATTTTGTTGAAGTGCATTTTGAAAATTAGTGGTGGGTCCACATCATGCATAACAACCCTAAATAAAAGTTGCCACTGAAAACAAGAAAGAATGAAACTTATTGGGCTCTTTAACCTTGCTCTGCCGTTGAAGGCTTCAGGTTGGGAGACTCCTTACTTAAATTTTCAACAACCCTGAACCTTCATTGGAAGGATGCTGAAGCTCCAGTACTTCAGCCACCTGAGGTAAAGAGCTGATTCACTGGAAAAGACCCTGACGCTGGGAAAGATTTGAGGGCAGGAGGAAAAAGAGACAACAGAGGATGAGACCGTTGGATGGCAGCACTGACTCAATGGACATGAGTTTGAGCAAACTCTGGGAGATAGTGAAGGACAGGGAAGCCTGGAGTGCCGCAGTCCATGAGATCGAGAAGAGTCGGACACAACTGAACAACAGCAACTTATTCAATAGAAGAAAGAATGCGGCTGGCAAGGATCCAGAGGCTTGGAACCCCATGTGCTCTTGTTGGGAACACAGTGTGGCCACCATGGAGAACTCTGAAAGAAGTTCCACATGACCCGCCCGTCCCGCTCTGGATACACATCCAGGAGAATTCAAAGCAGAAGCTCGAGAAGGAATTCACATGGCCATGTTGAAGAGACACAAGCAGCCCAGCTGCGCCTGCGCAGGCGGATGGATGCCGAGAGCGTGGTGTTCAGTGCTGTGGAAGGAGACCGGATGCAAGTAGCTCCGTGGGTGAGCCTTCTGGACCCTGCGCTGGAGAGCTAAGCCAGCTACGAAACCTCGGAGCAACTCCACTCACGGAGGACAGTGGTGTTCGGAGCTCCAGCAGAGAGTGGGGGGCTGGTTGTCGGGGACGGGGTGGGGGAGGGCAGTGCATCGGCCTTGAGTGGGGCCAGAGTTTCAGTTCTGCAAGATGAGAAAAGTTTGGGACAAAAGTCTGCACAAGCATGGGAACGCACTCAACGCTGCTGAACTGTACATTTAGACATGGCTGGGACAGTCAGTTTTACGTACTTTTTACCACTCAAGGAAGGAAAGAAGGAAGCTGATTAATTAAGGTTCCTCTTCTGTTCAATTAGAAGGTATTAACTTTTCCTAATTTTGTTGAAGTGCATTTTGAAAATTAGTGGTGGGTCCACATCATGCATAACAACCCTAAATAAAAAGTTGCCACTGAAAACAAGAAAGAATGAAACTTATCTCCAAGAAAGGCCTCTTGTGAACCTTGCTCTGCCGTTGAAGGCTTCAGGTTGGGACGCACACACTCCTCAGTGACAATGTGACACTAGTGAGTGGCAGGTGTGGGGCGGGGTGCGTGGGGAGGAGCTCCGCCCAGTGGGGTGGGCTATGGGAGGGAACGTTGAACTGGAGGGGGGCGGCCTCCTACAGAGGTATCTGTGGTAGTAAAGGTGTCCACTGCTCTGGGAATCTTGGGCACACAACGGAAGCGTGTTTTCAGAAGCTGCCTTGGAGCAATGTAGGGGGTGGGGATGGCGGCAGGGAGACCTGGGTGTGTACCCCACCTCGACTGCCCTCGCGCCCCCCAGATGAAGAAGTAAACTCCCGGAGACCCGAGTTCCCGCACCAGCAGTTGGCAGTTCATTTACTGAGTGCCTTCAACTTGCCAGGTGGTGCGCTTGGGGCTGGGGCATGAAAACAGCCCCGTCTGCTCCCTCAAGAAGTTCTGGCCTCAGAAAGGAAACACGTGAAGGCAGGCGCGGCTAGGGTCCAAGAGCGCTGCTCTGTGCCGAGAGCGCGTCAGAATGCCCCGCCCACTCCCTCCTGTTCAGACCCTGGGAAAACCCAGCTCCATGAAATGCCTGGGACTAGTAGAACAGGAACAGGGGAACCGTGAACTTAGAATGGGCTTTAAGATCCTGAAGGCAATAATATGCCCTGATAAAAATGTTTTGGGTGTAAAAAAAAGTGGGAAAAAAATAAATATGACTGAATTAACTGTGCACATCTATCAGAGTGCATAATTTAAATTTAGAAATGCTAAGATGTTAAATAAAATTTTTCTTGGGAATGTTTTATACAAACAAAAATGATCCTGAATGCAGTTAAAGTCAGAAGGGGAGAAGGACAAAGTTCATCAGATGGTTGTGGAGCCAGCTGGGAGCAGGGACCGGGAGGAGGAGGAAGAGGTGAGCAGAGGATTTGGGGGTCACACACGTGGTGGGATGTGGGCACCAGGTGATGTCTAATCCAGACAGAGTGAGGAGTCAGCTTCTGGATGGTGCGGCAGGATCCCTCTGGCCACTTTGATGAGACTCATGAGGGGACGGGGAGGGAGGGGCAGCGGCAGGGGTCCAGAGGGGCTCCTGGAGTGACCCAGCTCCAGGCGACTGCGGCCGGCATCCTAGGGGAGCCACGGGGAGAGGCGGGTCCTGGGCTCATGCTGAGGGGAGAGTCTGGGTTTGTGGTTGGGCTGGACCTGGGGTGTCAGAGGCAGGGGCTCGGCCTCTGCACAGACAGAACGTGTGGACGTGGGCCCCGTGGAAATGTGGGGTAGACGAGGCCCAGAGGTGGCTCCGGGTCGTTTACCTAGAACATGTTTCAAGCGAGGTCACTGGCCAGGGGTTTTTGCTCCAGTTCCTTACTGGGTCCCCGGACGCACTGCATCTCTCCCTGTGAGGTCCCTCCCCCACCGAGCAGGCTCACAGCACGGCGACCGCCGCGTGTCCACGGCTCAGTGGCTGACCCTGGAGACCCAGACACTCTCTTGCAGCCCCTCAGCCAGAGCTCTTTCCTAGGCGACCGTGAGGCGGTCAGACCCCGTCTAGTATGTGAGGTCCACTCTGCCTCCTGTAAAGATGTTACAGGTTTTGGATGGAATCATTTTCTCATGAAAATCTCATGAAAAGAACTGTGGGCTTGTATATTATCACCTGGCTTTTTTCCCCTTTACTGATTTTCACAGCAATACTAGAAGAATGTTCCTGGGAGATAGTGCAGAGGGGCGGAGTGGCTTAGGGGGATGGTGTGGTTTACTGGCTCCACTGTGGAGGGGTGCCCAACAGACCCGGGGGTCGTGGTCCCCCCCTCAGGTCAGCTGTGGTCGGGCAGCTTCTCAAGGGCTCCATTAGAAAAGGCCTGCAGGCTCACAGCTGCCTACCTTGTGTCTGATTAGAGACTTGTGTGCCTACGGCAAGTGTGTTTGCTTCTTCCAGACTGTCTCTCCACCCGCCCAGACACACCCCTGGAAAGACCCAGGAGCACTGTGACCACAGCGCGGGACAGGAGTTACGGCACTGCACACACACACACACACACACACACACGCCCTGGGAGGCGTGCACTGAGCAAGCAGCAGGGCTGGAGAGAAGGGTGGAGGAGGGCTGAGGGCCTGGCGTGCGGAGCTGGGGGCTGGCCCTGGGGTAGACCGGTGTCTGCAGGGCGCCTGAAATGTGGCTTATCTAGAAGGGATGGGCTGGGAATGTAAGATGCTCATCAGGTCTTAAAGACTCAGTACAAAATAAGGAATAGGAAATAGCTCACTTTTTAAAAATTTTAAATAATTTTCTTTAATCTCATTTTAAAAAGCAGCTTCTTCAGTTTAGAACTAGAAGTAAATCACCCTTCATTTGCTCAGTGTCATGACTCACAGACAGAACGTGTGGACGTGGGCCCCGTGGAAATGTGGGTAGACGAGGCCCAGAGGTGGCTCCGGTCGTTTACCTAGAACATGTTTCAAGCGAGGTCACTGGCCAGGGGTTTTTGCTCCAGTTCCTTACTGGGTCCCCGGACGCACTGCATCTCTCCCTGTGAGGTCCCTCCCCCACCGAGCAGGCTCACAGCACGGCGACCGCCGCGTGTCCACGGCTCAGTGGCTGACCCTGGAGACCCAGACACTCTCTTGCAGCCCCTCAGCCAGAGCTCTTTCCTAGGCGACCGTGAGGCGGTCAGACCCCGTCTAGTATGTGAGGTCCACTCTGCCTCCTGTAAAGATGTTACAGGTTTTGGATGGAATCATTTTCTCATGAAAATCTCATGAAAAGAACTGTGGGCTTGTATATTATCACCTGGCTTTTTTCCCCTTTACTGATTTTCACAGCAATACTAGAAGAATGTTCCTGGGAGATAGTGCAGAGGGGCGGAGTGGCTTAGGGGGATGGTGTGGTTTACTGGCTCCACTGTGGAGGGGTGCCCAACAGACCCGGGGGTCGTGGTCCCCCCCTCAGGTCAGCTGTGGTCGGGCAGCTTCTCAAGGGCTCCATTAGAAAAGGCCTGCAGGCTCACAGCTGCCTACCTTGTGTCTGATTAGAGACTTGTGTGCCTACGGCAAGTGTGTTTGCTTCTTCCAGACTGTCTCTCCACCCGCCCAGACACACCCCTGGAAAGACCCAGGAGCACTGTGACCACAGCGCGGGACAGGAGTTACGGCACTGCACACACACACACACACACACACACACGCCCTGGGAGGCGTGCACTGAGCAAGCAGCAGGGCTGGAGAGAAGGGTGGAGGAGGGCTGAGGGCCTGGCGTGCGGAGCTGGGGGCTGGCCCTGGGGTAGACCGGTGTCTGCAGGGCGCCTGAAATGTGGCTTATCTAGAAGGGATGGGCTGGGAATGTAAGATGCTCATCAGGTCTTAAAGACTCAGTACAAAATAAGGAATAGGAAATAGCTCACTTTTTAAAAATTTTAAATAATTTTCTTTAATCTCATTTTAAAAAGCAGCTTCTTCAGTTTAGAACTAGAAGTAAATCACCCTTCATTTGCTCAGTGTCATGACTCACAGAGTAACCCTGCGTCATGCCACCCTGGGCGCTGGTCTCCAAAGGGTCCCCTTCTCACCAGCCGGGACGTGGATTACAATAGATCAGTAGACACTGCTAGTGGTTTCTTTCTCTGGGTAGGATAAAAATGACAACTTTCCCCTGAGGGTGCTTTCTCTGAGCTCACAGGTTTTTGCCCTAATGTTTCTGCCGTTAGCTGCGTCTTTTAAACCGTACCATCGCGCGCTCTCTCTCTCTCAGTTTCTTCCGATGGAAGCACGGAGCCGTCTGCCCTAGTGGACGACAATGGCAGCGAGGAGGACTTCAGCTACGAGGACCTGTGTCGGGCCAACCCCCGATACCTGCAGCCAGGCGGGGAGCAGCTGGCCATCAACGAGGTACTGGGGTCCACCCCACACAGCAGCGGCTGGTGCAGGAGATACCGGCTTCGGGGCCCAGAATCCACTCGTCCTTGGCTCTCTGATTATTTCTTAGTGAACGTATTCTAACACCTGGAACTCCAGTTAGAAAACTTGTTATGGTTTTCTAGCATTTCAAGTGTGATTTATGGGATTAAGTGTTGTGGATAACCAAAGCCATCCCTCCCAGTCAGCCCGCCATCATGGCGCTGGAGGGGGCTTCTCAGTCCAGGCCGTGCCCTCCCAATGTTTATAAAGATCCCACAGCCCATCTGGGCGGTGAGCGTTAGTTATTGTCTACGTTTAGAGGCTAAGAGGCTGAGTGACCTGCTAGCAGGTGGCAGAGCTGAAGTTAAGCACGCATTTCTCGCCATGTGTTTCTCTGGGCTTCTTTCTGCTCCTCTGCACTGTTAGCCGTTTTTACAGAAGTCTTTGCAGCAGGCCCTCTAGCCTGGGGAGGTCTTTTGGAGCCAATTTGGTTGCTCCGAAACCCCCTGGGGAGTGAAGAGTCCAGATAGCCGTTCTTGCTGGGTGCTTGAGTGCAATCTGTGTGGGTGCTTGGGGGCTGGGCACGCTCAAGGACCCCCAGGGGCTCTGTGCTGAGCGCCCACATCCCCGTTCAGCTGATCGGCGATGGCAGCGTCGTCTGTGCGGAGGCCCTGTGGGACCACGTGACCATGGACGAGCAGGAGCTGGGCTTCAAGGCAGGGGACGTCATCCAGGTCCTGGAGGCCTCGCACAAGGACTGGTGGTGGGGCCGCAGTGCCGACAGGGAGGCCTGGTTTCCTGCCAGCTTCGTCCGAGTGAGTGTCCTCCTGGCTCAGGGTGCGGCCGGGCGGGGCGGGAGCGGGACCCCTCTCTCCTTGTCACCCTTGGGACCAGACCTCTCCGTGGTCAGGGTAGATGGAGACCTTTCCGCGGCCGGGTGGGTGGAGGAAGAATGTCCATGGACGGCAGTGGGGCAGCTGATGTCGCTGCTGCGTTTGTGATCTCGGCTGCGCACCTGCGGGCTCCGGACACCCCCACCTCCTGACTGTCCGGAAGTGGAAAGCAGGGGCCCGGGCCCGGTGCCGCCCCCGCTGACTGCCCCCCGTGCGTGGCCGCAGCTGCGCGTCAACCAGGAGGAGCTGTCGGAGGACTCCAGCGGCAGCCCCGGCGAGGAGCCAGCGGATGACGCGGGCCGGGGCCGCCACAAGCACCCCGAGAGCAAGCAGCAGATGCGGGCCAACGTGGTGCAGGAGATCCTGGACACCGAGCGCGTGTACATCAAGCACCTCCGTGATATCTGCGAGGTGAGCCTGGGGGTGTCAGCCATGCGCCTGCGCCGCCCCACCCTGCCGGAGCTGGCTCCGACCCCTGCACCGGTGTTCCAGAGCCCCGGCCCAGCTCTGGCCCCAGCACAGGCAGCCCACTCAGTCACCAGGTGCTGGTCCACGCCAGGCCACGCGGTTCGCCTCCTCCGGACCCGAGGGTACTCAGAGCGAGTGGCGTCAGAGGAGGGCACCTTTAAGTGAGACCCATCTTCCAAAAGACCCTGAGGCTTCTGGGAAGATTGCAGGTAGGAGGAGAAGAGGGCAGTAGAGGATGAGATGGTTGGAGGGCATCACTGAGTCAGTGGACACGAGTGTGAGTGAGCTCTGGGAGACGGTGAAGGACAGGGAAGCCTGGCGTGCTGCAGTCTGTGGGACTGCAAAGAGTCGGACATGACTGAGCGACTGAACAAGAAACACCTCCTGACTTTACAAAGAACCAAAGCTCTGGTTTTCTGGTGAGCTGAGAATTGCATGTGCCCTCTGACGTACAGCAGGCTGTTCGCCATCCAGATGCAGAAAAGGACATGGCTCTCCTCTGGTGACGCCCAGGACTCTGTCGCACAGCATCTCGGTCCTGCTCAGCAACAAACTCCTCACCTGGGTATTTTCCTTTGTTTGTGGATTCTGTGCAGCGGTGCACCGCTAGACTGCCCTGCGCCGTCTGGTCACTCCAACCTCCTGGCCATGGACGCCGAGCCTGTGCCTTCCAGTCAGCTGCGAGGGCTCAGCAGGAGGCATGCCGCGTCGACTCCCCTGCTGTGTGGTTGGAGTCGCCAGCGTTTGGCTTATTTTTGGTAGCCGTCTTGTTCCTGGGAGCCTGCAGTTGAGGGTGCTCCTCTAAAGCCACATTTTAAGGAAATAGTCCCTGGTGACTGATGATTCTGGAGCCCGATTCTGTCCTTTCACCGGGTTACGTTGGCCCTCCGACACTCACAGGCAGGTCCCCTGCGCCCCGATGACAGATGAGGAAGCCCAGAGGCAGAGGAGAAGCCATGGGGCGGGGCTGTAAGCCACACCTGCCACCCTGCAGCCTGTCTTGCCACGTAGTCAATTCAGTTGGCTTGCTGAATAGTCAGTCAATTTGGGGACAGTTGTTACTTGTTCTCTGGTGTTTCCCTCCTAACGCCACTCCTACCCAAGCCACCGATATCCAGGGCATCGGGCGTCCTGGATTAGTGGTGCTCTGATCCGTGCAGCCTCAGGCTGGAGCTCTCCAGGTTTGTGTCGTTCTCTACAGAAAGTGGGTGAGCCCGGGCTGAGCGTCCTGGGCCTTGGGCTGTGACAGGAGCACTGATCCACGAGTGGCTCAGCCGGCAACACACCGGCCTTCTCGGCGGTGAGTTAGGAATGGGAGAAGGGGGATCCTAAGAGTTAAAGGAAGTGTGGTAGAGCCAGTTTCTGAGTATTTAAAGCCAAGCCACTTGTTTCATGAATATAATCTGAAAGTTCCGTGGTTTCTTGAATTATAAATCCAAGCACGTGCATGTTTTCTCTTTCCTTTTGTTTTTTAACATATTTAGGGCATGTCTTAGTCATGGAAGTGTAATTAGCCCATCAGGGACCCCTTGGGGTAATATGATTTTCTCTAGTTAAAATCCAGCAGGGCTGCGCATCCAGTCGGGTTTGACGCCCAGGACTCTGTCGCACAGCATCTCGGTCCTGCTCAGCAACAAACCCCTTTGGGTATTTTCCTTTGTTTGTGGATTCTGTGCAGCGGTGCACCGCTAGACTGCCCTGCGCCGTCTGGTCACTCCAACCTCCTGGCCATGGACGCCGAGCCTGTGCCTTCCAGTCAGCTGCGAGGGCTCAGCAGGAGGCATGCCGCGTCGACTCCCCTGCTGTGTGGTTGGAGTCGCCAGCGTTTGGCTTATTTTTGGTAGCCGTCTTGTTCCTGGGAGCCTGCAGTTGAGGGTGCTCCTCTAAAGCCACATTTTAAGGAAATAGTCCCTGGTGACTGATGATTCTGGAGCCCGATTCTGTCCTTTCACCGGGTTACGTTGGCCCTCCGACACTCACAGGCAGGTCCCCTGCGCCCCGATGACAGATGAGGAAGCCCAGAGGCAGAGGAGAAGCCATGGGGCGGGGCTGTAAGCCACACCTGCCACCCTGCAGCCTGTCTTGCCACGTAGTCAATTCAGTTGGCTTGCTGAATAGTCAGTCAATTTGGGGACAGTTGTTACTTGTTCTCTGGTGTTTCCCTCCTAACGCCACTCCTACCCAAGCCACCGATATCCAGGGCATCGGGCGTCCTGGATTAGTGGTGCTCTGATCCGTGCAGCCTCAGGCTGGAGCTCTCCAGGTTTGTGTCGTTCTCTACAGAAAGTGGGTGAGCCCGGGCTGAGCGTCCTGGGCCTTGGGCTGTGACAGGAGCACTGATCCACGAGTGGCTCAGCCGGCAACACACCGGCCTTCTCGGCGGTGAGTTAGGAATGGGAGAAGGGGGATCCTAAGAGTTAAAGGAAGTGTGGTAGAGCCAGTTTCTGAGTATTTAAAGCCAAGCCACTTGTTTCATGAATATAATCTGAAAGTTCCGTGGTTTCTTGAATTATAAATCCAAGCACGTGCATGTTTTCTCTTTCCTTTTGTTTTTTAACATATTTAGGGCATGTCTTAGTCATGGAAGTGTAATTAGCCCATCAGGGACCCCTTGGGGTAATATGATTTTCTCTAGTTAAAATTCACTCTAGGGCTTCCGTAGTGGCTCAGTGGTAAAGAACCGCCTGCCAATGCAGGAGACACGGATTTGAGCTCTGGTCTGGGAAGATTCCACATACTGTGGAGCAGCTAAGCCCATGCACCACAGGGACTGAAACCCGCATGCCCTACAGCCTGTGCTTCACAACACAAGAAGCCACCACAATGAGAAGGCACACACTGCCTTAAGGGCAGTCCCTGCTCGCTGCACCTGGAGAAAAGCTCACACAGCAACAGAGACCCAGCACTGAGACGAAAACCCACTTGGAGACCGTGACTGTGGGCCCTGAAAAGCACTGTTGGTGAAACAAGCAATTTCTGTGAATGTCCAGATTAATTTAAAAAGGGGCTTGCTTTCCCGTGTTGCAGGGCTACATTCGACAGTGTCGTAAACACACGGCGATGTTCTCGGTTGCACAACTGGCCACCATTTTTGGAAACATTGAAGACATTTACAAATTCCAAAGAAAGTTCCTGAAAGACCTTGAGAAGCAGTACAACAAAGAGGAACCTCACCTGAGTGAGATAGGGTCCTGCTTCCTTCAGCACGTACGTCACTTCTCACTTCTTGTTCACAGAGTCACCTTTGGTTAAGTAGTTTAGAAGTTTTCTCTTCTGTGAAGAGGGGTCCCTTTTTGTTTTGTTTCTTTGTTTGCTTAACTTCCTATAGGATGGAGGTGTCTCTTGCAAATCGAGTGGATTGGTTTATATTATGGTTCATCTTAACCTAAATACTCTAGGCCATTTTTTTCAAAATCTCACTTCTGTGCAGTTTGGAGTGAGTGGAGTGATCTCTTGGAGGTGGCTGGCAGGGGACCCGTGCCGTCCCAGAGGGGCGGGGCGGCCTGGAGGAGGCGTGGAGGTGGCCGCAGGGACGGTGGGTGCCAAGGGTTTTCCGTCCCCCTGGTCACTTGGAGAAGCCCACCCGCCCGGGAGAGGAGAGGGCAGAAGGCAGTCAGGCCAGAAGAGCGCCTCCCTCTTGTCCTGAATCAGGAGGTGACCCGGTGACACGGAGGGAGCAGCCCCCCAGGGAGGGCCAACACGCCTTCTTGGGGTCTGTGGAAAGGGTCGGTTTTGGCGGGGCGCTGTGTCCTCCAGGGTGGCCCCTTCCCACAGGGCGGAGTCAGGTGAGCGGGCCCCTGCCCGGGACTCCCCCGGGCTGGGGGCTGGGTGGCGTCAGTGCTCCCTGGGCCGAGACGCATCCTGATGAGGCTCTGCCCCCTCCCCAGCAAGAGGGCTTCTCCATCTACTCCGAGTACTGCAACAACCATCCGGGCGCCTGCACGGAGCTGGCGGGCCTCATGAAGCAGGGCCGCTACCGCCACTTCTTCGAGGCCTGCCGGCTGCTGCAGCAGATGATCGACATTGCCCTGGACGGCTTCCTGCTGACGCCCGTGCAGAAGATCTGCAAGTACCCGCTGCAGCTGGCCGAGCTGCTCAAGTATACCACGCAGGAGCACAGGTGGGCGCCTGGGGGCGGGGAGGGCTCTGGGCGACCTGATGTACAGGGAACACAACTTCCGTGACAGAGGGCGGGACACACAAGCAGAGTGGGGCCTGCGACCCCTCAGCTCCTGCGGCGCTCCGACACAGATCTGCTCCAGTGAGGTGCTTGCTCCGTCCGCCAGTCCCGTCCACCCTGCCCTTCTGGCTCTGGGCACAGGGCTCCTCATGGCTACCTGAATGCTCACCTCCCTTTGGGCTTACTTTGTGACTTCTTCTGAAGGATCCCGAAAGTTATCCTTTGCTTAGGAGTAGCAGCTCATCATTTTCCCTCATGTACAGAACCACGTGTGGTGTTGCTGTGATTGGACATCAGCTGTCACCCATTCTATGTGGGGCGGGCCTGCCTGATCTCGGAGGTGGCGCAGGGCCCGGTGGGCGGCTGGAGGAGGCGTGGAGGTGGCCGCAGGGACGGTGGGTGCCAAGGGTTTTCCGTCCCCCTGGTCACTTGGAGAAGCCCACCCGCCCGGGAGAGGCGAGGGCAGAAGGCAGTCAGGCCAGAAGAGCGCCTCCCTCTTGTCCTGAATCAGGAGGTGACCCGGTGACACGGAGGGAGCAGCCCCCCAGGGAGGGCCAACACGCCTTCTTGGGGTCTGTGGAAAGGGTCGGTTTTGGCGGGGCGCTGTGTCCTCCAGGGTGGCCCCTTCCCACAGGGCGGAGTCAGGTGAGCGGGCCCCTGCCCGGGACTCCCCCGGGCTGGGGGCTGGGTGGCGTCAGTGCT
Organism: Tragulus kanchil; assembly: GCA_022376925.1. Lineage (NCBI taxonomy): Eukaryota > Metazoa > Chordata > Mammalia > Artiodactyla > Tragulidae > Tragulus > Tragulus kanchil. The sequence goes on along the minus strand of JAIOJX010000003.1, from coordinate 55,652,481 downwards.
CCCTGGGCCGAGACGCATCCTGATGAGGCTCTGCCCCCTCCCCAGCAAGAGGGCTTCTCCATCTACTCCGAGTACTGCAACAACCATCCGGGCGCCTGCACGGAGCTGGCGGGCCTCATGAAGCAGGGCCGCTACCGCCACTTCTTCGAGGCCTGCCGGCTGCTGCAGCAGATGATCGACATTGCCCTGGACGGCTTCCTGCTGACGCCCGTGCAGAAGATCTGCAAGTACCCGCTGCAGCTGGCCGAGCTGCTCAAGTATACCACGCAGGAGCACAGGTGGGCGCCTGGGGGCGGGGAGGGCCTGCGGGGCGACCTTATGTACAGGGAACAGAAGTTCCTTTACAGAGGGCGGGACACACAAGTAGAGTGGGGGCTGCGTCCCCTCAGGTCCTGCGGGGCTCCGACACAGATCTGCTCCAGTGAGGTGCTTGCTCCGTCCGCCAGTCCCGTCCACCCTGCCCTTCTGGCTCTGGGCACAGGGCTCCTCATGGCTACCTGAATGCTCACCTCCCTTTGGGCTTACTTTGTGACTTCTTCTGAAGGATCCCGAAAGTTATCCTTTGCTTAGGAGTAGCAGCTCATCATTTTCCCTCATGTACAGAACCACGTGTGGTGTTGCTGTGATTGGACATCAGCTGTCACCCATTCTATGTGGGGGCGGGCCTGCCTGCTCTCGGAGACGTGGGCGAGGGTCTCCCCTACAGGCCCGGCTGCTTGACGCCCTTTGCCGGCAGCGATGGTCCCGTGCTGAGTCTTCAGCTTCCCACAGCTGAGGGCCAGGAAGGGCCATGGCTGTTGTCTGGCAAGGTTTTAGGATAACACTTGCTGTTTTTATGAGAACCAAACCTCATCCCTGACATCCATTCACAGCACAAGGCTTTCCTTCCATCTGCAGCCTTCAGAAGAACAGCCTTGAAAAGGGGTCCAGTGGGAGGAGGGGTCCGGGAGAGGACTGTGCCCGGAGGGTTTGCTGCCGCAGACCACGCAGCTCTGGTCAACATCGTCTGAAAGAGTGGGATTCTCCAGGCAGAGCCTGAGGGGCGTGGGACTGTCGTTCTTCTGTCCTCCGCCGCTGGACTCCTGTAGAGAAGTGGACCTGGGAGAGGGGGCTTGTCACAGTCTGATGGAAGGTAGAAGAGAAGTACTGGGTCACTAAACAAGCCCAGACAGTGATGGTGGTTTAAAGAATTGAAACGAAGCAGTTCATTGAGATAAATGAAAGGAAACTGCTTCCCCCACCCCGCCTCTTTTTTCCCATGGGAATATCAGAAAACTTCGGTAGAAAAAAAAGTAGTGAAGTCAGGCAAGTCACAAATTTGGAGAAATTTTTCTGAAGAGAATAAAAAGGCATCATGATGAGGAACCAGAGAAAATGAATATGCAAATTAGGGAGCAGAATTGGGAAGGATGGGGAAGCTCTGCTAGGGGTGGTCTCTTCACCCTGCTACACTTAATCTTTCACTTTTAGGGGGATTTTTCACTAGGAGACATTTGCATACTTTTAAATAAAATCATTTTAAAGGAATGGACCAAAAAACCATTTCCTTGCCTGAAGTAAAACAAAACAAAAAACAATTCTTAAAAAATATTTCATTCTTGTTCTTTTATGAAACTACATAGAAAAACTTGTAGGAAAAAAATGCAGTGGTTTTTGCACAACTTCCTTATTGCTGGAGCCCTCTCGGAGGGTTGCTCCTCGTGTGCCACTTGGTTCTTCATTTCTGCTCTGCTTCTGTTTGAAGACAGTTTTTCTCATCGTGGGCGGGCCTGCCTGCTCTCGGAGCGTGGGCGAGGGTCTCCCTACAGGCCCGGCTGCTTGACGCCCTTTGCCGGCAGCGATGGTCCCGTGCTGAGTCTTCAGCTTCCCACAGCTGAGGGCCAGGAAGGGCCATGGCTGTTGTCTGGCAAGGTTTTAGGATAACACTTGCTGTTTTTATGAGAACCAAACCTCATCCCTGACATCCATTCACAGCACAAGGCTTTCCTTCCATCTGCAGCCTTCAGAAGAACAGCCTTGAAAAGGGGTCCAGTGGGAGGAGGGGTCCGGGAGAGGACTGTGCCCGGAGGGTTTGCTGCCGCAGACCACGCAGCTCTGGTCAACATCGTCTGAAAGAGTGGGATTCTCCAGGCAGAGCCTGAGGGGCGTGGGACTGTCGTTCTTCTGTCCTCCGCCGCTGGACTCCTGTAGAGAAGTGGACCTGAGAGAGGGCTTGTCACAGTCTGATGGAAGGTAGAAGAGAAGTACTGGGTCACTAAACAAGCCCAGACAGTGATGGTGGTTTAAAGAATTGAAACGAAGCAGTTCATTGAGATAAATGAAAGGAAACTGCTTCCCCCACCCCGCCTCTTTTTTCCCATGGGAATATCAGAAAACTTCGGTAGAAAAAAAAGTAGTGAAGTCAGGCAAGTCACAAATTTGGAGAAATTTTTCTGAAGAGAATAAAAAGGCATCATGATGAGGAACCAGAGAAAATGAATATGCAAATTAGGGAGCAGAATTGGGAAGGATGGGGAAGCTCTGCTAGGGGTGGTCTCTTCACCCTGCTACACTTAATCTTTCACTTTTAGGGGCATTTTTCACTAGGAGACATTTGCATACTTTTAAATAAAATCATTTTAAAGGAATGGACCAAAAAACCATTTCCTTGCCTGAAGTAAAACAAAACAAAAAACAATTCTTAAAAAATATTTCATTCTTGTTCTTTTATGAAACTACATAGAAAAACTTGTAGGAAAAAAATGCAGTGGTTTTTGCACAACTTCCTTATTGCTGGAGCCCTCTCGGAGGGTTGCTCCTCGTGTGCCACTTGGTTCTTCATTTCTGCTCTGCTTCTGTTTGAAGACAGTGGGGTCTGATCTGCCTGGGGATGGGTAAGATTGTTGTTCATTTGCTAAGTCATGTCTGACTCTTTGCAGCCCCATGGACTGCAGCACACCAGGCTCCTCTGTCCTCCGGTATCTCCCAGAGCTTGCTCAAACTCATGTTCTTTGAGTCGGTGATGCCATCCAACCATCTCGTCCTCTGTCGCCCCCTTCTCCTCCTGCCCTCGATCTTTCCCAGCATCAGGGTCTTTTCCAGTGAGTTGGCTCTTCACATCAGGTGGCCAGAGTATCAGAGCTTCCGTTTCGGTGGGGTGGGAGGTGTTTGATAAACAGACAGCAGTGTCCTCTGCCAGGGCTTTTTCCCGGCTGTGAAGGAGGACTGCAGTCCAGGCCCCCTGAGACCTGGAGGCTACGTCTATCCCAGAAGACACCGAAAAGTGCAGTGAAGAGACTTAGCTCATTAGCTGAACTATTGACTCACACATCCCCAAAGTATTAATGCAGAAGGAGACTTGCCTGTAAACGTTTCTGGCCCCAGGCAGGCTCTCCTGCAGGCTGTGTGAAGGTCGGAGCTTCTGTTTTCCTGGTGTCTCCAATGTTTGAGCGGCTGCTGGGTGGGGGGACGTGGCAGTTGATTTGACTGCAGTATGTGGAGGGCATCAGAAATGAAGATGCTTGGATGAGAGAAATGTCAGCATTTACATAACGCACTCGTCCCCCGTGTAAGAGAGACTCAGAGTGAATCAGGACTCTGGGGCAGGAGTGGTGGTCGTCACAACCTTCACTGGAGAAACTTGTTCTGTGAGGACCCAAGAGCCCGACAAGGCCCGTCCCTTCTCTGTTCATGAGAACAGCCCCCCGCCACTGACTAAAACATGTTTCTCGTGGCCTCTGCGTTCATTCACTGTGGTTTCTGGGAAATGATTGACGACATTGTTATTCCAGAGAACTCTGCTGGCATTTGGTCGGCTCCCTGAGCCTCTGCGTGTGGACTGTGGCCTATTCACGGAGCAACAATGGCTGTTGTTCAGAGGCCGTCTTGTCTAGGCGGTCCGTATACCATCGGGAATGGAGGGTGTTATTTCGTGCATCCTCATTTTCGAGTAGCCTGTTATGGGGTTAAAGTTAACGTGTGCCGCCCCCTCCCCTCCACCCGCCTCTTTGCAGTGATTACAGTAACATAAAGGCAGCGTACGAGGCCATGAAGAACGTGGCCTGCCTGATCAACGAGCGGAAACGCAAGCTGGAAAGCATAGACAAGATCGCGCGGTGGCAGGTGTCCATCGTGGGCTGGGAGGTACGTGGGAGCCCGTCCCCTCAGCACGAGCCCCCCTCAGTCCCTCCCCTGCTTCCCCTGGTGTGATGATCCCCTTGACAACCTGTGGGTGGTACCCTGCACTCCTGACTTCCACGGGGTAATGTTTTGATGCCCGCTGTTGAAGTCAGCAGTCCCATGCTTATATGCAGACTGGCATCGAGGTCCAGCAGACACACACATGCTTTTATGTACAAAGACATCAGTGACAGCAGCTCAAGCCGGTACTTGTGCTTGTTCACACACGCCTGGCTTTAGTCTGAGCCTTTTAAATGTATGAATGCGTTGAACCCTCTCAGCAGTCCTGGGAAGCAGGAACTACTATGACTCGTTTAACAGAAGAGGGAATCCGAGGCACAGACAGGTCAGGGAGCAGAATGGGCTGGTTGCTATCACCGAGGACAAGCCCATGATGTGAGGCCCAGCAGGGGGCATCCGGCCTCGGATTAGCTGCTCAGAACTCACCCTCCAGGCAGTGTGGAAGTTCGGAAGGAGAAGCCATGAGCGCTGGAGAGAAATCCTGTTTCAAGGTCATCATAGTCTCTGGCATTTCAGACAGGGCCTCGGGGTCCCTGGGTTGGAATCCTGAACTGCAGGCAAGTATTTTGGAATCAAGATCCTTTGCCTCCAAAACTGTCGTGTATAACTGGGCTCAGGGGAGAAGAGAATCTTGAAGGCCAGTATCATCGCAAATAGTATCCAGTTATGTGGGACGAGACCCAACCCAAATATTAAAAGGTGGGCTTTTCCTCCTGCCCTTGGACTCTGACCAGTTTCTTTTTAATTTTTTTGGCCACTTCTATTGATCTTTCATTCACTTATATTTGTTCTTTGGCCTGTGTGGGCCTCCCGTCGCAGTGGTCTCTAACCACAGAGCACTGACTCTGGGCGCATGCGCTCCAGAGTTCCGGCTTGGTAGTTGGACACATCGCTCCGGCCGCTCCGCGGCATGTGGGATCTTCCCAGGCTAGGGATTGAACCCGCGCCCCTTGCACTGCAAGGCAGTGTCCTTACCCACTGGACCACCAGGGAAGTCCTCTGACCAGTTTCTTGCTGGCAACTTGTCATCTGCCTTCTGTGTCTGAGACCCTGAGCTGGTTGTGCCTGGGAGCTTGCCAGATGCCTGACTCAGAAGCCCCCCATGCCTGCAGCCGGAGCCCCCACAGGGAGCCGACATGTTCTTGGGGTCCATCCAGGCCTGCTGCAGTTCCCACTCCTGATGCGGACCTCCTAACAGGTCTCTCTGATAAAGGGGTACCCCTCAGCTAATGACACATGTGCTGTTCAGCAGGCCCCCTGGTGACAGCACGAAGCTATTTTTAATGAGTCTGAGCCTTTTAAATGTATGAATGCGTTGAACCCTCTCAGCAGTCCTGGGAAGCAGGAACTACTATGACTCGTTTAACAGAAGAGGGAATCCGAGGCACAGACAGGTCAGGGAGCAGAATGGGCTGGTTGCTATCACCGAGGACAAGCCCATGATGTGAGGCCCAGCAGGGGGCATCCGGCCTCGGATTAGCTGCTCAGAACTCACCCTCCAGGCAGTGTGGAAGTTCGGAAGGAGAAGCCATGAGCGCTGGAGAGAAATCCTGTTTCAAGGTCATCATAGTCTCTGGCATTTCAGACAGGGCCTCGGGGTCCCTGGGTTGGAATCCTGAACTGCAGGCAAGTATTTTGGAATCAAGATCCTTTGCCTCCAAAACTGTCGTGTATAACTGGGCTCAGGGGAGAAGAGAATCTTGAAGGCCAGTATCATCGCAAATAGTATCCAGTTATGTGGGACGAGACCCAACCCAAATATTAAAAGGTGGGCTTTTCCTCCTGCCCTTGGACTCTGACCAGTTTCTTTTTAATTTTTTTGGCCACTTCTATTGATCTTTCATTCACTTATATTTGTTCTTTGGCCTGTGTGGGCCTCCCGTCGCAGTGGTCTCTAACCACAGAGCACTGACTCTGGGCGCATGCGCTCCAGAGTTCCGGCTTGGTAGTTGGACACATCGCTCCGGCCGCTCCGCGGCATGTGGGATCTTCCCAGGCTAGGGATTGAACCCGCGCCCCTTGCACTGCAAGGCAGTGTCCTTACCCACTGGACCACCAGGGAAGTCCTCTGACCAGTTTCTTGCTGGCAACTTGTCATCTGCCTTCTGTGTCTGAGACCCTGAGCTGGTTGTGCCTGGGAGCTTGCCAGATGCCTGACTCAGAAGCCCCCCATGCCTGCAGCCGGAGCCCCCACAGGGAGCCGACATGTTCTTGGGGTCCATCCAGGCCTGCTGCAGTTCCCACTCCTGATGCGGACCTCCTAACAGGTCTCTCTGATAAAGGGGTACCCCTCAGCTAATGACACATGGCTCACTCACATTTTCTCATGTACTCTAGAAGAGAGAAAAGAACTTTCCCGCCCAAGGAGGTTGACAGTGAGGTCTGACCAGCCTTTGGGGGTCTGCCTGGCACATGCGCCCTGTGTACACTTGGAAGATTCATACCAAGGCGTCCCCCAGCCCCCTGCACCCCTGATGGCTTCCCCCATCCCCATACCCCCAGCACCTGGAGACACCCCTCTGGCAACCTCAGGACATACTGGCACCCTCCCCACCAGGGCCAGGACCTCCTGGAGCGCAGCTCGGAGCTGATCCACTCCGGGGAGCTGGCCAGCGTCACACGGCAGGGCAAGAGCCAGCAGCGCACCTTCTTCCTGTTCGACCACCAGCTGGTGGCCTGCAAGAAGGACCTGCTGCGCAGGGACGTGCTCTACTACCGCGGCCGCACCGACATGGACGCCGTGGAGCCCGTGGACCTGGAGGACGGCCGCGACAGCACCCGCGGGCTGGGTCTCAGGAACGCCTTCAAGCTGGTCAGCAGGACGGGTGGCGAGGCGCACCTGTTCTGCGCCAGGAAGCCGGAGGACAAGGCGCGGTGGCTGCAGGCCTTCAGGGACGAGCGCCGGAGGGTGCAGGAGGACCAGGCGATGGGTGAGCCCGGGCCCCGTGGTCATGCCAACTTCCCAAATGTGGAGAGGGAAGCCCAGGCCCCCCTACTCAGAGCAGGCCAGGAGAGGCTCAGGGAGCCAGAGGCCCTGCCCAACTGTGCTCTCCACACTTCACACGCTGCGGCCCTCTAGCTGCCTGTCCATCCTGGCCAGCAGCCCCTACATGCCACCCGCCGCCCCACCCCAGAGCTCAAGGCCACATCCTACAGGGCAGTTCGGGTAGCCCTGGAGCCTCCTGGGCGCTTCAGAGTCTGAGCACAGATGGCCATGTGGAGTCAGGGCCTGGGCCCCCAGAGACGGTGGGTGAAGGGCATCCTCTGCAGCCCTCAGGGGTCCAGACCTCAGAGGCCACCGGCTGCCCTGCCGTGAGGCGAGCTCGCCTGGAAAACAGGCCGGGCGTGGCGGCCTCCCTGCCTCCCACAGTCCCCTGATAAAGGGGTACCCCTCAGCTAATGACACATGGCTCACTCACATTTTCTCATGTACTCTAGAGAGAAAAGAACTTTCCCGCCCAAGGAGGTTGACAGTGAGGTCTGACCAGCCTTTGGGGGTCTGCCTGGCACATGCGCCCTGTGTACACTTGGAAGATTCATACCAAGGCGTCCCCCAGCCCCCCGCACCCCTGATGGCTTCCCCCATCCCCATACCCCCAGCACCTGGAGACACCCCTCTGGCAACCTCAGGACATACTGGCACCCTCCCCACCAGGGCCAGGACCTCCTGGAGCGCAGCTCGGAGCTGATCCACTCCGGGGAGCTGGCCAGCGTCACACGGCAGGGCAAGAGCCAGCAGCGCACCTTCTTCCTGTTCGACCACCAGCTGGTGGCCTGCAAGAAGGACCTGCTGCGCAGGGACGTGCTCTACTACCGCGGCCGCACCGACATGGACGCCGTGGAGCCCGTGGACCTGGAGGACGGCCGCGACAGCACCCGCGGGCTGGGTCTCAGGAACGCCTTCAAGCTGGTCAGCAGGACGGGTGGCGAGGCGCACCTGTTCTGCGCCAGGAAGCCGGAGGACAAGGCGCGGTGGCTGCAGGCCTTCAGGGACGAGCGCCGGAGGGTGCAGGAGGACCAGGCGATGGGTGAGCCCGGGCCCCGTGGTCATGCCAACTTCCCAAATGTGGAGAGGGAAGCCCAGGCCCCCCTACTCAGAGCAGGCCAGGAGAGGCTCAGGGAGCCAGAGGCCCTGCCCAACTGTGCTCTCCACACTTCACACGCTGCGGCCCTCTAGCTGCCTGTCCATCCTGGCCAGCAGCCCCTACATGCCACCCGCCGCCCCACCCCAGAGCTCAAGGCCACATCCTACAGGGCAGTTCGGGTAGCCCTGGAGCCTCCTGGGCGCTTCAGAGTCTGAGCACAGATGGCCATGTGGAGTCAGGGCCTGGGCCCCCAGAGACGGTGGGTGAAGGGCATCCTCTGCAGCCCTCAGGGGTCCAGACCTCAGAGGCCACCGGCTGCCCTGCCGTGAGGCGAGCTCGCCTGGAAAACAGGACGGGGCGTAGCGGCCTCCCCTGCCTCCCACAAGTCCACCCTGGAGACAGTCACCTCCCTGTCGCCCATGGGAGGCTTCCTGGATCCCATCAGTCAGCCAGAGCCGTGATCACTTCTCTGCTCTGCCCTGGACGGGCCTGGCCATAACCCTCTTGGCACAACCGTGCTTCCCTGTAGCGGGGGTTCAGACACAGTGGGGCTGGGACACAATGGGGGGACAAGCGGGGGAGGGGGAGGAATGGATGCGTCCCCCAGGGGCCACATGTGGAGTGAAATAGCCAGCCTCATGTGGAGTGAAATGGGTGTCCCGGCCTGTCACGGGTGCCTGATGTCTCCTGGACGGCACGTCCTGGAGTCATGAGCCAGGCGGACATGGAGGGCAGGAAGCAGGTGGAGGGCCGGGCGGGCCTGGGGTCCCGGGCCTGGAGGGGACACCAGGACCTGTCAGGACGGAGGTCAGGTGTGTGGAGGGGAGGTAGAGTGGTCCTGGCGGTGGGTCCAGGCTGGCCAGCTACGCAGGCAAAGCCCAGGGCTCCAGTCCCGTCTCGTCCTTGGCCCTTGTCTCATGCTGTCTGCAGTCAGGGTGCAGAAGCCAGCTCCCCCGGCTCAGACGTCACCTCTGTTGGCGGTGAGGCCAGGCTTTCACGGAAGGGCCATCAGCTTTTCCTCCCCCCAGCACCTCCTCGAGGAGGACAGTGGGGGAAGCCCTGTGTTCCCATCCAGTGGGGTTTACACAGGGGTCACTCTGCACGGGTCCAGTGTGGGGAGCAGTGGTGTGGCCGTCCAGGTGATAACCCTCCTCCTTGTACGCCCTCTTCAGCCCCTTCCACGTCCTTACCCGTCGAGGCTCCTTGCTTTGGGTTGTGGAGAGGACCTCAGGGTTAACGCGGGTTTGGGGCAAGTTTTATCCTGAGATGTTTTCACTTGTTTTGAATACGTATCACATTTGTTTCTAAATGCAGGAATGGAAATTTCGGAAAATCAAAAGAAACTTGCCATGTTAAATGCTCAAAAGGCAGGACACGGAAAGTCGAAAGGTGAGTTTTGGAGAAGGTTTCGTCTCCTCAGTGTGTGTGTCGATGCTGGGATTAAGATGGGGAGAGAGGCCTCAAGTTGTGATGTGTGACCCACGTCACAAGTGGGAGGAGGAAGAGCCCTGAGGGTAAAACTCAGAAGTGACGGATCAAAGCCACGGACAGCTTGAGACCACCCGTGTTTGGTTCTGAGCAGGCTTCAGTGAGCGCTCCCGTGGGCAGAGGTGTCTGTAAGATGGGTTTAACTTGGAGCGAGGAGCTTCTAGGCCCCCTGAGCTGCCCTCTGAGTGCCCCCTTTGGGGAGCAAGGGTGGGATTCTCCACCAGCCAGCCAGCGCATGAGTCTGGGCCCATGAGGACAGGAGATCAGCCCCACACTGCTGTCAGCTGAGGATACATCCTAGTTCAGGCAAGAAGAAAGATACACTAGCAAAGCTCAGTGCATCTTGCAAGAGAGAAAGCGACAGAAGACCCTCTGGCTCCTTTGAGCCTCACTCGTCCACCTTGTGTGCACACTCCATGGGAGTGGTCTGGGCGGCCCTGACACTGACCCCAGCCTCCACGCCTGCACAGCACGAACTTTCTAACCTGAGAGAAACAAAATAATAAGGATGCTGGCCCCAAAATCAGCTGCCCCCCTTGCCTTGTTCTCATGCTGTCTGCAGTCAGGGTGCAGAAGCCAGCTCCCCCGGCTCAGACGTCACCTCTGTTGGCGGTGAGGCCAGGCTTTCACGGAAGGGCCATCAGCTTTTCCTCCCCCCAGCACCTCCTCGAGGAGGACAGTGGGGGAAGCCCTGTGTTCCCATCCAGTGGGGTTTACACAGGGGTCACTCTGCACGGGTCCAGTGTGGGGAGCAGTGGTGTGGCCGTCCAGGTGATAACCCTCCTCCTTGTACGCCCTCTTCAGCCCCTTCCACGTCCTTACCCGTCGAGGCTCCTTGCTTTGGGTTGTGGAGAGGACCTCAGGGTTAACGCGGGTTTGGGGCAAGTTTTATCCTGAGATGTTTTCACTTGTTTTGAATACGTATCACATTTGTTTCTAAATGCAGGAATGGAAATTTCGGAAAATCAAAAGAAACTTGCCATGTTAAATGCTCAAAAGGCAGGACACGGAAAGTCGAAAGGTGAGTTTTGGAGAAGGTTTCGTCTCCTCAGTGTGTGTGTCGATGCTGGGATTAAGATGGGGAGAGAGGCCTCAAGTTGTGATGTGTGACCCACGTCACAAGTGGGAGGAGGAAGAGCCCTGAGGGTAAAACTCAGAAGTGACGGATCAAAGCCACGGACAGCTTGAGACCACCCGTGTTTGGTTCTGAGCAGGCTTCAGTGAGCGCTCCCGTGGGCAGAGGTGTCTGTAAGATGGGTTTAACTTGGAGCGAGGAGCTTCTAGGCCCCCTGAGCTGCCCTCTGAGTGCCCCCTTTGGGGAGCAAGGGTGGGATTCTCCACCAGCCAGCCAGCGCATGAGTCTGGGCCCATGAGGACAGGAGATCAGCCCCACACTGCTGTCAGCTGAGGATACATCCTAGTTCAGGCAAGAAGAAAGATACACTAGCAAAGCTCAGTGCATCTTGCAGAGAGAGAAAGCGACAGAAGACCCTCTGGCTCCTTTGAGCCTCACTCGTCCACCTTGTGTGCACACTCCATGGGAGTGGTCTGGGCGGCCCTGACACTGACCCCAGCCTCCACGCCTGCACAGCACGAACTTTCTAACCTGAGAGAAACAAAATAATAAGGATGCTGGCCCCCAAAATGCATGTTATGTTCCTGTAAACCTTATTCTTGTGAGGTTTGTCCCATTTGGCATTTTCCTACCTGAAAATGCAAAAACAGGGACCCGTTAAGCCCAGGATGGAAGGGCCGAGAAGAAAGCACCACCAGAGCAGCATTTGGTGCCCCCCCGCGGCCCCTGCTCACAGGCAGGACTTCCCCTGGCTGTACTGTGGAGGTCTTCAGACAGAAGATCCCATGTGGATCTCTCACACCGCCACTGTGGCAGGCGACCAGTCGACATCAGTCTGTTGGGGTGCTCTGGTCCCCATCTGTGTCTTCAGGGCCCCAGGCCAGCAGCCAGCTGGGAGCAGCCCTGCTGTTTCTGGGGCCGCCTGTCATGCCCCTTCCCTGAGCTCCCGCCTGTCATCCTCTCTGCTGCTGGGGGACAAGGGAGGCCTTGCGGACGGAGCCATCTTCTTCCCGAGCCCCCCTCTGTCCTCTTGTGCTGACCTCTCAGTTAGCCTGTGGTCTTGTGGCTGGTTTGTTCCACCTTTCTGACCGCCAGCGCACAGGTGTAAAATGCCGGCTCTAGAGAAACAGTTGTGGTTAACTTGATGAGGTATTGGTGAGCTTCTAAGCATGTTACGATCACTTGGCCACTTACTTCTCATAACTCCTCACTGGCACTGTCGCCCGTCTTAAGAGACTGGAAAGCTGAGGCTCAGAGAAACCAAGTCCTTGGTTCCAGCTGGTGGTGGGCGGATGCGCGCCAGGCTTTCACTGAGAGCACCTCACTGCCCCTCACCCCATGCGGCCTCCACCCCAGCAGTCCCCGCGGCACCCTCTGCACCGTGCCCCCCGCCAGCTTCGGCTCTGGTCACTGAGCTGTCACGGTGCCGCCCGGGCGGGTTTAGGTGAGGGCTCGGGGCAATGGTGTGTCCCACTCTGCAGGCAGGCTGTGAAGGCATTTCTCAAGGCAGCCACTGGGGTTCTTCTGGAGGACGTGATGAGGTCGGTGAGGGTGGGTCGGGCGGCATCCCTCTGGACTGGCCTATGACCTGAGTCTATGACCTGAGTCACTGTCCGTCTGCCCTCCCGCCCCAGGCTATGGCGTCTGCCCCGCGGCCCCTCCGCACCAGAGCCTGCGGCCTGTCCACCAGCGCCACGTCACCGTGCCCACCAGCCTGCCCCAGCAGCAGGTGTTCGCCCTGGCTGAGCCTAAGAGGAAGCCGTCCCTGTTCTGGCACACCTTCAACAAGCTCACCCCCTTCAGGAAGTGATGGGGCCGTGGAGAGGGGCCCCTGCCTCTCCTGGGCTCAGTCCACGGCGCCTGCTCCACACACTGTCCCAGGACTCGGTGCTGAGAACCTCCTCGGGGCCTTCCTCCAACAGGGGACAGGACCTGGCCTCGCCTCGGGTAGCAGAGGCCCAGCTGCCTCCTCGGGGAGGGAATTCCCTGGACGCCAAGGTGGGCAAGGCAGCCTGAGAACCGGTGTGGGCTCTGAAGTGATGCTGGGCGGGGCCCTGGGAGCATCGCTGATGATGAGCTGCGGTCCAGGCTCTGGGCACCGTGCTCCCCGAGGAGGAGGAGGTGGAGGAGACTGGGTCCTTGGCCTACCGTGCTGAGGGTCTGGGGTGCCAGGGCTGTCTGTCCCTCTCCTCCTCTAGTGTTGGGGTGGGGGGCTGGGGCACTGCAGCCCCGCAGGGCCCTGGGGTCCCCTGGCGTCTTCCACGTCCACGCGATTGCCCAGTGGCAGTGCCCCCTTCCTCCCATGTCAGGTGGTTCGGAGGCCAGGGTGGCATCTGCACGTGGTCCAGGGTCCGAGGTGCACAGAGACCCACACGCTCCGAAGACGCCGAGGATTCCAGGGAGGGGCAGCTGCTGCTGCTTGTGGACACCTGCCCCGCCCGTGAGCCATCCTGAGCTGAAGCCCACCAAACTGCTCACGCGCGTGCATTTGCCACAGCATACCCCTTCCCTGTAGTTTGATGATGAAGTGAGCATGCAAACATACCAACTGAAAGAGCAGTGTCAAAGCGAGAATGGTGCGGGCCTTCTGCTGCTGCGAAGGCGGGGCTCAAAGCTTCCGCTTCACCCCCGCTCCTCGTCTGTTGCAGAAGCCCAGCAACAGGGCCAGCCGTGCGGGGATGCACACCTCCACAGGTGTCTGCAGAGACCTGATGAGACAGATCCTGGCTGGGAGAGAACCGCCTTCTCCAGCGAAGGCCAGGACCGACACCTGCCGGCAGTGACCCCTTGCCTTGTCTCGACTGTAAACTTTGATTAAAAGTAACTTGTACAGGTGCCCAAGGAAGCAGCCTCGGCCAGGGAGCTGCCTTTCTGTTGACCTCGCACACCAGCCTGGGGTCCCGTCATGCCCAAGGGGTTTCTACTTGAGAATCTCTTTGTGGTGTTGAGACCTCGGAAGTTCTCTTTTCCACCAGGCCCCTGCTTGAGCATAAACACAAACTTCTGTCCTGACGGGGAACACCTGAGCCTCCAGGTGTGGTCCCCTCCTCTCCACACCCAGAGCTCATCCCCAGGGAGGTGCCGCCTCTGGGGCCCTCGGGCCCTGGGTCCTGGATGAAAGCCACTTCTGTGGGGGGCTTCCCGGGAGGGGCTCTGGGTCCTCGGGAGTGGGTGGGTGCGGGTGTGTGGGGGGTGTGTGTGTCTGGGTGTTTGTATGTGTGTTTCCATTTTGAATAGAGGTCTCAGTTTTAGTTGCATTTATGTAACTGACCTTTTTTACTAACAAGACATAATGATGTATTTTGAAGGCTATACTTAATACGCTTCTCCTGAGGCTCCTCAGCAAAAACTGTGGGCCCTCTGTGCTAATGGAGTGGTGTGTGTATATGGCTGTTGTGGACAGTTGGCTGGCTTGTTTTTTTTTTAATAAAAGAGAATTACTTTGAGGAAGAAAGGAGAATCTGTTGCTCATGTTCCATTTCCGGTGAAGACTCTGCTCCAGTGTGGAAGCACCCAGCAGGCCCCTGTCTGCCCCAACCTCCCCCAGTTAGCTAGAGCACAGGGACCAGGGGCTGGGGGCACTGTTGGCAGCCCTGCTCTGTCTCCCAGCCGGGCCCTGACTCCCTGCTCCTCCCTCCTCCTCCCCCGGGCTTCCCAGTGAAGGAGTCGTGAGTGCCCCTGGCGGCCCACCCCGCTCCTCGTCTGTTGCAGAAGCCCAGCAACAGGGCCAGCCGTGCGGGGATGCACACCTCCACAGGTGTCTGCAGAGACCTGATGAGACAGATCCTGGCTGGGAGAGAACCGCCTTCTCCAGCGAAGGCCAGGACCGACACCTGCCGGCAGTGACCCCTTGCCTTGTCTCGACTGTAAACTTTGATTAAAAGTAACTTGTACAGGTGCCCAAGGAAGCAGCCTCGGCCAGGGAGCTGCCTTTCTGTTGACCTCGCACACCAGCCTGGGGTCCCGTCATGCCCAAGGGGTTTCTACTTGAGAATCTCTTTGTGGTGTTGAGACCTCGGAAGTTCTCTTTTCCACCAGGCCCCTGCTTGAGCATAAACACAAACTTCTGTCCTGACGGGGAACACCTGAGCCTCCAGGTGTGGTCCCCTCCTCTCCACACCCAGAGCTCATCCCCAGGGAGGTGCCGCCTCTGGGGCCCTCGGGCCCTGGGTCCTGGATGAAAGCCACTTCTGTGGGGGGCTTCCCGGGAGGGGCTCTGGGTCCTCGTGTGTGTGTGTGTGCGTGTGTGTGGTGTGTGTGTGTGTCTGGGTGTTTGTATGTGTGTTTCCATTTTGAATAGAGGTCTCAGTTTTAGTTGCATTTATGTAACTGACCTTTTTTACTAACAAGACATAATGATGTATTTTGAAGGCTATACTTAATACGCTTCTCCTGAGGCTCCTCAGCAAAAACTGTGGGCCCTCTGTGCTAATGGAGTGGTGTGTGTATATGGCTGTTGTGGACAGTTGGCTGGCTTGTTTTTTTTTTAATAAAAGAGAATTACTTTGAGGAAGAAAGGAGAATCTGTTGCTCATGTTCCATTTCCGGTGAAGACTCTGCTCCAGTGTGGAAGCACCCAGCAGGCCCCTGTCTGCCCCAACCTCCCCCAGTTAGCTAGAGCACAGGGACCAGGGGCTGGGGGCACTGTTGGCAGCCCTGCTCTGTCTCCCAGCCGGGCCCTGACTCCCTGCTCCTCCCTCCTCCTCCCCCGGGCTTCCCAGTGAAGGAGTCGTGAGTGCCCCTGGCGGCCCACCCCCCAGCCTCTCTGTCCAGGCAACCGTCGCCTGGTCAGATGTCCATCCCAGATGGGTTGGGCAACCCTGCTTGGGTTTCCAGGTGATCTGAAAACCACTTGTAAAACACGTTTACAAGGATGTAGCATCCTTTGACCCCTTTAAATCTGGCTGGCTCCAGTTTAAGTCTGTGTGTCTGGCACATGCCAGGAATAGATGACCTGGGGTTCTGTTTTCACATTTGCCAAACTTCCTTCTTGTTTCCTCACTCAGAGGGAAAGAGTGAAAACAGAGCCTTCTGTACAGACTGAGTACGGACTTCCCTGGGGATCTAGCTCTCTATCCTGCCCTCTTCCTCTTTTTAACCCTACCCTGCATACTGTGGGTGGGTTCGCCCCCCCAGAAAGATGCTGTAACTTGTAATGAATGTCACCGTCTCTGTCACTCAACGCTACAGTCTCCGCTAACTGTTGAAAGACCTTGGAAATAGCTGCAGGTCTGATGCAGCGTTCTCGGTTTTGACAATGCCTAACAGGTAGAACAGTCTTGCCGTGGATGATAAGCGATCATAAAGCAGGGTATCTGTAAAGCCCCAGAGTAGCAGCATCCTTTGTCTCTGGCCTGGATACTGGAAGAAGCAGTCGTGACTTGCCCGCACCTTCCGGGGACCCCTTCTGTGTGTCTTACCCTCAGCTGATCGGATCTTCCCCTGAGCTGATGCTGGAAACATCTCTGCTGTCGTCTCCGGCCTGCCTACCGCCACACCACTTCTGCATATCATCACGCCTTTTTATTCATAGTTCAGAGGCTGAACTCCATGCCTGTTCAGAAAATCCCCTGGATCCTACATCGCTGTTGTCTAGACATAGAGCAAAAGTGTGTTTAATCCAAAACCTGTTCAACAATAGAACTCTCTGGTAAAAGCCCTGAACCAGTGTTTTATCGGTTGGGAATCCACAAGCCCAGACGGCCGCTTCTCCTCAATGCAGACGAGCTCAGAGAGAACACAGCATCCGACTGCCTGAGTCCTCCGGAAAGAAGCCAAAGTGTGTAATGTTTTGTCAGGGAGAAGAGAAACAAACGTGCCCCTCACAGTCGAGGGCCACCACGGGGGTAGACGTGGCTCGCTGGGAAGGGACGTGGGGCACACCTCGACAAGCTCACACAGGAGTTGTCCTCATAATAATCTTAACCTACTGCCGTCCTTCCTGTTAAAACTTCATGTGGCTAATGCTGTTCTTCTCAGGATGTACGAGATGAAGGTGGAGTCCAAGAGAGTCTGAGAATAACACGCAGAAACTGTCTGGTCTCGGAAAAAATGCCCAGGAGCTTGAACACTGGACGCGCGTTTAGTAACAACAAACTTAACGTTACCATCTTTAGTTGTTTACTAGGTATCTGACACGAGTTTAGAAAAGGCTGTGCCTGTAATTTAACAGCTGGTCTTTTTTGTAAATATCAGCGTCCATCCTGGTGGACTTCCCTGCTTGGCAAGGCTTTCAGTGCCCTGTTCCTTCGCTTCTGCCTCATCGACCCTACCCTGCATACTGTGGGTGGGTTCGCCCCCCCAGAAAGATGCTGTAACTTGTAATGAATGTCACCGTCTCTGTCACTCAACGCTACAGTCTCCGCTAACTGTTGAAAGACCTTGGAAATAGCTGCAGGTCTGATGCAGCGTTCTCGGTTTTGACAATGCCTAACAGGTAGAACAGTCTTGCCGTGGATGATAAGCGATCATAAAGCAGGGTATCTGTAAAGCCCCAGAGTAGCAGCATCCTTTGTCTCTGGCCTGGATACTGGAAGAAGCAGTCGTGACTTGCCCGCCCCTTTCCCGGGGGACCCCTTCTGTGTGTCTTACCCTCAGCTGATCGGATCTTCCCCTGAGCTGATGCTGGAAACATCTCTGCTGTCGTCTCCGGCCTGCCTACCGCCACACCACTTCTGCATATCATCACGCCTTTTTATTCATAGTTCAGAGGCTGAACTCCATGCCTGTTCAGAAAATCCCCTGGATCCTACATCGCTGTTGTCTAGACATAGAGCAAAAGTGTGTTTAATCCAAAACCTGTTCAACAATAGAACTCTCTGGTAAAAGCCCTGAACCAGTGTTTTATCGGTTGGGAATCCACAAGCCCAGACGGCCGCTTCTCCTCAATGCAGACGAGCTCAGAGAGAACACAGCATCCGACTGCCTGAGTCCTCCGGAAAGAAGCCAAAGTGTGTAATGTTTTGTCAGGGAGAAGAGAAACAAACGTGCCCCTCACAGTCGAGGGCCACCACGGGGGTAGACGTGGCTCGCTGGGAAGGGACGTGGGGCACACCTCGACAAGCTCACACAGGAGTTGTCCTCATAATAATCTTAACCTACTGCCGTCCTTCCTGTTAAAACTTCATGTGGCTAATGCTGTTCTTCTCAGGATGTACGAGATGAAGGTGGAGTCCAAGAGAGTCTGAGAATAACACGCAGAAACTGTCTGGTCTCGGAAAAAATGCCCAGGAGCTTGAACACTGGACGCGCGTTTAGTAACAACAAACTTAACGTTACCATCTTTAGTTGTTTACTAGGTATCTGACACGAGTTTAGAAAAGGCTGTGCCTGTAATTTAACAGCTGGTCTTTTTTGTAAATATCAGCGTCCATCCTGGTGGACTTCCCTGCTTGGCAAGGCTTTCAGTGCCCTGTTCCTTCGCTTCTGCCTCATCGACCTCGAGACGAGGTCACCTCTCGGGGTCCCCTGACTGCTTCCTGACAGGTGCCACAGCTGCCGTCAGCTGCCCTGTGTTGTTCAAGCGTGCTTGTATGACAAGTACGTGTTTTCTCTGAAGTTTTTGTAAAGAAAAAATATATATATTTTCATTGTTATTTGAATGATTTCTTGTAAATGCTGTGAATCTATTTGTTGTTTTACACCTGTATATTAAAGTTAATTTGTCAAGCCGACTTTTAAATTGGTCCTGTATCTGAGTGTGTATGTGTGTGGTGTGAGGGTGTGCTGTGTGTATGGTGTGAGCGTGTATGTGTATGTAACATATTTTAAGTGGAGAGTGAATGCCTAGGAAGCTTCCTGGGATTTACAGCTCAAGCCATGTCTGGATGCCGATAGATTTCTTTTCAGCAAAAAGTCATCCGTTAATGACCTGATCAGACTGCTGGATGAGTGTGGAAGAGAGATGGCTCCAAGGGAACAGAGGCGCCACTCAACTTGGGGAAAAGCACCTGAACATTGGAAAGAGACCAGAGAAGCCAAAACCCAAGTGCGAGGCCCAGCTCTTGCTCCCAGGGGTTCCAGGTCTGCAGGCAGTGGCGCTCACTCAGCTCTGGTGGTGGGGTGGATAGGCGTTTCCTTCCCTAATTAACATGAATGGCCTATTGTTGCTGTGACCTCCGCCAGGAAGGGGTTCCCACAGAGGCTGCTAGCAGTGGCCAACTCTTTATCTGAACAACCACTTGCCCCACTTCCTTAGGCAGAACTGAAAGAGGGGGCTTGGGGCTTCCCTGGTGGTGCAGTGGATAAAGACTTTGCCTTACAGTGCAAGGGACACCAGTTCGATCCCTGGCCCAGGAAGATCCCACGTGTCCTGGAGCAGCTGGACCAGTGTGTCCAATTAGGAGCCCACACTCCGGGGCGCATGCGCCCTGAACCGGGGCTCTGTGACGAAAGAGGCCACTGCAATGGGAGGCCTACACAGGCCAAAGAATAAAGACAGATGGAAATAAATAAATGAGAAACCAATGAAAAGAGGCCCAAAGTTTTTTTTTAAAAAAAGAGGGGGCTTCACTAGGGGTCTGGGGGTGTGGACCTGGAGTGCGGTACCTGCAGTTCAGAGGACACCCATGGGAGGGAGGAGTGGGCTGTAGGGCAGGGCTTTTCTCCAAGGGGTCCTGGGGAGACCCCAAGCAGGTGAGCCACCCACACACCCATCACCAGAGGGGCAGCAAAACAGGTGATCCTCCTGAGGGCGTGTGGTCCAGGGGACAGGCACGCAGAGTGTCATGCGAACGCAGCGTGGATTGGGCGACTGTGGAGCAAACCTCTGAGCTCTTGGAGAACTTCGGGGACTGGGGCCTTTCCTGGGGGGTTGGGGCAGGAGGCAGGGCCAAGGGGAGCCCCCAGCTGAGCTTCTGGGATCCAGGCGTGATGGGGAGTTGAGACACGGTTGGAGGAAGCCTACCTCTGGCTGTGGGTGGATCGGGCGCTGGGCCTGCTTAGCCTGCTTTACGGAGGAGACCCGGACACTGAATGCGGGGTTTACCTCTGCTCAGGGGCTCGCCCTGCACCTATGCTCCCAGAGGTCTTCTCAGTCCAGTCTGGCCCTCAGCGCTGATCTCTGAGCACTGGGGGCCTTTGTTCGCTTGGTGCTATTTTTAAGTCAGAAATCAACGTTAGTCAACTGGAGGGAAAAGAGAAGAATCAGTGATTCTATAGGATTGAAGAAACAGTTTCACCATGTTATTCCTGGGGCTTCCCAGGTGGCATCAGTGGTAAAGAACCTGCCTGCCCATGCAGGAGATGTAAGAGATGTAAGTTCGATCCCTGGGTCGGGAAGACCCCCTGGAGGAGGCATGACAACCCACTCCAGCATTCTTACCTGGAGAATTCCATGGACAGAGGGTCATGCAGTCCATGGGATCATGAAGAGTCGGACTGAAGGGACTTAGCATGCACGCATGCATGTTCTCAGTGCTGTGTGTGTGTGTGATGAAGTGTTAGTCACTCAGCCATGTCTGACTCTTTGCAGCTCCACGGATTGCAGCCTGCCAGGCTCCTCTCCATGTGATTCTTTAGGCAAGAATACTGGAGCAGGTTGCCATTTCCTTCTCCATGGGATCTTCCTGACCCAGGGATAGAGCCTGTCTCCTGCATGGCAGGCAGGCTCTTTACCACCTGAGGCACCAGGAAAGCCCCCGTGTTATGAAGAGGACAGGCATGAAAGTCTTAAGGCACACAAGTGCCCACACTGAAGGAACTACAATGAAATCAGGGAGAATTAGGTCAGTGCTACCCCGCCTAGGGTCCCCGGATTGGAACGAGGCCCTGCAGCATTGTCTTCGGTTGAGCTCATTGGCTCATCATTGACCCTGGGTCAGCTCAGAGCCACACAGGAGAAGCAGAAGCCCAGGCGGCTCCCCAGGGGAGAAGCCTGCCGTGGGCTCCTCCCTCCACACAACCTGTAAGCTGCCTCGCCTTCGCTTACTCTGGGAAAGAGGAGCAAAGAAGGAGCTGCGATGGCTGAAGTCTAAGTGGTGCCGCTGGAAGGTGGTGGGCTCGAGCATCGCCGCAGCTGTTGACATTCTTCCAGGACGTCTTGTACTCGCTGTTCCCTCCTCTTCCTGCTGTTTTGCACATCTGTCCGCTTGGGAATTGCCTGGCAGGAAGCTGTGATTTTATTCAGTTTGCTCCTGACTCCTGGTTTGCAGAGCACCTGGGCGCCGCCTGCAGTCCTGGGTTCAGGTGAGTGTTTTATGACACAACTGCTTTCCATTCAGTTTAAGGCGTCTGAGTCAGAAAGGGGCTCTGGACTCGCTGGTGTGTGATGTGTGCCTGCTCAGTATGTCTGACTCTTTGTGACCCCATGGACTGGAGCCCACCAGGCTCCTCTGTCCATGGGATTCTCCAGGCAAGAACACTGGAGTGGGTTGCCATGCCCTCCTCCAGTGGATCTTTCTGACGAGGGATCAAACCTGGGTCTCCAGCATTGCAGGCGCTGAGCCATTGTGAAACCCTAGAATAAATTGTGAGATCTGTCTAGAGAGCTTTCTAGAGAAACTCATGGGTTGTTTTGCACAGATGTTAATGTGTGCATTTTTATATTCCTGGCAATACTAACTTACCCAGGGTCGTTTAAAACAAGGCCTTCAACACATGTTGAAGAAGAAATACATAGGTACAGAATGTAGAGAAAGTGAGGAAAATGCCTTTGGTGATGGAAAGGTGGAAAGTTAGGCTTTCGGGTCGTCAGGTCTGGGGTGACACTGGGTTTATGCCCCCCGTGTGTTTTGTGCAGTCTTCAGAGGCTGGAAGTCGGAGACCCAGGGAAGATGGCTCTGCTGGGTTCCAGCCCGTCTTCATTAAATCTCCCTGTTTGGAGAGGTAGGAACCTTAAAGAATAGAAACCCTTTGCCCTGGCTGTGAACCAGGGACATCATGTGCTTAAGAAGGTTAATCAGGGGGGCCTTTCATTAAGTGACCTTTCATTAAGAAAGTCAGTAGCGAAGGAGACTATATATCAAGCATAGGAGAAACAACCCAGAAACAAGAAGTAAGTACCAATTTTATCTGGGTCTGAAACATAGTAACCGCAAAGGCGTTTGTGGTCTATAGCCCTTTGTCCCTGGCTATTTCCGTAGGTCAGGGTTAGGCGATCACAGGGGCTTCCAGGGGCCCTCCCCCACCCATGAACATGATATTCAGCGGGAGGACTGTCGGCTCCCTTGTGTCCATGCCATCTGTATTGAGCTAAGGTCGTGCCTGCTGGCCAGGTTCACTGTATCACCTGAAGGGGTTTCCACCCAGTGGATCCCCAACAGCTCCATGGGGCTCGGTGACTCCAGAAGCAAGCCCTCCTCGCCTTGGATGGGAGCCCACACTGTGACAGCAGAAGCCTTACATGGGTCTAGAGTAGGCTTAGATGCAGTAAGAGAACCCAGATAACAGGCTCAGGCGAGACAGGGCACGTGCAGGTCTCTCCTGTCATGGACGGACTGGGAGGACAGGCCTGGCCTGTGGTGTCAGCAGACCAGGGGTTCTTGTCCCCAAAGCGCTGCCCTCCTTTGCGAGGTCCAGGGCAGCTCCTGAGGGAGGGGCACCCCCTCCTGGGAAGGTCCCGGCCCATGAGGTACATGTGTCAGTTTTACCCTCTTCCCAGTGGCCCCAGTCTAGTTTCACAGTGGCATCTGGGCTGCGAGGAAGCTGGGACACGAACCTTAGTCATGGGCAGCCACGTGCCAGCTAGAATTTGTCACTGTTGGTGACAGGGAGTGGGGGCATTGGAGAGACTAGAACCTCTACCAAGAGTGTCCATGAGGATTGGATTCAACGTCCAGCTGCCTCCCTGTGATGATTCACATGTAGCTGAAACCAGAATAATATTCATTTGCTCAACCACACAACAAATGTGATCTGCTGAACATAAGAAAGCAGGAAGGTGCAGCTGTTCATTTAATCTCCCTGTTTGGAGAGGTAGGAACCTTAAAGAATAGAAACCCTTTGCCCTGGCTGTGAACCAGGGACATCATGTGCTTAAGAAGGTTAATCAGGGGGGCCTTTCATTAAGTGACCTTTCATTAAGAAAGTCAGTAGCGAAGGAGACTATATATCAAGCATAGGAGAAACAACCCAGAAACAAGAAGTAAGTACCAATTTTATCTGGGTCTGAAACATAGTAACCGCAAAGGCGTTTGTGGTCTATAGCCCTTTGTCCCTGGCTATTTCCGTAGGTCAGGGTTAGGCGATCACAGGGGCTTCCAGGGGCCCTCCCCCACCCATGAACATGATATTCAGCGGGAGGACTGTCGGCTCCCTTGTGTCCATGCCATCTGTATTGAGCTAAGGTCGTGCCTGCTGGCCAGGTTCACTGTATCACCTGAAGGGGTTTCCACCCAGTGGATCCCCAACAGCTCCATGGGGCTCGGTGACTCCAGAAGCAAGCCCTCCTCGCCTTGGATGGGAGCCCACACTGTGACAGCAGAAGCCTTACATGGGTCTAGAGTAGGCTTAGATGCAGTAAGAGAACCCAGATAACAGGCTCAGGCGAGACAGGGCACGTGCAGGTCTCTCCTGTCATGGACGGACTGGGAGGACAGGCCTGGCCTGTGGTGTCAGCAGACCAGGGGTTCTTGTCCCCAAAGCGCTGCCCTCCTTTGCGAGGTCCAGGGCAGCTCCTGAGGGAGGGGCACCCCCTCCTGGGAAGGTCCCGGCCCATGAGGTACATGTGTCAGTTTTACCCTCTTCCCAGTGGCCCCAGTCTAGTTTCACAGTGGCATCTGGGCTGCGAGGAAGCTGGGACACGAACCTTAGTCATGGGCAGCCACGTGCCAGCTAGAATTTGTCACTGTTGGTGACAGGGAGTGGGGGCATTGGAGAGACTAGAACCTCTACCAAGAGTGTCCATGAGGATTGGATTCAACGTCCAGCTGCCTCCCTGTGATGATTCACATGTAGCTGAAACCAGAATAATATTCATTTGCTCAACCACACAACAAATGTGATCTGCTGAAAATAAGAAAGCAGGAAGGTGCAGCTGCTATCTTTAGTACGTGGTTTACCTACAAGTGATGCTGCGTGGGGACCGGGTGGGGGAGGGGGAGCGAGCCAGAGAAGACGAGAAGGGGAAGAGGGGAGATGGCCGGGGTCCCAGCTCCAGGGCCTTCTGGACAGACTCCAGACGCAGGAGTTAAACCTTGAAACTGAGGGATCGGCCCGAGCACTCCTGCACCTTTTCATTTTGAGAAATCACCCACGAGTATGACTTCTGCTCTATTCCTTGTGCAAGCCCTCAGGTCCCTCTTCTGAACGTTTCTTCTTTGGAGATGGTGCCACCGCGTAGCTCGCTGCCTGTCTGGGGGCAGGGGTGCTCCTTTGCTCACAGCCTGATGTTGGAGTTGTCTGCCTGCCGGGCCTGGGGAGCGGCACCTCTGTCCCTGTCAGGTGTGCAGAACCAGGAAGAGAGGCACCGGAGGGCGGCTGTTGGCTCTCAGCTCCGCTCCGCCCTGGCTGGAGAGCAGCAGGCAGGTTACCCCAGCTTGACACTCTGTGAGCTCTGGGTCTGCTTTAGTACTGGACCCCTCTTCTGAGAGGGAGATGTGGATTATTTATGGAATTTGGCTCTGAGAACACACTGCTCAATTTCCTGAAAGGGCTTAAGTTTGTGACTTCACAGGGAAACATCTGCTTTTTCCTTTTCCAAAAATACTTCTAATTGCATCAAACTGGACCCTGAGACACCGAGAGGCTTCCATCAGATGGCGATGTAGTGCTTTGTGTGACAGTCCAGCTGGGTTTAAGAAATGTGTCTCTAGAAACATTTTTACAGACACTGTAGAAAAGCCTCTATCAAAAACAAAAGCTCTTGTTAGCCCACCACCGCACAGCAGCCAAGTGCACGTTTGCTTCAGTTTCTGTTACTATGTATTGTTGTTGTTCAGTTGCTCAGTCATGTCCGACTCTGCGACCCGGTGGACGACAGCATGCCAGGTTTCCCTGTCCTTCACCATCTCCCAGAGCCTCCTCAAACTCACGTCCATTAAGACAGGGATGCCATCCAACCATGTTATTCTCTGTCGCCCCCTTCGCCTCCTGCCCTCAATCTTTCCCAGCATCAGGGTCTTTTCCAGTGAATCAGTTCTTTGATGTTACTACTGTTCCTCACTGAAGGCTCAGGTGATAGTTAGCATTTTTTCAATAATGAAGTATTTTCAAAGTAACCTATGTACACTTAATAGGTCATAATATAGTATAAACTTAACTTTTATATGGACTGGGAACCAAGACATCTGTGTGACTTGGTTTTCTGTGATGTTCACTTTATTGCAGTGGTTTGGGAGCTGCCCTTTCAGTAGAAAGGGCTCTGAACTTGACTTCTCCGGTACCTCACATCATACCGTGTCTGTCCATTTGTAACTGGCTGAGTTCCCTGAGCACAGTGTCTTCAGGGTTCATCACTATTGTAACATGCATCAGAATTTCCTTCTTTTTTTTTTTTTTTAATTTTGGCCTCTTTTATTTGTTTTTTTATTTATTTATTTTCCTCCATCTTTATTCTTTGGCCTGTGTGGGCCTCCCACTGCAGTGGCCTCTCTCATTGCATAGCACTGGCTCTGGGCGCCTGCGCTCCAGAGTGCTGGCTAGTAATTGGAGACACTGGTCCAACCGCTCTGTGGCATGCGGGATCTTCCCCAGCCAGGGATCAAACTGGTGCCCCTTGCACTGCAAAGCAGACTCTTTCTGGACCACCAGGGAAGCCCCTAGAATTTCCTTCCTTTTTAAAGCTGATCATGTCCATGGTGTGCACGGACCACGTTTAGTTTATGTGTTCCTGTGTCAGTGGTCACGTGGGACGTTTCCACCTTTTGGTGATTGTGGACCATGCTGCCGTGAACGTGGGTGTCAAAACATTTGTGAGATTCTCTGCCGTTGGCACTTTGGCGTGTACACCCAGAAGTGGCGTTGCTGGAGCAAAAGCTCATTCCATGTTTGCTTTACTAGTCAGAACGTGCTTTCATGCATCATGTGATCAAGACTTTTACACAGCCCCGGAAAGGAAGCATTCATGTCTTCTCTGGTTCCCAAAGGAGGTTTGCCCAAAGCGAAATGCTCAGCTGGAGTATCTTTGCCCAAAGGGACATGGTCAGTGGGGGTCCTCTGACCTGGAATGGGGCTCTCCTTGATCGATCCCCATTAAGAGTCAGCCCATCTCACGTCCTTCCAAGGACAGTGTCCTTCTGCTGCGAGTGGCTGGTCTTCTCCCAGCTCCCACCCTCCCCCATCCTGACCATCCTGTCCCAAGCCTGACCGCGGCACAGAGCAGATGCTGTGGCCTTGGCCCAGGCGATGAAAGGCCCTCCCCTCAGTCTGTGTGGCCCTCTTTCTGTTCAGCCCAGCCGCCCGAGCCATGAGGATCTGGTGGCTCCTGCTTGTCTCTGGAGTCTGCACAGCGACCGTGGACTCACAGGACACCTGCAAGCAGGGCCACCCTGGTGTCCCTGGAAACCCTGGTCACAATGGATTGCCTGGGAGAGATGGACGAGATGGAGCGAAGGGCGACAAGGGGGACTCAGGTACCCACCGCCTGTGCCTGCAGCTGCCCGTGGCTCCTCCTGCTTCCTCTTTCTTCATTCATTCATTCATTGCCTGTGTGCTCAGTGCATGCCCACTCACCCCTCTCCATACGTTCATCCATCCATCTCCCTGAAGACACTGATGGAGAGCCTCTCTGGCTGGCTCCAGAGTGCTGGCTAGTAATTGGAGACACTGGTCCAACCGCTCTGTGGCATGCGGGATCTTCCCCAGCCAGGGATCAAACTGGTGCCCCTTGCACTGCAAAGCAGACTCTTTCTGGACCACCAGGGAAGCCCCTAGAATTTCCTTCCTTTTTAAAGCTGATCATGTCCATGGTGTGCACGGACCACGTTTAGTTTATGTGTTCCTGTGTCAGTGGTCACGTGGGACGTTTCCACCTTTTGGTGATTGTGGACCATGCTGCCGTGAACGTGGGTGTCAAAACATTTGTGAGATTCTCTGCCGTTGGCACTTTGGCATGTACACCCAGAAGTGGCGTTGCTGGAGCAAAAGCTCATTCCATGTTTGCTTTACTAGTCAGAACGTGCTTTCATGCATCATGTGATCAAGACTTTTACACAGCCCCGGAAAGGAAGCATTCATGTCTTCTCTGGTTCCCAAAGGAGGTTTGCCCAAAGCGAAATGCTCAGCTGGAGTATCTTTGCCCAAAGGGACATGGTCAGTGGGGGTCCTCTGACCTGGAATGGGGCTCTCCTTGATCGATCCCCATTAAGAGTCAGCCCATCTCACGTCCTTCCAAGGACAGTGTCCTTCTGCTGCGAGTGGCTGGTCTTCTCCCAGCTCCCACCCTCCCCCATCCTGACCATCCTGTCCCAAGCCTGACCGCGGCACAGAGCAGATGCTGTGGCCTTGGCCCAGGCGATGAAAGGCCCTCCCCTCAGTCTGTGTGGCCCTCTTTCTGTTCAGCCCAGCCGCCCGAGCCATGAGGATCTGGTGGCTCCTGCTTGTCTCTGGAGTCTGCACAGCGACCGTGGACTCACAGGACACCTGCAAGCAGGGCCACCCTGGTGTCCCTGGAAACCCTGGTCACAATGGATTGCCTGGGAGAGATGGACGAGATGGAGCGAAGGGCGACAAGGGGGACTCAGGTACCCACCGCCTGTGCCTGCAGCTGCCCGTGGCTCCTCCCTGCTTCCTCTTTCTTCATTCATTCATTCATTGCCTGTGTGCTCAGTGCATGCCCACTCACCCCTCTCCATACGTTCATCCATCCATCTCCCTGAAGACACTGATGGAGAGCCTCTCTGGCTGGATCCAGGGTGCGTGTAGGGTACAGAGGCACACAAGCCAGCAGGACCCCGTCCTCATGGGCTCTCCCATTGGGTGGGGCCACCTGTCCGCCTGCCACCATCTCTGGTACTGCAGGGCTGTTTTCAGGCACATGTGAGCTCACGGAGCTTCCTGCCTCGGGCAACAGGGATGAGGGATCTTTGGCACCGGGGCCTGGAGGGATTTGATGGCTCAGTCTCTGGCAGAGAGCACCCAGCACGGGGCTGACCTCACGGCCTCACGCCCCCCTGGTCTGCACTGCACATTGACTTCACTCCAGGGCTCTAGAGAGATCCTTCCAGAACCTGCCCTTCCATCCTCAGTCGTGTGGTGTGAGTGGGGTCATCTGTGCTTCCATAGGAGGCTACGAGGCCTTCCACTCCACCCCCACGGAGCGATGGAAGAGCAGCGGAGGGGAGAAGGCCCCCTCGCCCCTTCAAGGTCTTGTCCTGTAAGAAACACAATTGTGGTCATCCGCTGCGTGCCTGGGAAGCCCACAGCCCCCTGCCCGCTTCTTTGCACACTCAGCATCCTTGCCTCCTGCCCCATCTTCCCTCCCCTGTCTCCTGCATGTAGGGATCAGGCTGGGGCTCCTCGGAATCTTCTATCGGTGACCCCCACTGAAGAGACTAAAGCTAGAATTCTAACTCCTGCCTGTTTTATCTTTTCATCAGGTGAACCAGGGCGTCCCGGCGGTCCCGGGAAGGACGGGATGACTGGGGAGAAAGGTGAACCAGGTCAGACATGGCTTCCTTCTCAGCTGCCCTGGTTCTGGGCAGCCAGTGACGTAGTGGGAATTGATATGTGTTAACCGAGGACAAGTCGCGTATGGGGCTCTGAGAGTGACCCGGTGATAAAGGCCATGCACTTCTTGTCTCCAGAAGCTCGGGGCTCAGTGCAGAGATGGGGAGGCTTTCCATGAAGGGCCACAGGGTCACCGTCACGACCACTCAGCTCTGCTGTCGTGGGGAAAAGAACGAAGAGGTGGCCTGAGCACGGGGGGCTGTGTCCCGTGAGTCTGGAATTGTACGATTGTCACAAATCTCAGAACACGACTGGTGATCATTTAAGCATGTCTACCATTTTTAGCTTAAGAGCTGTTCAAAAACAGCTGTCCTGGTTCTGCCTGTCCACGCCCCTCAGCCCCCACCATCTACCTGTACCAGGTGCATCGTGCATGCAGGATCTTGGTTCCCTGACCAGGGGACCAGGGATGGAACCCTCATCTCCCACAGTGGAAGTGGGGAGTCTAATCACTGGACCCCCAGGGAAGCCCCACAGATCCTGACGTGAGCCCCAGTGCTGATCAGTAGATGATGAGTCAGACGGTGTTCTGGGCCCATGTGAGTGTGCGCCCGCATGTGTGCTCAACTCAGGAGTAAATTATCCTTCAAACCCTGAGCCCGTTCGGAGCCCGTGTGCTGCTTTATTTCATCCGTGTGCTCAATAACAGAAAAATCAAAGCTGTGGTCACAAGGCAGTTTCACAGATCATCTCTTCTTTCTCATCCTCCTCAGGTGCAGATGGACATGTGGAAGCGAAGGGCGTCAAAGGTGACCAGGGCTCGAGAGGACCTCCCGGGAAGCACGGGCCAAAGGGACTCGTGGGCCCCCCAGGGGAGAAAGGCCTCATTGGAGAGATGGGCCCCCAGGGACAGAAGGGGGAGAAGGGGGACGTGGGCCCCGTGGGTCCAGAAGGGCCAGAGGGCAGCACTGGACCTTCAGGTCCGACCGGACTACCTGGCCCCACGGGCCCCATCGGAAAGCCGGGTCCCAAGGGAGACGCCGGCCCCCTGGGGCCCCAGGGTGAGCCCGGAGTCCGGGGCCTGAGAGGCTGGAAAGGTGAGCGAGGAGAAAAGGGGAAAATAGGGGAGACACCAGCTTTGCCCAGAAGCGCCTTCACGGTGGGGCTCACGGTGCTGAGCAAGTTCCCTGCATCAGATGCGCCCATCAAGTTCGACAGGATCCTGTACAACGAGTTCAACCACTACAACGTGGCCACGGGCAAGTTCACCTGCCATGTGGCAGGCGTCTACTACTTCACCTACCACATCACCGTCTTCTCCAGGAACGTCCAAGTGTCTTTGGTCAAAAACGGGGCCAAAGTCCTGCACACCAAGGACGGTTACACGAGCTCCGAGGACCAGGCCTCGGGTGGCATCGTCCTGCCGCTGAAGCTCGGGGACGAGGTCTGGCTGCAGGTGACCGGAGGGGAGAGGTTCAACGGGCTGTTCGCGGACGAGGATGACGACACGACCTTCACGGGCTTCCTGCTGTTCAGCGGCTCCTGACGGGTGTGGGAGGGGCTTGGGTGCACATCTATACCCGTCCACCGGGGCTGGCTTGGCTAAGTAACTGATGAGTTTACTGTAGTAATTATATCATCATGATTGTAACCATAAAAAGGTGAAATGAGCAGAGTTATTCCTACAACTGCTTCTACAAATTGAGAGGTGACCCTGGACAGTCCCACTGTGTGAGCCAACAAGCTCTGTTTGCTTAAGTCAGTTTGATGCAGGTTTTGCTGTCATTGCCCCTTCTGGCTGAAAGAATCTCAAGTGGTCTGTGGTGCCCGGAGCCGGGGCGGCAGGATTCGAGTGGAAGTAGCCGGAGGCTAAGAACCAAGGTGGTGGTCCAGCCATGACAAAGGAGTTGGATTTGGGTGAGTTTTCTGCCCTTTCTGTGGCCCTGTCTCTGATTGTGCACCAGTGACTGAACTGAATAATTGTGAATGGTCTTAACTCCCTTCTAAAATCCCGGAAGGGTTAAATATGCATACATTAACCCCTAGACACTTTTCTATTAGATGAGACAGGCTTCCCAGGTGGTACTAGTAGTACAGAACCCGCCTGCCAATGCCAGAGATGGACACGGGTTCAGCCTCGACAGAGGAGCATGGCGGGGTACAGTTCATGGGGTCACGAAGAGTGAGACACGACTGAAAGGACTAGATACCCTCAACAGGCCAGAGGGCTCAGCCTGGGGCATATCTTAAGCCACAGAACTTTCCAAGCCCAGCCCAGGCATGGTTGGTTCTCCAAGGGACTCACAGCCACTCCTTCCACACGCCAACACAGCCAGCACGGTTGTGACGATATCGTCATTCCTTGGAAAATGGGAATTTTCTAAGTTATCATTACAAGCAGGCATCACTGCTACATATGAAATATTGAAAAATTACTTGGTGGTTTTGGACGACTTTGGAGTACACAGAAATAATTTCTGTTGTGTTGTTGCTATTCAGTCATGGCCCCACCATGGACGGCAGCGTGCCAGGCTTCCCTGTCCTTCACTGTCTCCCAGAGTTTTCTCAGATTCATGTCCATTGAGTCATGCTGCCATCCAACCATCCCATCCTCTGCTGCCCCCTTCTCCTCCTGCCCTCAGTCTTTCCCAGCATCAGAGTCTTTTCAAATGAGTTGACTCTTTGCATCAGATGGCCAAAGTATTGGAGCTTCAACTTCAGCTTCAGTCCTTTCAATGAATATTCAGAGTTGATTTCCTTTGGGACTGACTGGTTTCATTGCCTTGCTGTCCAAGGGACTCTCAAGAGTCTTCTCCAGCACCACAATAAAGCGTTTGACCTTCCTTAATGTGAGTTTCTTCTAGAACAGAACCAGAACTCAGGGGTGCAGCATGTGGCCACTCACCTTAGTGTCCTGCTTGGCCCAGCTACAGGGACAGACATTTTCTTTATTGATCCAAAGTATTTCTCTTTGGCTTCTTTGAACTGTAACAAGCTAAGCTCTTTTTTCCCAGAGGAAGTCTGGTTTGTTGTGGGCCAGACAAAGGCAGTACCTGCATTAGCTCCCTCCTATCTAGGATCACAGTTTCACTGGGTTGAGACAAGTATAAAGGGAGAAAGTATAATTTGTGACTGGAACATTTGGATATGTGCTTTCACAAAATTCTTTTTTGGAAGGGGGCAAATGTAGATGATGGGATTGTAAAACATAGTCTAAGGAACTTCACAAAGATCATGTTGCTTGGCATGGTGTGGTGGTGTGGGCGGAGTAGTGGATGTAGTAGTAGGTGGTGTGAGCCACCACTTGGGGTTCTCTTTCATCACTGTCTGTGGACCTGGTTTGTAGTTTCCACCAAGTCTAACTATGCCAGGTTCCCTGAGACACAGCACACCTTGTGAATGTAACACAAACGTCTCACAGGTCATCATCCTTTGAGGCTTCAGTGTTTGCATTTTAAATGGTTCGTTACCTTTGTATAAAAACCATTCTGGGCTCAAGAAAGGCTCTCAGATTTGAAAACTTTTTAAAGAATATGATAAATACGTATTTTTCTCAAATATATTGATTTTTTTTATATGACAGTTTAACATCTGTTTAAGGTCCTGCCATGCAGACCTGCGATGTGGCCGCCCCAAGGATCAACCAGTGGCAGACAATGTAGTATTAAGCACCATAGTGAAAGGGTTTTACCTTGATTTGAGATTTAAACCCAGGGCCCAGACATGATCGAGTCCTGCCTGGGACTTGAACCCATGTGGCTGGAGTTCGAATTCCAGCCAAAACCCTGTTTGGGACTCGAACCCACAATCCCTGGCTTAGGACTTGAACCCAGCCAGAACTCTGAGACTTGAACCCACGCTGCTGGGACTCAAACACAGCCAAAATCCTGTTTGGGACTCAAATCCTCATGGCTAAGGCTCAACCCCAGCCAAAACCCTGCTTGGGGTCGTCAGAACATGATCCCGGCCAAAACCCTGTCTGGGACTCAAACCCACGTGGCCAGGACTTAATCCAAGGTCTGGACCCACTGAGGCTCAGGTTCTTTGTGCCTTAACACAGAAAGAATTCAACGAGAAGCAGAGTGACAGACAAGAAAAGGATTTATTGGAGTAAGGTACCTGAAAGTGGTGCAAACGAGAAGGCGGGAAAGTTCTGCTCTGCTGCTCCACCCACTGACTGAATGGGCAGCAATATATAGGATGGTAGAAGACCGCCCCCTTCAAGTAGACACAGGTGTAAGGCAGACATCTTTAATTCCTTCCTCACCAGCTCCTCCTTTATCAGCCGTCCTGCTTTACTGAAGGAAGAGAGCTCTTCCGAGTTATCATCAACTTACTGGCCTCCCAACCTTTCCCAGGTTTCACCCTTCTACCTATTGTCCCCCACTAGGACTCTACCTGTTCTACTCTATCCCTATCAATAGAGTGAAGACTGGGGATTTTAAATAATTTCAAATCTTTAATGAAAAAGTCAGCAGGAAATGAAACCATGACAACCACATATACACCAACAAGTGCAGAATTTAACGTTACATTGTAGAGAATTGTATTGGCCCACCCTGGCACTTGTCTTAACCACATTTTAAATACTTTACGATTTTTTTTTTTTTTTGCGGGGGTAGGGGGGCGGGCTGGGGAGGGAGGGGGGCGGCGGGCCACTTCTGTTGGTCTTTCATTTATCTATTTTCCTCCATCTTTGTTCTTTGGCCCGTGAGGGCCTCCCATCGCAGTGGCCTCTGTTGCGGTAGAGCACTGGCTCTGTGCGCATGCTCTCCAGAGTTCTGGCTCGGTAACTGGACACATTGGCCCAGCCGCTCCGCGGCACGTGGGATCTTCCCAGGCCAGGGATCGAACTGGCGTCCTTTGCACTGCAAGGCGGTGGCCTTACCCACTGGACCACCAGGGAAGCCATACTTTATCATTTTTATCATGAGCTTTTCCTCCCGACCAGGCTAAATTTAAATCATGTTCCGTTTAGCACTCAAGTGTTGGGACGGAAAGGGACCACTTGGAAGCCCGCCCCACTTGGCCCTCGCTTTTGGCTTCTGGAAGTTCAGAGAAGGTTCGGGGGCTGCTCACAGCCCACAGGCGCCGACTGGGTCCCGCTCGGCCACGTGCGAGGACGGACGGCCTGCGGTTCCCCCTCCAGGCGCTAGGAGGCGCCAGACGCGGCTCTAGGAAGGCGGCAGGCGGCGCTCTGGCCGAGACGCCGACGTGCGCCGGTCCTGCGGTCTCTTCCCGGAAGCGCGGGGTCACGTGGGGAGCAGGCGCTGCCGTGGAAACGCGGCGCGCTCCCGGCGGGGCGGCGGGTCAGGCTAGGGGTCTAGCCGCGCAGAGCGGCTGCGGCAGCGCGATGTTGTGCGTCCGGCGGCTGGGCGGCCTCCGGGCCGGGCTCCGGGTGCGGCGGGTCAGCACCAGCTGGTCCCCGGTGGGCGCCGCCTTTAACGTCCAGCCCCAGGGCCGCCGCCTGGACCTGTTCGGCGAGCGCCGGGTGAGCGACCCGCGAACGCCGGGCGGAATCGGCGGGGGCGGCCGGGCGGTGAGCCCTCCCCGCGCGGGAGTGGGGTGTTATTTGCGGGGGTGACCTTGCGGGTCGCCTCCTATGAGGGGCTGGGGTACGGGGCGGGGCTGCCCTAGGTGCGGGTGCAGCATCTGCCAGCGAGGGTCCGCGTGCGATGTCCCCTCCCGGCCCTTGCCCCGCGCCCCCCTCCTCGTGTGGCCCTTGCCCCGCATCTCCTGGCCCCTCGTGTCCTCCCTCTACTCCGGGCCCAGCTGTTCCGACCCTGCTCAGGTGAGCCGGGGCCGCCGGGCGAGCGCACCTGTCGCCTCTAGTGCCTTTATTCTAGCACTCGCTTCTGTAATTTCTGTAACTAGTCTTTTCCCTTGGGCTCTTAGAATGGTTTGGCCTCTGAGGCGGTGCAGCCCACGCGTAGACCTTTCTGGAGAAGGTTGCCGCCCTGGTGGTTTGCCTATCCACACGCCCCTTTCGGGGCTGTGGCTTGCAGGAGACACTCAGTACTGTGTTTTTCTTTTCTAGAAAAAATTTACTTTATTGAAGTATAGTTGATGTACAATGTTGTGGTAGTTCCTGCTGTACAGCAAAGTAATTCAGTTATATTTCCACATTCTTTTCCATTATGGTTTATCCCAGGATATTGAGTATAGTTCCTGTGCTGTGTAGTAGGACTTGTTTGTCTGTTGTATGAACTATATAATAGTTTGCAGCTGCTGATCCTGAACTATCCCATCCATCCTACCCCCTTCATGAGATTCAGTATTGAATTAATGACTGAATTGAAGATGAAAGGAGGGACTTAGGTGTGCCTGCTTTACTTTGTACTTAGGGCTTTTGCCCACTTTACATTGTTACTCTTGTTTTCGTCTTGGTTTTTCATGATTGTTTACTGTTGCCTTTCTTGGAAAGATGAGTCTGGTGTATGGTGGCGTGCATGCTCAGTCACTGCCGTCGTGTCTGACTCTTGTCAACTTTATGGACTGTTAGCCTGCCAGGCTTCTCTGCCCAGGGATTCTCCAGTGAGCCTAATACTGTGCGTTTTTCTTTTTTAGCCCCCAATTTTCTTTGTTTTAAAATTATGTTTGAGAGAAATTTGCTGCACGAGGCTCCTTGAGGCTCAGTAGTATTGGTATTGAGGTAATCACTGTGAGAATGAGGGCAGCCTGTGGGCGTTGAACAGAAAGACGCAAAGGATTGTGGGTGGATGAACTAGAACTCAGGTCAGCTTTATTAACTTTTCTCTTGTACATCATAATTTTAGGTGCTATCGTATTTTCAGATATGTGAGTTTGTTTTTGATTAAAAAAAGAAATATAAAGGCTTATGTAGGGTTTTTTATGTTAGCATGACTGTAACTGGTAGGCTCAGGGTTTAGGATTCCAAAGAGGAGAGTAGGGCGCTGTGCTGAAAATAGTCTGTAATCGAATCAGATGAAATCACTGTAAATTATTGTTGGTCCTGATTCTGCTCTGCCCTTGTCTTTATTTTTCCCAAGGCTGCGTCCAGTCTTGCAGAAACAGTGGGCCCTGGAAGGCCTTAGAGTTTCACCTCTTAGTATTATCTGCAGTCAACAAGCATCTGCAAAGCTCATCTATACAGTTAAGCGTCTGGCCGGTTAGTTTGCTCTTTGTGAGTTCCTACCTGCAGTAGGCTCTGTGTTGGGCAACTAGTTAAAATGGTGAAGGGCAGGGTTACTAATTCTGGAGCTGGCGTCCTGCGGAGAGCCAGCTTTCCAATGTCATTTATGGTCCAGGAATGAGGAGAAATTGTGGGCTTCAGGGATGCTTGGAGCAAGGTCAAGTTCCATCTCTCTCACTGTTAGCTAGTGACCACAGACACCTTTGCTCTCTGAAAGTGTGTCTCCTTGTCTGTAAGAGGAGAATGCTAGTCTTGCTGTAGAAGAACCTGTGTAAGGACGTGGCACACGTTCGGCATGCCCTGGATATTTAAGATGTGTTTGTGGTTTTTGTCTGCTTTCCTGAATGTTACGACAAGTGTGTGACTGAAATGCAAGAAGATGGTTCTTCCCAGTAGGTTGGTGGCTCTTATCTTCATCAAGGTATTGAAATGCTTCTGGAAAGTGTAAACTTCGCGGCCAGTTTCAACACGTGACTTGGTTTAGGATGTTGATTACATCTTTGTTAAATATGTATGTGCTCAGTCATCAGCTCATGGTCCCTGGTGTGTCCTGGTGTGTGGAGTGCTGGGCGCTGGGCCCTGGACCAGGGCCCTGAGAACAGACTACCCTTGTTCCTGGGTCGTCCCACTGAGCCCCTTTTTAGGGTGGATGAACTAGAACTCAGGTCAG
This sequence comes from Tragulus kanchil, assembly GCA_022376925.1. Lineage (NCBI taxonomy): Eukaryota > Metazoa > Chordata > Mammalia > Artiodactyla > Tragulidae > Tragulus > Tragulus kanchil. The sequence goes on along the minus strand of JAIOJX010000003.1, from coordinate 55,616,287 downwards.
CTTTATTAACTTTTCTCTTGTACATCATAATTTTAGGTGCTATCGTATTTTCAGATATGTGAGTTTGTTTTTGATTAAAAAAAGAAATATAAAGGCTTATGTAGGGTTTTTTATGTTAGCATGACTGTAACTGGTAGGCTCAGGGTTTAGGATTCCAAAGAGGAGAGTAGGGCGCTGTGCTGAAAATAGTCTGTAATCGAATCAGATGAAATCACTGTAAATTATTGTTGGTCCTGATTCTGCTCTGCCCTTGTCTTTATTTTTCCCAAGGCTGCGTCCAGTCTTGCAGAAACAGTGGGCCCTGGAAGGCCTTAGAGTTTCACCTCTTAGTATTATCTGCAGTCAACAAGCATCTGCAAAGCTCATCTATACAGTTAAGCGTCTGGCCGGTTAGTTTGCTCTTTGTGAGTTCCTACCTGCAGTAGGCTCTGTGTTGGGCAACTAGTTAAAATGGTGAAGGGCAGGGTTACTAATTCTGGAGCTGGCGTCCTGCGGAGAGCCAGCTTTCCAATGTCATTTATGGTCCAGGAATGAGGAGAAATTGTGGGCTTCAGGGATGCTTGGAGCAAGGTCAAGTTCCATCTCTCTCACTGTTAGCTAGTGACCACAGACACCTTTGCTCTCTGAAAGTGTGTCTCCTTGTCTGTAAGAGGAGAATGCTAGTCTTGCTGTAGAAGAACCTGTGTAAGGACGTGGCACACGTTCGGCATGCCCTGGATATTTAAGATGTGTTTGTGGTTTTTGTCTGCTTTCCTGAATGTTACGACAAGTGTGTGACTGAAATGCAAGAAGATGGTTCTTCCCAGTAGGTTGGTGGCTCTTATCTTCATCAAGGTATTGAAATGCTTCTGGAAAGTGTAAACTTCGCGGCCAGTTTCAACACGTGACTTGGTTTAGGATGTTGATTACATCTTTGTTAAATATGTATGTGCTCAGTCATCAGCTCATGGTCCCTGGTGTGTCCTGGTGTGTGGAGTGCTGGGCGCTGGGCCCTGGACCAGGGCCCTGAGAACAGACTACCCTTGTTCCTGGGTCGTCCCACTGAGCCCCGTGAAGACGTTAGGTGGAGGAGGAGAGTGAGTGAGTGCGCAAGGTCACAGCTGATAGTGGTTACAGCTGACACTCGTTAAACAAATACTCTCTGCGTGCCAGGCACTGTTAAAGTGTTGTGTTTTAAAACATGTGTTGTTTAGTCCTGGCTGCTGTATAAATTAGGTTCAGTGGTGGTGCCAGAGATGGATTTGAATGTGTGTCTCTTTTTGATTTTTACAAAATAAGAATTGAAGAAAAATTCCATTCTGAAACTTTTTTTTTAAATTATTTATTTTAATTTGGCTGCACTGGGTCTTAGTTGTGGTGTATGGGAAATAGTTCCCTGACCAGGGATCGAACCCAGGCCCCCTGCACTAGGAGCACAGAGTCTTACGCACTGGATCACCCGGGAGGTCCCCCATTCTGAATGTTTTTAGTGTCATGTATGTGAAATGTCTCAGGGATTGTGAGAGTGATCCCTGTGAGGTCGGGTGTCTTGATAGGAAATAACCGGTGAGAGCCAGGATTTCTGTAGGAGGCAGGCGTCTGTGTATTTAATACCCTGGTTCACGTGCTCCGCTCTCAGTGGGAACTGTTGTTTGCATTCCAGGGTCTCTTTGGTGTTCCTGAGCTCAGCGCCCCAGAAGGCTTCCGTGTGGCCCAGGAGGCGGCCCTGAGGAAGACCGAGCAGCTGGTGGGGCGCGTGTGCACCGCACCGCCAGGGCCGCAGACCGTGCTGATCTTCGACGAGCTCTCGGACTCCCTATGCAGGGTGGCTGACTTGGTGAGTAAGATGCCGGGCGCGGGTCCTGGACCAAGTCTCTCACTGTTACAGCTTAAGCTCATGTTCGTAGGGTCAGTAAGGAGACTGTAAGGTGAGAAGGTCTGAGCTCTAAGAGGTCTTGGGTGTAATTACTTAGAGTGAGGTGAGCGTTGGGAGGGAAGGATATGTAGGAAAAGGTCGCATTTAGAGCGTGTCTTTCAGCACCTGTACGTAATCAAGTGGCCATGTAATGTGTTAACGAAGGAGGGATTACTCACACGGCAAAGCGTCTTCATGTGACAGACAGTCCTCATTTATGAAAACTTCTACCAAAATTCCAGTAGAATACTCATCTGTATGTTTATGGTAAAGTTAATTCTTTCAAAACACTAGATTTTGTAAACCTTTTCAGGAATGTCTTCTAGTTCAAATAAGGTATTTATATCAAGTGATTGGACCAAGGATGTCTTTCCCCACCTTTTGGAGTTGGGATGGCAGTGCACACCGGTCTGTGCCGGCTGAGGTGGGAGCAGGACACCTCTCGGCCGGGGACGTCGTCTAGAGTGCCCCTGGGGGTGAAGATGGTCGTGGGGTGCAGGGACCCGCATCGCGGTTGTGCCCAGTCCTGTCTGTACAGCTGTTCCTCCACATGCTTCTCCATGGAGCCCCCACCTGGAGCCCGGCACCGGGAATGCAGTCGCTTGAGGCAGACGCAGGCTCTGACCGCGTGGAGCTGGTGCTCTGAACGCGGCTCTTATGGACCCCGGCTCTGGTGAGGGCTGCCCGGGATGGGCTCGCTTAACCCCCTCGGCACAGCTGCCTTCTGACGAGGAAACAAAGGCACTTGGAGGCTGAGTGACACACCAGAAGCCGCCTGGACCCTGAGCAGAGGAGCTGGGCCTGAGACCAGGCCGCTGGACTGAGGCCGCGCTCTCCCCCTTGGGAGCTGGCTGCCACCTTGGCTGCCCAGAGCCTTAGCATGAGGGGCGGGAAGGCCACCTGCCTGTCCTGTGAGGCATCCTGTGAGCTCAGCTACCTTCAGGGGCCGGGGCCGTCTGCATGTTGACCGCGTGTGCACGCAGCTGGCCCTGTGATCAGGACGTGTAACTCTTCCATCACCCAGAACGCTTCCTGAGGGTCACACCCACCTCGCCCCTCACCTGGTGACTTCTGACCTGTTCTCCATCCCTGTAGTTTGTCGTTTCCAAAGTATCGGATCAATGGAATCATACTTACCTTTTGAGGTTGACTTGTTTTCTCAGCATGACCCTCCCCACCTCCGCTTTTTCCTTTTGTGGAAAGCTCCTTCCTCCTGCAGTGGGCAGCAGCACCCCGATGCTTGATCACCGCAGTCCCCGCTGCAGGCTTCCCCATTTTAAAGAAATGAACAGAGTGTTCCTCCTAATGCTTTTGCCGGGTGAGAGGCGAGCCGTGCTGCAGGCTCCATCGGTCAGACCTGGCTGTTCTGGTTTGGGTCTGTCCTCCAAGATGTACCCAGGGGCTTGTCCCAGGGGAGCTGTGGCAGACACGCTGTCAGCCTCCTCTGCTTGGTCCTGCCGCTGGGTCCTGAAAGGTTTCACTTGTGCGTGAGAGAGGGTCGGCTTTGCGCTCACAGACCCCAGAACTTTTGTGCGTTTGTCATCCTGGATCCGCTTTAACATTTGTTCCACTTTTTTTTGTTGTTTTTTTTTTTTAAGGAAATTATTTTTTACTTCTTTTTTTTGCCTCTAAGTCATCCTTTGTTTTTCATCCATCTTTATTCTTTGGCATGTGTGGGCCTCCCATCGCAGTGGCCTCCCTCGCTGCAGAGCATTGGCTCTGGGCCCATGTGCTCCAAAGTGCTGGCTCGTAATTGGACACACCAGCCCAGCCGCTCCTTGGCATGTGGGATCTTCCCGGGCCAGGGATTGAACTGGTGCCCCTTGCACTGCAAGGTGAACTCTTTACCCACTGGACCACCAGGGAAGCCCTGTTCATGTTTTTACTTCTGCTCATCCCTAAAAGATTTTAGCTTCTCTGCCCCGTAGCTTGTTTTGTTTTTGAAGTTTTTGTATTTGTGAAGTTTGAGAATACTTCATTCAAAAAGACCGAGGTGTGATTTATACATGAAATCTTTGGATATAAAAATTCAGAGGATGTTATTCATTTTTTACTTTTTAAGATTTACCTGCAAGTAAGATCAATAACATATAGGGCATGGGTTTTATAAACTACATTTGCACCAGCTGGTCCTTTATTCTCTCTTAGCATAGACCCGGTGAGGCAGTATTGCTTTCCTCATCACTGTCAAAAGTGAGTTTTAAGATGGGTTTTGAATTTCAGTGTTGCCTGTAATTCTGCAGTGGGTAGAGAAGTAGCTATGTAACTGTGTCCTTATGTAGGTTTATGTCGGTTGGCACAGCCCACCTCTCATAAGGGTGCCTTAGCACTGATGCTTGCTGACCGTTACGTTGGAGGTCATCTCAAACTATGGCTTTAATCTTCTACACTGAAAACTATTCGATAGTAAAATCAGGAAATTTTACTTGCGGTTGTTTATGTTATACACATGTTTTCATGAGAATGAATAAATTATGTAGTATTTTGTAGTTTACCTGCATTTTCCCTGTAATTAACATGAAATCTGAAATCTGGTGTTAGGCAGTTTCGTTAAAAAATGAAAGGGGCAGTAGATTCTGGCTTAAATTCTGAGGTCGTACAGTAGCCCTTCCTGTGCCAGGTATGCTGCACCTGGAAGTTCATGTTTATTTACAGGCAGTCAAGAGAACGTACCTTTGTCTTCTGCGCAGAGGCTGGATGGCTGGTCCCTCGTCCTGGCATCTGTTCACCCTAGAGTCTCCCAGAGGTGCTCCCTGGGGCCTGTCAGGTGCTCGTGTGAGAATCCTGGTGTGAACACTAGAAAGTTCTAGAGTATCTGAACCAGAATGTGCTTTTTTTTTTTTTTTTTTAATAACTATTAAATACATGAGCTGTTTTTGTTTTTTTTAAAAATTTTGGCCTCTTTTATTGATTTTCTATTCATTCATTTGTATTCATCTTTATTCTTCAGCCTGTGTGGACGTCCCATTGTAGTGGCCTCGCTCATTGCAGTGCATTGGCTCTGGATACATGCGCTGCAGAGTGCTGGCTCGTAATTGAACACACCGGTCCAGCTGCTCCGCAGCACATGGGATCCTCCTAGGCCAGGGATCAAACCAGTGCCTCTTGCACTGCAACGCAGACTCTTTACCCTCTGGATCACCGGGGAAGCCCCCAGAGTGTGCTTTTAATGATAAAATGAGCAAGAATCTACTTGGTGTTTATATTTCAAGAAGAAAGATTTTTCTAAGAAAAAATACTGGTAGAAGTGTTTTCTTTGGAGTGAAATGGACTCAGTTCCCAGGAATAACAGAATTAATGAATGCTCAGGGAGAAGCCACTCCTCCCACCAGGTTAGAAAATTGCAGTAATGGAAATGCCCAAGCCAAGCCCAATGGCACATTTTACGTCCTGGGTTTTCATTTCTACCCTCAGACTCTGGGAGAAGGCTTCCCACAAACACCCTTTGGTTTTGTGTCTCCTCTAGGCCGATTTTGTGAAGATCGCTCACCCCAAGGCGGCGTTCAGGGAGGCGGCGGAGGAAGCTTGTCGGAGCATTGGCACCATGGTGGAGAAGTGCGTGGGCCGGCAGGGCCTGGCGGGGCTCTGGACTGCTTCCCTGCCTGTCCCTCGGCACCGCCGCCCTGTCCCTCGGTCCTCCTGCTGTCGAGGGCTGGCACAGTGTTCTGCTCTCAGGGTGGCTGCGAGGAGGGGAGCCGGTGATGGGGCAGTCGGGAGGCACTTGGCGGGCGCCTGCGATCCTCGTTTCCTCTGGAACGGGCCCTTCAGTGTCTCGGGAGCAGCCACAGTTACGAGGTGTTGGCCGATTCACTGTTGCCCTGGTGCCTTGGCTGCAGGGTGAGAGGCCAGTGTGGTCACCTCTGCACGGTGGCCTGGGGTCAGGTGGTTCTGAGATAGATCAAGTGTGCCTGGTGCAGTGATGGGGGGAGGGCAGGGAGCCCCCAGGAAGGACGGCAGCCCCGGCTGTGCTGTGCTGTGCTCCCCGCTGGGCAGACGGCAGGACCTGTGTCTCTCAGGCCAGAGGCAGGGAGGAGGGGGCTCCTCTGTTCCCTGGGACTCTGGGGGTGGTTGAGGGGTGGCTGCTGTGCTGCGCCCACTGGCAGAGCTTGGGGACAGTGCATGTGAAGAAGGGTGACCTGGTCCCTGCGAGCACTGGACCCCAGCGGGGTGAAGGGGCTGGAGCTGGGGCTGCCTGGGAGACCAGCCTGGCACCTGCCTGGGCCCCGTGTCTGCCCAGCTCCTGCTGCGGCCTGCTCGAAGGGCCCTGGCCTAGTTCGGGGTGGACAGTGGGCCCCGTGGCCGTTAGAGAGGTGCTGCCGGGAGAATCGGCCCAAACTCATCCCCGACCCACAAGGCTGGTTCCTGGTGGCGGTGGGGTCAGGTCCTGTCTGCCCTTCTGGCCCCAGCTGTGGAGTGTGGGTTTAGAGTTACGGTGTCACCTTCCAGGACGCTTCATTCTCACACGCTGCCTGTCCCTGACTAACCGTGGGTGTGCTATTCCTGGTCCAGAGGAAGAAAGGAAACAACAGCCCAAACCTTTGGCCTCTGGCCAGGTGTGAGCTAGAACTTGACATGTTCTCTTGATGTAAAACAAAGAAGGAACTAGAAAATCATTTCATGTTTTCATTTGTCATTTTTCTAGGTTGAATACGAATGTGGAATTATATCAAAGTTTGCAAAAATTACTGGCTGATAAGAAACTTATGGATTCCCTTGATCCGGAAACCAGGTACTGCTTCCTTGGTGTTTGTTGTGATTGTGACTTTGGATGTGACCTTGGCAGCTGCCTCTGGTGTTCCCGGCCTCACAGCCCCTCTGTCCCCACGGCCCCTCTGAGAGCACACACACACTCCAGGGGGCGGGGGCACAGCCTACAGACAACACGTGCACACACAGCCATCCCAGGATACTATTGAAATGTAGAAACGTGGTATTCCTAGGTAAGGAGAAGAAACCTCAGTGTTCTCTTCTGGTCTGTAAGTTCGATGTTATCCAACCTACGTCTGAAGAAGATTTTTGTTGTTATTATTTAAAATGAGTTTGAAGTCATAAACGATAAATATGCCAGGATAAGCAGGAAAAACCTGGTAGAGAAAAATACCTGAGGGGACTTGGACCAGAGAGCAAGACACATAAAAGTACTGTTCTTAAAATAGTGTCATACTTCAGCCAGAAGAGTCCATTAGTTCCGTGAGAGAATGGAGGAGTGTCTGACTGAGACTCAGATGCACACATGACTGCATTTAACACGTGACAGAAGTCCGTTCCTCATTTAGGAGGAAAAGATTGGTTTTCAGTGAGTGATGTTAGACCAATATAAAAGTAAATTAACTCATGAATAAATACTTTATAAAAAGAAATCCTTGAAGTACTGATTATTTAGAATGTGGAAGGTCTTTCTTCACATGATACCAAAACCATACCCTAAAAGGGAAGGCTGATTTGATTGTATAAAAATTGCAAGTTTGGGTCTGGGAGGGCCCTTCCACATTCAGAGTCAGGATATTGTTTAGTCTCTCAGTTGTGTCAGACTCTTTGCAGCCCCACGAACTGTAGCCCACCAGTCTCTTCTGTCCATGGGATTCTCCAGGCAAGACGACTGGAGTGGGCTGCCATCTCCTCCTCCAGGGGGTCTTCCCAGCCCAGGAATCAAACAGGGGTCTCCTGCGTTGACAGATGGATTCTTTACACGGAGCCAGCAGGAAAGCTCTGGACTGGTGCTACTTACATAATAAAGGATTAATATAGTTACTCTGTTTAGAGGCCATACAAATTACCAAAAAAGGAAAAAAAAACAACCATCTTACAGAAAAATAGGTATTCTTTTCCTGAAACCCTTATTCCACAAAATAGGGGATGGCTGCAGGTGGCTGTTGACATGGAACAGTGTGTAGTAAGTGTTTCCCTGCTGAGAATGCTGTTCGTTCAGCATATTGGTGTGATCCTCAGGAAGATGGGTATCTCCGTTATGAAAGGTCAAGGAAGACAACAGGGTAGATCATACAGTTAGATAGCTTCATTCCGGAAAAAAGTAGATTTTAAAAAATGCTACTGACAGACATGTTCCACTTGAGGTCGGCTCCCAGCATGTAGCAGGATTAAGAAGAAAGCAAACCATCCTCCTTGGCCCACAGACTCCGCTTCCAGCACCGCATTGAAGAGTTTGATGTTCCAAGTATCTGCCACTGGCTGCAGAAAGTGTTTGAAAAACCATCTGAGTGTGAACTGTTTTGTGGTTTTTATTGGGACTTGGAGGGGTTGAAGTAAATGAGCAGTTGTCACAGTGGCGCGCTCAGTCTGCTCTGTGGGCAGAGGAATGAGCTCCTACGGGAGACGCTTGTCGTAACTGAGGTTCATGTTCTGCAGGACACACACTGACCCATTTTATCATAGAAGTCTTCGCCCACGAGCAGCTTAGGGTGGCGCTCTGTTTGGTACACATGCCATGTAGGAGACGTGTTACCAGTCCATGTGCACACGTTCATCCCAGCAGGCTTGTGTGAGTATTCTTGAAGGATAGGTAGTCAGATGGTCAAAACAATGTCCATTTCCTCCAAGGAAAAACTGCAGAGAACGTGGCCTCCTTGGAGTAAGTGTCATTTGTTTCGCCCACTCTGGGGCTTGCTGTGCAGCCTACATGGTGTGTGTGATACCACGTCATCCACAGGGGCGTTGCACCTAGCCAGCTGTTTCTCCTGACTCCTGAGGCCCTCAGCTCCTGGTGTCAGATCGTGTGAGTGCGTTGAAACATCTGGCTTTTTGTCAGTAAGGTTGAAGAGGATGAATTTATTTTGCAAAAAACTGAATTTTGTTAAATTACTATTACCTGTTCTAACCTGGCACTTATTTTATTTATAGGCGAGTGGCCGAACTGTTTATGTTTGATTTTGAAATCAGTGGAATCCACCTCGACAGAGAAAAGGTAAGTTGTCCTGGCCCCTGTTGTTTTGCTAGTTCTTGGTTGGTGTGCTGTCGATAGCCTTCTGCTCGTCACCATGGTAACTCAAGAGTCAGGGGGTGACTCGAGACAGCAGGGTGTTCCGGGCGTCGTGGAAAGGGGACGGCGAGTGAGGAGGAGGCTGAAGACGGGGTTCTGGAGGCGGATGTGCCGGACGTGTCCTGGAGACCAGTGCCAGTGTCTGTCCTGGGAAGCCTGTCCTGGACCGACCTGCGGGATCCGTTCTGGTCACGTCTGTGTCTGGTGTCGGGGCTCCGCTAGGATGGTGCCGGGGGACGTGGCGCACTTTCTAAAGAGCTTAACGTGAAGCTGCCAGCGTGACCCACGAGCCACAGAGCCCTGTGTTCGTGCTGTGTTCGTTCCAGGGTGTTTCTTACGTTTAAAGATTCCTTGAGTACAGTTAGAAAGCTTAAGTTAGAGGATGTTCTTTAGTCATCATGTAATGAATACAGCAATTTCATAGCATCCCTAGAAGTTCCTAGTACTGCATGTTAATTCTCCCCGAAGGATGAAGTGATACACTTAGCAGACTGTTGCCAAAGTCAAGAAATAAACAGCTTTTATTTTTCCAAGGATTGTAACAGGTGATAACTTCTTTGAAATAACTAATTTTATCACCTTTTTTTTTTTTTTTTAATTTTGGCCACTTTTATTGGTCTTTCATTTATTTATTTTCATCCATCTTTGTTCTTTGGCCTGTGTGGGCCTCCCATTGCAGTGGCGTCTCTTTTTGCAGAACAGCGGCTCTGGGTGCTTGTACTCCAGAGCTCTTGCTCGTTATTGGGCACCGGTCTAGCCGCTGTGCGGCATGTAGGATTTTCCCAAGCCAGGGATCGAACTGGTGCCCTTTGCACTGCAAGGCAGACTCTTTATCCACTGGACCACCAGGGAAGGCCTTTATCACTTTTTTTTAAACAGTGAGGGAAGGCTTTGAGGAAAAACTTTGGAACTCTAGTACGATTTCCAGTTGTCTTTCATTGTCTTGGTTTTCCCCTGGTCACCAGTAGGTGGTGACAGACAGCCATGTCAGAAACAAAATAGGCAAAGAGAAATCATCTGAAGACTTATTTTTCCCCTGAACTTTGAATTTTCTGTACTGAAATTTTTGTTACTGAGGCACAGTTCATTTTTTCCAGTATCATATCCAGAGTACACCTGCATTGCACGTGTTTACCTTGTAAGAAATGTGATTGGTCGTGTTTTAGGGTCATAATGCGGTTTAGAATTTGTCCGTAGCTTTTGGCTCCTCCCGGGGAAGACTTGCCTGTGGTGTCACCTGAAGCCCGTCATGAGCCCAGGGCGCATTGAGCCGTCTTGTGATGAGTAGCTGAAGATTCCTCCCTCGTCCCTGGGAGACCTGACCAGTTACATGGGCGACAGTTTTAAGTTTCATGTTAGATGTGTAGTGCCCTGTTGATGGCACAGGTTTTCTCAGGAGATTGCTTCGTAGGGTGTGACTGAAGAGATAATCCACGTTGTTCCGTCCGTCGTGACTGATGGATGACTGACGGAGGCTGGATGCTGCCAGATGCTCAGTTGGGGGCCTTGGTTCCCCTCTCCTTCGCCCTCCGCAGTGGCTCCAGCCCCCTCTCCCCAGCCTCTGGGCTGCCCTCCTCCTGCAGCCTCTCCAGTGCGTGCCCGTTGGGTGCCCTTCGCTGCACGTTCCTGAAGAGCGGTGTTAATCACACCTTCCTTCCCCTGCCCCTGTGTCTAGTCTCTCGAGGCCGAGTCTGTTTAATAATCTGTCCTTCAGACACTATCATGTCCAACAGATTCAGCCAGGCCACTGCTCTCTGGCTCTCAGCTGGGATTTTTGGAGCCAGGGAGGGACTCCATTGTGTAGCCTCGACGTAAGCTAGCACTCTGGAGGTTCCGTGTTTCTGGAGCCTAGGAGCCAGGAGCATCGTTAAGATGACTGGGGTGGGGCTTCCCCTGGTGGTCCAGTGGGTAAAGACACCGCCTTGCAGTGCAAGGGGCGCCGGTTCGATCCCTGACCTGGGAAGATCCCATGTGCCGCGGAGCGGCTGGACTGATGTGTCCAATCACCGAGCTGGAGTTCTGGAGCGCATGCGCCCAGAGCCGGTGCTCTGCAGCGACAGATGCCACCGCGATGGGAGGCCCACAAGAGCCAAAGAGCAAAGACGGATGAAAATACAGAAATGAAAGACCAATAGAAGTGGCCCGCCCACTCCCCTCCCTCCCCACCCCGCCCAAAATAAATAATAAATAAATAAATCTTTAAAAAAAAAAAAAAAGATGACTGGGGTGAGGGTATTAAATATCTAGCCTTGTGCAGAGTCAGCGTATGTAGACTGTTGGTGTGTGTTAAACACTTGGAATTAAGTTGCATTCAGTATTCATTTTATTACTTAGCATATTAATACTTGATAACATTTTACTTCTGCTGTGTGTGTTCATTGGTGTCTTGATAGATTGCCTATTACATTTATTGTGAAATGTCACTGTAACCGACTCTACTGCCCCCACATACAGCGTAGAAGAGCCGTGGACCTGAACATTAAAATCCTGGATCTGAGCAGCGCGTTTCTCATGGGAGCCCACTGTCCCAACAAGATTGAGAAGCACCTCCTGCCCGAACACATCCGGCATCACTTCGAGCTGGCCGGGGACCACGTGGTGGTGGACTGCCAGATGCTCAGTTGGGGGCCTTGGTTCCCTCTCCTTCGCCCTCCGCAGTGGCTCCAGCCCCTCTCCCAGCCTCTGGGCTGCCCTCCTCCTGCAGCCTCTCCAGTGCGTGCCCGTTGGGTGCCCTTCGCTGCACGTTCCTGAAGAGCGGTGTTAATCACACCTTCCTTCCCCTGCCCCTGTGTCTAGTCTCTCGAGGCCGAGTCTGTTTAATAATCTGTCCTTCAGACACTATCATGTCCAACAGATTCAGCCAGGCCACTGCTCTCTGGCTCTCAGCTGGGATTTTTGGAGCCAGGGAGGGACTCCATTGTGTAGCCTCGACGTAAGCTAGCACTCTGGAGGTTCCGTGTTTCTGGAGCCTAGGAGCCAGGAGCATCGTTAAGATGACTGGGGTGGGGCTTCCCCTGGTGGTCCAGTGGGTAAAGACACCGCCTTGCAGTGCAAGGGGCGCCGGTTCGATCCCTGACCTGGGAAGATCCCATGTGCCGCGGAGCGGCTGGACTGATGTGTCCAATCACCGAGCTGGAGTTCTGGAGCGCATGCGCCCAGAGCCGGTGCTCTGCAGCGACAGATGCCACCGCGATGGGAGGCCCACAAGAGCCAAAGAGCAAAGACGGATGAAAATACAGAAATGAAAGACCAATAGAAGTGGCCCGCCCACTCCCCTCCCTCCCCACCCCGCCCAAAATAAATAATAAATAAATAAATCTTTAAAAAAAAAAAAAAAGATGACTGGGGTGAGGGTATTAAATATCTAGCCTTGTGCAGAGTCAGCGTATGTAGACTGTTGGTGTGTGTTAAACACTTGGAATTAAGTTGCATTCAGTATTCATTTTATTACTTAGCATATTAATACTTGATAACATTTTACTTCTGCTGTGTGTGTTCATTGGTGTCTTGATAGATTGCCTATTACATTTATTGTGAAATGTCACTGTAACCGACTCTACTGCCCCCACATACAGCGTAGAAGAGCCGTGGACCTGAACATTAAAATCCTGGATCTGAGCAGCGCGTTTCTCATGGGAGCCCACTGTCCCAACAAGATTGAGAAGCACCTCCTGCCCGAACACATCCGGCATCACTTCGAGCTGGCCGGGGACCACGTGGTGGTGGACGGTCTGCGGGCAGAAGCGCCTGATGACTTGGTACGTGCCTTCCAGCCTCTGTGTGGCTCCGGCCTTGTCTGGGGGCCATAGCGGTCGTGAGCCCCAAATTCAGTGATCCTGTATTTAAAAATACCTGCGTGTTGGTCAACACTAAGAATTGAACAGGGATTGTTAGCGCCCTGAGTACTTTGAATAATGAAAATGGTCTGATCACTCTTGTTGTAAAGAGTCCCTCCTTTTCAGTGGGCAGCAGCTGTGCCGGCTGCTCCAGGGACTCCGACTTTAATACCGGTGCTTGGCACGCCTGGGGCCCCTCAGTCCTGTAGCGGAGAAGCCAGCCGAGTAAAGTGTGTCTCCCGTCCCCAGTGATGAGCTCAGCGGCTTCACTCAGTCTGTGTAAACCGCAAGGTTCAAGCACTTCTCACCTGCAGGATCAGGTGGTGGGAGGTAGCCTGTGTTACTATCGTGTAGGACTCTGGATCCTTGTACATGTGTCTTTTACCATCCACTTTCTAAACATAGGTGCGAGAAGCTGCTTATAAAATTTTTCTTTATCCCAATGCTGGTCAATTAAAATGCCTAGAAGAGCTGCTCCGCAGCAGACACCTCCTGGCGAAGCTGGTGGGGTACCCGACGTATGCCCACAGAGCTCTCCAGGGACGATCGCCCAGAGTCCAGGTGAGCCGCTTGCCCCACTCTCCTGGCGAGATATGCGCTGAACTTATGACTTTAAATCGCTAAAATTACTGTTGTAGTTTTAATATACTCAGACGATGTAGAGCTGTTGGTGTGTGTTAAACATTTTTGGGCATTCAGTATTCATTTTATTACTTAGCATATTAATACTTGATAACATTTTACTTCTGCTGTGTGTGTTCATTGGTGTCTTGATAGATTGCCTATTACATTTATTGTGAAATGTCACTGTAACCGACTCTACTGCCCCCACATACAGCGTAGAAGAGCCGTGGACCTGAACATTAAAATCCTGGATCTGAGCAGCGCGTTTCTCATGGGAGCCCACTGTCCCAACAAGATTGAGAAGCACCTCCTGCCCGAACACATCCGGCATCACTTCGAGCTGGCCGGGGACCACGTGGTGGTGGACGGTCTGCGGGCAGAAGCGCCTGATGACTTGGTACGTGCCTTCCAGCCTCTGTGTGGCTCCGGCCTTGTCTGGGGGCCATAGCGGTCGTGAGCCCCAAATTCAGTGATCCTGTATTTAAAAATACCTGCGTGTTGGTCAACACTAAGAATTGAACAGGGATTGTTAGCGCCCTGAGTACTTTGAATAATGAAAATGGTCTGATCACTCTTGTTGTAAAGAGTCCCTCCTTTTCAGTGGGCAGCAGCTGTGCCGGCTGCTCCAGGGACTCCGACTTTAATACCGGTGCTTGGCACGCCTGGGGCCCCTCAGTCCTGTAGCGGAGAAGCCAGCCGAGTAAAGTGTGTCTCCCGTCCCCAGTGATGAGCTCAGCGGCTTCACTCAGTCTGTGTAAACCGCAAGGTTCAAGCACTTCTCACCTGCAGGATCAGGTGGTGGGAGGTAGCCTGTGTTACTATCGTGTAGGACTCTGGATCCTTGTACATGTGTCTTTTACCATCCACTTTCTAAACATAGGTGCGAGAAGCTGCTTATAAAATTTTTCTTTATCCCAATGCTGGTCAATTAAAATGCCTAGAAGAGCTGCTCCGCAGCAGACACCTCCTGGCGAAGCTGGTGGGGTACCCGACGTATGCCCACAGAGCTCTCCAGGGGACGATCGCCCAGAGTCCAGGTGAGCCCGCTTGCCCCACTCTCCCTGGCGAGATATGACGCTGAACTTATGACTTTAAATCGCTAAAATTACTGTTGTAGTTTTAATATACTCAGACGAGTTACAGAGATATTTTGTCTCTTTATTAGAAATTTATAAAAGGAGCTAATAATTTGGAATATTTTGCACGACGAGTATATTTTATGTGCACGTTGAGAGTAAGTCACACATAATGTCTCATTGACAATTTGAATTATTTTCATTTTAACTCAACTGGTTTCTGAGCCCAGTCTAACCATACTGGTTAAACTAGCATGGAGGGTGACTGTCAGTGTCTCTGCTGAAGTCAGGGTTACCAGTCGGCCAGGCCTGTGCAGCCCCTCGTTTCAGAGAGAAGGGGCTGCTTGGCAAGGTTGGAATGGGGAGCATCTCTCTGGGGGTTTGTGATAAGCTTACCCTGTCCTTTGTGAGTTCTTTGTGATTCATCATGTTTGAGAGAAAATGTATCACAATGAAAATGCTGGGAATGTATATAGTATGTTTCTTCAAAGGCATCTCTTAAATTACAATTTAAGCACTGAGTCTGGGGTAGGGTGGCCGTGATGAGAGGGAGTTCAGACTCAGGGGTTCAATTTACTTGACTCGGCGGCTGAGCAGGAGGAAATGGCGGAGGACACCCTGGGTCTCCAGCCATGTGTCTGGATGGATGTGCAGATCATGGGGTCCCCCTTGGCTCTGCGCTGTCTCTGTTCCTCCCTTCTTTCTCAGCGGGGCCCATAGCTTCTCCCAGGTTTTCTTGCAGCCACCCCACCTTGTTTCTTCCTCTCTCGTGTGTGTCTGCGGGCTCCAGATGGGGCACCTGTGAGAAGGGGAGTGGAGTGGAAAGAGTGAAGAAGGCCTCTGTGCTTGGGGAGGGAAACTTGAGCAGGGGCGTCAGCGGTCCATGGCCCTGCCGAGGGTGCGGAGAGCAGTTGCTGGGGGGGGCGTCCAAGACCGGGGTCCTGCTGACTGGGATGGGGGCCTGCTGGAATATGGTGGGTCCAGTCCAGTGGGAGGTGCCGGTTGGTGCGCAGGTGGTGACGGGGGTGGGCGGTGGGACATGCTTCGATGAGAACTGGGGGCAGCCGGGCCTGGGGAAGGTGGGCTGGTACAGGCACCTGAACAGGTGCCCAGCAACTGCGTGGCTCACGGGGTGCTTAGTCGAGGTGTCTTGGGACTGGACTCTGCACACGGTTGGGTAGTGTGTGCTTGAGGGCTGTAATGTTTAACTGGAGTGCTCCGACACACGTGAAGATAAACCTTATTCCAGGTCAGTGTCCTCCTTGTGCTAAACATGTAGGCCAGGCTTCACAGCGTCCTGGGTTTTTAGGAGCCTGGAAGGTTGGCAGAGGCTTGGGTGGCTGTTGAAGGTTCTGTGAGCAAAGGAAGACTGGAGGTGGGCAGAGAGGAGGGAGGCGAGAGCAGGGTGGCAGGCTGAGGTGGGCCCATGGGACAGGCCTCGGGCTTATCTTCCAGGGAGCTCTGCGTTTGCCTTCATTCCTTGGACTAGAACAGGATTCCAGGTGGATGTTTCATATACAAGAGAGCAAAGAAACAAAATGGGTGAACGTCAGTAAAAAAAAAATTAATTATTTTGAAATTTAAAGCACACAGGGATATATTTGAAAACAGTTCAAAATGAAATCTTATGTCATCATGTCAAACCAGTGGGCATAGGGCACTAAGTAACAGTTTTTTCCTAAAAGTCTTAGTGCCATCTAACCTGGTACACAAGGCCATGTTTTCGGGCAGGTTCCAGGTTGATGGTGGCGAGAGACCTTGGCGTCCTGGGTCAGTTCCGTTCCTTCCCCAGCCTATTATATTATGCTCAGAAATGAAATAAACTGAAGAGAGCAAGAAACTAAAAACCATATAAAAGATCATCTGAAGACATACAGTGTTCATAGCTCACTGTAAAATATGTATGACAAATTCAATCCACATAAATCATTGCCAGAAAGAGCTAATTTCAAAAATTCATATGAGGACTTCCCTGGTGGTCCAGTGGGTAAGGACACCGCCTTGCAGTGCAGGGGGTGCCGGTTCGATCCCTGGCCTGGGAAGATCCCACGTGCCGTGGAGCGGCTGGACTGATGTGTCCAATTACCGAGCCGGAGCTCTGGAGCGCATGCGCCCAGAGCCAGTGCTCTGCGACAACAGAGGCCACTGCGATGGGAGGCTCACACGGGCCAAAGAACAAAGATGGATGAAAAATAGATAAATGAAAGACCAACAGAAGTGGCCCGCCCACCCCTTTCCCTCCCCAACCTGCCCTACCCCCAAAATTCATGTGAAAAATTTCCTGTCATGAGAAATAATAGTGATTCTACTACATTACTTTTATGGTTTTCTGCAAAATGGCTTAAGTACATTAAGTAGTAAAAAAGAAAAAATGTAACAGGGCCTAAATTTTCTTTCTGGCTAACTTTTATATATGTATATATAGAGAGACTGGAGTATAGCCAATTAATGTTGTTGTGATAGTTTCAGATGAACAGTGAAGGAGCTCAGCCTTTCATATACATTTATCCATTCTCCCCCAAATTCCCCTCCCATCTAGGCTATCACTTAACGGTGTGCAGAGTTCTCTGTGTTTTACAGTAGGTCCCTGTTGATTACCATTTTAACATTTTAAGTATAGCAGTGTGTACGTGTCCTTTCCAGACTTCCTAACTATCCCTCAGCAAGCATAAGTTCATTCTCGAAGTCTGTGGGTCTCCTTCTGTTTTGTAAGTTCATTAGTATCATTTCTTTCTAGAGTCCACATACAAGGGATGTCAGTACATTTCTCCTTTGTTGTCTGTCTGACCTCACTCAGTAGGACGCTTTCTAGGTCCATCTCTGTGGTTTCACATGGCACTTCAGTTTTTAGCGGCCAAGTAATGTTCTATTGTATGTATGTACCTCATTTTCAACCCTTCCTCTGCTGACGGGCTTCCCTGGTGGCTCCGTGGTAAAGAATCCACCTGCCATGCAGGAGACCTGGGCTCCATCTCTGGGTGGGAAACATCCCCTGAAGGGAAAGGCCGCTCACTCCAGTATTCTCGCCTGGAGAATTCCATGGGTCGCAAAGAGTGGGACACGACCGAGTGACTGTCACTTCACAGGTCTTGGCTCTTGTCAGCAGTGCCTCAGTGAACACTGGGGTCCGTATATCCTTTTTTTTTAAAAAAAAACATTTTATTTTGGGGGGTAGGGGGTGGGCTGAGGAGGGGACAGGGGCGGGTGGGCCACTTCTGTTGGTCTTTCATTTATCTATTTTCATCCATCTTTGTTCTTCCGCCTGTGTGGGCCTCCCATCGCGGTGGCCTCTGTTGTTGCAGAGCACTGGCTCTGGGCGCATGTGCCCCGGAGCTCTGGCTCGGTAATTGGACACATAGGTCCAGCCGCTCCATGGCACATGGGATCTTCCCAGGCCAGGGATCGAACTGGCGCCCCTTGCACTGCAAGGCGGTGTCCTTACCCACTGGACCACCAGGGAAGCCCCCATGTATCCTTTTGAACCATGTTTTTCTATGGATCTCTGCCCAGGGGTGGGTTGCAGGGTCATATGGTAGCTCTAGGTTTAGTTTTTTAAGGAACCTCCACACTGTTCTCCATAGTGATACCAGTTCACACTCCCACCCAGTGTGGTGGAGGAGAACCTACATTTTTAACAGAAACATTTTTGTGAGGGTGTAGCAAGTTAACAATTTTGTGATAGTTTCAGGTGAACAGTGAAGGGACTCGCCCAGACATATACATGTGTCCATTCTCCCCCACTCCTCCCTCCCATCCAGACTGGTACATACATTGAGCAGAGTTTCCTGTGCTGTATGATAGATTTTTGCTGATAGATATGGCAGTGTGTACATGACTTTCCCAGAGTCCCCAACCATCCCCTCCCCTCTGCAACCATGAGTTTGTTTTCTAAGTTTATGAGTCTCTTTTTCTTTTGTAAATAAGTTCATTTGTATCATTTCTTTTTAGAATCCACGTAAAAAGGATGTCCTATGATATTTATCCTTCTCTGTCTGACTTCAGTCAGTATGACACTCTCTAGGTCCATCCATATTGCTGCAAATGGCCTTATTTCATTCTTTTTTAATGGCCAAGCAATATTCCATTACATACACACACACCCCCCACACACCCCCCCCCACACCCCAGTCTTCTTTATCCATTCCTCTGTCGATGGACATTTAGGTTGTTTCCATGTCTTGGCTATTGTAAACCATGCTACAATGAACATTAGGGAGCATATATCTTTTCAGGCCCTGTTTTTCTCTGGATATGTGCCCAGGAGTGGAACTGCAGGGTCATATGGTGGCTCTATGTTTAGTTTTTGAAGGAACCTCCACACAGCCCTCCATTGACTGTACCAATTTACATTCTCACCAGCAGAGCAGGAGGGTTCCCTTCTCTCCACACCCTCTCCAGCATTTGTTGTTTGTGGAGTCTTTGATGATAGCCATCCTGACTGATGTGATGTGGTATCTCATTGTAGTTTTAATTTGCATTTCTCTAATAACTAGTGATTTTGAACATCTTTTCATGTACCTGTTTCATCTGCATGTACTCTTGAGAGAAATGCTTATTCAGGTCTTCTGCACACTCTTTGCCTTGATGCAGTTGAGTGTCATAAGTTGTTTGTAAATTTTGGAGACTAATCCCTTATCAGTCACATAATTTACAAATATTTTCTCCCAGTCTATGGTTTGTCTTTTTGTTTTATTTGTTGTTTCCTTTGCTGTACAAAAGCTTTTAAGTAGGTTCCATTTGTTTATTTTTGCTTTTATTTCCATTATTCTGGGAGATGGATTTTAAAAAATCTTGCTGTGATTTATGTCAGAGAGTATCTTGCCTATGTTTTCCTCTAAGGGTTTTATTGTGTCTGGTCTAACATGTAGGTCTTTAAGCCATTTTGAGCTTATTTTTGTGTATGGTGTTAAAGAGTGACTTACATGTGGCTGCCCAGTTTTCCCAGCACCATTTGTTGAAGGGATAAACAGGATGTCCTAATGAATATTTTTCTAAGTTTATGAGTCTCTTTTTCTTTTGTAAATAAGTTCATTTGTATCATTTCTTTTTCGATTTCAAGTATAAGGGATGTCATATGATATTTCTCCTTCTCTGTCTGACTTATTTCAGTATGACACTCTCTAGGTCCATCCATATTGCTGCAAATGGCCTTATTTCATTCTTTTTAATGTCTGAGTAATATTCCATTGTAGTACATACACACACACACACCACATCTTCTTTATCCATTCCTCTGTCAGTGGACATTTAGATAGTTACCATGTCTTGGCTATTGTAAACAGTGTTGCAATGAACATTGGGGAGAATGTATCTTTTCGGGCCATGCTTTTCTCTGGATATGTGCCCAGGAGTGGAACTGCAGGGTCATATGGTGGCTCTATGTTTAGTTTTTGAAGGAACCTCCACACAGCCCTCCATTGACTGTACCAATTTACATTCTCACCAGCAGAGCAGGAGGGTTCCCTTCTCTCCACACCCTCTCCAGCATTTGTTGTTTGTGGAGTCTTTGATGATAGCCATCCTGACTGATGTGATGTGGTATCTCATTGTAGTTTTAATTTGCATTTCTCTAATAACTAGTGATTTTGAACATCTTTTCATGTACCTGTTTCATCTGCATGTACTCTTGAGAGAAATGCTTATTCAGGTCTTCTGCACACTCTTTGCCTTGATGCAGTTGAGTGTCATAAGTTGTTTGTAAATTTTGGAGACTAATCCCTTATCAGTCACATAATTTACAAATATTTTCTCCCAGTCTATGGTTTGTCTTTTTGTTTTATTTGTTGTTTCCTTTGCTGTACAAAAGCTTTTAAGTAGGTTCCATTTGTTTATTTTTGCTTTTATTTCCATTATTCTGGGAGATGGATTTTAAAAAATCTTGCTGTGATTTATGTCAGAGAGTATCTTGCCTATGTTTTCCTCTAAGGGTTTTATTGTGTCTGGTCTAACATGTAGGTCTCTAATCCATTTTGAGCTTATTTTTGTGTATGGAGTTAATGAATGATCTAATTTTATTCTTTTACATGTGGCTGTCCAGTTTTCCCAGCACCATTTGTTGAAGGGACTGTCTTTCCAGCATTGTGTAGTCTTGCTTCCTTTGTCATAGATTAATTGACTGTAGGTGCATGGGCTTATTTCTGCATTTTCTGTCCTGTTCCTTTGATCTGTATTTCTATTTAATGTTCTAATTTTGCTACATTTTCTTTCTATATAGATCCTGAATAGATTATTCTTTGTATACATATATTTAAAAATTTACTCTGAAAAGTATCAGTTTTTAAAATCTGATGTTTCTAAATTGTACTGATTTTTTTTTTAATTAATTTATTTATTATTTTGGGCGGGGGTCGGGTTAGGGAGGGAGGGGAGCGGACGGGCCACTTCTATTGGTCTTTCATTTCTCCATTTTCATCCGTCTTTGTTCTTTGGCTCCTGTGGGCCTCCCATAGCGGTGGCGTCTGTCCTTGCAGAGCGCTGGCTCTGGGCGCATGCGCTCCAGAGCTCCGGCTCAGTAATTGGACACATCGGTCCAGCCACTCCGCGGCACGTGGGATCTTCCCAGGCCAGGGCTCGAACCGGCGCCCCTTGCACTGCAAGGCGATGTCCTTACCCACTGGACCACCAGGGGAAGCCCTGTACTGATTTTTATGAACAAATTAGTCTAGCTATCTCTTGAAAATTCAGAAAAGACTAATGTCTAAGAAACTTTTTTTCTTTGTAGGTATCAATAGATCTAGAAATAGATTGAGATTTTGGATGCTGCTTTTTCACTTCTGTTAGCTCTTCTATTTTTTGGTATCATCTAAGTGTCTGGATTTTACCATGTCTGCTTTTATTTCCATTATTCGGAGATGGTTTTTTTTTTATTTGTTGTTTCCTTTGCTGTACAAAAGCTTTTAAGTAGGTTCCATTTGTTTATTTTTGCTTTTATTTCCATTATTCTGGGAGATGGATTTTAAAAAATCTTGCTGTGATTTATGTCAGAGAGTATCTTGCCTATGTTTTCCTCTAAGGGTTTTATTGTGTCTGGTCTAACATGTAGGTCTCTAATCCATTTTGAGCTTATTTTTGTGTATGGAGTTAATGAATGATCTAATTTTATTCTTTTACATGTGGCTGTCCAGTTTTCCCAGCACCATTTGTTGAAGGGACTGTCTTTCCAGCATTGTGTAGTCTTGCTTCCTTTGTCATAGATTAATTGACTGTAGGTGCATGGGCTTATTTCTGCATTTTCTGTCCTGTTCCTTTGATCTGTATTTCTATTTAATGTTCTAATTTTGCTACATTTTCTTTCTATATAGATCCTGAATAGATTATTCTTTGTATACATATATTTAAAAATTTACTCTGAAAAGTATCAGTTTTTAAAATCTGATGTTTCTAAATTGTACTGATTTTTTTTTAAATTAATTTATTTATTATTTTGGGCGGGGGTCGGGTTAGGGAGGGAGGGGAGCGGACGGGCCACTTCTATTGGTCTTTCATTTCTCCATTTTCATCCGTCTTTGTTCTTTGGCTCCTGTGGGCCTCCCATAGCGGTGGCGTCTGTCCTTGCAGAGCGCTGGCTCTGGGCGCATGCGCTCCAGAGCTCCGGCTCAGTAATTGGACACATCGGTCCAGCCACTCCGCGGCACGTGGGATCTTCCCAGGCCAGGGCTCGAACCGGCGCCCCTTGCACTGCAAGGCGATGTCCTTACCCACTGGACCACCAGGGGAAGCCCTGTACTGATTTTTATGAACAAATTAGTCTAGCTATCTCTTGAAAATTCAGAAAAGACTAATGTCTAAGAAACTTTTTTTCTTTGTAGGTATCAATAGATCTAGAAATAGATTGAGATTTTGGATGCTGCTTTTTCACTTCTGTTAGCTCTTCTATTTTTTGGTATCATCTAAGTGTCTGGATTTTACCATGTCTGCTTGATGATCTTTCATCTAGAAATGTCAAGTGTTAGCAGCCATGTTTCCCTTTGAGAATCATCACTTTAAAGACACTGTAGTATATGGATTTATGATCACAATGTTACAGTTTTAACAGGTGTGTTCATTTTATTTCATGTAGTTAAAGATATTTTCTTCTGGATTTTCATTTTAGAGACTGTCATGGAGTTCCTTGAGAAACTATCTGACAGACTGTCTGAAAGGTTAGTTTTTTTTATTCTACTCTTTGGAGTACTCATGATCTAGCTTTTTTTTTCTTTAAGACTTTTTAAGATTTATTAAAAAAAAACAATGAGCAGGTGACCCATTGAGAATATAGGTGTTGGAATAGCGGGTCAGATCTTAAACTAACAGGTCTTAATTTGTCCTTTGAGAGCACACTGCTGTCCCGCCAGGTGACTGTCTAGAACCCTCGGGCTATCCCCCTGACCAACCAGTCGTCTTTAGAGACTCACCATTGAGATGGACTGTTTAAAATGTCCCAGATCTTTTTGATACTGCGTGTTCTAGCTTGTGATGAGTTGGTCACTAATGAGTTGGTCACATGGTCTTTCTCTCCTTTTGGCCTAAATGTGGGTGGGTGGTTGGTGTGGGGTGGATCATGGTCCCTGTGTTGAGAGTGGCCGGCATTTGTCACCCAAGGCTTTCTGCGATCGGTGGTCCCTCTGCTGCACCTGCTGGCCTTCTCCTCGCCGAGCCCTCGTCCTCACCAGCACTCTGGCCGTGCTTCTCTGGGGGCTGCCCCTAGGAGCCTCCAGGCCCTGAGCAGGACTGAGATCTTCTCTCTCTCGTGGGGCTGCCTGAACCTCTTTTGCTGCTTGACTGTACCCAAGTGTTACATTTTAGCTCCTGTTTCCAGTTTCCGTTATAAAGTCCTACCTTAGAGGCTGGTCCTCTCTGATTTCGATTGTATTTATTAATTCTGAAATGATCTTTCAGTGCAGTGAGCTGGTGTGGCTTTGATAGAATGAAGAAGTGTCCATTATGCAGCTGTTTGAGAGTTTCCTTTGCTGGTTAAGCATTAATGTTCTTTTTTCACTTGTGTGTAGCTGTAGCTATTTTAAGCAAATGTTATCGTCAGATTTTTTTTTAGTGGTGTTTTGGAGTTAATTCTAAACAGAATGTCATACTCTGCAAATAATAAGCACATATGTGATTATTGCCCAGCTAGTTTTTTGGTAGGGGAAAAATGATGAGTAACCTTAAATATAATCTTAAATATAACCTTATGTTAATAATCTGTTAATATTCTTCTGCAGAACCTGTTAGCCTCTTTTTGGAGGGGAGGGTGATTGGGGGTAGGGTTGGGGAGGGAAGGGGCTGGGGTTGGGGAGGGAAGGGGGCGGGCTGGCCACTTCCGTTGGTCCTTCATTTATCCATTTCCATCTATCTTTGTTCTCTGGCCCGTGTGGGTCTCCCATTGCGGTGGCGTCTGTCGCTGCAGAGCGCCGGCTCTGGGCGCACGCGCCCGAGAGCTCCAGCTTGGTAGTTGGACACATTGGTCCAGCTGCTCCACGGCACGTGGGATCTTCCCAGGCCAGGGATCAAACTGGCGCCCCCTGCACTGCAAGGCGGTGTCCTTACCCGCTGGACCACCAAGGAAGCCCCTAGCCTCTTTTTTAAGGTATAGCAGAAAGTAGTAGCTTAAAGCTCACTGATAAATACTTTACATGTTTCTGTAACCTGCTCATTTTTCCAGGTTTTAGTACTTTAAGATATATATATATCTGCTTTCTAAGGTGGAAATTTCAATAGTTAACTGATATATGTTACTGCCTCTTCTAGAATATGTAAAGTTTGGATTAATACTGGTTTACATTCTTACTACAAATTCTGACTTTATCATGATTATTGGAAAGTAACAGAAGCAAACTTGTCTTCTCTAGTCTACTTCTGACTTCCTTGTCCTCACAGCTGATGATAAACCTGTTTTACAGAACTATGAAGGACTTCGAGATGATTCGAGGGATGAAGATGAAACTAAACCCTCAAAATCCTGTAAGTGACCATGTTGAGGGTTTTTTCTTACCATTTGTCTGCCTTGGGTCTTAGCTGTGACGCGTGGACTCTAGCTGTGGTGTGGGCTCAGTGGTTGCAGCTTGAGGGCTTAGTTGCTCTGTGATGGTGGGGTCTTCGTTGCCCACCAGGGGTCAGACCCATGCCGGCAGGCTGATGGTCAGCCGTGGGCCACCGGGGAAGTCTGGTGTCTCCTCTGTCACAGCGCGAGCCGTCGGCTGGCTGACGCCTTTGTCCTTCGGCTCTGGGAGCCTGTCCCTCTCCCGTTGCCACAGCCCTGGCTGAGGTCGTCACTCTTTCTCCCAGGGACACTTGTGCTTGAAGAGCTGGTTTTTTGGCCTCGTGTCCTGCTCCCCTCCTGCACGCCAGCTGCTTCCAGGCACCTGGCGCTGTGGAAGGTGCAGGGAGGCCCTCAGCACTTGCTCAGAATGTGAAAGCGGATGAGCGACCTGCCAGAGGGAGCTTTCTAAGCACTGATGAGCCTTGCACACTTCTGTTTACATTTTCAGATAATTCTCAGACTGCTTTCCTCTCTCCTAGCTTGCCCACCAAGCCCTTGCTTACCTGCTGGGGCACCGCCTCCTCTGCCACCCCGGGCGCCCCGTCAGCCTCCTCTGCTCCACTCACCCTGCTTTCCCTTCTTTCATTGTGTTTGCTCAGTCGCTTCAGTTGTGTCCTTCTCTTTGTGACCCTGTGGATTGTAGCCCGCCAGGCTCCTCTGTCCATAGGATTTCCTAGGCAAGAATACTGGAGTGCCCGTCTTTCATTTTTATTCTTTATTGAGACATAATTGATGGACTGCATTGTGCTTTCTTCTGTTTTTAAACTCTGACTGACGTCTGTGGGCTGGCCGACACCATGATCTGAGTCAGATGCTCCTGTGCTGCTCCAGCCAGCTCAGCTCCTCCGTCTGCTCCAGACGCTTCCAGCCCCCTCACCCGGGTCTCCCACCTTCACGGGCTATTCCTGTCCTCTGATTGGCAGGCTGCACGTCTCCTTGCCGCCTGCACTGTGCTCAGCGCTTGGTTCAGGAACTGGGTCTTGTCCCCATTGCCTTAGAGCCTGCCCTCAACTGGAGCAGAGTAACTGACCACACCTTGGAGCTGATTCGAGGGATGAAGATGAAACTAAACCCTCAAAATCCTGTAAGTGACCATGTTGAGGGTTTTTTCTTACCATTTGTCTGCCTTGGGTCTTAGCTGTGACGCGTGGACTCTAGCTGTGGTGTGGGCTCAGTGGTTGCAGCTTGAGGGCTTAGTTGCTCTGTGATGGTGGGGTCTTCGTTGCCCACCAGGGGTCAGACCCATGCCGGCAGGCTGATGGTCAGCCGTGGGCCACCGGGGAAGTCTGGTGTCTCCTCTGTCACAGCGAGCCGTCGGCTGGCTGACGCCTTTGTCCTTCGGCTCTGGGAGCCTGTCCCTCTCCCGTTGCCACAGCCCTGGCTGAGGTCGTCACTCTTTCTCCCAGGGACACTTGTGCTTGAAGAGCTGGTTTTTTGGCCTCGTGTCCTGCTCCCCTCCTGCACGCCAGCTGCTTCCAGGCACCTGGCGCTGTGGAAGGTGCAGGGAGGCCCTCAGCACTTGCTCAGAATGTGAAAGCGGATGAGCGACCTGCCAGAGGGAGCTTTCTAAGCACTGATGAGCCTTGCACACTTCTGTTTACATTTTCAGATAATTCTCAGACTGCTTTCCTCTCTCCTAGCTTGCCCACCAAGCCCTTGCTTACCTGCTGGGGCACCGCCTCCTCTGCCACCCCGGGCGCCCCGTCAGCCTCCTCTGCTCCACTCACCCTGCTTTCCCTTCTTTCATTGTGTTTGCTCAGTCGCTTCAGTTGTGTCCTTCTCTTTGTGACCCTGTGGATTGTAGCCCGCCAGGCTCCTCTGTCCATAGGATTTCCTAGGCAAGAATACTGGAGTGCCCGTCTTTCATTTTTATTCTTTATTGAGACATAATTGATGGACTGCATTGTGCTTTCTTCTGTTTTTAAACTCTGACTGACGTCTGTGGGCTGGCCGACACCATGATCTGAGTCAGATGCTCCTGTGCTGCTCCAGCCAGCTCAGCTCCTCCGTCTGCTCCAGACGCTTCCAGCCCCCTCACCCGGGTCTCCCACCTTCACGGGCTATTCCTGTCCTCTGATTGGCAGGCTGCACGTCTCCTTGCCGCCTGCACTGTGCTCAGCGCTTGGTTCAGGAACTGGGTCTTGTCCCCATTGCCTTAGAGCCTGCCCTCAACTGGAGCAGAGTAACTGACCACACCTTGGAGCTGATCCCTCGGGACCAGTATCCCGGGTGCCATCTCTGCCCTTCAGGAGCTCCTGGGGAGAAAGAAGGGAAGCCTCCATGTCTTAGGCTGGTTACTTTCCCTGAGAGAAGCACCTTGGTGTTTGTGAGGAGGACGGCTGGTCAGGTGGGGAGACAGCATCTAACCTGAGCCTTTAGGACCTCGGTGACGAGGACACGGGGCTCTCAGCTCCTGGGGTTGTGTTTGGAAGTGGAGGACAGGAAGCAGTGCTGTCTGGGGTGCTGTTGAGTCACTCTGCAGCCAGCTCCTGAGGGACGGCTGGGTAGGGGCAGAGTCGGGGGCCAGGATGCAGGAGGACCTCTGGAAGCTTACGCTGGGGACGAGGACAAGAGTAAACACAGGGAACGTCTGCCTGAGCTGGTCCTGCAGGGTAGGAGCTGTAGCGGAAACAGTGCAGAGAGCACGGGTGGAGGTGCCTGTCTCATGAGGATGGGCAGTGATGACCCCTCCAGGAGGTGACATGGGAGCAGCCCTGGAGAAGCGAGGGGCCCCAGCAGCCAGGGAAGAGCCCTCCAGGCAGAGGAGCACAGGAGGCTGGCCTGGCCAGCCAGGGCTGCAGGAGGTGGGCCTGGGCACGGAGCGGAGGAGAGCGGGGATGCTCTGGGGCCGGAGCCGGGCTGCCCATGGCTCAGCCACAGCCCTCTGTCCTACACCTGCCCACCTGCCTGGGGGATGGTGGCCCTGCAGGACCCCAGCCATGTCCCTATTCAGCAGCATTGGCACTTCTTCCAGTGCGTCCTGGCGACGTGTTTTCTTTGCCAGGATCGCGGTGAATTCTCCCATGGTCAGGTCTAAACGGCCGCTTTCATTTCTGTGAGCCACCTAAGCTTCCTGCTTAGGCCCAGAAAGGACTCTAATCTTGCCTTTAGCTCCCTGATCTACCTGCAGTGTTGTGTGGATTAATACATGTGTCACATCTGGGAAAATGTGCCCGTGGCTGATTTAATCTGTTATGTTGACTTCTATTAGGTCTCATCTTAGAACCGTGCTTGTTTGCCTCTTCCTCAGCTCTACAGTTAGGTCTTATTTCTCCCTCTCAGCTCCTGATCACAGGGAGGGCAGAATAAAGGGTAAAGAATAGGCTCTTGCCAGGTGGTGAGTTCTCAGGCTGTTCCACAACTTTCCCGATGCAGTAACAGGTTGCTTCTTAGGAAGCGTTGACTCTCTTGAAGATGTGGTCCAGCGGTCATCACTGTCCTAACCTTGAGCTTCTCTGCCACAGGAGCTGATGCCCTGGGACCCCCCCTACTACAGTGGAGTGATGCGAGCTGAGAGGTGCGTGTCCTGAGAAGTGCTGCCATGTGAGGAGGAGGGATGGATGTGTGTGGAGCCTCTGCCCACTCACTGGGCAGCTGTCCCTTCACCTGGTGCCCACGTGGCAGTCGCTGGGTTGGAAGCTGTGCCCTCGGGCCTGACCCCGCAGCCTGTCCCCGCAGGGGCCCAGTCGGCTCCCTGTGTGGGCGTCACGAGGCTCTCCGGTGTCTGCCTACCCACGGATGACACTCCCACTGCAGCGGTGATGACCCTGCTGCTCATCTGACAGAAACCAGGTCTTAAGACCTCCAGGGTAGAAACCCACACCATGGGTTCAGTCCTACCTTGGCTCCTGAATTGTAAATGAAATGGGAACGGCATTTCCTGCAGATGCTGGAACCCATAGCAGTGCGGCTGCCTTTCCTCGGCAGGTACAACATCGAGCCCAGCCTGTATGCCGTTTCAGGGGTGCGGGCCGGGCCGGGCGCAGCTCGGGCCGAGCCGGTCCTACACCTGCCCACCTCCCCCTGGGGGATGGTGGCCCTGCAGGACCCCAGCCATGTCCCTATTCAGCAGCATTGGCACTTCTTCCAGTGCGTCCTGGCGACGTGTTTTCTTTGCCAGGATCGCGGTGAATTCTCCCATGGTCAGGTCTAAACGGCCGCTTTCATTTCTGTGAGCCACCTAAGCTTCCTGCTTAGGCCCAGAAAGGACTCTAATCTTGCCTTTAGCTCCCTGATCTACCTGCAGTGTTGTGTGGATTAATACATGTGTCACATCTGGGAAAATGTGCCCGTGGCTGATTTAATCTGTTATGTTGACTTCTATTAGGTCTCATCTTAGAACCGTGCTTGTTTGCCTCTTCCTCAGCTCTACAGTTAGGTCTTATTTCTCCCTCTCAGCTCCTGATCACAGGGAGGGCAGAATAAAGGGTAAAGAATAGGCTCTTGCCAGGTGGTGAGTTCTCAGGCTGTTCCACAACTTTCCCGATGCAGTAACAGGTTGCTTCTTAGGAAGCGTTGACTCTCTTGAAGATGTGGTCCAGCGGTCATCACTGTCCTAACCTTGAGCTTCTCTGCCACAGGAGCTGATGCCCTGGGACCCCCCCTACTACAGTGGAGTGATGCGAGCTGAGAGGTGCGTGTCCTGAGAAGTGCTGCCATGTGAGGAGGAGGGATGGATGTGTGTGGAGCCTCTGCCCACTCACTGGGCAGCTGTCCCTTCACCTGGTGCCCACGTGGCAGTCGCTGGGTTGGAAGCTGTGCCCTCGGGCCTGACCCCGCAGCCTGTCCCCGCAGGGGCCCAGTCGGCTCCCTGTGTGGGCGTCACGAGGCTCTCCGGTGTCTGCCTACCCACGGATGACACTCCCACTGCAGCGGTGATGACCCTGCTGCTCATCTGACAGAAACCAGGTCTTAAGACCTCCAGGGTAGAAACCCACACCATGGGTTCAGTCCTACCTTGGCTCCTGAATTGTAAATGAAATGGGAACGGCATTTCCTGCAGATGCTGGAACCCATAGCAGTGCGGCTGCCTTTCCTCGGCAGGTACAACATCGAGCCCAGCCTGTACTGCCCGTTCTTCTCCCTGGGCGCCTGCATGGAGGGCCTGAGCCTCCTGTTTAACAGGCTGCTGGGGGTCTCACTGTATGTGGAGCAGCCCGCGAAGGGCGAGGTGTGGAGTGAGGACGTCCGCAAACTGGTGAGTGCCCGTGGGGCGGAGCCCGCTTCTGTCTGCAGGGGTGGGCACCCTGTCCACAGCGCTTCCACCTCGAGTTAGCGCTGCCCCAGTGGCGTGTGTCTCCCGCTGGGTGACCCGTCCAGACTGTGGACCAGGTCAGGACGCCCTGGAAGAACCCTGCTCTCTAGTCGGCTGTTGCCAAAAAGTAGTGGAAGTGTTGAGCAGTGGGATTATTTCCCTGAAAGAAACGTTTTGAGGAATCGGGCAGAAGGCTGAGCCACCTGTGCTGCGGAGGCTGCTCTGTGGCTGTGTGCCGGGGACTCGGGCAGCCGCCCAGAGCCCGGGGGCCTCCCTGCCAGTGGGGCCCGCTCCGGGGGAGCTGTGAGTGTTGCTTCTTCCTGGTGGGCCTGGAGGATCTGCGGGCTTGAGGCTTCATGCCGTCTTGCTCTGTGCTCCCTGGCTCAGCGCACTGTGCTCCTCACCGTTTTCTGAGAAACGTGAGCAGTCTCACCGTTGCCCGGCCGTGTCTCGTGATGGTAGAGCGCTTCCCTTCCAAACATCAGTGAGTGGTTGTGTGCATCCTGCAGTGACGGGTGGAACCTGTGCGGGGCTCCCGTTCAGGAGGAGCTGGTGACGGAGGAGGGCAGACCACACGCAGGCGGAGAAGGGGTCCCGTTCAGGAGGGATCCCCGTGGGCTGCGTCCATAGCGTGTCCCCAGTGCCTCGAGCAGCTCCCGACACCCAAGTCGACGCTTCAGGAGACTCACAGGAGTTGTGAACAGTGGAGCTTCTGTAGGGCAGAGCCCCCCGCTGCAGAGAGGTGCCCAGCAGCCCTCCCGCGAGCCTCGCCTCGGAGCCGGCCGGGGAGAGGGGCGTGTGTGGCAGTTCCCTCCCTGCGCTTCCACTGGAGCCCACGCTGCGCGCCTTCCAGGCCGCTGCTGGTGCGGGGCGTGCTCGCCTCCTGAGGCCGCGGGAGGACCCCTGTATGGCCGAGGTGGCCCAGCGACCCCGTCCCCAGCCCTGGGCTGGCGGTGCCCGGGGAAGAGTGGCGGCCTGGCGACCGCAGTCGGGACTCAGCACTTGCCGGCGGGGGTTCCTCTCCCGTCAGAGCTGCCGAATCACTCACCCAGGGCGCGGCAGAGGAGGTTGAGGGCAAGGTGGACCCAGCGCGAGGTGACCCGGGATGTAGAAGGTCGTCAGCTGCTTGGTGGCCGTGGGTGTTTCACGTGCGGGTTCTGGTGCCGGGAGTGTTTCTGTGTCTGCAGTTCTGCTGGCCGCCTTCACCAGTGAGTGGGTTTATTTCTAGGCCGTGGTGCATGAAGCCGAGGGACTGCTGGGGTACATTTACTGTGACTTCTTCCAGCGCGCAGACAAGCCACACCAGGTGAGGCTTCATTTACAGACTGGTCTCTCTAGAGTGGTCTGCTGGTGTCTGTTGATGTTAACTTTATCTCATTTATGTAGCTGCTAATGTGTAAAAGACATTAATGGTGGTGACTAAGCATATAGATTTGAAGTGAGGGTAACACTTTAAAAGTAACAGGAGTAACGAGGCGATTACAGTAATGGGTGTCTGCCATCCTCACCTGGGCTGTGGTGGCAATGAGGGTAGTGATGAGTGCTGGCATCCCACAAGCCCATCTGTGTGCCTGCCCTGCCCCGAGCCCTTTTATGTGCAGAGCTTTGTAAGTTCACCTCAGCCTTTTGAACTCGGCCCTGACCGATGAGGAAACAGAAACCAGAAGCTGAGGTTATTTGTCCAGGGTGAACCAGTTAGAGGTGCGGAGCTCTGAACCCAGACTTCCTGTCGGTACGTGACATGGACCTGGCTTAGCTCTGCACAGGCTGTGTCCCTGCGGAAGCTTGTCACCTCCAGTTCGCCCCTTGGGTGGAGCCCCAGCCCAGGGTTCCCGGTCAGTCAGCTTCAGCTGTTGTGGACAACTGGATTGGAATTGTCGGAAATTCGGGTTATAAAGTTATAACAGAAACGGTGGTACCTTGTGCTTAATAGTGATTCACAGTTTCCAGAGCAGGCTATAATGGATGCCAGCTCATGCCTCTGGGCAGCTGCTCTGGCCTTTGGCACAGTGAGGGCTGGTGGTGGTGGTCCCAGGTTCCCAGGGGGAGGTGGCCAGACGGCGGGACCAGAATCGGGGCCATTGGCCGCTGTGTCTTCTGTCCCTCTCCACGCTTGAAAGGCTGCAGAGGCTGGGTTTGTGATCTGGGTTCAGGTAGGAGGTGCCACAGCCCTGGCTGTCCTCCCTGGACACGTGGTTAGTGTTTCCAAGACTCCGTTTGTTTTCTCATCTGAGAAATGCAACAACTGCCTCGTAGGTGTGAGAACAAGTGAGGGCATGTGTGTGAACTGAGAGTCACTTGATGACAGTCATTTCCAGGCAGTGGGGACATGCGAGGAGAAGTCCCTGCCACTGTAGGGACTCCAGGACACCAGTGACCCTTCCCTGGCCCCGCCCCTTGTCCTGGTCCCGCCCCTTGCCCTGCCGTGACCCTTCCTCCTGCTATGCCCCTTCCTCCTGCTATGCCCCTTCCTCCTGCCATGCATCTCAAGAGTGCGCCTGGCATAGAGAACAGACATATGGACATGCTGGGGTATGAACAGTGGGTGGAGGCATAGAGGGAGTAACATGGAAACCTGTACTATCATATGTGAAAAAAATAACCATGGTCATTGCCCTGTGGGAATAGGAGAGCCTGCAGGGGTGGGGTGCCAAGGCCTGGAGGGGTTGCGGGGGGTACTGGAAATGGGGATGGGGCCAGGGATATGCATATGACTGATCTGGGAACATATGTCTGTGAACAATAAAACTCTGTAAAAATTTTAAAAAATTAAATTAAAAAAAAAATAGTTGAAATAACTGTGTTGTTTTAATACATCTTTTCCAAAATATGAAATAATGTCAGTTATTTCAGATTTTATGTATAATTTTCTTTATAAGGTGAAATAGAATAGATCAGACTTAAAAAAAGTTTCACTGTGTCTTCAGCTGCCTATGTGAGTGGGAGCCCCAGCCCAGGGTTCCCGGTCAGTCAGCTTCAGCTGTTGTGGACAACTGGATTGGAATTGTCGGAAATTGGTTATAAAGTTATAACAGAAACGGTGGTACCTTGTGCTTAATAGTGATTCACAGTTTCCAGAGCAGGCTATAATGGATGCCAGCTCATGCCTCTGGGCAGCTGCTCTGGCCTTTGGCACAGTGAGGGCTGGTGGTGGTGGTCCCAGGTTCCCAGGGGGAGGTGGCCAGACGGCGGGACCAGAATCGGGGCCATTGGCCGCTGTGTCTTCTGTCCCTCTCCACGCTTGAAAGGCTGCAGAGGCTGGGTTTGTGATCTGGGTTCAGGTAGGAGGTGCCACAGCCCTGGCTGTCCTCCCTGGACACGTGGTTAGTGTTTCCAAGACTCCGTTTGTTTTCTCATCTGAGAAATGCAACAACTGCCTCGTAGGTGTGAGAACAAGTGAGGGCATGTGTGTGAACTGAGAGTCACTTGATGACAGTCATTTCCAGGCAGTGGGGACATGCGAGGAGAAGTCCCTGCCACTGTAGGGACTCCAGGACACCAGTGACCCTTCCCTGGCCCCGCCCCTTGTCCTGGTCCCGCCCCTTGCCCTGCCGTGACCCTTCCTCCTGCTATGCCCCTTCCTCCTGCTATGCCCCTTCCTCCTGCCATGCATCTCAAGAGTGCGCCTGGCATAGAGAACAGACATATGGACATGCTGGGGTATGAACAGTGGGTGGAGGCATAGAGGGAGTAACATGGAAACCTGTACTATCATATGTGAAAAAGATAACCATGGTCATTGCCCTGTGGGAATAGGAGAGCCTGCAGGGGTGGGGTGCCAAGGCCTGGAGGGGTTGCGGGGGGTACTGGAAATGGGGATGGGGCCAGGGATATGCATATGACTGATCTGGGAACATATGTCTGTGAACAATAAAACTCTGTAAAAATTTTAAAAAATTAAATTAAAAAAAAAATAGTTGAAATAACTGTGTTGTTTTAATACATCTTTTCCAAAATATGAAATAATGTCAGTTATTTCAGATTTTATGTATAATTTTATTTATAAGGTGAAATAAAATAGATCAGACTTAAAAAAAAAAGTGCGTCTGGGCTCACTGGTGACTGTGTCTTCAGCTGCTGGAGCATAAGTGCCACACGTATTTTTGGAGTGAATGAATGAATTCAGCAGGATCTCAGGGTATTATTAGTACTTTTAAAAATTTTAACACTTCAGCAAGTGTTGGGGGAAAAATAATGGAATTGAGGTAACATTTGTATGCACACATTTTGATAGAACTTTGTGTCTGTTAAGACTGTCTCACCCTTGAGCTAATGTAACCCTCCTGCCTGGTCATGCTTTCCCGAAGGACTGCCACTTCACCATCCGAGGAGGCCGGCTGAAGGAAGACGGGCGCTACCAGCTGCCCGTGGTCGTCCTCATGCTGAGCCTGCCCCACCCGTCAAGGAGCTCGCCCACGCTGCTGACTCCTGGGATGATGGAAAACCTTTTCCACGAGATGGGACATGCCATGCACTCAATGCTGGGACGGACTCGCTACCAGCATGTCACTGGTGAGCCAGGAACTTGCTCGGTACTGGACTTCTGTTTAGTGCAGTCCTTTGAACATTCACATTTCGTCTTAAACTGGAAGAAGCTTTTGTGTAGAAAGTCCATGGTCACTGGTCGCAGGTGGCCTCATCTTGTCCTCCCACCTGGAGTACAGCTGCTTCTCACACGCTCTGTCCGCCCATGGGGACAGTTCTCCCAAGGCGGTCTCAGTGCCGTCTCTCCAGGCTGTACCGTTTACATCCCTGCCGTGTCTCACGTGGCATTTGGATCGTGGCTGTGTGTGGACAAGCACGTCTCCTCAGCTCCACAGACAGTGAGAGAGACATGAAAATGTGCACTGCCCTTCATCCCGAACCAGTCAGGAGTCGTCCAGGCATGCTGAGAGGTGTGCCCAGGCACCTGGGGTCTCTTCTCTGCATCCCCTGCGTAAAGCCGTGGTTTTCCTGCCGATGTGTGGCCATGTCAGGCCCCTGGCCCTGTCCCGTCTCCTCTTAAGAGTCTGAGCTTGCCATAAGGCAGGGGCAGCCTGGCACCTCCTGGACAAGTGGTGTTTTCAGTATTTAGTAGCTGCTGTTCACACTCGGTACCTAAGAGAGGAGGGGCTACTTGGAAAGCCTGTGGAGAGGCCGCCCAGATGCTCTCCCAGGGAGCACTGCTTTAGGTGACTTTGAGTCTGAAATGCTACCTGTCTCTTTTGAGGGTTGACCTCGTTCCAGAAACAATCAGGAGATAAAATACTTTAAGAACAAAAGAAGGATACTGGCCTTTGGTGATGGAATTCGGTGCATTAAATTAGAATGTGTTCATCGTAAGCAAGTTGTAATTGGTGGGTCAGGTGTCACCCGCCGGAGCTGGAGAGTTTTGTTTGTTGCGGGTGTGAGCCATTGCTTTAGTGTGTTCTACGCAGCTGTGCAAATATTTTGTTTTACTTCTGATATATGGGAAAATGTGTGAGATGGTTACAAACTTTTTTGCAAATAAGTGCAATAGTTTTATAGAAGTAAAATATTGATTTAATGAATTAAAGATTATCATAGTTCATCAGAAGTACACATGGATTTAAAAGCGTGCTTCAAGTGAGAGAAACGTGCTGCTGCGATCCGTGCCAACCATCCCCTCTCCCATCAGGGACCAGATGCCCCACGGACTTCGCCGAGGTTCCATCTATCCTGATGGAGTACTTCGCCAACGACTACCGTGTGGTTCACCAGTTTGCCCGACACTATCAGACGGGGCAGGTAGGGCGCCAGCTTGGGGCCTTCTGGGGCGTGGGGGCAGAGCGAACCTGTGGGGTGGACCGAACTCTTGCTGCCTCTTTAGAACCTTCTCCCGGCCAGAGCCCTCCTCCCGCTTCCTGCCCCTCCCTCAGTTGTAGCTATGGTCACGTGGGGGCAACAGGCAGCTGCTCTCTGTCGCTCGTCAGCACTGTCGCATCTGGTTCGCACGCCGGCCCCCAGGCCCGACCTTGCGTCCTGTCTCCAGGAGGGACGCAGCGTCCGGTAGAGCCTCAGCGCTCCTCCCTTACCCCTCCTGCTTCTGAGCATGTGTTTCTTGGACTGCATTTGTTGTTACATAGACTGCAATGCCGTATTTCTAGTAGGCTTAGCTAGCACCTGTGTGATGCCTAATGTGAAGCTCCCTGAAGTTCAAGGCTTAGGTTGAGACGCGCTGGGTCATGTTGGAGGTCCTCTTCTGTCCAGTAGGGTCGAGGGAGCCGTGCTCTGCAGCACGTCAGCGCTGGCTGTTCACAGTCCCTGCATCCTCACTCCTTCTCTCAGGACTTGGCTGTGCTATTACACCAGGGGGCGTTTCCCCTCGGACTGCTCCTCCCCGGGAGCCTGGGCACGCTTGTGTTCATCATTGAATCCTCGGCATTTAGAATTGTGCCCAACGCAAAAGAAATCAAGGGAAAGATTGAATGGAATCAGCAGAAGGGCCCAAGCCTCCTTTGTGTTTTTTCCAGTTATGTCTCTGGCTGCTTGATGAGAATTGTTTCTCATTCTTTGTTTCTATTCTTCGGGCTTGATTTTATCTGTTCCTGTCAATGCAGGATCGTGGCTGAGTTCAGAAGAGTGACCCTGAGTTACTCGCCATCCTAATCTGTTTCAGTGTGTTAAGAGGACAGAGTAGAAGGCTTTATAATCTAGTCACCTACCTCTTTGTCCACTTGCGGAAAATCACACTGGGGATTAGGGGAACCAGGCAAGCCCACAGAAGCACATAACCCATCTCCTGACAGTGTGGTCGACCCACCCGGCTCCACATGGGGGCCTGGGGATGGGGAGGAGGCCTGGCTCCATTCCTCCT
The DNA here is from genome assembly GCA_022376925.1 of Tragulus kanchil. NCBI lineage: Eukaryota > Metazoa > Chordata > Mammalia > Artiodactyla > Tragulidae > Tragulus > Tragulus kanchil. The sequence continues at coordinate 55,579,774 of JAIOJX010000003.1, read as the reverse complement.
GGAAGCCTGAGTCAGCGGACGCAGAGGGCAGGGCCCTGGAGACGGCCCGTGAGAGTTGGGCAGACAAGAGGTGGCCCCTGAGAGCCGCACAGGAGGTAGGTCAGCAGGAAAGGAGCTGTCGGAGGAGCTTGGGTTTGTTAGAGGCCTGGACACACGTAGGAAGGGTGACTGCAGCCAAGCAGCGTGCACCCTTCAGAGGAAGGCTGAATTTCACCACCAGTACCGAGGTCAGGTTACAAAAATACTGCCGTCCCTTTCCAGAACAATCAGGCAAGCAAAGAAGGGCTGGAGCCACTGCTCGGAGGGTGGTATAATGTCCCTAGGAAAGGCAGTTCCTATTTTTTTACTAAATTCTTCAATCAGAAGAGCCGTTTCTGAATAAGATCACTTTGAGAAAACAGTATGAACTCCGAAACTGCTCTTGAAGAGATGGAAGGATTATTCCATCTCTTCAAGAGTCAGACTCAGGAGACGCCGCTCGGTGGCCCGAGGGATGCAGACACAGCCTCCACAGCAGTAAAGTATTTCGAGGTCCTGTGGAGATGGGAGAGTGCCAGAGGCACCAGGCGCAGATGTGCAGAGGGCTTGCCTCTTCTTGTCGCTGGTTAGACGCCAGTGGTTTGATGTTTTCATTCTGAGGGCAGTTCTAGCCCAAGGGCAGGAGTTAATTCCCCCTAATCTAAGTCTTAGTAAATAAATAACATGAAAGCCCTGAAGGAGAGTCACTGGGCGCACCTTTGTGCCTCATTTCCTGTGGGGTCAGGAGTGGAATTCTACCGACCTGAGGCGTGGTGGTCCAGAGGCTCTCCAAGTAGGGGTGCTGTCTCGGGGACCTAGGACGCCTCAGAGTCTTTTACCTGAACTCGAGCATCCCAGAGCCTGTGGTGCCTGTGACCGAGGAATTAGAAGTCTGCCTCTCAGGTCTGTAGGGGCCGCACAGCTGCCAGGGGAGACCCCCCCTGAGGTCTCGTTGGCGGTTCAGGCGTCCTGACAGCTGCGGGTCAGAGCTGCAGCAGGACTTGTCCTTACACCTTAGAGTCAGTAGCCTCAAATACACACGTGGTAGCAGCGGACGTGGAAGCATCCAGGTTTTTAGACGTGATGACCGGACATGACCCAGCGGTCTGGGGTGCTCCTCTGGACCTCAAGAGGTGGCCCTGAGAGCCGCACAGGAGGTAGGTCAGCAGGAAAGGAGCTGTCGGAGGAGCTTGGGTTTGTTAGAGGCCTGGACACACGTAGGAAGGGTGACTGCAGCCAAGCAGCGTGCACCCTTCAGAGGAAGGCTGAATTTCACCACCAGTACCGAGGTCAGGTTACAAAAATACTGCCGTCCCTTTCCAGAACAATCAGGCAAGCAAAGAAGGGCTGGAGCCACTGCTCGGAGGGTGGTATAATGTCCCTAGGAAAGGCAGTTCCTATTTTTTTACTAAATTCTTCAATCAGAAGAGCCGTTTCTGAATAAGATCACTTTGAGAAAACAGTATGAACTCCGAAACTGCTCTTGAAGAGATGGAAGGATTATTCCATCTCTTCAAGAGTCAGACTCAGGAGACGCCGCTCGGTGGCCCGAGGGATGCAGACACAGCCTCCACAGCAGTAAAGTATTTCGAGGTCCTGTGGAGATGGGAGAGTGCCAGAGGCACCAGGCGCAGATGTGCAGAGGGCTTGCCTCTTCTTGTCGCTGGTTAGACGCCAGTGGTTTGATGTTTTCATTCTGAGGGCAGTTCTAGCCCAAGGGCAGGAGTTAATTCCCCCTAATCTAAGTCTTAGTAAATAAATAACATGAAAGCCCTGAAGGAGAGTCACTGGGCGCACCTTTGTGCCTCATTTCCTGTGGGGTCAGGAGTGGAATTCTACCGACCTGAGGCGTGGTGGTCCAGAGGCTCTCCAAGTAGGGGTGCTGTCTCGGGGACCTAGGACGCCTCAGAGTCTTTTACCTGAACTCGAGCATCCCAGAGCCTGTGGTGCCTGTGACCGAGGAATTAGAAGTCTGCCTCTCAGGTCTGTAGGGGCCGCACAGCTGCCAGGGGAGACCACCCCTGAGGTCTCGTTGGCGGTTCAGACGTCCTGACAGCTGCGGGTCAGAGCTGCAGCAGGACTTGTCCTTACACCTTAGAGTCAGTAGCCTCAAATACACACGTGGTAGCAGCGGACGTGGAAGCATCCAGGTTTTTAGACGTGATGACCGGACATGACCCAGCGGTCTGGGGTGCTCCTCTGACCTCAGTGACCTCAGGCAGTGCTGCAGGACACCTGCTGTCTGAGGAACTGGGTGTGTCTCTCCTCTCCGTGACCCTTCCGGGTGCCTCAGCAAGCATCATCTGTGAGCAGCCTGCTCTTCTGGACACACGTCTCTGTCCTCCCTTAGACATCGCCGTGCGCCACTCTTCTCCGTCCTGGTGGAGCACACAGAAGGTAGAACACGCCAGCTCATAGTATTTCAATGACGATCCAGCGTCCGTGCGCCCTCGCCGCTCGTTCCCTTCCCACCGCCACCCGCAGAGGCCGACCATCCTGCAGAGCCGGGCTCTGTCCACAGCAGGCCCTGTGCCGCCCCTGCCCTGTTGGCCACCACTCTGCTCTATCTCCATGAATCCGACTCTTCTAGGGACCTCCCAGAAGTGGAATTGTACAGTACCTGTCCTTCGGTGGAGCACAGTGTTTGTAAGGTTCATCCCGGGTGTGGCCTGGGGCAGGATTGCTTTCCTTTCGAGGCCAAGTTCCCACCCTTGTGTGGATGGACCATGTTCAGTCAGCCTTTCTTCTGCCGATGGATACGTGGTTGCTTCTGCCTTTCAGTCGTTGTTGTTACCAAACTCAGGTTCCTTGAGGCTGCTCACCGCTCAAAGACAAGTGCTGGTGGGAGTGGAAAGTTGCTTTATTCCAGAGGGGAGCCTGGGGGAGGCGGGCAGCCCGGGGGATGGTGGACTTGTGCCCCAGAACCCCCGTCTCATTGTGAGGCGCAGGCTTCTCGGTGCAGTGGTATCTCTTGATGCACAGGCTCAGGAGTTGCGGCTCCTGGGGTCTGCGGGACCTAGGCGCCTCAGAGTCTTTTACCTGAACTCGAGCATCCCAGAGCCTGTGGTGCCTGTGACCGGTTCTGCCTCTCAGGTCTGTAGGGCCGCACAGCTGCCAGGGAGACCACCCTGAGGTCTCGTTGGCGGTTCAGACGTCCTGACAGCTGCGGGTCAGAGCTGCAGCAGGACTTGTCCTTACACCTTAGAGTCAGTAGCCTCAAATACACACGTGGTAGCAGCGGACGTGGAAGCATCCAGGTTTTTAGACGTGATGACCGGACATGACCCAGCGGTCTGGGGTGCTCCTCTGACCTCAGTGACCTCAGGCAGTGCTGCAGGACACCTGCTGTCTGAGGAACTGGGTGTGTCTCTCCTCTCCGTGACCCTTCCGGGTGCCTCAGCAAGCATCATCTGTGAGCAGCCTGCTCTTCTGGACACACGTCTCTGTCCTCCCTTAGACATCGCCGTGCGCCACTCTTCTCCGTCCTGGTGGAGCACACAGAAGGTAGAACACGCCAGCTCATAGTATTTCAATGACGATCCAGCGTCCGTGCGCCCTCGCCGCTCGTTCCCTTCCCACTGCCACCCGCAGAGGCCGACCATCCTGCAGAGCCGGGCTCTGTCCACAGCAGGCCCTGTGCCGCCCCTGCCCTGTTGGCCACCACTCTGCTCTATCTCCATGAATCCGACTCTTCTAGGGACCTCCCAGAAGTGGAATTGTACAGTACCTGTCCTTCGGTGGAGCACAGTGTTTGTAAGGTTCATCCCGGGTGTGGCCTGGGGCAGGATTGCTTTCCTTTCGAGGCCAAGTTCCCACCCTTGTGTGGATGGACCATGTTCAGTCAGCCTTTCTTCTGCCGATGGATACGTGGTTGCTTCTGCCTTTCAGTCGTTGTTGTTACCAAACTCAGGTTCCTTGAGGCTGCTCACCGCTCAAAGACAAGTGCTGGTGGGAGTGGAAAGTTGCTTTATTCCAGAGGGGAGCCTGGGGGAGGCGGGCAGCCCGGGGGATGGTGGACTTGTGCCCCAGAACCCCCGTCTCATTGTGAGGCGCAGGCTTCTCGGTGCAGTGGTATCTCTTGATGCACAGGCTCAGGAGTTGCGGCTCCTGGGGTCTAGAGCACAGGCTCAGTAGTTGTGTATGTCTTCCCAGATCGGGGATCGAACCCGTGTCTTCTGCATTGGCAGGCAAGATCTTCACCACCGCGCCACCTGGGAGGCCCAGCTTTTATTGTCAATATCTAGTTAGTGCAATTGGTTTTGATTTGTGCCTTATACTTAGTTTATGGCCTAGGGTGCTGTCAGTGTCCGGAGATGCTGGGTCTGTGCTTGAGCACACTGTGTGTGTTTATTTGTTGAGCTGGGGGTTTCATGCCCTTCTGTTAAGTTAGCCTTTCAGTTGTCTTGTTTAAGTTTTTGTCACCTGACTAATTTTTGTGACCTAGCAAAAACTAAGAGATGATAGGAAGGCTTCTACTAGAATGCTGGTTATATCATTTCTCCTTAGTTTTGTCTCTTTTATTTTTACTTATTGAGACTTTATTTAAAGCAGTTTTAGGTTCATAGCAAAATTGAGGGGAAAGTGTACAGACGGCCCACCCCTGCCCCCACTCACTCACAGCCTCGTGGTCATCGGCATCCCCACGGTGGGAGCGCTGTGGGGATTCATAAGAGCTGACGAACCTACCCAGGCCCATTTTCAGTTCCCAAAGTCTGTGGTGTACATGGGGGTCACCCGTGGGCTCTCCATTCTGTAGTTTGGACAGAGGTATAATGGCATGTGTCCAGCCTCGGGGTGTCCCACAGTGGTCTCAGTGCCCCAGAGGCACGTGCGTTGATGTCTACCTATGAGATTATCTTGTTAGGTGCGCAGAGTTGAGCTGTTCTTTCTTCCTCAGGTGTCAATGTCTTACTGTTCACACTGCTTCTTGTCTAGAATACATTCTTTCTTCCTTGGTAATTTTGTAACCTCCAGCCAAGACACTAATCACCAGAGATGTATTCAGTGTAAGAGAACCTGCACTTTTTGTTTAGTTTTGTCCATTAGCCACATGGACACGTTGTTGCTACAGTTATCTTCCCTGAAAAATATGTATCATACAGCAAATAGTAGAAAGTAGCATTACTTTATGTGGTTTTTCTTGTTTAATCTGCTCAGCAGTATGTAAAGTAGGTACTTAGCTTATCCACACTTTGTAGAAACTGAGGTTAGGTCATTATTCAGAGGTCACACAGTAGTACTCAGACCAGTGTGATGATGATGATGTGGGTGTTCTCTTTTTCCCCAAATTTTTCCCAGTTGGAAGTCTCTTGCTGTCACAGGTCGTGGTCTCTGTTCCTGGTCTAGCCTGTCTCATGTCCCAGGCCCCTCCTCGTGCCTCTGAGGTGCGGTCGGCCCTCATCCCAGCCTGCCACGCACTGTGTCATCCTGGGGCCGAGCTTGTTTCCTCTCTTGGGAGTCAGCCCAAGGCTGAAACTGCTTCAGATCTGTTTCCAGGGAGTCGCACAGCCTTGTAATAAATCTTCTCCTGTCCTCCTCCCAGAGATGTGAACAAGGGCTGAAGGTAGAAATTACAGAGCAGCCAGGACTGGATTCCTTTAGGCAAGTTTAAGTTGTTTTGAAACTTATTTTCAGCTTTAGTGCTTCTCAGTTATGTCTAGACAAGACCATTGAACTGGAGGGCAGAGATGGGCCTGACCCGGGCCTCACTGCCTTGCACAGGCAGCCTAGGTCAGGCACAGCTTACCTGAGACGTATCTAGTCTTTTATATAAAATAGGAATTAAACAGTGAGAAAGTAAAAACTCAGGTCCCTACTCACATCAAAAACTCAAGTCAAGTTTAACAGCATGTGCAAGCTTGTAAACAAGGTATAATAGGAATATTTTTTAGGAAAAACTGAAAGTTAGACTCTTCTACATCACAGTGTTTCATGTTGACTTGTAAGCCTTTGTGAGAGCCACGCGGCTCTGGGCCGTTGGTGAGGCCACGGTGCTGTGCCAGCGTGTCTGAGGGCCTCTCACGATGGTCGTGGCTTCAGGAAGCACCAGAGATGTATTCAGTGTAAGAGAACCTGCACTTTTGTTTAGTTTTGTCCATTAGCCACATGGACACGTTGTTGCTACAGTTATCTTCCCTGAAAAATATGTATCATACAGCAAATAGTAGAAAGTAGCATTACTTTATGTGGTTTTTCTTGTTTAATCTGCTCAGCAGTATGTAAAGTAGGTACTTAGCTTATCCACACTTTGTAGAAACTGAGGTTAGGTCATTATTCAGAGGTCACACAGTAGTACTCAGACCAGTGTGATGATGATGATGTGGGTGTTCTCTTTTCCCAATTTTCCTAGTTGGAAGTCTCTTGCTGTCACAGGTCGTGGTCTCTGTTCCTGGTCTAGCCTGTCTCATGTCCCAGGCCCCTCCTCGTGCCTCTGAGGTGCGGTCGGCCCTCATCCCAGCCTGCCACGCACTGTGTCATCCTGGGGCCGAGCTTGTTTCCTCTCTTGGGAGTCAGCCCAAGGCTGAAACTGCTTCAGATCTGTTTCCAGGGAGTCGCACAGCCTTGTAATAAATCTTCTCCTGTCCTCCTCCCAGAGATGTGAACAAGGGCTGAAGGTAGAAATTACAGAGCAGCCAGGACTGGATTCCTTTAGGCAAGTTTAAGTTGTTTTGAAACTTATTTTCAGCTTTAGTGCTTCTCAGTTATGTCTAGACAAGACCATTGAACTGGAGGGCAGAGATGGGCCTGACCCGGGCCTCACTGCCTTGCACAGGCAGCCTAGGTCAGGCACAGCTTACCTGAGACGTATCTAGTCTTTTATATAAAATAGGAATTAAACAGTGAGAAAGTAAAAACTCAGGTCCCTACTCACATCAAAAACTCAAGTCAAGTTTAACAGCATGTGCAAGCTTGTAAACAAGGTATAATAGGAATATTTTTTAGGAAAAACTGAAAGTTAGACTCTTCTACATCACAGTGTTTCATGTTGACTTGTAAGCCTTTGTGAGAGCCACGCGGCTCTGGGCCGTTGGTGAGGCCACGGTGCTGTGCCAGCGTGTCTGAGGGCCTCTCCTTACGATGGTCGTGGCTTGTCAGGAAGCACCAGTGAATGAGACGGGTAAGAGGCGATGCTCTGCTCTGCGCTTGGAGCTGAGACCTGGCCTCTTTGACCCTCAGCAGCGTCTCTGTTGTGTTGATGGTGTGCTGTTGGAGGGTTACTGATGGACAGCAGAGCGGGCAGCTTGAGACACACCCCATCTGCAAGCTCCCCCACCATAGATAGAGGTGTGCTGAGGGTGCAGCGGAGAGCTGGGATCGGGCTGCACGTGGAGGCCGCTGACCCAGGCCAGCCCCTTTGGTGCCTGGCCTGCCGCCTCCGAGGCCGGTTCCTGTTGGGGATGACCGGGCCTCAACACGTTTGCGTCTTTAGATCCAGTGTGCTCCCGGGGAGGTTGGTGGTAGGAAAAACAAGGGTTTGTACAGAGGACGTCTTAACTTTGAATGTTTACATGGCTTCTACCTAGTACGTTTTCTAAATGCTCGTAAATAAGCCAGGTGTTCTGTCACAGCGACTTGGCTCTGTAAGAATCTGATGCTACAGCTTGTAATGTGACGTGATTTAAACTAGACCGGTTAGCTGTCAAATGAGCAAAGATGCCTGGCAGATCTCTGAGTCTCTGCGTACAGGGCGGGCTCCTGGGGACCATCCAGAGGAGGCACCTCATGCCGCGCCTGCCAGCATCCTCGCACCTCTAACGCTGCGTTTTCTGAAATCTTACCCCCAAATGTGCTTTCTGTATACAATGGGTACTCTAGGATTACTTTCCTCTTTCTGTTCCCGTGTGTGGTTGCAGATGGGGGCGCTTTGTTTGTTCTATTCTTAGAGTACAGAGAGCAGCCTCCTTCGCTTATGGGCAAGGCCCGTGGGCTCTGTGCGGCTGGGACACTGTCGTCCAGGCCTGGACGCTGAGGAGGGAAGAGGGGCCGTCCTCCGTGAAGCCGCTGGGCCCGTCAGGCTGCGTGGTCACCTTTGGTAGTGTTCGAGGTCAACAGAGCACTTGAGTGGGCTTTCCTTATTAACACAGGAGCAGGAAAAGCAGTGACTTTTCCTAAGGCTTTCCCTAGAATTTTAAACACGAGTCCAACGTCTTACTTCCCCACAGTCCTGTCTTTTCATGTACAAAGGTCTATTTGAGAGTGATCATTTTTTGAAATTCAGTGGGATGTATCCATCCTTTATCTTATTCACAAAAATATTCCAAAGTTGATATTTGTAAACCATAATGAAGTTGTTTTCTTTTTTTAATCTGATGTTATTTTTAACCTTCCCGCCTCAAAAGTACATAGTGCAATGATGTGTTACGCAATCCACTCACATGCTTATTCTTTCCTTTTTCAAGTTGCTGCCCAGAAATATGGTGTCTCGTCTTTGCAAATCTAAAAAGGTTTGTGCTGCGGCAGACATGCAGCTTCAGGTGGGTGTGCCTTTGTTCTCAAGGTTTCCGGAGTTGCTCTTCAGAGTAAATATATGACTTTAAATTCTTGCCAATGCTACCCATTTATTATGATAATTATGCTTCCAAAAGATCTTTCATCTGAGTTCAAAGAACTTGACCTTGAGTCATTTGGTTCTCCAACCTATCTTAGCAAGTGGGTGTCAAATAAGGTTACTTCCCAATTTCAGTGGAAAATCAAAGCGTGGTAATGTCACATGACTTCTCCTGAATGGTGCATTTCTGCAAACCAAGTTACACCTTTTTGTTCACTTTGTATATCTTTTTGTGTTTATTTATTTTTTGCTGGCTATACCGTGCAGCTTGGAGGATCTAGGTTCTGCACAGAAATTGAGCCCAGGCCCTTGGCTGTGACTGAGCACGGTCCTGACCAGTGCCCTTGCTTTGTATCGTCCTTAAAATTTGTGTTTTTAGATGTGATGTGTAAATAGTGATGACTGTTAGTTCTCTGTGCAATTTAAAGCCAGTGTTCCAGGTTTCCAGATAAAGATTGGAAACATCTGAATGTCAGGTCTGTGTGACACCGGAAGTTTAGGGTATTTGTAATTTCTGAGACTGTTCATGGAATTCTTTTCTTCATCAGATTTTGAGAGTTAGGTAAACATAGCTAGAACACCCATCTTTCATCTTGGGCAGTATTCACTGTATAATGATCCAGTTACCTATTTAAAAGCATAGCCACTATTGAATTGCTTTGCAGTTATATAGTCAAGTTCCTGGAAAGTAATGAATGAGCTCTGTTTTTTTTGGGACCTTAAAATATACGTTTCAGTGAAGATGCTGTTGCTGTAGATGGAACCATGGGTTGACGTTCTTTAGTGTCTGTATCACACAATTGAGAACAATTTCTGAATGACCTGGAAGGCTAGCATTCCTCGACAGCTGTCTTGAGCGGCCTGCTGCCTCTGCAGCCTCATTCCTGGGGCTTTTTTCTATTTTCTTTTACAAAGGAAAACCAGCCTCCTGCGCTGACTCCTGCCTTACAGAAGGAACAAGGAAAGAGAGAGGAGGAGGGTGGGACTGAGGGCTGAAGGACTGAAAGAGGGCAGGAAGTCCTGCCCTAGGGCTGCCTCCTGCTTTCTTGTCCTCTCTCCTGCGAGAACAAGGCCCCCTCTCGTCCCTGAGCAGTGGGGACAGGCAGGGAGGCAGGAAGTTAACTGCCACAGGTCTCTAAGCTGGTAGCTGTGGTGTTTTAAAAATAGTTTATCTGTGCATTATTTTAACAGTAGCTCCTGTGTTTTTTTGTTTTTTTTTTTTGGTGGCTCTGAAGTTCTTGGCCCCAGACACACAGGACCCCCTGGGTGGGCTCATGACTTAACATTCTTCACTTCCTCAGCAAATGAGTGTGAAACACATGCACATTATTTTGCTGTTTTAAAATTTTTTAAAAAGTCATCTCATTTACTGTGAAAAGTGTAACTGAAGGAATGAAACTTTTGGGTTCCGGTTTGTTATGGATTGGTGCCCTTGCTTTGTATCGTCCTTAAAATTTGTGTTTTTAGATGTGATGTGTAAATAGTGATGACTGTTAGTTCTCTGTGCAATTTAAAGCCAGTGTTCCAGGTTTCCAGATAAAGATTGGAAACATCTGAATGTCAGGTCTGTGTGACACCGGAAGTTTAGGGTATTTGTAATTTCTGAGACTGTTCATGGAATTCTTTTCTTCATCAGATTTTGAGAGTTAGGTAAACATAGCTAGAACACCCATCTTTCATCTTGGGCAGTATTCACTGTATAATGATCCAGTTACCTATTTAAAAGCATAGCCACTATTGAATTGCTTTGCAGTTATATAGTCAAGTTCCTGGAAAGTAATGAATGAGCTCTGTTTTTTTTGGGACCTTAAAATATACGTTTCAGTGAAGATGCTGTTGCTGTAGATGGAACCATGGGTTGACGTTCTTTAGTGTCTGTATCACACAATTGAGAACAATTTCTGAATGACCTGGAAGGCTAGCATTCCTCGACAGCTGTCTTGAGCGGCCTGCTGCCTCTGCAGCCTCATTCCTGGGGCTTTTTTCTATTTTCTTTTACAAAGGAAAACCAGCCTCCTGCGCTGACTCCTGCCTTACAGAAGGAACAAGGAAAGAGAGAGGAGGAGGGTGGGACTGAGGGCTGAAGGACTGAAAGAGGGCAGGAAGTCCTGCCCTAGGGCTGCCTCCTGCTTTCTTGTCCTCTCTCCTGCGAGAACAAGGCCCCCTCTCGTCCCTGAGCAGTGGGGACAGGCAGGGAGGCAGGAAGTTAACTGCCACAGGTCTCTAAGCTGGTAGCTGTGGTGTTTTAAAAATAGTTTATCTGTGCATTATTTTAACAGTAGCTCCTGTGTTTTTTTGTTTTTTTTTTTTGGTGGCTCTGAAGTTCTTGGCCCCAGACACACAGGACCCCCTGGGTGGGCTCATGACTTAACATTCTTCACTTCCTCAGCAAATGAGTGTGAAACACATGCACATTATTTTGCTGTTTTAAAATTTTTTAAAAAGTCATCTCATGCTTGTATCTGTGAAAAGTGTAACTGAAGGAATGAAACTTTTGGGTTCCGGTTTGTTTATGGATTGGGCCAGAGTAAGCCCCTCAGTTAGAACATGGGTGTGGGTGAGTAATGGGCCCTTTGGTCCTCTCTGCGTTGCTGCCCTTTGGAGAACATAGGATGAAAGGAGCTTCACTGAGTATATGTTCAGGTTGCCAGTTAGAGCGAAGCAGTATTTATATTTAGGAAATATCTGTGTTTTTCCAGGGAAGGTTTAAACTTGACTTTATAATTTAGAGCCATAATTCTATAGTTGAAGCCAGAAGTTAGAGATCATTTAAATTTTTTCTTTTATCCAAACTGATCCTCGCTTATTTCAAGTCAACAGCTGCACATTCTCTGCACATTCCAGTTTAGAACCAGAAAGATACACATCAGAAATATAGTTCCCTGGCAGAATGTTTTTCCTTTGAAAATAAATCATTTTCTACTTGCTTCAGGTGAACTTAAAGCAGTGTTCATAATCAAGTCAAATGTTGTGGAGAAAAAGCACTTTAGGTTTTCTGTACAAAATTTAGTTTTCAGATCTTGGTAAACAAGGAGCAAATTTCCCCTTCAGGCTCTTTCTAAAACTCTGTCCTCCTGTGGGGATTCAGTGGCCTCTGTCCTCTGCTCGGGGAGCCTGCCTTCCCTGCCGGTCCCCTCCATAAGCCAGGGTGGCCCCGCGGCACGGCTGTGTCCAGTGTGCCGGCCCTGGGCTGGGGTGGGTGGTCCTGGGCCCCCGACGCTGCGCCTGCGCCGTCCTTCCTACTGGCTGCTTCCTCCTCCCTCCCTCACCTCAGCCGGGTACCTCTCCTCACCAGAGTAGGCCCTTGCCCTGTCATTTCTCTTGTTTAATTATATCAGGATTCCAGGAATAAGTGAAACAGAATTTTTCATGTTTCCAGCTACAAGTATGTAGGGTTTTGTGGTCAAAATTTAACTTGCTGCACTCTACAAAAAGGACCTTACAGATAGGGTTCAGCATTTTCTGATACTCTTAATCATGAGGTGTAGCGCTTTCCTTTTCCTCATTAATGTGATAGGAAATTCAGACTAGCCCTCAGGCCACATCCACGGGCACGACCAGGAGCACGGCTGCTCCCCAGGCCACGCCCACTGGCGCGTGCTCGAGCCCAGCGGCGGCCTGTAGCCGTTCGGCCGTCACCCGTGCGCGCTGCACGGCCTCAGCAGGTGCCTCGGCCCTCCAGGTCTTCTACGCCGCTCTGGACCAGATCTACCACGGGGAGCACCCCCTGCAGAGCTCCACCACAGACATCCTCCGGGACACCCAGGAGCGCTTCCGGCCTGCCGCACGTCCCCAGCACTGTGAGTCTGGCTGCGCCGCGGGGTGGCGTGGGCGGGCGGAGGGCTCGAGGGCCGTGTGCGGACCTGAACGGCTCTGCCTGCCGGGAGGCTCCTGCGGGCGGGTGCTCGAGACGGCCGGTCGCGCTGACACTGGTTCGCTCCTGCCAGCAGCGCCCTCCTGGGGAGGTGAAGCGAGACGCTTCAGTTCCTGGCAGAATGTTTTTCCTTTGAAAATAAATCATTTTCTACTTGCTTCAGGTGAACTTAAAGCAGTGTTCATAATCAAGTCAAATGTTGTGGAGAAAAAGCACTTTAGGTTTTCTGTACAAAATTTAGTTTTCAGATCTTGGTAAACAAGGAGCAAATTTCCCCTTCAGGCTCTTTCTAAAACTCTGTCCTCCTGTGGGGATTCAGTGGCCTCTGTCCTCTGCTCGGGGAGCCTGCCTTCCCTGCCGGTCCCCTCCATAAGCCAGGGTGGCCCCAGCGCACGGCTGTGTCCAGTGTGCCGGCCCTGGGCTGGGGTGGGTGGTCCGGGGCCCCCCGACGCTGCGCCTGCGCCGTCCTTCCTACTGGCTGCTTCCTCCTCCCTCCCTCACCTCAGCCGGGTACCTCTCCTCACCAGAGTAGGCCCTTGCCCTGTCATTTCTCTTGTTTAATTATATCAGGATTCCAGGAATAAGTGAAACAGAATTTTTCATGTTTCCAGCTACAAGTATGTAGGGTTTTGTGGTCAAAATTTAACTTGCTGCACTCTACAAAAAGGACCTTACAGATAGGGTTCAGCATTTTCTGATACTCTTAATCATGAGGTGTAGCGCTTTCCTTTTCCTCATTAATGTGATAGGAAATTCAGACTAGCCCTCAGGCCACATCCACGGGCACGACCAGGAGCACGGCTGCTCCCCAGGCCACGCCCACTGGCGCGTGCTCGAGCCCAGCGGCGGCCTGTAGCCGTTCGGCCGTCACCCGTGCGCGCTGCACGGCCTCAGCAGGTGCCTCGGCCCTCCAGGTCTTCTACGCCGCTCTGGACCAGATCTACCACGGGGAGCACCCCCTGCAGAGCTCCACCACAGACATCCTCCGGGACACCCAGGAGCGCTTCTACGGCCTGCCGCACGTCCCCAGCACTGTGAGTCTGGCTGCGCCGCGGGGGTGGCGTGGGCGGGCGGAGGGCTCGAGGGGCCGTGTGCGGACCTGAACGGCTCTGCCTGCCGGGAGGCTCCTGCGGGGCGGGTGCTCGAGACGGCCGGTCGCGCTGACACTGGTTCGCTCCTGCCAGCAGCGCTCCTCCTGGGGGAGGTGAAGAGGGCGCTGGAGATGCGCTGTGGCTTCCTTCCCTTGCTTTCCGTGATGAGAGGAGCGCTGAGGGGAGACGCCCGCGGCGCGCAGGCTCCCGCCCCTGTCCCTGCAGAGAGCGTCCACGCCGGGAAGGCCGCGGGGAGGTGGCCTGTGCTCTGCTGGATGGAGAGCGGGCGCGTCGCTCGGGTCACTGAGGACCGGGCGCCGGACTCTCCCGCTGCTCGGCCCCCGCCTCCTGACTCCCCATGCGGCCCCGCGAGCCGGATGGCTTTCCCACTGTTGGGGCGCCCCTAGAGGGTCCTGTGCGTGGCCTCTCGAGTCTGAGGTCACGGGGCGCTGGGCGATCCTGTTGGGACTCAGGCCCAACCCAGAGGCCGTGTGCTCTCGTCTCGCGGGTTCCCGTGGGAATGCGGAAGGAGTGCCCGGGCCCTTGGCTGAGACTGGCATGTCCCCTCCAGCGAGGCCTCGGGGCACGCCGGGGAGCCCGGCTCCTTGTGGCTTCGGCAGAAAGGGTGTCGTCGAGCCCTGAGGCTGGAAGGTGCAGGGGTCGGTCTTGTTGCCGGTCAGCTGGGCTGAGCGAGTTCCTACGCAGTGTTGTTAGAAAGTTTCTCCTCTCGCGTCTCGGCTCTTTCTCTGGGTTTGTCTTATTCTCAGGGACGCGGCCCAGGCTGGGTGGCATGGTCACCACCAGAAGGTCCGCTTAGCCCTCTCAGTGAGTGCTCTTTGAAAAGGGCTCTGTAAACTGGAAAATCCCAAATGAACGTGGTTTCATTTGTCCCAGTGTTGGTGCCAGCGCATGGTGTGAGAGTTTGGTAGTCAGCTGTAGCTGTCCCCGAGGTCCTGCGGGCCTCCCGCTCAGGCTGTGGGCTGGAGTAGAGGTTTCCAACACAGGTAGCTGGAAAAGGATTTTTTTTCCTTTTTAAATTACTGTCTTGTTTAAAAAAACACATACCCTAAAATGTACCGTCTTGGAAATGTTTTTAAAGCGCTTTGAATGTACACGAGGAGGCCACCCTGCGCCTCATAGAGCAGCCTTGGCATTGATGGGGCAGGGAGCGGGGCAGGCTGCGTCGAGTCAGGACCTGGGCGCGCTCTCACCTGTCTGGCTGCCCGGGACCACAGGCAGTGCCGGGTGATGACCACGCTGTGGCGTCCTCTGTGAACCTTGAGGATGGACCCGGTGACCCAGTGGTCCATCTCCTGCGTGGACCCCAGAGAAAGTGTGCTCTCAGATCTAGGTGCCGAGAAATGAATAGGGAACCCTAGATTCAGGTGGTTCTACTCCTGGTGCCAGGAAGGGTGCGCGGAATTTTAGGAATGTTTGCTTCCTTAAACTGACGAGTAGCCGTGCGGTTGATGAACAGCTCGCTCTGCAGAATATGAAAGTGCGTGCTCGGTGGGCAGCAGTTGCTCCAGGTGGTCATGGCTGTTTCGGCTGCAGCGTGTGAGGTGAAGAATGAGCTTGGGGGACCAGCTGAAATGTTTTCGCGTGTGGACTGCACTGCTGGTGGCCTGGCAGAGGGAGCCAGAGCAGGCTGAGGACCAGAGTGGAAGGTGCCTGGTGAGCCTGGGGCTGGGCGGGGCAGACAGACTGCTGGGCGCTGGTGTTACGTAAGCCGAGAGGGGTGGCCCCCATGTCTGGAAGGCTGTCTGGAAGAGGCGTGCTGCCTGGGGGCCAGGGGCAGGATGATGGCTCCAGCTGAGCTGACGATGCCCGGGGGCGGCCTTACCCTCGGGCCCCATGGTCTGAGGGCCTGGAGGCAGGGCCAGGCCAGAGCTGCATGTGGGGGAGGCGTTTGCCTGCAGAGAGGCTGCTGTGAGCTGGGCTGGGACGGGCCCCCCTAGCGGAGAGCCTGCTGGGTCAGATGAGGGTGATGCAGAGATGGCCCATCCGGCCAGGTGGTCTCCTCATTAAAACAGCTTTTGTTCAAGTACCAGCGAAAACTGGAATCTTAAATGTATTTTCTTTTCTATTTCTACTGCTCGAGTGTAGCATGCTGCTTTTTAGGGTTACGAGATCATGCCGTAGCTTGGAACATTGGTTGGAGCACATTTATACACACATGTGTTCTGACTTCACGAGTAGCAGCGTAGTGATATGCTTGCAGCAGATGAGCCACTTAATCTGAGGGCTTCCTGTCTGGAGATGGCTCAAGTTTTGAATGACAGGGCCACCCTGGCCAGAGCGCCTGGTTGACCCAGTGGTCCAGCTCTCACCTGTCTGGCTGCCCGGGACCACAGGCAGTGCCGGGTGATGACCACGCTGTGGCGTCCTCTGTGAACCTTGAGGATGGACCCGGTGACCCAGTGGTCCATCTCCTGCGTGGACCCCAGAGAAAGTGTGCTCTCAGATCTAGGTGCCGAGAAATGAATAGGGAACCCTAGATTCAGGTGGTTCTACTCCTGGTGCCAGGAAGGGTGCGCGGAATTTTAGGAATGTTTGCTTCCTTAAACTGACGAGTAGCCGTGCGGTTGATGAACAGCTCGCTCTGCAGAATATGAAAGTGCGTGCTCGGTGGGCAGCAGTTGCTCCAGGTGGTCATGGCTGTTTCGGCTGCAGCGTGTGAGGTGAAGAATGAGCTTGGGGGACCAGCTGAAATGTTTTCGCGTGTGGACTGCACTGCTGGTGGCCTGGCAGAGGGAGCCAGAGCAGGCTGAGGACCAGAGTGGAAGGTGCCTGGTGAGCCTGGGGCTGGGCGGGGCAGACAGACTGCTGGGCGCTGGTGTTACGTAAGCCGAGAGGGGTGGCCCCCATGTCTGGAAGGCTGTCTGGAAGAGGCGTGCTGCCTGGGGGCCAGGGGCAGGATGATGGCTCCAGCTGAGCTGACGATGCCCGGGGGCGGCCTTACCCTCGGGCCCCATGGTCTGAGGGCCTGGAGGCAGGGCCAGGCCAGAGCTGCATGTGGGGGAGGCGTTTGCCTGCAGAGAGGCTGCTGTGAGCTGGGCTGGGACGGGCCCCCCTAGCGGAGAGCCTGCTGGGTCAGATGAGGGTGATGCAGAGATGGCCCATCCGGCCAGGTGGTCTCCTCATTAAAACAGCTTTTGTTCAAGTACCAGCGAAAACTGGAATCTTAAATGTATTTTCTTTTCTATTTCTACTGCTCGAGTGTAGCATGCTGCTTTTTTTAGGGTTACGAGATCATGCCGTAGCTTGGAACATTGGTTGGAGCACATTTATACACACATGTGTTCTGACTTCACGAGTAGCAGCGTAGTGATATGCTTGCAGCAGATGAGCCACTTAATCTGAGGGCTTCCTGTCTGGAGATGGCTCAAGTTTTGAGCTGCATCGCCGCTGTCATGATTCTGTGTGCAAAGGAAATGTACCGAATTCCGTGAGGACATGTGAGTGCATACAGAAATCCATGTAGATACATCTGTGTACAGAAATCCATGTGGATATCTGAGTGTGTACAGAAAACCATGTGGATGTGTGAGTGTACAGAAATACACCTAGATGTGTGAGTGCACAAACTCCATGTAGATATGAGTGTGTAAAAAACCATGTATATGTGTGAGTGTGTACAGAAATCCATGTAGATGTGTGTGTATAGAAATCCATGTAGATGAGTGTATGTATAGAAGTCCACATAGATGTGTGAGTATACAGCAGATGTAGTAGATGTGTGATGTGTACAGAAATCCATGTCAATGTGTGAATGTGTACAGAAATCCATGAAATGTGTGAGTATACAGAAGTTCATGCAGGTGTGTGTGTATCAATATCTATGTAGATGTGTAATGTGTACAGAAATCATGTGGATATCTGAGTGTATACAGGAAACCATGCAGATGTGTATGTACAGAGATCCATGTAGATGTGTGAAATGTGTACAGAAATCCACATAGATTTGTGTATACCAAAATCCATGTAGATGTATACATGTGTACAGAAATCCATGTTGATATGTGTACAAAAATCCATGTAGATGTGTGATGTGTACAGAAATCCAGATATCTGACATTTGTTCATTCAAGTAGATGAAGGATTACATTTTTATATCTTTAAATACGTCTTTCAGAGCTTTTCACGGGAGATGTCTCAAGTTTAGTTCACTTTTTATAAAATCGTATCATAGCTTTTGACTTTCTATGGCATACAGCATTGATAATTTTATTTTAAAATGTCTAAATTAACTGATAAAACATTAAGATAAGGAAATGTCTGTTAAGCGATTTCTACCATCTGGATTAAAATGGCATTCAGGTATTTTCTGATATGTTATTTTTAAAGAAAGCCTGATGAGAGAGCTTGACCACATGAGAGCCTTTATCTAGAAATCCGAGGTCTGAGTCTGACCTTGGCTATTCTTCCCTCAGATTCAGATGTTGGTTCAAAGAATGGCATAAAACTCTTTTTCTTTTAATGTGCAAAAAATATACCACCTCTTAAACAGTAGAACTGGTGGTTAAAGGTTCGTCAGTTTCTCTCCAGAGAATCCAGCTTAAAATATGTGGTAGACATCCTCCTTTCTCCTGCTTAGTTTTTCCTCTGGGGAAGCAGTTCCATTTCCTCCTATTCTTAAGTCCTGGCTCTTGTACAGACGAAAAGTCTCCTGGGAGGTGAAGGCATGCCCAGGTGGCGCAGTTTGGAGTGTCTGACGTTGCTAAGCAAATGTTAGATTAAACAGAACAATATTTGTTTTCTTCTCTCCCTTAAATACAAAGACCATATGGTACATATCTAGAAAACCCTAAGTGGTTAATTGCATGTTAAATTCCTTTCCTCTCTGCCTGCATAAACAACTGAGAAAATATTTACCTTCTCTGTCATGCTAGATTTATTTACGACTTTGTAACTAAAACACAGAAGTGTTATAAATTGAAACTTTAATCTCAAGATTGACTCATTTTCTAAAAATTTATATGGCTTCAGTTTGTGGGACAGCTGCAGCTCTGGATTTCACGGATGTAAACCACAAGGAGGTCCTGTGACTGCCCGGGTGTTTGCATAACACAGTCCTTTGCGCCAGGTCACTGGCTTTCATTCTCATCTTGGATTTCATGAATAGTGCTAGACTTTCTTTTTTTTGCCTGCAAATCCACACAAGCTAGATAAAATGAAATAAAAACCCAGGCTAGGGGCTTCCCTGGTGGTCCAGTCAGTAAAGAGTCCACCTTGCAGTGCAGGGGATACCGGTTTGATCCCTGGCCCAGGATCCTAGATCCCATGTGCTGTGGAGCGGCTGGACCGGTGTGTCTAATCACGAACCAGCACTCTGGAGCGCTTGTGCCCAGAGCCAGTGCTCTCCTACGAGAGAGCCCACTGCAGTGGGAGGCCCACACAGGCCAAAGAATAAAAACATTCAGGTATTTTCTGATAGGTTATTTTTAAAGAAAGCCTGATGAGAGAGCTTGACCACATGAGAGCCTTTATCTAGAAATCCGAGGTCTGAGTCTGACCTTGGCTATTCTTCCCTCAGATTCAGATGTTGGTTCAAAGAATGGCATAAAACTCTTTTTCTTTTAATGTGCAAAAAATATACCACCTCTTAAACAGTAGAACTGGTGGTTAAAGGTTCGTCAGTTTCTCTCCAGAGAATCCAGCTTAAAATATGTGGTAGACATCCTCCTTTCTCCTGCTTAGTTTTTCCTCTGGGGAAGCAGTTCCATTTCCTCCTATTCTTAAGTCCTGGCTCTTGTACAGACGAAAAGTCTCCTGGGAGGTGAAGGCATGCCCAGGTGGCGCAGTTTGGAGTGTCTGACGTTGCTAAGCAAATGTTAGATTAAACAGAACAATATTTGTTTTCTTCTCTCCCTTAAATACAAAGACCATATGGTACATATCTAGAAAACCCTAAGTGGTTAATTGCATGTTAAATTCCTTTCCTCTCTGCCTGCATAAACAACTGAGAAAATATTTACCTTCTCTGTCATGCTAGATTTATTTACGACTTTGTAACTAAAACACAGAAGTGTTATAAATTGAAACTTTAATCTCAAGATTGACTCATTTTCTAAAAATTTATATGGCTTCAGTTTGTGGGACAGCTGCAGCTCTGGATTTCACGGATGTAAACCACAAGGAGGTCCTGTGACTGCCCGGGTGTTTGCATAACACAGTCCTTTGCGCCAGGTCACTGGCTTTCATTCTCATCTTGGATTTCATGAATAGTGCTAGACTTTCTTTTTTTTGCCTGCAAATCCACACAAGCTAGATAAAATGAAATAAAAACCCAGGCTAGGGGCTTCCCTGGTGGTCCAGTCAGTAAAGAGTCCACCTTGCAGTGCAGGGGATACCGGTTTGATCCCTGGCCCAGGATCCTAGATCCCATGTGCTGTGGAGCGGCTGGACCGGTGTGTCTAATCACGAACCAGCACTCTGGAGCGCTTGTGCCCAGAGCCAGTGCTCTCCTACGAGAGAGCCCACTGCAGTGGGAGGCCCACACAAGCCAAAGAATAAAAAAGGATGAAAGTAAATATAAATAAAAAGAGGCATGATGGAGAAAACAAAAGAGAAAAAAAACACAAAAACCCAGGCTAGTCATTCATTCTTTACCAGGTATGTTGGTCCTTTAGATTTGAGGCTGTTTCACGTTTCCAGAAGCTTCAGCCCTGGGGACTGTCTGAGTGTGTCACCTTCTCGTCCACGGTGACTGTGGGTGGGATACAGGGAGCTGGGGGGCCCGGGGATCTTGGGGGGTACACTGGCCCTGTGAGAATCCTCTGGTTGAGTTAGGTTAGTTGATGCTGGTCTTAAATTTTAACTACACTTGAGGATGTCATAGATACACCTGACCAGAAGTCAGAAGGTGTGAAGGGTTTGCAGGCGGTACCCCCACTCTGGGCCTGCCTGGGGCGGGGGCCCCCCTTGCCACGTTGTTCTCTCACGCTCACCTGAAGATGGAACCACTTCCCCTGGGTACAGAGGTGCTTCTCAGCTGCGGGCCTTGGTGTATTTTCTTCTAGTACTATTGTGGTTTTGCTTGTTACTTGAAAGTCTTTGATTACTTAAGTTGGTGGTGTAAAGTATGAGGTTTGGAACCAGCTTTGCCTTTTACAATTGGTTTTCCCCTCTAATGTGAATGGCCTCCGTGTGCTGGGCTGAGATTTGTGTCTGCATTCACTTTTCAGGGCTTCTGAAGTGGATAATCATTTGTGAGGTTTTCTTGGTGGTGGTGTTTTTTAAACACAGGTGCCTTGCCCCACTTTTCCTCCATGGGTCTGCCTGGTCCTTTCATTCTCATCTTGGATTTCATGAATAGTGCTAGACTTTCTTTTTTTTGCCTGCAAATCCACACAAGCTAGATAAAATGAAATAAAAACCCAGGCTAGGGGCTTCCCTGGTGGTCCAGTCAGTAAAGAGTCCACCTTGCAGTGCAGGGGATACCGGTTTGATCCCTGGCCCAGGATCCTAGATCCCATGTGCTGTGGAGCGGCTGGACCGGTGTGTCTAATCACGAACCAGCACTCTGGAGCGCTTGTGCCCAGAGCCAGTGCTCTCCTACGAGAGAGCCCACTGCAGTGGGAGGCCCACACAAGCCAAAGAATAAAAAAGGATGAAAGTAAATATAAATAAAAAGAGGCATGATGGAGAAAACAAAAGAGAAAAAAAACACAAAAACCCAGGCTAGTCATTCATTCTTTACCAGGTATGTTGGTCCTTTAGATTTGAGGCTGTTTCACGTTTCCAGAAGCTTCAGCCCTGGGGACTGTCTGAGTGTGTCACCTTCTCGTCCACGGTGACTGTGGGTGGGATACAGGGAGCTGGGGGGCCCGGGGATCTTGGGGGGTACACTGGCCCTGTGAGAATCCTCTGGTTGAGTTAGGTTAGTTGATGCTGGTCTTAAATTTTAACTACACTTGAGGATGTCATAGATACACCTGACCAGAAGTCAGAAGGTGTGAAGGGTTTGCAGGCGGTACCCCCACTCTGGGCCTGCCTGGGGCGGGGGCCCCCCCTTGCCACGTTGTTCTCTCACGCTCACCTGAAGATGGAACCACTTCCCCTGGGTACAGAGGTGCTTCTCAGCTGCGGGCCTTGGTGTATTTTCTTCTAGTACTATTGTGGTTTTGCTTGTTACTTGAAAGTCTTTGATTACTTAAGTTGGTGGTGTAAAGTATGAGGTTTGGAACCAGCTTTGCCTTTTACAATTGGTTTTCCCCTCTAATGTGAATGGCCTCCGTGTGCTGGGCTGAGATTTGTGTCTGCATTCACTTTTCAGGGCTTCTGAAGTGGATAATCATTTGTGAGGTTTTCTTGGTGGTGGTGTTTTTTTTTAAACACAGGTGCCTTGCCCCACTTTTCCTCCATGGGTCTGCCTGGTCCTGTCACACCATCTTGATTTATGGTCCTCCTGTGAGAAGTGCCTTATGCATCTTGTTGGATGTACTCTTGTTCTTGGGGGATTTTTTTCTCTTGCTGTTGTGAATGCATCTGCTATTCCCTCTTCCCCACTTTCCTAGCTGTTTATCCTCGGCACAGAGAAAGTTATTTTTAGTTTGTTGATTTTGTGGCTGACAAAAATTTTAAACATATACATGTGTCCATTCTCCCCCAAGTCCCCCTCCCATCCAGGCTGGTACATAACATTAAGCAGTGTTCCCTGTGCTGTACAATAGATTTTTGCTGTTTATCCATTTCAAATATAGCAGTGTATACATGACTTTCCCAAAGTCCCCAACCATCCCCTCTCCCCTGCAGCTATGAGTTTGTTTTCTAAGTTTGTCTCTTTCTGTTTTGTAAGTCTATTTGTATAAGTTCCTTTTAGAATCCACATAAAAGGAATGTCATATGATATTTCTTCTTCTCTGTCTGACTTCCTTCAGTCGGTATGACACTATCTAGGTCCATGCATATTGCTGCAAATGGCCTTATCTCATTCTTTTTAATGGTCGAGTAATATTCCACTCTGTGTGTGTGTGTGTGTGTGTGTGTGTGTGTGTGTGTGTGTGTAAATAAATAAAACATCTTTATCCATTCCTCTGTCGATAGACATTTAGGTTGTTCCATGTCTGTGCTATTGTAAACAGTGCTGCAGTGAACACTGGAGCATATATCTCTTCAGGCCCTGCTTTTCTCTGGACATAGGCCCGGGTGGACTGCAGGGTCAGTATTTTTTGTTTTGCTCCCTTTAGTTGTAACAGAGGTGCTTCTCAGCTGGGCATTGGTGTATTTTCTTCTAGTACTATTGTGGTTTTGCTTGTTACTTGAAAGTCTTTGATTACTTAAGTTGGTGGTGTAAAGTATGAGGTTTGGAACCAGCTTTGCCTTTTACAATTGGTTTTCCCCTCTAATGTGAATGGCCTCCGTGTGCTGGGCTGAGATTTGTGTCTGCATTCACTTTTCAGGGCTTCTGAAGTGGATAATCATTTGTGAGGTTTTCTTGGTGGTGGTGTTTTTTTTTAAACACAGGTGCCTTGCCCCACTTTTCCTCCATGGGTCTGCCTGGTCCTGTCACACCATCTTGATTTATGGTCCTCCTGTGAGAAGTGCCTTATGCATCTTGTTGGATGTACTCTTGTTCTTGGGGGATTTTTTTCTCTTGCTGTTGTGAATGCATCTGCTATTCCCTCTTCCCACTTTCCTAGCTGTTTATCCTCGGCACAGAGAAAGTTATTTTTAGTTTGTTGATTTTGTGGCTGACAAAAATTTTAAACATATACATGTGTCCATTCTCCCCCAAGTCCCCCTCCCATCCAGGCTGGTACATAACATTAAGCAGTGTTCCCTGTGCTGTACAATAGATTTTTGCTGTTTATCCATTTCAAATATAGCAGTGTATACATGACTTTCCCAAAGTCCCCAACCATCCCCTCTCCCCTGCAGCTATGAGTTTGTTTTCTAAGTTTGTCTCTTTCTGTTTTGTAAGTCTATTTGTATAAGTTCCTTTTAGAATCCACATAAAAGGAATGTCATATGATATTTCTTCTTCTCTGTCTGACTTCCTTCAGTCGGTATGACACTATCTAGGTCCATGCATATTGCTGCAAATGGCCTTATCTCATTCTTTTTAATGGTCGAGTAATATTCCACTCTGTGTGTGTGTGTGTGTGTGTGTGTGTGTGTGTGTGTGTGTGTGTAAATAAATAAAACATCTTTATCCATTCCTCTGTCGATAGACATTTAGGTTGTTCCATGTCTGTGCTATTGTAAACAGTGCTGCAGTGAACACTGGGGAGCATATATCTCTTCAGGCCCTGCTTTTCTCTGGACATAGGCCCGGGAGTGGGACTGCAGGGTCATATGGTAGCTCTTTGTTTAGTTCTTTAAGGAACCTCCACACAGTTCTCCATAGTGGCTGTACCAGTTTACATTCCCACTGACAGTGCAGGAGGGTTCCTTTCTCTCAGCACCCACTCCAGCATTTGTTGTTTGTGGAATCTTTGATAGTGGCTGACATTCTTAATGAACGTCCTACCGTTCTTGATGCATAGTCACTGGATTTTAGAGGTTTCCAGATACTGCTCCATACAGATACATACTTACACATGTATATGAGACCTCACGTCCTTCTACACAGGTACATGGTTACACATGTGTATGTAACCTGACATCCACTCCATAGATTCATGCTTACATATGTATCTATAATCTCACAACATACGTAGTATTTTCAACATTTCTGTGACCTCGTGTCCTTCACTGATCCGGTAGCTTGAACTTTTTAACTTTTCATTTAGTATTGGTGTATAGATGGTTAACGGTACTGTGATAGTTTCAGGTGGATGACAAAGGGAGTCATCCACACACAGACGTGCATCCGTTCTCCACAAACCCCACCTCCCCGCCAGGCTGCCATGAGCACGGAGCCGAGTTCCCTGTGCCATGCAGCCAGTCCTTGCTGGTTATCCATTTTAAAGACAGCAGTATGCACGTGTCCAGCCCAAACTCCATAAATATCCCTTTCCCCCTGCAACCGTAAGTTGGTTCTCTTAAGTGTATGAGTTTATTTTTGTTTTGTAAGTTCATTTGTATCATGTTTTAGACTCCACATGTAAGGAATGTCAAGCAATACTTCTCTTTCTGTGTCTGACTTCACTCAGTGTGACACTCCCGGGATGTCACCATCCATGTTGCTGCACATGGCCTTTCTTCATTCTCTTGTGGCTGAGTAATATCCCCTGTCTCTGTGTACCACGTCGTCTTCGTCCACTCCTCTGGTGGCGGGCGCTCGGGGTGCCTCCCCGTCTGGGCAGTGGTGAACAGTGCTTCAGTGAGCCCTGGGTGCACGTGTCCTGTCAGGGCCTGGTCTTCTCTGGCCGTAGGCCCAGGAGTGGGGCTGCAGGGTCGTGCGGTAGCTCTGCGCTGAGCTTTTAGTAACTGCCATGCTCTTCTCCAGGCTTCCCTGGTGGCTTGGTGGCAAAGAATCTGCCTGCAGTGCAGGAGGCGCAGGAGCTGTGGGTTGCATCCCTGGGTCAGAAGATCCCCTGTAGGAGGACATGGCCACTGGCTCCCGTCTTTTTGCCTGGGGAGCCCATGGACAGAGGATCCGGGCGGGCTGCGGTCCCTGGGTCGCGCAGAGTCGGGCAGGGCTGAGTGACAGTGCGGCACGTGGACCCTGCACCCTGGCGGCTGTGCCTCCTCACATTCCCTCCTGCGGTGCCGAGGGCCTCTTCTCGCCACACCCTCCCCAGTGTTTATTGCTTGTGACTTTTTTGATGATGGCCGCTCTGGCTGGTGTGAGCTGGTATCTCATAGTTTTGATTTGTATTTCTCTAATAACTAGTGATGTTGAACATCTTTTCATGTGCCTCTTGGCCATCAGCATGTCTTCTTCAGAGAAATGTCTATTTAGGTTTTCCCCGCATTTTTAAAGTGTGTTGTTTGTTTT
Source organism: Tragulus kanchil (assembly GCA_022376925.1). Classification (NCBI taxonomy): domain Eukaryota; kingdom Metazoa; phylum Chordata; class Mammalia; order Artiodactyla; family Tragulidae; genus Tragulus; species Tragulus kanchil. Next base: position 55,554,356 of record JAIOJX010000003.1, on the reverse strand, counting down.
GATGCTGTTAAAGTTTATGAGCTGTTTGTAGATTTTGGAGAGTAATCCCTTGTTGGTCACATCACTTGCAAATATCTTCTCCCAATGCGTGGCTTCCTTTGCTGTACAAAAGCTTTTGGGTTTGAGTAGGTTCCATTTGTTTATTTTTCCTTTTATTTCCATTCGTCTGAGAGTTGGATTAAAAAAGACATTGCTGTGATTTATGTCAGAGTATTTTGCATATGTTTTGTCTAGGAGTTTTATAGTGCTGGATCTCACATTTAGGTCTTTAATCCATTTTGAGTTATTTTGTGTATGGAGTTAAGGAATGATCTAATTTCATTTTTTAACATGTGGTGGTCCAGTTTTCCCAGTACCATTTGTTGAAGAGAATATCTTTCCAACATTGTGTATTCTTGCCTCTTTTGTCATAGATTCATGCATGGGCATGTTTCTGGTTTTTCTGTCCTGTTCCATTGATGTATGTTTCTATTTTTGTACCAATGCCATACTGTTTTGATGACTGTAGCTTTGTACGATAGTCTGCAGTCAGGGAGGCTGATTCCTCCAGCTCTGTTTTTCCTTCCTCAGGATTTCTTTTTCTATTAGGAGTCTTTTCTGTCTCCATACAAATTTTGAGATTTTTTTTTTGTTGAAATTCTGAAAAACAAAAAAAAGCCATTGGTTATTTGACGGGGATTGCACAGAATCTGTAGATGGAGTGGATTGGACTTTTGAAATTGTGCTGATAACACTGGAGACATTGAGCACTCTGGTTGTGTCCAGGATTTCAGTGGGATATTTCTGGCTGAATTTGAAAGCGAGCTAGTATGTGCGTTTGAGAGGCTGTTCCTAAATCAGGAACCGCGTGTTCAGACCATGAAGGCAGGAGTGGGGTGTGGACACAGGCAAGGCAGCTGCAGGCTGGGGAGGGCTTACAACCAGCTGGAGCAGCAGAGGCTCCCCGAGGTGCGGCCACCCTGCGTGGCGGCGCAGGTGGTGCTCTTGTCGTGGTCGCCCCTCTGTCACGTGAGCGCTGACCCGTGTGGTGCTGTGAGGACGGAGAGAGTGCTCGCCTGGCGGAGCGTGTGGCCCAGTGCTGGGCACATGATGAGCCCACAGTGAGCGTCAGGGTTACTCTTCCTGTCGGTGTGGCACGTGGTCACTGCAGGGAGCTTTCATCACCGCATGTGGGCTAGAGCGGGAGATGCGGACTCACCCACTGAAGACGGACAGCTGTCGTGTGGTCAGGATGCTGGAAGGACAGCCGCATCCGGGGCCCCCTGCATCCGTGACAGTGGGTCTGCGCCCTGGAGTCCCGTGTCCCCACCAGGTGATCTGTGTGCGTGGAGTCGCGTACTCTGTCTGCCTGTGCACAGTTAGTGCTGTGGAGGCGGGCTCCCAGCTGGATGCTGTGCTCCGCGCTTCCCGTCAGGCCCTTCCCCGAGCGAGGGCGCAGTTGTTCTCGCCACCTGTGTGTTTCAGAGTCTCAGGGAAGCTTTGGAATGCTTGCTGGTTTACAGAGGGTGACAAGTGAACCAGACTTTCTCAGAACGTTTAGAAAAACTCAGACACTGAAAATCTAAAAGGTTTAAAAGTCAAACAGTATTTGAAATGATTTATACCATTCTAGCAATACCTATTTTCCACTTAAGCCAGTGTGCATTCTAAATAGCCCTTTCCCGCGGCTCAGTCCTTACATGAGCGCAGTGTAGGCTATAAATCAGGTGGTAGTTTACATTGGTCTCACGACAGCTTTTCCTAACTCGCTTTCCTTCAGAGAGTCAAACCAGTTCTACACAGAGTAAGTTCAAGTGAATAAATAAATAGGTCAGATTGTGGAGAATAATATCTGACCACAGCTGAGTTTAGAGAAGAGGTTTTTAAAAGGAAATAAATCGGTCTGTTTACCAATTCACAGTGACCCTTCGGGAGGTCACACCGTTTTGGGTTTAAGGAGGCTGTTCTTTTTTAAATCAGGAACCGCGTGTTCAGACCATGAAGGCAGGAGTGGGGTGTGGACACAGGCAAGGCAGCTGCAGGCTGGGGAGGGCTTACAACCAGCTGGAGCAGCAGAGGCTCCCCGAGGTGCGGCCACCCTGCGTGGCGGCGCAGGTGGTGCTCTTGTCGTGGTCGCCCCTCTGTCACGTGAGCGCTGACCCGTGTGGTGCTGTGAGGACGGAGAGAGTGCTCGCCTGGCGGAGCGTGTGGCCCAGTGCTGGGCACATGATGAGCCCACAGTGAGCGTCAGGGTTACTCTTCCTGTCGGTGTGGCACGTGGTCACTGCAGGGAGCTTTCATCACCGCATGTGGGCTAGAGCGGGAGATGCGGACTCACCCACTGAAGACGGACAGCTGTCGTGTGGTCAGGATGCTGGAAGGACAGCCGCATCCGGGGCCCCCTGCATCCGTGACAGTGGGTCTGCGCCCTGGAGTCCCGTGTCCCCACCAGGTGATCTGTGTGCGTGGAGTCGCGTACTCTGTCTGCCTGTGCACAGTTAGTGCTGTGGAGGCGGGCTCCCAGCTGGATGCTGTGCTCCGCGCTTCCCGTCAGGCCCTTCCCCGAGCGAGGGCGCAGTTGTTCTCGCCACCTGTGTGTTTCAGAGTCTCAGGGAAGCTTTGGAATGCTTGCTGGTTTACAGAGGGTGACAAGTGAACCAGACTTTCTCAGAACGTTTAGAAAAACTCAGACACTGAAAATCTAAAAGGTTTAAAAGTCAAACAGTATTTGAAATGATTTATACCATTCTAGCAATACCTATTTTCCACTTAAGCCAGTGTGCATTCTAAATAGCCCTTTCCCGCGGCTCAGTCCTTACATGAGCGCAGTGTAGGCTATAAATCAGGTGGTAGTTTACATTGGTCTCACGACAGCTTTTCCTAACTCGCTTTCCTTCAGAGAGTCAAACCAGTTCTACACAGAGTAAGTTCAAGTGAATAAATAAATAGGTCAGATTGTGGAGAATAATATCTGACCACAGCTGAGTTTAGAGAAGAGGTTTTTAAAAGGAAATAAGAGGCCATCGGTCTGCTTCACCCTTCAGCAAGCCACTGCTCACAGTGACCCTTCGGGAGGTCACACCTTGACCTTTCAGACCCTGGAGGCCTGGAAGAAATGAGCCTGCGCGCGGCTCCTGTGTCCCTGCAGTGGACGTGGTGGTGCTCAAGTGCTTCTGTGTGAAAAGTTACACCAGTGCTTCTGTGCCAGCTCTTTATCCAACACTTGTTCTGAGTGGTAATATTATGTGCTGTTGGATGGTACCCTGGGTTTCCGTATGTTCCAGTCATAAATATAGCAGGATGATTATTATTATTTTGGTAAGAAATTGCTAGAAGCCGTTCCATGGGGAATGTTGAAAGTTGTTCAGAGGAGATAGTCAGGGAGACTGAGGGCAGGTCGAGGGAAAGCAGGCAGCCCTCGTGGTTTCAGGGAGCTTGTCAGTTACTCATGCGGAATAAACGTAGAACCAACCTGCAAGTCACATGGCCTCGCGACCCCTGGGCCACACGTAGGGTAGGTGCCCGGGGCCTGGTGGGTCAGGGCAGGGAGGGTGTTCTCACCTTTTTATAAAAACCCATCTCGTTCCATCGCCCTTAGTGAGACATGCATCTTAACGCAGTCTGCGCCTGTGCACCATAGTCGACACTAAGGAAGTTACAGCTGGCACGTCTATAGAATCCGGAGGGATCTCTTACCGTGCGAATTAAAAAATCGTGTGCAGACTGGTGGTGTTCACACCAGGGCTGCCGGGGAAGGGTCACATAAAGGAACTGGCCTGACAGCTAGGAGCCGTGAATGAAGAGCTTCCTGCGCGGACACCAGGTCTCACGTGTTTCAGGCACAGTCACCTCGGCCTGATCCCAGGTAAGCTGATGAAAATTAGTAACACTTCAAATTTTGTTTGTTCAGAAATTCATACTGTGTGTGTGTCGTCAGTACGCTGATCAGTCTTTTTTGCTTTAACCCATTTGTTGGCGTCTTTATTATTTTAGGAATTATTGAAACTAGCTAGAGGAGGAGACTTTGGACTTGCAGGTGTCAGGTATGTCTAAATTGCAGTCGTCTGATTTTAATCTTCCTGACCCTTTTTTTAAGCATTCATTTTTTATTTTTATAAATTCTTGGCCTCTTTTATTGGTCCTTCATTTCATTTATTTTCATCCATCTTTGTTCTTTGGCCTGTGTGGGCCTCCCATTGCAGCAGCCTCTCGCTGCAGAGCACTGGCTCTGGGTGCATGCGCTCCAGAGCGCTGGCTCACAATTGGACGCACCCGTCCAGCCACTCGGTGGCACGTGGGATCTTCCCAGGCCAGGGATCGAACTGGTGGCCCTTGTACTGCAAGGTGGACTCCTTACCCACTGGACCACCAGGGAAGCCCTCTTCCTACCCTTTTAATCCTCTGTGACTGTCTGTTGAGGATGCTGTTTGGTCACTGGTGCTTCAGTGGCAGAGGACTGAGCCACCAGCTGATGCCCAGAGCTCCCCCAACCCTGGGAGCCGTAGGGTACACCTCCCCCGACTTCTCCTGTGTAGCCCACACGGCAGCCCTGCCAGGCGGCTGTGGTCACGGTGAGGGTCCCGAGGCCCCAGGGTGGTCACTGCCCAGCGAGGCTCATGTGGCATGGGCCATTTGTTCAGGGTTGCCTCCCCAGCAGACGGTGTGGCCGGAGGGCGGTGTCTGAGGAGGCGGCGGTGTGGAGATCTCCCCGTCTTGCCTGCGTTCATCAGTGTGAGCAGGAAGTCGCGTCGTCCAGGGGCACACGCAGCGTTTCCATGTGTGCCTTCGCAGTGTTTCGTATCATTGTTCACCACCTCCACACCTTTTGTTGACCTGCTTATGGTCACGAAGACAGTAGCAGAATTCCTCTTCCTGTTTGTCTGTGGATCATGACACTGTTCGGACAGGCGTGAGGTGCACTCCCTGGTGGTTTGATGTGCATTTCCTGGATGGTTGGTGATGCCGAGCATCTTCTCTGGGGCCAGTTGACTGTTAGTCTGTCTCCTTTGGGTAAAGATGTCTCTTCAGACCTCCGACCCCGTTAAAAGTAGATGGTTTTCTCTTGAGGTGTAGGAGTTCTCTGTGTTTTCTGGGTATTAACCCCTTGTTAGTTACGAGATTCACACATATTTTCTCCATTGCATGGGCAGCCCTTTCACTTGGCTAGTGGTTTCCTTCGATGTACAGAAACTTTTTAGTTTGATGTTATCCCACTTGTTTAGTTTAGCTTTTGTTATCTTTGTTTTTGGTATCAGATTGAAAAAAAATCATAGCCAAGGGCAAGTCAAGGAGTGTTTCCTGTGCTGGCTTCCTGGGGTGGCGGCGCCCCTGGGCTCACGCCTCCAGCCTCGCTGCCTGTTGTCCCTGCGCTGTCAGCTGCATTTCTGACTTTTTTTTTTTAACTCTTCATGAATTTAACTAAAAGTTTGTCTGTTTAACTTGTCCAAAAACAGCTCCTGAGTGTCGCTGTCTGTCGCCTTCCTGTTGTCCTGCTGGCCTCTGTCTCCTCTATTCTGCTCTGAGTGTTCCTGCCCTCCTGCTGATGGTGGGCATCATTTCTTCCTCTTCCTCCAGTACCCGAAAAGATGGGCTCTAAAGGCAGCGTGTTGTTGTGTCTAGTTTCTTCGTGCCCTCAGCCCATCCGAGCCGTCGGTGAATTCCGTCCGTTTGCGTTTGGAGGACCCACCGGCAGGTGTGGACTGACGCCGCTCTCCTCTGCGCTGGGTTTGGCTGTCCCCGCGTCGTTCCACCAGGGCCGCCTGGAAGTGTCTTGTTCCTGCCAGGGCTCTGCTCGCCCTCCCGTCGGCCCTCCTGACCACGGCGCCCTCGCTCTCTGTGCAAGGCCTTGTTTCTCTCGACCATGGGTTCCTTTAGAGGGAAGAGTCTGCCGGGGTTTTTCTTGAGAAGTTACAGGCCACGGGAAGGACTCCGAAGGAGCTGTGATTGTGGAGGAACACCCAGCACTGTTGCTGACAGTTCTGTTTATTGCTTTTCACCTCAGTTATTTAATCAGGTTCCCATTACATTTCCATGTTTCACCTGATAAGAGCATTTCCACTTGAATTGGTTACGTCTTTGTTCTGCGTAGTAGACTTCTGCCGGACACAAACTGGTGTTCCCATGGGGTTTTAAATTTTGTTTTGCAGAGCCTTTTCCACAATATTTACATATAAATAGAGCTGACAGTCACGTTAATATTTGGTGTTACTATTAAATGCCTAGAGAGACCTGGCCAGATAGTTTGGAGTACTTTTTTCTTAGAAGACTGGGTGCAGTCTCCTTAAAATGAGCCATAAGCCTACCATTAGCAGAGAAGATGGTTTCTTATTTTCATTAAGGTCTTATAAAATTCTCAGGCCAGCGCTCTGGAAATTATTCAGACTTCTGTGGTAATATGGAGAGGGCCCGTGGCGGCCACCTGCTTTTATACACTGGAGAGCGTGTTAACATTCTGACTCGCTGCTGGACTTGGGCGGGTCCTTAGCACCGGGTCCCCAGGTCCAGCTGACCAGCCTCCTGGCTTCCTCTGTTTAACTTGTCCAAAAACAGCTCCTGAGTGTCGCTGTCTGTCGCCTTCCTGTTGTCCTGCTGGCCTCTGTCTCCTCTATTCTGCTCTGAGTGTTCCTGCCCTCCTGCTGATGGTGGGCATCATTTCTTCCTCTTCCTCCAGTACCCGAAAAGATGGGCTCTAAAGGCAGCGTGTTGTTGTGTCTAGTTTCTTCGTGCCCTCAGCCCATCCGAGCCGTCGGTGAATTCCGTCCGTTTGCGTTTGGAGGACCCACCGGCAGGTGTGGACTGACGCCGCTCTCCTCTGCGCTGGGTTTGGCTGTCCCCGTCTGTTCCACCAGGGCCGCCTGGAAGTGTCTTGTTCCTGCCAGGGCTCTGCTCGCCCTCCCGTCGGCCCTCCTGACCACGGCGCCCTCGCTCTCTGTGCAAGGCCTTGTTTCTCTCGACCATGGGTTCCTTTAGAGGGAAGAGTCTGCCGGGGTTTTTCTTGAGAAGTTACAGGCCACGGGAAGGACTCCGAAGGAGCTGTGATTGTGGAGGAACACCCAGCACTGTTGCTGACAGTTCTGTTTATTGCTTTTCACCTCAGTTATTTAATCAGGTTCCCATTACATTTCCATGTTTCACCTGATAAGAGCATTTCCACTTGAATTGGTTACGTCTTTGTTCTGCGTAGTAGACTTCTGCCGGACACAAACTGGTGTTCCCATGGGGTTTTAAATTTTGTTTTGCAGAGCCTTTTCCACAATATTTACATATAAATAGAGCTGACAGTCACGTTAATATTTGGTGTTACTATTAAATGCCTAGAGAGACCTGGCCAGATAGTTTGGAGTACTTTTTTCTTAGAAGACTGGGTGCAGTCTCCTTAAAATGAGCCATAAGCCTACCATTAGCAGAGAAGATGGTTTCTTATTTTCATTAAGGTCTTATAAAATTCTCAGGCCAGCGCTCTGGAAATTATTCAGACTTCTGTGGTAATATGGAGAGGGCCCGTGGCGGCCACCTGCTTTTATACACTGGAGAGCGTGTTAACATTCTGACTCGCTGCTGGACTTGGGGCGGGGTCCTTAGCACCGCGGCTCCCCAGGTCCAGCTGACCAGCCTCCTGGCTTCCTCTGTGTAACATGTGCTCTCACAGCAGCTTGTACAGGGCTTCTCTTCCCCTCTGGAGCTGTGAAACAGCTGGGTGGTGTGCTTGGTTACGTGCTGTGGCCAACGTGATGGAAAGTAGGTCACAGCTTGTAGGGTCCGCTGGGAACACAGGAATAGGGCCTGGGGATCCGCCGGGGGTCGGGGTTTGAAGTCGAGATGGTTGTACCTTCCACATGTGTAGGCAGCAGGAGGCCCACGTGAGAAGCTTGGGGTGTGCAGGTAGGGGAGCCTGGTGTGAGGAGGACGCCTGGCTCTGCGTCCGGTGTGGCTGTCAGGCGGGTGCAGGTCACGTGCTGTGGCCAGGGTCCAGACACAGTGAACCCACAGCTTACTGACCAGAGACGTGGTAGTACATTCTTTGTTGCCCAAATGTCGTTGACTGGAGTCTTTGAGTGTTCACTTAAATACAGATAGATGGCTGGTGACAGCCACTACCTTCTGCAGAAATCCCTCGGTCAGTGGTGGTTCCTCCTGCCCAGCAAGGCAGAGGTGAGCAGCTCAGCCATCAGGCGGGGGCCCCTTGGCGTGCGGCTTCTTGGATCCCAGGCGTGGGTCCCATTCCCACTGCTTCAAGGGGAGCAGGAAAGGAGAGAGGTCGGGGAGTGAGAAGCGTTCTTCTAAAGCACCTGGTAGCACGTGATCTCCACACACACCCACTGCGGGGGTGCAGACGCAGAGCCACCCTGGGTCACAGGAGGCCTGGGGGACCGGTGTAGGTCTGGGCCTGGTGGGCGGGGTGGATGTGGGGACGCTGGGCATTTTCTGCCCACAGCCTTGACCAGGATGCACTTTTGAGTCTCCTATAAAATAAGAACTTTTAAAATACTTATTAAAAACTGTGAAGTAGGGCTTCCCTGGTGGTTCAGTTTTTCTTAGAAGACTGGGTGCAGTCTCCTTAAAATGAGCCATAAGCCTACCATTAGCAGAGAAGATGGTTTCTTATTTTCATTAAGGTCTTATAAAATTCTCAGGCCAGCGCTCTGGAAATTATTCAGACTTCTGTGGTAATATGGAGAGGGCCCGTGGCGGCCACCTGCTTTTATACACTGGAGAGCGTGTTAACATTCTGACTCGCTGCTGGACTTGGGGCGGGGTCCTTAGCACCGCGGCTCCCCAGGTCCAGCTGACCAGCCTCCTGGCTTCCTCTGTGTAACATGTGCTCTCACAGCAGCTTGTACAGGGCTTCTCTTCCCCTCTGGAGCTGTGAAACAGCTGGGTGGTGTGCTTGGTTACGTGCTGTGGCCAACGTGATGGAAAGTAGGTCACAGCTTGTAGGGTCCGCTGGGAACACAGGAATAGGGCCTGGGGATCCGCCGGGGGTCGGGGTTTGAAGTCGAGATGGTTGTACCTTCCACATGTGTAGGCAGCAGGAGGCCCACGTGAGAAGCTTGGGGTGTGCAGGTAGGGGAGCCTGGTGTGAGGAGGACGCCTGGCTCTGCGTCCGGTGTGGCTGTCAGGCGGGTGCAGGTCACGTGCTGTGGCCAGGGTCCAGACACAGTGAACCCACAGCTTACTGACCAGAGACGTGGTAGTACATTCTTTGTTGCCCAAATGTCGTTGACTGGAGTCTTTGAGTGTTCACTTAAATACAGATAGATGGCTGGTGACAGCCACTACCTTCTGCAGAAATCCCTCGGTCAGTGGTGGTTCCTCCTGCCCAGCAAGGCAGAGGTGAGCAGCTCAGCCATCAGGCGGGGGCCCCTTGGCGTGCGGCTTCTTGGATCCCAGGCGTGGGTCCCATTCCCACTGCTTCAAGGGGAGCAGGAAAGGAGAGAGGTCGGGGAGTGAGAAGCGTTCTTCTAAAGCACCTGGTAGCACGTGATCTCCACACACACCCACTGCGGGGGTGCAGACGCAGAGCCACCCTGGGTCACAGGAGGCCTGGGGGACCGGTGTAGGTCTGGGCCTGGTGGGCGGGGTGGATGTGGGGACGCTGGGCATTTTCTGCCCACAGCCTTGACCAGGATGCACTTTTGAGTCTCCTATAAAATAAGAACTTTTAAAATACTTATTAAAAACTGTGAAGTAGGGCTTCCCTGGTGGTTCAGTGGGTAAGGACACTGCCTTGCAGTACAAGGGGCGCCAGTTCGATCCCTGGCCTGGGAAGATCCCACGTGCCGCGGAGGGGCTGGGGATCCAATTACTGAGCCAGAGCTCTGGCACGCATGCGCCCAGAGCCAGTGCTCTGCAGCGAGAGGGGCCACCGCGATGGGAGGCCCACACAGGCCAAAGAACAAAGATGGATGAAAAAAATAAATGAAAGACCAATAGAAGTGCCCGCCTCCCCCCCAAAAAACTATGAAGTAGGACTTCCCTGGTGGTCCAGTGGATAGGGACACTGCCTTGCAGTGCAAGTGGCGCCGGTTCCATCCCTGGCCTGGGAAGATCCCACGTGCCGCGGAGCGGCTGGACGGATGGGTCCAACTACCAAGCCAGAGCTCTGGAGCGCATGCGCCCAGAGCCAGCACTCTGCAACGAGAGAGGCCACTGTGATGGGAGGCCCACACAGGCCAAAGAACAAAGATAAATAAATGAAAGACCTACAGAAGTGGCCAAAAAAAAACCCTATGAAATATTTATAAAAATACCTTCCTTAAAAATGTTCATGAAGACACAGCGATTTATTTTAATAAGTATAGGTATCCATTCCTTATTTTCCATTTGTTCCTCTTGTTTTACTGAACACAGCTCTCATGGTTTTTTCTTTTCTTTTTTTTTTTGATTATTTGTGCGTGTATGTTTGGCTTTGCTGGGTCATGCTTGCTGAGCATGGCTTTCTCTAGCTGTGGCGAGTGCGGGCTCCTCTCCAGTTGAGATGGTCTGGCTCCTCATTGCAGTGGTCTCTTGCAGAGCTCAGGCTGTAGGGCGTGCAGGCTCAGTACTGGTGGCTCCCAGGCTCCAGGGTGCAGGCTCAGTACTTGTGGTGCATGGCCTTAGTTGCTCTGAGGCATGTGGCGTCTTCCCAGATCAGGGATTGAACCCATTTCCCCTGCATTGGCAGGCAGATTCTTTACCACTGAGCCACCTGGGAAGGCCATGTCTCTGTGTCGAAGTAGGTAATGGTGCATATTTTCTCCTGCTGTGCAACAGGCCTGGGGACCGGTGTAGGTCTGGGCCTGGTGGGCGGGGTGGATGTGGGGACGCTGGGCATTTTCTGCCCACAGCCTTGACCAGGATGCACTTTTGAGTCTCCTATAAAATAAGAACTTTTAAAATACTTATTAAAAACTGTGAAGTAGGGCTTCCCTGGTGGTTCAGTGGGTAAGGACACTGCCTTGCAGTACAAGGGGCGCCAGTTCGATCCCTGGCCTGGGAAGATCCCACGTGCCGCGGAGGGGCTGGGGATCCAATTACTGAGCCAGAGCTCTGGCACGCATGCGCCCAGAGCCAGTGCTCTGCAGCGAGAGGGGCCACCGCGATGGGAGGCCCACACAGGCCAAAGAACAAAGATGGATGAAAAAAATAAATGAAAGACCAATAGAAGTGCCCGCCTCCCCCCCAAAAAACTATGAAGTAGGACTTCCCTGGTGGTCCAGTGGATAGGGACACTGCCTTGCAGTGCAAGTGGCGCCGGTTCCATCCCTGGCCTGGGAAGATCCCACGTGCCGCGGAGCGGCTGGACGGATGGGTCCAACTACCAAGCCAGAGCTCTGGGCGCATGCGCCCAGAGCCAGCACTCTGCAACGAGAGAGGCCACTGTGATGCGAGACCCGCACAGGCTAAAGAACAAAGATAAATAAACGAAAGACCTACAGAAGTGGCCAAAAAAAAACCCTATGAAATATTTATAAAAATACCTTCCTTAAAAATGTTCATGAAGACACAGCGATTTATTTTAATAAGTATAGGTATCCATTCCTTATTTTCCATTTGTTCCTCTTGTTTTACTGAACACAGCTCTCATGGTTTTTTCTTTTCTTTTTTTTTTTGATTATTTGTGCGTGTATGTTTGGCTTTGCTGGGTCATGCTTGCTGAGCATGGCTTTCTCTAGCTGTGGCGAGTGCGGGCTCCTCTCCAGTTGAGATGGTCTGGCTCCTCATTGCAGTGGTCTCTTGCAGAGCTCAGGCTGTAGGGCGTGCAGGCTCAGTACTGGTGGCTCCCAGGCTCCAGGGTGCAGGCTCAGTACTTGTGGTGCATGGCCTTAGTTGCTCTGAGGCATGTGGCGTCTTCCCAGATCAGGGATTGAACCCATTTCCCCTGCATTGGCAGGCAGATTCTTTACCACTGAGCCACCTGGGAAGGCCATGTCTCTGTGTCGAAGTAGGTAATGGTGCATATTTTCTCCTGCTGTGCAACAGATCACTGTAAACTAGTAGCCAAGCCAGCTCACAGCTCCTGCGGCGGGGACGGGACAGCAGAGCCCTGGGCCTCACGGGCCTGTACATGACTGCCCCACCTGGGTTCTTGGCAGAGTTCTTATCTTTGCAGTTCTAGGACTAAGGGACTGACTTCTTGCTGGGTGTCAGAACCCTTGGCCCCAAGGCCACCCCCAGGCCCTGAATCCTCCCACCCAGACCCTTGGGTCCCTCCCTGCACAGGCGGGCTTTCCCACCAGCACCGCTGACTGTGGGCAGCAGGAGGGTTTCTGGAGCAAGTCTGCCAGCCTGCAAGACCGCTCCTCGGCCAAGTTCCAGCAATAGGAACGGCCCGCACTCACGGGCTGGTGTCTACGGAGGACTTCAGGACGTCCACTACAGTGGCTGGGCTTCCCCTAAAGTCACTTTATTCCAAACTGACACAGTTCCTATGTGTCCAGTATTGTTGTTTCATGGGTTTCGGTAGAATGTCTGTGGGAACTTTTTATTAGCACTACTGATCTGTATCACTTCATGGAAAATATGTACACACATTAAGGAAGAGAGACTCTGAACCTGAGAAGGCAGGTGGGGAGTGCCTGCTGCTCCTTCTGTGGTTAAGTGGACCCTGGGTGCACAGGGCTGGCCTCACGGACGAAGCCGCAGCCAGAGGGCCGCAGGTGCCGAGGCAGCCACTGGGGTGGCTAGCCCTGTCTGTCTTTGGGCCTGCTCACAGCAGGGCGAGCATGGCCCATGGTGATTATTTGTGCGATGGCCTTCATGTTGCTCATGTTTCTAGCGGGCTGGCTCCTCTAGTTGAGATGGACTGGCTCCTCATTGCAGTGGTCTCTTGCAGAGCTCAGGCTGTAGGGCGTGCAGGCTCAGTACTGGTGGCTCCCAGGCTCCAGGGTGCAGGCTCAGTACTTGTGGTGCATGGCCTTAGTTGCTCTGAGGCATGTGGCGTCTTCCCAGATCAGGGATTGAACCCATTTCCCCTGCATTGGCAGGCAGATTCTTTACCACTGAGCCACCTGGGAAGGCCATGTCTCTGTGTCGAAGTAGGTAATGGTGCATATTTTCTCCTGCTGTGCAACAGATCACTGTAAACTAGTAGCCAAGCCAGCTCACAGCTCCTGCGGCGGGGACGGGACAGCAGAGCCCTGGGCCTCACGGGCCTGTACATGACTGCCCCACCTGGGTTCTTGGCAGAGTTCTTATCTTTGCAGTTCTAGGACTAAGGGACTGACTTCTTGCTGGGTGTCAGAACCCTTGGCCCCAAGGCCACCCCCAGGCCCTGAATCCTCCCACCCAGACCCTTGGGTCCCTCCCTGCACAGGCGGGCTTTCCCACCAGCACCGCTGACTGTGGGCAGCAGGAGGGTTTCTGGAGCAAGTCTGCCAGCCTGCAAGACCGCTCCTCGGCCAAGTTCCAGCAATAGGAACGGCCCGCACTCACGGGCTGGTGTCTACGGAGGACTTCAGGACGTCCACTACAGTGGCTGGGCTTCCCCTAAAGTCACTTTATTCCAAACTGACACAGTTCCTATGTGTCCAGTATTGTTGTTTCATGGGTTTCGGTAGAATGTCTGTGGGAACTTTTTATTAGCACTACTGATCTGTATCACTTCATGGAAAATATGTACACACATTAAGGAAGAGAGACTCTGAACCTGAGAAGGCAGGTGGGGAGTGCCTGCTGCTCCTTCTGTGGTTAAGTGGACCCTGGGTGCACAGGGCTGGCCTCACGGACGTAAGCCGCAGCCAGAGGGCCGCAGGTGCCGAGGCCGGCAGCCCGGAGGGAGGTCTGCACAGGGCTGGCGTGGGAGCCACTCTGTCTTGCTCTCCTTTGGTCCTGCTCACAGCAGGGGCGCAGGCATGGCCCTGCTGGCCCCGGGCTTGTTGCATCTGTGAGGCTTCATGGAGACTGAGTGGCCCGTGGGGAAGCACTGCCAGATCCCGTGCCTGGTCCACCCCTGGCATCTGGGGCCAGAGCCAGCCCCAAAGGCGTGGTGGTCAGAGTCCTGGCTCACGAGTCAGCTGGAGGCGCTGGTGTGTCCTTGGCGCCATGACGCCCTCTTGTGTGGTGCCGGTGGGGCGCTGGGCTCCCGCTCTCGGTCCAGGGTCCAGGCTGTCCGGAGCCCTGAGCAGCACTGTGACACAGCCCTGTGGTGTCCATCCAGCCCCTCAGCAGACAGCTGTGTGTGCCCGCTGTGCCCTGGACCGTGGTCTTAGGTGTGACCAGATCAGGACGCCGTGGTGTCGTGACTGTGCTGTGTGGTTTAATAGTCTGGTCACAGGGTTGTCTTAAAACCCGAGCTAGCCGTGTGTGTGCTGTCACCGGAAGTGGGGCAGTGCTGTGCTGCTCGGGAGCAGCTGGGCGAGGGTGGGCGGTCCACACCGTGGTCAGAAAGAGGGGACAGCCAGGGCCTCTGTGTCCTTTGTTCTAAGACCAGACACTTCATTTGCAGTTCAGGGACGGGTGGAAACCCGTCCACCTGGCGAGGGCCCTGAATTTGGGAGGAGAGGACCTGCAGTAAGAGAAGAGGCGAGCCTAACCCAGGCCTCACGTGAGATGTGGCCTTACTTTCCAGCTGCAGGAGTGAGTGGAAGCAAGGCCTTAGGTCGGGCTAAATTATCAGGAGCTCAGCTGTCTTGGTAACCCAGCAGCGAGATGTAGGTCTCAGCACACTGTGAACGCGAAGCCACTGTGGACGTGTCGGGCGCGGTTGTTCAGTCAGCACGCCTTGAGGAATGGAGAGGACCTGCAGCTAAACAGGCAGCCCCGCTGCCTCACGCCGGGTGTCTCCATCCAGTGGGTGGGCTCGTGGGCGGCAGGCGCTGGAGCATCCGTGTCCAGGCCTCCAGGTGCGCCCCCACCCCTGTGGGGCCTCAGCTCCTCTGCTCTGCTGGGCAGCGCACCCCCTGCCATGGCTGCGTGGACTCAGGCGCCACCCCCCAGGCTCACGGCACCCATCCCTGGGGTCTCACCTTCACAGAAGGCTGAGCAGGGTCCCCCACGGAGGCAGGAACACAGTGCGTGAGCCCCCACCCCCGCCTCCAGTCATCTGGTTGACAGAGGAGGCTGTGTCCTGAGGGGCCCCCCGTAGGGCCACTAGGCTGGTGCCGAGCAGCCTGTGACACAGCCCTGTGTTTGGTCCTGTGTGGTGCCGGTGGGGCGCTGGGCTCCCGCTCTCGGTCCAGGGTCCAGGCTGTCCGGAGCCCTGAGCAGCACTGTGACACAGCCCTGTGGTGTCCATCCAGCCCCTCAGCAGACAGCTGTGTGTGCCCGCTGTGCCCTGGACCGTGGTCTTAGGTGTGACCAGATCAGGACGCCGTGGTGTCGTGACTGTGCTGTGTGGTTTAATAGTCTGGTCACAGGGTTGTCTTAAAACCCGAGCTAGCCGTGTGTGTGCTGTCACCGGAAGTGGGGCAGTGCTGTGCTGCTCGGGAGCAGCTGGGCGAGGGTGGGCGGTCCACACCGTGGTCAGAAAGAGGGGACAGCCAGGGCCTCTGTGTCCTTTGTTCTAAGACCAGACACTTCATTTGCAGTTCAGGGACGGGTGGAAACCCGTCCACCTGGCGAGGGCCCTGAATTTGGGAGGAGAGGACCTGCAGTAAGAGAAGAGGCGAGCCTAACCCAGGCCTCACGTGAGATGTGGCCTTACTTTCCAGCTGCAGGAGTGAGTGGAAGCAAGGCCTTAGGTCGGGCTAAATTATCAGGAGCTCAGCTGTCTTGGTAACCCAGCAGCGAGATGTAGGTCTCAGCACACTGTGAACGCGAAGCCACTGTGGACGTGTCGGGCGCGGTTGTTCAGTCAGCACGCCTTGAGGAATGGAGAGGACCTGCAGCTAAACAGGCAGCCCCGCTGCCTCACGCCGGGTGTCTCCATCCAGTGGGTGGGCTCGTGGGCGGCAGGCGCTGGAGCATCCGTGTCCAGGCCTCCAGGTGCGCCCCCACCCCTGTGGGGCCTCAGCTCCTCTGCTCTGCTGGGCAGCGCACCCCCTGCCATGGCTGCGTGGACTCAGGCGCCACCCCCCAGGCTCACGGCACCCATCCCTGGGGTCTCACCTTCACAGAAGGCTGAGCAGGGTCCCCCACGGAGGCAGGAACACAGTGCGTGAGCCCCCACCCCCGCCTCCAGTCATCTGGTTGACAGAGGAGGCTGTGTCCTGAGGGCTGCTGTCCCCTTGCCGGGTGGCCATCTGTTCCAGCCGGGCCAGGCTGAGCGCACTGGGAGGCGCTGGACGTGCTCAGGGTCCCAGGTCCAAGCTTCACCCTGTGCCGCTGGGGACTGGGGCGTCCTGAGGCCCGCCGTGCCGCTGTCGGGAAGGAGCTGTTTGTTGTCTGCAGCCTAATCATGGAGAAGTTGTTTATCTAGCTAAACCTTTATAATGATGATGATTGTGTGTCATACATTAATTTCCGGGGGTTATTTATTAGATAATGATTAGCTTAGGCTTCGGTTTTCTTTCTGAGAGACCCTGATTGTCTGCCGAAGCATACGTTAAAAGGCAGTGATTACCGCTGAACGCCAGGTTTGTCTCAGAGACGTGTCTTCTGAGGCCGGCTGCCGCTGCAGCGGCCCCGCAAGTGCGCTGGGGCTGCGGGCACCCTGCGCTGCCGACCAGCCTCGCCGGGCTTGCTTCCAGGTTGTCTCACTCACGTCCAGGGGCAGCACCCGCAGGGAGCGTTCCAGGGAGGGGCTCTCCCCGGGCACAGGGGCCTCCAGCGGACAGCAGCACTGGGCGCCCAGGCTGGCCTCCCCAGTCGGGCTCACGGGCACCACCTGGCTCGTGACCCACGCTCCTGCTCGGAGTCGGCCTGGCCGAGGCCTCTGTCCTGGGCTCACAGTGGCCCCCCTCCTGCCCCGGTCCCCCCGTGTCGCGGGGACTCACGAAGCCCGGCCCCGGCAGGCTCATTTCATGATGGGTCGCTCTGCACCTACAGTCTCCCTCCTGGGGGGTTGGGGCTCAGCCTGTCCACCCCGTGGAGGGGCCAGGCGTGAGGGCCGCCCTCGGGGGAGATGGAGATGAACGGTGTGCAGGCTCCCCCGGCGTCTGGGCGCACTCTCACCGCCTCTGTCCCTTTCTCTCCGGCAGGCCTGGCAGCTGCGCTTCAGCCACCTGGTGGGCTACGGCGCCAAGTACTACTCCTACCTCATGTCCAGGGCCGTGGCCTCCATGGTCTGGAGGGAGTGCTTCCGGCAGGACCCTTTCAACAGGTAACAGGCCCTGGGGCCTTCACAGCCCGCACCCCCGCATCTGAGGCCAGGCTGAGCGCACTGGGAGGCGCTGGACGTGCTCAGGGTCCCAGGTCCAAGCTTCACCCTGTGCCGCTGGGGACTGGGGCGTCCTGAGGCCCGCCGTGCCGCTGTCGGGAAGGAGCTGTTTGTTGTCTGCAGCCTAATCATGGAGAAGTTGTTTATCTAGCTAAACCTTTATAATGATGATGATTGTGTGTCATACATTAATTTCCGGGGGTTATTTATTAGATAATGATTAGCTTAGGCTTCGGTTTTCTTTCTGAGAGACCCTGATTGTCTGCCGAAGCATACGTTAAAAGGCAGTGATTACCGCTGAACGCCAGGTTTGTCTCAGAGACGTGTCTTCTGAGGCCGGCTGCCGCTGCAGCGGCCCCGCAAGTGCGCTGGGGCTGCGGGCACCCTGCGCTGCCGACCAGCCTCGCCGGGCTTGCTTCCAGGTTGTCTCACTCACGTCCAGGGGCAGCACCCGCAGGGAGCGTTCCAGGGAGGGGCTCTCCCCGGGCACAGGGGCCTCCAGCGGACAGCAGCACTGGGCGCCCAGGCTGGCCTCCCCAGTCGGGCTCACGGGCACCACCTGGCTCGTGACCCACGCTCCTGCTCGGAGTCGGCCTGGCCGAGGCCTCTGTCCTGGGCTCACAGTGGCCCCCCTCCTGCCCCGGTCCCCCCGTGTCGCGGGGACTCACGAAGCCCGGCCCCGGCAGGCTCATTTCATGATGGGTCGCTCTGCACCTACAGTCTCCCTCCTGGGGGGTTGGGGCTCAGCCTGTCCACCCCGTGGAGGGGCCAGGCGTGAGGGCCGCCCTCGGGGGAGATGGAGATGAACGGTGTGCAGGCTCCCCCGGCGTCTGGGCGCACTCTCACCGCCTCTGTCCCTTTCTCTCCGGCAGGCCTGGCAGCTGCGCTTCAGCCACCTGGTGGGCTACGGCGCCAAGTACTACTCCTACCTCATGTCCAGGGCCGTGGCCTCCATGGTCTGGAGGGAGTGCTTCCGGCAGGACCCTTTCAACAGGTAACAGGCCCTGGGGCCTTCACAGCCCGCACCCCCGCATCTGAGGCCAGGCACCCAGAGCTCACCCGGACCCCACGGGAGACGGGGCCACTGCGGGCCGGGCAGCCTCCTCGAGCAGCCAGGGAGCCAGGTGCCAGCTCACGGGGCCTGAGAAGCACACACTGATGAGGATCTGGCCTCACAGTTGTTGAGGGCATCCTGCCCCCTCACCACCCAGACCGGCGTCCCTGCGCCCTCGGGTGCGCGGGGCCAAGGCTGCTCGTCGGGGCAAGGCTTGGGGCCTCCGGCGCCCCAGGGCAAGTGCACGTCAGCCCCAGGGCTGGGGCAGAGCCGTGCCTGCAGGAGGACAGGTTCAGAGCAGGCAGGTGACTTGTTCAGGGCTTCACCACGAACAGGCCGGAGCAAGGCAAGAGCCGGGCCTGCCGATTCCTTGTCCTCCCCGCCTTCGCGTCCTTGGCAGAGGCTGGGCTTTCGCAGCAGCTGCAGTCACACTCAGTTCCAGGCTCTTTTACACTTCATCTGAGGGGAGTTTCTAAATGTTTTACTGCCTGGTACCCAGGTACCCACATGCTCTGTTGTCTCTGCCCTCTGCACCTATGTATTTGGGCTGCTTTTTAGATTTTATTACTTTCAAAGGCTCTAGGGTCCAAACTAAATACCACGCATCAGCTTTGCAGACTCCCATCCCCAGGATTATAATTCTTTATTGAAGATTTCTATAAAATAAGAGAAATACTATCTTGTTTAAAGGAATCACATTTTACTAGAAAACCACACTCTCTTAAGTACCTGTGCTTCCCAGCATGTGTACCTTGTTTATGTACGCATTCTCGCCTAGACATGCAGTTGTAAAAGCAAGCTAGTAAAAATACTCTTGGACTAGAAAACTCCTAACCCCTATCAAAAGGCCCTTTTGATCTCAGTTCTGAAGTCTCCAGGCTGGAAGCCAGGCGGCAGAGTTGAGGCCAGCTTGGCCCTGGAGGCCGGGCAGCCTCGCCAGCGCCGGCTCCGGCCTCTGCCCGCGGTCCTCTCTGGGGACACGTCACCACAGCGCTCCCTTCAGGACCAAACCAGGACTAGCATCTGGTGTCCGGGTATTTCTGATACTGAACACAGTTCATGTAGCTTTAGTTATAAAAACATTATTTAGCTTTAATACTTGCATTAAAGGAATTGCATTTTCTGTTTTAAAAGGAAGTAGCACTAAATAGCTTGTTTACAGCTGCCATTAATTTAGAGACTTTCTGTCGTCTCTGGGACCCACAGCCAGCACCTCTCCCGACAGCTTTCCTACCTCCACTCTTGGGTCAGTGTTTTCTTCTCTTTGCTGGATGCCGTCTCCAGTTCTTTTCCGAGAGAATGGCATACATGATTTTAAGTCTCACTTTACTAAAACAGTCCTAAAGGTGGTGGAGAGGGGGTGTGATCTGCTTGTTCTCTAACATCCAGACCAAACAGCCCTTTCTGCAAGAGCAAGCCTGCGACAGTGAGCGCGCGAGGCGTCCTCCTAGAGACCTTAGATCCCTGCTGGTCGCAGGAGAGCAGGTTAAAGGTCAGAGTTAGGTGTTTACAGGCCAGAAGGTGAGGAAAGGCAGCTTTTGTGATGGGGGCGTCAGGGGGGCTTCCCCTGGGGACTTGGGGTGGGGTGGTGTCCGCAGGTGTGCTGACAGCCCCGTCTCTCCCCAGGGTGGTGGGGGAGCGCTACCGCCGGGAGATGCTGGCGCCTGGCGGGGGCAGGGAGCCCATGCTCATGGTGCAAGGTAAGCCCCCTGGGGATGTGCTGTTGGAGACGGTGTGTGAACACTGACGCAGGGGCTTGGTCTGGCAGAGGCCTGGTGTTTCAGAGGGAGCTTGCCTCCACTTGGTTGTGAGCCTGCTCACTGTGTTTAAAGGAATCACATTTTACTAGAAAACCACACTCTCTTAAGTACCTGTGCTTCCCAGCATGTGTACCTTGTTTATGTACGCATTCTCGCCTAGACATGCAGTTGTAAAAGCAAGCTAGTAAAAATACTCTTGGACTAGAAAACTCCTAACCCCTATCAAAAGGCCCTTTTGATCTCAGTTCTGAAGTCTCCAGGCTGGAAGCCAGGCGGCAGAGTTGAGGCCAGCTTGGCCCTGGAGGCCGGGCAGCCTCGCCAGCGCCGGCTCCGGCCTCTGCCCGCGGTCCTCTCTGGGGACACGTCACCACAGCGCTCCCTTCAGGACCAAACCAGGACTAGCATCTGGTGTCCGGGTATTTCTGATACTGAACACAGTTCATGTAGCTTTAGTTATAAAAACATTATTTAGCTTTAATACTTGCATTAAAGGAATTGCATTTTCTGTTTTAAAAGGAAGTAGCACTAAATAGCTTGTTTACAGCTGCCATTAATTTAGAGACTTTCTGTCGTCTCTGGGACCCACAGCCAGCACCTCTCCCGACAGCTTTCCTACCTCCACTCTTGGGTCAGTGTTTTCTTCTCTTTGCTGGATGCCGTCTCCAGTTCTTTTCCGAGAGAATGGCATACATGATTTTAAGTCTCACTTTACTAAAACAGTCCTAAAGGTGGTGGAGAGGGGGTGTGATCTGCTTGTTCTCTAACATCCAGACCAAACAGCCCTTTCTGCAAGAGCAAGCCTGCGACAGTGAGCGCGCGAGGCGTCCTCCTAGAGACCTTAGATCCCTGCTGGTCGCAGGAGAGCAGGTTAAAGGTCAGAGTTAGGTGTTTACAGGCCAGAAGGTGAGGAAAGGCAGCTTTTGTGATGGGGGCGTCAGGGGGGCTTCCCCTGGGGACTTGGGGTGGGGTGGTGTCCGCAGGTGTGCTGACAGCCCCGTCTCTCCCCAGGGTGGTGGGGGAGCGCTACCGCCGGGAGATGCTGGCGCCTGGCGGGGGCAGGGAGCCCATGCTCATGGTGCAAGGTAAGCCCCCTGGGGATGTGCTGTTGGAGACGGTGTGTGAACACTGACGCAGGGGCTTGGTCTAGAGTGGGGGTCGCTCAGAGGTCCTCTGGCTGTTTCAGAGGGAGGCTGCCTCTGCCTCCACTTGGTTGTGAGCCTGCTCACTGTGTCCCAGATCACAAGCTGGAGACTCATTTTGACCAGATGGTGACAAAGTCCCCAACTTTAGCTCTCAAAGTGTTACTAACACTCTGATAGGGACTTATGAAGAAAATTTGCCTTTAGGCTGCACACTGTAACCTATTAAAATCTAAAGAACTCCTGTCTCATCTCTTAGGAGAGTCTGGCCACCCACTGTTAGAAATTCCATTCTCTTGTTGAAACATTACAGCCTGATCAGTCTGCTCTGAGGCGGCGCCATGCTGGTTTTCCTGGGCGTGTTGGGTTTTCAGGAGTGTTCTCTCCTGTGTCAAGGGAAGGTGGGTGGCGGTAGCCTCGGGATGCTGGCACCTGTTGCGGTGGATCCTCTGCCTGCTGCCAGGACGTTCAGGAGAGGACTTCCAGTGTTGGGAGAGGCTGTAACCCCCGGTCCTACCCGTGAGGGTGGGGTGGTGTCTGTTGCCACACGTGTCCCGTCTGCACTGCTGTCCTTGCAGGAAGGGCTCCAGCTGGTCCATCCCAGCCCTGTAGCTGAGAGCCGCAGCCGGGCTGGGCACCGGAGGCGACCCTGAGTCCACCCGCTCTCCGGGGAGGGCACATGTGCCCAGGGTCAACCAGCCTGCCCTGCAGTGCCTTGGAGTAACGCCCTGGCCTCCCCTCGTGACCACCTCAGGGCACCCTTGCGCTGAGTATGCCCCTGACACCCGTGGGGTCCCGTGTCCAGGCACCTGTTTGGGTGGGCTCCATGTGCCAATTAGCCAACCCTCCAGCAGTCCTCTGAGGAGGACAGTCTCCCCCGACTGGTGGGGACAGCTCGGGGCCAGTCTGCAGCATATCCCACGTGGGCTCAGGTGGACGCGAACGCCCTGGGCTGGGGTCTCTGGTGCTGCAGGCGGGCGTCCTGGGGGAGCTCGCCCGCGGCGGCGCTCAGCGCGTCCCTCCTGACCCCAGGTCTGAAGGCCGCGCGCACATGGACATTAGCTTACGGCCAGAGGACAATACCAAACTCTTTCTAGGGTTTGTCGTTTGTTGTATTTTTCTCCTCCTGCTTGTGTTATCTCTCTAGAAATTCTGTTCTTAGGAAACATATTTTTGTGTGTGAAAAATTTAGTATTTTTCCACTTTGAAACTCACACTCCTGAGAGAAAAGCAGGCCTGTGGTTCAAACGAGAGAAGACAGAGCCTGGGGACTGTGGCGGCCCCAGCAGAACCACGGCTCCACTCCCGGGCGCCGAGTCCTCCGAGCCCTGTCCCTGCCGGCCCCACCCCCCACACCTGTGGGTCGCTGGGGGAGGGAGGGAGAAGTCGGGTTTGTGAGCAAGGCCAGCCTGATCAGTCTGCTCTGAGGCGGCGCCATGCTGGTTTTCCTGGGCTGGGTTTTCAGGAGTGTTCTCTCCTGTGTCAAGGGAAGGTGGGTGGCGGTAGCCTCGGGATGCTGGCACCTGTTGCGGTGGATCCTCTGCCTGCTGCCAGGACGTTCAGGAGAGGACTTCCAGTGTTGGGAGAGGCTGTAACCCCCGGTCCTACCCGTGAGGGTGGGGTGGTGTCTGTTGCCACACGTGTCCCGTCTGCACTGCTGTCCTTGCAGGAAGGGCTCCAGCTGGTCCATCCCAGCCCTGTAGCTGAGAGCCGCAGCCGGGCTGGGCACCGGAGGCGACCCTGAGTCCACCCGCTCTCCGGGGAGGGCACATGTGCCCAGGGTCAACCAGCCTGCCCTGCAGTGCCTTGGAGTAACGCCCTGGCCTCCCCTCGTGACCACCTCAGGGCACCCTTGCGCTGAGTATGCCCCTGACACCCGTGGGGTCCCGTGTCCAGGCACCTGTTTGGGTGGGCTCCATGTGCCAATTAGCCCACCCTCCAGCAGTCCTCTGAGGAGGACAGTCTCCCCCGACTGGTGGGGACAGCTCGGGGCCAGTCTGCAGCATATCCCACGTGGGCTCAGGTGGACGCGAACGCCCTGGGCTGGGGTCTCTGGTGCTGCAGGCGGGCGTCCTGGGGGAGCTCGCCCGCGGCGGCGCTCAGCGCGTCCCTCCTGACCCCAGGTCTGAAGGCCGCGCGCACATGGACATTAGCTTACGGCCAGAGGACAATACCAAACTCTTTCTAGGGTTTGTCGTTTGTTGTATTTTTCTCCTCCTGCTTGTGTTATCTCTCTAGAAATTCTGTTCTTAGGAAACATATTTTTGTGTGTGAAAAATTTAGTATTTTTCCACTTTGAAACTCACACTCCTGAGAGAAAAGCAGGCCTGTGGTTCAAACGAGAGAAGACAGAGCCTGGGGACTGTGGCGGCCCCAGCAGAACCACGGCTCCACTCCCGGGCGCCGAGTCCTCCGAGCCCTGTCCCTGCCGGCCCCACCCCCCACACCTGTGGGTCGCTGGGGGAGGGAGGGAGAAGTCGGGTTTGTGAGCAAGGCCAGCCTCGCTGGGCCTGCTCTTCTGTGAAAACACAGGTGCTTCTCTTCTAACTCCCGTGGGTTGAGTCCCTTCCGCCGTGTCCAGTTCTTTGTGACCCCGTGGAAAGTGGCCCACCAGGTGTCTCTGTCCATGGATTCTCCGGGCAAGAGTCCCGGCGCGGGTTGCTGTGCCTTCCCCAGGGGCTCCTCCCGACTCAGGGTCGAGTCTCCAGCATTGGCAAGTGGGTTCTTCACCACTAGAGCCACCGGGAAGCCCAGCTGCTTCCTAGGTAAGTGAGAGAGCTGTATGAACTAGCAGAAGGTAGAGACAGAGTCCTTACTTTCACGTTGTGTACCTCTGTGACCAATTAACCTCCTCACTTACCTGAGAGTGGACATTTCAGAGGAGTGCCAAGCCCTCCTCCGAGTCAGACGCCCTGCGCCATGTCGTGGCCTCAGAGTGACGAACACGCCACCGGTGAGCTCTAAGGTTACTCACTAGGGTCATCGCTGGGCCTGAAGGGGTCACCGCCCACATGCACGCAGGCTTCTCTCCACGTGCCCAGCCCTAACTCTGTCCAGGAGCCTCAAGGTGAATCTGTGGCTGAAGCTTTTCCTTCTTTGAAGAAAACAAGATAGTAGTTAAACGATTTCCTTCCTCGAGGAGGAACAATCTTCAGACAGTAAAAGAGTTTAGATCGGCACATACCAGCAGTCCTAAGTGATGAGACGGTCCGTTTCCTTCAGGAGACACAGTTTAGCTTACGGCCAGAGGACAATACCAAACTCTTTCTAGGGTTTGTCGTTTGTTGTATTTTTCTCCTCCTGCTTGTGTTATCTCTCTAGAAATTCTGTTCTTAGGAAACATATTTTTGTGTGTGAAAAATTTAGTATTTTTCCACTTTGAAACTCACACTCCTGAGAGAAAAGCAGGCCTGTGGTTCAAACGAGAGAAGACAGAGCCTGGGGACTGTGGCGGCCCCAGCAGAACCACGGCTCCACTCCCGGGCGCCGAGTCCTCCGAGCCCTGTCCCTGCCGGCCCCACCCCCCACACCTGTGGGTCGCTGGGGGAGGGAGGGAGAAGTCGGGTTTGTGAGCAAGGCCAGCCTCGCTGGGCCTGCTCTTCTGTGAAAACACAGGTGCTTCTCTTCTAACTCCCGTGGGTTGAGTCCCTTCCGCCGTGTCCAGTTCTTTGTGACCCCGTGGAAAGTGGCCCACCAGGTGTCTCTGTCCATGGATTCTCCGGGCAAGAGTCCCGGCGCGGGTTGCTGTGCCTTCCCCAGGGGCTCCTCCCGACTCAGGGGTCGAGTCTCCAGCATTGGCAAGTGGGTTCTTCACCACTAGAGCCACCGGGAAGCCCAGCTGCTTCCTAGGTAAGTGAGAGAGCTGTATGAACTAGCAGAAGGTAGAGACAGAGTCCTTACTTTCACGTTGTGTACCTCTGTGACCAATTAACCTCCTCACTTACCTGAGAGTGGACATTTCAGAGGAGTGCCAAGCCCTCCTCCGAGTCAGACGCCCTGCGCCATGTCGTGGCCTCAGAGTGACGAACACGCCACCGGTGAGCTCTAAGGTTACTCACTAGGGTCATCGCTGGGCCTGAAGGGGTCACCGCCCACATGCACGCAGGCTTCTCTCCACGTGCCCAGCCCTAACTCTGTCCAGGAGCCTCAAGGTGAATCTGTGGCTGAAGCTTTTCCTTCTTTGAAGAAAACAAGATAGTAGTTAAACGATTTCCTTCCTCGAGGAGGGGAACAATCTTCAGACAGTAAAAGAGTTTAGATCGGCACATACCAGCGCAGTACTTCCTAAGTGATGAGAGACGGTCCGTTTCCTTCAGGAGACACAGTTTTGCAGGGAGGAAACGGAGAGGCAGAGTGGGCCTGGGGACACAGTGGGGAGGAGCAGGGACGAGCTGAGCGAGTGGCCCTGGCATCCGTACCTCCCTGCGTGGACAGCTGGTGGGGAGGCTGCTGGGGCGCTCCGCTCGATGCTCCGTGATGACCTGGTTTGAGGGGAGGAGACACGTGTGCTCACAGCTGGTGCATGTTGTACAGCAGAAACCCGCACAGCATGGTAAAGCAGTTAGGCTCCAATGAAAAGGGGTTGGTGTTA
Organism: Tragulus kanchil; assembly: GCA_022376925.1. Classification (NCBI taxonomy): domain Eukaryota; kingdom Metazoa; phylum Chordata; class Mammalia; order Artiodactyla; family Tragulidae; genus Tragulus; species Tragulus kanchil. The sequence goes on along the minus strand of JAIOJX010000003.1, from coordinate 55,528,597 downwards.
TCTGTTAAACCTATGACCTGTTGCGTTGATACTGACAAATACTTGTCTGACACTAAGGTACCCGTTAGCACTTCTAGAGTCCCCAGAAAACCTCTGAACATTACCGACGGCACAGGCTGGTACTTGATTTGTTTTCACGTGCTCAGTTTCCCCTTGAAATCACACCCTAAAGGACAGGCACAGCTGTAGTAAAATGATGCTGTGTGCAGAAACAAAAACACTTCTTTCTAATCTGCAGGTCGAAATTATGTTTTTACCTAGTTTTAAACACGTCTACAGCACCTGTAAGGAGAACATTTGGTTACTTAGTAGTCCCCCACCAAACACCAGAGGGCAATACCTAACAAACAACCCAGGAATCCTGGGGTGAGTTGAATCTGTACTTTCCACACTCCCCAGTGTTTACTGGTTTGTTCGCTTAAAATAAACCATGATGATACAGCATTTTCATTCATCTTGTCCTTTTTAAAATGCACTAGAGGGCTCCCCTGGTGGTCTAGTGGGTAAAGACACGGCCTTGCAGTGAAAGGGGCGCCGATTCGATCCCTGGCCTGGGAAGATCCCACATGCCGCAGAGCGGCTGGACCGCTGTGTCCAACTACCAAGCTGGAGCTCTGGAGCACATGCCCCCAGAGCCGGTGCTCTGCAGCGAGAGAGGCCTACACAGGCCAAAGAACAAAGATGGAAATAAATGAAAGACCAATAGAAGTGGCGGAAAAAAAAAAAAACCCTAGAGGACTCGAGGCGTGCTAGGTGAACCGTGCTGGCACAGCCACTTGAGGTGAAGCGCTCTCTTAGGGAGATGAACATGTAGTGCCAAGTGAGGTGCTGCCTGGTGCCCACGAGGGAGCTGGGGCTGTTTCCACACTGCGAGAAGACAGATAAAGTCCTCACAGGAGGGTCTGTCTTCCCTCGTAGACCACTTTGTTCCATGTCATCCATAAGTTTTGAGGAAACGGCCCTTGCTGAATTTCTAGGTTCATGTTTTACTTACCTTGAAATAACTGGAAGGAACACACCCTGAGGAACCTACCCTCGCCTTCTGTATGGCTTACAGGCTCCCCTGGGACCTCAGTCCTGCTCCCCAGACAGCAAGGCTCCTTGTGCAGCCTTACCCGCCCCCATCTTTCTCAGTTCATCAGTGAAGTCTGACCTGAGACTGGGGTGGGTTTCAGAATGTGAAGATGGTGTGGCCTGAGCCTCGAGGCCACGGTGGTCCCCAGAGTCAGTGTGCTGACTGTCACGTCCTAACCCTCCCCTTTGGCGAGGCCTGCTGACGCCCCCTGACCTGCAGGACACGTCCGCATCATGTGTGTCCTCATGAGCTCCTTCCGGCTTCCGGGGTGAGGCTGACCGCATCTGCATAGGCGGTCTGCTGCGTCCTGTGGTTCCGGCTCTGGCTAGGGGTCCTGTGACTCTCGGCTGCAGCCTCTGCACAGAGAATTCTGTGGCGAAAGGACAGGGTAAAGCCCGTGAGTTCAGCAATCCAAGTGGTTATTTTTAAATTTTAAACAGCTTCATTCTGTTCCCCTTTCCAGCAAAGAAGCTCTTAGCTTTATAAGACTTCTGGCCAAAAGCATGTGCACATAGAGAACATTCTAACTAGACAGAGTTTTAAAAAGGACCAAACACCAGATAAGATGAAAATAAATTGTAGATGAATGAGTCAGTTCTCAGCGAAACTCCCTTCAGTCTGTTTTTCTCTGTTGTCAGACTGACTCACGGCACCAAAGTCCAGAAGCCCACAGGGTCTCTCTGTAAGCTGCTTAAAATTGTAATACCTTAACATTTCTGCCAAACTCTGTGGTTTTCAAAACACATTCATTTTTGCCCTGATTATCCTGTGTCATCTCTTGTAACTTCTTGCATATTATTTTTGTTCAAGGAACAAGTCAGAATTTGTGGTTTGTGTATTCCAGAGGGCCACTCTCGCCCCTGTGTGTAAGGAGAAAACCTTGTTGTCCTGTAAAAGCCTCCTTGGTCCAGGAGCCAGAGCCTGGCCTCGCCACCTTCCTCAGGGGGAGAAGGGCTCCGGGGAGCAGGGCTGACGGGGAATCCTGCCTCCCGGGAGGCATGGCCTGGGTGCGGACGTCAGGGGAGCCGGCCCCTGCTACACCAACCCTCAGTGGCCAAGACGTCAGCAGTCAGAGCAGAAGTCAGTAAGGCAGCAGTGGGGCAGCACACAGTGTAAACAGGAGTGACTGAACAGACAGACAGACTCCCATGGGGGACCCCGGAGCTCTCTGAGGGCTCCCCCTCCACTCGAGGCCCCGGGCACCTGCCCCCTGGAGGGAGGGCCGCACGGGGTGGACCTCCCTTCCCGTCCAGTTCTCTGGAAGGAAGGGAGAAGCACGTCCTCACCAGGTGTTGAGTCAGCACCAGCCAGGACGCATCCTGACCCCTGGAGTGGCGGGACCTGGCGGACACCCCCCTCCGGGGTCTTTGTTCCCAGGAGAAGGTGGTGGCTGGGCCCGCAGAGGGGCCCTGTGCAGACAGTCTGCTGTCTCTGTCGCCTGAACGCACACTTACGTGTTTACCTAGAAGGTCAGAGGTTTGTTGTCCCATTGAAAATGTGATGGGGAACCCATCAAGACAGAGTAGGGGGCGTGGGGAACTCAGCCCTTCCCGCCACTATTTTTAAATTTTAAACAGCTTCATTCTGTTCCCCTTTCCAGCAAAGAAGCTCTTAGCTTTATAAGACTTCGGGAAACATGTGCACATAGAGAACATTCTAACTAGACAGAGTTTTAAAAAGGACCAAACACCAGATAAGATGAAAATAAATTGTAGATGAATGAGTCAGTTCTCAGCGAAACTCCCTTCAGTCTGTTTTTCTCTGTTGTCAGACTGACTCACGGCACCAAAGTCCAGAAGCCCACAGGGTCTCTCTGTAAGCTGCTTAAAATTGTAATACCTTAACATTTCTGCCAAACTCTGTGGTTTTCAAAACACATTCATTTTTGCCCTGATTATCCTGTGTCATCTCTTGTAACTTCTTGCATATTATTTTTGTTCAAGGAACAAGTCAGAATTTGTGGTTTGTGTATTCCAGAGGGCCACTCTCGCCCCTGTGTGTAAGGAGAAAACCTTGTTGTCCTGTAAAAGCCTCCTTGGTCCAGGAGCCAGAGCCTGGCCTCGCCACCTTCCTCAGGGGGAGAAGGGCTCCGGGGAGCAGGGCTGACGGGGAATCCTGCCTCCCGGGAGGCATGGCCTGGGTGCGGACGTCAGGGGAGCCGGCCCCTGCTACACCAACCCTCAGTGGCCCAAAGGGACGTCAGCAGTCAGAGCAGAAGTCAGTAAGGCAGCAGTGGGGCAGCACACAGTGTAAACAGGAGTGACTGAACAGACAGACAGACTCCCATGGGGGACCCCGGAGCTCTCTGAGGGCTCCCCCTCCACTCGAGGCCCCGGGCACCTGCCCCCTGGAGGGAGGGCCGCACGGGGTGGACCTCCCTTCCCGTCCAGTTCTCTGGAAGGAAGGGAGAAGCACGTCCTCACCAGGTGTTGAGTCAGCACCAGCCAGGACGCATCCTGACCCCTGGAGTGGCGGGACCTGGCGGACACCCCCCTCCGGGGTCTTTGTTCCCAGGAGAAGGTGGTGGCTGGGCCCGCAGAGGGGCCCTGTGCAGACAGTCTGCTGTCTCTGTCGCCTGAACGCACACTTACGTGTTTACCTAGAAGGTCAGAGGTTTGTTGTCCCATTAAAAATGTGATGGGGAACCCATCAAGACAGAGTAGGGCGTGGGGCTCAGCTTCCCCGAGGGGACACGTCAGAAACCCTTGGACGAACACAACGACCCTCACTGGAAACTCCGGAAACTGGCAGCAGGACTCGTGTACAAGCACAGCCGAGGCCAGGCAGGAAGTGAGCAGAGAGCTCCCCTGCAAGCCACTGCGTGGCTGCAACAGGAGCCCCCCCACCCCACCCCGGCGCAACCCCACGACAGGGCTGTGAGGCCGCACCCAAGGCTGGGTCGGTGGAGCAAGGGCAGCGCCTGCGGGCTCTGCCTGCCCCGCGCCTGACTCTTGGGCAGGGTCCCCTGCAGGGAGAAGGGGAAGCACACAGCAGGAGCCCAGCCAGCCCAGACCTGGCTCGGGGCCGCTCCTCCAGCATCCTGGGGTCAGGTCCTCCCGACCCAGCTTCCAGCTCACCCTGAGCCAAGGCATGGCTCACGTCCCCCAGAGGTCTGTGCAGGGACACACGCTCATAACAACGCCCTTTAGTGTTCACCTGAATTCAGAGGAACTGCCCTCAGTTTAAGACCAAGAGAAAACCCCTGAAAAGCAATACAACTGAAATTTAAGATGCAACAGATAAAGTACTGGTTATAAAAACTGAAAGAGACGGGAAGACATGAGCACAGTGAGAATTTTCATAAGGAACCAGCAAGTACGAAAAACTCCCAGTCAGAGATGAGGAATTCAGTAGCTGAAATTAAGACCGCCCTGCAGAGTGACTGGCAGCCTAGTGCCCAGAAGAGCCGTCGGGGCCGGGGAGGACGGCAGAGATCAGCCTGGCACAGCTGACACTGGTGAGGGGCTGGGGAGACCTGGGGCGGGACAGCCCCCTGCGGGGCGGGGCTGCTTGGGACAGGCCCCTCCTGTCAGCCGGCACCGTCCTCAAGGTGTGTCCAGTCCGTGGTCTGTCTGGGAGGCAGGCAGCATTCTTTAAGGCTGCTTCTCAACAGCAGAGGTCAGAGCTGAAGTGAACAGAGACGAGAGAGCTGAAACTGAAGACAAGTGCGGTGCCTCAAAGTCCACGATAAGCCGAGAGAAAATGAAGTGCCCTGGGAATTGTTGATGCAGCAGCCAGAAACCGACGGGCGTGCCTCGAGCCCGGGGCTGGGGCGGCTTCCCCCAGGGCGAGGCCACGGGTCTGTGCACTGAGCCCAGGCGCCTCCACAGGGCTCACGTTTGCCTGCTGTCTGAATTGTCATGTTGTTGCAAAGATGATGAAAAGCCTCTGGGGAAGGTAACGTCTCACCAGAATCTTGACTTGCACCTGTTGACCACACTTGGCATTGCACACCATGGGTGTTTCCGCCCTGGCGAGTGTGACTGCCCGCAGCACGCTCCCTGCCGTCATGGTGCAGCCCTGCCTCCGCGGCACCCGGCCATTCGGGCTCCACGTGACCTGGTCACAGGTTCACAACATGACGGCACGGTGCAGGAGCTGTTCTCGGCCGGGGACAGTGACGGGGCCAGCAGCCCGCTTCCCGGGGGGCGGCGGGGCTGAGGCCGAGAGGAGCCAAGGCCCCCTCACGCCCCGTGATTCCCAGCACCTGTCCCTGGACAAGCTTCCCGCTGCCGTTCCTTTCTGGTGGGCTTACTCCCCCCGCCGCCTAAGCAGCCGTCAGTCTCCCTGCGGCCTGCTTTCCCTGCAGCCCCAGAGCCCTCGTTTTCAGCCACGTGCCCTGTAGGGGACTCGGCCCAGGTGCAGAGGGCCCATGCCCAGATCGTGGCGAGTGAACAGCTTTCCACCAGGGTTGTAGGAACTGTTCTGACTGCTCAGTGAACCCCTGTAAGCTGTCCTCCCTCCAGAGGTGCGGTGACGGCCGTGTGCCGTCGGCGTCAGCCTAGGGAAGCAGGCGTCGGCTCCTGGAAGCGCCCTGTGGGTCCCCAGCGGCACACGGAGGGCCGGGAGCCGCAGGCCTCTCCCGGGGCCGACACGCGGACCCACTGACGACTCGCTGCAGAGGACGGAGGCTCAGCCCGCGCAGGTCGAGCAGAGGGTGGAAACTGAGGTTTGCCCGCCAGAGCCAGAGACGCCGAGAGCCGCGCCGCGCGGTTCGTCTTCACGCTGCACTCTGTGAGAGAGCAGCCCCTCCTCAGTCTCGTCTGCACGTCTCAAGTCCCTGAGCTCAGGGCCCGGCGCTCTGTCGACGACACCCGAGTCAGGGCTCATGAGGAAGCCGCTCTCCTTCCAGCCCCGACACCACTCACGTCTTCCTTCAGGCCCTTCACAGAGCTTTAAAAAATTCTTAAAATCTTTTACATCACACCCTCAGAATACCTGGAACTGGAGCCTCCTGGATTCTTGTCTTTTTCTGGCTTGTTTTTTCACTTTGTTAAGCTGTTGCGGTGGCGGTGTGTGCCAGCGTGGCCAAGGGACGTGACAGCGGCTACTAACCAGCGAGACCGACCTCCACTCTGTGGGTCTGCGGTTGACCAGACGGACGGGGGCCGGCGACGGCCTCACGCTGACCCGTGAGTGGGGCCGTGCCGCGTGGTCACTGGTCTCCATGCTCCAGGGTGCCTGCTGACCTCCGGCCTGGGGCCACACCGCGGTTGGACACGAGGCTCAAGCTCAGGCGCTCCCTCCGTGCTGTGTGGACCGCTACTGTCTCTGACCTCTTCCGGTGGATCAGGGTGCTTTCAGCTGGCAGGAGGTGTGTGCCCACGACGCCGTGTCTGCCGTCTGCTCTTGTCTTGTGTGGCAGAGCGGCCTCGTACGCTGACGCTCGGGGGACGCCGTCGTGTTCTCCCAGCACGGCGCCACGGGACAGAGCCGACAGGTGGCGTCTGCCTTCCAGCAGCAGTGGTTTCACGGCCGAGTGAGACCTGCCGGGTGAGGACGCGTGCACGCAGCGTGTCGGGGAAGCAGACTTGGGTGGCTCAGGGTGACCGGTTTCAGGAGCAGGGAGACGGCACCCAGAGGAACCGCCGCGGAAACCGACGCCGTGATCTCGGGCTGTGTGCGCGCGGCCTGCGGGCTGCCGCTGCAGGGGTGAGCGCCCTTCAGAAGGAAGCCGCGCAGGGCGCACCTGGGGCGCAGGGCTGCGGCCTCCCGTTGTAAGCGCCGACTCTCCAGAGGGCGTGGGCAGGTTTAACGTGAGGGTGTGTTTGTTTAAGGAAGAGATGGAGCTTCAAAAGGCAGAATGTTTTGTAACCCTGAGTGCACTCCCTACATAGGGCTGTTAAATCCAGTCATGGCACTAGGCCAGACAGAGTCAACAGAGCACGTCCATGGCTCCCCTTGCCGGCTCAGCTCCCACCCGGAGATGCGCAGGGCCTGGCCACCTGCAGGCTCCGAACAGCACAGGCTCTGCCCGGCTGAGGGGCTGCCGAAGTGTTCAGTGCAGAGAAGGAAAGGAATTTCCCCTGTGCCTGATGTCCCGGCTCTCCCAGGCTGGCGGCAGAGGTGTGGCCGCCCAGCCCGGAGCTGAGGAAGCTCCCGCACAGCGCGAGGGGCGGCCCTGGCCTCTGGCCTCGGGAGCGCGCCCAGGCCGGCAGGGCCTGCCGGGAGCCATCGTGAAGGTCTTTAGACCACGGCGGGTGCACGGCCCGAGTCGCCGGGCTGCCGCAGCCAAGTGTGTGGCCAGTCACAGGCTGTCTTGGTGCTTCTGGGCCCTTCTAGTGCACCTGTGCTGAAGTGTGTATAGCCATCGTCAGCAAGCAGTCCGGGGCCCTTGGCCCTGCGTGACCATCCGTCTGTGTGGACCGCTACTGGTTGGATCGGGTGCCGTGGCAGGAGGTGTGTGCCCACGACGCCGTGTCTGCCGTCTGCTCTTGTCTTGTGTGGCAGAGCGGCCTCGTACGCTGACGCTCGGGGGACGCCGTCGTGTTCTCCCAGCACGGCGCCACGGGACAGAGCCGACAGGTGGCGTCTGCCTTCCAGCAGCAGTGGTTTCACGGCCGAGTGAGACCTGCCGGGTGAGGACGCGTGCACGCAGCGTGTCGGGGAAGCAGACTTGGGTGGCTCAGGGTGACCGGTTTCAGGAGCAGGGAGACGGCACCCAGAGGAACCGCCGCGGAAACCGACGCCGTGATCTCGGGCTGTGTGCGCGCGGCCTGCGGGCTGCCGCTGCAGGGGTGAGCGCCCTTCAGAAGGAAGCCGCGCAGGGCGCACCTGGGGCGCAGGGCTGCGGCCTCCCGTTGTAAGCGCCGACTCTCCAGAGGGCGTGGGCAGGTTTAACGTGAGGGTGTGTTTGTTTAAGGAAGAGATGGAGCTTCAAAAGGCAGAATGTTTTGTAACCCTGAGTGCACTCCCTACATAGGGCTGTTAAATCCAGTCATGGCACTAGGCCAGACAGAGTCAACAGAGCACGTCCATGGCTCCCCTTGCCGGCTCAGCTCCCACCCGGAGATGCGCAGGGCCTGGCCACCTGCAGGCTCCGAACAGCACAGGCTCTGCCCGGCTGAGGGGCTGCCGAAGTGTTCAGTGCAGAGAAGGAAAGGAATTTCCCCTGTGCCTGATGTCCCGGCTCTCCCAGGCTGGCGGCAGAGGTGTGGCCGCCCAGCCCGGAGCTGAGGAAGCTCCCGCACAGCGCGAGGGGCGGCCCTGGCCTCTGGCCTCGGGAGCGCGCCCAGGCCGGCAGGGCCTGCCGGGAGCCATCGTGAAGGTCTTTAGACCACGGCGGGTGCACGGCCCGAGTCGCCGGGGCTGCCGCAGCCAAGTGTGTGGCCAGTCACAGGCTGTCTTGGTGCTTCTGGGCCCTTCTAGTGCACCTGTGCTGAAGTGTGTATAGCCATCGTCAGCAAGCAGTCCCGGGGCCCTTGGCCCTGCGTGACCATCGCCACCGGTCATCCCCAGGGCTCCTCCTGGTAGATCTTACCACAGCTGCTGACAGGTAGAAATGGACGAATTCTAGTCACCTTTTCTGTTCCTCCTTTCTGTGAACAGTTACCTCATAAAAAGCAGGTGGAAAGGCCAGAAAGCACGAAGCAAGCCATGATTCATTAGTCGGGTAATCAGCTTGGGCTTGTGCTTGATGATAAAATCCTAAATACTTAGTCACAGACCAGAGGTTTGAAAGTCAGCTTGTGCAGAAAACAGCCACCTCATCCTTCCACTCCTGAACTTGGCCCTGCCGGCCCTCGGTACCGGTACCGAGTGGAGCACGTCGCCCGTGTGTTGACCACGCGCGACTCCATCCTCACAGCAGAGGTGACGCGCACCTGGGCTCGGACCCTGACACGCCTCGCTCACCAGTCAGGCCCTGTTCAGGCTGCTCAGCGGGCAGGTCCCGGGACCAGTTCCAAGGCCTGAACCGGCGGCTGGCCAGGCTAGCTCACAGGGCCCAGAGGCCGCACCTTCTGACAACTCTGACCGTTCAATTAGAAGCAGCCGTGGTTGGTCACGGGTAATGATAGGACATTTCAAATGCTCCAAGGAAGGAAATGGTGAGACAGGATAACACATCTGACCGGAAGCAACGTTTCAGTGTTTCCCTACAACTGCTGTCTGCATGAGGAGCCCTGGCCCGTAGGAAATGCACAAACTGGCTTCCTGTCTGACCACTCTTTCCGTGAAAGCCTGCATCCCAGAGACGCCGAGTGGAAGCTGCCTGTCTGGCTGCCATCAGCCACCACACGCCTTGTTAGTGACAGGCAGGCCCCTGGGGCCTTCCTCGTCCCTAGAAACTATTTTACTGTGAAATCTTGCTCAGGTAGTCCCTGTGGTGGGGACATGAATGGGGACGACAGTATTTAGGCCTGCGGTGAGATTGCCACCACCTCCTTGTTGATTCTGGCCACACTGTGGCCAGTGAGGGGCTGACCAGGGTGCGCTGGTGCTGCGGCTGTGTGTTCAAGCCAGGCCTCGGCTGGGCCGTGTCTGTGGGTCCGGCTCTGGGCCTGCCCTGAGCTCTGCGTTCCCAGCCTCCAGCCTTATGTGGTCCCCGTGCTTTTGGTCGAGTGGGTGATCTCCCCAAACCTGTCTGGGTCTAAATCTCTTAAGTTTGGTGAGATAGTATTAAAAAAAGCATTGAGACAAGCAGCAGCTCAGGGCCCGGGCACTGCGCAAGGCACCCTGAACCCTCCTCCTGCCGAGCTTGTGGTCACTAGGCCGAGCTCCCCCCGTGTGGACGTCTGTCTGTCTCTGTCCCGCTGTGTGTCCCTGCGTGAGCTGACTGACCGTCTCTCCGTTGGCAGGTATGCTTCAGAAGCAGCCTTCTGTCGACGACTTTGTGGATGCCCTCGTTTCCGACCTGGACCTGGACCTGGACCTCGAGACCTTCCTCGTGGACTCTACGTGAGGAACACTCTGAGTCCTTCAGACCGGGGTCATGGAGACACTGGTCTTGTTGTAAGTGCTGCAGCTGTGAACACTGTTGCTGACTTAAGGATCTTGGAATAAATAATTTTTTTTTTAAATTATGCTGGCTTTTAGCGTGTTTGGTGGATTCTTGAACAGAAGGCAGTCCACTCGGTGAGCAAGTCAGATAGGGTCTAGAGCACTGACAGGCCCAGGCACGCCCTCCACCCAGCCCTGGCCGGGACCGTTCCCTGCCCGGGACCTTAGCCTGCCCAAGACCTTCACTTGGCTAGAGACCGAGGCCTCTTTAGAAAGATTACACATACAGCTCCTTAGCCCGCTTTCTCAGGACAGCTACACAGCTGCCTTCAGAGTGGAGCGGTCGGTCACAGCGGCCGAGAAGCCACGCCTGGTTCCCAGAGTGTGTGCTGGGTGCCCTGGCCCTTCCTGCGTACCCAGGGAGGCACTGTCCAGGCGGCCTTCTGACCCGACCCTGAACAGACAGAAGTGCGGGCAGGTACAGAGAGCAGTGATGTGTCAGGCTCCGCCTCCGACAAATCCGGAACCCACATTACTGCGTACTGCATCGCCATATGCTAATTACAGGAAGGAGGGTTTGGGTTTTGGTGGTTTTTTTTCCCCCCAAGGTCAAGGTGAGTTTATTGTCCAAACAACATCCTCTGATAGCATCCAGAACCATTTTCAGGTCCAGCTTTAAGTGAGTCATTAAAAAAAACCAGGTTATTTCACTTAACCCTGAAGAGACAGGGCCTCAAGACAGAACCTCTGGCTAGGCAGCCTGTCCGCCCCACACGGCTCTCCGCGCTTCCTCCGCGTGTGCGCCCGCTCCCCCGCCCCGCCAGCTCTAAGAGCACGTGCTGAAAGGGACACTGACTCCACATGGCCTCAGACTGGTTTTAAAGCAGAGGAGTTACAGTAGAGACCAAAACGACAAGCTAGCAGAGAGGGGACTGAGGCCCACGGTACGAGGTGATGAATGTGATGCAGGAAATCCAGTGGCCCTGGGCACACTGGGGATTTCAGTCCGCCAGCACTAAGAAATAGACCCAATTTTTTAAAAACACAGATAGGCACCAATCAAAATACACGGGCCACAGTAAGGGCCTCCGTCAACGAGGCACTCCTCCCTGAAGCAGGCTGCCAGCAAAGCAACGAGCGGGGCAGAGACCTAAGCCAGAATACACGTCTGACCAGCGGCCAAGTCAGACTCGGACGCAGAGCCGCAGCTCCAGCTGAGGGGCGGTGGGAGGGGCAGTGCTTCATCAGCTTTCCCGCCTGTGGCTGCCCCACCCACGGCCGCTGTAGGTGAATGCCTGCCACAGGCAGAGCCGGGTACCTGCACCCTCCCTGCCCCAGGCTCTCTGCTGGTGGAATGGACGTGCCTGCCCAACACAAACGCTATCTCTCACCTGGGAAACACACCCGGAGAAGCTGACACCAACCTGCCGTCAGTTACAGGTAAGTCTGCAGAGGTGAACTGGCAGCTTCCGGGGGAAAAAGCGCTGAGCGCCTGGGCCTCTTCCCTTCTTCTTCAGTTGAGGGTGAGCAAGTGGCAAAGGAAGTCTGCAGGAAGCCTCAGAGAAAGGAAGGGAAGGTCATCTGAAAGATGCCGGCAGATCCCAGCTCTGAACATTGTTCTGACCTTTTGTTTGGTCCTGGGGTACAGCCGACTGACAATGTTGTTGATAGTTCCAGGGGAACAACAGTGAAGGGACTCAGCCACACGTATCCGCCTTTCTCTTCTCCCCTGAACTCCCCCCCAGTCCACACGGCCACGTGACACTGAGTAGAGTTCCCTGTTGCTTTAGAGTAGGTCCCTGTTGGTTACTCATTGTAAATAAAGACCTGTTGAACATTATTTTTAGAGGAACTAAGGCACGTTGCAGAAATGCCTCTGCTATTCTTTTTTCTTTTTTTTAATTTTTATTTTATTTTTTAGCCATGTGGCTTGCAGGATATTAGTTACCTGACCAGCGATTGAACCTGAGTCATGGCAGTGAAAGTACTGAGTCCTAACCACCAGACTGCCAGGGTCCCCGCTTCCTGTTTTTGTATTGCTGTTGTCATGCGTTTTAACTCCTTGGATTCTTTTTTTTTTTTCTTTTTTTTGGAGCGGGGAGCAAGGCAGGTTGGGGAGGGAGGGGGGCGGGAGGGCCACTTCTATTGGTCTTTCATTTATCTATTTTCATCCATCTTTGTTCTCTGGCCTGTGTGGGCCTCCCATCGCAGTGGCCTCTTTTGTCGCAGAGCACCAGCTCTGAGCTCACGCGCTCCAACTCAGTAATTGGACACATCGGTCCAGCCGCTCTGTGGCACGTAGGATCTTTGCAGGCCAGGGATTGAACCGGCGCCCCTTGCACTGCAAGGCGGTGTCCTTACCCACTGGACCACTAGGGAAGCCCCACCTCTGCTATTCTTTTTTTTTTTAAAGATTTATTTATTTATTATTTATTTTGGGCGGGGGCAGGTTGGGGAGGGAGAGGGGCGGGAGGGCCACTTCTATTGGTCTTTCATTTATCTATTTTCATCCATCTTTGTTCTCTGGCCTGTGTGGGCCTCCCATCGCAGTGGCCTCTTTTGTCGCAGAGCACCAGCTCTGAGCTCACGCGCTCCAACTCAGTAATTGGACACATCGGTCCAGCCGCTCTGTGGCACGTAGGATCTTTGCAGGCCAGGGATTGAACCGGCGCCCCTTGCACTGCAAGGCGGTGTCCTTACCCACTGGACCACTAGGGAAGCCCCACCTCTGCTATTCTTTTTTTTTTTTAAAGATTTATTTATTTATTATTTATTTTGGGCGGGGGTCAGGTTGGGGAGGGAGGGGAGCAGGTGGGCCACTTCTATTGGTCTTTCATTTCTCTGTTTTCATCCGTCTTTGTTCTTTGGCCCGTATGGGCCTCCCACTGCGGTGGCCTCTGTTGTCGCAGAGCGCTGGCTCTGGGCGCATGCGCTCCAGAGCTCCAGCTCAGTAATTGGACACATCAGTCCAGCCACTCCGCGGCACGTGGGATCTTCCCAGGCCAGGGATCGAACCGGCGTCCCTTGCACTGCAAGGAGGTGTCCCTATCCACTGGACCACCAGGAGAAGCCCTCTGCTATTCTTAATGAGACTTGAGAAACCACAGTTTTTATTAAGATAAACGCCATCAAGAAAGAACAAACAGAAATTTAAAAACAGAAACTAAAAAGGAAGATAGAATAAGAAAAAAGGAAACAAGGAGAAATTGATACACAGTGCAGTGATTTAAAACGTCATCAACAGAGAAGAGAACTGTCAAGGAGAAATGAGAAGCGCCTCAGGGCAGGCACGTGGTGGAGCGAGCAGGCAGGTTCACGGATGCAGACAGGAAGGCTGGGACCCCAGCTCCCATGCCCTGGACACCAAGCGCTGAGAACAGTGACCAGCACATAGCAGGAGCCCAGCTGAAGGCACATCCTTCAGTGAACTTAAGGAAACTTTCTGGGATGAAAAAATGAATGTGTAATGTAAGAGGGAATTCTTTCCAGCTGCTCAACAATGAAATGTGCAGAATAAATGCCACTAGACTATAAACCAATTAACAGAGTAAATTGTTCCTGTGTATATTTTACCATAATTTTTTAAAGCTACATAATACAAGCAAAGAGAAGCAAATCCAAACAAACAATGAAAAGATACTCCTCCCACCAAGACACAATCTGCATTTTCAAGAACTTAAACATAACTATGATTAAAATTATATGCCAAGTAATCCCCAGGGGGACATTCCCCAGGGTTTCCATGAGCTCAGAAGGGTCCCCTGTTCCTGCACTTAGGAAGCACAATCGAGCACTGACGGTATAGCACCCAGGTGGCAAGCCGGCTACTCTCACGTGTTTCATGAATGTAGGCCAAGCGCACCCAGCTTTGCTGGAAGACCTGCCAGGAACGTCACAGCCCTACACTGTATATAACAGGACATCCTATAGCCCTGGACTATACATGAAAGGACAGTCCTATAGCCCTGGACCATATATAATAGGACACGCCTACAGCCCTGGACTATATATAGCAGAATATTTATAGCCCTGGCCTCTGTTGTCGCAGGCGCTGGCTCTGGGCGCATGCGCTCCAGAGCTCCAGCTCAGTAATTGGACACATCAGTCCAGCCACTCCGCGGCACGTGGGATCTTCCCAGGCCAGGGATCGAACCGGCGTCCCTTGCACTGCAAGGAGGTGTCCCTATCCACTGGACCACCAGGAGAAGCCCTCTGCTATTCTTAATGAGACTTGAGAAACCACAGTTTTTATTAAGATAAACGCCATCAAGAAAGAACAAACAGAAATTTAAAAACAGAAACTAAAAAGGAAGATAGAATAAGAAAAAAGGAAACAAGGAGAAATTGATACACAGTGCAGTGATTTAAAACGTCATCAACAGAGAAGAGAACTGTCAAGGAGAAATGAGAAGCGCCTCAGGGCAGGCACGTGGTGGAGCGAGCAGGCAGGTTCACGGATGCAGACAGGAAGGCTGGGACCCCAGCTCCCATGCCCTGGACACCAAGCGCTGAGAACAGTGACCAGCACATAGCAGGAGCCCAGCTGAAGGCACATCCTTCAGTGAACTTAAGGAAACTTTCTGGGATGAAAAAATGAATGTGTAATGTAAGAGGGAATTCTTTCCAGCTGCTCAACAATGAAATGTGCAGAATAAATGCCACTAGACTATAAACCAATTAACAGAGTAAATTGTTCCTGTGTATATTTTACCATAATTTTTTAAAGCTACATAATACAAGCAAAGAGAAGCAAATCCAAACAAACAATGAAAAGATACTCCTCCCACCAAGACACAATCTGCATTTTCAAGAACTTAAACATAACTATGATTAAAATTATATGCCAAGTAATCCCCAGGGGGACATTCCCCAGGGTTTCCATGAGCTCAGAAGGGTCCCCTGTTCCTGCACTTAGGAAGCACAATCGAGCACTGACGGTATAGCACCCAGGTGGCAAGCCGGCTACTCTCACGTGTTTCATGAATGTAGGCCAAGCGCCCCCAGCTTTGCTGGAAGACCTGCCAGGAACGTCACAGCCCTACACTGTATATAACAGGACATCCTATAGCCCTGGACTATACATGAAAGGACAGTCCTATAGCCCTGGACCATATATAATAGGACACGCCTACAGCCCTGGACTATATATAGCAGAATATTTATAGCCCTGGGCTGTAAAGGACATTCCTGATATCCCTGGACTGTATATAAAAGTCATGCCCAAGACCTTAGACTTTATATAACTGGACACTCGACGAGCCCTGGATAGTATATAACAAGACACTCATACAGGCCTGGACTATATATAAAGGAAACTCCTCATAGCCCTGGACTGTATATAAAGGACACTTCGAAGGCCCTAGACTGTATATAATCAGACATTTGCACAGCCCTGGACCATATATAAAAGGACACGCCTACAGCCCCGGACTGTAAATAATAGCACACTCCTACAGCCCGAGACTATATATTATAGGACACTCCTGAAGTCCTGGACTATTTCTAACAGTAACACTTCTCACAGGCCTTGTCTCTGTATAACAGGATACTCGTATAGCCCTGGACTAGAAATAACTGGACACACCTATACCGATGGGCTGTATACAACAGCACCCCTGTACAGACCTGGACTGTATATAACAGGACACTCCAACACCCTTGGACTGTAAATAACAGGAAACTCCTACATCTCTGGACTGTATATAACAGGACACACCTATACCCATGGACTGTATATAAAAAGACACACCTACATCACTGTACTGTATACAGTGTGACACTCCTACAGCCCTGGCCTGCATGTAAGAGGACACTCCTATAGCCCTGGACTATATATTATCGGACAGTCCTACAGCCCTTAACAGGCCACTCCTGACAGGCCTGGACTATATATAATAGGACCCTCCTACAGCACTGGACTGTATATAATAGGACAACCGTGCAGCCCTGGTCTGTATATAACAGGGCGCTCCTACAGACCTGGACCCTATGTAACAGGACACTTCTACAACCCTAAAGAATATGTAACGGGACACGCTTAGAGCCCTGGACTTATATGACACTCCTATAGCCCTCGACTGTGTATTAAAGGGCAGTCTTACAGCACTGAACTGTAAACAGGACACTCCTGCATGCCTGGTCTGTATATAACAGGACACTCCTACAGCCCTGGACTTTATGCAACAGGACACTCCCTCAGCCGGGTACTCCATGCAACAGGACACTCCTACAGCCCTGGGGTCTCACTGCTAAATTCATCCGGCCAGAGACAGCGGGCCTCCCTGTAAACCCGACAGACAGTGCAGAGAAGTTCTGAGAAGCCAAGGCTGAGATGCAGATGGCGTTCTAGATCCATGAGGGCTTCAGAAACATCTCTGCTTTGTACTCTTTCTTTAAAAACCACAAGAAGAATAATTTACATTAAGAATCTAAGCAGAGGAAACCTCTGAGAAGCTTCTTAGGAGGGTTCCCTGCCTCTCTTTCCACACAACTGGATAGAATATATAATATAGATAGATATAATCTGTAATAGGAGATTATTTTATTATGAATGCTTTTTCCTATGATGGGAGTAGCCTATAACATATAGCAGTTCCTCTGGAAAAGTTCTCTCCAGTACTTAACGGTTTACCTACCACCAGCTTCCAAAAAATCCTATTTAAACCTCTTAGGAATACATAAACAAGAAAAATTAACCTCGAGAAAGAATTAGAGGATAATGACTATAATGTTAATATGACTGATTTTAGTGTTGACATTCTGGCATTTTATTTTTTTTTGCTGTTTCAAAATTAAAGAAAAAAAAAAAAGGCAATGTGCTCATTTTAATTTAAATTAAAATTTACAAAGAGATTCATCATGACAGAACCAAACATGTCTCCAGTTCTGAAGGAACACCCAGCAGACACTTCCCGACCACGGTGAACAACGGGCACTAGCCCTTGAGCCCGTCACCCGTGCTCCCAGCCAGGCCACACGACTCAGTCAGCCCCGGGGCCTAATCCATCGTGATGGAAACCTCTAACCCCATTCCTCAAAGACGGAAACACAGAACCACCATGTGATCCAGCCATTCCACTCCTTGTTTTCTACCCAAAGTTACTGAAAGCAGGAACTCATTTGCACACTATCATTCAATGAATCTACGAGGCAGGCTGTGTAGGGACACCCAAGACGCTTGGGCCATGGGGGGGTTCTGACAAGGCGTGGTCCACTCGAGGAGGGAAGGGCACCATGTCAGCATCCCTGCCTTGAGAACTCCATGAACAGTATGAAAAGGCAAAAAGGTCGATCGGTGCCCAATATGTTACTGCAGGAGAGCAGAGAAATAGCTCCAGAAGGAATGAAGGGGCTGAGCCCAAGCAGAAACAACGCCCAGCTGTGGACGTGTCTGGTGGTGAAAGGAAAGTCCGATGCTGTAAAGAACACTATTGCAGGACTTCCCTGGTGGTCCAGTGGGTAAGAACATTGCTTTGCAATGCAAGGGGTGCCAGTTCGATCCCTGGCCTGGGAAGATCCCACGTGCTGTGGAACAGCTGGACTGATGTATCCAACTACCAAACCAGAACTCTGGAGTGCATGCGCCCAGAGCCAGTGCTCTTCGACGAGAGGCCACTGCGATGGGAGGCCCACACAGGCCAAAGAACAAAGATAAATGAATGAAAGACCAATAGAAGTGGCCAAAAAGAAAAAAAAACACTATTGCTCAGGATCCTGGAATGTTAGGTCCACGAATCAAGGTAAACTGGAAGTGGTCAAACAGGAGATGGCAATAGTGAACATTATCATTTTAGGAATCATCTAACTAAAATGAACCAGAATGGGCGAGTTTAATTCAGATGACCATTACATCTACTACTGTGGGCAAGAATCCTTTAAAAGAAATGGTGTGGTCCTCAGAATCAACAGGAGTCCAAAATGCAGTACTTGGGTGCAATCTCAAAAATGACAGAATGATCTCAGAGCTGGAAGAGAAGAAAAGCAAAAGGCAAAAGAGAAAAGGAAAGATACACCCATCTGAATGCAGAGCTCCATCGAACAGCAAGGAGAGATAAGAAAGCCTTTCTAAGTGAATCAGCCCGGGGCCTAATCCATCGTGATGGAAACCTCTAACCCCATTCCTCAAAGACGGAAACACAGAACCACCATGTGATCCAGCCATTCCACTCCTTGTTTTCTACCCAAAGTTACTGAAAGCAGGAACTCATTTGCACACTATCATTCAATGAATCTACGAGGCAGGCTGTGTAGGGACACCCAAGACGCTTGGGCCATGGGGGGGTTCTGACAAGGCGTGGTCCACTCGAGGAGGGAAGGGCACCATGTCAGCATCCCTGCCTTGAGAACTCCATGAACAGTATGAAAAGGCAAAAAGGTCGATCGGTGCCCAATATGTTACTGCAGGAGAGCAGAGAAATAGCTCCAGAAGGAATGAAGGGGCTGAGCCCAAGCAGAAACAACGCCCAGCTGTGGACGTGTCTGGTGGTGAAAGGAAAGTCCGATGCTGTAAAGAACACTATTGCAGGACTTCCCTGGTGGTCCAGTGGGTAAGAACATTGCTTTGCAATGCAAGGGGTGCCAGTTCGATCCCTGGCCTGGGAAGATCCCACGTGCTGTGGAACAGCTGGACTGATGTATCCAACTACCAAACCAGAACTCTGGAGTGCATGCGCCCAGAGCCAGTGCTCTTCGACGAGAGGCCACTGCGATGGGAGGCCCACACAGGCCAAAGAACAAAGATAAATGAATGAAAGACCAATAGAAGTGGCCAAAAAGAAAAAAAAAAAAAAAACACTATTGCTCAGGATCCTGGAATGTTAGGTCCACGAATCAAGGTAAACTGGAAGTGGTCAAACAGGAGATGGCAATAGTGAACATTATCATTTTAGGAATCATCTAACTAAAATGAACCAGAATGGGCGAGTTTAATTCAGATGACCATTACATCTACTACTGTGGGCAAGAATCCTTTAAAAGAAATGGTGTGGTCCTCAGAATCAACAGGAGTCCAAAATGCAGTACTTGGGTGCAATCTCAAAAATGACAGAATGATCTCAGAGCTGGAAGAGAAGAAAAGCAAAAGGCAAAAGAGAAAAGGAAAGATACACCCATCTGAATGCAGAGCTCCATCGAACAGCAAGGAGAGATAAGAAAGCCTTTCTAAGTGAACAGTGCAAACAGATGAAAGCAACAGAATGGAAAAGACCAGACATCTCTTCAAGAAAATTAGACACCAAGCAACACTTCATGCAGAGGTAGGCACCATAAAGGACAGAAACAATATGGACCTAAAGAAGCAGAAGATATTAAGAAGAGGTGGCAAGAATACACAGAAAAACTGTACCAAAAAAAGATCTTAATGGCCTTGATAACCACAATGGTGTGTTCACTCACCTAGAGCCAGACATCTTGGAATATGAAGTCAAGTGGGCCTTAGGAAGCATTACTACAAACAAAGCTAGTGGAGGTGATGGAATTCCAGCTTAGCTGTTTCAAATCTTAAAAGATGATGCTGTTAATGTGCTACACTCAGTATACCAGCAAATTTGGAAAACTTGGCAGTGGCCTCAGGACTGGAAAAGGTCAGTTTTCATTCCAGTACCAAAGAAGGGCAATGCCAAGGAATGCTCAAACTACCACACCATTGCACTCACTTCTGCGCTAGCAAAGTAATGCTCAAAATCCTCCAGGCTAGCTCATGTATCCTTAAGTATATGAACTGAGAACCTCCAGATGTACAAGCTGGATTTAAAAAAGGCAGAGGAACTAGAGATCAAATTGCCAACATCTACTGAATCATAGAAAAAGCAAGGGAATTCCAGAAAAACATCTACATCTGCTTCCGTGACTATGCTAAAGCCTTTGTCTGTGTGAATCACAACAAACTGTGGACAATCCTTACAGAGATGGGAACACCAGACACCTAACCTGCCTCCTGTGAAACCTGTGTGTAGAACAAGAAGCCACAGTCAGAACCAGACAGAATGACGGATTGGTTCCAGATTGGGCAAGGACTACATCAAGGCTGTATATCGTCACCCTGCTTATTTAACTTATATACAGAGTACATCATGTGAAATGCTGGTCTGGATAATGCACAAGCTGGAGTCAAGATTGCTGGGAGAGATACCAATAACCTCAGCTTTGCAGATGACACCACCCTTATGGCAGAAAGCCAAGAGGAACTAAAGAGCCTCTGGATGAAGGTGAAAGAGGAGAGTCTGAGCAAGCACTGGGAGATAGTGAAGCACAGGGAAACCTGGCATGCTGCAGTCCACAGGGTCGCAGAGTCAGGCACGACCGAGCAACTTAACTGATCACTGATGAACATCTAGATGCAAAAATCCTCAACAAAATTCTAGCAAACAGAATTCAACAACACATTAAATAGCTCATACACCCTGATCAAGCCAGGTTTATTTCAGGGATGCAAGGATTCTTAAATATATGCAAACCAATGTGATACACCATATTAACAAACTGAAAGATCAAACTATATGATAATCTCAGTAGATACAGAAAATGCCTCTGACAAAATACAGCATTTATGATTAAAAAAACAAAGTCTTCAAAAAATGGGCATAAAAGTATTCCCTCTAAGATCGGTGACAAGGGTGTCCACTCTCACCACTATTATTCAGCATGGTTTTGGAAGTCCCAGCTATGGCAATTAGAGAAGAAAAAGAACTAACAGGAATCCAGATTTTAAAAGAAGTAACACTCTCCCTGTTTGCAGATGACAGGATACACAGAAAACCCTAAAGACAAGATCAGAAAATGACTTGAGCTAATCTGTGAGCTCAGCAAAGTTGCAGGATACAAAACCAACACACAGAAATTGCTCTCATTCCTACATACTAACAATGAAAATTTAGAAAGAGAAATGAAGGAATCAATTCCATTCACCAATGCAACAAAAAGAAAAAAAAAATCTAGGAATAAACCTATCTAAGGAGACAAAAAACTATACAGACACTGATGAAAGAAATCAAAGATGATATTCTACGTTCCTGGGTTGGAAGAATCAATATTGTGAAAATGACTATACTACCAAATGCAATTTACAGAGTCAGTGTGATCCCTATCAGGTTACCAATGACGTGTTTCACACAACTGTAACAAAAAAAATTACACTTTCATATGGAAACACAAAAAACTCCAAATAATCAAAGCAGTCTAGCAAAAGAAGAATGGAGCTGGAGGAATCAACCTTCCTGACCTCAGACTATACTACAAAGTGACAGTCATCAAGACAGTATGGTACTGGCACAAAAACAGAAAAATAGACCAATAGAACAAGATAGAGAGCCCGGTGATAAACCCACACACTTATGAGTACCTTATTTTTGACAAAGGAGGCAAGAATATACAATGGGGCAAAGACAGCCTCTTCAATAAGTGATGTTGGGAAAACTG
This sequence comes from Tragulus kanchil, assembly GCA_022376925.1. Lineage (NCBI taxonomy): Eukaryota > Metazoa > Chordata > Mammalia > Artiodactyla > Tragulidae > Tragulus > Tragulus kanchil. The sequence goes on along the minus strand of JAIOJX010000003.1, from coordinate 55,507,167 downwards.
GACATCTACATTTAAGAGGATGAAACTAGAACATTTCCTAACATCATATACAAGATAAACTCAAAATGCATTAAAGATCTAAATATAAGACCAGACACTATAAAACTGTTAGAGGAAAACACAGGCGGAATACTCGATGGCATAAATCAAAGCAGGATCCTCTATGACCCCCCTCTAGAGCAAAAGAAAGAAAAACAAAAATAAACAAGTGGGACCTAATTAAACCTAAAAACTTTTGCACAGCAAAGGAAACTATACACAAGGTGAAAAGACAACCCTCAGAATGGGAGAAAACAATAGCAAATGAAACAACTGACAAAAAATTAATTTCCAAAAGCATGGTTTTGGAAGTCCCAGCTATGGCAATTAGAGAAGAAAAAGAACTAACAGGAATCCAGATTTTAAAAGAAGTAACACTCTCCCTGTTTGCAGATGACAGGATACACAGAAAACCCTAAAGACAAGATCAGAAAATGACTTGAGCTAATCTGTGAGCTCAGCAAAGTTGCAGGATACAAAACCAACACACAGAAATTGCTCTCATTCCTACATACTAACAATGAAAATTTAGAAAGAGAAATGAAGGAATCAATTCCATTCACCAATGCAACAAAAAGAAAAAAAAAATCTAGGAATAAACCTATCTAAGGAGACAAAAAACTATACAGACACTGATGAAAGAAATCAAAGATGATATTCTACGTTCCTGGGTTGGAAGAATCAATATTGTGAAAATGACTATACTACCAAATGCAATTTACAGAGTCAGTGTGATCCCTATCAGGTTACCAATGACGTGTTTCACACAACTGTAACAAAAAAAATTACACTTTCATATGGAAACACAAAAAACTCCAAATAATCAAAGCAGTCTAGCAAAAGAAGAATGGAGCTGGAGGAATCAACCTTCCTGACCTCAGACTATACTACAAAGTGACAGTCATCAAGACAGTATGGTACTGGCACAAAAACAGAAAAATAGACCAATAGAACAAGATAGAGAGCCCGGTGATAAACCCACACACTTATGAGTACCTTATTTTTGACAAAGGAGGCAAGAATATACAATGGGGCAAAGACAGCCTCTTCAATAAGTGATGTTGGGAAAACTGGACATCTACATTTAAGAGGATGAAACTAGAACATTTCCTAACATCATATACAAGATAAACTCAAAATGCATTAAAGATCTAAATATAAGACCAGACACTATAAAACTGTTAGAGGAAAACACAGGCGGAATACTCGATGGCATAAATCAAAGCAGGATCCTCTATGACCCCCCTCTAGAGCAAAAGAAAGAAAAACAAAAATAAACAAGTGGGACCTAATTAAACCTAAAAACTTTTGCACAGCAAAGGAAACTATACACAAGGTGAAAAGACAACCCTCAGAATGGGAGAAAACAATAGCAAATGAAACAACTGACAAAAAATTAATTTCCAAAATATTCAAGCAGCTTATACAACTCAACAACAAAAGAAAACAAAACAAAACAAAAAAATCAAAAAATGGGAAAAAGACCTAAACAGACATCTCTCCAACTAAGACATACACATGGCCAAAAACACATGAAAAGATACTCAACATCACTCATTATTAGAGAAATGCGGATCAAGACTACAGTGAGATACTACCTCACACCAGTCAGAATGACCATCATCAAAAAGTCTACAAACAATAAGTACTAGACAGGGTGTGGAGAAAAGATACTAATGCATATGTATGGAATCCAGAAAGATGGTACTGACAAATTTATTTACAGGGCAGCAATGGAGAAACAGACACAGAGAAGAGACTTATGGACACAGCTGGGGGCGGCCGGAGGAAGGAGAGGGTGAGATGTATGGAGAGAGCAACATGGAAACGTACGTTACCATACGTGAAAGAGACAGCCGATGGGAATTTGCTGTCTGGTTCAGGGAACACAGACAGGGGCAGTGTAACCTAGAGGGGTGGGATGGAGGGAGAGGGAGACAGGCTCACAAATCATATACACCTAGGAATGGTTCATGTTGATATTTGGCAGAAAACAACAAAATTCTGTAAAGCAATTATCCTTCAACTAGAAAATAAAGACATTTTAAAAAAGGATTGCTGGGAGAAATATCAACAACTGATATGCAAATGATACCACCCTGATGGCAGAAAACAAAGAGGAACTAAAGAGCTGAAGGTGAAACTGAAGGAACTGAAGGAACTGAAGGTGAAAGAGGAGAGTGAAAAAGCTGGCTTAAAACTCAACATTCAAAAACGAAGATTGGGCTTCCCAGATGGTCCAGTGGGTAAAGAGTCCACCTTGCAGTGCAAGGGGCGCCAGTTCGATCCCTGGCCTGGGGGGATCCCATGTGCCACAGAGCAACTGGACCAACATGTCCAATTACCAAGCCGGGGCTCTGGAGCGCATGCTCTGGTGCTCTGGAGCAGGAGAGGCCACTGCGATGGGAGGCCCACACAGGCCAAAGAACAAAGATGGATGAAAATAAAAATGAAATGAAAGACCAATAGAAGTGGCCAAAAAACGCCGAAGATCATGGCATCAAGTCCCATCACTTCATGACAAATAGATGGGCAAACAATGGAAACAGTGACAGACTTTATTTTCGTAGACATGAACACTGCAGACGGTGACTGCAGCGATGAACTTAGAAGACACTTGCTCCTTGGAAGAAAAGCTATGACAAACCTAGGCAGTGTACTAAAAAGCAGAGACAGGGCTTCCCTAGTGGTCCAGTGGGTAAGGCGTCTGCCTTGCAGTTCAAGGGACACTGGTTCGATTCCTGGCCCAGGAAGATCCCATGTGCCGCGGAGCAGCTGGACGGTTGTGTCCAATTGAAGCCAGCACTCTGGAGCGCAAGAGCCCAGAGCCAGTGCTCTGTAGCGAGAGAGGCCACTGCAATGGGAGGCCCACACATGCCTACGAATAAAGATGGATGAAACTAAATAAAAAACCAATCAAAGAGGCCAAAATTTCAAAAAATGGTAGACATCACTTTGCTAACAAAGGCCTGTATAGTCAAAGCTATGGTTTTCCCAGTGGTCATGTAGGGATGTGAGACCTGGAACATAAAGAAGGCTGGGCACCAAAGAATTAATGCTTTTAAACTGTGTCATTGGAGAAGACTGTTAGTCCCCTGGACCGCAAGGAGATCAAACCAGTCAATCCTAAAGGAAATCTACCCTGAATATTCATTGGAAGGACTGATGCTGAAGCTCCAATACTTTGGCCACCCGACACGAAGGTCTGACTCACTGGAAAAGACCCTGATGCTGTGAAAGATAGAAGACAGAAGGAGAAGGGGATGACAGATGGCAAGAGGGTTGGATGGCATCACCGACTCAATGGACGTGAGTTTGAGCCAGCTCCAGCAGAGGGTGAAGGACAGGGAAGCCTGGCACGCTGCCGTCCATAGGGTCGCCAAGAGTCAGACACGACTGAGCAGCTGAACAACCAGCATCACAGCAGCATTATTTACAATAGCCAAAAGGTGGGAATGCCCTCAGTGCCCACCATCAGGTGAATGGGTACACAAACTGCCGTGTCTGTGTAATGGAACATCATTTGACCATAAAAAGGAAGGAAGTTCTGATCCCTGCTACAACATCAAATCATGCTAAGGAAAAGTAACCAGACACAAGACGACAAATACTGTATGATTCTACTTTTATGAAATACCTAAAATATGAAAACTGATAGAGACAAAAATTAAAATAGACGTACCATGGGCTAAGGAGTGGGGTAATACGGGAGCTATCCTAGCATAACACAGTTTCTATTTCTAGTGACAAAAACTTCTGGAATTAGAGTGTGGTGAGGATTGCCCAACAATACAAATGGAATGAATGTTCCCTTAGTAATGGCTAAGATGGAAAATGTTGTGTTTGTACATTTACCACAATGTTAGGTAGTTAAGCAATATACCAAAGTCATACATTGGCTTATATACTTTTTTTTTTGCCGGGGGGGGGGGCGGTGGTGGGTAGTGGGGAGGGAGGGGAGCAGGCAGGCCACTTCTATTGGTCTTTCATTTGTCCATTTTCATCCATCTTTGTTCTTTGGCCCGTGTGGGCCTCCCATCGCGGTGGCCTCTGTTGTCGCAGAGCACCGGCCCTGGGCGCATGCGCTCCAGAGCTCCGGCTCAGTAATTGGACACATTGGTCCAGCCGCTCCGCGGCACATGGGATCTTCGCAGGCCAGGGATCGAACTGGCACCCCTTGCACTACAAGGCGGTGTCCCCACCCACTGGACCACCAGGGAAGCCCTGGCTTATATACTTTAAACGAGTAAAGCTAATTATATGTGAACTGAGCGACTGAACTGAACGCCTTCAGAAATACGTGAAATACTGTCACATAGAATGAAGACTGTTTTTTTTCTTGTCATGCAATCTAACTCTGTGAATTTATCTTCTTCCCACAAGATTTTTAGAAACATGAACACTTTGTTGACTCTCCGATTAGAGTGAATGCAGAGTTGAGCTAGCCTGAATAAAGTGGACAATTTCTTATAAAGATTCTGCTGGAATGTCTTCCAGCCACTGAGGACAGTCGGCAGTAGTCAGGCTGCTTTGGCTGCAACTAATATGGGTCAAGAACCAACCAACAAGGAAAACACTGCCATTCCTCCTGGTTAGGGGTGACCAAGGAGAAACAGCCTTACAATGCTTCCTGTGCTGAAAATTCGGCCAGTTCCGGACTCACTGCTCCAGGTGGGACGTTCAGAGCCACATCTGCTCACTTTCCTTATGAAAGGGACCTGGGCCCCTAGCTCTTAAAAGAAGGGTTGTCTTCTAGAAGTTGACATTTCCCTTTCCTAGCTGATGTATTTCCAAGGATCGTATGTCAGAAGGGACTGGACTAGGAGTTAGAAACTCCAAGCTCAGGGCCCCGAGTCAGTTCAACTCTTGGAGAAGACACTGAGACAGGAAGTCCCTGGGGGAAATGCCTCAGGATTCACGGGGAGCAGCAGAGGAAGCAGGAGGAGCCTGCAGACACCAACGCGGGTCTGACATCTGTAAGGCAGGAGGCGGTTCTGCTCAGCCCAGCCCCGTGTGGGGTCCCCAAGTCAAAACTGCCCATCCCAGGGATCTGCATCCTGCAGAAATAACCCAGCATTCATAGGGAAGTGGACTCCAAACAAACAAAACCATCTTGAGAAAGACCGAATTGGAGAACTCACACTCCCTACTACAGATTTACACCAGTCAAGAGAGTGCAGAACTGGCATTTGCTGCTGTGCGGTCACTCAGTCACGTCCGACTCGTTTGTGACCCCGTGGACTGCAGCCCGCCAGGCTCCTCTGTCCATGGGCATCTCCAGACAAGAATACCGGAGTGGGCCGCCATTTCCTTCTTAGGGGATCTTCCCAGGGATGGAACCCAGGTCTCCTGTATTGGCAGGTGGGGTCTTTACCACCGAGTCACCTGTGATAGGGACAGACATACAGACAGATAGAACAGAGCTGAGAGTTGAGAAATGAAGTTGGCATTTGTGCCCAACTGACTTTTGACAAGGGTACTAAGAATTCAGTGGGGAAGAGGATACTCTTTTCAACAAATCAGAACAGCTGAATATGCACACACACAAGAATGAAATTGTACCTCTACTTGACACCGTATACAAAAATGTACTCAGAATGGAAGAAGGCCTTAAATGTAAGAGCTAAAACTATAAATGTAGCTATAACAACAAAAGAAAAATACATTGAATTGCATCAGAATTTTCAACTTTTCAATCTGTAAATGAAACCAACAAGAAAAGGGAAACACAAATCCACAGAATGGGAGAAAATACTGCAAATCATCTCTCTGATAAGGGATTTGTGTGCAGATATGGCAAGAACTTTTGTGAATCAGTAATCAAAAGACAACCCAATTAAAAATGGCAAAGGATCTGAATGGACATTTCTCCAAGGAATATATACAAACAGCCATACAAATAAGCTGGTGAAATGCTCCAAATCATCCTCCACTGGACTAGGAGTTAGAAACTCCAAGCTCAGGGCCCCGAGTCAGTTCAACTCTTGAGAAGACACTGAGACAGGAAGTCCCTGGGGAAATGCCGGGGAGCAGCAGAGGAAGCAGGAGGAGCCTGCAGACACCAACGGGTCTGACATCTGTAAGGCAGGAGGCGGTTCTGCTCAGCCCAGCCCCGTGTGGGGTCCCCAAGTCAAAACTGCCCATCCCAGGGATCTGCATCCTGCAGAAATAACCCAGCATTCATAGGGAAGTGGACTCCAAACAAACAAAACCATCTTGAGAAAGACCGAATTGGAGAACTCACACTCCCTACTACAGATTTACACCAGTCAAGAGAGTGCAGAACTGGCATTTGCTGCTGTGCGGTCACTCAGTCACGTCCGACTCGTTTGTGACCCGTGGACTGTAGCCTGCCAGGCTCCTCTGTCCATGGGATTCTCCAGACAAGAATACCGGAGTGGGCCGCCATTTCCTTCTTAGGGGATCTTCCCAGGGATGGAACCCAGGTCTCCTGTATTGGCAGGTGGGGTCTTTACCACCGAGTCACCTGTGATAGGGACAGACATACAGACAGATAGAACAGAGCTGAGAGTTGAGAAATGAAGTTGGCATTTGTGCCCAACTGACTTTTGACAAGGGTACTAAGAATTCAGTGGGGAAGAGGATACTCTTTTCAACAAATCAGAACAGCTGAATATGCACACACACAAGAATGAAATTGTACCTCTACTTGACACCGTATACAAAAATGTACTCAGAATGGAAGAAGGCCTTAAATGTAAGAGCTAAAACTATAAATGTAGCTATAACAACAAAAGAAAAATACATTGAATTGCATCAGAATTTTCAACTTTTCAATCTGTAAATGAAACCAACAAGAAAAGGGAAACACAAATCCACAGAATGGGAGAAAATACTGCAAATCATCTCTCTGATAAGGGATTTGTGTGCAGATATGGCAAGAACTTTTGTGAATCAGTAATCAAAAGACAACCCAATTAAAAATGGCAAAGGATCTGAATGGACATTTCTCCAAGGAATATATACAAACAGCCATACAAACAGGTGCACAAATAAGCTGGTGAAAAATGCTCCAAATCATCCTCCACCAGGGAAATGCAGACCCAACCCACAGAGATACAGCACTTCACAGGGACGAGCGTGGCCCGAGCCACAAAGGCAGTAACAAGTGTTGGCCAGAACTGGGGGACCCGGAACCCTCCAGCGTTACCAACGGGGATGTGAGACGAGAAAGCTGCTTTGGAAAAACACTTGGGCAGTTCCTCAAAAAGTTAGACATGGGGTTATAATATGACTCAGAAATTCCACCCTGGTATATACCCAAGAAAATGAGGTATGAATATAGTATCTATCAAGTATATTTGACATGTGTATCAATATAACCCATTTATACTTACATACATGAAATATGCCCACCCCAAAATCTCCACACACATGTTCATAGAAACTTTATTCATAAGAGCCCAAAAGTATAACCAACCCACAGTTCATCAACTGATGAGCAGCATAACCACGCAGTGGAGTATTATTCAGCAGTACGCAGAAACTATTGTTACATGCTACAACATGGATGAACCCCAAAGACATAATGATAACTGAAGGCCACAAACTGTGTTGATTCCAATCCTTGTCCAGAATAGCCAATTCTGTAGAGACAGACACTAGACTAGTGGCTGCCGAGGCTGGGGGCAGAGGAAATGGTGAGTCAGTGTCAAGAGGTTGGGGGCTTCTTTTAGGGAAGAAGAGACTGTCCTAGAATTAGTGGCGATGGCTGCATAAATCCTTGAATACCCTAAAACCCACTGAATTATACACATGAAATGAGGGAACTTTGAGGTGTGTGAATTGTACCTCAATTAAACTGTTGAAAACTAAAAAAGAAATGGTCAGCCATCGACTGGATGAGCCCAGGGGAAACAGAGCCCCATAATGCAGGGGCAGGACTCGAGGCAAAGCTGGAACCGAGGCCTCCTAAAATTGAGTTCCTCTGCCAAGTGTATGGTTAACCTCTGTATCCAAAACGTTATTCCCTTTCTTGTTCCTGTACCTAGTCCCCTTCAAGAATGGTGGTGGTTGAGTCGCTAAGTTGTGTCTGAGTCTTTGCGACCCCATGGACCTCTCTGTCCATGGGATTCTCCAGGCAAGAATACTGGAGTGGGTTGCCATTTCCTTCCCCAGGGGATCTTCCCCACCTATGGATCAAACCTGGGTCTCTTGCACTGCAAGCAGATACTTTACCAACTGAGCTACCAGGGAAGCCCAATTCCCTTAATGTCATTCAAGTGTAAACAGATAGGCATTATGATTCTAGGGGGAAAAAGCGTCAGTTTGGGAGGCCAGTCTGCTCCTGGCTACATGGATGACTTTGAGGCTAGTGATGCTTCTTCCTCATCAGCTACTGTGTGGGGCGTAACAGGGTGCAGCTGTGAAAACCTGGCTGCTGACCTGCAGCGATGCAGCCCTAGGCTAGAAACCATGCACTGTATCAATATAACCCATTTATACTTACATACATGAAATATGCCCACCCCAAAATCTCCACACACATGTTCATAGAAACTTTATTCATAAGAGCCCAAAAGTATAACCAACCCACAGTTCATCAACTGATGAGCAGCATAACCACGCAGTGGAGTATTATTCAGCAGTACGCAGAAACTATTGTTACATGCTACAACATGGATGAACCCCAAAGACATAATGATAACTGAAGGCCACAAACTGTGTTGATTCCAATCCTTGTCCAGAATAGCCAATTCTGTAGAGACAGACACTAGACTAGTGGCTGCCGAGGCTGGGGGCAGAGGAAATGGTGAGTCAGTGTCAAGAGGTTGGGGGCTTCTTTTAGGGAAGAAGAGACTGTCCTAGAATTAGTGGCGATGGCTGCATAAATCCTTGAATACCCTAAAACCCACTGAATTATACACATGAAATGAGGGAACTTTGAGGTGTGTGAATTGTACCTCAATTAAACTGTTGAAAACTAAAAAAGAAATGGTCAGCCATCGACTGGATGAGCCCAGGGGAAACAGAGCCCCATAATGCAGGGGCAGGACTCGAGGCAAAGCTGGAACCGAGGCCTCCTAAAATTGAGTTCCTCTGCCAAGTGTATGGTTAACCTCTGTATCCAAAACGTTATTCCCTTTCTTGTTCCTGTACCTAGTCCCCTTCAAGAATGGTGGTGGTTGAGTCGCTAAGTTGTGTCTGAGTCTTTGCGACCCCATGGACCTCTCTGTCCATGGGATTCTCCAGGCAAGAATACTGGAGTGGGTTGCCATTTCCTTCCCCAGGGGATCTTCCCCACCTATGGATCAAACCTGGGTCTCTTGCACTGCAAGCAGATACTTTACCAACTGAGCTACCAGGGAAGCCCAATTCCCTTAATGTCATTCAAGTGTAAACAGATAGGCATTATGATTCTAGGGGGAAAAAGCGTCAGTTTGGGAGGCCAGTCTGCTCCTGGCTACATGGATGACTTTGAGGCTAGTGATGCTTCTTCCTCATCAGCTACTGTGTGGGGCGTAACAGGGTGCAGCTGTGAAAACCTGGCTGCTGACCTGCAGCGAGCGTGCAGCCCACTGAGGCGGTGGTAGAAACCTGCTCATCCAAAGCCAGACAACTGTTTTTGCATTATCCATTTCCCAACTCCCCAGCAGCTCCAAATGTTGAGAACAGAGAAAAAACACAAAACCAACCTCCGTATTTCTTCTTTCTGCTACGAGCTTCATATAAGCTGCAAAAATACAGCTGAATTTCTTCCAATTCTGGGCCAAATGAAATGGTTACCAATCGGTTATTTAAATACTGACCCCAAACCAGCCATGTGACTCAGTTGTATAAGTTTCTTTATGTGAAGGTGATGTTGCTGATTTTCAAACATTTAAAGTACTAAGGACCAACTGGTAACATCAAACCTCACTTAAGACTACACCTCCAGCAAGCCTAGCTTCCCAGTCACAGCAAAACAGTCCAACTTCTGCTAATATACTAGCCTCAAACAACAGCACTAAAAATGAATACTGTTAAGAAAATACTAAAGCTGACCACCTCTTCACCCTTCAGCTGGCAATGACAAGTCATCACACAGAGGCTTCCTTCACAAACGTGTAAACAGACCTTCACCCACCTCACACACTGCACAGAGCACACACTATGCCAGAGAAGTATGAGTCTGTATTATCAGATCTTCCAGAATCACTTTAATAAAAACTGGCTGAGCGGTGGGGGGACTGTAACCGAGGGGGGCCCTATGGGCCTTCCTGGCTCAGACCCCTCTTTCCCATGTCCTCCAACTGCCTCTTGTTTATAAAGAAACTTTAGCATCTCCTGGAGTTTCAAAGAGCAAATCTAATCAGAGAAGTGAGACCATGCGGAAACAAAGGCAAAGAGTCAAGCAATTCAAATTAATAATAGTTCAAAGAATTCAAGATAATACACGTTCGACCATTAAACAAAGTAAAAGACCTGTAGTTCCTCCTTAAGGACTGTGGATAATAGTCTGAGCCGTCCTCGAGCCGTTTTGCGGATACTGAAGCCCCACCAGGTGGAAGAAGTTGACTGCATGGGCCACAAGCAAGCTGACCCCAGGCTGGGTGGAACCAGGCTGATGCTGTTGACTCCTGATTACCTCGCCACTGACCAACCAGAAGACGGTGCAGGAGCTGGTCCCCACCTCCCCTCCCTCTCCCTCCACGCAACCCCCACCTCCCACTCCACCCCCAATCTTTAAACAGGTTTCCTCGGTTGGCCTTGCAGGAAAGGCGTCCCCGGCCCTCACCACCACCAGGTATCTCAGAGAGGCTTCACTGGGACTAGAGGAGGGGCCCAGGTGAGATTCAGAAGCGGAGTCAGGGGCTACCAGCGAATGGAAATCCCACTGCAGGGCCCCTCAGGGAAGACAGCAGCACATCTCCACAGCATTCCCCACCCTCCACCATGTCCCCAAACCAGGAGCCCTCACCTGGGGTCTGCATAAACTGATCGTCAGAAAAAGCACCATTCTGCAGCTTCACACGTCTAACGCAGATCAATGGGCGCCCGGCGCCCTGCTAGCAGCCAGGCCCCAGCCGGGCTGGGTGAAAGCCGACTTCCCGGGCTCCGCTCCTCTAGGGTTTCCCTTCCCCCTTTCGGGTCTTCCTTCTCGCGACATGACAATCGCAGCTAACTGTACGCGAAAGAGGCTTTTCATCCAAGCACACTGGTTTTATCCCATCCTAACACGGCACTTCAGAATCACCATAACTAACAAAAGATATGCCTACAGAGTTTGCATTTGTTCAAGTTATAAAACTCAGCAAAGGGTCATTACCAACCTCCAAATTCCACTCCTTCCTAAGCAGCATCTCCATCCCGTGTCCGCGCTCCCTGAGAGATCCCGGCGCTCCCTGAGAGATCCCGGCGCCTCCTGGCCAAGTGCCCGTCCACACGCTCACCCAGCCTTGCCCAGCGTCACAGGTCAACCCTGCTCTGCGGAGGTGAGACCACCTGAGCGACGCCTGGCTGGGCTCCATTGGACCTTCCACGTCACGTGAGGCCGGTTCCGAGCTCACGGGCGGCTGCCTGAGGCTCGCGAGATCTGGGCCCCGAGTCCTCCCGAGGCAGCAACCACTGGGATTGGAGACTCGTGGTCTGAGCGAAACCCACCTGGCGGAGGGAGCACTACCAACCAGAAGACTGGTAAGCAGCCGTCCTCGAGCCGTTTTGCGGATACTGAAGCCCACCAGTTGGGCCATGGGCCAAGCAAGCTGACCCCAGGCTGGGTGGAACCAGGCTGATGCTGTTGACTCCTGATTACCTCGCCACTGACCAACCAGAAGACGGTGCAGGAGCTGGTCCCCACCTCCCCTCCCTCTCCCTCCACGCAACCCCCACCTCCCACTCCACCCCCAATCTTTAAACAGGTTTCCTCGGTTGGCCTTGCAGGAAAGGCGTCCCCGGCCCTCACCACCACCAGGTATCTCAGAGAGGCTTCACTGGGACTAGAGGAGGGGCCCAGGTGAGATTCAGAAGCGGAGTCAGGGGCTACCAGCGAATGGAAATCCCACTGCAGGGCCCCTCAGGGAAGACAGCAGCACATCTCCACAGCATTCCCCACCCTCCACCATGTCCCCAAACCAGGAGCCCTCACCTGGGGTCTGCATAAACTGATCGTCAGAAAAAGCACCATTCTGCAGCTTCACACGTCTAACGCAGATCAATGGGCGCCCGGCGCCCTGCTAGCAGCCAGGCCCCAGCCGGGCTGGGTGAAAGCCGACTTCCCGGGCTCCGCTCCTCTAGGGTTTCCCTTCCCCCTTTCGGGTCTTCCTTCTCGCGACATGACAATCGCAGCTAACTGTACGCGAAAGAGGCTTTTCATCCAAGCACACTGGTTTTATCCCATCCTAACACGGCACTTCAGAATCACCATAACTAACAAAAGATATGCCTACAGAGTTTGCATTTGTTCAAGTTATAAAACTCAGCAAAGGGTCATTACCAACCTCCAAATTCCACTCCTTCCTAAGCAGCATCTCCATCCCGTGTCCGCGCTCCCTGAGAGATCCCGGCGCTCCCTGAGAGATCCCGGCGCCTCCTGGCCAAGTGCCCGTCCACACGCTCACCCAGCCTTGCCCAGCGTCACAGGTCAACCCTGCTCTGCGGAGGTGAGACCACCTGAGCGACGCCTGGCTGGGCTCCATTGGACCTTCCACGTCACGTGAGGCCGGTTCCGAGCTCACGGGCGGCTGCCTGAGGCTCTCGCGAGATCTGGGCCCCGAGTCCTCCCGAGGCAGCAACCACTGGGATTGGAGACTCGTGGTCTGAGCGAAACCCACCTGGCGGAGGGAGAAAGGTCGCTGTGGGTGGTTCTAGCACTTAGGGCCCAGCCGCCAGCTTTGCCGAGCAGACAAGGTGCAGCGCGGCGGAACCCGGGCTCTGCCCGGATGGCAGGGTCCCCCGGCTCTTTTAAAGCCCTGAGACCACCGCGCTCAGCTGCCCTAGAGCCCGGGAGCGGTGAGGTCATAGGTTGCTGATCCCACCCGGAAAGGTTGCCCGCTGTGTCTAAGGAGTGAGACTAGGAGTGAAAGTCTCCGGCCTGGCCTCGGATCCCAGGATGCGGAGGGCCTCCCGAGTCCCCGCCCGCAGGCACCGGTACCGGCACCCCCACACTGCCCCAGGAGGGCCACAGGCTGTCTGGCTTCACCACCTGTAGAGGAAGACTTCCCGCGAGCTACTTCCAGGCACCCCTCTTCCTTCTGTCTTGTCCTAAAGAAGAGCCGGCTGTGGCCATCCCCCGTCACCACCCTTGAGGTACCTTATCCTTCTGGTTACAGGTGACGCGGAACAGACAGCAGCTGAGCACCAACCACAAGCCTTGCTCACAGAAATGGGAAGGGAAAGGCCCCTGCCCCAAGGGGCTCTCAGTCTAGTGGAAAGAAGGACAGCGACCTGTGTCAGTGCGGCAGGGGGGCGAGAGGAAGGCGTGGTGCCCCTGCAAGAGCAGGGGGCGACTTCAGAGCAGATTGTCTCAGCAGGGGAAGATGTTAAACACAGGTTTTATTATTTCTAAAAACTACACAGACTTGTTTTAAAAATGTAAAGAGTAAGAAGGAAGAAAACAATCAGAATATATGAATTTTCTCAGCTGTGTATTACATATTATTTAGTAACTGCCTTTTTTGCCTTAAAAATGTGACCATAGGGGAATTCCCTGGTGGTCCAGTGGTTAAGACTCTGTGCTCCCAATGCAGGGGGCCCGGGTTCAATCCCTGGTCAGGGAACTAGAGCCCACATGCTACAACTGAGACCCAATGCAGCCAAATAAATATAAATTATATATATATATATATATATATATATATATATATATATATATATATAAAATGTGACCATAGGGCTTCCCTGGAGGTTCTGTGGTTAAAGAACCCACATGCCAATGCAGGAAATACCAGTTCTGCCCTGGTCCAGAAGAGCCCACATGCCAGGGGGAACTAAGCCTGGGAGCTACCACTACCGAGCCCATGCACCCAAGAGCCCATGCTCCGCAACAAGGAGAAGCCACTGCAATGAGAAGCTCATGAACCGAAATTAGAGAGCAACCCCTTCTTGCTGCAACTAGAGAGAAGTGCACGTAGCAGCAACAAAGACCCAGGACAGCCAATAAATAAATAACTTTTAAAATAAATCAATAAAATAAAAATGTGACCATTTTCAGGTATACATATATGTATGGCTTAGTTTGTTCGCTATTAAACGAATAGTAGAAAATACCATTTCTTTGTAGTTCTGGGGCATGATGGGCCCACGTGTCCTTCTCATGAAGTGAGACCAGAATTTTTGATGAGTGTGGCTGTCGCTCAGGCGTGCTGGGCAGTGAGGAGATCCTGGCCTCGGTGGAGTGGCTGAGACTCCAGGGCGAGGCGGGGCTGACGTACCCGAGGGCCTCCACCCTAGTGGCCGTCCATCCGTGTGCAGGTGTGTGTCTGTCTCCCTGGGCCGCACGGGGGAGAGGGCTGATTAACAGGGGGGCATGTCTAACCAGAGCAGCCCCCCGCCCTCCTGGGCCGCAGAACGGCAGCCCCTGGCCATCAGCCCGTCGCCTGGCTCTCCAGGCCCTGTGGCCCTCGTGCTGGGCTGAGGGCAGCGTTCTCCGGATTCCGCAGGGTGTGTGTGCTCCACACCCGTGTGGAGTCTCACCGGGACAGCCCCGCCAGGCCGGGGAGGGCCCCCGTCCTTGCCGTCCTCAGTTGGTCCTCGGCCCCCACCTCTGACTCGCCTTGTCTTCAGGAGACACCATAGGGAAGTCTTGGGCTCGGCCACCTGCGGGGCCCCAGCGTCAGGAGGCAGTCCAGCCTCGTTCACCGTCGGGGCTGCACCTCCTTCTGGGCGTGGCTTGGGTCAGATTTAGTCTCCTTGGTTTCCTTCTAAAAGTTAGCGAGGAAACGAAGATAGCAGACCAGCTCGCAAGGTCCCTTCTACAGCCAAGTCTCCAGCCGTCCAAAGGCGGGGGGAAGGTCAGAGTCTGGATCTGCAGACCCTCCTCACATCCCCGTCATGACCACTTGGGTGATGCGGGCGGGGCCGGCAGTGATCGTAGTTCGGTTCGGTTCTGCTGGTGTTAGTGGCCGTTATGGCCGTGACCACAGAAACACTGCACCCGACTTCGTCCCCCCATCTCTGGGCAGAAACTCCAACAAGGAGTGCTAGTCACGCAGTCGGGTCTGACTCTTTGCCACCCTATGGACTGTAGCCCACTGGGCCCTCTGTCCATGGGAATCTCCAGGCAAGAATACTGAAGTGGGCTGCCAGGTCCTCTTCCAAAGGATCTTCCCAACCCAGGGATCAAACCTGCATCCCCTGCATTGCAGGCGGATTCTTTACCACTGAGCCACCAGGGAAGTCACCGGCTAGGAGGCCTCACCCCAAATGCAATGGCCAAGTACCCAAAGTAGCACATGACTGCGTGCTGGGCTGTGAAGCCCTCTGGAAGCAGGTCCTGAGGCCTGATGGGGTTAAGGCTAGGTATAGGGCTGGCTGGCTGGAGGAGGAAGGAGATGAAGGGTCATGTGTTGCAAAAAGGAGAAGAAAGCAAGCAGGCCAAGCCCAGCCCCCCACCCCCACCTCCCTACCCTGTAGCCCACCGACCTCGGCCCCACCTACTTTCCCACTCCCTTATGCAAGAGCCTGGAGGAGCGGGGCCAAGTCCTTCCACCCTCGAGCCACCTGGAGTGCAGGGCAGCTCAATCCTCCATCCCTCAGCTAGAGGAAAGTGACTTGAGGGAAAGGAATGTACATATTTTTAAGAAGCGTAGGTGAATGCATACAAAGTAACTTAAAAATCAGCGTAGTCTTCCTTATCTCAGAGATTTACCAAGGTTTCCGCCCAAGTTCTCACTCCAAGTCCTCTCTGGGCTCTTCCCGGGCCCAGAGCCCCAGAGCACTGCATTCGGGGGAGGGTTTCAGAAGCACTGAGACTTCCTGCTTTGGTTACTGATCTTACCATTTGGGGTCACCTGTACAGGTCTTCCCTGGGGGCTCAGTGGTAAGGAATCCGCCGGCCAAGAGGAGAGGCAGGTTGGACCACTGGGTCAGAAAGATCCCCTGGAGGAGGGCGTGGCAGCCCACTCCCGTCTTCTTGCCTGGAGAACCCCACGGACAGAGGGGCCTGGGGGGCTCCCGTCCACGGGGTCTCAGAGTCGGACGCGCCTGAGTGACCAGGCACACATGCGCACAGACGCACGTTTGAGCCACAGCTTCGTGCAGCTCTTGAATGGTGCAATATAAAAACAGCAGCGCACTTTAGTTTTACAGGTCACAGAATTGAAACATCATTTTTAATATAATGAAAAAGTAATGCACTTAGAAATCTGTAGCATGAAGGGTAGGAAGCTATTCCTCATCTCAGTCTCCAAAAGACTCAGGACTTAACGCCTGTCCACGGTGCCTTCTCAGGCCTCACCCTCCGCGCCCACCCCCTTCCAGTCCTGGACCTCCTGCCTCCCGTCCGGCCACACCGAATTCCCTGCGTCCCCAGCAGATGACAAGAAGACGGCCGATCCTACAGAAGGGCGCTTTCCTTGTTGACATGCTCCCGAGGCTTCTCTGTGCATCCATACGTGTTATCCTCAGAACAGCCCTGGGAGGTGGGTATCATTTTCCATCCTTATTCATAGATGGAGAAACGGAGGCACAGAGAGGTTAAGTCACTTGCCTGAGGTCACACAGCTCCAAAGCCAGGCGGAGTGAGCCCAGCCTCCACCTTGTCCCCCACTCTTGTGCAGAGCTGCCCTCGGCCCCCCAGCCCGGCCAGCCCCTGCTCTAGCTGCAGGAGCCCACGCGTTGCCCCACCGCGTGCTGGCACCGCCAGCTGAGCGGCCACTCAAGCCTTGGGTCTCAGTTCACGCCTGAGCTGCCACCTACCACCCCAAGTGTGATCATCTGCTTCTCCGCCCACGTCCCCACCAGGGTCCACGCAGGTCATTTCTGCATTGAGTCTGGTGCAAGGGGTCAAGATACACGTGCACAAAGCCTGGCAGACGGGCGTGGACCACACAGTGGACGGGGCTGGTGGTTGAAATGGGGTCCAGGCCCCCCGAAGGGTGCCCTGCCCTCGGCCCGCTGTCTGTGCCCCTTCACCCTGGGCCTACGTTCCGTGGCTTCCCGCGCTGCCCCCGCTGCTCCCCCTGTCTGGGGGCGTCTCACCTTCTGCTCTTTGTCACCCCATTGTCTTCCTCTGTCTCTCATCTTGAAATAAGGGCAGGGAACAGATCTCTGGAAGGGGCAGAAAGATCAGGCCTGGGCGGAGGGGTCTTTGCTGAGGCCTGAATCTGGTGAGTGGAGGTCGGAACAGGCTGACCAGGCCCTGCCAAGGTCAGCCTTTGACGGCGCCCAGTGGGACGGGTCTGAGAGGCTGAGCAAACGCTTGTCCCTTCCCGCAGAGCTCACCCCAGGCTCCTGGCCCGCGGCTGAGTCACTGCCCGGCCTCCGCACGCCCTGCAGAGGGGCGCAGCCCGCGGTCTGGCGGCTCCGGCTCGACTCACGCGGGTGATCACGCGCCCCGTCCTCATGGGCCTCCCGCCCAGCAGGGGCACCAGCTGCCGGGATGCTCTCCGCCCGTCCCTGCCCCCTACCCTCCGTGGGCCCTCTCTCCACCCTCCACCTCAGCGAGGCCTCCGCCGCCTGTGGCCGGCCTGCGGGCTACGGGGCGACGGCCCTGGTCCCCGGTCCCCGATTCGGTCCCTCAGCCAGGCGCTCACGACGCTGGGCCCCGGTGGCTGCTCCCCCAGACCCCGGACGCGCTCGCATACAGTCTGCGGGCCTTCTCTCATCCCCTGCGGTCGCGCAGCCTGCCGTCCCCAGACACTTCACCTCCCTGCCGCTGGCGGCTGGAGGTCTCGCCTTCCTCGGGGCAACCCTGCATGCCTTCCACCCTGGGCGCCTTCTAGCACCTGCCCTCATGAGTGCCTCCTGCTTTTCACATCCTGCTCTCATCCTCGACCTGGAGGCTCGTGGAGTTTTGTTAACGGGCAGTGGCCTCCCCGGGTCATCTGGGCAGGGAGGTAACGCCGGGGCGGATGCACGTTACCACGCCTCCTCCTGCCCCAGGCCCAGCGCCCATGCTGTCAGGGAAGACCTAGGAAGACTCGGAGACAGGAGCTTGGATGACAACCTGGGACAACCAGGCCTTCGGGACGGTGGCCTCAGGCAGGGGCCCAGTGTTCCTCCCAAAGGGGAGGCATTCTCCTGCGGGGGCAGGGTGAGCTGTGGCTCCCGTCTCTTTTCCACAAAGTAGACGGGTTAGCACTAGAAACAGATCAGAGATAAGCTTCCCCATCGCTAATCCTGGGGCCTGGGATGGGTCCCAAGGAACGATTTTCTGGGGGTGGGAGTGGGGGATCGGGGCATGTAGAAAAACAGTCTTCCTGCGGGATCTTTAAAAATAAAATGGAGATTGTTCTACCCAGGAGGACTCAAGTCCAAGGCTTTTAAGTGGGACCCTTAATACATTTAGACTCTGTCAGCATCTTCCAGCTTTGATTCCAGCTCTTTGGACGCTGTTCCTGGGAATACTCTCTCCTTCTGGCCTGTGTTAACTGTTTATCTCAGTATTTTCAGGGTTATTTCGGGTTAGGAGCACAAGCAGGTTTACGACAGGTCTTGATCCTGGAAACTTATTTGAGCTCCACGTCTCTCCTCTCAGACACTGAAAGTGCTTTATGTGTCAACCACCCTCCTCTGCTCTCCAATCTCACCTCAAACCCACAGCTCCAGGGCGGGCCGTTGGGCTGCCGGCTGCTCCAGAGGGGATCTCAGCTGACAGTTTGAACGGAATCCCTACACACATAACACAACACATTCTGCATCCTGCTTGAAACGGACTAAGTGGCTGGTGACCGTGTGGGTGGTCTGGTGATCACCGCATGATGGCAGAGGTGGCCCTAAGTCCACGCTTCCCCTCTGGGTCTTCATTGTCCCATGTTGATGCTTATAGTCAGGGTGTTCCCAGACTTCAGACAATTCTACAAAGCTACAGTCATCAAAACAACATGGTAGGGGCTTCCCTGGTGGCCCAGTGGGTAAAGAGTCCGCCCTGCAGTGCAGGGGGCACCAGTTCGATCCCTGGCCCAGGAAGATCCCATGTGCGTGGAGCGGCTGGACCGGTGTGTCCAATTAGGAGCCAGCGCTCTGGTGTGCATGCGCCCAGAGCTGGTGCTCTGCAAGGAGAGAGGCCACTGTGATGGGAGGCCACACAGGTCAAAGAACAAAGATGGATGAAAATAAATATAAAAACCAAAGAGGCATGATGGGAAAAAGGGAAAGAAAAAACAGCAGCATGGTGCTGGCACAGAACAGACATGGATCAACGGAACAGTCTGGACAGCCCAGAAATAAACCCACACTCCGTGATCAATTCGTCTTTGACAAAGGAGGCAAGAACACACAACAGAAAAGTCCTCAGCAAGCGGTGCTGGGAAAGCTGGACGGCGCACGTGAAAGTGAGACCCCAGCCTCTCACCCCTCACAACCAGAGACTCAAAACGGCTTAACGACTTAAGTACAAGACGTGACACCATCAGACTCCTAGAAGACAGCACAGGCAAAGCATCCTGACCTGAACTGTGCCAGTGTTTTCTTAGATTTTCTTAGGTCAGTCCCCCAAGGCAATCGAAACAAAACCAAAAATAAACAAACAGGACCCAATCCAACTTTTGCACAGCAAAGGAAACCGTCAATAAAGGGAAAAGACAATCTACAGAAATGGGAGAAAATATCTGCAGGCGATGTGACTGAGAAGGGCTTAATTTCCAAAATATACAAACAGCTCACGCAAATCAACAACAAAATTTTAAATGGGCAAAAGACCTAAATAGACATTTCTCCAAAGAAGAAACACAGAAGGCCAACAATTGTTCAGCATCTCTAACGACTAGAGAAATGCAAATCAAAACTACAATGAGGCATTGCCCCACACCACTCAGAGCGGCCGTCGTTTAGACGCCTGTGAAGAAGGAGCGCGGGGGAGGGTGGGGGGGAGAGCCCTCCTGCACGGCTGCTGCGTGTCAGCTGATGCAGTCACTACGGGAAACAAAATGGAGGCTCCTCCAAAACGTAAAACAGAATCAGTCCAGGATCCTTCAGTCCCACTCCTGGGCCCATCTCTGGAGAAACTCTAATTCAAAAAGATACATGCAGCTTGATGTTCACAGCAGCGCTGTTCACAAGAGCCAGAACATGGAAACAACATATATGCCCATCGACGGAGGCATGGATAAAGGAGACGTGGTACCTACACACACTGGACTACTACTCAGCAGTAAAAAAGAACATTTTTAAGGCACCGTGATTTGAGACATTTCCAACATGGTAAAACCCAAGGCAGAGGGACTTGTTCCTTATTCCCTGGGCAGGGTGACTTGGCTCACGGGCATAGGGCTGCCCAGCACCCTTTTAGGCCCTGGTCCCCCCGGAGGGTTGGTGCAGGGGAAGCTTGTGATCAATTCGTCTTTGACAAAGGAGGCAAGAACACACAACAGAAAAGTCCTCAGCAAGCGGTGCTGGGAAAGCTGGACGGCGCACGTGAAAGTGAGACCCCAGCCTCTCACCCCTCACAACCAGAGACTCAAAACGGCTTAACGACTTAAGTACAAGACGTGACACCATCAGACTCCTAGAAGACAGCACAGGCAAAGCATCCTGACCTGAACTGTGCCAGTGTTTTCTTAGATTTTCTTAGGTCAGTCCCCCAAGGCAATCGAAACAAAACCAAAAATAAACAAACAGGACCCAATCCAACTTTTGCACAGCAAAGGAAACCGTCAATAAAGGGAAAAGACAATCTACAGAAATGGGAGAAAATATCTGCAGGCGATGTGACTGAGAAGGGCTTAATTTCCAAAATATACAAACAGCTCACGCAAATCAACAACAAAATTTTAAATGGGCAAAAGACCTAAATAGACATTTCTCCAAAGAAGAAACACAGAAGGCCAACAATTGTTCAGCATCTCTAACGACTAGAGAAATGCAAATCAAAACTACAATGAGGCATTGCCCCACACCACTCAGAGCGGCCGTCGTTTAGACGCCTGTGAAGAAGGAGCGCTGGGGAGGGTGGGGGGGAGAGCCCTCCTGCACGGCTGCTGCGTGTCAGCTGATGCAGTCACTACGGGAAACAAAATGGAGGCTCCTCCAAAACGTAAAACAGAATCAGTCCAGGATCCTTCAGTCCCACTCCTGGGCCCATCTCTGGAGAAACTCTAATTCAAAAAGATACATGCAGCTTGATGTTCACAGCAGCGCTGTTCACAAGAGCCAGAACATGGAAACAACATATATGCCCATCGACGGAGGCATGGATAAAGGAGACGTGGTACCTACACACACTGGACTACTACTCAGCAGTAAAAAAGAACATTTTTAAGGCACCGTGATTTGAGACATTTCCAACATGGTAAAACCCAAGGCAGAGGGACTTGTTCCTTATTCCCTGGGCAGGGTGACTTGGCTCACGGGCATAGGGCTGCCCAGCACCCTTTTAGGCCCTGGTCCCAACAGGCACGACAGGCGTTGAGAATGAGACATGGGAGGGTTGGTGCAGGGGAGAAGCTGGGAGGATGCCGAGCCCACCTCCTCCACCCTCCCCTGTGGTCTCCCTGTGACTGCTCACCCCCAGGGGTCATATGAATGTGCTCCAGGCCGAGCCCAGTTTCTGCCCCACTAGGGCCCAATCCAGCGTGAACACAGGGCTCCAGTTCAAACCAGTATGAAGGGTTTCAAGAGGTGACAGCAAACAGGACGTGAAACCAAGCGGGGTCCTTCTGCACGCCAAGCCGTGAGACTTGGTGGCTCAGCCTCGAAGCTGTCCCAACCCAGGACACTGTCACAGAAGCTACTGGCCGGGCAAGGCCAAGGTGGGCTTCTCAGCGCCAGGGCCTAGGGTCCTCACTCTCAGGAGGAAATGCAACCCTGTGCAAGATGGAATCTTACTTCCAGCTGCAGCGGCCAAGGGGCGCGTGGCTGGACTCAGGGAGGTCCTAGGAATGCAAGTCCACAGCCTTCTAAGGAGCCACAACAAAGAAGAAATTCTGCCTCTGGCCTCCCGCCCTCATCAGATCCCGCCCCGGCACACTCGGGGAGCAGCCGCAACCAGGCAGAGGTAATGGCTGCCGCTGGGCCCGGCCCAGGCAGCCCCCGGGGCGAGCACCCCAAGGGCAGGACTTCGGGAGGGACCAGAGGCCTTGGGGGACCTCCGGGGTCCAGCCGCCTCTGCCACCATCTCCCAGCGGAGCTGCTCCCAGTCCATCCTGTCCCAGGAGGAGAGGGTCGCGGTCCCCACAGGGTGGGCCTGGGTGGGGGACAGAGGAGGGAATGTCCCCCCAGGCCCCGCCCAGGCCAGGTCGGTGTCACCAGCGGGCTCTCTGCCTGCTCCCCGGCTTCTTCTGCCCCCACCCGCCCCCGTCCGCCCACCCAGGAAAGCAAATGAAAAGCAGCCAAACCACCAAACAAACAAACAGCGTTTCTTCCCTACCAGCCTCAGCGCGGCTCCCTGAGAAGGCTTGTCCGCCGCTCTGGTTCTCGGGGTCACAGTGCTGAGGCCGGGGCCAGCGGGCGTGGACCTCTGGGGACACGGGGCCCTGGTACCCAGTACCCCGTGGCGTCCTGCGGCCTGGACTCAGGGAGGCCTGCCGAGCCCGAGGCGCGCTCGCTCTGCAGCGTTCCTACGGGGCCGCCAGGGGCCCGCGCCTCGCTGGATGGACGGTATTGGACGCAGGTGTGGCTGCAGCCGCCCCTCCCGGCCGGCCTCAGCTGGAGCGTGAAGAGCCCTCTGTGGCTCCTACGCGGACCGAGCCCTGCGGGACGGGGAGGCCAGGTCGCCCGAAGCCCTGGCTGTCTGGGCGTCTCCTGGGGGCAGGTTACCCCCAGGCCCGCCTTCATTCCCTGAGGGCTATTAGACTAGTGTACCCCACAGGGACAGGTAGAACAAGGGCTCCTGCAAACAGCCCTGCCGACAGGGGTGTCCACCTGCCGACACCCGCCTCCTGGCTGCTGTCACTCGGCCTTCACCTCTGCCCTGGGGGTCCGGTCCCTGCAGCCCACCCGCAGGAGTAGCCTTTCACGGCTGAGCTCTCCCTCCAGGTTCTGGGCGATTCCCCAGGAAGCCTGTGTCCTGCCTCCCAGCTGGTGGGGCTCGGCCCCTCCCTGCTGTCTCCCGCAGGGAGGGTTTCTGCCTCCAGCCCGGGGGCCCCCGCAGCTCCTGCTGGCTTCCAGGTGCTTCCCTAGCAGTGCCTGCAACCTTCCCCAGACCAGGGGGTGCAACACCCCGGTCGCTGGCAGCCCTACCCCAGGCCTCACACATACCTCCTCCTGGAGGGAACGAGGCCCCCAGACCACAGTCCGGCCTTTCTCTTCCTCTGCCTCCACAGAACCCCGTGTCATAGCATGAAGTGGTGGATGCACCTGCAGATCTCCCCAGACCAGATGCACAGGCAGACGTGACTTGTTGATGGAAAAGAACACATGACCTAGAAGTTTTTTTTTTTTTTTTTAATTTTTATTTATTTTTCATCCATCTTCATTCCTTGGCCTGTGTGGGCCTCCCATCACAATGGCCTCTCTCGTTGCAGAGCACCGGCTCTGGGCGCATGCGCACCAGAGCACTGGCTCCTAATTGGACACACTGGTCCAGCTGCTCCACTCACGTGGGATCTTCCCAGGCCAGGGATCGAACCAGTGTCCCTCGCACTGCAAGGTGGGCTCTCGACCCACTGGACCACCAGGAAAGCCCGACCTAAAAGTTTTGTGTTGTGTTTTACTTGAGAAGCTCACTGAGGGCCCAGGAGATGGCCTCTCAGATTCTCTGAGAAACTGCTTGGAGGAGGCCGGGGAGGAGCCAGGATACGCAGGCGTTTTTGCTGGTGGGGAAAACCCTAAAAGCCTATGTAATGAAACATCAAATGATGACTGCTAAGCATAAATAACAGCTCAGCTCAGCTCAGTTGTTCAGTCACGTTTGCTTCTTCGCGACCCGTGGACTGCAGCACGCCACGCTTCCCTGTCCTTCACCGTCTCCTGGAGTTTGCTCAAACTCATGTCCATTGACTCGGCGAATACCATCCAGCCATCTCATCCTCAGTCGTCCCCTTCTCCTTTTGCCTTCAGTCTTTCCCAGCATCAGGGTCATTTTCAATGAGTCAGCTCTTCACAGCAAGTGGCCCAAGTATTGAAGCTTCGGCTTTAGCATCAGTTCTTCCAGTGAATATTCAGGGATGATTTCTTTTAGGATTGACTGGTTGGATCTTGCAGTCGAAGGGACTCTCAGGAGCCTCCCTGCTGCTGCTTCTCCCAGCAGCTCCTGCTGGCTTCCAGGTGCTTCCCTAGCAGTGCCTGCAACCTTCCCCAGACCAGGGGGTGCAACACCCTGGTCGCTGGCAGCCCTACCCCAGGCCTCACACATACCTCCTCCTGGAGGGAACGAGGCCCCCAGACCACAGTCCGGCCTTTCTCTTCCTCTGCCTCCACAGAACCCCGTGTCATAGCATGAAGTGGTGGATGCACCTGCAGATCTCCCCAGACCAGATGCACAGGCAGACGTGACTTGTTGATGGAAAAGAACACATGACCTAGAAGTTTTTTTTTTTTTTTTTAATTTTTATTTATTTTTCATCCATCTTCATTCCTTGGCCTGTGTGGGCCTCCCATCACAATGGCCTCTCTCGTTGCAGAGCACCGGCTCTGGGCGCATGCGCACCAGAGCACTGGCTCCTAATTGGACACACTGGTCCAGCTGCTCCACTCACGTGGGATCTTCCCAGGCCAGGGATCGAACCAGTGTCCCTCGCACTGCAAGGTGGGCTCTCGACCCACTGGACCACCAGGAAAGCCCGACCTAAAAGTTTTGTGTTGTGTTTTACTTGAGAAGCTCACTGAGGGCCCAGGAGATGGCCTCTCAGATTCTCTGAGAAACTGCTTGGAGGAGGCCGGGGAGGAGCCAGGATACGCAGGCGTTTTTGCTGGTGGGGAAAACCCTAAAAGCCTATGTAATGAAACATCAAATGATGACTGCTAAGCATAAATAACAGCTCAGCTCAGCTCAGTTGTTCAGTCACGTTTGCTTCTTCGCGACCCCGTGGACTGCAGCACGCCACGCTTCCCTGTCCTTCACCGTCTCCTGGAGTTTGCTCAAACTCATGTCCATTGACTCGGCGAATACCATCCAGCCATCTCATCCTCAGTCGTCCCCTTCTCCTTTTGCCTTCAGTCTTTCCCAGCATCAGGGTCATTTTCAATGAGTCAGCTCTTCACAGCAAGTGGCCCAAGTATTGAAGCTTCGGCTTTAGCATCAGTTCTTCCAGTGAATATTCAGGGATGATTTCTTTTAGGATTGACTGGTTGGATCTTGCAGTCGAAGGGACTCTCAGGAGTCTTCTACACCACCACAGTTTAAAGGCCTCCATTCTTTGTCGTTCTGCCTTCTTTATGGTCCAGCTCCAAATCCATACAATAACAGATAGCTCAAGTTAATGATTTCAGTGCCTTTCTGTGTATGGGAAGATGCAAGAGCCCTGGGCTTGCTGCATTATTCCTTCCACCTGCATCTTATCTGTCCCCGGGCCAGTGTCCTGTCTCTCAGGGTGCACTGCCCAGGCAATGCTGTGGCTGCTGGGGACAGAGTTTTAGTCTGGAAGTAGAAACACACCTGGGCTGGGATGGCGGTGAAGGCCGCACAACAGTGGAAGAGTAGCTAACACCACTCAGCTGCGCACGAAGGTGCTCGATTCTCTGTCATGTCTGTTTTGCCAAAGTGAAGAAAAAGATGCAGGGAAGTAGAGTGACTGGCTCAGGTGCCTGTGCGGGGTGCGGGTGGAGCCTGTCCGGCGCCCTGGCTGCACGCGCCCCTTCCCCAGCCCCCCAGCCCCTGCCCGCCCGCCCATGTTCTCAGGGGAGGCAGGCAGGGCTGGGCGCAGGGGTGGACAGCTGGGGCACAAGGGACACCGCTGGGCCCGTGTGATGCTCAAGGACCTGCCCACGGCTGGGCTCCACGTCTTCTGGGAAGTGGACTCCCCAAGCCCTTGGTGACTCTGCCCCTTCCTATCAGCCTGCAGCGGCCGGAACCAGGAATGGAGGGGTCCCAAGGCCGAGTCAGGGTGGACCCCCGGCAGCCTCGTGGATGGGGGAGGTTAGGGTCCGTGATGGTCCAAGCTCACCCCGCCGCTGGAGGCAGAACTCAGGCTAGAGTCTGGTCTTGGTGTCCATTTTCATCAAGCCGGGGCTGCCCCCAGGCTCAGAGCCAGGAGACTAAGGCTGAGGAGGAGCGCTCTGTGTTCACGTCTGTGCACTGGCCCGGGAAGAGGGTCCTGTGTCCGGAGTGGGGTTGTCCGCAGGGCTCTCCACTCACTGGGCTGCGCCCCCAGATCTCCAGGTGGAAACCACTGGACCGTCTCTGTGGTCCTTCCAGCTCCATCCTGAGGCAGTAAGGCGAAGCGAGGAGCCCACGCCTCCATCCCACACAAATGCGGTCAGAAGCCGGGGTGCCTGCTCCCCACACTGCAGTGAAAGGGACTCCTCGGCTGGTGGCTGGTGGGGGTCACAGCTTCGAGAGTCAGAGCTCAGAGTTCCCACTCCAGCTCCCTACGGCTGAAAATGTTCTTCCATGTTTTCTTCCACTTTCTACCATTCACTGACCGTAAGGCTGCCGTTTCCTGTCTCAGATCTCCGTTTCCTCCTCTGTCAGAAAAAGACTGTAATCGGGCTCGTAGGACAGGCATAAGGATCAAATGAGAACATGAATGTAAACATGCGGAGTAAGAGGTGAGCTGTTTTTGAACGTCACATGTTAGTATCAGTGGGTCCCCAAGCCAAGAATCTGACTTTGAGAATATTTATCCTGTCCAACAGAAATGTCTGGTGTACAAGGTCTAGCAGTTAAGAATTCAGATAAAAAGAAACAGCCTTGAATAATATCCAGATAAATATCCTTAACTTCAAAGATGTTCCTTGGTTGGACAGTTCATCACTCTGATAATGTCGCTGTTACTTAAGATTTCTTTCAAATGCATCTTTCGGAGCTGCCTCCA
Source organism: Tragulus kanchil (assembly GCA_022376925.1). Lineage (NCBI taxonomy): Eukaryota > Metazoa > Chordata > Mammalia > Artiodactyla > Tragulidae > Tragulus > Tragulus kanchil. Next base: position 55,480,117 of record JAIOJX010000003.1, on the reverse strand, counting down.
AAGCTGGTGTATCCTTGGTCAGGTGACTCCATCCACAGGGCTGAATTCTGGAGAAACACCAACGTTTATACCCGTGGAACACTAGACTGTGACCCGGGCTTGTGGCTCAGATAGTAAATGATCTGCCTGCAATGCAGGAGACCGGGTTCATTCCCTGGGTTGGAAAGATCCCCTGGAGAAGGAAATGGCAGACCGCTCCAGTATTCCTGCCTGGAGAATCCCATGGCCAGAGGAGCCTGGAGGGCTACAGTCCACGGGGTGACAAGGGGCTGGACACGACCTAGTGACAAAACAGCAACCCTCTATACAATTCTACAAACCCACGCTGAAGGAAGGAGGGCCTGACACAGGAAGAGCGTCTTTTCAGATCCAGGCCTCCGAGAGGATTCTTGCTTAGGTTTCAGGGGACACAGGCTCTTCCCCATGTGCTGGGCGTGGGGCACCTGCCTCCCTCCCCTGCAATTAAACGACTGCCAGCCTGTTCCACAGATCTTCTGTTGACTGTAAATAGCCCACCTGGGGGAGGAGGCTCAATCCCAAACAAGACAAGAGAACACAGCTCTTTCTGTCTTAAGCAGGCATAGCTGATGTCTTAGAAATTAAGATACAAAGGAATCTTCCATCTTCACAGATGAGTCACTGAAACCGGGCTCGGAGGACCACACACGGCTCCAGACACAGTGTTTGGCTGGTTTAGTCTTCACCATTCGAGGCTCTTGGGGAGGCTGACTTGAAAGTAGCCATAAATCACCCCACTTCAAACGCCACGTGGTTTGTGAAAGGCCCTGACTTGCTGCCGAATCCCGAGGGTGGGAGAGCCCTCGCGCCCTGCCTCTGCTGTCCGCCCGCATGGTGACTGCGTTAGAACTGTCCACCAGGTTTTCGTGACATGTTAGTATCAGTGGGTCCCCAAGCCAAGAATCTGACTTTGAGAATATTTATCCTGTCCAACAGAAATGTCTGGTGTACAAGGTCTAGCAGTTAAGAATTCAGATAAAAAGAAACAGCCTTGAATAATATCCAGATAAATATCCTTAACTTCAAAGATGTTCCTTGGTTGGACAGTTCATCACTCTGATAATGTCGCTGTTACTTAAGATTTCTTTCAAATGCATCTTTCGGAGCTGCCTCCAAAGCTGGTGTATCCTTGGTCAGGTGACTCCATCCACAGGGCTGAATTCTGGAGAAACACCAACGTTTATACCCGTGGAACACTAGACTGTGACCCGGGCTTGTGGCTCAGATAGTAAATAATATGCCTGCAATGCAGGAGACCGGGGTTCAGTCCCTGGGTTGGAAAGATCCCCTGGAGAAGGAAATGGCAGACCGCTCCAGTATTCCTGCCTGGAGAATCCCATGGCCAGAGGAGCCTGGAGGGCTACAGTCCACGGGGTGACAAGGGGCTGGACACGACCTAGTGACAAAACAGCAACCCTCTATACAATTCTACAAACCCACGCTGAAGGAAGGAGGGCCTGACACAGGAAGAGCGTCTTTTCAGATCCAGGCCTCCGAGAGGATTCTTGCTTAGGTTTCAGGGGACACAGGCTCTTCCCCATGTGCTGGGCGTGGGGCACCTGCCTCCCTCCCCTGCAATTAAACGACTGCCAGCCTGTTCCACAGATCTTCTGTTGACTGTAAATAGCCCACCTGGGGGAGGAGGCTCAATCCCAAACAAGACAAGAGAACACAGCTCTTTCTGTCTTAAGCAGGCATAGCTGATGTCTTAGAAATTAAGATACAAAGGAATCTTCCATCTTCACAGATGAGTCACTGAAACCGGGCTCGGAGGACCACACACGGCTCCAGACACAGTGTTTGGCTGGTTTAGTCTTCACCATTCGAGGCTCTTGGAGAGGCTGACTTGAAAGTAGCCATAAATCACCCCACTTCAAACGCCACGTGGTTTGTGAAAGGCCCTGACTTGCTGCCGAATCCCGAGGGTGGGAGAGCCCTCGCGCCCTGCCTCTGCTGTCCGCCCGCATGGTGACTGCGTTAGAACTGTCCACCAGGTTTTCGTGACATGTCTCACAAGTTATAGAAGATTCTGGAAATTCTCAGTCTGCTGTTTACTTTCAAGATAACCGAGCGGTACATTTAAGCTGTATTTTCATATCTTATTGGGTGCAAAATACATTTAATGTTTTTTAATCGGACAAATTTTCAAGTTGAAATGGGACAGAGAGACAAATACAGGGTGACAGGTAGGCAGCTGCTGACAGACCTTCATCACGGCTGTCCTCATGCACGCGTGCCTTCTGTGTGATGGCAGAGTCTGCCGGGCCTCCAAGGTCTCTCCCGGACCCACGCTGCCCTCCTCAGAGAGCTGGGGCACCTCAGACCCCACCCCGTCTGGGGGAGAGGGAAGAAGGTGGCGGGTGTCCTTCCTCGTGGAGTCCACAGGGACACCGAACACCAAGCTGCGAGCACACGGTCACTTTAAATAACCTAATATTGGAAAAGAACCATGTATAGATCCACGTACACGGATAACTGAACCACTCAGTTGGACACCTGAAGCTAACGCAACCGTGTAAATCAACTATACTCCAATATCAAATAAAACTGAACTCAAAAAATAACCCATGTTTTGTTTAGGACGTCTCAAGTCCTCTCAAAATCTAGGGACAGGGCTTCCCCTGGTGGTCCAGTGGGTAAGGACACCGCCTTGCAGTGCAAGGGGCGCCGGTTCGATCCCTGGCCTGGGAAGATCCCACGTGCCGCGGAGCGGCTGGACCCATGTGTCCAATCACCGAGCCGGAGCTCTGGAGCGCATGCGCCCAGAGCCGGCACTCAGCGACGACAGACGCCACCGCGATGGGAGGCCCACAGGAGCCAAAGAACAAAGACGGATGAACATAGAGAAACGAAAGACCAATAGAAGTGGCCCACCCATCCCCCTCCCTCCCCAACCCAACCCCCGCCCAAAATAAATAAATAAATCTTTAAAAAATAAAAAATAAAGGGACTCTTTAAAAAAAAAAAAAAAATCTAGGGACAGCTTTCAGAGCCTTCCTGAGGGGAAGAAGGGGAGGAAGAGGGGGCTGAGAAAGGAGAAGGAAGGAACTGCAAGGAAACAGGGCTCAGGAACGACCAGCGCGGCCCCGGGGGGGCCCTCGTGCCCCAGTCCCTCCCCCAGGAGACCCCCCGACCTCCAAAGACGATGAATGGAGGACGTCTCCTTCTTCAGACTGTCCCTCTCGGTGTCGCAAGATGAAGGACAAGGAGAAAGAGATGATGATGAACTCTACACCAGAGCTTTGCAGACAATGCAGCAGGTGCCTGAGAGGTCACCCAGTGGCTGGGCGGATTCTCCAGCTCCCTCCGAGGTCCAGAGCGGGGCGCGTGGGGAGGACTGGCCCTCAGTGAGGCCCTCCACCGTGGCAGTCACTCCTCAGTCATTCTCTCAGCCAAGGTGTCGATAAGAATACAAGGTAACAATTTTATTCACAAATTTAAAAAAGTCTTACAAAACTAGTTGTGTAAGAAAACCCAAATTTACAAACTTACAAATTCCAGTATGCAAAACAGTCATGATGAGGTCTAAAAGGATGCAAGCTGACTGCCTTAAAGCAATGATGGGTTTTTTTCCTTTTCTATTTTTTTTCTTCCTAGCACAGACAATAGTGCTTGACCTAGGTAACAGCAACATTAACACTGTATCTAAAGTAGAAAAATCTATATTGGAAAAATATATTCCATACACAAAAAATCAGAAAACCCACGCCTTTCCGGGGCTGTTGTCCAGCCTTCGTCTCGTCCTCGTTTCTGCAGCAAGGCAAGTCACGAGGATTCACACGTCCAGTCCTGTGTCACCTGACTGTGATTTCCTGGCATTGGCACGTCGGCCGCTGAGTTCATCTGAGTGCTGCCGGATATTCCAGCGACAATGAGATGCCCGTTGGATTGTCCTCTCCAGTGTTTACAAAGAGTCCAGGATATAACATCATTGTATGTTTCCATGGTACACGGCAGTACAATGTCTTCATCACAATAACCTAGGATTTTTCAATGAGCTCCATTTTAACACTAAGCATTCTCTACTGGGGCCTCCTGGGTGGCTCAGCAGTGAAGACCTCACCTGCCAAGACAGGAGACACAGGTTCGATCCCTGGGTTAGGAAGTTCCCCTGGAGCAGGAAATAGCAACCCACTCTAGTATTCTTTCCTGGAAAATCCCAGGGACAGAGAAGCCTGGTAGGCTACTGTCCATGGCGTCGAAAAAGAGTTGGACATGACTTGGTGACTAAACAACGACAACAGTATCTCTATTGATCAGAAGTGATGTTTCAGGATTTGGGGTCAAAGCCTCTTTCCTGTCCAGCGTAGCTTTCTCCTGCCTTTGACATTAATGAGGGCTCTACACATGGAAAATGAACTCTGGTTACAAAAATGAGCACAGGCCTGGCCTAGTCTGATCATCCCTCTGTTGTGGCTGGACGGCTATACAGCACACACCCCACAAGCCCGGACCTCTTGTGCTCAGTGAGGCCCTCCACCGTGGCAGTCACTCCTCAGTCATTCTCTCAGCCAAGGTGTCGATAAGAATACAAGGTAACAATTTTATTCACAAATTTAAAAAAGTCTTACAAAACTAGTTGTGTAAGAAAACCCAAATTTACAAACTTACAAATTCCAGTATGCAAAACAGTCATGATGAGGTCTAAAAGGATGCAAGCTGACTGCCTTAAAGCAATGATGGGTTTTTTTCCTTTTCTATTTTTTTTCTTCCTAGCACAGACAATAGTGCTTGACCTAGGTAACAGCAACATTAACACTGTATCTAAAGTAGAAAAATCTATATTGGAAAAATATATTCCATACACAAAAAATCAGAAAACCCACGCCTTTCCGGGGCTGTTGTCCAGCCTTCGTCTCGTCCTCGTTTCTGCAGCAAGGCAAGTCACGAGGATTCACACGTCCAGTCCTGTGTCACCTGACTGTGATTTCCTGGCATTGGCACGTCGGCCGCTGAGTTCATCTGAGTGCTGCCGGATATTCCAGCGACAATGAGATGCCCGTTGGATTGTCCTCTCCAGTGTTTACAAAGAGTCCAGGATATAACATCATTGTATGTTTCCATGGTACACGGCAGTACAATGTCTTCATCACAATAACCTAGGATTTTTCAATGAGATCCATTTTTAACACTAAGCATTCTCTACTGGGGCCTCCTGGGTGGCTCAGCAGTGAAGACCTCACCTGCCAAGACAGGAGACACAGGTTCGATCCCTGGGTTAGGAAGTTCCCCTGGAGCAGGAAATAGCAACCCACTCTAGTATTCTTTCCTGGAAAATCCCAGGGACAGAGAAGCCTGGTAGGCTACTGTCCATGGCGTCGAAAAAGAGTTGGACATGACTTGGTGACTAAACAACGACAACAGTATCTCTATTGATCAGAAGTGATGTTTCAGGATTTGGGGTCAAAGCCTCTTTCCTGTCCAGCGTAGCTTTCTCCTGCCTTTGACATTAATGAGGGCTCTACACATGGAAAATGAACTCTGGTTACAAAAATGAGCACAGGCCTGGCCTAGTCTGATCATCCCTCTGTTGTGGCTGGACGGCAGGCTATACAGCACACACGCCTCACGCTGAAAGCTGTTCTTCCTGGACCTCTTGTGCTCAGATCCCAAGTGCTCTGCATGAGTTTCCTCAAGGCACATCTTAGAAGAGCAAGGAACGGACGTCCCGTGCACGACACTCCAAACCCAGGTGAGGTCGCATCCATGCAGGGAACCTGAGCTCGTGAGATCTCATGAATGCAAGAGAGAAAAACACGGGGCAATAAGAGACAAGATGAGAATGTCTGGGAAAGGCAGATTTCTAATACTCTCTTCAGACTTTTTTTTAGCAATTAAAAAAAAAAACTTTTGGCCTCTTTTATTGTTTTTAAATTTATTTATTTTCATCTATCTTTATTCTTTGGCCCGTGTGGGTCTCCCATTGCAGTGGCCTCTTTTGTTGCAGAGCACCAGCTCTGGGCACACGCGCTCCAGAGTGCTGGCTTGGAACTGGACACACTAGTCCAGCCACTCCGCGGCAGGTGGGATCTTCCTGGGCCAGGGATCAAACTGGTGGCCCCTGCACTGCAAGGCAGACTCTTTACCCACTGGACCACCAGGGAAGCCCCAGACTTTTTTTTTTTGGCCGCACCATGTGACTTGTGCAATCTTAGTTCCCTGACCAGGGACTGAACCCAGGCCCTTGGTAGTCAAAGTGCTGAAACCTAACCACTAGACCGCTCGGCAATTCCCTATAATGCTCACTTTGAAAGTCAGGTAGAAGACACTGATTTGCGTGTAGCAATTTGGAAACAAAATGTATGAGCGTTCTCTAACACAGGGATGTTCAAAGGTCTATGTCTTTTTTAAGTGCAAAAGGAACAGCGTTAATAGTAATCACTTAAAAGGCAACAACCAGGGCTGATCATGAACGCGGTGGTAGGAAAGAAAAAAAATGAATCCTGCTCAGACAATTCTTCTCCAGGGTGTAGAGACAAACAGTTCAGGAGCTGACCCCAGGTGGGCAGCTGAGCTGGCTTGTTGCTATCTTAGCTCTGGAGCTCACTCCAGTCCATGACCAGCAAGGTGGCAGGGGTGGATCGCCTCGTAGAAGGCCCGGTCTCTTCAATTCAGCTGTCGCTGGGCTACGACGGCATCTGCTGTGCTGGCCAAGCTTGGGAGACTGGGAGGAAGCCCTGAGACATGCTGGGCAGGCCACATGATGGTGGTCACCATCTGTTCACCTAGCTGTGCCATTTTTTCTGATCCTAATACGCAGGCTCATCTCCGAAGACTACTCACCCGGCGTCATGTTTCAGTCGCAGGGAAACGCAATGTGCTGGCGTTTCTAAAGCCTTCAGGATAAAACTCGATGCAAATAAAGGATTATTATAAATACCACTCTTCTATAAAAGAGAAACCCTGGATCTTTTACGCTCCGTCCCAGGGACAGAAGTAGCAAACGCTTCCAGATCAGTGGATTTCGAGGAAACCAGGGCATCTAGGACGTAGATGAAGGAGGTTTTAACTTGGTGGGGGTGGGGGGTGCAGGGGGAAGTTGGGGGTGGGCAGTCCTTTTCCAACTAAACCTGCTAATTCAAGCCCCTCTGGTGACCAACTCATCTGGTACCGACGAGACAGGGGCTGAAGGAGACGGGCTGATTCTGCAAGGTTTGGTCTCTTTTGATGCCCAGCAGGACAGTTAACATCATCTGATAAACCAAGATGCAGGCAGGCCGTGTGAAGTCCGTTCTAACCTCCTGTATCGATTATTCAGATGATGAAAAAGCGACCTCCACAGCATAGACACACTTTGGAACCTGTCCTACCTAAAATCTAGGTCACCATTCTGACATGACTTCTAGTAGGAAATACGAAATTACTTCTGGAAAGAACGTGTGAATGAAAAGTCATACTCTGGGTCTTCAGTCTCGTCAAACCACGTCCACCACGAAAAGAAGCAAGGCTGTGCTTCTGCTTCTCGTCCCACCCTAGGCTTGGAGGTGGCAGACCCGGCCCAGCGCGCCTCTGAAGACAGCCGGTGGCCCGGACGCCTCCGGTGCAGGGAAGACGCAGAGCCTCGCGCCTGCTGGGAGTCTCCGTTCCTCAAGGCTTCAGCTCACAGTGGGCTTGGCTCAGAAGCTTAAAATGGCGTCCATCTGGTTCAGATTCACTTTCTTACCCCCGAAGCCAGTGAGATGGGACGGGGCTAATTCCACAAGCAGGGGAGTGGTGACCTCCGGGCTCTCCTTGACTCTTCACTGCAGAAAGAAGCAAGTCCTCTCGTTCTCCTGAAACCGTGACACAGGAGAGCTCTGAGCACTGCACCTTATGGACGGAAGCTGCTAAACGGGGCTGTGAAGATTTAGCTTTTAATGTAACTGTTTAACTTTTACTAACGGAGCACGTGAATTTAACAACATATCGACAAGAAGCCGCTGGACCAGTGTCCTGATATCAGGCATTCGTGTCCTCCGGGAACAAAAAGAAAGACTTCTGACCAACCCACCCACTCCACGTGTGCCAACAGTCCTCGAAGGATGAAAATGAACCCCAACAAACTACAAGAGTGGACAATTTTTCTGTTGATTTTCAACTCATTTCAAGCCTGTTTCTGAGTTGTACTTCTTTAAAGCAACTGGGGGCAAAGATTTTAGGATTCTTTCATCCATTCTTTAAAAGAACCAAGATGCTTAATGGCCAATGCCATTCTTGGTCTTTGGATTTAAAACTTTTGGGATGCTACAGCAGACAGCTTAGAAAGAGTCTGGGAAGGAGACCTTTCCCAGAACGACCTCCCTCGACAGTGCACACGTCACTGGGCAGGCATGGTGCAGGGCGCAGCTTTCACGAGTGGCCCGTCACTAGAGGGCTGTGACCTCACCCTGGGAGGGGCCGAGCTGGGTCACCGCGTGTCACTGCACTGGCGTGAAACCTTCATTTCTTCAGTCTCTATTCATCAACTTACCACTCATTTGACATTGATGATATATCAGATACGTTTACAGAAAATTTTTTTTCATATGTCTGAGGAGAGTATCTCGAAATAAAAATTTATGAGATTCTCTCAATGATGAGATAGTTTTATCAAATCTGTCAATCAACTGATATGGTAAGCCCAACCATGTTAATGCTTCTATGGAAGGCAAATTAAACTTAATTGGCCCATAGAAAAAAAAATAGAGATTTTAGTAGATTGAGAACCCAGGTCATCTCATAATCTTTTTGACCATTTTCATTTCCATATTTCATATTGACATTTAAAATGTCTGTCAAAAAACACCACGCACAAAAGCCTTCCCTATAATCAAATAGGCTGCTTCATTCTCCCAGATAGCTTCCCAAGTGATGTCTCACTGTCTTCGTCCTGTTTCCCGCTGGGGAGATGCGTTTAGGGAAAATCCAACTAAGATTGAGTCACAGAGACTAAAGAAGCCGCTCGCTCCTACTTGCTTTATCCTGAACCATAACTACCTGGAGAAGGAAACAGCAACCCACTCCAGGATTCTTGCTGGGAAATCCCATGGACAGAGGAGCCTGGGGGGCCACAGTCCAGGGGGCTGCAAGAGTCAGACACGATGGAGTCACTAGACCACCACCGGCATAAATCACCACAGCCAGACTCTGGGTGGCTTAAACCACCCACGAGAAGACCATTGCGTAAAAATACATTTGGGGAAACACACACATCACAAATTAGAAACCTGATAAATTGTTTTTGTTTCTTTTCTTTTTTAGTTTCGTGTTCAGTAGTGTCCAACTCTTTGTGACCCCATGGACTGTAGCCCACCAGGCTCCTCTGTCCATGGGAATTTCCAGGCAAGAAGACGAGTGGGTTGCCATTCCTTTCTCCAGGCGATCTGCCTGACCCAAGGATTGAACCTGTGTCTCCTGAGTGTCAGGCAGATGCTTTACCACATGAGCAGCCAAGTGGGAAGTGCTGTGATGCACTTGGCAATAAATCAGATCACCACAGGGCACACCTTTAACCTTTGTAATGTTACGTGTCAATTCTGTGTCCATAAAGCTGGGGGAGAAAGAGTGAACAGAGGATAAAAGTACAAGTGAGTGTCTGGGTAGGAATTTAAAGTTTCATTAAAGATAAAATAGAAATAAATTATGTTCAAAGGGGTGAGTCTGTAAGTAAAAAAAAAAAAAAAAAATCTGGCAATTTAATTTAAACATACTCTCCTATAACACACAAGAAAGTCCAAAGGATGGAAAGACCTTCTCCCCAGGATTCCCCACATTTTCCGGGGTCAGAGCTCAGTTCCCTGTGGACATCCCTAAGTCAGGGCTGCACCCACCCCAAGATTCATCACCATCTCACCTGGGGGGACGGCTGCGTGGTCAGGTGTGGGGTGTCTCCTCGCTCCTGGTCGGGCTGGCTTCTAGCAGGGAGCATGACCTGGGCCCGTGCTGGCTCGGGCAGCAAGTTGCCAAGTCTCAGCAGATCGGGAGCTTCTGTAGAGGTCTCTGGATGAACCCGCACTGGCCCCGCTCCACCCATCAGATTCCGACTGCCCTCTGAGTCCAAGGATGCCAAGCTTGTGCTCTCTGGGTCGAGAGAGTGGACGTCTTCTCCAGGGAGCTCAGGGTAAGAATCGCAAGAAGAGATGTCCTCACTGCAGCTGGGATTCTGCATCAGAGGCCAGGCGTCCGAAAACTCGCCGCAGATGGACCTTGACAGGGACCCGAAGAGAGTGGGGATCGCCTCCCCCGCTGGACCCGTGTGTCTGGACGTGAGTTCAAAAGCGCTGTGAGGACACTATCTGGAGAACGCCCCCCACCTCCCCAGAGCAAAACGCCAGCTATGCTGGTAAGTTTCCTACATGAAACAAACTCACTGGAAAAGACCCTGACGCTGGGAAAGACTGAGAGCAGGAGGAGAAGGGGCGACAGAGGAGGAGATGGTTGGATGGTGTTACTGACTTCAGTGGACATGAACTGGAGCAAACTCCTAGAGAGAGTGAAGGCCAGTGGAGCCTGCTGTGCGGCAGTCCATGGGGTCACCACGAGCTGGACACAACTGAGCGACAGAACTGAACTGAAGATGTATATTTGCAAAAGGGAATATGAAATTATCTTGACTAAAAACAGCCACTGTGTGACTTCCTTGGTGGTCTAGCGGCAAAGGCTGCGAGCTCCCAATGCAGCAGGCCTGGGGCTGATCCCTGGTCAGGGAACTTGACCCCGCTTGCTGCAGCAATGGCCCAGCACAGCCAAGCAAGTAGATAAATGTTTTAAACAGATGCAGTCACTTACCCGCTCTGAAGGGTGGCCGTGCAGTGGCCCTTGCCCCCAGGTGCGCCCCGGCCAGCGCCGCAGGCCCCGCCGCAGCACCGGGAGGGGATGAGGTGGACGGGCCCTAGGGGAGAGGAGGGCTTGCTGACATCACTTCAACACCATGCTAGTACATTTAGCCGGTCCCCTTGGGCCATTATGCTCGCTGCAGGGGAGGTGACGTCGTGGGGGCAGGAAGGTCAGCGTGAGCTGATGTTACCGTTGCTAGTGATTGCCCACGTTAGAACCCGAAGGCCACCCGTACTGCAGGCACGCCTGGCTGCACAGTGCCGGGCAGTGGCTGCTTCCTCACCGGGTCGAGCCGTCCACGGACACTATTTCCCCTACAGCCTCTGCCCACTGTGTGTCTCTGCACCCCATGTTGATGATTTTCAGAGTATTTCAAACTTTGTCGTTACTATCATCTTTGTCACGACATCAGAGCTTTAATGAGATGTTTATGTTTCATACTGAAGAGGCAAAATGCCCCAAGCCTCTGGGGACAAGGGAGGACAGAGAGCAGGAGTGCTCTCTGTGGCCCCGGGGCCGGCCTGCGCTCCCGGTGGGCCCGGCTCTGAACTCACCGCAGGTCTGGGCCGAGTCGCCGAGGTACTGACGGCAGGTGCGGGGCGCAGGCGCGCTGGGCCGGGGTCCGTTGAAGCAGGACAGCTCAGAGCCGTTGCACTGCAGGTCCTGTGTCCTCGGGGACCCTGTGGAGGCTGAAACTCGGTCAGAGACAAGCTCCCTGGGGGGTCCAGGAACGCCACAGTGTGACCAGAACCACCCCAGCTTCTGCAGTTCTGAAGGAAAGGAAAGCTGTTGTTCAGATTTAAACATACTTCTTACAAAAAGGCACAGCGAAGAAAATATCAGTCAGTAAACCTCGAGATGCAGGGCACGTGTGTTGCCAGAATGTAGAACGAGCTGCGTTTCTGCCGAGCGTGGGGGCACCCCAGCCCCCCCAGACCCCGTGAAGTGATGCCGCCCGGAAGTCTTATTTCCACCCGCTCTCTGTCCCTGTGGCTGGAGCCGGACTGTCGTCTTAGGACACTCAGAGGACAGTGATGATCAACACCTTCCCCACGACACACAGAGCGCTCAGAGCTTACCGCTCGGCTTCTTCTCCACGAACTGCCGCTTGCAGTAGATGACGCAGAGGATGAGCAGCGCCAGCAGCACGGTGGCCAGGGCGCTGCAGATGACGGCCGCCAGGGCCGTGTCCCGCGGGCTGGAGGCCGTGGACGGGATCCTCACCAGGTTCACCTTGCTGGTACCTGAGAACCACAGCGTGGCATCAGACGACCACCCGGGAGACACAGACGCTCACACCGTATCCGGGTTCCCGGCAGCAGGGGCTTCGCGCAGCATCAGCGAGGCCCTAGACTCTGGCGGGGGCGGGGCCAGGCGTTCCTGGCGGCTCAGGCCCTCCCGCCCCCCGCCACTCTCCTCTGCTCCCACGGCGCCAACGCCGTGCAACCCTGGGACGGGTGCTGCCTGGCCCACCAGACCAGAGCGGTCTGCGAGCCGGGGCTCTGTCCTCGTTTCTGGCTCCTCAGCGCCTGGCAGCACAGGGCACTTGGAGGGCATTTAATAATCCTTAAGCTGGAATTTGACTGTCTGCAGTTTTAAGCAGGCTGAACCCAGGTGTGCTCTGAGGGGCAACTTCAGGGGAACACAAGGCGCTGGATCACTCACATTTGGACCCCATGTTTGGAGACAGTGAACACTTTTTAATCATGTAGCTGCTAAATTATTGAACAGGACCTAAGGTTTGGAGACAAAAACTAACACCACTGTGGCCTCACACCGACCGCCTGCCTCCATCTGGACGGAGCTCATCTTGAGGGCCGGCCTGCCGTGCGGCTGACGTGATGGACTTGACGCCTGGTACGGGCACTGAGCTGCACGGCACTAAAGCCCACCTGGGACTTCCCCCGGTCCCCAGCTGCACAGCACCACCCTCATCGTAACCCCTGAAGTCAGGTTTCCATTGTATGCCCCCAAGTCAGAGCCTGAGAGAAACATCAGCGTTGACACTATTGAACCACGAAGGCACGATGGCAGGAAGGACGGTTTGGGGACGTTGAGTCCTGGTGTATCCAGGCTCCGTGACTCTGGGCCACCCTGACACCCGCTCCTCACTGTCACCAACAAAGGCATAAGCCACATGGCCTGGACCTGGATGACAGGTTTCCACTTAAACAACCATCAGGTAGTTGAGTCAGATGTAGGCCTGATTTGTCTGAGTCTGTAATTTATGCTCTTTAAAAAAATCATGCTACATTCCTTCCAACCGTATTGTTTAGCGTGAAAAAAAAATACCAAGAGTGTGAAGGAGTGCTGTTCACATTTTGCACAGACCTGTAACTTCCGGCTCACTCGCTGGCACAGACAATGTGACCTCATTTAAAACACTAACAGAGCTCCCCAAATTCAGCCTCTTTCACCCCCAGATTAAAGAGGCGACTGCACTTTATCATAGTGAAAAAGAACATATGGCTTTTTAAATTTATTTTTTAAATGTTCCTGTTAAAGTCTGTATAGTGTACCTAGATGCGTTATCAAATAGAGTAGGCAAGATCCTGTCATAGAGAAACTAATCACGCTTTCCGTCTGAGCTTCCACGTTTAAGATTTCACTAACACCTTGGTTTCATCAGAGTTCACGTGAGAGAATAAAGCATCAGGTTTCATGCTGTGTGGCATGGAGACCCCAACATAAGTGGAAACGTGAGTATTCTCACTTGTTGATGACTGTGTTTTGGCACCTGCAATTCAAGTGACAATTCGCTCTGGAAAACACATTTTCTAATAATCATCCATATCATCGTATCTTTGACCTTGATATTTTTTCAAGTCAACAACAAATGAGTCCATTATTTTCTGGATTCTTTCACCATCACCAACAAAACCTGTGGTGACTAACGGTTTAACCAGCTCAAAACCTGATGCGTCTATTTCTAGCTATGTTAACAAAGAGCATTTGGCCATCTGAATGGAGGCGAAGGATCCAGGGCTGGAGGGTAAGTTTTATCTTGTTCATCCAAATGGGTTAAACAAACATATCTATGGTAATCCTCAATATATGAATTCCAGATGTACTACAGGTCAGGCTGCCAATACACAAAACAGTTGGATTTTTTTAAGTCCTTTTTATACCAAGCCCTCTGACACTGGATGTAATATCATGTAAAAGAGTGAGTCTTAATCTTTTCTTTTTCTTTTTTTAACTTTGGCCTCTTTTATTGTTTTTTCATTTATTTTCATCCATCTTTATTCTTCAGCCTGTGTAGGCCTCCCATCGCAGTGGCCTCTCTCACTGCAGAGCACTGGCTCATAATTGGACACCCCGGTCCAGCCGCTCTGCGGCACGTGGTGTCCCCCCGGGCCAGGGAAAGTACACTGCAAGGTGGACCAAGAGGGAAGCCCTGACTCTTAATCTTTTGACTCATATTTTCATTTCAAACTTTGAAAAACATGGTTTGTTTTTCAATAACTGATAAATAACATTATTTGAAAATAAGAGTTTTCTGTTTGCACAGGAAAAAAAGAAAGGATTTTTTTGTATTGTGGTGAAATATGCCTCACACACCATTTCCCCCTGATGACAGAGTCAGTGCTGTGTCACCACGAAAGGGGAAGCCCCGGACCACGAGGCAGGCGCTCCCCGCTCCCTTCCAACATCCTGGCAAGCACTGACCTACTGTCTGTCTATGAATTTGCCTATTTCAGATATTTCATACAAAAGGACCCATGAAATACGACATGACGTTTTGTGTCTGGCTTCTTTCACTTGGCAGAAAGTCTTCAAGGCCGTCTGTGGCTCAGTGTGTAACAGAAGTGCATTTCTTTTTACGACAGAATAGCACTCCACTGTGTGGATGGACCACGTTTTGTTTATTTGTGCATTGGAGGGCGGACAGCTGAGCTGCCTCCACCTTTTGGCTATCGTGAAGAGTGTTACCATGAATATTTGTGTTCAATCTTTCTCTGTTTTTTTAAAAGTGTTAGCCACTGCTATTTGGGTGACTAACGGTTTAACCAGCTCAAAACCTGATTTTTCTATGACAAAGAGCATTTGGCCATCTGAATGGAGGCGAAGGATCCAGGGCTGGAGGGTGAGTTTTATCTTGTTCATCCAAATGGGTTAAACAAACATATCTATGGTAATCCTCAATATATGAATTCCAGATGTACTACAGGTCAGGCTGCCAATACACAAAACAGTTGGATTTTTTTAAGTCCTTTTTATACCAAGCCCTCTGACACTGGATGTAATATCATGTAAAAGAGTGAGTCTTAATCTTTTCTTTTTCTTTTTTTAACTTTGGCCTCTTTTATTGTTTTTTCATTTATTTTCATCCATCTTTATTCTTCAGCCTGTGTAGGCCTCCCATCGCAGTGGCCTCTCTCACTGCAGAGCACTGGCTCATAATTGGACACCCCGGTCCAGCCGCTCTGCGGCACGTGGTGTCCCCCCGGGCCAGGGAAAGTACACTGCAAGGTGGACCAAGAGGGAAGCCCTGACTCTTAATCTTTTGACTCATATTTTCATTTCAAACTTTGAAAAACATGGTTTGTTTTTCAATAACTGATAAATAACATTATTTGAAAATAAGAGTTTTCTGTTTGCACAGGAAAAAAAGAAAGGATTTTTTTGTATTGTGGTGAAATATGCCTCACACACCATTTCCCCCTGATGACAGAGTCAGTGCTGTGTCACCACGAAAGGGGAAGCCCCGGACCACGAGGCAGGCGCTCCCCGCTCCCTTCCAACATCCTGGCAAGCACTGACCTACTGTCTGTCTATGAATTTGCCTATTTCAGATATTTCATACAAAAGGACCCATGAAATACGACATGACGTTTTGTGTCTGGCTTCTTTCACTTGGCAGAAAGTCTTCAAGGCCGTCTGTGGCTCAGTGTGTAACAGAAGTGCATTTCTTTTTACGACAGAATAGCACTCCACTGTGTGGATGGACCACGTTTTGTTTATTTGTGCATTGGAGGGCGGACAGCTGAGCTGCCTCCACCTTTTGGCTATCGTGAAGAGTGTTACCATGAATATTTGTGTTCAATCTTTCTCTGTATACTTTTAAACTTTTCATAAAGACCCACACGGTGGTTCCCCATGCTATCAAAAGGTACACTGCTATTGTTTCACTAAGGCATGAAGTTAATCAGTCAGGAAATAAAAACAATTCCTGAGCAAGCCAAAAGAAGAATGGAGGGAGACGGCCAGGGAAGCTGGTCAGGACTGGAACATGTGGGCATGTAGTGAGGAGCTTGAATTCTATTCTGAGAATAATAGGAAGTACTTAACAACTTAGGGATATACATTCTTCTTTAAAAAGACTAAAATCATACAAAGTATCTTTTCAACCACAATCAAATTAAACTAAAAATCAGTAACAGAAGGCAAGTTGGGAAGTTCACAAATAACTGCAGAAGCTAAACAGTATACTCTTAAATAACCAATGGGTCAAAGAAGAAATCACCAAGGAAATTAGAAAACACTTTGAAATCAATGAGAATAAAAAACAATCTCCAAACTTATGGGATACAGCAAAAGCAGGGCTGAGAGGGAAATTTCTAGCAGCAAATGTCTATTCTAAAAAAGATCTAAAATCAATAACCTAATATTTAACTTTATGACATTAGAAATAATATCATAAGAGCAGACGAAACCAAAGCTAGCCATCTGTTGTTGTTGTTCTGACTCTGCAACCCCACAGACGGCAGCACACCAGCCCTTCCTGTGCTCCACTATCTCCCTGAGTTGGCTCAAACTCACGTCCATTGAGTTGGTGATGCCATCCAAACCATCTCATCCTGTGCCGCCCCCTTCTCCTCCTGCCCTCGGTCTTTCCCAGCATCAGGTTCTTTTCCAACGTGTCAGTTTTTCTCATCAGGTGGCCAAAGAATTGAAGCTTCAGCTTCAGCATCAGTCCTTCCAAGGAATATTCAGGGTTGATTTCCTTTATGACTGATTGGTTTGATCTCCTTTCTGTCCAAGGGACTCTCAAGAGTCTTCCCTTAAATGTGCCTTAGTCAATCTGGTAACCCTAAACTCTATCTTGAAAATAAGAATAGATTCTGAATAGAGAAACAGGATGGAGTGGAAGCAGATCCAGTTTTCATTCGACTTATTACATCTGTAAGGACAGGAGGCAACGAATACAGAAAGCTTCTAGGACTCACTTCCACGTACCTTGGGAAAAACACCCTGGTGTTACTACAAGTCTTCAACATACTGCTCCAGCAGTGCTGGTGTACTAGTGCTGGTGTACAAGGTGTCACACTGCTGAGGTCTCGCTGTTCTCGGGGGGAGTAAACCTTTCCTCTGAGGTTTTGGATTCACTGCATTAGATGATGTATGTGCCAGGGAAAGAGTGGTTTGGGATGCACCCCAAGTATAAGCATAATGAGTAAATTTTGCTCATATACATCTCATCTACTCCTAGTCTACCAGATTCATGTGACTCAACTGATACCAAAGAGGTTTCACTGACCTAACCCTCACCCTAACCCACACATGCATGGTCAACTGATTTTTAACAGGGGTGACAAGACCCTTCTCTTTAACAAATGGTGCTAGGAAAACCAGATAGGCACTAAATTCCAAAAGAATGAAGTCGAACACAATCTCATACCATATTAAAATATTAACTACAATAAATGGATCAAAAATCTAAATTTAAGAACTAAAGCTATAAAATTCTTAGGAGAAAAAATAGGGTAAAATCTTCATGACCTCAGATTTGGCAAGGTTCCTTAAACATGGGCTTCCCTGGTGGCTCAGACAGTAAGGAATCTGCCTGCAATGCAGGAGACCCAGGTTTGATGCCAGGGTGGGGACAATCCCTTGGAGAAGGGAATGGCCACACACTCCAGTCTTCTTGCCTGGAGAATTCCATGGACAGAGGAGCCTGATGAGCTATAGGCCATGGGGTTGCAAAGAGTCAGACATGACTGAGCAACTAGCACTTTCACTTAAATGTAACTGAGTATCAGAAAAACAAACAACCTGATTAAAAATTAGGTGAAGGACCTGAACAGACATTTTTTTAAAGAAGACACACAGATGGCTAACAGCACACAAAAAGATGCTCAGCATCACTAATCATCGGGGAAATTCAAATCAAAACCACGAGATACCACCCCTCACCTGTAAGAACAGCCCTGATCAAGAAGACAAGCGTGGCTGGGTGTCGCGAGGGTGTGGAGGAAGGGCCTTCCGTGCACTGCGGGGGGCGGGTCAGTCCGCGCAGCCACCGTGGACCACAGGACGGAGGTGCCGGAATCACTGCACACAGAGCTCCTGTGCTTTAGGAAACATCTCACCTTGCCCACTGCACCTGCCTACAAGCTTCCTGTTGAGTGCATCTCTGAATTAAAATGAAACTAAACTGTGATTTTGGAACATGATATCACTATGTCAAATAAGAGGAGCAAAGTTCAACAGGTGTGTATAAAAAAATAGCAATCATGAGTCAATCAAGATTTTGTTAATCAGTAAGAAAGATTATTTAAATTAAGAAAGTATTATTTTAAAATATGATAGAAGGATTATACAAGGATTTGCACCCTTTTTTTTTTTTTTTTTAGTAAAAGGCATCATTCTGACCTTACTTTTGAAGCCTGACCCAAATTATTCAACCTGACGTCTCTGTTTACCAGAATCTGAGCCTGGTGAGCATTAGTCAGGCCATCTTCTTGCATCTCAGTCTGGGGCAGCCAGTCGTGTGCAAGTTCATCATGTCAGGATGCTTTTCAAATGTGCTCTCAGCACTGAGTTTCAAGTTACCACTCTAAACTGTTTTTTTTGTTTGTTTTTTAATTGATTTTCCTTTCGAACTAAAGAGCGTATCAAAAACAGTACGGCTAGGCAAGCATCTTCCCCTTGTTGAGCAACGCTGTATCGTCTGTTTATAAACAGAACTTCGGAGCTTAATTTCCTCCTTTCAAGTCCCCTCGCGGGCATGGCCCCCGTTACCAGTCCTTTCGTGATTTAAACGCGAGTGAATTACGGCAGAACCCGAGGCGGCCTCCAGCCTGCTTTCTCTTAATACTAATACAGACGGTTCATCAGCATGGTTGCATTATAAGCAGAACCGGCTTGTGCCTTTGTTTCTCAATCGCTCAAGTTGGGTGAGTCACTGAGGTCAAACAGAGTGGCACCTAAAAGCTGAAAGGCTACAGAACCAAAGACACCCAGAGTTCGTGATATCAGGATGGATCCCTGATTGTGGGATTATGGGATGGCGGTTCCTCAGGTTACTGAGAGCAGGAAAGCCAGAGACCCCCCATGGAGGGCCATGGAGGCCTCACGCCATCTGCCATTCTGTCTCGATCAATTTCTGTTTCCCTCTGGGCTGCCTGCCCACCACTGCTTGCTATTGCTATTCTGTTAGCATGCCTGCTGGGAGGAAACCATGAAAAAATGCAAACCGTCCTTGAACAAGATGGGGAGGGTGGTGGACATAACTGTATCCACTCTTAAATTGAAAGCACGCATGTCCCTCACATTTACGTCTATTCCCGCCATCTTATATTCAGAGACTGTCTTTCATAAGTACAAGTGCTCAGGTTGCTTAAGTCATATCCAACTCTTTGGGACCTTATGGACTGGAGCTCACCAGGCTCTCTGTCCATGGGATTTCCCAGGCAAAAAGACTGGAGTGGGTTGCTATGCCCTCTTTCAGGGGATCTTCCTGACTGAGGGATCCAACCCATGTCTCTTGCATTGGCAAGTGGTTCTTTACCATTGTGCCACCTGGGAAGCCTTTTAGATTATCAATAAATATTACCTTCTATTACAAGACATTTTAAAAGATATGATTATAGCCAATATGTCAGGATCTTTTGCATCTCAGTCTGGGGCAGCCAGTCTCAAGTTCATCATGTCAGGATGCTTTTCAAATGTGCTCTCAGCACTGAGTTTCAAGTTACCACTCTAAACTGTTTTTTTTGTTTGTTTTTTAATTGATTTTCCTTTCGAACTAAAGAGCGTATCAAAAACAGTACGGCTAGGCAAGCATCTTCCCCTTGTTGAGCAACGCTGTATCGTCTGTTTATAAACAGAACTTCGGAGCTTAATTTCCTCCTTTCAAGTCCCCTCGCGGGCATGGCCCCCGTTACCAGTCCTTTCGTGATTTAAACGCGAGTGAATTACGGCAGAACCCGAGGCGGCCTCCAGCCTGCTTTCTCTTAATACTAATACAGACGGTTCATCAGCATGGTTGCATTATAAGCAGAACCGGCTTGTGCCTTTGTTTCTCAATCGCTCAAGTTGGGTGAGTCACTGAGGTCAAACAGAGTGGCACCTAAAAGCTGAAAGGCTACAGAACCAAAGACACCCAGAGTTCGTGATATCAGGATGGATCCCTGATTGTGGGATTATGGGATGGCGGTTCCTCAGGTTACTGAGAGCAGGAAAGCCAGAGACCCCCCATGGAGGGCCATGGAGGCCTCACGCCATCTGCCATTCTGTCTCGATCAATTTCTGTTTCCCTCTGGGCTGCCTGCCCACCACTGCTTGCTATTGCTATTCTGTTAGCATGCCTGCTGGGAGGAAACCATGAAAAAATGCAAACCGTCCTTGAACAAGATGGGGAGGGTGGTGGACATAACTGTATCCACTCTTAAATTGAAAGCACGCATGTCCCTCACATTTACGTCTATTCCCGCCATCTTATATTCAGAGACTGTCTTTCATAAGTACAAGTGCTCAGGTTGCTTAAGTCATATCCAACTCTTTGGGACCTTATGGACTGGAGCTCACCAGGCTCTCTGTCCATGGGATTTCCCAGGCAAAAAGACTGGAGTGGGTTGCTATGCCCTCTTTCAGGGGATCTTCCTGACTGAGGGATCCAACCCATGTCTCTTGCATTGGCAAGTGGTTCTTTACCATTGTGCCACCTGGGAAGCCTTTTAGATTATCAATAAATATTACCTTCTATTACAAGACATTTTAAAAGATATGATTATAGCCAATACTCCAAAGTGGTTCCAATTATTCCATTATTATCTTTTGAATTACAGACAGAAAGTCCAAATCTTGCAATGAAAACATTAGTGATAGGAATCAACGCCCTTTATTGCCTTCTGGAAAGCTTTTATGAAAACATTTTTCTGAATTCCTCACCCCAGAAGAGGTGTGTGTTTAGAACAGCAGAAACGTCTTTCAGCCACAGGCCTATTAGATGTTATGAGGTAACTGACTGTTAAGAATCTGAAACTGACAGAAGGGTTAAAGATAAGAATGCAATATCAGTATTTTGATTACACAGAAGAACAATTGAAATGAACCCTGAATACTCATTGGAAGGACTGATACTGAAGTTCCAATATATTGACCACCTGGTGCGAAGAGCAAACTCACTGGAAAAGACCCTAAGGCTGGGAAAGACTGGAGGCAGGGGGAGAAGGGGATGACAGAGGATGAGATGGTTGGACGGCATCACTGCCTCCATGGACATGAGTTTGAGCAGTCTCTGGGAGACAGAGAAGGAAAAGGAAGGCTGGTGTGCTGCAGTCTGCGGGGTCGCCAAGAGCTGGCCACAACTGAGAGATTCAACAAGGCCTTCTGATGGCGGAGCAGGAGAGAGTGGCAGCGGCCCTTGAGATAAGTTACAGAATAACAAGCAACCAGCAGAGCCTAGCGAGGATCGACTCCTTGGGGGGTGGAGAGCTTCCAGGCAAGCATAACTGTATCCACTCTTAAATTGAAAGCACGCATGTCCCTCACATTTACGTCTATTCCCGCCATCTTATATTCAGAGACTGTCTTTCATAAGTACAAGTGCTCAGGTTGCTTAAGTCATATCCAACTCTTTGGGACCTTATGGACTGGAGCTCACCAGGCTCTCTGTCCATGGGATTTCCCAGGCAAAAAGACTGGAGTGGGTTGCTATGCCCTCTTTCAGGGGATCTTCCTGACTGAGGGATCCAACCCATGTCTCTTGCATTGGCAAGTGGTTCTTTACCATTGTGCCACCTGGGAAGCCTTTTAGATTATCAATAAATATTACCTTCTATTACAAGACATTTTAAAAGATATGATTATAGCCAATACTCCAAAGTGGTTCCAATTATTCCATTATTATCTTTTGAATTACAGACAGAAAGTCCAAATCTTGCAATGAAAACATTAGTGATAGGAATCAACGCCCTTTATTGCCTTCTGGAAAGCTTTTATGAAAACATTTTTCTGAATTCCTCACCCCAGAAGAGGTGTGTGTTTAGAACAGCAGAAACGTCTTTCAGCCACAGGCCTATTAGATGTTATGAGGTAACTGACTGTTAAGAATCTGAAACTGACAGAAGGGTTAAAGATAAGAATGCAATATCAGTATTTTGATTACACAGAAGAACAATTGAAATGAACCCTGAATACTCATTGGAAGGACTGATACTGAAGTTCCAATATATTGACCACCTGGTGCGAAGAGCAAACTCACTGGAAAAGACCCTAAGGCTGGGAAAGACTGGAGGCAGGGGGAGAAGGGGATGACAGAGGATGAGATGGTTGGACGGCATCACTGCCTCCATGGACATGAGTTTGAGCAGTCTCTGGGAGACAGAGAAGGAAAAGGAAGGCTGGTGTGCTGCAGTCTGCGGGGTCGCCAAGAGCTGGCCACAACTGAGAGATTCAACAAGGCCTTCTGATGGCGGAGCAGGAGAGAGTGGCAGCGGCCCTTGAGATAAGTTACAGAATAACAAGCAACCAGCAGAGCCTAGCGAGGATCGACTCCTGTGTGGAGAGCTCAGGCAAGCTGTGTTTACATGAAGCTGGTTCCACTGAGGGAGAATTAAACCTGTGAACACGCTGCTCTTTCTGCCAGGCTGCTTGTCAGTGGTGTTGCTTGGACGAGAAGGACTGCTGGCTGCTGAATGTAAGCGCTTTGCTGCTGACGGATCGGCGCTCAAGTTTTAGAAAAGGATGCACAGAGGTCTCCCCGCACTGGTCCAAGGGCGGCACGTGAGCCTCTGAAGTCTTTATCCTTGTTTCCTTCCCTCCTTTCCTGGCTTTAAAAAAAATACTATAAAAGCGCTGCACAGACTCCTGGTGAAGAGCTCTGTTATCATCCTAAGTTTGAATCCTGGCTCAGCCACTTTACTAGCCGTGTTACCACCAGTAAACGGCAACCCATTTCCTTATGGGTAAAACCAGAAAATAAAAGAATCTCCCTGCAGGTCTGTGAGATCCAAGGGAAGTGATGCACACAGAGGGGGTCAGCCCGGTACTTCCCACCGTGAGCTTCCTGTGTTAGCCGAACTTTCTCCCATTATTATGCAGAATCAGACATTATATTCTAATTGTCATTATGTTGGAATCCGGATGGTCTCTTAACCAAGTGAAACCGCCTCTGCAGCAGGCAGGACGCTGAACACAATGTTGGGAGGTCAGCCTGCGTCCTCATCAGAAGGCCCTGGAGGGCTGGAATGTTCAGAAGGAAAGTTCCCAGTGAAGACAAACCAACATAAATCTCCCCAGAGGTTTAGACCTGTTTCTCACAAAAGACACAGCTACCCCTCCTTTTATTTAAGGATCTCAAAGGGTCCCTCCCATCATTTAATTGCCCAAGGTAACATTAAGCAATGTTATATACGAATAAGTGACCATGAGCCAAATAAGTCAACCTCTGGGAATACTGTGAATAAAACGATTAAGCTATTACTGAGAAGAGCCTGTAGGGGAAAAAACCTTCAGACAAATCAGAAAAACACTAACCGTCAGGCACAGAGACAGCCTGGAGAACACAGAGCAGAAGCCCGCCTGCCAAGACTCTAAAGCCACCCTCTGCTCCTTCTCTCGAGGGACATGGCAGAAAAGCCACAGGACCTGCACTCAAGGCTCCTTAAAGACACTGGTGGGGAATTCTGCATGGATGAGACCCGAGCCAAAAGTCACAAACGAGTATAATGTTTATCCAAGGTTTCTAAATCTTTTTCAAAAGCTTTTATTAAGTACTGTTGGTACAGGATTTGGAGCGAATAAACAAAAAGTCTGCTTCTTTCTCTTCTAGCTCCTTGAACACCACTAAACCATGGTTTGCACTTAGCATCTACACGTGTGTGCGTGTGTGCTAAGTTGCTTCAGTCGTGTCTGATGCTTTGCGAACCGTGGACTGTAGCCCACCAGGCTCCTCTGTCCATGACGATTCTCCAGGCAAGAATACTGGAGTGGACTGCCATGCTTTCCTCCAGGGGACCTTCCTGACCCAGGGATCAAATCCTGCATCTCTTTTGTCTCCTGCTTGGGCAAATGCGTTCTTTACCACTAGCACAGCCTGGGAAGTGCAAATTTGGTTTGGATCTTATTTATTAGTACAAAAGATCAATACTTCAATCCACAAAAATGAAATTAACCATATTTATAAGACACTGAACTGAACAGCTGTATTTCTTTTCTCGGCAGGACAAAAGAAAATTATAGATAGACAAGACAAAGTGTCTTCTACTCTTTATGTGTCCTCAGATGTGCCATCAGAAATGCAACAATAAAACCAAATGAAAGCAGGATTCAAGGGGGCTCGGCAGTCCAGCGAGGGGCCTGGAGCAGGTAAAGGGGCAAGCTGGGGAGTGACAGAGGGGCTGGGACGACAGGTGGGGCCTCAGGCTCCCAACAGGTGGGAAGGCCTGGAGGGGAGGGACCTGAAGGGCTGACGTCAGGGGGAGACTGTGAAGTTCAAATCCAGTGAGCAGAAACATCCCTGGGAGGGGATGTCCTGGCTGGAAATCTGTTCCCCTCGGGGCTGCAGGTCCCCACTGCTGAGACTCAGTCAATTACTGAACTAAACTTGGTTTCTGCTCTTCTTAATGTTGCTTCCAGACGACTTGGCGTAGAGATCTACTCCCCGCCACAATTGAGCCAAATATTACCATGCATGTCTTTATGGGGAACAGAAAGAAAGAAGAAAGGACAGAGAAGGTGGCTGTCTGAGGATAGTGGCTGGCGGGGCAGGGAGGTGAATCAACCCCAGGCCAGCATGGCCCACTGGTCAACCCCAGGGTTGACGAGCGACTTCCACAGCCCGTACCACTCAGACCACGTCTGTGACGCCCTGGGCGAGTGCGTCGCTTTACATTTGGCACTGAGTGGATTATAACTATTTGGTACTTTAATTCATCCTAATTAACACTGAAAAATTATAAACCACAAAATGGCAGCAGACTGTCTACAGCATTTCTCTGTAAAGGTCCTTTTGGCATGCTCACACGTGGGGTGTGCTAAGTGCTGATTCGTGGACTGTAGCCCACCAGGCTCCTCTGTCCATGACGATTCTCCAGGCAAGAATACTGGAGTGGACTGCCATGCTTTCCTCCAGGGGACCTTCCTGACCCAGGGATCAAATCCTGCATCTCTTTTGTCTCCTGCTTGGGCAAATGCGTTCTTTACCACTAGCACAGCCTGGGAAGTGCAAATTTGGTTTGGATCTTATTTATTAGTACAAAAGATCAATACTTCAATCCACAAAAATGAAATTAACCATATTTATAAGACACTGAACTGAACAGCTGTATTTCTTTTCTCGGCAGGACAAAAGAAAATTATAGATAGACAAGACAAAGTGTCTTCTACTCTTTATGTGTCCTCAGATGTGCCATCAGAAATGCAACAATAAAACCAAATGAAAGCAGGATTCAAGGGGGCTCGGCAGTCCAGCGAGGGGCCTGGAGCAGGTAAAGGGGCAAGCTGGGGAGTGACAGAGGGGCTGGGACGACAGGTGGGGCCTCAGGCTCCCAACAGGTGGGAAGGCCTGGAGGAGGGACCTGAAGGGCTGACGTCAGGGGAGACTGTGAAGTTCAAATCCAGTGAGCAGAAACATCCCTGGGAGGGGATGTCCTGGCTGGAAATCTGTTCCCCTCGGGGCTGCAGGTCCCCACTGCTGAGACTCAGTCAATTACTGAACTAAACTTGGTTTCTGCTCTTCTTAATGTTGCTTCCAGACGACTTGGCGTAGAGATCTACTCCCCGCCACAATTGAGCCAAATATTACCATGCATGTCTTTATGGGGAACAGAAAGAAAGAAGAAAGGACAGAGAAGGTGGCTGTCTGAGGATAGTGGCTGGCGGGGCAGGGAGGTGAATCAACCCCAGGCCAGCATGGCCCACTGGTCAACCCCAGGGTTGACGAGCGACTTCCACAGCCCGTACCACTCAGACCACGTCTGTGACGCCCTGGGCGAGTGCGTCGCTTTACATTTGGCACTGAGTGGATTATAACTATTTGGTACTTTAATTCATCCTAATTAACACTGAAAAAATTATAAACCACAAAATGGCAGCAGACTGTCTACAGCATTTCTCTGTAAAGGATTTTTTTTCTCTGTAAGGAATTTTTCCTGCTTTCAAGGATGTTTTTCTTCTTTTTATTATCCCCCAGTCCCAGAAGGTCTTGCTGTGTTTATTTGGTGAAATAATGAAGCTTTGAAACGTCCACATCAAGAAACAGAAAAGACACCATAAAAGAAACACATGATTACGGCCTCGACCATCTGTGCTGAAGGATACACAGGCTCAA
Organism: Tragulus kanchil; assembly: GCA_022376925.1. NCBI lineage: Eukaryota > Metazoa > Chordata > Mammalia > Artiodactyla > Tragulidae > Tragulus > Tragulus kanchil. The sequence continues at coordinate 55,453,806 of JAIOJX010000003.1, read as the reverse complement.
AAATAGTTTTGCTTCAGCTGGGACTAACGGATGGATGGGGCTGCCATCTGGGAGTTGGAACAAAGCTATGAGACTTGGACCCCTGCCCTCCTTGTTCCCCTGACTCTGCTTAACCCCTCAGGTGCCAGGCTGCAGCGGGGCCCTGGATTCCGAGTTCCCTTGGAGGCACGACCTTGTTCCTTCCACCTCATCTTCGAGGAAGGAAGCATCCAGCTTGGCACGCTTTCACCTAGGGACACTGCCTCCTGGAATCATCAGTTCCCCTGTTACTAGTAAAGTGGATAATTCTTATTTACTTCACTGCATCCCTGAAAGAAGTCATCTTCTGTGAAATTATTCTAAGATGATGAAACTCAAATTACTTCTACCCATTAACTTCCTACTAAGACAAAAAGAGTGTGTATGTCTCTGCCTGGCTGAGCGGGGTGGGGCCTAGACTGAAGAGAAACCCTGGATGCAGACTGTGCTTCATGCTACCCCCTGTTCCACCACAACCGACCCTGCTTATTAGTATAAGACGACTTGGCGTGAGATCTACTCCCGCCACAATTGAGCCAAATATTACCATGCATGTCTTTATGGGGAACAGAAAGAAAGAAGAAAGGACAGAGAAGGTGGCTGTCTGAGGATAGTGGCTGGCGGGCAGGGAGGTGAATCAACCCCAGGCCAGCATGGCCCACTGGTCAACCCCAGGGTTGACGGCGACTTCCACAGCCCGTACCACTCAGACCACGTCTGTGACGCCTGGGCGGTCGTCGCTTTACATTTGGCACTGAGTGGATTATAACTATTTGGTACTTTAATTCATCCTAATTAACACTGAAAAAATTATAAACCACAAAATGGCAGCAGACTGTCTACAGCATTTCTCTGTAAAGGATTTTTTTTCTCTGTAAGGAATTTTTCCTGCTTTCAAGGATGTTTTTCTTCTTTTTATTATCCCCCAGTCCCAGAAGGTCTTGCTGTGTTTATTTGGTGAAATAATGAAGCTTTGAAACGTCCACATCAAGAAACAGAAAAGACACCATAAAAGAAACACATGATTACGGCCTCGACCATCTGTGCTGAAGGATACACAGGCTCAAAAATAGTTTTGCTTCAGCTGGGACTAACGGATGGATGGGGCTGCCATCTGGGAGTTGGAACAAAGCTATGAGACTTGGACCCCTGCCCTCCTTGTTCCCCTGACTCTGCTTAACCCCTCAGGTGCCAGGCTGCAGCGGGGCCCTGGATTCCGAGTTCCCTTGGAGGCACGACCTTGTTCCTTCCACCTCATCTTCGAGGAAGGAAGCATCCAGCTTGGCACGCTTTCACCTAGGGACACTGCCTCCTGGAATCATCAGTTCCCCTGTTACTAGTAAAGTGGATAATTCTTATTTACTTCACTGCATCCCTGAAAGAAGTCATCTTCTGTGAAATTATTCTAAGATGATGAAACTCAAATTACTTCTACCCATTAACTTCCTACTAAGACAAAAAGAGTGTGTATGTCTCTGCCTGGCTGAGCGGGGTGGGGCCTAGACTGAAGAGAAACCCTGGATGCAGACTGTGCTTCATGCTACCCCCTGTTCCACCACAACCGACCCTGCTTATTAGTTTATTTATAACCTTGCAGTTGACATAACTTACGGTGGAGAACTACGTCTGGGTGAGGTTAGAAAGAGCACATGTGTCTAGAGGTTTGGAACATCAAGCAAATTCAGGACTTTAACCAAGGCTTTATATCCTCTTTTAAAATTGTGACAATCTAGGGTTCGATCCTGGGGTGAGGAGTCCCCCGGAGAAGGAAATGGCACCCCACTCCAGTATTCTTGCCTGGAGAATCCCACGGACAGAGGAGCCTGGCAGGCTCACAAAGAGCCAGACACACGCATTTGAGCAGGAAGACACACAGGGCTTCCCAGGAGGTCCAGTAGTTAAGAATCTGCCTGACAATCCAGGGGACACAGGTTCAATCCCCGGTCCAGGAAGATTCCACATGCCCTGGGGCAGCTGAGCCCCCACACCACAACTGCTGAGCTCACCTGCTGCAATGACTGAAGCCTGAGCACCCGTGAGGCCGTGCTCCGCAACCAGAGAAGCCACCATAGTGAAAAGCCTGCCCACCCCGCTCACCACGCAAGAGAAAGCTCTCACAGCAACGAAGACCTGGCATGACCAAAAGCAGGTAAAATAAATCACAAATAAAAGAAGGAGGTAAAATTCACTTAAAAAACTATAGCAGAGAGATGAAAAAGAAAAAGACAACAGAAGTAAAAGACTGTGAGAATCTTCACTTGTTTCATGAAAAAATTGGGACACCGACCACCTAAATAACTTGTCTGAAAGTTAAGTATCAGGAGTAGTATTAGGACTAGGGGTCAAAAGCAAGTTTCCGTAGATACGGGCTTTGGGAAGACCCCCTGGAGAAGGGAAAGGTCACTCACTCCAGAATTCTTGCCTGGAGAGTTCCACGGCTCATGCAAGGGCCGCAGTGCGTGACTTTCACACTATGACACTGGCTGGCATTAATGCTGGAATGACTGGATAAAATATGTATGTTCTTTCAGTGCTAATGAGCATCAGAAGTGAGAGAGAAACTGCCTGGACTTTATTCTTCAGACCAGTATTTGTGTTCCCAGGGCCTAAAACAACAGAAAACATTTATCATGCAGTAAAATCTTGTGATATGATGTGTGCCTCTTCAACATTTGTGTTTTGTCCAAGACCCTGATGCTGGGAAAGACTGAGGGCAAGAGGAAAAGGGGGCGACAGAGGATGAGATGGCTGGATGGCATCACTGAGTCAGTGGACATGAGCTTGAGCGAGCTCTGCGAGATGGTGAAGGACAGGGAAGCCTCATCTGCTGCAGTCCATGGGGCAGCAAAGAGTTGGACACAACTGAGAGACTGAACATGTCGAGAGAAAAAGAAAAAAATGAACCGTAATCTTCTTTGACATCACAGCACGAGCAAAATATAGCAAATATCATATGCATATAACCAATACTTAAACAAATTAAATGCATTTACATTAATTAAATGAAATCTATTAAAGCAGCAGTTAACTCCAGAGGCAAGAGTGGAGGGCCCATCCGAAGTTGCACCTGGGGACAGCGCTGGCTCAAACGGCCGTGCTGAACCACTGTCCTCTTCTCCCCTCGCTCCCCGGAGGTCTGCTCTTAGCGGCACAGAAGGACTGTTGTGAAACGTGACGTTAGATCCTGTCCTTCCTGGAGTAAAGACAGGCCTTCACACAAGGCCCTCCGTGGTCCACACCGTCTCCCAGGCCCTGTCCCCCTCACTGGGCTCCCACGGAGCAGAGCGCCCGGGGCACAGGAAGCACTAAATGCATCATGGACCCAATTGTCAGTTAATCCTGACCAGGGCCTGTGAAAGCTTTGGACAAGCAACCATGCAGCCTCCAGCCCTTTTTTTTTTTTTTCAGCCCTTCTTCTGGCCCGTTCCCCCACCCCACCTTTCTCTGCTGAGAAGACATGGGGCCCCGCCCTGGAACCTGGCCTGGCCAGCTGTCTGCGGCTTTTAGAAACTAGGATGGCTGACAGTTTCTGAGAACTTTGTATGGATTTCTTAAATTTAATCACCAAACCACCTGTGAAGAGGGAATTAACATCACTCCTGCCTTACACAGGATGCTTTTTCACTGCTGTTGTTTCATCATAAGTCATGTCTGAGTCTCTGGGACCCCATGGACCACAGCACTCCAGGCTCCCCTGTTCTTCACTCTCGCCAGGAGTTTGCTCAGATTCCTGTCCATTGAGTCGATGAGGCCATACAATTGCCTTGTCCTCTGTCGCCCTCTTCTCCTCCTGTCCACAGTCTTTCCCAGCTTCAGGGGCTTTTCCAATGAGCCAGTTCTCCGCATCTGGTGGCCAAAGTATTGGAGCTTCAGCTTCAGCATCGGTTCTTCTAATGAATATCCAGGGTTGATTTCCTTTAGGATTGACGGGCAGCAAAGAGTTGGACACAACTGAGAGACTGAACATGTCGAGAGAAAAAGAAAAAAATGAACCGTAATCTTCTTTGACATCACAGCACGAGCAAAATATAGCAAATATCATATGCATATAACCAATACTTAAACAAATTAAATGCATTTACATTAATTAAATGAAATCTATTAAAGCAGCAGTTAACTCCAGAGGCAAGAGTGGAGGGCCCATCCGAAGTTGCACCTGGGGACAGCGCTGGCTCAAACGGCCGTGCTGAACCACTGTCCTCTTCTCCCCTCGCTCCCCGGAGGTCTGCTCTTAGCGGCACAGAAGGACTGTTGTGAAACGTGACGTTAGATCCTGTCCTTCCTGGAGTAAAGACAGGCCTTCACACAAGGCCCTCCGTGGTCCACACCGTCTCCCAGGCCCTGTCCCCCTCACTGGGCTCCCACGGAGCAGAGCGCCCGGGGCACAGGAAGCACTAAATGCATCATGGACCCAATTGTCAGTTAATCCTGACCAGGGCCTGTGAAAGCTTTGGACAAGCAACCATGCAGCCTCCAGCCCTTTTTTTTTTTTTTCAGCCCTTCTTCTGGCCCGTTCCCCCACCCCACCTTTCTCTGCTGAGAAGACATGGGGCCCCGCCCTGGAACCTGGCCTGGCCAGCTGTCTGCGGCTTTTAGAAACTAGGATGGCTGACAGTTTCTGAGAACTTTGTATGGATTTCTTAAATTTAATCACCAAACCACCTGTGAAGAGGGAATTAACATCACTCCTGCCTTACACAGGATGCTTTTTTCACTGCTGTTGTTTCATCATAAGTCATGTCTGAGTCTCTGGGACCCCATGGACCACAGCACTCCAGGCTCCCCTGTTCTTCACTCTCGCCAGGAGTTTGCTCAGATTCCTGTCCATTGAGTCGATGAGGCCATACAATTGCCTTGTCCTCTGTCGCCCTCTTCTCCTCCTGTCCACAGTCTTTCCCAGCTTCAGGGGCTTTTCCAATGAGCCAGTTCTCCGCATCTGGTGGCCAAAGTATTGGAGCTTCAGCTTCAGCATCGGTTCTTCTAATGAATATCCAGGGTTGATTTCCTTTAGGATTGACTGGTTTGCAGTCAAATTGAGTGGTCTCCTTGCAGTCCAAGGGAGTCTCAAAGAGCTTTCTCCAGCACCACAGTTCAAAAGCATCAATTCTTCAGTGCTCAGTCTTTTTTATAGTCTAGTGCTTTTCCAGGTAGGATGACTCAACTACATTTCAATTTCTTTCTTAAGTTTAAAACTAAATGCCCTCACTCCTGGTCCTGGAGTTGGCCTGGTGAGGCAGGGCTGGCTCGGGGTCCAGTCGTGCCTCTCCCCGTGGCTGCTTCCTGGCAGTGACTTGGGGGCAGTGCAGCCTGAGGCAAACACATGCCAAGTCTGGGATCCCCCCAGAACTCGACACCAGCTTGCTGCTTCAGACTCTCTGGACGCTCTCCTCTCCTCTCTCTCCTCAAAGGGATGTTCCTCTAATGACATCCCTGGTCAAGCAGCTGGCGTGGGAGGTGGCCTGACACTCACACAGGTTTAAAGACAAAAGGATCGCCCTCCTCGGTTATTCCAGTTATCCTGGGAATGTGGCCTCCAGAAGACAAAGCTCACACACCACCTCTGAAAAACAGATGCTTGGCTCTAAGGGACGGAGTCATCGCTAAACTGAAACTCTGAGTTGTCTCCACGTTGGGTCTGGTATGCACTGTGAGGTCGCTTTTCCCCACAGTTCTTTTAAGTGTTTACTGGGTATACACACAAATCACTGCTCTTTGTGAAAGTCCACAACTTAATGAAACACCCCGCCGGATTTTTATTTCTTAAATGTGAAGAGGGAATTAACATCACTCCTGCCTTACACAGGATGCTTTTTCACTGCTGTTGTTTCATCATAAGTCATGTCTGAGTCTCTGGGACCCCATGGACCACAGCACTCCAGGCTCCCCTGTTCTTCACTCTCGCCAGGAGTTTGCTCAGATTCCTGTCCATTGAGTCGATGAGGCCATACAATTGCCTTGTCCTCTGTCGCCCTCTTCTCCTCCTGTCCACAGTCTTTCCCAGCTTCAGGGGCTTTTCCAATGAGCCAGTTCTCCGCATCTGGTGGCCAAAGTATTGGAGCTTCAGCTTCAGCATCGGTTCTTCTAATGAATATCCAGGGTTGATTTCCTTTAGGATTGACTGGTTTGCAGTCAAATTGAGTGGTCTCCTTGCAGTCCAAGGGAGTCTCAAAGAGCTTTCTCCAGCACCACAGTTCAAAAGCATCAATTCTTCAGTGCTCAGTCTTTTATGGTCTAGTGCTTTTCCAGGTAGGATGACTCAACTACATTTCAATTTCTTTCTTAAGTTTAAAACTAAATGCCCTCACTCCTGGTCCTGGAGTTGGCCTGGTGAGGCAGGGCTGGCTCGGGGTCCAGTCGTGCCTCTCCCCGTGGCTGCTTCCTGGCAGTGACTTGGGGGCAGTGCAGCCTGAGGCAAACACATGCCAAGTCTGGGATCCCCCCAGAACTCGACACCAGCTTGCTGCTTCAGACTCTCTGGACGCTCTCCTCTCCTCTCTCTCCTCAAAGGGATGTTCCTCTAATGACATCCCTGGTCAAGCAGCTGGCGTGGGAGGTGGCCTGACACTCACACAGGTTTAAAGACAAAAGGATCGCCCTCCTCGGTTATTCCAGTTATCCTGGGAATGTGGCCTCCAGAAGACAAAGCTCACACACCACCTCTGAAAAACAGATGCTTGGCTCTAAGGGACGGAGTCATCGCTAAACTGAAACTCTGAGTTGTCTCCACGTTGGGTCTGGTATGCACTGTGAGGTCGCTTTTCCCCACAGTTCTTTTAAGTGTTTACTGGGTATACACACAAATCACTGCTCCCTTTGTGAAAGTCCACAACTTAATGAAACACCCCCGCCGGATTTTTTATTTCTTAAATAAACTGTACTTAATCTAACATTCATTTAATTTAGTGATGGCCTTTAACAAACCACAACCTGTTTCTTGGTGAGCAAATATTTAAACCAGCTCATTGACTTTAAATGTCTAGAAGAGACTGCAGATAAAGGCCGAGAAGCTGGATTTATAGCTGACTGGGTAATAATCAGCCGCTCCCGTTCCCGAGGGGCCGGATCAAAGCCTTGAGTGCCTCCGGTTCAGGTCTCCCCTGCCTGCAGACCACAGCTGGAGGACGCGCTCACGAAGCATCTCCAGGGTCGAGGCACGCGGTCCAGGGACCCGGTGGCAGCACTCAGACTGCCCCCTGCTTGTCTTCTTTTCATGTGGGACCAAGCAGATGGCTGACTATTAGCTGGCAATTTTATGCTGGGAGAAAAGAACGCAGATAGAGCACACATGTGTAAGAAACGTTTTTCTCTTAAAATGTCTTGATTTTTATAACTTTAGTGAAACCAGGGCTAAGGAAAGACAAACATTTGAAATAGCTAAACAGTCATTCAAAAGCCGGCTGCCTTCACAGTGTTCTTATGTCTCTAAAGAGGCCAAGACATTAGAGCTGCTCTGCTGTTTTCTCAACGTCCTTGGAAAACAAGGCGTTTATATGACAGATTTTCAACATTTTTTTAGAAAACAGAAGCAAATCTGCTCTATAAAAATAAAGGATTCACCATTTGTGATGAAATCATAAGACAGCAGTTTTCTAATTTCAGAAAAAGATTCCAACAGTGTGACTGGGTCTCCCCTTCCCTTCCTGTCAGGGTCCAGAGTAACAGTGAGAACTACGGGGACCGCTGTTGTTGTTCAGTCACTCCGCTGTGTCTCTTTGTGACCCCTCTTTGTGAAGCCAGGCTTCCCTGTCCTGTACCCAGAGTTTGCTCAAACGCACGTTCATTAGTCGGTGCTGCCATCCAACCATCTCATCCTCCGCTGCCCCCTTCTCCAATTCCGCAATAACTGTAGCCGGTGGTATTGGAAAACCCAGGGGTCCGTCTGCTCCACACTAAGCAGCATCAAGCTGCCTGGGGCGCTGTGGCTGCCTTGTGGGGTCTGGAGCCCCCCCAATGCTGGATGCACAGGCTGCCCTGCCCTTCTGCATCCGAGCACCCCCCTGCCTGCCTCAGCTGTTGCCCGTTCCCTGGCCCAGCCAGCAGACTGTGGCCCACAGTAAAGGCTTCCCACGGGGCCCTCCGGGTGTCCTGTGGGGAGAGCCTTGGTGAGCAGACCCTGCAGGGCTCCCTGTGGATTTCTGTCTCTTTGGTTCTCACAACAGCAACCTTCTGTGACCACTGACTTAGCTTGTTTGTCAATAAAGGAAGGAAATCACATGATACTGAAAAGGGGGAAGGAAGGAAAAGCAGGGAACAATGGAAACATGCAGGACAAGGGCGAGTGCTCCCCTGAACCAGCCAATAAACAGTGGAGAGGGGAGAAGGAAATGGAAGCCCACTCCAGTATTCTTGCCTGGAGAATCCCATGGACAGAGGAGCCTGATGGGCTGCAGTCTGTGGGGTCACACAGAGTCGGACATGACTGAAGCAACTTAGCATTCTCACATGCAAGATTATTTTGAGATGCATTAGCTGATGTACAGTCCCGAATTCCTTCTCTCTCTTGTTCTCTCACACACAGACACACCTAGGTACACACACACCCAGACCCAGACCCACAACTCACACATACAAAAAAAAGAGAAAAAAAAAGAGCGGTGATCGGAGGGCAGCTGCTTCCTCTGCTCTCCCTGTCGGCCTGGTCCTCGCCTGTTCTGCAGACAGGAGAGAGCCACATCGTGAAGCAGCTGCCCTTGCCCACCGTTTAGGGGGCCTGGGAGCGTCTGTCCTGGACGAGTCCCGAGCTGGGCTCCACCCGCAGGAGCCAGGGCACCCGTGCCCCTGGCCCAACACACAGAGTCCTGGCCTGAGGACCACAGAGCTGAGAACATCTCCTGTAAGCTGAACCCTTAATGAGCGCGGGGTGGCTTTGTGGGCTTGGCCAACAGAGGATCCAGGAAGGTCTCCGGGAAGTCAGGCCACTAAGTATTAGCAAACTCAGGGCAAGAATTCCCTGCTGCTGGAACAGAAAACACAGGCACAGACACAAAACCCCCACACCATCTTCCAAACACATGGACATGCTAGTCTTTCATATTACATGCGGCTCTCTGCACCTCGTCCTACCTCACTCTGAGCAGATTCAGGGAGTGCCAAGGTAGAGGTCCCCAGATGAACAGCCCTGGGTAGGGGGAGGGTGGCAGGAACTGGCTTCTGAACCTGGGGGATTCAGCTAAACACAGGCAGCCACTGGGGTCCCCTGTTCACCACAGGTAACCCGAAGACCCACGTGGGCATCGATTTCAGAACACTCTCCATTTATTTCCTTTTAAATAGGTTTTCTTTAGCAGAGGCGTTTACCAGGAACCCTCATTTACAACAATGTAGCACCACAGGTCAAGGGAGAAAGCCATGCGTGTCTGGACACGGGAGCAGCTGTGGGCATCGGTCGCCTGCACGCCTGGGGAGGGGCTCCCACATGTGTGGGCACGTGATGTGTGTGGCAGAGGGCCCTGCCGTCGACTCCAGGCCCGAGCCATGGGGTACTGACTCGAAAATATCACTAATGTTTTGTTTACGATGCTCTCCCCTTTTTTTCCCACTGAACTTTAAAAATTACCTTCAATGCGCAAATTTGTTGTTGCTTAGCTGGTGAGTCGTGTCTGACTCTTTGAGACCCCTTGGACTGTCGCCCGCCAGGCTCCTCTGGCCACGGGACTCTCCAGGCAAGCAGGCTGGAGTGGGCTGCCATCTCCTCCTCCAGGGCTCTTCCTGACCCAGAGATTGAACCCATGTCTCCTGCACTGGCAGGTACTTTCTTTACCACTGAGCCACCAGGGAAGCCAGATGAGCAAGAGTTCTTTTAAAAGTTCATTTTATTTGCTATTTAGAAGCCGGTTTGAGTTTCCTCTGGAAAACAATCGGTCTTTAACAACGTGGCAGACCGGGGCAGAGACCTACCAGCTTTCTAGGGGGATGAAGTCATATAAAGTCCTCAAGTACCATGGCTCAGCAGGGCTCCTGACTTCCCTCCTAACCCACAGGGCGGCTTATCTGATGGCTTATCTCCTAGGAATCACGTGGCTTATTTTACTAAGCCCCCAAGGACAAAGCAAACATCTAGGTTAAACACCCTTAAATAAAAACTGCTTTGATTGTTTTCAAAACCATGTGTTCCAACCACAGTATTTGTTCCAAATTAAGTAAACATTGCTTAAAAGAAATCATACCAAATCTGCATTTCTTATCAGGCCCAGGGCAGGATGTAGTTCTAAAATTTCTTGTATGTTTTTCTGCGTTTCTCCCAATGCTGCACCTTATCAGGAGGTGGAGCCACGATGAGAAGCCTGGAGTAGGGGCTTCCACGGAAAGGGCGCCTTTACTTATCGGCAAAAATGCTACGGGGGTACTGACTGATGATGTTCACACACTCATCGTTTTTCAGGCGGAGGGGAGCTTAAAGCATGTGTTGTCTGGGCAGCAGGTGTGGGGCCTTGGGCCATGGGGCAGAGAAAAGCAGCTGGCCAGAGCAGGGGATCTTTAGCCTCCTGTTCGGGCCATCCGGGTCACCAAACCTAACAATTCTCTACAGCCCAGGCCAGGTAACCTTCATTGCTCACCCCTCAGTGCGGTGGAGGACCAGTCAGGCAACATCAAAGCCAGTTGCATCTGAGACCCTCCCCACATAGGGCAGCTCCCAGCAGCCACATTCAGCAAAGGGCACGCCTGGGTGGGCGGGGCCGCAGGGCAGGTGCAGTCATCTTTCTGAAGAGGGCTGGTGTCCTTCTGGATGCGATCCCGTTCAGTTCTGTCTGACCTTGGCAACATGGGCATGATTATCTCCATCTTCCGAGGGGTAAGAGGAGGTTCTAAGTGGAGTTGCCCGAGGTGACACCATCGGTCCAAGGCCTCTAGAGCCTGGCCGTGAATCCAGACGCCACAGGTCCCAGGCTGTGGTCTACCCTCTTCTGCTGGTAGACGCCAGGGTCTGAGGACTATCTACGAGGGGGGGGGAGGGATAATGCAACGTGGCAGACCGGGGCAGAGACCTACCAGCTTTCTAGGGGGATGAAGTCATATAAAGTCCTCAAGTACCATGGCTCAGCAGGGCTCCTGACTTCCCTCCTAACCCACAGGGCGGCTTATCTGATGGCTTATCTCCTAGGAATCACGTGGCTTATTTTACTAAGCCCCCAAGGACAAAGCAAACATCTAGGTTAAACACCCTTAAATAAAAACTGCTTTGATTGTTTTCAAAACCATGTGTTCCAACCACAGTATTTGTTCCAAATTAAGTAAACATTGCTTAAAAGAAATCATACCAAATCTGCATTTCTTATCAGGCCCAGGGCAGGATGTAGTTCTAAAATTTCTTGTATGTTTTTCTGCGTTTCTCCCAATGCTGCACCTTATCAGGAGGTGGAGCCACGATGAGAAGCCTGGAGTAGGGGCTTCCACGGAAAGGGCGCCTTTACTTATCGGCAAAAATGCTACGGGGGTACTGACTGATGATGTTCACACACTCATCGTTTTTCAGGCGGAGGGGAGCTTAAAGCATGTGTTGTCTGGGCAGCAGGTGTGGGGCCTTGGGCCATGGGGCAGAGAAAAGCAGCTGGCCAGAGCAGGGGATCTTTAGCCTCCTGTTCGGGCCATCCGGGTCACCAAACCTAACAATTCTCTACAGCCCAGGCCAGGTAACCTTCATTGCTCACCCCTCAGTGCGGTGGAGGACCAGTCAGGCAACATCAAAGCCAGTTGCATCTGAGACCCTCCCCACATAGGGCAGCTCCCAGCAGCCACATTCAGCAAAGGGCACGCCTGGGTGGGCGGGGCCGCAGGGCAGGTGCAGTCATCTTTCTGAAGAGGGCTGGTGTCCTTCTGGATGCGATCCCGTTCAGTTCTGTCTGACCTTGGCAACATGGGCATGATTATCTCCATCTTCCGAGGGGTAAGAGGAGGTTCTAAGTGGAGTTGCCCGAGGTGACACCATCGGTCCAAGGCCTCTAGAGCCTGGCCGTGAATCCAGACGTCACACAGGTCCCAGGCTGTGGTCTACCCTCTTCTGCTGGTAGACGCCAGGGTCTGAGGACCTAAGACTGGACCAATACATACAGTCGGGGAGGGGGTGGGGGTGGGGAGGGATAGCAACCTGCTTCTAGTTTTCAAAATCAGTTTACAAGGAATACAGCTTCATGCTACAGAGAGAGAAACTCCTCCTGAGGCACTCGCGATCACAGATCTAAGCTGCAGGGATGGATGCGCCACCTGACCACGAAGCTCCCTCCACCCCTTGTTCCGCCCCATCCTGGAGACACAGAAGGTTAGCACTCTCCCTCAACAACCACTTCTGAGGCCGAGCTCTGGACCAAGTGAGCCGCCATGGGTTCCATTCCTCGCACAGCCTCCCAGGTCCCTGTCCTCTGGCCACCCTTTCCATCACTCACTAAAACAGCCCCGGAAGACCTCCCTGGGGCCAAGTCCAAGGGCACTGCCAGTGCTGGCTGCCTCGGTCCGTGCCCAGCACCCACCACGGCAGGATGCTCTCCTTCCCGGCTTCCTCCTCCTCGGGCTCGCCCTCCCCTGGCTGGCCCCTTAGGCTGCAGCTGGAAAGTCACAGCTGGGGCAGCCCTCCCTCTGCCTCCGGCGTCAACACCCATCGCTTCTTCTTAGAGCTGAGGGTCATCGCAGGCGGGAATGAGGGTCACCAGGTGCATCCAGGTGTGCTACCTGACCATGAGCTCCGTGAAGGGAAGGACTGGGCCTCTTTCGGCCCCACGGTGAGAGGGCACCTGGCAGACATCACGGTATTTGCTCAACAGGCAAGCAGGAAAGGCAGGGCTCCCAGGACGATGATGTTTACCTGGACCCCCAGGATTCTCTCCTTCAGGAGCCTGAACGGGGATGTACACACCCCAGCAGCCCGCTGAGAGTGTGGGGACAGTCAGGAGACCTAACCAGAGCCTGCAGGCTGAGGAAGTCCCTGCAGGGAACTTTCTGCTGCAGGGACCGTGGCCCCCAGACCCCGGGAACGCCTGGGGTCCCGGGCAAGGGCTGCCCCTGGCCGGGCCGTCCAGCCTCCCACCACTGCCTGTATCCCTGAAACAAAGCCCATCTCTCCAGGTAGCTTCCCAGGGGCCGCTGAGTCTAAAGAACAATGAGCTCCCCGGGAAAGTCGCTGCAGAAGCCATTCTTCCTGGGTGAGCAAAAAGCCCGACGAGGGAGAAACGGAAGCATCAGGCGCCCAGAGACCTTGAGATCTCGTTTGAAGAGATTAGCTGCGTCTGGAATCATGCCCAAGAACAGTGCCAAAGGCAGCAGCAAACTTTCCTTCAAAGAGATAAGGATTATGGCTCACTCAAGACCCCCAGATGGTTGTTTCGTAGTTCAAAAGGCTGTTAGCTGTGTGTGTTGCATTTCTGACTCGGAAAAATAATTTATTCTTTTCTTTGCTTTCTAAGAGGTCTCCTACAAGGAGAAACATGTCTCTAGGTATAAATAAGCTAGCCAACTTTCTTTTCAAATCATAACTAACTTACGGCTTCACAAGACATTAAAAGTCAAATGTGAAATCTATGCTTAATTAATGATAGCCAAGCTTAGCCAGGTTCCCCAAAGGCAGAAACAGTGCCTCAGACCTATGACTAGATCTCAACTAAATTTAAACTCAATAAATTAAAAGAAAAAAAAAAACCCTCTAGGCCTTTGCCAACTCTAAACTGGGCAATATCAATTTCTCCATTAAATCTTTTTGTGATCATTTGGGACAAAGGGGATAATCTTTGCCTTCCAGACAGAATAATAGCTGATCTGGGCCACAAGCAAGACTAGGCTGTTGCCTCATTTACCAAAAAAGTTAATTTTTATATTGGGGCCTAGCCAATTAATAATGCTGTGATAGTTTCAGGTGGACAGCAAAGGGACTCAGCCGCACACACGCATGTGTTCATTCTCCCCAAACTCGCCTCCGTCCAGATGGCCACACGACACGGAGCAGAGGCCCCTGTGCTCTCCAGGTCCTGCCGGGTCTTCCACTTTAAATATGGCAGTGTGTCCACTTCGATCCCAAATTCCCTAGCTATTTCCTCCCCCACACTTTCCCCTGGCAACTGTAAATTCATACTTTAAGTCTGCTTGTCTGTTTCTGTTTTATAAGTTCATTTGTATCAATTCTCTTCCCACCACTGCCTGTATCCCTGAAACAAAGCCCATCTCTCCAGGTAGCTTCCCAGGGGCCGCTGAGTCTAAAGAACAATGAGCTCCCCGGGAAAGTCGCTGCAGAAGCCATTCTTCCTGGGTGAGCAAAAAGCCCGACGAGGGAGAAACGGAAGCATCAGGCGCCCAGAGACCTTGAGATCTCGTTTGAAGAGATTAGCTGCGTCTGGAATCATGCCCAAGAACAGTGCCAAAGGCAGCAGCAAACTTTCCTTCAAAGAGATAAGGATTATGGCTCACTCAAGACCCCCAGATGGTTGTTTCGTAGTTCAAAAGGCTGTTAGCTGTGTGTGTTGCATTTCTGACTCGGAAAAATAATTTATTCTTTTCTTTGCTTTCTAAGAGGTCTCCTACAAGGAGAAACATGTCTCTAGGTATAAATAAGCTAGCCAACTTTCTTTTCAAATCATAACTAACTTACAGCTTCACAAGACATTAAAAGTCAAATGTGAAATCTATGCTTAATTAATGATAGCCAAGCTTAGCCAGGTTCCCCAAAGGCAGAAACAGTGCCTCAGACCTATGACTAGATCTCAACTAAATTTAAACTCAATAAATTAAAAGAAAAAACCCTCTAGGCCTTTGCCAACTCTAAACTGGGCAATATCAATTTCTCCATTAAATCTTTTTGTGATCATTTGGGACAAAGAGGATAATCTTTGCCTTCCAGACAGAATAATAGCTGATCTGGGCCACAAGCAAGACTAGGCTGTTGCCTCATTTACCAAAAAAGTTAATTTTTATATTGGGGCCTAGCCAATTAATAATGCTGTGATAGTTTCAGGTGGACAGCAAAGGGACTCAGCCGCACACACGCATGTGTTCATTCTCCCCAAACTCGCCTCCGTCCAGATGGCCACACGACACGGAGCAGAGGCCCCTGTGCTCTCCAGGTCCTGCCGGGTCTTCCACTTTAAATATGGCAGTGTGTCCACTTCGATCCCAAATTCCCTAGCTATTTCCTCCCCCACACTTTCCCCTGGCAACTGTAAATTCATACTTTAAGTCTGCTTGTCTGTTTCTGTTTTATAAGTTCATTTGTATCAATTCTCTTAGATTCCACATATAAGGGATGTAATATGATATTTCTCCTTCTCTGTCTGACCCACTCCCCTCAGTTGCTGTGCCATTTTAACTGACAAGAGGACATGTCCTATCTTTGAACTGTGTAGCAAAAAGAGGCTCTTTCAGTACCTTCCCTAAGCTGGAATTTTAGAGGTTTTGTTAAATGACGAACAGTAAAGCAAATAAAAAAAAAAAAAAGAAAAAGTCAACACAGAGTGGATGACATTGGCCGACAGAGGGCCGCCCGGATGGCTGGGGATCACGCGGAGACAGCGGGGTGAGGGGGAGAGGAAGGCATCCAGAGGCAGCCCCGCGGCTGGATCCCATCTCCACCAGGGACCAGCCAGCAACGGAAAGCGATTAACCTCTCTGGGCTGATGTCCTCATGGATGACTGCGCGCTGATTATGAGACACTGAGAGACCTAACTAATACAAACTGACCAGTACATAACAGGCGTGCAATACTGCATCTGTTACCGGCCATGAACTGTCTGGTGAACATTCACCTACTGTGAAGATGGCAGTCAGCATTTCTATAAAAGAGTAAACAGTCACGTTCTTTGCCTTCCTGTCACTTCAAACATGGAAAGCAACGCATTTTGGTCAAGGACATAACAATGTGGACCACAAAACTTCATGACATTTTTTGGAAACATAAATACCATGTGACTTTATCAAATAAGACAATAACTTTCAATTACTTTAAGGGGGCTTCTGTCACAAAAAAGAAGTCAGATACCACTCACGGAAAATTGTATCAAAGCAATCCCTAAGTGTCTGCATTACTCCTGCCTCCCCAAAGGGAAGGGCAAACCCCTTGCAGGGACAGTGCTGCACACACACCCCCACTTCACTTTCTCTCCTGGACCTCACTGCCCCTGCAGCTCAGCAAGGCCTGCTCAGCACAGACTAGCCCGCCCTGAGCACACCTGTGGGGGGGATGCCCACCTTGACTCCTTTCCCAGCCCCTTGTCAGTGGGTGGGTTTTCATTGGCCAGATTTCCATTTGGATTAAGATGAGTGAGGAGCCTCTCTCTTACCTAATCAAAATCAATGCAGGTTCATAACCTATAACCAAAAACCAAATACCTTTCATATCTAATGAAACAATAGGGTCAAAAAGTTTAACTCTTGTTATTACAAGAGAAAAGGCACAATTTTCTCTTCACCAACATGCAAATGGGTTTTCTCTTGTTGTTTAGTCATGTCTGACTCTTTTCCATGAACTGCAGTCCACCAGGCTCTGTCCATGGGATTCTCCAGGCAAGAATACTGGAGTGTGGGGCTTCCCTGGTGGTCCAGTGGTTGGGGACACTGCCTTACAGTGCAAGGGGTGCTGGTTCGATCAATGGCCTGGGAAGATCCCATGTGCCATGGAGTGGATGGACCCATGTGTCCAACTGCCGAGCCGGAGCTCTGGAGCGCATGTACCCAGAGCTGGTGCTCTGCAACGAGAGAGGCGGCTGCAATGGGAGGTCCACACTAAATGTGGGACCAATAGAAGTTGCCAAAAAAAAGAGGAAAAGAATACTGGAGTGGATTCCCTTCTTCAGGGGATCTTCCCAACCCAGGGATCGAACCCGTGTCTCCTGCATTTGCAGGTGGAATATTTACCACTGAGCTACCTGGGAAGCTCTTTTGCGTGTTACTCATCTGTTAAAGGAGAAAAAGGAAGGAGCAAATGAAATGAACTTGGATGCCATTTACAGATGCACTCATTCAGCAGGTGATGCCCAAGAAGGATGCCCCAGAAAGGATGAGGCACCCATCTGGGACAGCGCCTGGGACCAGGAAGGGAAACACACAGATTCAGGAGGCCACGGCACAAAACTGAACGCATTAGGGGAGATCTGGACCTCTAGTTAATTGGAATTGCCTGAGTCCTGATCTAGACTGAAAGGGAAGAGTCTGAATGGAAATGCAGCAGCAATGTGACTATATTTCCCTTTGAGGTTCCAATCAGTAGACGCAGTTTGATGACTGAGACACACAACAAAAGGGCATTCTGTCCTGCGAGGCGCCTGATAAAAGACTGCACAATCTAAGCCTGCAGTAGAGAGAGATTTTGCTCCATTTGCCAACTAGAGAAAGGTTGTACAAAGGCCCAGAGCCCCTCTGCCATGTGTGTGGCATGACTCACAGTGCGGCTCGACGGGCGGCGGGTCTCCGCAAGGCACACACTCCACATCTTGAAAACCAACAAGCTTCGTCTTCCGGTAAAACCTAGAAGAGAAAGGAGAATGATCCTCGTGTAGCCAGCTCACAGATGCACCAAACAGATTTCTGTCATGAATTACTGCCAGTCTCATGACTGGTTCCGTGTTTGAAAAAAGTCTTCAACAGCCCCATACCTAACAGCGGGCACAAGGCAGGCATTTTGACTCCTGCCACCTGTTGGCCTCCGCAGCCGTGGTTGGGGACACTGCCTTACAGTGCAAGGGGTGCTGGTTCGATCAATGGCCTGGGAAGATCCCATGTGCCATGGAGTGGATGGACCCATGTGTCCAACTGCCGAGCCGGAGCTCTGGAGCGCATGTACCCAGAGCTGGTGCTCTGCAACGAGAGAGGCGGCTGCAATGGGAGGTCCACACTAAATGTGGGACCAATAGAAGTTGCCAAAAAAAAGAGGAAAAGAATACTGGAGTGGATTCCCTTCTTCAGGGGATCTTCCCAACCCAGGGATCGAACCCGTGTCTCCTGCATTTGCAGGTGGAATATTTACCACTGAGCTACCTGGGAAGCTCTTTTGCGTGTTACTCATCTGTTAAAGGAGAAAAAGGAAGGAGCAAATGAAATGAACTTGGATGCCATTTACAGATGCACTCATTCAGCAGGTGATGCCCAAGAAGGATGCCCCAGAAAGGATGAGGCACCCATCTGGGACAGCGCCTGGGACCAGGAAGGGAAACACACAGATTCAGGAGGCCACGGCACAAAACTGAACGCATTAGGGGAGATCTGGACCTCTAGTTAATTGGAATTGCCTGAGTCCTGATCTAGACTGAAAGGGAAGAGTCTGAATGGAAATGCAGCAGCAATGTGACTATATTTCCCTTTGAGGTTCCAATCAGTAGACGCAGTTTGATGACTGAGACACACAACAAAAGGGCATTCTGTCCTGCGAGGCGCCTGATAAAAGACTGCACAATCTAAGCCTGCAGTAGAGAGAGATTTTGCTCCATTTGCCAACTAGAGAAAGGTTGTACAAAGGCCCAGAGCCCCTCTGCCATGTGTGTGGCATGACTCACAGTGCGGCTCGTACGGGGGCGGCGGGTCTCCGCAAGGCACACACTCCACATCTTGAAAACCAACAAGCTTCGTCTTCCGGTAAAACCTAGAAGAGAAAGGAGAATGATCCTCGTGTAGCCAGCTCACAGATGCACCAAACAGATTTCTGTCATGAATTACTGCCAGTCTCATGACTGGTTCCGGTGTTTGAAAAAAAGTCTTCAACAGCCCCATACCTAACAGCGGGCACAAGGCAGGCATTTTGACTCCTGCCACCTGTCCTGGCCTCCGCAGCCACGTTCTCACAGGGAGAATTATCTGCTACCTGAGGGCCTGGCCCCTGCGGACCCCAGGGTAGCGAGCCTGTCGCCAGTGCTACAGTTTGGCCAGTTAGGGTAATTCAGTGCCCTTGTTCCCAACATAGTCAGTGGCTTCCAGCAAGTTCCTTAGTTTCTCTGACATCAATTCTTTTCCCCTATAAAAATATCATCTAGCCACTGGATTCGCTCTGCGATGGCCCACATTCTGTGGAGTGTGCTCTCTTTCAATAGGAATAAATCCATTTCTTACCTATCTCTCTCTCTATATATATCTCTCTCTATATATATGCATATATATATATATATATATATATATATATATATATCATGTCATAGAGACAGGGAAGTTGCAGCACATGGGATTCTAGCTCCCTAATCGAGAATCAGACCCAGACTGTCTGCATCGGAAGCACAGAGTCTCAGCCACTGGACACCAAGAAGGTCCTTGTTGATTTTCTTTCTGCCTCAGTTTCCCTGTCTGTAAAGCCAGTGTGAACTGTTTGCCTCTTCCACACACGTGCAGTCAAACTGGGTGAACACTTTGAACACAACCCGGAAGCCCTGTGTATAAGCCACTCTGGAATTGCTGCCTGCCTCATACCTTCATGCTGGCTTAGAAAGGATGTAATTTTAAACTAATCATATAAATAAACTGAAACACCATCCACATCATTTATCCCGGCACAGAAGCGTTTGTTTTAAACTAAAAGACAAGGGCATTCTGTCCTGCGAGGCGCCTGATAAAAGACTGCACAATCTAAGCCTGCAGTAGAGAGAGATTTTGCTCCATTTGCCAACTAGAGAAAGGTTGTACAAAGGCCCAGAGCCCCTCTGCCATGTGTGTGGCATGACTCACAGTGCGGCTAGTACGGGGGCGGCGGGTCTCCGCAAGGCACACACTCCACATCTTGAAAACCAACAAGCTTCGTCTTCCGGTAAAACCTAGAAGAGAAAGGAGAATGATCCTCGTGTAGCCAGCTCACAGATGCACCAAACAGATTTCTGTCATGAATTACTGCCAGTCTCATGACTGGTTCCGGTGTTTGAAAAAAAGTCTTCAACAGCCCCATACCTAACAGCGGGCACAAGGCAGGCATTTTGACTCCTGCCACCTGTCCTGGCCTCCGCAGCCACGTTCTCACAGGGAGAATTATCTGCTACCTGAGGGCCTGGCCCCTGCGGACCCCAGGGTAGCGAGCCTGTCGCCAGTGCTACAGTTTGGCCAGTTAGGGTAATTCAGTGCCCTTGTTCCCAACATAGTCAGTGGCTTCCAGCAAGTTCCTTAGTTTCTCTGACATCAATTCTTTTCCCCTATAAAAATATCATCTAGCCACTGGATTCGCTCTGCGATGGCCCACATTCTGTGGAGTGTGCTCTCTTTCAATAGGAATAAATCCATTTCTTACCTATCTCTCTCTCTATATATATCTCTCTCTATATATATGCATATATATATATATATATATATATATATATATATATCATGTCATAGAGACAGGGAAGTTGCAGCACATGGGATTCTAGCTCCCTAATCGAGAATCAGACCCAGACTGTCTGCATCGGAAGCACAGAGTCTCAGCCACTGGACACCAAGAAGGTCCTTGTTGATTTTCTTTCTGCCTCAGTTTCCCTGTCTGTAAAGCCAGTGTGAACTGTTTGCCTCTTCCACACACGTGCAGTCAAACTGGGTGAACACTTTGAACACAACCCGGAAGCCCTGTGTATAAGCCACTCTGGAATTGCTGCCTGCCTCATACCTTCATGCTGGCTTAGAAAGGATGTAATTTTAAACTAATCATATAAATAAACTACGAAACACCATCCACATGTCTACTCATTTCTAACCTCCCGGCACAGAAGCGTTTGTTTTCAGGACAAGCAAACACTGCAGAAACCACAGCTGTGGGCTCAGGTAGTAGTGCACTTGGTGGAGCATGAAGGAGCATGTCTGGGCGCCCCGGGGGAGGCTGGGCCCTCACATAGCTCATGCCGGGGTTGCCCTGGCAAACAGAGTCCTGGGCCTCCACGCTCCACCCACCTCACCGGGCAGTACCTGTCAGTGACTCCTCATCTCCCAGGCCCCACCCGAGCCCAGGGAAGAGGGCAGAGGCACGCAGACTAGGTTTTGTCAGGACAGAAACAGAGATGTGGCAGGTGTTCCATTTCTGTCCTCGCACCAGATCTGCACAAGGTCAAAATTCGGCGTGATGATATTCACAGGCATCTGCGCCTTCTGAGATTATAAACCGTCACTTTAAAAAAAAAAATGGATTGGGGGCCTCCCTGGCACTTCAGTGGTCAAAACTCTTCACCTTCAACGCAGGGGGCATGGGTTCGATCCCTGATCAGGGAACCGAGATCCCGCATGCTGTGTGGCACAGCCAAGAAATGGAAATTAATTAATTAAAAATAGAGCAGATTAAGAGATACAGTTCACCTATGTTCTATGTATTCCACCCCTTTAAAGCAAACAGTCTTTAGTACTGACACATGCATGGAGCTGCGCTGAGCCAGAACCGTCCGTCTCAGGACCTCTGCGTCTCTTCAGAAGAGCAGCGCTGGCTCCTCTGGCCTTCGGGCCGCTCTCCTCACCCCTCTCCAGCCCAGCCCTCGCCAGCCACCTTCCGTGCTTTAGATCCGCAAATGTGGGCCATTCATACAAATGGACTCATGTGTTTCTGGGGCTGGCTTCTTTCACTTCACATCGTGTTACATGGAGTTTCCCTGTCTGTAAAGCCAGTGTGAACTGTTTGCCTCTTCCACACACGTGCAGTCAAACTGGGTGAACACTTTGAACACAACCCGGAAGCCCTGTGTATAAGCCACTCTGGAATTGCTGCCTGCCTCATACCTTCATGCTGGCTTAGAAAGGATGTAATTTTAAACTAATCATATAAATAAACTACGAAACACCATCCACATGTCTACTCATTTCTAACCTCCCGGCACAGAAGCGTTTGTTTTCAGGACAAGCAAACACTGCAGAAACCACAGCTGTGGGCTCAGGTAGTAGTGCACTTGGTGGAGCATGAAGGAGCATGTCTGGGCGCCTGGGGAGGCTGGGCCCTCACATAGCTCATGCCGGGGTTGCCCTGGCAAACAGAGTCCTGGGCCTCCACGCTCCACCCACCTCACCGGGCAGTACCTGTCAGTGACTCCTCATCTCCCAGGCCCCACCCGAGCCCAGGGAAGAGGGCAGAGGCACGCAGACTAGGTTTTGTCAGGACAGAAACAGAGATGTGGCAGGTGTTCCATTTCTGTCCTCGCACCAGATCTGCACAAGGTCAAAATTCGGCGTGATGATATTCACAGGCATCTGCGCCTTCTGAGATTATAAACCGTCACTTTAAAAAAAAAAATGGATTGGGGGCCTCCCTGGCACTTCAGTGGTCAAAACTCTTCACCTTCAACGCAGGGGGCATGGGTTCGATCCCTGATCAGGGAACCGAGATCCCGCATGCTGTGTGGCACAGCCAAGAAATGGAAATTAATTAATTAAAAATAGAGCAGATTAAGAGATACAGTTCACCTATGTTCTATGTATTCCACCCCTTTAAAGCAAACAGTCTTTAGTACTGACACATGCATGGAGCTGCGCTGAGCCAGAACCGTCCGTCTCAGGACCTCTGCGTCTCTTCAGAAGAGCAGCGCTGGCTCCTCTGGCCTTCGGGCCGCTCTCCTCACCCCTCTCCAGCCCAGCCCTCGCCAGCCACCTTCCGTGCTTTAGATCCGCAAATGTGGGCCATTCATACAAATGGACTCATGTGTTTCTGGGGCTGGCTTCTTTCACTTCACATCGTGTTTACTAGGTTCACCCATGTTGTCACATGTATCAGTGTACAAGTTTTGCATATGGCATGTTCTCAATTCTCCCGGTTATCTGGCCAAGGGCAGAGCTGCTGAGTTGTATGGAAACTCATTGTGTAGCTTTTTAAGGCACTTCCATACTGTTTTCCAAAGTGGCTGCACCATTTTGCTTTCTGAATTTCTCCTGTCCTCACCAACACCTGTTTTTTTTTGTTTTTTTTTAATTAATTGATCTAATTTTTGGCTGTAGTGGGTCTTCATTGCTGCATGGGCTTTTCCTCTAGTTTCTGAGAGCTGGGGGCTACTCTCTAGTTGTGTGGGCTTCTCATTGTGGTTGCTTCTCTTATTGTGGCTCCGAGGCTCTAGAGTTCAGGCTCAACAGTTGTGGCACATGGGCTTAGTTGCTTCCTGACATGTGGTATCTTCCTGGATCAGGGATTGAACCCATGTCTCCTGCACTGGCAGGCAGATTCTTCACCATGAGCCATCAGGGAAGCCCCACCAACACCTGTTATTAACTGTCTTTTGGCTGTAGCCATCCTTGTGGGTGTGACATATATGTGGGGGTATTTTTTTTGCATTTCCCTGATGGCTAACTCATGTTGAGTATCTTTTTCTTTTTGAGTATCTTTTCATGAGCATCATCTGTGTAGCTTATTTGCAGAAATGTCTATTCATATTCTTTGCTCATAATTTAACTGGGTTGTCTTTTTATTAGTGAATTGTAAGAGCTATTTATATATTCTAGACAAGACAGGCCCTTATTGTATATATGATTTACGAACGGTTCCTCTGAGTCTAGGGGTTGTGTTTTCATTTTCTAGGTGACATCCTATGAAGCACAAAACATTTTAACTTCGATGAAGTTCAGTGTAGCTATTTTCCCTTTCACTTCTGTGCTGTTTGTGTAAGAACACTGCTTTCTGAGTTCGCTGGGTGCCGATTTTTGCAGGAGGACATGCTTGTCTAATGAGGCTAGTTTCTGGTCATTCTTCAGGTCCAGAGCTTTAGCTGTCCTCTGGCTTCAACAAGAGCCCCAGGACTAGCACCGGCGTCTGTGAGCTCCATCTGTGAGTGTGTGCCGGCCGAGCACAGCGAGGTCCCCGGCTGCTGTGACTTGGAGCACAGATTGGGGCAGCAGAGTCTCAGCACCTAGGCTGAAACTCATGACAAGGTGTTCTCAATTCTCCCGGTTATCTGGCCAAGGGCAGAGCTGCTGAGTTGTATGGAAACTCATTGTGTAGCTTTTTAAGGCACTTCCATACTGTTTTCCAAAGTGGCTGCACCATTTTGCTTTCTGAATTTCTCCTGTCCTCACCAACACCTGTTTTTTTTTGTTTTTTTTTAATTAATTGATCTAATTTTTGGCTGTAGTGGGTCTTCATTGCTGCATGGGCTTTTCCTCTAGTTTCTGAGAGCTGGGGGCTACTCTCTAGTTGTGTGGGCTTCTCATTGTGGTTGCTTCTCTTATTGTGGCTCCGAGGCTCTAGAGTTCAGGCTCAACAGTTGTGGCACATGGGCTTAGTTGCTTCCTGACATGTGGTATCTTCCTGGATCAGGGATTGAACCCATGTCTCCTGCACTGGCAGGCAGATTCTTCACCATGAGCCATCAGGGAAGCCCCACCAACACCTGTTATTAACTGTCTTTTGGCTGTAGCCATCCTTGTGGGTGTGACATATATGTGGGGGTATTTTTTTTGCATTTCCCTGATGGCTAACTCATGTTGAGTATCTTTTTCTTTTTGAGTATCTTTTCATGAGCATCATCTGTGTAGCTTATTTGCAGAAATGTCTATTCATATTCTTTGCTCATAATTTAACTGGGTTGTCTTTTTATTAGTGAATTGTAAGAGCTATTTATATATTCTAGACAAGACAGGCCCTTATTGTATATATGATTTACGAACGGTTCCTCTGAGTCTAGGGGTTGTGTTTTCATTTTCTAGGTGACATCCTATGAAGCACAAAACATTTTAACTTCGATGAAGTTCAGTGTAGCTATTTTCCCTTTCACTTCTGTGCTGTTTGTGTAAGAACACTGCTTTCTGAGTTCGCTGGGTGCCGATTTTTGCAGGAGGACATGCTTGTCTAATGAGGCTAGTTTCTGGTCATTCTTCAGGTCCAGAGCTTTAGCTGTCCTCTGGCTTCAACAAGAGCCCCAGGACTAGCACCGGCGTCTGTGAGCTCCATCTGTGAGTGTGTGCCGGCCGAGCACAGCGAGGGTCCCCCGGCTGCTGTGACTTGGAGCACAGATTGGGGCAGCAGAGTCTCAGCTGCACCTCGTACTGTGTGCGCAATCTTGCCTCAATAACCTCAATGACAAGGCTCGCTTTCTTCACTTTTAGAATACTGTGAATGTTACAGGAAACAATTCATGTAAAGTGTGTGTGTGCGCTAAGCCACTGCAGTCATGTCCCACTCTGTGCGACCCTGTGGACTGCCGTCCTCCAGGCTCCTCCGTCCATGGGTTTCTCCAGGCAAGAGAACTGGAGTGGGCTGCCATGCCCTCCTCCAGGGGCTCTAAAATGCTTAGCCTCTAAGTCACTCATGCTTGCTGCTCCCATAATGCTGCTGGCCCTGGTCACCTCACGTCTGCGATC
This sequence comes from Tragulus kanchil, assembly GCA_022376925.1. Lineage (NCBI taxonomy): Eukaryota > Metazoa > Chordata > Mammalia > Artiodactyla > Tragulidae > Tragulus > Tragulus kanchil. The sequence goes on along the minus strand of JAIOJX010000003.1, from coordinate 55,428,617 downwards.
AAGCCTGGGTTCCAGGAAAGCTCCGGGAGTCCTGGTCTCCCCGGCTCGGCTCTGTGCTGATCCTGTCCTCGGGTAGCCACCTGGCCTCTTCCCCTCCTCACCTCCTGCAGCAATGCCTTTTCACTCACTAATAGACCACCGCAGACGGGCCCACGGGGCCCACCTTCACCATGGCTCTGGCTTCCAGCTGCCTGTTTTATCAGCCTGTCCAGCCAGCCGTTACCTACAGCCATGTGAAACTCCCTCCTTCCGGGCTTTGTCTCTCCTGTTGGCCCAGGTGTGGTCCCCTTTCTGCCCACAGCCTGGGCTCCCTTTCAGAGTGCACATGGAAGGTCTCCGCGGCCCCACGAGCCCTTTCCTGCCACCCTCTCTGCTCCCTTCTGCTGTCTCCTGCACCCGTTGTGTCCTCTCGGCTATTTCCGAAATGCAGCAGGCCACGTCCACCACCCTAGGGCCTATGTTCGCAGAGACCTCACCTCTTCAGCATCGCCCACCCCAATGACCCTCGCTGATCCTGTGACCTGCCTGTCCCTGGGGGCCACACCCAGCCCCCTGAGCTGCTGGGCATTTCCTGTTTTCCACAGGAACTGCCACCTTCTACCCTAAGCTACTTGGTCATTCTTCAGGTCCAGAGCTTTAGCTGTCCTCTGGCTTCAACAAGAGCCCCAGGACTAGCACCGGCGTCTGTGAGCTCCATCTGTGAGTGTGTGCCGGCCGAGCACAGCGAGGGTCCCCCGGCTGCTGTGACTTGGAGCACAGATTGGGGCAGCAGAGTCTCAGCTGCACCTCGTACTGTGTGCGCAATCTTGCCTCAATAACCTCAATGACAAGGCTCGCTTTCTTCACTTTTAGAATACTGTGAATGTTACAGGAAACAATTCATGTAAAGTGTGTGTGTGCGCTAAGCCACTGCAGTCATGTCCCACTCTGTGCGACCCTGTGGACTGCCGTCCTCCAGGCTCCTCCGTCCATGGGTTTCTCCAGGCAAGAGAACTGGAGTGGGCTGCCATGCCCTCCTCCAGGGGCTCTAAAATGCTTAGCCTCTAAGTCACTCATGCTTGCTGCTCCCATAATGCTGCTGGCCCTGGTCACCTCACGTCTGCGATCAAGCCTGGGTTCCAGGAAAGCTCCGGGAGTCCTGGTCTCCCCGGCTCGGCTCTGTGCTGATCCTGTCCTCGGGTAGCCACCTGGCCTCTTCCCCTCCTCACCTCCTGCAGCAATGCCTTTTCACTCACTAATAGACCACCGCAGACGGGCCCACGGGGCCCACCTTCACCATGGCTCTGGCTTCCAGCTGCCTGTTTTATCAGCCTGTCCAGCCAGCCGTTACCTACAGCCATGTGAAACTCCCTCCTTCCGGGCTTTGTCTCTCCTGTTGGCCCAGGTGTGGTCCCCTTTCTGCCCACAGCCTGGGCTCCCTTTCAGAGTGCACATGGAAGGTCTCCGCGGCCCCACGAGCCCTTTCCTGCCACCCTCTCTGCTCCCTTCTGCTGTCTCCTGCACCCGTTGTGTCCTCTCGGCTATTTCCGAAATGCAGCAGGCCACGTCCACCACCCTAGGGCCTATGTTCGCAGAGACCTCACCTCTTCAGCATCGCCCACCCCAATGACCCTCGCTGATCCTGTGACCTGCCTGTCCCTGGGGGCCACACCCAGCCCCCTGAGCTGCTGGGCATTTCCTGTTTTCCACAGGAACTGCCACCTTCTACCCTTTTGCACAACTATGTATCGACTGCATATGGAGTTTCCAAACCTTGTTAGGACGTGAGCTGCCCATGGTTGGGGATCTTTGTCCCCCTCCCTAAAGCAATGTCTGGCACCGGCTCCACCAACTCTGAAGAGGTGACCGGCGTGATGGTGGGGTTGGCATTTCTCCCGTCACACTGAGGATGGACATCTTTGTACAACCACAGACTGCATACACTTCCTCTTTTGAGAGCTGCCTGTTTATTCTTCCGTCCCTTTCTCCATATTTTCTCTTTTATTGATCGGCAGGGACACTGCGGACCTCTGTGACATGGAGCCTCGGTCACTGGCTGGTCTGTCTGACTCTAACCCTGCCTGTCCCCGTGCAGGGCTCGCTGGAGGCCCAGGGAACCGAAAAGCCATGAACTTCAGCAAGTGTGTTCGGGTGGATGTCAGCGGGCATCCACGTTTGGAAGGGAACCAGAGAAAAGCCTGCTCAGAATAATGAACTCCTCTCCCGCGGGGAGGACGGGCCACATACCCAGGCAGGCAGTCCCCGCAGACGGCGTCGCCAGTGGCCGAGCAGTTGGCCTTCTGGAAGCGGCTCAGCAGCGCGCAGTCCAGGCACGGCTTGCACTTCTGAAAGCCCCAGTCCTCCTTGAACCTGTGCGGCCGGCACTTCACACACTGGGCGTCCTCCCCGTAGCCAAAGCCACATTCCTGCGGGGATGAACGGGCAAGAGACAGCTATTCAGACCCTGCAAGCATGAAAAAGGAGGGCGAGATGCTATTGGGAACCGGGCTGGTAATCAGCCAGCACCCACCTCCCCGCGGAAAGGCCCCTCTTTCAGCGGCTCCCATGTGTCTCCTCACTAATAATCTCTCTTATGACCAGAAGTATTGTCACCCACTTATTCCAGCAGCACGAGCATTTGAATGAGAAAGGCTCTCCGCCTCCTGCTGCTGAATGACCACCACCGGCTTAGTGCAGAATTAGGCACTTTCTTCACGGAACTGGAGGGTCATCTGAGTGCTCAGAAACTGCAGTAGGGGAAATATGCAGACACGTACTCACTTACCAAGGCAGAAAATGCGGGCTCTGGTATGTATTAGAACTCAAAGACAGCTGCATGTGACATGTCGGAGGCGTGCAAGCCTAGAAACCTAGCCAGGGAACAGCCTTGAACTATTCAGCTGTTTATTGTCTTGGAATCGCCAAGTCTGACTCTTTCACAACCTCCTGGACTGTAGCCCACCAGGCTCCTCTGTCCATGGGACTTCTCAGGCAAGAATACTGGAGTGGGTTGCCATGCCCTCCTCCAGGGGATCTTCCCAACTCAGGGATTGAAGGCAGATTCTTTACCACTGTGGCACCAGGGAAGCCCTAGCTGTTTATTGCCGTCTGATAGAAGATGCTGCCATGACTCTTGAAAGAACACTAAATTCTCATTTGGATCAAACCTGGTGACACTAAAGTCTCAAGACTCTCTGGATTTGGGGACCAGAAACCAGGCCTGCTTTCCAGGGATGCGCCTCACAACTGGCCCTTTGACCTGCACACGACTGTCTCCGCAAGTTCACCCACTAAACCACAGCTGTCATCATGTTGTTATAACACAACCACAAAGAGAAAGCTCTAGACAAGGGTCCACAACAGTATAAAAAATAAGTTACAATACAGGATAGGAAACATGACCCCATTTCTTACAAAAACACCGGTTAAGTACTACCGTTTATCAGGGGCTTCCTCTAGTCAGGATCTTATTAATTACTACTTCCCCACAATCAGGAAAGTGCCACTCTGCTCCCATCTCGTGAATGGGAGCGTGGGGTTTCCCAGAAGAGGTGGGCCTTAGCCAGAGAGCCACTGCTAATATCAGAACCAGGATAGCACCAGAACTGCTTTTAGATTAACTGACTGACTGATTCTGTAGTGCCTTACAATTTTCAAAAGTGCCGCAAACCTACATTTACATAATCCCGTAAGAAGCCTTCCGCTAGCCCTCCACTGCCCTCCACTGCCCTCCTCCACTCCCCACTGGTAACACCCGTTTATTCTCTTTATCTGCAAGTCCGCTCCTTCTTGGTTTTACCGACTTGTTTGTTGCATTTTTCAGATTCTCCATATAAGTGATATCTTACAGTATTTTGTCTGACTTACTCCACTCAGCACAGTGCCCTCCACGTCCACCCACCTTGCAGCCAATGGCAGCATTTCACTCTTTCTCACGACTCAGTAGTGTGCTCGTAGGTCATCTTCTATCCACTCCTCTGTTGACGGACTTAGGCTCGTCCATATCTTTGCCATTATAAGCAGTGCTGCTATAAATACTGAAGGGCACGTACCTTTTCAAATTAGTGGTTTTATTTTTTTTGGACGTATACCCAGGAGTAGAATTGCTACGGCATATGGTACGAAGCCTATATTGTTTAATTCCAGAGCCAGACTCCATATGACTCTACCATGGGCCTTTCAGGCAGGTTATCGGACAGGTACACAGGAGGGTGTCTGAGTCGCGACCTATCAATGTCGGCACGGTCATCTGCACTGTGTGACAGTTGCTGGAGCACACTGGCCAGTGAGCTGCACACGACCTCATGCTGAGGGCATGCTGGGAGCCCACCTGTGGCCAGAGGCACAGTGAGAGGGAGGGCATTCTCATAGTCTCAGTCCCCTCACCTGGGAACCATGGAAGCCACAACACAGGTCCAGGGAGATCAAAATTCTCATTTCTCTATAACACGTATACATTTAACCTCCCCATCTGTATTTATATACAAAGACAACTAATGAAAACTTAAAACCAACAAACATGCACACACAAGAAGATACAAATGAACTTAATTACAACCCAGAAACAGACTCACAGACATAGAAAACAAACTTGTGGCTACCAGAGGGGAAGCAGGAGGAGAGAGATAAATTAGGAAGTCAGACACACATTACTGTACATAAAACAGATAAACAATGAGTCCTACTATATAGCACGGGGAACTATATACAATATCTGTAATAACCTATAATGGGAAAAAAATCTGAAAAAAACAGATATTATATATGTATGTCTGAATCACTTTGTTGCACACCTGAAACTAACACATTGTAAATCAACTACCCCTCAATTAAAAAAAACAAAACCAATACAAACAATAGTATTCCCTGTACTCAATAAAGAACTCAATAAAGGGTATTAGCGACAAGGCTTCAATGCACTAATGAACTCATGCACATTTGGGAGGAGTGACCTCCTCCTCCCCTGTTTCAGCTCCTCTGCCCGTCTTTCAGATGTGCCTTGAACAAGTGCAGCAAAGAGCTGGGGAGAAACACAAAGCAGGAGGTCAGCCCCTTCTCAGCCCTGAGGGCTCTAGCTGGACAAAGCTCTGACCCCTAGGCAGAGACGGCAGCAGGGTAGGGTGGAGCCCCGGCCTCCTGCTCTTTACATCTGAGCCACCAGGGAAGTCCTGGTTCACAAATTAGAATCTCTTTAAAACTGTTAACAGGGATTATCTTTCTGCAGGTGGAATAATGAGGTGTTTAAGTTTTCATAACTCCATAATGATTTGATTTTCTTGCAGAAGGCATCACTAGCAATCAGGAAAAGAATACAGACACGCATTCGGGAGGAGTTTCTCAGGATACGTGCTCGGTCTCATGGGGGATGAGAGAGGACCCTGGTATTTGGGGGGCTAAGCCTCGCAGCTTGGTCTGTGCTGGGACCACATTAGCTGCAGAGAGAGTCCAGGAGTGCCACGGCTTTGGTCTGGCACAGAAGGGTGCCTCCCTCCCAGCATCCGGGATCAAAGCGCATGCACACGTGACATCCAGGGTGGGCTGGTGCTCACAGGCTCCGCGTCTCCCTGCAAAGGTCCGGGCAGTCGCAGGGCTTTGATGCAGGCGGCCTGGACTCCACAGGCCTCATGTACAGGTTAACACACAACGAAGAGGGGAAGGAGAAGCGGAAGAGGAAGACAGGCAAACAAAGGGGAAGAGACAGGGGTCCATGAGCTGGTGGCAAACCTCTGGAACGCTGCTCTTCTGGCCAGGCTGATGCGGGGAGTGTGTGTAGTCTCCTAGTTGGAGACAAAGACACACGGGCCACTTGCCTGCCTGCTTACTCTGGGAACTCTCTGACCCTCAGCCTCTTTATCTGTGACAGGGGGATAATGACCCGGCCCGACAGGGTTACTCTGAGGAGTAAAGTGGAAATCAAGCACAGGATCCGTCAAAAAAATGATGCATCTGCAGACCCTGATTTCTTAGGTGACCTCAAACACCACTTTGAAGTACTTTGGCCACCTGATGCGAAGAGCAGACTCACTGAAAAAGACCCTGACGTTGGAAAAGATGGACAACAGGGGACGAGATGGTTGGATGGCATCACTGAGTTAATGGACGTGAGTCTGAGTCAAATAACACAAAGCAGGAGGTCAGCCCTTCTCAGCCCTGAGGGCTCTAGCTGGACAAAGCTCTGACCCCTAGGCAGAGACGGCAGCAGGGTAGGGTGGAGCCCCGGCCTCCTGCTCTTTACATCTGAGCCACCAGGGAAGTCCTGGTTCACAAATTAGAATCTCTTTAAAACTGTTAACAGGGATTATCTTTCTGCAGGTGGAATAATGAGGTGTTTAAGTTTTCATAACTCCATAATGATTTGATTTTCTTGCAGAAGGCATCACTAGCAATCAGGAAAAGAATACAGACACGCATTCGGGAGGAGTTTCTCAGGATACGTGCTCGGTCTCATGGGGGATGAGAGAGGACCCTGGTATTTGGGGGGCTAAGCCTCGCAGCTTGGTCTGTGCTGGGACCACATTAGCTGCAGAGAGAGTCCAGGAGTGCCACGGCTTTGGTCTGGCACAGAAGGGTGCCTCCCTCCCAGCATCCGGGATCAAAGCGCATGCACACGTGACATCCAGGGTGGGCTGGTGCTCACAGGCTCCGCGTCTCCCTGCAAAGGTCCGGGCAGTCGCAGGGCTTTGATGCAGGCGGCCTGGACTCCACAGGCCTCATGTACAGGTTAACACACAACGAAGAGGGGAAGGAGAAGCGGAAGAGGAAGACAGGCAAACAAAGGGGAAGAGACAGGGGTCCATGAGCTGGTGGCAAACCTCTGGAACGCTGCTCTTCTGGCCAGGCTGATGCGGGGAGTGTGTGTAGTCTCCTAGTTGGAGACAAAGACACACGGGCCACTTGCCTGCCTGCTTACTCTGGGAACTCTCTGACCCTCAGCCTCTTTATCTGTGACAGGGGGATAATGACCCGGCCCGACAGGGTTACTCTGAGGAGTAAAGTGGAAATCAAGCACAGGATCCGTCAAAAAAATGATGCATCTGCAGACCCTGATTTCTTAGGTGACCTCAAACACCACTTTGAAGTACTTTGGCCACCTGATGCGAAGAGCAGACTCACTGAAAAAGACCCTGACGTTGGAAAAGATGGACAACAGGGGACGAGATGGTTGGATGGCATCACTGAGTTAATGGACGTGAGTCTGAGCAGACTCCGGGAGACGGTGAAGGGCAAGGGAGCCCGGCGCGCTGCCGTCCACGGGGTCGCAAAGAGTCAGACGCATCTGAGCTACTAAACAGCAACAACAGAAACATCACTTTCCATCTAAAAGATTTTTACTGAATAAAAATCTTTCTAAAATGAACTCTGTTCAATATTCTGTGATAAACTGTAAGAGAAAAAAATACGAAAAAGAAAGGATATATCTCACATAACTGAATCACTTTGCTGTACAGCAAAAATTATAACATTGCAAATCAACTATATTTCTACACAAATTTAAAAATACATACTTTCGGGCTTCCCCTGGTGGTCCAGTGGGTAAGGACACCGCCTTGCAGTGCAAGGGGCGCCGGTTCCATCCCTGGCCTGGGAAGATCCCACGTGCTGCGGAGCGGCTGGACCGATGTGTCCAATTACCGAGCCGGAGCTCTGGAGAGCATGTGCCCAGAGCCGGTGCTTTGCGACAAGAGAGGCCGCCGCGATGGGAGGCCCACGCAGGCCAAAGAACAAAAGGATGAAAATAGATAAAAGAAGAATCAATAGAAGTGGCCCGCCTGCTCCCCTCCCTGCCCACCCCACCCCCACCAAAAAAAAAGAGAGAAAAACACATACTTTCTTTTAAGTATTTGTCATTAAACATACTATTAGAAACACAGCCTACTAGTATTTTTAAACTTTTTACGAATACTGTCACAAGCTTGCTGATGCTGACAGCTTCAGAAGTGCATGAAGTGACCATTTCAACTGTAAAATTAACTAGACATCCTGAATTAACTAGAAATTCAGAACAATTATCTCCAAAGAATTACTATATGGTGTCCATGGCAGCAACCACTTTTAGAGCTGATCTGTCATATTTCTAAAGCACCGTAAATGTAGAGAAGCCATAATTATTTGAAATTCAGGCTATAAAGTAAACAGCATATAAACATTAAATTACACCCCAATATAAATGTCTACTTTGATGTTTTTATTTCATTCAGTAAAACAAAGTGGTTAAAATGCCTTGAAATCTTTCATATTAAGTTCAATGAACAATTACTAAGAGAAACAGAAAGGAGGCAAAGCAACCAACAGAGACACGGACGAGACAGAGAAACAGAGGCGCAGTCACCAGCCCTGCACCCCCAAGCCCTTCTTCCCATCCTTTGTCTCCAGCTTCCTACCTCCCCCCAACCCCCGCACAGGCCAACAGTGGAGGAAGGTTTGGGGAAACCTCCCAGACACACCTCCTAGTGAGTGTGTGAGTGTGTGTGTCCAGCGTGGGTGCATCTCCTTTCTGTTGCACGGGGCGCGTGTTGGGGATGCAAGCCGCCTCACCGCATCCCCAGGGCTAGGCGCAGAGGTGAGCTCCGCACGGGCTGAACCTCACAGGCGAGGACCATGTGATGCACTCGGGCATCTAACAAAACAGTACCCCATTTCCTGGGTTTCCCCTCGTGACTCTGGGGCAGAAGGGGGTGATTTCCCTGGCAGAGTGTTCCATTGGGGACAGGCGCAGAGGTGTGGAGGGGTCTCAGGTGAGAGGAGGCAGAGGGCAGGCGGCCCCACGGTGAGTCCGCTTACCTCTGCTTGACCAAACTGGACAGGGTTCTCTGAGCCAACTTCTCGACTCCGCCCCTTTCTTAGGTCTGCTCCTGAAGAGACGAGTTGCGCCCCATCCTCCACATCTCCATATCTGACTGGCTCTCTTAACCCCACCCCACCCCAGATGCTGTCTGCTCGTCTGCCCGCCTTCAGCAGCAATCCCCCTGTCTGTTTAGCCGGGACACCCTCTGCCTCCTGCTTCCTTGTCAGGATGTTCCACCCCAACCCCAGTCCTGCTCCTGGGCGCTCACCCCCACATGTCCACCTGGGTTCAGAGCTGCACCCAGTTCCAGGCCAAAGCCTTTGTTGGAAAAGCTCCTGAAGAGAAGCTGTAGCCTCTGTCGTGCTCCAGTTTCTTTCATACTTCCAGGCTGCACTGAGCTCTCGCTCTAACCATTTCATTAGAAAGACGCCTCTGTGTGTGTGTGTGTGTGTGTGTGTGTCTACGTGTGTGTGTGTCTGTGTGTGTCTGCGTGTGTGTGTGTCTGCGTGTGTGTGTGTCTGTGTGTGTGTGTGTGTGTGTGTGGTGTGGGAGGAAAGAGTGACTCAGTCTCTGGTCTGGGCTCCAGAATTAGTGGCATGTTTTATTTTTATGGAGGACTATCTCCCACTAATGCCCATGCTAGAAATGCAGAGGCTTCAAGACAATACTTCAGTCTTTATTTTTGAAATGATGACCTGTAGGAGACCAGGGTTCGAGTCCTGGGTCGGGAAGATTCCCTGGAGAAGAGAATGGCAACCCACTCCAGTATTATTGCCTGGGAAACACCATAGACAGAGGAGCCTGGCGGGCTACAGTCTACAGGGTCGAAAAGAGTTGGACATGACTGACTAACATACACACAGACACACACACCCACACATACATAATTTAAAGGAAATACCCAGGACTTCCCTGGATCCCCAAGAAGAGCTTTTTACTAATAAACTTTGAGGTGGGAAGATATATGCATGGATAAAAAGAATGCAATTTTAAAAAAAGGCACTGTCATAGGATTCCTACTTAGGTCCAAGCCACAGGCTAAGTGACTAATCCTTGCTAGCTGACCTCCTGCCCAACACCATCCCCAGAGCCCACCTGGTGCTGTCCGAGACGCTGAGCTGGGCTCCTGAACCTTTTCCCAGCCCAACTCCATATCCTCTAGTGAAACCTCATTCTAGCTGGGACTCCGCTGGGTCAGTTTAACCGAGACCCCCACCTCATCCCCCATCCCCAGGTGCTATGTGACCCCCTGGCCTGCCTTCAGCAAGAACCCTGCTGGGGGAGGGGGCTCTGGTCAAAAGCCCCTCTTCCTCTGAAGTCTCCTCGTGCTAACTTTCCATCCACTGGCTCGAGCCCTGCTCCTTGGCTTCATGTGAGTTCCCACCTCTCCAGGATGTATCCAGAGACAACCCCCTTCCCCTGGAGACTCCGCCACAGGGCTCCCCACGCCAGCTGCAACAGTTTTGAACGACCTCTCCCACCATCCTCACCACAAGCCGCTGAGGAGTCTTCCTTTGGCAGCAGTTAAGCTGGTGGGTAATAAGAACGGCCTGCTTTTAAGATGAAGGAACAACTATTGTGCAGGGAGGACCAAGGACTTCCTGAAGCTTATTTGGATTATCACCACTGCTCCTAGGTGGAGAACTCGCACTGTTGCTGTAGGCCACGGAGCCAGCCTGTGGAGGCCATGGCCGTGCTGGCAAGGCCAAGCCTTCCTCCCGCGGTTGGGGTGCGGTGGAGGTGTGCACAGCCTTCTCTCGGTTCCGAGGCAGGAGGAGGCTGGACCTGGGGGCTGCTCCGCCTGCCTGAGCTGGCGGTGGCTCCATCCCTTGGCCCGATATTTTTAAGCCACAGTGGGTGTCTTGCCAGTAGCAAAGTGACTCAAAGTAAACAGTCCTCAAATCCCCTTCCCTTCTCTCTCCCTCTGCAAAGCCAGAACCGCACGCAAGTACCAACGGACCCCACCTCCACACTTGGGGGGGCCCCCCTCCTCCAACAGGGAGAGATGCTCACAGACCACAATGCGTCCCAGAGACACATTCGGGGGCTTAAGTCGAAAGCACTGTTTATTTGTGCGGCCAGTGGCTATGAACTTGGTTTCTTTGAACTTAAAAGCTCAACTTGGATGGAGAAGTTATTTATAGAAAAATATCTAGGGCACAGACGTAGGAATGACAAATGAGATTCATGTGGCTGGTGTTTAGAAATCAGCTTTTTAATTTCCTTTAATAAAACACCACCAAAGACACACTCCCCCTAAACTTTCAGTTTGTAAAAACGCACAGTTGAGTTTTTCTAAAGAAAAATGACAAGCTAGAGCTTGTTAATATCTGCCAAACATCACACTGGGCTCGATTAAGTATAATTAAGCACAAATAAAGTGAGTATTGCTGTAATTAAATGGCAGAAGTGAATCTTTTTTATGCTTGAAAATTACATTAAGTTTTGTGTGATTTTCTTCATAAGGATGAAAAAAGCTTTCAAAGAGGAAATAGGAAGCCCTGCATGCACTTGCGTGGAGGGAAGGGGGCTGTTGTTTACAAGAGTTAATTTTTTCACATTAACTAAAGTTATCCCAGTAATTGGTTAGCAAAGCTTCCTTTGAAAACCGTGCCAGAGGCTTGAAGCCTGTTTCCAGAGGCTCATGCAAAAACTAGTTTCCTGATTTACTGCTGAGAGGCGATCCTGATAAAAGCTCACTGTTGGCACCAATACTCAGTGTGGGGAGGGGCCGGGTAAGCCCTACAGTGAGAATTCAAGTCTACTGCGGTCACTTCTGGGAAACCAAAATACCACCTCCCCTACATCCAGACCGCGTCTGCTCTCGCAAGCCGTGGGACACCACCCGACACTCACGCACACGACCACGGTCAAAACACCCGGCAGAGCGGTGAACAGAGCCTCAGAAGCCACACGTGGCCACTTCTGCCTCAGAAATAGGAAAAAGATATTATTCATTATCTTTATCACAGACTCTCAGAAACTAAAAACTAAGCAATGCAGTGGGGGAGAGAGTAAATATGGCTCAAGGGAATAAAACCTTCAAAACAGACTCTGCATGGCTCCATGACTTAGCACGTATTTTTCCCAAAGATTCGGAAAAATGACTTCCTAAGCTGAGTTACTAAGAAGAGCCTTTGGTTTTGAAGATTTCTCTTTTGTTCACCTTTAAGTTTCCCCTTACTTGTGTTTTGAATCTTAAATAATGATGAACTTGAACTAACATTTGCATGTATCATGTATTTCTGATCAAATACATTTTTCTAATTACAGTAATTAGATTCTGCATACAGGTTCATTCTATATTATTAAATGTTATACAGAATATGGATTACATAGACCATATACACTGTATATGTATTTATATATGAGCTATGTAATATCAATGATGCAATGTTAATATGGTACATATTTATAAACGTAAATACATATGTGTACCTGTGTGTGCATTTACCTTACAGCATCAGAGATTACAATACATTTCAATATATTGAAATGTATTAATTGTTGTTACAGTCACATTAAGATTAGTACTGGTTTAGCCAAAAATTTTGTTCGAGTTCCGGAAAAGCCAGAATGAACTTTGTGGCCAACCTAATACCATATCCTTGTAAGCAAAAACAAAATGAATTTGGAAGTAGCGCTGGTGGGTGGAGCCCATGGATCAGTGGGCCAGAGCCAGATGGGGACCAGGACGTCCGCAGACCCCGGGGAGAAGGAGAGGAAAGGTCTGCTGTGAGCAGCTTCTGTACCACACATGCCAGAGGGCCCGAAGCCACACTTTCTGGAGGGAACTTGATATTTGTAGACCCAGGTCTAGACCTTTCTAGAACTATCTTCCCAATACAACTGACATAACCTCTGACTGAGAAACTGAAGTTTCATTGATTACAATGAAACGTAAGACCCAGCTCCTTGGTGGTGCCTACCCGCAGTTCCCATGTTCGACAGCCCCAGTGGCTCACAATGCCCTTGCGGAAGGATACAGGTAGAGACTGTGCATCAGCACAGGGGTGCCAGGCCTCTAGGCTGGGCTGGGCTCTGGCGGCGAGAGGCAGACGGTGACCCCATGTGGCCCCACCGCCCCCTGCACTGTCACTTACTAACAAGGGTGCTGGACACACGGCCACCCTCTTCTCACACACGAAGATCACACAGAACCTGGCTCCTTACGTAGTCACTACTGTCCATTTTCACTGCATGATTAGGTATTACACAATCACCAAGACACTTTGAAAGTTTGTAATTTTTATGTTGAGACACATAACATAGAGCACATAACACAGCTCAAAATCAGTACTTGTTTAAAAAGTGGCCAAGGTGGGAGGAGCTGGAGCTCAACAAACCACAAGGGTCTTGTTGAACCTGGAGCTACAGTGTAGACTCCTTATGTCTCACGACTGGAAGGAAGTGAAGAGCGGTGGGAACCACAGACCGCACACCGCAGGCGCGCAGAGCGCACGCTGCCGGGGGGGAGCTCCCCGCAGCGTGCAGCCAGCCCAACCGTGCGTCCTAGGGAGACACCTAGCCATGGAGAGGAAGCCAGACACCTTGTGAGAAGGCAGGGCTGAAAGCCTTCCAAAGAAAATAAAAATTAGGTCCCAGTGGGATTACAGCAAGAAAATTTGATTAGCGGCATTGGTGGAAGTGAACTTTGTGGCCAACCTAATACCATATCCTTGTAAGCAAAAACAAAATGAATTTGGAAGTAGCGCTGGTGGGTGGAGCCCATGGATCAGTGGGCCAGAGCCAGATGGGGACCAGGACGTCCGCAGACCCCGGGGAGAAGGAGAGGAAAGGTCTGCTGTGAGCAGCTTCTGTACCACACATGCCAGAGGGCCCGAAGCCACACTTTCTGGAGGGAACTTGATATTTGTAGACCCAGGTCTAGACCTTTCTAGAACTATCTTCCCAATACAACTGACATAACCTCTGACTGAGAAACTGAAGTTTCATTGATTACAATGAAACGTAAGACCCAGCTCCTTGGTGGTGCCTACCCGCAGTTCCCATGTTCGACAGCCCCAGTGGCTCACAATGCCCTTGCGGAAGGATACAGGTAGAGACTGTGCATCAGCACAGGGGTGCCAGGCCTCTAGGCTGGGCTGGGCTCTGGCGGCGAGGCGGGACGGTGACCCCATGTGGCCCCACCGCCCCCTGCACTGTCACTTACTAACAAGGGTGCTGGACACACGGCCACCCTCTTCTCACACACGAAGATCACACAGAACCTGGCTCCTTACGTAGTCACTACTGTCCATTTTCACTGCATGATTAGGTATTACACAATCACCAAGACACTTTGAAAGTTTGTAATTTTTATGTTGAGACACATAACATAGAGCACATAACACGAAAGCTCAAAATCAGTACTTGTTTAAAAAGTGGCCAAGGTGGGAGGAGCTGGAGCTCAACAAACCACAAGGGTCTTGTTGAACCTGGAGCTACAGTGTAGACTCCTTATGTCTCACGACTGGAAGGAAGTGAAGAGCGGTGGGAACCACAGACCGCACACCGCAGGCGCGCAGAGCGCACGCTGCCGGGGGGGAGCTCCCCGCAGCGTGCAGCCAGCCCAACCGTGCGTCCTAGGGGGAGACACCTAGCCATGGGAGAGGAAGCCAGACACCTTGTGAGAAGGCAGGGCTGAAAGCCTTCCAAAGAAAATAAAAATTAGGAGTAATAAAACCACAGATGGGAATTTTAACTATACTTGCTCACCTAAAGTATTTCCAAGCTTCAGTTTTAAGATATAGAGGCATGTTCATAGTTCAAAGAACTTTATGACCCAGAATTTGTTATTTTAGATAGAAGTTTTAAATTATATTTAGTGCAGCAAACTATGTTACAGAGTAATGTTAGAATAAAGATGATTTGAAAGTTGTATGTTTGGTGAAAATGCTCTTTTTAAAATTCTTACTATAAAGAAAACTTTGGTTGTGGGTATGAATAATTTCATCAGCTTTTTTACTTTTCACTAATTTAAAAATACCTGTTGTTTATTTTGCTTTCGAAATTTCAAACACCACAAACCGAACTGGTAAGCCTCCATTAAAAAGAGAAAGATGCCTGTACTCATCTGCTTCACCACAAATTAACAGATTCTCTCTCCTCCCCCATCAAATGATTTATTTAGTATTCCAAGCAAAAAAGCAATTAGATTGTTTATAAATGTAGTTATCTAGCCATTTAACAAAAACTTAGTGAAAAAAAATAAATTCTATGCAACTTTGCAAAACTAGAAAGTGGCTCATCAACCAGCTGCACATACTTGCTGATTTAAGTGATTTAGCTGGTCTGAATATACTCAGAACTTTTCTTTCCTCTGAAAGATGTATCTTCTTGCTAAAAATTTAATAAAAGCAACCGGGAAGGAAGAAACTGCAAATTCACAAACAGACCATTTGGAAATTTCTAGCTCCAAAGGAATCACTAATAAAAGCAAACAAACAAAAAACCTCATATCCTTTGCCTTGATTAATTACCTGGGGAATAAAAATCTAAAATCTATTTTTACTTGCATTGGTATATTTGAATCCTTTGCCTTTCTTTTTTTTTTTAGTTTACTTTTCTTTTAAATTTTGGCCTCTTTTTTTTTTTTATTAAACCTTTATTTTACTTTTAACTTTTACAGAGCTTTGTTGTTTATAGATATGTATGTTCTCAGATTAGTCATATGTATATCCCCCCCTTCCCTCCTCTCCTGACCATCACACAGCACCCCTGAAGGATCCCCTTTTCTCACAGAGCAATGACTAGAGCTATTTTCTTTACTTATGATAGTACAGGCCTTCATGCTACTCTTTTATTGGTCTTTCCTTTTAGTTATTTTCATCCACCTTTGTTCTTTGGCCTGTGTGGGCCTCCCATCGCAGTGGCCGCTTTCCTCGCAGAGCACGGGCTCTGGGTGCATGCGCTCCAGAGCGCTGGCTGGTAATTGGACACACCCGTCCAGCCGCTCCGTGGCACGTGGGATCTTCCCAGACCAGGGATCGAACCGGCGCCCTTTGTACTGCAAGGCGGACTCTTTTAACTGGACCACCAGGGAAGCCCCTTTGTCTTTCTTACGTTCTACAGTTTAGAACTTGAGCAAGGCTCACTCGCTAATTTTATTTACTAAGTTAAAACCAAACTTAAAAAGACTTATTACATATTATTTGTAACACACGAATCACACGTCATTAACTTTTATATTACTAAATTTAACTGTTACCTTTCTTTCCAAAACCTATTTGAGGTTGACGGATCAGTTCACTCCTCTAGCAAAGAGACAGGAGGTGTCGGTTAAAGGGGAGCGGGCGGTCTGTGCAGACCGTGAAGGTGAATGCTGGTGGGCTGCCTGCCTGCCTGCCTGCAGCGTGGACTTCGCCAGACACATTCTGCATCTGTAAATTTCTGCTTCCAAGTGGGTCTTGGGAGTCTAATATTTCAGGGCCATTGCTACCTTCACTTTTCTTTCCTCTGAAAGATGTATCTTCTTGCTAAAAATTTAATAAAAGCAACCGGGAAGGAAGAAACTGCAAATTCACAAACAGACCATTTGGAAATTTCTAGCTCCAAAGGAATCACTAATAAAAGCAAACAAACAAAAAACCTCATATCCTTTGCCTTGATTAATTACCTGGGGAATAAAAATCTAAAATCTATTTTTACTTGCATTGGTATATTTGAATCCTTTGCCTTTCTTTTTTTTTTTAGTTTACTTTTCTTTTAAATTTTGGCCTCTTTTTTTTTTTATTAAACCTTTATTTTACTTTTAACTTTTACAGAGCTTTGTTGTTTATAGATATGTATGTTCTCAGATTAGTCATATGTATATCCCCCCCTTCCCTCCTCTCCTGACCATCACACAGCACCCCTGAAGGATCCCCTTTTCTCACAGAGCAATGACTAGAGCTATTTTCTTTACTTATGATAGTACAGGCCTTCATGCTACTCTTTTATTGGTCTTTCCTTTTAGTTATTTTCATCCACCTTTGTTCTTTGGCCTGTGTGGGCCTCCCATCGCAGTGGCCGCTTTCCTCGCAGAGCACGGGCTCTGGGTGGTGATTGGACACATCAGTCCAGCCACTCCACGGCACGTGGGATCTTCCCAGGCCAGGGATCGAACCGGCGCCCCTTGCACTGCAAGGCGGACTCTTTTAACTGGACCACCAGGAAGCCCTTTGTCTTTCTTACGTTCTACAGTTTAGAACTTGAGCAAGGCTCACTCGCTAATTTTATTTACTAAGTTAAAACCAAATTTAAAAAAGACTTATTACATATTATTTGTAACACACGAATCACACGTCATTAACTTTTATATTACTAAATTTAACTGTTACCTTTCTTTCCAAAACCTATTTGAGGTTGACGGATCAGTTCACTCCTCTAGCAAAGAGACAGGAGGTGTCGGTTAAAGGGGAGCGGGCGGTCTGTGCAGACCGTGAAGGTGAATGCTGGTGGGCTGCCTGCCTGCCTGCCTGCAGCGTGGACTTCGCCAGACACATTCTGCATCTGTAAATTTCTGCTTCCAAGTGGGTCTTGGGAGTCTAATATTTCAGGGCCATTGCTACCTTCACTTTTACCCTTTCTCCCTCAACCTGTCTTGGACTTCATAAAAATGAGGAAACAGATCATAAATACTTAAAAATAAAAAGAGGACACGCAGGTAGAGTGATTCAGATGGCTTCCTTTTGGTTGCTTCTAATGAAATAAGGTTGGACAGCTACTGCAACATCAGGGAATATTACTCCCTCATGAAAAGTACTGCTGGCTATCCATGGAAAATTATGAAACATGGGGACTGCTATCAGATAATCTCAGAAGACAGATTTAAAAAAATACTGGAGAGGCAGAGCCTTGTTCATTCTCTAGATAAATGATGAAGATTAGTGAACATTTTTTTAGAAATGACTTGCTCATCTCTTTCAATCTGTGAGTCTTCATTCATGTTTTCACCGAGATGTGGAGAAGGAAGGACTCTGAGAGGTAGAAACACCACTATTTCCCTCCCCGGCACAATCCAATTCTTAACTTTGTCGATAGATCCTAGATAGGCAGCCTGCTGCTTACAAAGGAACTTTTTACAACAGACAGGGATTAAAAAACATTGGGCTTCCCTGGTGGTCCACTGGGTAAGGACACCGCCTTGCAGTGCAAGGGGCGCTGGTTCGATCCCTGGCCTGCGAAGATCCCACGTGCCGCGGAGTGGCTGGACCGATATGCCCAGTTGCCGAGCCAGAGCTCTGGGGCGCGTGTGCCCAGAGCCGGCGCTCTGCGACGACAGAGGCCACCACGATGGGAGGCCACCACGATGGGAGGCCCACACGGGCCAAAGAACAAAGACGGATGAAAATGGAGAAATGAAAGACCAATAGAAGTGGCCCGCCCGTCCCCCTCCCTCCCCACCCCCCCACCAAAAAAACATTGCTTAGGGTGCTCCAGCTAGTTTGACTTACAGAGGTCAAAATGTCACCAGTTTTCACCCAGACAGACGGCCCAAGAGGCTGAAACCCATCACATGCTAAACACAACAACCAGACCGGTCATCCACCAAGGAATCGCTTGTGGAATGCATAATTCTTTTGCTTCTTGCTGTTTGCAGATCATCAACCAAAAATCTATGAATGACAAGATTCAGCTTCAGAGAACAGCAGACCGTAGGTGACTGGGGTTCTCTTCGAAAAGTCACTTAAAACACAAAGACGTTACCTCTGGTTTCTTTCCTAAAAGGAGGACACTGGTGCTACTTAGAACAAAACGATGCATCAGTTGTCCACAATTGGCAACATCTTCAAAAGCTCAGACAATAAAGCAAATGGGTGTGCATCTCTGAACATGCTCAGGACAGAGAAGGGCCCAGAACCCCCAGGACGCCGCCTCTGTCCACCCTGTGAGAACACAGTTGCCACACAAGCAGTGAGGATGGATCTATGCAAGACGCTCCTGGGAGGAGTTTATATGTCACATGGTGCTGCTGCTAAGTCACTTCAGTCGTGTCCAACTCTTTGCAAACCCAGGGACTGTAGCCCTCCAGGTTCCTCTGTCCATAGGATTCTTCAGGCAAGAACACTGGAGTGGGTTGCCCTCCTCCTCCTCTTCCCAACCCAGGGATCGAACCCTCATCTCTAACACCTCCTGCATTGGCAGGCAGGGTCTTTACCACTAGTGCCACCTGGGGAGCCCATACTCAGCATGGAAAAAACAATAATCACACGAGCATTGTCAGAAGAGTGTTCAAAACTCTGGCTCGGGGATTTCCCTGCTGGTCCAGTGGTTAAGACTCTGTGTTCCCAGTGCAGGGTGCCCAGGTTTGATCCCTGGTCAGGGAACTAGATCCCACATGCCACAACTAAGACCCAGTGCAACCAAATAAATACATAATTAAAAAATAAATAATTAAAAGTGTGTCTTTAAAAAAAAAAAAAAAACTCTGGCTCGGAAAACAACTGCTCCCTTGGAGTCTGGTGACTTAAGACACTGCTGGACTCTTGTTTCCTGACTAGTAATGAAGCAATGGTAAACTTCATCTTAAGAAAAAGAAGGCCTGGTAAATAGGATCTTTAACATATTCTGTTATTAATGCTTTAATTTTAAACCAACAGTAGAATGGTGATTCTTTTTAATTAATGCAAATAAATCTTAATGATTCTATTCTTTTTTTTTTTTTTTTAATTCTTTCTAGGGCTTTCATGGTGGCTCAGTGGTAAAGAATCCACCTGCCAGTGCAGGAAACCCAGTTTGGTCCCTGATGAAAGAAGATTCCCCATGACACAGGGCAGCTAAGCCTATGCGCCACAACTACTGAGCCTGTGCTCCAGAGCCCAGAAGCTGCAACCCCTGAGCCCACGTGCTGCGACTACGGAAGCCCGTGTGCCCTAAAGCCTGTGCCCCACGACAAGAGAAGCCATCGCAATTAGAAGCCTGAGCACCGCAGCCAGAGGGTAGCCCCAACGCTCTGCAACTAGAGAAAAGCCCGTGCAGCAATGAAGACCCAGCACAGACAAAAATAAATGAATAAACAAAATTATTTCAAAATGTATTCTATTGAAGTATAGTTGATTTACAATGTTGTGTTAATTTCAGCTCTACAGCAGAGCGATTCAGTTATGGGCTTGCTAAGTCACTTCAGTCGTGTCCAACTCTTTGCAAACCCAGGGACTGTAGCCCTCCAGGTTCCTCTGTCCATAGGATTCTTCAGGCAAGAACACTGGAGTGGGTTGCCCTCCTCCTCCTCTTCCCAACCCAGGGATCGAACCCTCATCTCTAACACCTCCTGCATTGGCAGGCAGGGTCTTTACCACTAGTGCCACCTGGGGAGCCCATACTCAGCATGGAAAAAACAATAATCACACGAGCATTGTCAGAAGAGTGTTCAAAACTCTGGCTCGGGGATTTCCCTGCTGGTCCAGTGGTTAAGACTCTGTGTTCCCAGTGCAGGGGGCCCAGGTTTGATCCCTGGTCAGGGAACAAGATCCCACATGCCACAACTAAGACCCAGTGCAACCAAATAAATACATAATTAAAAAATAAATAATTAAAAGTGTGTCTTTAAAAAAAAAAACTCTGGCTCGCAAGACAACTGCTCCCTTGGAGTCTGGTGACTTAAGACACTGCTGGACTCTTGTTTCCTGACTAGTAATGAAGCAATGGTAAACTTCATCTTAAGAAAAAGAAGGCCTGGTAAATAGGATCTTTAACATATTCTGTTATTAATGCTTTAATTTTAAACCAACAGTAGAATGGTGATTCTTTTTAATTAATGCAAATAAATCTTAATGATTCTATTCTTTTTTTTTTTTTTTTAATTCTTTCTAGGGCTTTCATGGTGGCTCAGTGGTAAAGAATCCACCTGCCAGTGCAGGAAACCCAGTTTGGTCCCTGATGAAAGAAGATTCCCCATGACACAGGGCAGCTAAGCCTATGCGCCACAACTACTGAGCCTGTGCTCCAGAGCCCAGAAGCTGCAACCCCTGAGCCCACGTGCTGCGACTACGGAAGCCCGTGTGCCCTAAAGCCTGTGCCCCACGACAAGAGAAGCCATCGCAATTAGAAGCCTGAGCACCGCAGCCAGAGGGTAGCCCCAACGCTCTGCAACTAGAGAAAAGCCCGTGCAGCAATGA
Organism: Tragulus kanchil; assembly: GCA_022376925.1. Lineage (NCBI taxonomy): Eukaryota > Metazoa > Chordata > Mammalia > Artiodactyla > Tragulidae > Tragulus > Tragulus kanchil. Next base: position 55,407,752 of record JAIOJX010000003.1, on the reverse strand, counting down.
AGACCCAGCACAGACAAAAATAAATGAATAAACAAAATTATTTCAAAAAATGTATTCTATTGAAGTATAGTTGATTTACAATGTTGTGTTAATTTCAGCTCTACAGCAGAGCGATTCAGTTATACACATATACATTCCTTTTTCATATTCCCTTTCATTACAGTTTATTACAGGATAATGACTCTACGTCCCTATGCTATACCGTAGGACCTTATTGTTTAATGATTCTGTTCTTTCAATAAAATACGGTAAACACTGAATTAAATGGAACTATGACATTCATTGGGTTACTGCTGCTAGAATCAACTTCTTTTGTCTCTGTAAGACACATGCATCGAACGTGTTGAGAAGGGAACTGTACACTATTTGGCTAAAGGGAGGTGACTAGCCAAGAAATGGTCATTAGTCATGAACTGAAAGAATTTAGTTGAAAAGAAAGCATTTAAAAAACACAGACGTGGGACTTCCCTGGTGGTCCCATGGCTGAGAATCCATTTTGCAATTCAGGGGACCCAGTTCCGATCCCTGGTTAGAGAACTAAGATCCCACGTGCTGTGGAGCAATTAAACCCATATGCCACAGTGAGAGAGTTCTCATGCTGCAATAAGAGACCCTGCACATGGCAACTATGACCTGAGGAAGTCAAATAAACAAATAAATATAAATAAAAAACACTGACGTACAACTGTCCCATGCACCTGAAAGTTACCTTGGACAATTCCATGCCTGGCCCACACTGCTTGCACAGAGCACAACTTCCAGACCGGTCCCTGAATTCCTGCTGGCCACAGTCTTCTGTTTCACAAATCACTCCACATGCCTGAAAAAAGTGTTTCACAAAACAGTATGTTTTTACAAGAAGGGAATAGTATCTTCAGTATTACTGACATGATGACTGAATGTAAACATTCATTCAGAATGAGGCCAATTTAGCTCTCACTTTAGGAAGAAAAACCGCTTTCTGGAAAAGTCAGTGAAACAATTCAATCAACAAGCCTGATTCTTCTCTGTGCGTCATGAGTCAGAACTCCCCTTTTCTGGAATCCATTGCTATCTTCTTTCTACATATTTCTGAGCACCCAAGGGAAAAATCGCTGGAAGCTGCTCTCTTTTCTAAGTGAGAAGATGACTCAGTTACACAGAGACCCAAGGTCCGCCTGCAACCCGAAAAAGTCTGAATTTAAAAATCATATTTTTGATCTTTAAGAAATATAAATATATCCAGCTACGATGAACTGAATAAATAAGTAAATGGATTACATAGCCCAACCTCAAGAACGCTGCTATTATCTCTTAGACATACGTCACACCCAACTTTGACATACAAGTCTATACCTTTTCAGCTGAATTCCATTTACTTCAAGTTCACCATTCAAAAAATTCTGACGATCTTGAGATTACTAAAATTTCTGATAACTATGACAGGGACAAAACGGCCAAATTCTTTGAATTCTTCAAAGTAAAAGTGTTTTGTAAACATGAACTTACTTCCTATTGACTGCCATTTTGCCACTTAAATGGGCCCTAACAATATCCTTATTTTTTAGATTATAGTATTGTTCATTTTCAATGTTAATTTCTGCTGTATAAGCAAAGTGACTCAGTTATATATAATTCTTATACATATATACACACAAATATATATGCTAAAGCTTCAGTTGTGTCCAATTCTTCATGATGCTATGGACTGTAGCCCACCAGGCTCCTCTGGCCATGGAATTCTCCAGGCAAGAAGACTGGAGTGGGTTACCATTTCCTTCTTCAGGGGCTCTTCCTGACCCACAGACTGAACCTGTGTCTTTTACATCTCCTGCACTGGCAGACAACTTCTTTAGCACTATATATTTTATATATATATATATACATGTATTATATACTTTCTTTTTAAAAATTCTTTTCCATTGTGATTTATCACAGGATACTGAATATAGTTCTCTACGGCACATAGTAGGACTTGTTTATTCATCATATATGTAATAGTTTACATCTGATAACCCCAACTTCCCACTATATCCCTCCCTCTCAGCAACCACAAGTCTATTCTCTATGTCCTAACAATATACTTCAGCTCACAGCATAGGTCTTAAATGCAAGGACTATCTACTTGGCAAAAAACAAGGTTGTAAGTCATTTTCAAAATACAGACTTGATTTCTCACTTTACCTAAAACTCTTAAGTTCATCTTATATGTTCTCATCCTCCCAAAGTACGTATACCTGCTTCTTAACAGACGGAGTTTCATTAAAAGTGTTGGTATTAATAGAATCTCAGACTGGTGACAACATTCCATTCAAACTCTTCTGCCAAGCAAGGACCCCTCTGTACTGTTCCTGACTGTCATTTTGTTTCCCTCAATAAAAAGTGAGAACTTTAGGAGGCACTGGCGGAACAGAGACTGGTGTGTGTGATGCTTGTCACACAGATTTGCCCAGAAACGGGCTTTTGTGGGTACAGCAGTGGGCGGGGCTTTATTGGTTCTGGCGATGGGCAGTTATTCAGTACAAGCTGTCTCCACCATGAAGCAAATACCTTCATGGTATTGATGATGATGTCAGCTGACCTCCTTAAATAAAACCACAGCCTTATCCTCTAGAGAGAGCAGCAGGGAGAAGTCAAGGTTGGGGTCAAGACCATGACTTGAGGCTCAAGGTCTAGTAATCATCTCTGCTTCTCTTAACAACCAGCCCTAAAGCAGTCTGGTTTCATCTGAGGGACAGAGGACATTCTCATCCACGACAAAGACACTGCACTCTCTCTGAGAAAGAAAATGCCACAGCCTCTCTTGTGGACCCCTTCTCCCAATGTTTAACAACCTCAGCTCAAGGAAGGGATTTTTCCTCTACCTGCACACAGCTCGGACTCCAATATGACCCCATTTCCTCTTACGCTGTCTTCCACGAAGACTTCAGGAGCTCTCTCCAGGGTAAATAACCCTTTTTATATTTGTAGATCATGACTGCATCTCCAGATTAAATGTTTCAGTAACTCTTTCAAACACCTTCAAAGATCTTTTGTGTTCAGGCTTTCAAAGGTTACATCTCTCCATCTGTCTCTGATGCTTTTTGGAACCAAGAAGGATATACATAACCATATAGGACAACGGAATTTAAGAATCATGAAGTCATGACCTCCAAACCAGAATCTAAGGTCTCCTTAGGGTCTAGGCTGTGACGTGAGAGGCATCTGCCTGCAAATCCATGGAGCATCACTATCACGGGGCTACAAATAATGCTTTGACTTTATGATCTCAACAAGATTTAGATAAATAACTGCAACCATTGCCACAAAAACCAAGACTCAACAGTAACCTCTGACTTCTTAATTAAATGCAACAATGATAAGAGGAATTTAAAAGAAAAACGTGGAAATATGGGGTTAGAAATGAAAAACAGATTGGGTACTAATTCTATGAAGTTTTTCCCTCACATGCTTATGAAAGTACAGGATTGACTTACCAAACAGGCTAGGAAAACTCCAACAGTGAAAGATGCTTTCTGTTGATCTAGCAGCACTTTTAAAGCCATTGCTCTTCTTAATACATGTATTTCCAGTTGATGAGCTCTGAAAGAGAAGACAGAGTGAACGTTAACATCAGGAGTGACCGTGCTCTCTGTAAGACATAAGACTACTTAGTAAGTTAGTAAAACATAGCACCATTTATGTTTTAAGAGAACTCGCCTCTTAAACAGATACCAGAGACAAATCCTACACCATTCGTAAAAGTACAGGCTGTGAGAGTCAAAGCCTTGTCCACCTACACAGAACACAGAAAACTCCTACTGGCTCTGCATTCCCAGGCTACACATGCCTCTATTTCCTCTCTATCCAAGTCTCTACAGTGACCACTTGACTTCACCCAGCAGCGAATTACCCTCAAACTGTGACTTACAGAAACTTCCCATCTGTGTGGGTTCAGTCATTCAGGATGACACTGACGATGAAGTAACACCTAATGCACGCTAAGCACACTACACCAGGGGCTGTTCTGAGCAGAACTCGCTCCGTCTTCACAACTGCCCTCGAAGGTGGACAGTCTCACGCCCATTTGGAAGCTGAGGCCCAGAAAAGGCTGAGTCGCTTGCCTAAGGTCACAATGCTGGTAAGAGCAGAGCTGGATGCAAATCCTGGTAGGTAGCTCCAGTGTCCCCAGAACACACCCCCTGAAATCAACCTGCTCCGTTTAATAAGAACTGTGTGCTAGGGTCGCTGACTTTCAGCTCCACTAAGAAGCAGAAACAACTAACACTTGGCATTTGTGACCTGTTCCCCAAACCACTACAGTGCAAATTATCTACTTTCAGAAAAATGAGCATTTATTAAAAAAAAAGAAACACCTAAAATCATTTACTAGTGATGATTTGGAGGCACTACCCTGACATTTCAAGAAAAAATAAACTAAGCCTCTTTCTCTTCCCCAGGAATGATCTGAAATGTAGAAACAAATGTGTTTTGTTTTGTTTCACAGATTCACACAATGTCAAGAGAAGAGGTTTATTTGAAATTTTTTTAAAAAGGAAAGACTCATCTGGTTGCTCCGTCCATCAGGCAGAGATACAACGACTCAGTTTCTCTCTAACAAGAACCCACAGCAGATAACCTGACTGCGTGGAAAGAAACCAGAGCAAAACACCAGAACCAGAACACTCAAGAGAAACAGCTGCAACGACCAAGGAAGGAGGCTGCACAGCCTGCTGGACCAGCTGCAGACCAAGCCGCCAGCCGGAGCCCACCCCACCCCGCCTGGAGACTGATGCAGGGGCGCATCCCAGCTGCCCCAACAGGTCCAACCATCAGGGCAATAAAATCACTTTCAAACTTGGCTGAGTGAGCGACCCATTTTGAGTGAATTCAATCAGCCACTTTTCTTTTCCAGCTTCCTGATCATAGCTTTTCCCTTCATATCTCAGAGTCATCCAGCGACCAACCTGCCACGCAAGCTGTGTAGGCACAGGATTGGGGCCAGAAGATAACATCACACTCCCTGCATGGCATGCTTCAGGCTGTTTCTACCCGGCAGGGTCCTAAAATGTTTTTAAGGTGCTTATTTTTTACAGATAAGAAAACACAAAATCTACATGGATTTAAACCAATGCGAAAAAGCTGCTATAAATACCAAAGTATACGTATAAAACAGGAATAGAGAGATTGCTAGAGGCTATGCACTGTTGTTGTTCAGTTGTTTTGCAGCCCATTGGGTGGCAGCACGCCAGGCTTCCCTGTCCTTCGCTGTCTCCCCATTTGCTCAAACTCACATCCATGGAGTCGGTGAAGCCATCCAGCCCTCTCGTCCTCCGTCGCCCCGGGTACCTATGCCCTTTATAACCTGACCTGCTGGCCTAGCAGTCTTGCCGCTGGTCACTGCCCTTGCTGCCTGTCCCGCTCAGCCAGACCCCAGGACCGACCCTTCTTCTGGACACTCGTGAGCTTGCCCTCTTGGTCTGGAGCGCCTTTCTCCTTCTGAGCCCCTACAGGACCCAGCTCCGCCATCCCTCTGCTGAATGCTGTCTGCAGCCGGGCGGAGTGAAGAGAGCTGCTTCCTGGGGGCTCACAGCTCTTTCCTGTTCCTGGACAAGCCCCCTAACACTGCGCTGCAGCGTCGCTCACCAGCCGGCATGCTCCTTCATGGCAGGCACGCCTGTGGCTCTGTGTTCCCAGTGTTCAGTGTGTGGAATTAAGCAAATGAAGAAACACAAAACGATGGAAAGTACTCTGTGGAAAACACCTGAGATCTGGTTGGGCACAGCAGGTCTGATCCTTCTGTGGGGCACAGGGAAACACTGTTTCAGCTACCTCTGTCTATGAAATCTTACTACCTCCTCCAGGCACTGGTGCACTAGACCGTGTGCATGCTCAGTCGCATCTGACTCTTTGGCACCCCATGGGCTGTGGCCCACCAGGCTCCTCTGTCCAAACAAGAAGATTGGAGTGGGTTGCCCTGCCCTCCTTCAGGTGATCTTTGCAACCCAGGGATCGAACCCAAGTCCCCTAAGTCTCCCGCACTGCAGGCGGATTCTTTACCTGCTGAGCCATTGGGGAAGCCCACATTAGATCAGGAGGCAGGATTAAGTGACATTTTCAAACACTCTACTTCACTTAGAAGATGCCAGCGGTTATTCCCAGAGAGTTTCTTACACTGGTGACTGGGGGCTGAAATGTGGCACTTCTTTCTTCCTGTTTAACTCTTTATGCGAGGCAAGATTGCTAGAGCTATGCAAACTGGTTGTTGTTTTCAGTTGTTTTGCAGCCCATTGGGTGGCAGCACGCCAGGCTTCCCTGTCCTTCGCTGTCTCCCATTTGCTCAAACTCACATCCATGGAGTCGGTGAAGCCATCCAGCCCTCTCGTCCTCCGTCGCCCCGGGTACCTATGCCCTTTATAACCTGACCTGCTGGCCTAGCAGTCTTGCCGCTGGTCACTGCCCTTGCTGCCTGTCCCGCTCAGCCAGACCCCAGGACCGACCCTTCTTCTGGACACTCGTGAGCTTGCCCTCTTGGTCTGGAGCGCCTTTCTCCTTCTGAGCCCCTACAGGACCCAGCTCCGCCATCCCTCTGCTGAATGCTGTCTGCAGCCGGGCGGAGTGAAGAGAGCTGCTTCCTGGGGGCTCACAGCTCTTTCCTGTTCCTGGACAAGCCCCCTAACACTGCGCTGCAGCGTCGCTCACCAGCCGGCATGCTCCTTCATGGCAGGCACGCCTGTGGCTCTGTGTTCCCAGTGTTCAGTGTGTGGAATTAAGCAAATGAAGAAACACAAAACGATGGAAAGTACTCTGTGGAAAACACCTGAGATCTGGTTGGGCACAGCAGGTCTGATCCTTCTGTGGGGCACAGGGAAACACTGTTTCAGCTACCTCTGTCTATGAAATCTTACTACCTCCTCCAGGCACTGGTGCACTAGACCGTGTGCATGCTCAGTCGCATCTGACTCTTTGGCACCCCATGGGCTGTGGCCCACCAGGCTCCTCTGTCCAAACAAGAAGATTGGAGTGGGTTGCCCTGCCCTCCTTCAGGTGATCTTTGCAACCCAGGGATCGAACCCAAGTCCCCTAAGTCTCCCGCACTGCAGGCGGATTCTTTACCTGCTGAGCCATTGGGGAAGCCCACATTAGATCAGGAGGCAGGATTAAGTGACATTTTCAAACACTCTACTTCACTTAGAAGATGCCAGCGGTTATTCCCAGAGAGTTTCTTACACTGGTGACTGGGGGCTGAAATGTGGCACTTCTTTCTTCCTGTTTAACCTGGCTTTTTATGCCAAGAGGCTGAGGAGGAGTTTAGGCTTGAGTGCACTATCCAAGGTGCCATTAGGGTGACATAATGGCCAAGTTCAAATAGTCTTCTGCAGGTAAACCCTGCAAAGAGCACATGTGCAAAGAGCCTGGGCATAAGCGGGAGTGGTCAGGAGGAAATGCAGCCAGAGCACCTGGGTTTCCAGCCCCAGGTCTCAGCAGAGTCCCTCTGAGATCACACATCTGTAGAGACGAAAGCAGACCTCTCTCACAGGAGTGGGGAGGCCTTGCTGAGATGACGCTAGGAGTACGCAGAGCCTGCCCAGGCTCAGACGCTGGTTGTCATGGCTGCTATTGCTCTTGGGAGCACCACTTACTGGCTGTGGGCCTGACCCAAGCCTCATCTCCTCTCCTCCGAATTGGGTGCAGTGACCAGACCTGCCTCTGGGAGGGCTGTAAGGAACAAGTGAGCCTGGCAGCTGTGAGCTATGATGGAGCCCGGCACATAGGAAGTGCTCAGCACGCGTCTGTGATATTGCTCTTGAGGAACAAGCACTCCAGTGGGTAGTCACCATCTCTGAAGGCTGCAACCTGCTGGACAGATGCGGGCCACGACTCAGATGATCACAATCGACCAGGGAGCAGGCAGCAGTTCAGACCTCTGGACCTGAGGCGGCCAAGGGTGTCTGAGGACTGAGAACAGCGTCCCTGACCTCAGCATTCACCACACGGAGGACTGTATTCATGCTTTAGAAAAGGTACAGCTTCTGTCCTTAATACCTACCCTCTACACTAGGTGTGTATCCCCATACAACTGGAGGACACATGGATTAGAAATGGTGGAAACCAAAGCCAACTCACTCCCGGCGACTGCAAGGCAGGGCTCGGGGCATTTGGCCAGGCTGAGTAGTGGCGGTCCCTGCCCAGTGAGCCCCCGAGACCCTTCCATTCAGCACCGCAGGACGCCACCCAACTGGTCAAGACCGCAAAGCTCTGTGTGTGTGTGAGTGCTAGTCGCTCAGTCATGTCCAACTCTTTGCAACCCCATGGACTGTAGCCCACCACTCTGTCCATAGGATTCTCCAGGTAAGAATACTGGAGTGGACTGCCATTCCCTCATCCAACGGCAAAACTATCTAACCACATAAATAACAGGTTCAACAATGTAGCTGTTCATCCCACCAACTCTGGTATGACAGCAACCAGGGGCCTGAAAGGAGGCAAAGCCCCTGAGTGAAGAGGGTGTAGCCAAGGTGCGCCTGGCCGGAGCTCCCGGCTGAGCAGAGAGGCTGAGCCTCTTCATACCGCCCAATCAGGAACTATTCAGAAATAAACCATTCAGCCAGGGGGAGTGTTCTAAGCGTGACCTTGAATTTCCTGGAATAAAATGAAATACCTTATGAAATATGTTGGCATTCATTAAAAAAAGAAGGAAAATTCAATAAAATAACAAGCATGTAACTAATAATGTTTAAAATAAAAATGAGGCAATAAAAAGGTATTTACTGAAATTGCTTTTAACTTCGGGTCTGGCCCAGGTAAAGAAATGCTTTTATAGGCACAAGTGTTCTATTTATCTGGGGGAGAATTCGTCAAGCACTGAGTATACACATTATGAGATTATGGGCAATGGGTCCAGGCTTCTCTGGTGGCTCAGGGGTAAAGAACCTGCCTACCAATGTGGGAGGCACGGGTTCAATCCCTGGGTTGGGAAGATACTCTGGAGAAGGGACTGGCAAACCACGCTAGTATTCCTGTCCTGGGAAATCGCATGGATAAAGGAGCCTGGTGGGCTACAGTGCAAATGGTCACAAAGAGTCACACACAACTGAGCAACTAAACAACGACCATGGGCCCACAGGGTTTTCACTGTGTGCCTCAGTGTCCAGACTACACAACATCTACTAACAGTCTGGCGCCCGTTTCTGCAGAATGTGTGCAGAGAAACTGGCCGTGGCTGAGCCACCAGGAGAAGACCAAGGAGGCCTGGTTTACAGGAATCCAGGCGTGTGGGACTGCTGTCTCACATCTCTCTTCAACAACAGCCAGCTGGTGTTGGAAGAACCAGCAAGCAGAAATGAAGAGGCCAGAGCCCGGAGCCCAGAGCTGGCAAACACTTCTCAGTGGTGAGAAAGTGGCTGCTTCTCCGAGGAAGCTGCTCAGCCTGCTCGGTGGAATGAATGGTAACTAACACAGAGGTCACCTAGCTGCCAGCCCCCAGAGACGACAGATCCAACAGGTGCTGAAATGAAAGGCACCCCTCCTCTTCCTCATCCTGATCCCGAAAACCTGGGCTGGTGCGTCCCCAGGCAGAGCTCAGGGTTCTGGGAGCAGCTAGGAGCAGAAGCCCGAGGCCTCACCTGGCCCGGCGGGCTGGGCAGAGCCACTGGATCTGAACTGCAAGGCTGCTCCAACCTGCAGGTCCCTCCACGGCCGCCCCCTCTTCTGCCCCGGGGCTCTCCTGCACACTGAGCCTCATCTACCGCGCCTGCCCCGAATCTGCCAAACTGGGTCTGCCTGAACCCAGCGAGGGTGCCCTCCTTGGCACTCCCACAGCACCCTGGACGTCTCTCCACCTCACAGGGTGGCTGTCTGGTTCCTTCTCTCTCTCTGTGGCTCTTGAGTTCCATCTTCTCAGGATGCATTGTTTCCTTCTGCCACTACAGCACGTCATTAAAAATTACGACTTTTCCTGAAAAATGAACAAGTGTGGCTTCCACGGTTCCCATAGTCAAGGCACCATGAACTACAGCCGAGCATCCGCTGTCGCGTTCACTGAAGAACACGGGTGTGCGGGGCTGCGGTCTCCACCCCTCTCTGTTGTCACACAGGCAACCTTCCCTCCTCCATCACCAACCGAGCCGTCAGAGTTGGGGTCACCAGTTGGGGTCTGAGGACTTGGTGACAGAAACGGTGACTTCGCTTTAGAGCTGTAACTCATCCAAAATATGTGCCCAGCACATGCTGAATTCATGAAGAAATTTATCAACTAGAAATAATATTTTTACTGTTCAGGCGGTTTCAATGAGTAAAACAATCTAGGGAAAAATGTGTGCGACCACAACTTGAGCTTGAAATGTAAGTGCCATTGGGGGTAGAATGCCATTTCTGAACACAGTGCTGTAATAATAATAAGCGTCTCCACGGAGGCTGAGCTGGCCTGTGTCTTTCTAATTTTAACAATTCAGTAACATCTGGAGAATGGTCTTTATTTTTTGATCTTATACATGACCAAAATATATGACTCTTAGAATAATTCAAATAATCTAGAGAATTTTCTTTTAGAATACATAACAATTTTTTCCCTCCTCCCTTCAAAGGCATTTAATTTAATATCTGACATGCAGAGCACGTAACAGGTGAGCATTTTCCTCTTGGAAAACTACATACACATGAGGTCAAAAAGCTACAACCAGCTCATACATTTTTCCAATATGTAAAGAGCTGAGACTTTTTTCAAAGAAATTAACATTAAACTGGCAAGCTTACAGTGTATAGAATCAGCATTGAAATGACGCCAATGCTACACGTACAGCCTCGTGTTAATGGTGAACACAGTCATAAGTGGCTGAGGATAATGTCTGTTCCACATGCAAAGAGAATAAAAAATTAATTAGAAACTTAGGGTGCTGCTATTTCCGCCCAGGGCAATAACCCCTAGCCGCGAGCTCTTCTGTATTTTCGCCTTCAATTTCACTATATCCTGAAAACTGTTCTTCCTGCACCATAGAGTTGGCAGCCCCTTTCGCAGCCTAGGAAGCTCAAAAATTACGACTTTTCCTGAAAAATGAACAAGTGTGGCTTCCACGGTTCCCATAGTCAAGGCACCATGAACTACAGCCGAGCATCCGCTGTCGCGTTCACTGAAGAACACGGGTGTGCGGGGCTGCGGTCTCCACCCCTCTCTGTTGTCACACAGGCAACCTTCCCTCCTCCATCACCAACCGAGCCGTCAGAGTTGGGGTCACCAGTTGGGGTCTGAGGACTTGGTGACAGAAACGGTGACTTCGCTTTAGAGCTGTAACTCATCCAAAATATGTGCCCAGCACATGCTGAATTCATGAAGAAATTTATCAACTAGAAATAATATTTTTACTGTTCAGGCGGTTTCAATGAGTAAAACAATCTGGGGAAAAAATGTGTGCGACCACAACTTGAGCTTGAAATGTAAGTGCCATTGGGGGTAGAATGCCATTTCTGAACACAGTGCTGTAATAATAATAAGCGTCTCCACGGAGGCTGAGCTGGCCTGTGTCTTTCTAATTTTAACAATTCAGTAACATCTGGAGAATGGTCTTTATTTTTTGATCTTATACATGACCAAAATATATGACTCTTAGAATAATTCAAATAATCTAGAGAATTTTCTTTTAGAATACATAACAATTTTTTCCCTCCTCCCTTCAAAGGCATTTAATTTAATATCTGACATGCAGAGCACGTAACAGGTGAGCATTTTCCTCTTGGAAAACTACATACACATGAGGTCAAAAAGCTACAACCAGCTCATACATTTTTCCAATATGTAAAGAGCTGAGACTTTTTTCAAAGAAATTAACATTAAACTGGCAAGCTTACAGTGTATAGAATCAGCATTGAAATGACGCCAATGCTACACGTACAGCCTCGTGTTAATGGTGAACACAGTCATAAGTGGCTGAGGATAATGTCTGTTCCACATGCAAAGAGAATAAAAAATTAATTAGAAACTTAGGGTGCTGCTATTTCCGCCCAGGGCAATAACCCCTAGCCGCGAGCTCTTCTGTATTTTCGCCTTCAATTTCACTATATCCTGAAAACTGTTCTTCCTGCACCATAGAGTTGGCAGCCCCTTTCGCAGCCTAGGAAGCTCAGGAAAGTATGTGGCAATAAAAATATACATATTGTTGTTGGCTGGGAAATGAGAATGATTTCCCTTTTCAAGTCAAGAAATATTTTCTACTAAAAACTCTACAAGTTTTAAAATGTTCTGTTGCCAAATACAATATTGTCAATTCCTCCAAAGTTCAAAAACATTAGGGGCCATGCACTATCAGACTCCCATAATTTTTTTTAGGGTGATTTCTTTTTCTTTTTCTTTTTTTTTTTTTTTTACTACACACAGGTTCAAATTTAATTGTAAAATAATAAACATTATAAAATATGAAATTAGCAAATATTTAAACAATGAAAGCCAAGTAAAAATGCCCACTGATCCCCCAGCTCTGCAGGCAATTAAAACTGTATTTTCAGATTAACACCATCAGTTGCAAGTATATCCTCCCTGCTATGCATTTTCATGTTTAACTTAAATTACATATGAATTTATGTACAGAATATGCACATATACACAAGCACTAAAATATTCTGTTGTTGTTTAGTCGCTAAGTCATGCCTGACTCTTTCTTTGCTACCCCATGAATTGCAGCCCCCAGGCTCCTCTGTCCAGGGGATTTCCTAAGCAAAAATACTGGAGTGGGTTGCCATTTCCTTCTCCATCTTTTTCATTTTTTTAATTGGAGTTTGGTTGTTTTACAATGCTGCATTAGCTTAGGTGTACAGCAAAGTTATTGTTATACGTATTTTACAGAGTTTTGTTGTTTACAGTTATACATAATCTCCAAACAGTCATAGGTATATCCCTGACCCCTCCCACCCGAACCCCGCTCCCTTTTCTCCCCGTCCCACCCCCCAGGTTGATGCATAGTCCCCAGGTAGGTTCCTTTTGCCTTACAGCTTAATTACAATGGTTCTCTCTTTTACATATGATAGTGTAGGTTTCCATGTTACTCTTTCCACACCTCTCGCCTGATCTTCCCTTCCCCCAATGCCATGCCTTTTTCTCCATTGCTGCTCTGCATGTGTATTTATCAGTACCATCTTACTAGATTTCATATATATGTGTTACTATATTGTATTTGTCCTTTTCTTTTTGACTTATTTCACTCTGTATAATAGGTTCTAGGTTCACCCACCTCATTAGGGCTGATTCTTCTGCATTTCTTTTTTTTTTTCGGGGGGTGGGGTGCGGAGGGAGGGGGACGGGCGGGCCGCTTCTACTGGTCTTTCATGTATCTATTTTCATCTGTCTTTGTTCTTTTGGCTCCTGTGGGCCTCCCATCACAGTGGCCTCTGTCGTCGCAGAGCACCGGCTCTGGGCACATGCGCCCCAGAGCTCCGGCTGGGTAATTGGACACATCAGTCCAGTCGCTCCGCGGCACGTGGGATCTTCCCAGGCCAGGGATCGAACCGGCGCTCCTTGTACTGCAAGGCAGTGTCCTTACCCACTGGACCACCAGGGGAAGCCCTGCATTTCTTTTTACGGCTGGGAAATATTCTGTTGTATGTATGTACCATAGCTGCTTTATCCATTCATTTGTTGATGGACATCTAGGTTGTTTCCATGTTCTAGCCATTGTGTAGACTGCTGCAGTGAACACTGGGGTACAGGTGTCTCTTTCAATTTTGATTTCATCAGGCTATAAGCTTAATAGTGGGATTGCTGGGTCATATGGTGCTTCTATTCTTAGTTTTTAAAGGAATCTCCACACTGTCTTCCAAAGTGGTTGTATCAATTTACATTCCCACCAACAATGCAGGAGTGTTCCCTTTTTTCTGCACTCCTCCAGCATTTATTATCTGTATATAATTTTTTTTAACAGAAAAATAGGACCAGAAAGAGAAGGGGACAACTGAGGATGAGATGGTTGGATGGCATCACCGACTCAGTGGACATGAGTCTGAGCAAGCTCCAGGAGATGGTGAAGGACAGGGAAGCCTGGCGAGCTGCAGTCCATGGGGTCGCAAAGAGTCAGACACCACTGAGCGACTGAACTGAACTGAATCTAGGACAGGAGTTTTTGAGAATAATAATTCTTATTCCTATGAGTTGTAAATGCTATCACCCTGCCTTGGGAAGACCCGACACAGTTCTCAAATTGTTCAGTCAACAAGCATATTGTAACTAAGGTACTCTTCCCAAACCTTACAAATGTTTTTCAATCCTAAAATACGAATAGGACAAGTAGAGCATCAAGGTCTAAGGGGACTCCAAACATCCACACAGTCTATTATAAGAGCATCGTGCAAAACAATGTCCACAACACAGTATTTACATTTTTATTCTAGAAGTCTGGATAGATTCCAAACCCCTTCCTGTAACATGGGCAGTGTTCTCCATTGTAGGTGGCCTCCATCCTTTTAGAACTTCCTTATATTAGTGCCCTCTGAGCAGATGGGAAGAGCTGGCTGAATAACACTTAGTCTTCAGGTAGACAAACTCCTCTGGTCTTCTATAATTGCTGAGGTCGTCTGCTCTCCTTTTAAAAATCCAGCTCTTAAGCCTTCAGTTTAAAAGGCCCATATTCTGTGATGTGTGGACTACACGATAACCCGATACTGTTTAAATATCTTACTTCTAAATGTAAACATTTGAGACAGATAAAATACAATGAATGAACTCACTGCTCAGCTAGTAAATCATGAAAGGAAATTGCGTTCATACGCTTGATGGTTTTCTTCCTTCACTCTGAAGGTCATTTTAGAAAGGCTACAAACGCTGAAGAATCAGCTGCCACAAGACAGACACCTTTCACAGTGAAACTGTTCCTGCTCTAGTGTCACCTCAGCAGCTGTCTCCTTCTCCAGAGCGTGCGTTCAGTCAGAGAGGGTACTCTTCCTCAACCTATGATCAAGAGAGAGCATGTTGGCCTTTTCCAGATTTTTGAATGCTTGACCTTAAATACTGATTTATCATATTTAAGAGGACTTGGTGATTTTCCTTAAAGATCCATCAGTCTTCTGTTTGTGTTGTGAATTTCTGAATGGACGGGATTAAGCCTGGGTTCAGATATTTAAACAGGTTGAAAAGGAGAACCAAATTCTCTTCGGGAGTGTTAGCAGAACTCCGTACTCTGGTGTCAAATGTCCCTAGCATACTCTGGATTCATGTATTAGAGCGACAACTACATTACATTAACATATGAAACACCGGGGGAGATTATCACATGTGTGTGTAGAAACATGTTCTATTTAAGTTAAACATCATGATCATCGGAAGTAAAAAATAAACTTTCTATTCTTTTAAAAGCCTCTTAAGTGTTACTTAAATGTTAGCAATGTTCCTTATTCAAGTCGTCTGGGTAGGAAAGGCACTTTACACTGCAATTTCAAGTGCATAAAAGATCGTCCTGTGTGCTTACCTTCAAATTCAAATCCAGCCTGGACAAAGACACTCTCATCAAAGAAATAAATACCTTCTATGAAAATTGTCCCAGAAACGCATAGATTCCAAACCCCTTCCTGTAACAGGGATTTCAACCCATTTAGAACTTCCTTATATTAGTGCCCTCTGAGCAGATGGGAAGAGCTGGCTGAATAACACTTAGTCTTCAGGTAGACAAACTCCTCTGGTCTTCTATGATTGCTGAGGTCGTCTGCTCTCCTTTTAAAAATCCAGCTCTTAAGCCTTCAGTTTAAAAGGCCCATATTCTGTGATGTGGACTACACGATAACCCGATACTGTTTAAATATCTTACTTCTAAATGTAAACATTTGAGACAGATAAAATACAATGAATGAACTCACTGCTCAGCTAGTAAATCATGAAAGGAAATTGCGTTCATACGCTTGATGGTTTTCTTCCTTCACTCTGAAGGTCATTTTAGAAAGGCTACAAACGCTGAAGAATCAGCTGCCACAAGACAGACACCTTTCACAGTGAAACTGTTCCTGCTCTAGTGTCACCTCAGCAGCTGTCTCCTTCTCCAGAGTGTGCGTTCAGTCAGAGAGGGTACTCTTCCTCAACCTATGATCAAGAGAGAGCATGTTGGCCTTTTCCAGATTTTTGAATGCTTGACCTTAAATACTGATTTATCATATTTAAGAGGACTTGGTGATTTTCCTTAAAGATCCATCAGTCTTCTGTTTGTGTTGTGAATTTCTGAATGGACGGGATTAAGCCTGGGTTCAGATATTTAAACAGGTTGAAAAGGAGAACCAAATTCTCTTCGGGAGTGTTAGCAGAACTCCGTACTCTGGTGTCAAATGTCCCTAGCATACTCTGGATTCATGTATTAGAGCGACAACTACATTACATTAACATATGAAACACCGGGGGAGATTATCACATGTGTGTGTAGAAACATGTTCTATTTAAGTTAAACATCATGATCATCGGAAGTAAAAAATAAACTTTCTATTCTTTTAAAAGCCTCTTAAGTGTTACTTAAATGTTAGCAATGTTCCTTATTCAAGTCGTCTGGGTAGGAAAGGCACTTTACACTGCAATTTCAAGTGCATAAAAGATCGTCCTGTGTGCTTACCTTCAAATTCAAATCCAGCCTGGACAAAGACACTCTCATCAAAGAAATAAATACCTTCTATGAATGTCCCAGAAAACGCTAACCCAACATCCTTGAGTCAGCACTGAGTAAGGAAAAACTTCCAAAGAACATAAAGGCACCTGGCCTCCATAAGGTAGATGTCCTGAGACGCTTCCATGGGTTACAGAGAAATAAGTATAGAGCTAATGATACCGCCCTATGTAGCCATGCCAAGGCAGGATTTTCAAAATGAAATTGCATTTCTGTGTTCCGTATTATTGCCAGAACTTAATGAATACTCTGTGAAGAAAAACTCTTTTCGAGCACCAACATTTCTGTGAATAATAACTGTCTTCCAGGGTAGGATTTTATTCTCACCTGCTCTAGTTACATATCTTTAAATGAGACAGCAAAGTGCTTGAAATAAAACGTGTTTTTAAACTGCATGGAAGAAGCAGGACCAGGACACCTAAGGTGCAGTTGTGCAACAGAAAACACACGGAGTAAGCCCTGACCTAATGCAACATAATCTTCCCCTTTGCATATAAGCGTCTGATCATGAAATAACAACACATTAAATAAATTCTTCTGTTGGCCTAAGTCTTGTTTAGCAGTAAGTGCTTTCCTGTTTATATAAAGAAATCATCTCCTATTGTAAACAGTGAAGGAAAACTGTCTCAGCAGTAAAAACCACCCATTCATACTTTGAGCTAAACTATTTCAATTAAAGTAATACCGAACAATGCCTAATGGTTTTATTTGTCGGCAAACAGTCTTTTTTTTTAATGCAAAAAAAGTGACATGGATTTCCTTCAATGGCAACTGTAGGTGTGACACATAGCTCGCTACCAACGAAGCAGATGGTTGTAGCTGGGTGCTTGCAAACTTCATCCTCAAGAGTGAATGAGCTACATTTCTATCCCATGGAATGCCATGAGACCCCTGGTCAGGATTGCGAGAGCGGCCCTGCCCATCACGGTGCCCAAGTCCTCCCTCCTGGGCTCCCACTCGCCGGCCTGCAGACCGCTTCCCACCGGGAGGGCTACCGTGCCCCCGTGCAGGCCAGGCAAGCACACTTGCACACACACACACACCTTCGCCTTCTCACCACCTTCTTTTGACACGATCCCTGCACAGGTCTGCGAATCTGTCCCGTCTCCCACGCGGACCGGGAAGGCGTTCACACCGTCCAACTCCTCCAGCTCCAGCATCTCGGTGCTTTCGCTGTCAGCCCTCGTCGGAGTAGCCTCTGTCGACCCTGTCCACCCGCCCCTGCTCTGCACGCGAGCAGCCCAGGACAGCGCCACCTCCCTCCACCCGCAGCCGCCTCCTCTCCGAGCGCGTTTCGCTCGGATCCGCCGGGGCGAGGGCTGGGATCGCCGCGCGGGGTAGCCCCTTGGCCCTAAGGGCCGCGGGCACCTACCTTCCCGTGGCCTCAAGGCTGCCCTGCAAGTCCCAAGGGCGATCGGAGCCTCACGGAGGCGCGGAGCCGGCTGGACACAGGGCACGCAGTGCGGAGGTGGGCCGGGGTCCAATCCTCACACGCACGCCCTGCACTTCCCTACGCAGCGGGTCCGGGCTCGTAGCCCGGCAACCGCCACCGCCTCCCGGCCCCGCCCACCAGGAGCACCGCCCACCAAGATTCCCGCCCACTTGCCCTCCAGTCCGCAGGCTCCTGGCGGTGACATTGCCTGCCCCACCGACCTCGTAGCCCCGCCTGTTGCATGCTCCACAAATACATGAGCCCCGCCCACCTACTGTCCCGCCCCATTCGTAGTCCCGCCCATAACATGTCCCGCCCACATCGGAGCCCTGCCTATCGCTGTTACCGGTATCCCGCAGGCGGACTTGGACAGGGAGAAAGGGGCTCATCAGGACCGCCGAGACCGCCAGGGGCCTACCTGCGGCTACAGTGGCACCTTCGCGCCCACCTGGGCCTGCTTCCAGGCTTTGTGCCTCTGCGCTGCCGGTCACCTTCTACCTGTGCCCACCTCTGCGCCAGGAAAGGCCCTGGAAACGACGTGACACTATGCGGTGGGTCCGGGTCACTGGAAACGACGTGACACTATGCGGTGGGTCCGGGTCACCAGTACCTGGCCTGCCAGCCGTCTCCCACTCACAAATGCTTTTCCCGGCCGGCCCTCCCGGTTCGCTCACGGGACACTGGCCTCCAAAGGCGGTGTGCCCATGGCCTCCGTGGGGCCCAGGGCAGTCTGACCCAGGCCCTCAGGGATCCAGGTTTCCACACCGTGCCTCCTGTTTCCAAACTTATCCACTTTGAACGCTTATGAAGCAGAGCTAATGGTGTCCACTCTGCAGATTTGGTGGATGGATAAGAACCATGTACAGAAAAAAAATTTTCTCTGCAGATTTGATGGATGAATAAGAACCATGTACAGAAAAAAACTTTTCAGCTCACATAGAAATGTGAGCAATTATTGTCATCTGGCCAGTGAGTAAGCAGACAAACTCCAACCCAAGATGCTGTGCACACCTCTTAGGTGCAGAGGCACCCACTGCTTCCTGTGTTGGTTTTGATTTCCTGGCACAACTGCAGGTCCATTTGGATGAAAACAAATCCTTTGTCTCCTTTATATACCCCAAGGCCCATGAGTACATGCGTGCCATGTGGTTTCAGTGGTGTCTCTTTGTAACCCCATGGACTTAGAATATTGGAGGGGGTTGCCATTCCTTCCTCCAAGGGAGCTTCCCAACCTAGGGATTGAACCCATGTCTTCTGTGGCTCCTGCACTGCAGGTAGATTCTTTACTGCTGGGCCACCAGGGAAGCCCCCAGGACTGGTAGTAGCCTTCAACAAGTGTTTGTAGATTGAATAAGTTGTCTGTTAGTTACCCATACACACATTTCATGACCCCACACTAAGAATGCCCAGTGCAGTACTAAGTACTTGTGAAAAATACATTAAATATATCCTTCCAAGTGTCAGCCTCAAGGCTGTCATGGCTGGAACAGACACTGCAATAATAACTTACTTTCAATCATTTACAAATGACACGTGCGTGCTTGCTCAGCCGTGTCTGACTCTTTACGACCCCATGGACTTGGGGTCCACCAGGCTCCTCTGTCCATGGGATTCTCCAGGAAAGAATACTGGACTGGGTTTGCCATTCCCTTCTCCAGGGCATCTTATTGACCTAGGAATGGAACCCACATCTCCTGCATTGCTGGTGGAAGCTTTACTGCTGAGCCAGCAGGGAAGTGCACATGATATACCCTTTCCTATTTGAACCTCAAGGCGAGCCTGCATTTCCCAAGCCTATCTGTCAGCTGTGATCTGGGAGTACAACACACCCAGAGCTTCACTCATAAGCTCGCCCTTGGTTGGAAGAAGCTTGTTAGCCTAACTAGACCCCACTTCCCCTAGGGCGCCTCTTATGTTCTTAGTAGTCCAGAGCCTAGCACACAGGGGATCCTTTGTCCACCTTTGTTAAGCTGACTTCCTGCTGCTTCTTTGTCAGGTCTCCCACATTCACCCTTTTTCCCTCTTTCTCTCTCTGTCCCACCACCTCCACCATGGTGCAGGCCCTCTGCATCTTTCACCTGAACGCCCCAGCGCCGTCAAATTTCCCTCCTGATCCATCTTCCTCCTGACTTACATCGTGGTCACTGACCAGTGAAAAGATTTACAAGGATTCCCCACTGTGAAGAACAGCTTCTCCATGCCTTAAATTAGAAGTCAGGGATTTTCAGGTCTGGACTCCACCCATATCTCCAACCTTATCTTTCCTCCCTCTAGACCAACCACTTTATATTCTGGCCAAACTGGTCTGCATGCCTTGCCTTCACTGTGCCCTGTACTTGCCCTTCCTCTGCTCCCCAAGCTTCCTCTTCACACTCACCTGTTTCCCTCACCTGACTCCTTTGCAACTCGGAAGCCACGGCTCTCCGCAGTCTCCCTAAGGTCTGAGGCCTTCTTACTACAAGGCCAGCATTTGCCAAACAAACCTTTGTCTGTTTCTGGAACTTTGCTTTCTTTGCAAGGAGTTAAAAGGAGTTCTGCTTTCAAGAAGCAGCATACATTGCTCAATCATGCACCTCTGACGGTATCAGACATTCACATGAAGTTCAATGTGTGTTCTCTGAGGGGAATTTAATCTGCTGGCCCAGGAGCCCCTTTGTTTTTTTTCTGGCCTCCCTTTCTGCTCAAGATAGTAGCCCATTATTTCATTCAATCATTTTGCATCGTTTCATGTGTGTGTGACTGGCCTTCCTGTGAGCCCACTAGCTCTCCACGGACAGATCCAATAAACACACACAGCCTTTGGCATCATGCATTCTGGCCTTGGATGGCAAATGGTCATTCGCTAGTTGTATGCCCCTGGAAAAGTTACTTGACCTTCCCAAATGTCTGTTTCTTCAACTGTAAAATGAATTGTTTCATTGGTTGTTGTTCAGTAAAAAGTAAAGTCCCTTGGGAAAGAAGCTTGTTAGCCTAACTAGACCCCACTTCCCTAGGCCTCTTATGTTCTTAGTAGTCCAGAGCCTAGCACACAGGGATCCTTTGTCCACCTTTGTTAAGCTGACTTCCTGCTGCTTCTTTGTCAGGTCTCCCACATTCACCCTTTTTTCCCTCTTTCTCTCTCTGTCCCACCACCTCCACCATGGTGCAGGCCCTCTGCATCTTTCACCTGAACGCCCCAGCGCCGTCAAATTTCCCTCCTGATCCATCTTCCTCCTGACTTACATCGTGGTCACTGACCAGTGAAAAGATTTACAAGGATTCCCCACTGTGAAGAACAGCTTCTCCATGCCTTAAATTAGAAGTCAGGGATTTTCAGGTCTGGACTCCACCCATATCTCCAACCTTATCTTTCCTCCCTCTAGACCAACCACTTTATATTCTGGCCAAACTGGTCTGCATGCCTTGCCTTCACTGTGCCCTGTACTTGCCCTTCCTCTGCTCCCCAAGCTTCCTCTTCACACTCACCTGTTTCCCTCACCTGACTCCTTTGCAACTCGGAAGCCACGGCTCTCCGCAGTCTCCCTAAGGTCTGAGGCCTTCTTACTACAAGGCCAGCATTTGCCAAACAAACCTTTGTCTGTTTCTGGAACTTTGCTTTCTTTGCAAGGAGTTAAAAGGAGTTCTGCTTTCAAGAAGCAGCATACATTGCTCAATCATGCACCTCTGACGGTATCAGACATTCACATGAAGTTCAATGTGTGTTCTCTGAGGGGAATTTAATCTGCTGGCCCAGGAGCCCCTTTGTTTTTTTTCTGGCCTCCCTTTCTGCTCAAGATAGTAGCCCATTATTTCATTCAATCATTTTGCATCGTTTCATGTGTGTGTGACTGGCCTTCCCTGTGAGCCCACTAGCTCTCCACGGACAGATCCAATAAACACACACAGCCTTTGGCATCATGCATTCTGGCCTTGGATGGCAAATGGTCATTCGCTAGTTGTATGCCCCTGGAAAAGTTACTTGACCTTCCCAAATGTCTGTTTCTTCAACTGTAAAATGAATTGTTTCATTGGTTGTTGTTCAGTAAGATAAGGTATTTAAAGAGCTCGGCCCAGTGCCTGGCACACTGTCAGTGCTCACTAAGCCTTTTGTCAGGCACACCATGCCAGGCTTCAGAAACCAATGGAAACTGAACTGGTGTTTGACGGTGGGGAGCCTCTGACCTGTGCACAGTAGCCGTTCAGTGCATCTTACTGTTTTTTCCCTTTAAACTTGTTGGCATGTGAGATCTTAGTTCCCTGGCCAGGACTGAACCTGTGCGCCCTGTATCGGAAGCACAGAGTCTTCCCACTGGACCACCAGGGAAGTCCCAAGGGCATCTGACTCTTTAAAGAGGCTGCTAAATTAACAAAGGCTCCTCACTTTGTCCCACTTTGTGTGGACATGCCCTGGAGAGAGAGTCTGAAGGAGGAGCGAAGCTTGGAATTAGGGCTCCGGGCATTTTTTTCCCATTAGGACCCTGGTGCTATTTTTGTTAACTCTTCACACTGAGTTTATTTTTATTGATTTATTTTGGCCACACTGCGTGGCATGTGGGATCTTAGTCCCTCGACTAGGGGTGGAACCCAACCCTTCTCAGGGGAAGCCTGGAATCTTAAGCACGGCCAGTGACTGCCAGGATGCCCCGTGTGCCTGTGTGCTCAGTTGCTCAGTCATGTCCCTCTCTTCGGGACCCCAAAGACTGCAGTCCACCGGGCTCCTCTGTCCATGGGCTTCTCCAGGCAGGAACACTGGAGTCGGTGGCCATGTCCTCCTCCAGGGGACCTTTCTGACCCGGGGATTGAACCTGGATCTCTTGCACTGGCAGGCATGCTCTTTACCACTAAGCCAGCTGGGAAGCCCAGAGAGGTCCCACATTGCCTGATAGTAATGAATTGAAGTTTTATTTAAAAAGCCAAATTCTTTCTTTTTTTATTTTTTTTGGCTGCTGTAGATCGAGGGATCTTAGTTCCCCAGAGCCAGGGATCAAACTCCGGTATACAGCAGTGAAACGCCAGAGTCTTAACCACTAGACCACCAAGCAATCCCCCCAAAGAGCCAAATTCTTATGAGGATCTCGACAGAGGTGCAGTTTTAAAGCTTAAGGGTGGGGTTTTTAAGCTAGTTTTAGCAATAGCTAAGCTGACACGAAGTATATTTGTTTAGAATATGTTCCTAAAAAAGTTGAAACAATGAAGTAACAAACTTCTTGGGAAAAATAGTTTCACGATAAGCTAGCTCACTGGAAGCAAAGTTGGTAGAAAACTGCTTGACTTTCAAGTTATTTCCATTGTAAAGCCCTATTTCACTGGAGAAAGGAAGAGAATGAAATCCCATGAGAATCCTGAATTTTGTCTGTTCTTTCACAGTGTATGGCGCATAGTAGGTACTCATTAAAATTTTGTGAAATGAATTAATTAACAGGGGTAAAATTCTCAAAGAGTTACAAAGTTTGCCAAATACAGCTAAGAAAATAAGGGGGGAAATAACCAAGATCCCCCATGTAACAAATTCCCAGGACCCATTGCTGACAGAACATCAATGTAAGGCAGGGGCCTGACAGGGAGCAAAGTGTCCAAGAGTCACATGTCAAGTTCATAAGGAAGCAGGATTCAAAATCCAGGCTTCCTGAACCCTCATATAATAGTCACCATACCTTGAACACATAAATTAATACACGTGCTTAGGGCTTCCCTGGTGGCTCAGAGGTGAAGAATACAATGCAGGAAACCCAGATTTGATCCCTAGGTTGGGAAGATCCCCTGGAGAAGGGAAAGGCTACCCACTCCAGTATTGTTGGGCTTCCCTGGTGGCTCAGACGGTAAAGAGTCCACCTGCAGGGCTTCCCCTGGTGGTCCAGTGGGTAAGGACACCGCCTTGCAGTGCAAGGGGCGCCGGTTCCATGTTCCATCCCTGGCCTGGGAAGATCCCACGTGCAGCGGAGTGGCTGGACCGATGTGTCCAATTACCGAGCCGGAGCTCTGGAGCGCATGCGCCCAGAGCCGGCGCTCAGCGACGACAGACGCCACCGCGATGGGAGGCCCACAGGAGCCAAGGAACAAAGACGGATGAAAACAGACAAATGAAAGACCAATAGAAGTGGCCCGCCTGCTCCCCTCCCTCCCCAACCCGACCCCCGCCCCAAAATAAATAAATAAATAAATCTAAAAAAAAAAAAGAGTCCACCTGCAATGCGGAAGACCTGGGTTTGATCTCTGGGTTGGGAAGACCCCCTGGAAAAGGGAAAGGCTACCCACTAGAGTATTCTTGCCTGAGAAATCCCATAAACAGAGGAGGCTGGCAGGCGCAAAGAGTCAGACATGAATGAGCGACTAACAAAGGCCAAGGAGGGTATTTACTTAGTTGATATTATGTCAGACTCATGACATTTACAGAGCCAAGTTGCTACAAGCTGCAGCACATGCACTGATCTCTGTGAGTTTATGACATCACATTGGCCAGGCTCTTCTTGCATGTTTACTGAGAGAAGAAACGAGCCATGACGCTCTTTCTCTGCTTCCAGATAAACCCGGGGGCTCCTCTACCCAGGCAGGATTAAGGAGCATGCTTACTGGGGAGCAGTCCCAGAGACTAGCCCGTAGGGCTGTCTAAATCCTGGGGACTGCTAACAGGATGGGGGAGGCCGTAAGTCTCAGAACGCTTTCCAGAGAGAAAGCGGGTTGTGCTGGAGGAAATGGTCTGATAGGTCGCTCAACACCCCCACATGTCCTCCCTCTGCCTCCTCACCAAGGAGCAGAGTGAAGTCCCAAGGGACAATGCTGAAGTACTTCTCAGTCAAGGCTGTGTGAGCAGGTCAGGTGGGAGTGGCGATTTCAGCAGGCAGACCTGTGGGAGCAGAACCACAAGGGTGCCTCCACACACTCCCTTCCTCTCAGTGTTGCTGGCCCCGTGTGAAAGACTCACTCTTTAATGGGGCACCAGCTCCTGGATGCTTCCGAGTGTCCTGGACTGACCCTGACCAACCACACCAGGGATGGCTGGTTGAGGGCGGTCCAGTCCTGAAGCAGGAGAAAGAACTTAGGCCTGGGATCCTTTAGGGCTGAAGATTCCTGGCCAGTGATGGAAAACTTGATCAAAAATTTCTAATAATGCATAAAATATGCCAAATGAAGAAAAAAAAACCAGAGCCCATTCCCCTCCAAAATTTTGGCTGTAATGTGTGCTAACAGTTAAGTTCCCTCTGGATAATTCTTATAATAGAATTAACTGCCCAGCCCTAGAACAAAAGAACCCAAAATGAAACCAGACTCCAGGGGCTCACTTAATTAGTCCTGCGAGCTTGAACTTGATACTTAGTCCCTTGAGACACACTTTTCTCATCTGTATAATTGGAATGACAAACTTAACTGCTGGAAATTTAAATTAGATGGTATCCTAAACAATACTGTCAGAGTGCCCAACACACAAGTGCTCGATAGATACAAGTGAATTAGTAACTAGTGCTTTAATAAATGTTAGTGAATGGTAGTAAGAAATCTGTGAAGCTTCATACAGAATCTTTATGAGGTGATACAACATGAGAGAGGGTTATTTTGGCCCTCTCTGGCCTGGAGACCAGTGTATATATGAAAAATTTATAGTCAATAAATAAATTTATTCACAAGAAACACATGCTTTTTTTCAAGGAAATAAAAATCGCAGAAGGAGATAGTGAATACTTGCTCAAAAATTCTTAATATAATCAAATGTAAGGGGACTGCTAACAGGATGGGGAGGCCGTAGTCTCAGAACGCTTTCCAGAGAAGCGGGTTGTGCTGGAGGAAATGGTCTGATAGGTCGCTCAACACCCCACATGTCCTCCCTCTGCCTCCTCACCAAGGAGCAGAGTGAAGTCCCAAGGGACAATGCTGAAGTACTTCTCAGTCAAGGCTGTGTGAGCAGGTCAGGTGGGAGTGGCGATTTCAGCAGGCAGACCTGTGGGAGCAGAACCACAAGGGTGCCTCCACACACTCCCTTCCTCTCAGTGTTGCTGGCCCCGTGTGAAAGACTCACTCTTTAATGGGGCACCAGCTCCTGGATGCTTCCGAGTGTCCTGGACTGACCCTGACCAACCACACCAGGGATGGCTGGTTGAGGGCGGTCCAGTCCTGAAGCAGGAGAAAGAACTTAGGCCTGGGATCCTTTAGGGCTGAAGATTCCTGGCCAGTGATGGAAAACTTGATCAAAAATTTCTAATAATGCATAAAATATGCCAAATGAAGAAAAAAAAACCAGAGCCCATTCCCCTCCAAAATTTTGGCTGTAATGTGTGCTAACAGTTAAGTTCCCTCTGGATAATTCTTATAATAGAATTAACTGCCCAGCCCTAGAACAAAAGAACCCAAAATGAAACCAGACTCCAGGGGCTCACTTAATTAGTCCTGCGAGCTTGAACTTGATACTTAGTCCCTTGAGACACACTTTTCTCATCTGTATAATTGGAATGACAAACTTAACTGCTGGAAATTTAAATTAGATGGTATCCTAAACAATACTGTCAGAGTGCCCAACACACAAGTGCTCGATAGATACAAGTGAATTAGTAACTAGTGCTTTAATAAATGTTAGTGAATGGTAGTAAGAAATCTGTGAAGCTTCATACAGAATCTTTATGAGGTGATACAACATGAGAGAGGGTTATTTGGCCCTCTCTGGCCTTGAGACCAGTGTATATATGAAAAATTTATAGTCAATAAATAAATTTATTCACAAGAAACACATGCTTTTTTTCAAGGAAAAAAAAATCCCAGAAGGAGTTAGTGAAAACTTGCTCAAAAATTCTTAATATAATCAAATGTAATATGTAATATGTATCATGTACACGCCCATATTGAATCTGTAAACTGAAATCTTACAAAACCCCACTGAAATCCCCTGGGAGGAATAAGAGCCTTTAGTTACCTATCGTATCAAACTTTTCATGGACCGTACTGACATTCTCTAAGAAAGTATCAATTCCTTGGAAACACAAAAAGACGTGCATATAATGTCAAAATAATATATATATATATATATATATATATATATATACACACACACTCCTGCATCTATACACACAGATGCACAAATATATATAATTCCACAGTGCATTGATACATTAAATTTTTGTGAAAATGACAAAGTGTTCTGGTGAATTATGTGTGGCAGTAACTGTGTTCAGACTGCTTAGAAACACAGAGGCAACAGCCCTGCTGGAAAAGCACTGGTCCAGTCGACTGACACATCTTTCATGGAAACAAAACCTTCACCGCAGAAGGAAGTGGCTATCTTGATCTTTCAGACTAACCCCGTTCTCCAGTGAGCAGTGCATTTGTTTTAGCAGGTGTTGGAAAATATCCACGGTGAATTGGGAAGGACACAGGACCAGGACTTGGAAAACTGGCCACAAAACTTCATTAAGAAAGTCAAGTGACTTTTCCGCCATCTCAGTTTCCTCATCTGTACAATGGCTATAAAAATTCCACCCTGCTTATTTCAGAAGGCTGACCTGATCCACTTCTTCATTCCCCACACGAGAACACTGGGGAGGGAAGGGAATCCCTTAAGGCCACATAGCTGATCAGTGAGAGAATCAGGACTAGAAATAAGTCTTTTGAAGTCTTGGAGTTTCTGCAGAAACAAAGCTGCCATTGAAGTATCAGATAGGAAAGGGCTTTGAAGAATGCAATGTAAGGGTTTCCTTTCATGGAAATCTTACGGATTTAAATCACAGTCAAGATTATCATAGAGCAATTAATTCAGAGATGACTTTTAAGACTGTACCTGTACATTTAGCAACAAGCATCCCTCTTTTAAAATCAAATGCAATCTGTTTCTTTTCTCAACCACAACACAAGAAGTAAACAATTCCCTGAATTAATTCAGACCCTGAAGTGGATTTTCAATGACTTGACTTGCCCAAGCAAGCTCTCTGCAAAGCCCAAATTAATCAGATAATTGCTAATTCTCCCTTTTGTTTTGCATTGAAAAAATCTGTGTTTGTTAGAACGAGCCTAGTAGCAGAATAGTCATTAAAAAAAAATTTAAGTTCCAAATCTGAAATGATTGAGTTCTTCAGCACACAATTTCTTTAGGCATCTTCT
The DNA here is from genome assembly GCA_022376925.1 of Tragulus kanchil. Classification (NCBI taxonomy): domain Eukaryota; kingdom Metazoa; phylum Chordata; class Mammalia; order Artiodactyla; family Tragulidae; genus Tragulus; species Tragulus kanchil. The sequence continues at coordinate 55,379,684 of JAIOJX010000003.1, read as the reverse complement.
TCAGTCATTATTTTTAACGTTTAATTTTCTTTATCCTAATGTGAACATTATTGCTGCACTGGTGATTTAAAGAGGATTTTTTCAGCAAACAAATGAAGAAAAATCAACCTAAGCTGATAATCTTTCAGTATTTTGTGAACATGCTTTGTCACATTTTTAGTAAAACAAAAATTTAAATGTCTCCTTGGCATGACTAAAAACAGCAGTTAAATCTTTTACATTCTTACTGACACATCTTAAAAATATAGTCAGTTAGGTATAGTCTTAAATAATCTCCACTTAACAGCTATCAGTTTTAAAATTAAGTAAACAGTGCTAATTATGCTCCTTCAACTATCAAGAGGAAAATTTAGAAAGTAATTTAATTAATCGGCTCTGAAAAATTAATCACACATGAAATGAGGCTCATTAGGCCCTTCCTGCCTCATCAGAATTTCTGACTAAAAAATAACTGATCTCATCCCTTGTACTTGCTTTGTGGTTCGGCTAACTTAAATAGACAACAGTGATGATAAAAATTTTACCCAAATAAAACTAAGACCAAAACATTAAAATGAACTAACATGAACACGGTGCTGTTACATTTCCACTGAATTTTCTTGCATCTCAGTGTAAAGACGTGTGTGTGTGATCACTGAATTAGCAAAACAAGTTAACTCTCAAATTCAGCACAGCCATATCCTCTGATTTTGCTATGGGGCACGTAAGCTAAAGTGAAAATGTGACTAAAAGTTGGATTTAACATCCTAACTGTTGATCTCTCAAATAGTTTTAAGACTGTACCTGTACATTTAGCAACAAGCATCCCTCTTTTAAAATCAAATGCAATCTGTTTCTTTTCTCAACCACAACACAAGAAGTAAACAATTCCCTGAATTAATTCAGACCCTGAAGTGGATTTTCAATGACTTGACTTGCCCAAGCAAGCTCTCTGCAAAGCCCAAATTAATCAGATAATTGCTAATTCTCCCTTTTGTTTTGCATTGAAAAAATCTGTGTTTGTTAGAACGAGCCTAGTAGCAGAATAGTCATTAAAAAAAAATTTAAGTTCCAAATCTGAAATGATTGAGTTCTTCAGCACACAATTTCTTTAGGCATCTTCTTCAGTCATTATTTTTAACGTTTAATTTTCTTTATCCTAATGTGAACATTATTGCTGCACTGGTGATTTAAAGAGGATTTTTTCAGCAAACAAATGAAGAAAAAAATCAACCTAAGCTGATAATCTTTCAGTATTTTGTGAACATGCTTTGTCACATTTTTAGTAAAACAAAAATTTAAATGTCTCCTTGGCATGACTAAAAACAGCAGTTAAATCTTTTACATTCTTACTGACACATCTTAAAAATATAGTCAGTTAGGTATAGTCTTAAATAATCTCCACTTAACAGCTATCAGTTTTAAAATTAAGTAAACAGTGCTAATTATGCTCCTTCAACTATCAAGAGGAAAATTTAGAAAGTAATTTAATTAATCGGCTCTGAAAAATTAATCACACATGAAATGAGGCTCATTAGGCCCTTCCTGCCTCATCAGAATTTCTGACTAAAAAATAACTGATCTCATCCCTTGTACTTGCTTTGTGGTTCGGCTAACTTAAATAGACAACAGTGATGATAAAAATTTTACCCAAATAAAACTAAGACCAAAACATTAAAATGAACTAACATGAACACGGTGCTGTTACATTTCCACTGAATTTTCTTGCATCTCAGTGTAAAGACGTGTGTGTGTGATCACTGAATTAGCAAAACAAGTTAACTCTCAAATTCAGCACAGCCATATCCTCTGATTTTGCTATGGGGCACGTAAGCTAAAGTGAAAATGTGACTAAAAGTTGGATTTAACATCCTAACTGTTGATCTCTCAAATAGTTTTCATAAACACTTGGCAAAATTTAACTTACAACAGCTGTCACTGCATTAAAAGTACATGTCAATTTAGGAATATTAACCTCCTGGATGTGTCTGTACATGAGGCCTGAGCGAGTGCCAAAGGCTCCAGAGGATCACTAGAGGATTTTTTTTAAACTAAACTCAGCACAGCGTAACCCCCTCTGCCTGACAAATTTTACCCACAAAAAAGGCTCTACTCATACTTGAAGAGCTCTCCAGTGGGTCCTTGGAGGGTACACACTGCGTAAGGAAAGGTATTTGATAGGCTGGCCTCTTGGAGGTGAGAGAGTAAGTAAGTAAAGAAATAGAATGGCCAGAGATGCACTGTGCTCTTTTTTTCTATGAAAAAACAAGGAAAGCCTTGGCATCCGTGGGGTTCCTCCGCCTGTTTACTAAGTAAAGCAACTTTAATACTTAGGGCAATTACAGCCTGCAGACCTAGGGCTCTGAAGCGGCGGGGGGTTGCTAAAGTTAGCTCCTCCCCTTAGGTCCTGTTGGAACAACTCATTTCCAAGTAAAATTTGCGCGGCAGATTGCAAACCCTTTGTACAAACTCCCAAACCGACCCCGGAGGATCGGATTTCCTCTCATCCACACACACAGCACTCAAGGACAGAAAGGCTCGTGCGCCCTGCACTAAAACCATCTTCTGAGAACACGCGGGGGAAAAATAGCACCGAAAAAGCCACAACACTAGTCAAATTTAGAAAGTAATTTAATTAATCGGCTCTGAAAAATTAATCACACATGAAATGAGGCTCATTAGGCCCTTCCTGCCTCATCAGAATTTCTGACTAAAAAATAACTGATCTCATCCCTTGTACTTGCTTTGTGGTTCGGCTAACTTAAATAGACAACAGTGATGATAAAAATTTTACCCAAATAAAACTAAGACCAAAACATTAAAATGAACTAACATGAACACGGTGCTGTTACATTTCCACTGAATTTTCTTGCATCTCAGTGTAAAGACGTGTGTGTGTGATCACTGAATTAGCAAAACAAGTTAACTCTCAAATTCAGCACAGCCATATCCTCTGATTTTGCTATGGGGCACGTAAGCTAAAGTGAAAATGTGACTAAAAGTTGGATTTAACATCCTAACTGTTGATCTCTCAAATAGTTTTCATAAACACTTGGCAAAATTTAACTTACAACAGCTGTCACTGCATTAAAAGTACATGTCAATTTAGGAATATTAACCTCCTGGATGTGTCTGTACATGAGGCCTGAGCGAGTGCCAAAGGCTCCAGAGGATCACTAGAGGATTTTTTTTAAACTAAACTCAGCACAGCGTAACCCCCTCTGCCTGACAAATTTTACCCACAAAAAAGGCTCTACTCATACTTGAAGAGCTCTCCAGTGGGTCCTTGGAGGGTACACACTGCGTAAGGAAAGGTATTTGATAGGCTGGCCTCTTGGAGGTGAGAGAGTAAGTAAGTAAAGAAATAGAATGGCCAGAGATGCACTGTGCTCTTTTTTTCTATGAAAAAACAAGGAAAGCCTTGGCATCCGTGGGGTTCCTCCGCCTGTTTACTAAGTAAAGCAACTTTAATACTTAGGGCAATTACAGCCTGCAGACCTAGGGCTCTGAAGCGGCGGGGGGTTGCTAAAGTTAGCTCCCTCCCCTTAGGTCCTGTTGGAACAACTCATTTCCAAGTAAAATTTGCGCGGCAGATTGCAAACCCTTTGTACAAACTCCCAAACCGACCCCGGAGGATCGGATTTCCTCTCATCCACACACACAGCACTCAAGGACAGAAAGGCTCGTGCGCCCTGCACTAAAACCATCTTCTGAGAACACGCGGGGGAAAAATAGCACCGAAAGCCACAACAAAACAGGAGTCGCTGTACCTTCAACGTGCTGAGCTCTTTCCAGGACTCGCCCTTCTCGGCAACTGAGTTTCTCCTTGGCAGCCCTTCTGTGCCAAATGCTTGTACCTTCCCAAAAATGTATGTCAGCACAAGCCCAGACGAAACCTCCAATCCAGGAAAAGAAAATGAAGCCTGCAGATCAAAGGCAGACGAGCAGGGAGATGAAACGCCCGTAATCTGATCAGTGATCAGTTTGCCGCACATCAAAGGCAGGCCAAGTCTCTGTGAGCGCTAGGGCTTTCGGAACGCTTTCAGCAGGTAGCCGTCGCCCGCCCGCCTCCCCGTCCTCGGATTCTTTTGTTTGACCCGGATTGCGCTGTTTTCCTCCTTTTCTCTCGCACCAAGGCAGCCCCCGCGGAGCCCCGGCCCGGGCGGAGTGGCGGGAGCGCGGCGCTCGGGCCCCACGCTGCGCTCTGCCTGCGCGCTGGGAGCTGCGCCCGGTGCCAGCCGGCCGCGCCGGGGCCCTTTCATCTCGCGGAGCCGCGGATCCCATGACCTCACCGCGCTGCCTGGCAGGAGGGCTGCGCCGCCCGCGGGAGCGCGCCCGGGGCAGGGCGGCCGCCTCTGATCGCCCAGCTCGCCTTGCGACTCTCGCCGCGCGGCCCTGCCATCCGCGTTGGAACGCCTGGCGGGTGCTGCGGGGCTACGCCAGTGGGAAAGGACCCTGAGCCATCCTGGCCCGGGTTTTTTTAGTCTGTTCTTCCGAAAGCCCGGCGTAGGCAAACAGGGACCCCTGCACTGTGCTCTTTTTCTATGAAAACAAGGAAAGCCTTGGCATCCGTGGGGTTCCTCCGCCTGTTTACTAAGTAAAGCAACTTTAATACTTAGGGCAATTACAGCCTGCAGACCTAGGGCTCTGAAGCGGCGGGGTTGCTAAAGTTAGCTCCTCCCCTTAGGTCCTGTTGGAACAACTCATTTCCAAGTAAAATTTGCGCGGCAGATTGCAAACCCTTTGTACAAACTCCCAAACCGACCCCGGAGGATCGGATTTCCTCTCATCCACACACACAGCACTCAAGGACAGAAAGGCTCGTGCGCCCTGCACTAAAACCATCTTCTGAGAACACGCGGGGGAAAAATAGCACCGAAAGCCACAACAAAACAGGAGTCGCTGTACCTTCAACGTGCTGAGCTCTTTCCAGGACTCGCCCTTCTCGGCAACTGAGTTTCTCCTTGGCAGCCCTTCTGTGCCAAATGCTTGTACCTTCCCAAAAATGTATGTCAGCACAAGCCCAGACGAAACCTCCAATCCAGGAAAAGAAAATGAAGCCTGCAGATCAAAGGCAGACGAGCAGGGAGATGAAACGCCCGTAATCTGATCAGTGATCAGTTTGCCGCACATCAAAGGCAGGCCAAGTCTCTGTGAGCGCTAGGGCTTTCGGAACGCTTTCAGCAGGTAGCCGTCGCCCGCCCGCCTCCCCGTCCTCGGATTCTTTTGTTTGACCCGGATTGCGCTGTTTTCCTCCTTTTCTCTCGCACCAAGGCAGCCCCCGCGGAGCCCCGGCCCGGGCGGAGTGGCGGGAGCGCGGCGCTCGGGCCCCACGCTGCGCTCTGCCTGCGCGCTGGGAGCTGCGCCCGGTGCCAGCCGGCCGCGCCGGGGCCCTTTCATCTCGCGGAGCCGCGGATCCCATGACCTCACCGCGCTGCCTGGCAGGAGGGCTGCGCCGCCCGCGGGGAGCGCGCCCGGGGGCAGGGCGGCCGCCTCTGATCGCCCAGCTCGCCTTGCGACTCTCGCCGCGCGGCCCTGCCATCCGCGTTGGAACGCCTGGCGGGTGCTGCGGGGCTACGCCAGTGGGAAAGGACCCCTGAGCCATCCTGGCTCCAAAGAACAGTGTTTAACTGCCTCTTTCTTAGAAAAATCTGTTCTTCCGAAAGCCCGGCGTCCAGGCTCCAGAATGGATTGGAGAGGCCCAGGGACCCCGAGAGAGAGGGTGACTTCACTAAAGTGCGTTTCGGCTTTCAACGTGGCAAGTCCTTAAGCATTTTGAGGAAACTGTCTTTCCCTTGAAACTTTAATTATTAGTCTTTGACAATTAATCACCGGTGCTTGAATTAATTAACGAGCAGGTAACTAAGTTACCCAGTAATTGATATCCCTCACCCTTTGACTTAAGCCCCTGGGCCGACAGTCTTGGTCTCTTTTAGGATTCAGAAAATCAGATATTGAAACAAAGTGTACATCTTAGATGGGTGTAATTCATTAATACCTGTTGAATATTTAAAATTCACAAAAGAAGGACTTCCCTGGTGGTTCGGTGGCTAAGACTCGATCTCCCAATTCAGGGGAGATCCCGGTTTGATTCTCGATCAGGAAACTAGATCCCATGTAACTATGGCCCAGCACAACCAAATAAATGAATAAAGTATGTAAATATTATAAAACAAAATTCACAAAAGGAAAGAATGCTGTGATTCTTGCCTTTTAGGGCCATTTCTCCTATATCCATAGGTCAGACTGCTAACAATAAAAATATCACCTTAGGGCTTCACTGGTGGTCCTGTCGGTTAGGACACCTCCTTGCAGTGCAAGGGGCGCCAGTTCCATCCCTGGCCTGGGAGGATCCCACGTTCCGCGGAGCAGCTGGACCGATCTGTTCAATTACCAAGCCGGAGCTCTGGAGCGCATGCGCCCAGGGCCGGTGCTCTGCGACAACAGAGGCCACCGCGATGGGAGGCCCATACGGGCCAAGGAGCAAAGATGGATGAAAAACGATAAATGAAAGACCAATAGAAGTGGCCCGCCCACCCCACTCCCTCCCTAACCCGCCCCCACCCCCAAATATCACCTTAGTCTTTTTCTTTCTTTTTTTTTTTTTTTGACTATTCTAGGTTTACAATGCTGCTGCAGTCTCTTCTCTAGTTGCAGGGAGTGGGGGCTACTCTCTAGTTGAGGTGAGCAGGCTTCTTGTTACAGTGACTTAGTTGTGGCACATGGGCTCAACAGTTGTGGCTCCAAGGCTCTAGAGCATAGGCTCAATAGTTGTGGCTCACGGGCTTAGTTGCTCTGCTGTATGTGGGATCTTCCTGGATCAGGGATCAAACTCGTGTCTCCTGCATTGGCAGGTGAACTCATCACCACTGAGCCACCAGGGAAGCCCACACCTTAGTCTTTTATTTATATTTTAAGCTGAAGCCTATTACCTGTTATTTAAAATTGTCTGACTATCCTTTATGAAGGACAGCAGATTCAATAAAATAAGTTTATTTTTAGTATTTATCAAAATAGAAAATAATTTAAAATTTTCATCTTATTCACAATTCAGGGTACAGTGCATTTCTGAATTCCAGGCCAGTCTTCCTTCTGGCCTAAAGGAAATTTTTCTGTTTTCTAATGGCAACTTGCCAACTTTTAGAAGTCAGTTAAAAATAGTTTTGTGAAACTTAGAAGACAATAGAATTTAATTTACATAATTTTTAGACTCCTCTTCCTAATTTGTTTCATCTGATTCTTTCTTCATGGGATATTTGAAAATGTAGCTGAGGGTGTGCTTATTTCCAGACTTCTATGATTCTCAAACTGTGATAGCAGAACCTTGGGTTTCCACAGTTGAGTTCCATATTTAAGATTTAAGTAGTCATTTCCCCCCAACATTTCTTATATAATTTTCTTCCTCCACAGGTCATTTCTCAAAAATGCTCAGATAGTCTATAATCAAGGTATGATTTCCTATGACTTCTGAAAGTACAGCAGGAAAACTCCTGTGATACATGGGACTCATGGAATGTCACCTGGGTTCCGCAGTATGCACGGAGAATGCCTGAAAGGACAAAACATTTCCCAATGGGCCTGTGCTCATCTCTTCTCTGAGCCAATCCAGCCTTGCTCCACTGTGAAATCCATAGTCCATCAAACAGCCATCAGAAATTAGGTTTCCTGATCTACCAATATATTAATGCATAACCTTTACATGCATGGGAGATGCGGGTTCATGTAGATTAGGTTCAGTCCATAGGTCAGGAAGATCCCTATTCTTGCCTGAGAAATTCCATGGACAGAGGAGCTTGGTGGGGTGCCAAAGAGTTGGACATGACTGAGCAGCTGAACACACACATACACACAGAGACTTCCTAAGGGTCTTTGGATAAGCAGTTAAATCCTAAAGTCTGGATAGAGCTCAATGCCAATAGAAATAGGTGAGAGGCTAAGTCAGGATTCTTACACTTCCACTATAACCTGGCAGGACACATTTGAAAGTGGGGACTTCAATGAAAACCATTCAAGTGATCCTCAGTTTACACAAATCTCACCAAGGAAGATCCGTAGTTCAAAGTACATCTAGCAATGGGATGATGATGATGACACATCTGACTCCTTGTGACCCACCAGGCTCCTCTGTCATGGGGTTCCCCAGGCAAGAAGACTGGAGTGGGTTGCCATGTCCTCTTCCAGGGGATCTTCCTGACCCAGGGATCAGATCCACGGTCTCCTGAATTGGCAAGTGGATTCTTTACCACTAGTGTCGCCTGGAAATTATCCTTTTCTCTGAAGAATTTTTTGATGATTTTCTTTTTTTTTTTTTGCTTTTCCTTTCAACATTTTAAATATTTCACCCCACTCTCCTTTTGCTATCATAATTTCTTGTGAGGAATCTGATATAATTCTTATCTTTGTTTCTTGATAGGTAAAGTGTTTATGTTTTGTTTTGATTTTAATTTATTGATTTCATTCAAGATTTTTCTCTTTATCTTTTGTTTTCTGCAATTTAAATAGGATACACCTACATGTAGATTTATTTGTGGTTATCCTGGTTGGTAGTTTCTGAGTTTCCTGGCTCTGTGGCTTTTTTTTTTTTCATTAATTTTAGAAACTTCTCAATGATTATTATTTAAAATATTTCTTCCACTCCTTTTTTTTTTCCCCTACTGACATTCTCAACACTAGTGTGTTATGCCTTTTGTAATTACCCTATAAGATTTTCTTCATTTTTTTCTTTGCATTTTAGCTTGAAAGTTTCTACTGATATTTCTTCAAGTTTGTTGATTCTTTCCTTCCTGCCTTATATGACTTACTTGAATCATAGGTCAGGAAGATCCCTATTCTTGCCTGAGAAATTCCATGGACAGAGGAGCTTGGTGGGGATGCCGAAAAGGGGCTTGGTGGGGTGCCAAAGAGTTGGACATGACTGAGCAGCTGAACACACACATACACACAGAGACTTCCTAAGGGTCTTTGGATAAGCAGTTAAATCCTAAAGTCTGGATAGAGCTCAATGCCAATAGAAATAGGTGAGAGGCTAAGTCAGGATTCTTACACTTCCACTATAACCTGGCAGGACACATTTGAAAGTGGGGACTTCAATGAAAACCATTCAAGTGATCCTCAGTTTACACAAATCTCACCAAGGAAGATCCGTAGTTCAAAGTACATCTAGCAATGGGATGATGATGATGACACATCTGACTCCTTGTGACCCACCAGGCTCCTCTGTCATGGGGTTCCCCAGGCAAGAAGACTGGAGTGGGTTGCCATGTCCTCTTCCAGGGGATCTTCCTGACCCAGGGATCAGATCCACGGTCTCCTGAATTGGCAAGTGGATTCTTTACCACTAGTGTCGCCTGGAAATTATCCTTTTCTCTGAAGAATTTTTTGATGATTTTCTTTTTTTTTTTTTGCTTTTCCTTTCAACATTTTAAATATTTCACCCCACTCTCCTTTTGCTATCATAATTTCTTGTGAGGAATCTGATATAATTCTTATCTTTGTTTCTTGATAGGTAAAGTGTTTATGTTTTGTTTTGATTTTAATTTTTAGATTTCATTCAAGATTTTTCTCTTTATCTTTTGTTTTCTGCAATTTAAATAGGATACACCTACATGTAGATTTATTTGTGGTTATCCTGGTTGGTAGTTTCTGAGTTTCCTGGCTCTGTGGCTTTTTTTTTTTTCATTAATTTTAGAAACTTCTCAATGATTATTATTTAAAATATTTCTTCCACTCCTTTTTTTTTTCCCCTACTGACATTCTCAACACTAGTGTGTTATGCCTTTTGTAATTACCCTATAAGATTTTCTTCATTTTTTTCTTTGCATTTTAGCTTGAAAGTTTCTACTGATATTTCTTCAAGTTTGTTGATTCTTTCCTTCACTGTGTCCTGTGTATTGATGAGCCTATTGAAGGCATTCTTCATTTTGGTTACAATCTTTTTAATTTCTAGTATTTCTTTTGTATTATCTCTTTTAAGTTTGTTTTTAAAAATATTTACTTGTTTGTGTTTCATTAGGTCTTAGTTTCTTTTTTTTTTTTAATATTTTATTTATATTTATTTGGCTGCACTGGGTCTCAGTTGTAGCATGAGGGCTCTAGTTCCCTGACCAGGGATCAAACCCGGGCCCCCTGCATTGGGAGCACAGAGTCTTAGCCACTGGACCACCAGGGAATTCCCAGGTCTTAGTTTCTGCACATGGGATGGTCATTGCATCATGCACGATCTTTCACTGAGGTGCATGGACTCTCTAGTTGTGGTGTACAGGCTTCAGTAGCTATGGCACATGGATTTAGTTGCTCTGCAGCATGTGGAATCCTAGTTTCCCAGACAGGGTTTAAACCCACAACCCCTGCATTGCAAGAAAGATTCTTAACTACTGGACCACCGGCAAAGTCTGTTTTGTCTTTTAGAGTCTGCATCTCTCTGCTTACACGTGTTCTTCGATGTTGTCTTCTTTTTTCAGAGATCTTAATATATTAACCATGGTTAGTTTGAATTTCCTATGTGACAATTCTAAAAGCTGCATCATGTCTGAGTCTAGTCCTAAAGCTTGCTTTGTCTCTTGAGACTGCATCATGTTGCCTTTTAACAACCCTCATGATCTTCTGTTGAAAGCTGGGTGTGATACATGAGGTAATTAGACTGTGCGTGGAATGTTGAGAACATACGGAAAGATTCAGGAAGGAATGTCTTCAGAATAACACCACAGAGAGATTTTAGCTTCGACAGGAAGTACAATTTTAGATAAAGAAAAGCCTGCCCTTAGAAGTCTACTTTAAGAAATGCTGATCTAAAGTTAAAATGCTTCAATGAAATTGAAAAGGCACCTAGCACATAGTCAGGGACACAAAACACATAGAATAATGATCATTGCTATATAAAATCAGAAAAAGACAAAACTTATTTTTAAAAAGAAGTGAAATAGAGTACTGCTATAAAATTGAACTGAACCACAAAGTGAACTGGTAAACAGATAATGATTCACATTCACACACTTTTTCTTGCTTTATTGCACTGGCTGGGGCTTCTGTTGGGATGCTAAATTGCAGCAGAGAGGGAAGACATCCTTGCCTTTGTCCTGGTACCAGGAGAAGCATCTGTCTTTCACCACTAAGTTCAATGGCAGCTGTCAAGATTTTTGTCCCAGTTTTTGTTCTTCATCAAATTGGGGAAAGTCACCTCTATCCTTAATTTTCTAATTTTTTTTTTATCATAAATGGATAATGACTTTTGTGATACAATTTTCTGCACATCTATTGAGATGATCACATGGTTTTTCTTCAATTTGTTGATGTGTCCATTACACTGATTGGTTTTTAAGTATTGGGTCAGGTCAGTCTTGCATTTATGGTACTTGGTTATGCTGTCAAACTTTTTAATATATGGCTGGATACTGCTTTTTTTTTACATTTATGTTCATGAAGACAGTGATCTCCCATTTTCTTTTCTACAAGAAAATGTCTTTGGTTTCATGTATAAGGTAATTCTAGCATTATAAAATGGGTTTAAAAGTATTTCATCCTCTTCTATTTTCTATGAAAATTCTTTACTCTCTTAATACATGCTAGTACTAGTCTAAGGTTGACAAAAACCCTAGGGAGTAGGTACTTTTATTGTCCCCAATTTTTTTTTCTCTTTTTTATTTTTTGCCTCTAAGTCATAGCTTACTTTTCATCCATCTTTATTCTTTTGCCTGTGTGGGCTCCCACTGCAGTGGCCTCTCTCACAGCAGAGCATCGGTTCTGGGTGCATGGGCTCCAGAGTGCTGGCTCGTAACTGGACACACCGGTCCAGCCGTTCCACAGCACGTGGGATTTTGCCGGGCGAGGGATCGAGTCCATGCCCCTTGCACTGCAAGGTGAACTCTCTACCCACTGGACCACCATGGAAGCCCTGTCCCAAATTGTAAAGATAAGGAATCTGAAGTTTAAAGTGACTTATTCGCACTTGGAATTTCATGTGGAAATACTAAAATTCAAGCCAGAACAGCATGGTGTTAGCCATTATCACCTAAGCAGTGTAGCTCCAGCCATGACATTAGAAGGTGAACAGTTGACTAAAACAGTTTCTTTTCGCAAGATTTCTTATATCTACTTCCAGCAATGTATGCATCTCATACTTATAATCCTGGGTCAGGAAGATCCTCTAAAGGAGGAAATGGCAACCCACTCTAATATCCTTGCCTGAAAAATCCCATGGATAGGCAGACTGCAGTCTATGGGGTCACAACGGGTCAGACACAACTGGGCACACACGCACGCAAACAATGATCTATGAAGCTGCAAAATAAATAGAAACTAAATTCTGAGACTCATACAACCTATAAGCTATGACTTTGAATAGAGTTAGGAAAGATCCATCTAGTACTGGCATGTAGTAAGTATGGAACATATCTTGCGGTCTCAGAAATTTAAAGTATTGCTTTAATAAATTACTTCTGATTGTATCAGGTGAGGAAAAATTGTCTTTGGAAGAGAAAAGCACACTGTATTCTGCTTTTTCTTAGCATTTCTCATGTTGAAGTCAAAAGATATTTTGCACGTTGGGAAGCAATATGTTTTATAGTTTTGAATGTGGGCAACTTGGATGTCTTAAAATGCCTACTGTGATATTTTCATACTGTTCATGGGGTTCTCGCAGCAAGCATACTGGAGTGGTTTGCCAGTCCCTAGCCCCAATCCTTTGGTCACCTGACTGGCAGAGCTGATTAACTGGAGAAGACCCTGACCCTGGGAAAGACTGAAGGCAAAGGGAGAAGGGAGCAGCAGAGAATGAGGTGGCTAACAGCCTTGCTAACTCAATGGACGTGAACGTAAGCTAACACCAGGAGACAGTGGAGGACAGCGGGGCCTGGCGGGCTGCAGTCCATGGGGTCACAAAGAGTCAGACACGAGTTAGCAACTCAACAGTGACAACTGTGATAGTTTAGTATTACACCATCAGAAAGTTCAAAGCATATTAATTTTGACAATTTTCAGATGAAATACTCCATCCATGTTTGAGGTGAAGGATTTACCACTCTTCGGAGGAATGCATAAGATTATAAATAAGTTCCTCTCGAAATAAGATGTGAAAGTATATATTGTATCAACTTCAATGATTCCAAGGGACTTCCCTACACAGGCATGGCTAGACAGTGAGTCCTCCCTAAAGAGGGGCAGAACACCCTCGTCAGAGCAGCATGTCTGGTTCTTCACCAGCAAAGGGAGTGGTGGAGAGCAAGCGTCACCATGGAGACAGGAGGGGTCCCGGGAACACAGCAGAGGCAGTCTGTGCTGTGGGGGCTGGGGGCAGCCTGTGAGTCTGCCACCTTGGTGCGGTACAGGCTTCCTGGAGAGAGGGCACAGACCTCGAGATTCTAGAAGGCACAGGACTTCTTGTGCTAAGACTGAGGGTATGGTCTGAAAGGAATGCGTATGACGTGATGAACAGCAAAGACCTCATGCAGGGAAAGATGCAGGAAGTCCAACTGGTAGAAGCTGAGCCCCGTGCACCCTCGCCACTGCCAGGAGAGAGTCTACAATCAGAGGCAGGAACGTGTCCAGCCCTCCTCAGAAGTCTTGATGATCTGACAGCTCCTCTGGGGTCTCTGAGAGGCTGGGAACACGCGGAATGCTCAGCTTCCATGTGTGTTCTGCAGAGCTGTTAACAATAGCTCCTGGCTCTCTGCTAGGTTCATAATCAACTCCCCCAGTTCACAGGCCAGGAGACCAACTGGCTGAAAAGAGGCATCAGCCTTCCATGGTCACATGGCTAAAATTAGTCTCAGGAGTGTATGACTCCAACACTGTGTTCTTTTACAGGATCACATTATTTCACTATTTTTCAGTTAATTAAATGTCTTTCTAAGACCCTGTTTTACTTTTCACAAGTAGGGATGCTTGCCAATTGAAGTGTTAATAGCCTCTGTAAATTAACCCGGGTTTCTTGGACTACAGAAAGGCCCACCAGCGGCTTATGAGTCCTCTGGTTAAAAATGTTAAATTTCAAGGACTGTTTTTTTCTTTTTCTGATTACAAAAAAAATGGATACGTTATAGAAAATCAGGTAAGTACAGAAAAACAGAGTAAAAAGACATGATCCATTTCATCCACAATCCTGACTTAGTCTTCTTTATAAAAATTATATGGATTCAAATGATTACCGCAAGAAGCTTTTCCTTACAGGCAGACCCTGAAAAGTAAGGTATCTAACAAGCTGATTTCTGACGAGACTGCTGTTGAACCTTCTGGCTGGTGTCTGAAGTGCTACTTCAGCATGACATTTAATACAGGAAACGCGGGCACTGCTTCATCTCGTGATCACATCTATGGGCAGAGCTTTAGGGAGCAAACGTCTCTGACAATCACTCCCTTTATTGGGAACCTCTCTGACACAGGGTGGGGCGGGGGGGCGGATTGCAAAACAAGTCACTGTCCTCAAGTGCAGTTCCTAAGAAAAAGGTCTCTTGTGTCGGCTTTCAGATAGAAATTGCACCATTTCCTCTCTAAAGGTCTAGCATGAGAAGAGAAACATGACTCAGAGCAGAACATCGGTACAGGAACCTGGAGCAAAAAGTCAAAGCGCACTGAGATGTGTGCGGTGAACAGAGACGCCTTCCCTCCTTCCTTACTAACCCCACACACAGGCCGACTCTGCCAGCCCTGCAGTGGGAGCCCTTCCAAATGTGCATGCACGCAGGCTCATACGCTGCACACGCACACTGCACACACACACCAGGTACACACACACACACCATGGCTACACCACACACACTGCATACACTCTGTGTGTACACACACCATACAATACACTACACAGGACCACACCTTGAACACATACACACATTTTTTATTTTATTTTATTTTATTTTTTTGTGAGATAAAGAGTATATGTTTATTTTCTCAGTAAGAAAAAAGAAAAAGAATGAGACCTCCAGTAAACTAAAAATTATACATGAAAGGAAGTGCTCAAATACAAAGTATTTTGCAAACACTCATGATAAATAAGCAAAAGTCATGTATGATGATTTTATAAAGCCACTACCTAAAGACACAAATTCAAGTGTAAGTCTGGAGTTAAAATGGTTTTACCCCCCGAAAGGAAATGTTTTTTCTTTCTGATTACAAAAAAAATGGATACGTTATAGAAAATCAGGTAAGTACAGAAAAACAGAGTAAAAAGACATGATCCATTTCATCCACAATCCTGACTTAGTCTTCTTTATAAAAATTATATGGATTCAAATGATTACCGCAAGAAGCTTTTCCTTACAGGCAGACCCTGAAAAGTAAGGTATCTAACAAGCTGATTTCTGACGAGACTGCTGTTGAACCTTCTGGCTGGTGTCTGAAGTGCTACTTCAGCATGACATTTAATACAGGAAACGCGGGCACTGCTTCATCTCGTGATCACATCTATGGGCAGAGCTTTAGGGAGCAAACGTCTCTGACAATCACTCCCTTTATTGGGAACCTCTCTGACACAGGGTGGGGCGGGGGCGGATTGCAAAACAAGTCACTGTCCTCAAGTGCAGTTCCTAAGAAAAAGGTCTCT
Source organism: Tragulus kanchil (assembly GCA_022376925.1). NCBI lineage: Eukaryota > Metazoa > Chordata > Mammalia > Artiodactyla > Tragulidae > Tragulus > Tragulus kanchil. Next base: position 55,364,173 of record JAIOJX010000003.1, on the reverse strand, counting down.
TGTGTCGGCTTTCAGATAGAAATTGCACCATTTCCTCTCTAAAGGTCTAGCATGAGAAGAGAAACATGACTCAGAGCAGAACATCGGTACAGGAACCTGGAGCAAAAAGTCAAAGCGCACTGAGATGTGTGCGGTGAACAGAGACGCCTTCCCTCCTTCCTTACTAACCCCACACACAGGCCGACTCTGCCAGCCCTGCAGTGGGAGCCCTTCCAAATGTGCATGCACGCAGGCTCATACGCTGCACACGCACACTGCACACACACACCAGGTACACACACACACACCATGGCTACACCACACACACTGCATACACTCTGTGTGTACACACACCATACAATACACTACACAGGACCACACCTTGAACACATACACACATTTTTTATTTTATTTTATTTTTTTTTTTTGTGAGATAAAGAGTATATGTTTATTTTCTCAGTAAGAAAAAAGAAAAAGAATGAGACCTCCAGTAAACTAAAAATTATACATGAAAGGAAGTGCTCAAATACAAAGTATTTTGCAAACACTCATGATAAATAAGCAAAAGTCATGTATGATGATTTTATAAAGCCACTACCTAAAGACACAAATTCAAGTGTAAGTCTGTTGGCATTTTTGTCTGTTCACCAGCACTTGCGGTCATTCTGAGGTCCTGGCAGACAATGAACAATATGGTATTTTGTTCCTGAATTAAAGGTGAAAGATACTTAAGAGGCATTGCAAATCTGGGCCCATTAGAGGTCAGATTTAGCAGACATTCCTGACACCATCAAAAAGGTAAATATATTATGGCTAAGGCTTCTTCTGACTTTAAAGTATTTACTATGTACATAAACTTGAGTTTGAAGTAGGCTATTTTGAAAGCATTAAAATGCTCACTTCTTATCTCCCATAAATTTTGTTAGGCAACACCTGAGCTTCCAGTTGAATATTATTTTTTATAACATTATGACAAGTCTTACTTATACAAAGTCATTATTAAAATTATTACATTGATAAAGTATTATTTTGAAAGGGCTTATGGGATGCAGCAAGGTGGAACTTCTGATCCCAGGACAGACGATCCTCAGCCTCACGGCCAATGTTGACGCTTATTGATGATGATTGTGGAAAGGCAATGGATGTGTCTCAACTTTAGTCGCAAGAACAGAATAGGTTCAAGATGGAAACCTTGCTCTCCCAAGTCCGTTTTCCCAGTAGCTCTGTTTCTCTTTTTCAGGTAAGATTTGGTTCCTGGCCCTCTGCTCTGTGCCTGCTTGGATTTCCAATCTGTGGCCATCTCCTGCCTCTGCTCTGCACCATCTCTCTCGATATCACTTCACTGTCACTTCATTTTCCTTCTTCCTGCACATTCTCATCTCTCTCCTTGTATGGGCAAATGTATATAATCAAGAGTTATATTTTCAATTCTCTATGCTTTGGATAGTTTTTGTCTGTTTGGCTATGTCCTGAGGCTTGTGGGATCTTAGTTCACTGACCAGGGATTGAACCTGGGCTCTCAGCAGTGAAAGCACAGAATCTTAACCACTGGACCACCAGGGAATTCCTAATTCTTTGAATAGTTTTATAGCTAAAATTATGACTTTTAGTTTTATTCTCAAAACAGGTAAATCTGCTGTGGGACATCCTGGAGGGGTAGGATGGGGGGATATACATATGACTAATCTGGTATCATACATATCTGTAAACAACAAAACTCTGTAAAAGTAAAAAGTAAAATAAAAATTTTTTAAAAACCCAGATAAATGAACAAATAAATATGTAAAACAAGCCTCAAGGTTGAATTGCCTACTTTCAATGGATTTTTAAAATTTCAAATAACTTCAGATTCACACAAAAACTGTGAAGTGTGGAGTTCCTATATACCATCACACATTTTTTAAAGACAAAAAGCAATACCCTGCTCCACTAGATTGTTTAAAATGTACCTTTTGTACACTATATGCATCAGAATACAACCGTATTTCCTTATTAGTGGATACTAAATTATTCCCAATTATTTTGTTATTGTAAATGGTATCATAGTTAATATTGTTAGGCTTCCCTGGTGGTCCAGTGGGTAAGGACACCGCCTTGCAGTGCAAGGGGGGCCAGTTCAATCCCTGTCCTAGGAAGATCCCATGTGCCGCGGAGGGGCTGGACCGATGTGTCCAATTACCGAGCCAGAGCTCTGGAGCGCATGTGCTCAGAGTTGGTGCATATATTTTGAAAGGGCTTATGGGATGCAGCAAGGTGGAACTTCTGATCCCAGGACAGACGATCCTCAGCCTCACGGCCAATGTTGACGCTATTGATGATGATTGTGGAAAGGCAATGGATGTGTCTCAACTTTAGTCGCAAGAACAGAATAGGTTCAAGATGGAAACCTTGCTCTCTCCAAGTCCGTTTTCCCAGTAGCTCTGTTTCTCTTTTTCAGGTAAGATTTGGTTCCTGGCCCTCTGCTCTGTGCCTGCTTGGATTTCCAATCTGTGGCCATCTCCTGCCTCTGCTCTGCACCATCTCTCTCGATATCACTTCACTGTCACTTCATTTTCCTTCTTCCTGCACATTCTCATCTCTCTCCTTGTATGGGCAAATGTATATAATCAAGAGTTATATTTTCAATTCTCTATGCTTTGGATAGTTTTTGTCTGTTTGGCTATGTCCTGAGGCTTGTGGGATCTTAGTTCACTGACCAGGGATTGAACCTGGGCTCTCAGCAGTGAAAGCACAGAATCTTAACCACTGGACCACCAGGGAATTCCTAATTCTTTGAATAGTTTTATAGCTAAAATTATGACTTTTAGTTTTATTCTCAAAAACAGGTAAATCTGCTGTGGGACATCCTGGAGGGGTAGGATGGGGGGATATACATATGACTAATCTGGTATCATACATATCTGTAAACAACAAAACTCTGTAAAAGTAAAAAGTAAAATAAAAATTTTTTAAAAACCCAGATAAATGAACAAATAAATATGTAAAACAAGCCTCAAGGTTGAATTGCCTACTTTCAATGGATTTTTAAAATTTCAAATAACTTCAGATTCACACAAAAACTGTGAAGTGTGGAGTTCCTATATACCATCACACATTTTTTAAAGACAAAAAGCAATACCCTGCTCCACTAGATTGTTTAAAATGTACCTTTTGTACACTATATGCATCAGAATACAACCGTATTTCCTTATTAGTGGATACTAAATTATTCCCAATTATTTTGTTATTGTAAATGGTATCATAGTTAATATTGTTAGGCTTCCCTGGTGGTCCAGTGGGTAAGGACACCGCCTTGCAGTGCAGGGGGCGCCGGTTCGATCCCTGGCCTGGGAAGATCCCATGTGCCGCGGAGGGGCTGGACCGATGTGTCCAACTACCGAGCCGGAGCTCTGGAGCGCATGTGCTCAGAGTTGGTGCTCTGCGACAACAGAGGTCACTGCGATGGGAGGCCCACAGGAGCCAAAGAACAAAGATGTATGAAAATAGATAAATGAAAGACCAATAGAAATGGCCTGCCCGCCCCACTCCCACCCCACCTCCTCCCTCTCCACTGCTCCGCCCACCCCCACCAAAAAAACTTAAAAATAAAATATTGTTGCCAGCAATGCTAGTATTTCATTAGGAAAGACTCTATAACATCGCGAGGTCAAAAGATAGTCAGAGTCTTATGGTATCGCTGCATTCCTCTCTAGAAAGGGTGTATCCTTCAGCATGATTGCCAGCAGCATGTGCCAATGACCTCTTCACTCCAACCTTAACCCTGGCTTCACACTGAAATGTATCAGCATTCCACTTTTTTGTCAATGATATAGGTGAAAAGTATTGGGGTTTTTTGCCTTCTGTATTAGTTAAAAGTGAAGTTAGGCAATTTTTCACATATTTATTGGTCATTTGTCTTTCTACTATTGTGATTTCCTTTTTCTATTATTTAATGTGTTCTGATTGACCTGAAACAATAATTGTGGTATTACAGATAATCATTTATCTGTTGCAAATATTGTCTCCAAACCTGCTACTGCCTTTTAAACTGTTCCATATTTGCATATCCATTTAACACGACCGCATTGTTATTCTTAGCTCTAGGCACTCTGCTGTCTGCCTACACACGCTTCTGAGTATTTCACGTTTTCTTCTTTTGTTTTGCTGTATTTTACTTCATTTTATTTTACATGGTTTCCCTTCCATTCTCAATTCTAATTTCATTTCCTATTCCCTTTCTCCAGTATCTACCACTGTGTATTAATGTACAATAAAACAATGGTATATGTTTTTTGCCTCTGGTTTCTTTGACATATATGCATCAGAATACAACCGTATTTCCTTATTAGTGGCAAATATTTTGTTATTGTAAATGGTATCATAGTTAATATTGTTAGGCTTCCCTGGTGGTCCAGTGGGTAAGGACACCGCCTTGCAGTGCAAGGGGCGCCGGTTCGATCCCTGGCCTGGGAAGATCCCATGTGCCGCGGAGGGGCTGGACCGATGTGTCCAACTACCGAGCCGGAGCTCTGGAGCGCATGTGCTCAGAGTTGGTGCTCTGCGACAACAGAGGTCACTGCGATGGGAGGCCCACAGGAGCCAAAGAACAAAGATGTATGAAAATAGATAAATGAAAGACCAATAGAAATGGCCTGCCCGCCCCACTCCCACCCCACCTCCTCCCTCTCCACTGCTCCGCCCACCCCCACCAAAAAAACTTAAAAATAAAATATTGTTGCCAGCAATGCTAGTATTTCATTAGGAAAGACTCTATAACATCGCGAGGTCAAAAGATAGTCAGAGTCTTATGGTATCGCTGCATTCCTCTCTAGAAAGGGTGTATCCTTCAGCATGATTGCCAGCAGCATGTGCCAATGACCTCTTCACTCCAACCTTAACCCTGGCTTCACACTGAAATGTATCAGCATTCCACTTTTTTGTCAATGATATAGGTGAAAAGTATTGGGGTTTTTTGCCTTCTGTATTAGTTAAAAGTGAAGTTAGGCAATTTTTCACATATTTATTGGTCATTTGTCTTTCTACTATTGTGATTTCCTTTTTCTATTATTTAATGTGTTCTGATTGACCTGAAACAATAATTGTGGTATTACAGATAATCATTTATCTGTTGCAAATATTGTCTCCAAACCTGCTACTGCCTTTTAAACTGTTCCATATTTGCATATCCATTTAACACGACCGCATTGTTATTCTTAGCTCTAGGCACTCTGCTGTCTGCCTACACACGCTTCTGAGTATTTCACGTTTTCTTCTTTTGTTTTGCTGTATTTTACTTCATTTTATTTTACATGGTTTCCCTTCCATTCTCAATTCTAATTTCATTTCCTATTCCCTTTCTCCAGTATCTACCACTGTGTATTAATGTACAATAAAACAATGGTATATGTTTTTTGCCTCTGGTTTCTGGATTTTGTTATGATTAGCAAGCCTGACTTCACTGAACTAGTCTCCTTGTTTTTAGCAACATCAAGCTAGAAAATCACCTCTAGAGTAATTAGTTTACATACTAAAGGGTTTTCAGCATCTGTATGTGTGATGGGATTTACGATGACAAATATATATAGATGTATATATGTGTGTGTGCGTGTATATATATATATATATTTGGTGGGTAGTACTACTACCTCTGTTGGACCCTCTCTGTCTGTAACACTTCCTAGATCTCACACAGCTCCCACCACCGCATAAGCTGATCCCTGTTTCTACTTTGCACATCAGATCCTGAGCTCCCGGAAGGCAGGAACCCCGAGTCACTCGGGCTTTGCCTACCAGGAGACCAGCTCAGTGCCCAGGAACCAGACAGACTGTGAGTGGCAGGCAAGCTCAGGGGTGGCCCATGGCCCTTGTCACTGTGCAATGCAGCTTGCCCACAGCAACCGTCCCGTCACTAGCAAATGCTCTGGGTGGAAGGAGATAACCTAGTCCCAACCCCTCACACGTCCCTTGGTAAGACTGCCCAAGACTGTGGTGAGAATGTCACAGGCTCTCGGAAGCTCGGAGTCTTCCTAGGTCAGACTTCGGCGTGCCTACACTGGACACTCCGTCTAAACAGAGGTGTGCTGAGCAGGGCTGCTCCTCTCTGTGCGTGAGGGAGAAACCGCCCCTCCCGGCTCAGGCCTCGCACTGTGTGCGGGACAGAGGATGGGCCCAACCTCCAGGAAGCCTTGTCCAAAGTCAGGTTCCCACTAGGATAAGAGTCATACTGTGCATGAACCTCATGTGCAAATCTAAATAAATCCACTTTTAGCAATCACAGAAGTATGAGACCCTGGAAATCTGGCTAATAAATGTTTCCTAAAATCTGCTAATTATAGGCTCTAAGAAAAACAAGATTGAGACTGGGACACAGAGTCAGAGAGAGCATTCTTGGAAAGAAAACCGATATTGCAGGGCGGACTTCCAGGTGGTAAAGAATCTGCCTGCCAATGGGTCGGGAAGATCCCCTGGAGAAGGAAATGGCAACCCACTCCAGTATTCTTGTCTGGGAAATCCCATGGACAGAGGAGCATGGCAGGCTACAGTCCCTGGGTCACAAAAGTGTCTGACACGACTTAGTGACTAAACAACAAAAACAAAATGCCATGGGCTCAAAATCAGGTTGGTGAGACATGGTTTTTTTCTCAGTCACCAGGCTGGTGTGTTTAGAGAAGTCACTTAGTTTCTCTGATGAGAGTCATTCCCTCAAGCTTGCTTACGGTTCCTAAAACCCTGTGACCTAAGAGATGCATTCCTTGATTAACAAATTCCTTGCTATATATGGATTACATTTAGTGGTGGCCACAATTCACAGGCTTCACATTTGTATATGTCTATTTGACTCGGCTATATAAATCGTATTCTGCAAAAAAAAGTAGGGCGATATCATTGATAGGACCTATAAGGATATGAAAGAATTTTGGTAAAAGGTGGGAGGTGGGTGAGTTAAGTCTTAAAGGATGGGTAACACGGTAAGAAAGACAATGATCCGCAAACCAGGAAAGTTACTTGCGGTTAGTTTCTGCTGTGGGCACATGGCTCTAATGCTTGACATTTCGCAAAAACATAGACCATCATTTGTAGGAAATCTTTCCGGATGTTCTGGGCACTTTGTTCCTGCTTTAGTTTTACCTTTCCCGCTTCACAGTAGGTCACCTCCAAGGAAGCAAAATAAAGACTCACCTTCTCAGTGTTAACACCTTTCAAATGTTTGTAGAGTGCTTATCGCACACCCAGGCAGCATCTACTCCCTCGGCCATGGCTTGGCCAGTCTACATTCTGCCAGGGTTTTTGATCTTAATGCACAAGCCACTCCTTTGATCATGTGGGTACCTGGTTCTGGACCCTCTCAACTGTATCAACTTTCTCCTGTTAACCAATGCTGCTCTGCTCAGCCCAGCTGTAGTCTCTGGAGAAGCAGAGTGCAGAGAAGCTATTCCTTTGCTGCTCCAGGATGTAAACCCCTGGAGCATTTGACCCAACTCAAGCTTTTCCTTCTCACTGGAACCAAGGTTATTTCAAGCTCACAGTTAAATAAGCGGGTCTTTCAAGTTCCTAACAATAATAAAATGCAGGAGAGGGAACAGGTGAGAGGGAACAGGTTAACAGGAAGAACTTTGTGCTGTCATTGTCTGTGGATGGACTGTCTCTACTGACAGTCTCTACTGACTGTCTCTACTGTCTCTACTGTCTCTTCTGATTGGCTTTACTGGAGCCAGTCAAGCATTTCCACTGAAACAGATGAGTTCTAAGACAGGGATGCGAGCGGGAGAGGAACGTGTGCTATGTGCTAAGGTCCCAGTCAGTTCAGTTCAGTTCAGTTGCTCAGTTGTGTAAGACTCTTTGTGACCCTACGGACTCAGCACACCAGGCTTCCCTGTCCTTCACCATCTACCAGAGCCTGCTCAAATGCATGTCCATTGACTCAGTGATGCCGTCCAACCATCTTATCCTCTGTCGTCCCCTTCTCCTTTTGCCTTCTATATTTCCCAACATCAGGCTCTTTTCCAGTGAGGTGTTTCTTTGCATCAGGTGGCCGAAGGACTGGAGCTTCAGCTTCAACTCAGTCCTTCCAATGAATATTCAGGGTTGATTTCCTTTAGGATTGACTGGTTTCATCTCCTTGCTGTCCAAGGGACCCTCAAGAGCCTTCTCCAGCATCACAGTTAAATCTTTCCGGATGTTCTGGGCACTTTGTTCCTGCTTTAGTTTTACCTTTCCGCTTCACAGTAGGTCACCTCCAAGGAAGCAAAATAAAGACTCACCTTCTCAGTGTTAACACCTTTCAAATGTTTGTAGAGTGCTTATCGCACACCCAGGCAGCATCTACTCCCTCGGCCATGGCTTGGCCAGTCTACATTCTGCCAGGGTTTTTGATCTTAATGCACAAGCCACTCCTTTGATCATGTGGGTACCTGGTTCTGGACCCTCTCAACTGTATCAACTTTCTCCTGTTAACCAATGCTGCTCTGCTCAGCCCAGCTGTAGTCTCTGGAGAAGCAGAGTGCAGAGAAGCTATTCCTTTGCTGCTCCAGGATGTAAACCCCTGGAGCATTTGACCCAACTCAAGCTTTTCCTTCTCACTGGAACCAAGGTTATTTCAAGCTCACAGTTAAATAAGCGGGTCTTTCAAGTTCCTAACAATAATAAAATGCAGGAGAGGGAACAGGTGAGAGGGAACAGGTTAACAGGAAGAACTTTGTGCTGTCATTGTCTGTGGATGGACTGTCTCTACTGACAGTCTCTACTGACTGTCTCTACTGTCTCTACTGTCTCTTCTGATTGGCTTTACTGGAGCCAGTCAAGCATTTCCACTGAAACAGATGAGTTCTAAGACAGGGATGCGAGCGGGAGAGGAACGTGTGCTATGTGCTAAGGTCCCAGTCAGTTCAGTTCAGTTCAGTTGCTCAGTCATGTCTGACTCCTTGCAACCCCATGGACTGCAGCACACCAGGTTTTTCTTTCCTTCACCATCTCCCAGAACCTCCTCAAACTCATGTCCATTGACTCAGTGATACCATTTGAACCATCTCATCCTCTGTCACCCCCTTCTCCTTTTGCCTTCTATATTTCCCAACATCAAGCTCTTTTCCAGTGAGGTGTTTCTTTGCATCAGGTGGCCGAAGGACTGGAGCTTCAGCTTCAACTCAGTCCTTCCAATGAATATTCAGGGTTGATTTCCTTTAGGATTGACTGGTTTCATCTCCTTGCTGTCCAAGGGACCCTCAAGAGCCTTCTCCAGCATCACAGTTCAAAGGCATCAATTCTTTGGTGCTCAACCTTCTTTATAGTCCAGCTCTCACATCCATACATGACTACTGGGAAAACCATAGCTTTGACTATACGGACTTTGTCAGCAAAGTGATGTCTTTGATTTTGAATATGCTTTCTAGGTTTGCCATAGCGCTTCTTCCATGGAGCAAGTGTCTTTTAATTTCATAACTACAGTCACCATCTACAGTGATTTTGGAGCCCTAGAAAATAAAGTCTGTCACTGTTTCCATTGTTTGCCCACCTGTTTGCATGAAGTGATGGGGCTGGATGCCATGATCTTCTTTTTTTGAACACTGAGTTTTAGGCCAGCCTCTTTACTCTTCTCTTTCACCTTCATCAAGAGGTTCTTTAGTTCTTTGCTTTCTGCCCTAAAGGTGGTGTCATCTGCATCCCTGAGGTTGATGATATTTCTCCTGGTCCCAGTAATAAAGAGGAAATTCATGGTCAATGCGTCTGTGCTCAGTCCTGTCGTACTCTTTGTGACCCCATGAACTGTAGCCCGCCAAGCTCGCCTTTCCATGGGATTCTCCAGGCAAGAATACTGGAGTGGGGGCTTCCCTTGTGGCTCAGTGGATAAGAACCCGTCTGCCAATGCAGTAGACACAGGATCGACCCCTGATCTGGGAAGATCCCACATACTGCAGAGCAGCTAAACCCACACATCAACAAAGACCAAGCACAGCCAAAAATAAATAAAGAAAAGTTTTAAAAAAAAAAGAATACTGGAGTGGGTAGCTGTGCCCTCCTTCTCCAAATCTATTTTTCACTGATGTTTCTCAATTTCATGTGAAAATTTCACCAGCCTACCTAGTCCTATTTTCCAAGGCCCCCCAAAAGACAGACTGGGTGTTATTCAGAATCGTATTTGCTCATTCCAATGTGAATTAATAGGAAGATTATGAAGACAATATTCTCTTCTTTAAGACCAAATGCCCTATTTCTGAAATTGATTTCTTTGCCTGTAAGCAGCCACACAGTCCAGGGTCTTAATTACCGTGAAGTGTGTAAAGGTAAGGGGAGCCCTCTGAGGAACTCCTACCTAGATAATAAAGCTGTGTAGATAACATTCAGCCCCTCTGAGCTACCCAAAGAAGCAAAATAGAAACCGCTGGCTAGAGGCCAGAGAATCCAGAATTCTTTACAATTAACTTTCCCAAGCAGACGCCGCTACTTAAGGCAACTATGGAAGCTTGTGAGTGAGATGCAGAGAAATTCTCAAAGGAATTTTCCTGCTGGCAGCTACAAATGGACAGGCTTATCTGATGACATCTATCATAGGAATTTTTAAAGACTCACACTCTGAAAAGCTTTGAAGTTAGAGATCTATTTTTCTCTCCTGGTGGATTTATTCCATGATGTCATATGCTGTTCCCCAGGAAAAAGAACACTTTCCAACACGAACTTGTCCTTGTTCTTAAAGTGGTAAGAATCCTTCTCGGCATATAAAAGGATTAGGAAAAGACTTGTCTTGGCTTTCAAGGTGACCACAAGGCCAGTTAGTTTGAAAACATTATTAATGTTTTTTAGTACAAGCGAAATGCTGTGTTAGACCCAGAGGATCTAAAACATAGCCCTGACCTGAAAGAAGCTTATACCTGGTGAGAGAGACAGAGGAGCAAATGGAATGCTGGTGCAAAGCAAGAGGTGAAGACTCAGCCTGGGAGAAGTCGGGCTCAGATATAAACAGATACATGGAAGCCCAGCTGTGCCCTTATGGTAGCTATTACAGGAAGTTGGGGATATCCCTTTCATCTCAGAAGACATTTTTCCTGTGTCCAAAAAGCATGATTTTCACCTCCACCTCATTTTCCTGAGTCCCGGGCAGTACTGTGGATCAGTTTCCTCCCCCTTCCACGAGCGCAGCCCATGCTGATTACAAGGCTGATAGAAAACTGGTTCTCTCATCTAGATGAAATTCCAGCGCTCTGTTCTGAGTGCCCCGACTCGTGCTCAGCATAATATGCATGGCAACATTCCATAGTCGCTGTCAGGCAAACGTATTTGCCTAGAAATGGCCGGAGACAAGAGGCCCCAGTTTTTTAAGACCAAATGCCCTATTTCTGAAATTGATTTCTTGGCCTGTAAGCAGCCACACAGTCCAGGGTCTTAATTACCGTGAAGTGTGTAAAGGTAAGGGGAGCCCTCTGAGGAACTCCTACCTAGATAATAAAGCTGTGTAGATAACATTCAGCCCCTCTGAGCTACCCAAAGAAGCAAAATAGAAACCGCTGGCTAGAGGCCAGAGAATCCAGAATTCTTTACAATTAACTTTCCCAAGCAGACGCCGCTACTTAAGGCAACTATGGAAGCTTGTGAGTGAGATGCAGAGAAATTCTCAAAGGAATTTTCCTGCTGGCAGCTACAAATGGACAGGCTTATCTGATGACATCTATCATAGGAATTTTTAAAGACTCACACTCTGAAAAGCTTTGAAGTTAGAGATCTATTTTTCTCTCCTGGTGGATTTATTCCATGATGTCATATGCTGTTCCCCAGGGAAAAGAACACTTTCCAACACGAACTTGTCCTTGTTCTTAAAGTGGTAAGAATCCTTCTCGGCATATAAAAGGATTAGGAAAAGACTTGTCTTGGCTTTCAAGGTGACCACAAGGCCAGTTAGTTTGAAAACATTATTAATGTTTTTTAGTACAAGCGAAATGCTGTGTTAGACCCAGAGGATCTAAAACATAGCCCTGACCTGAAAGAAGCTTATACCTGGTGAGAGAGACAGAGGAGCAAATGGAATGCTGGTGCAAAGCAAGAGGTGAAGACTCAGCCTGGGAGAAGTCGGGCTCAGATATAAACAGATACATGGAAGCCCAGCTGTGCCCTTATGGTAGCTATTACAGGAAGTTGGGGATATCCCTTTCATCTCAGAAGACATTTTTCCTGTGTCCAAAAAGCATGATTTTCACCTCCACCTCATTTTCCTGAGTCCCGGGCAGTACTGTGGATCAGTTTCCTCCCCCTTCCACGAGCGCAGCCCATGCTGATTACAAGGCTGATAGAAAACTGGTTCTCTCATCTAGATGAAATTCCAGCGCTCTGTTCTGAGTGCCCCGACTCGTGCTCAGCATAATATGCATGGCAACATTCCATAGTCGCTGTCAGGCAAACGTATTTGCCTAGAAATGGCCGGAGACAAGAGGCCTTAAAAAAAGTTTTATTTATTTGACTGGGAGGGGTCAGTCTTAGTTGTGACGTGTGGGGTCTCGTTCCTGGACCAGGGCTTGAACCTGGGCTGCCTCCACTGGGGCACTGGGGAGTCCCTGTCCCCCTTTCTAGTTCTCCATGAAGGAGGGCCAGTTCATAGCAGTGAGGACACCGTGGCTGAGAGTGGAAGTTGTTCATCAGCTTTTCACAGACCAACCACCTCACTTCCCCGCAGCTCCTGTGTTCTTCGTGTCTCCTACTAGTGCTTGTTCATAAAGTCCTATAAGATCACGGAATTCAGTCGGTTTCCCTCCTGGCACATCTCAGTTGCTTAAAATATGCCATCAGTATGACTTGCATTATTAAATCAGGTATCCATCTTTTCCTGCCGTTTGAAGTACGTTAGACAAGAAAGGAGGATACTACATTGTTTCCGTAAATTCTAGTTTTTGACCTGGCATGTTCATGATCATGAGTCCACATTCACGGGTAGCTTCACCACGTTAACAGAATACACATGACCACCAGACAACCCTAAAGGAAATCAACCCTGAATATTCACTGGAAGGGCTGATGCTGAAGCTGAAGCTCCAAGACTCTGGCCACCTGATGGGAAGAGCTGACTCACTGGAAAGGACCCTGAAGCTGGGAAAGACAGGGCAGGAGAAGAAGGGGGCGACAGAGGATGAGATGGTTGGATGGCATCATCGACTCAATGGACATGAGTTTGAGCGGGCTCCAGGAGACAGTGATGGACAGAGAGGCCTGGCGTGTAGTCCACAGGGTCGCGAAAAGTTGGACATGACTGAGCAACTGACCACCATCACCACCACCACACCAGATAGCCTCAGTACATGCAAGGAAAAGTATCTGACAAAATTCAACACCCACTAATAATAAATACTCTAAACGAATCAGGAATATAAGGGAACTTCCTCAATTTGATCATCTATGAGAATCCTGGGGTTAACAACATACTTAATGGAGAAAGAGTGAATATTTTTTCTCAGAGACTGGCAACACAGCAAGGATTGGGCTCCCTGGACATAGAATATGCATGGCAACATTCCATTTGCCTAGAAATGGCCGGAGACAAGAGGCCTTAAAAAAAGTTTTATTTATTTGACTGGGAGGGGTCAGTCTTAGTTGTGACGTGTGGGGTCTCGTTCCTGGACCAGGGCTTGAACCTGGGCTGCCTCCACTGGGGCACTGGGAGTCCCTGTCCCCCTTTCTAGTTCTCCATGAAGGAGGGCCAGTTCATAGCAGTGAGGACACCGTGGCTGAGAGTGGAAGTTGTTCATCAGCTTTTCACAGACCAACCACCTCACTTCCCCGCAGCTCCTGTGTTCTTCGTGTCTCCTACTAGTGCTTGTTCATAAAGTCCTATAAGATCACGGAATTCAGTCGGTTTCCCTCCTGGCACATCTCAGTTGCTTAAAATATGCCATCAGTATGACTTGCATTATTAAATCAGGTATCCATCTTTTCCTGCCGTTTGAAGTACGTTAGACAAGAAAGGAGGATACTACATTGTTTCCGTAAATTCTAGTTTTTGACCTGGCATGTTCATGATCATGAGTCCACATTCACGGGTAGCTTCACCACGTTAACAGAATACACATGACCACCAGACAACCCTAAAGGAAATCAACCCTGAATATTCACTGGAAGGGCTGATGCTGAAGCTGAAGCTCCAAGACTCTGGCCACCTGATGGGAAGAGCTGACTCACTGGAAAGGACCCTGAAGCTGGGAAAGACAGGGCAGGAGAAGAAGGGGGCGACAGAGGATGAGATGGTTGGATGGCATCATCGACTCAATGGACATGAGTTTGAGCGGGCTCCAGGAGACAGTGATGGACAGAGAGGCCTGGCGTGTAGTCCACAGGGTCGCGAAAAGTTGGACATGACTGAGCAACTGACCACCATCACCACCACCACACCAGATAGCCTCAGTACATGCAAGGAAAAGTATCTGACAAAATTCAACACCCACTAATAATAAATACTCTAAACGAATCAGGAATATAAGGGAACTTCCTCAATTTGATCATCTATGAGAATCCTGGGGTTAACAACATACTTAATGGAGAAAGAGTGAATATTTTTTCTCAGAGACTGGCAACACAGCAAGGATGTGTGTCTCTCCACGTGAGCTCAACATGGTCAAAAAAGAAAGGAAGGCAGGGAGAAATACAAATTAAGGTACTAGAACTGCCTGTAAACAATACCCATTTACAGTTACATAAAAAACATGAAGTGCTAGCAGTAAATTAACAAGATATTGTAGTAACTGGTCATGGAAAACTATAAAACACTGCTGTGAGAAATGAAAGAATAGCTTAACAAATAGATACACTGTGTTTGTAGATTGGAAGACTCTCTATTTTTAATTAAAAAAAAATCTGGCTACGCTATGTGGCATGTGGTATCTAGTTCCCTTACCAGGGATAGAACCTGCCCCCTTGCATTGCAAGTGTGGATTCTTCACCACTGGAACATCAGGGGAAGTCCTCAATACATATTCTTAAAGTACTAATTGTGATCAAATACACCTAACATAAAGCCTACCATCTTAGCCATCTTTAATGTACATAGTGCTAAGTATATTCGCATTGCCGTACAACGAAGTTCGAGAACAATCCTCATCTTGCAGAGCTGAAACTCTACCTCCATTAAGCCACATGAGTCAACAACTCTCCAATCAGCTCTTCTCATATCACTGACCAGAAAGAGTAATATCCCTTCCCTTAAACCCTCAGTGAAAAAGGTGATCAGGACGATCATGATGTCATAGGGTGATCAAGGGTGCTCGCTGTGCCGGAGGAGCCCCCATTTCCTGAGCACGTTGGGAGACATACCCCCTTCCCCTTTGCTAATTGTATACTTGTTTTCCATGTCTGAGTCTGTTTTGTAAATAAGTTCATTTGTATCATTTTTTTTTAGATTCCACATATAAGTGATTTATGGTATTCATCTTTCTCTTTCTGATGTATTTCAGTTAGTATAATCATCTCTAGGTCCTCCATGTTGCAGCAGATGGCATGATTTCATTCTTTTTAGGGCTGAGTCATATTCCACGTACATATGTACTGCATCGCCTTTATCCATTCATCTGTGGATGGATATCTAGGTTGCTTCTATGTCTTGCTATTGTGAATAGTGCTGCTGTGAACACTGGGGTGCATGTATCTTTTCCAGTTATGGTTTCTCCAGATATGCGCCCAGGAATGGGATTGCAGGATCATATGGTGGCTCTATTTTTAGTTTTTAAAGGAACCTCCACACTGCTATCCATAGCGGCTGAATCTCCTCAAGTCTTACTGTTTCGTTTTTAACAAACGTTAACTCTTAGAAATATTGAAGATTTAAAGATAAACTATGAAGACAGTGAGAAGAATCCCCATGTGCCTCTCACCTAGTTTCCACTGTCATTAAGACCTTAGGTTTGCAGGGCACATTGGTCACAGTTTATGAATGAGTATTTATGTACTGTTACTACATTCCAAGGTCCTAATGTCTTTTCCCTGTTCTACGCTATGTGGCATGTGGTATCTAGTTGCCTTACCAGGGATAGAACCTGCCCCCTTGCATTGCAAGTGTGGATTCTTCACCACTGGAACATCAGGGGAAGTCCTCAATACATATTCTTAAAGTACTAATTGTGATCAAATACACCTAACATAAAGCCTACCATCTTAGCCATCTTTAATGTACATAGTGCTAAGTATATTCGCATTGCCGTACAACGAAGTTCGAGAACAATCCTCATCTTGCAGAGCTGAAACTCTACCTCCATTAAGCCACATGAGTCAACAACTCTCCAATCAGCTCTTCTCATATCACTGACCAGAAAGAGTAATATCCCTTCCCTTAAACCCTCAGTGAAAAAGGTGATCAGGACGATCATGATGTCATAGGGTGATCAAGGGTGCTCGCTGTGCCGGAGGAGCCCCCATTTCCTGAGCACGTTGGGAGACATACCCCCTTCCCCTTTGCTAATTGTATACTTGTTTTCCATGTCTGAGTCTGTTTTGTAAATAAGTTCATTTGTATCATTTTTTTTTAGATTCCACATATAAGTGATTTATGGTATTCATCTTTCTCTTTCTGATGTATTTCAGTTAGTATAATCATCTCTAGGTCCTCCATGTTGCAGCAGATGGCATGATTTCATTCTTTTTAGGGCTGAGTCATATTCCACGTACATATGTACTGCATCGCCTTTATCCATTCATCTGTGGATGGATATCTAGGTTGCTTCTATGTCTTGCTATTGTGAATAGTGCTGCTGTGAACACTGGGGTGCATGTATCTTTTCCAGTTATGGTTTCTCCAGATATGCGCCCAGGAATGGGATTGCAGGATCATATGGTGGCTCTATTTTTAGTTTTTAAAGGAACCTCCACACTGCTATCCATAGCGGCTGAATCTCCTCAAGTCTTACTGTTTCGTTTTTAACAAACGTTAACTCTTAGAAATATTGAAGATTTAAAGATAAACTATGAAGACAGTGAGAAGAATCCCCATGTGCCTCTCACCTAGTTTCCACTGTCATTAAGACCTTAGGTTTGCAGGGCACATTGGTCACAGTTTATGAATGAGTATTTATGTACTGTTACTACATTCCAAGGTCCTAATGTCTTTTTCCCTGTTCCAGGATCTCCACGGAGGTCACATCGCAGTTAGTCCTCAGGGTGCCCGCTGGTGTCTGGTGGTTTCTCAGACAGCCCTTATTTCTGCTGATCTGGACACTCTGAGGGCCACAGATCAGGCATTTTGTGGTCTGTCTCGCTTTTGGGATCTTCTGATGTCTCTCTCAAGATTAGACCAGGGCTGTGGTTTTGGGGAGGAAGACCACAGACATAAAATGCCTTTCCCACCACATCATATACGAGCAAGGGCAGCAGTGTCAACATGATTGACGACCACTGGTGGTGACCGAGGTCACCTGGCCGAGGGCGTGCGTGTCATTCTCTCCCCTCCGCTCTCTGAACTCCTGGGAAGGAAGTGAGCTTCTTTTTTCTGTCAGTTAGATTGATCTGTGGGAGCCGAGTGAGGACAGGACTCCTGTGGGGCCACGCCGGGCTTTCTCTCAGATATCTCCTGGGATGACCTCGTGTCTTTGCTTTCTATGTGGTGACCACATCCCAGAAGAGCCTTGCATTTCTGCTGTGGGAGCAAGTGGTCCCTGATTCCCCCCAAATGCTGTTTTCAGTGCTACGAGTTCATTATCTCTCCTCTCTGTGTGTCTTAACAATTCCCTTTAGGATGACACCCAACAGGGTTCTGTGGACAGTGGTGTGAATGTCGCCCCCTGCAGGTGTGCGGCGGCGTGAACCGCAAGGTGGAGGTCTGTGTTCTCGAGCAGCGGTCCCCAACCTGTTTGGCGCCAGGGACCAGTTTCGTGGGAGACAATTTTTCCATGGATGGTGGGGTGGGGGTGGTTTGGGGATGATTCAAATGCATTACGCTTTTTATTAACTTTATTTCTATTCTTATTACACCGGCTCCACTTCAGATCACCAGGTATTAGATCCCGGAGGCTGGGGCCCCCTGTGGACCTGAAGGAAACCACATGGGTCCCTGTAGTCTCTGGGATCAAGGCAAGTGCCCACTCCTGCCCTTGCATTATCGTGGGCTCTGGGAGAGCAGACAGAGCTGGTCTGCCGCACCTTGGTCTGTGCAGGATGAGGGCAGAGTGGGGGGCAGGGTGGTGGGGAGTCCGGAGGCCAGGAGGGAGGAGTGGTGAGGGAGGACTGGAATCTGAGTGAGTCACCTGGTACTTGACTAAAAGCCAGGAGGATAGGAAAGTCAGGGCGTGTCAGAAGTAGATATTTTCAAAGAACTGAGTAGACAGGAGTGTAAAACCTTAGAAAACAGAGGCTTTACAGACTGGACAACGCTGACAACTAGCATTTACTGAATGCTTGTTCTGATGCAGCTTAACCTGGTGGTGCTCACACCTTGGTGTGCATCAGAGCCCCTAGATGCCTTCTGATGTAGTGGGTCTGGGTACGGCTGGGTATTTGCATTTCCAGTTGCTGCCAGGTGATGCAGACGGTGCACAGAACTTTGAGGACTATCGACTGAACTAATTTACTTTGGACAAGTACCTAGCAGGGTCCCATGTTACACATAAGGCAATGAACCAAGAGATCAAATCAGTGGCTACCCTACAACTCTCCAGTGGTAAGGCTGGATTTGAACCCAGGCCCTTGCACTCTGGTTCTGGATTTTAAATGCTACCCCACACAGTGTCCTATACACTTAGCTCCACCAGAGAAATCATATCCACCCACGACAGCATCCTTCCATCTAACATAGTTTTAAAGACATCTTCGCCAAGAGGCAGCAAATGTTTGAGAGTTAGTGAAACAAGCTAAGTATATTGGCAAGATCTTGATTAAACACGAAACAAAACAAAACCAGTCATTGTAAGCACTGTCTTTCAAAGCAATTAAGTTAGATTCTAAAGAAGGTAGAAGTTAACATAATGGGTGGGTAAACCTTATAAAACCTGTAAATCTTTCTGGAATTTCAAGGTTTAACCCTGAATGTGGATTACTGTTTGTACTGAATCGAAAATCTTTTTAAATCTATTTACAGTGTTCTCTTCTGGCTTCCTGCTAGGCTGAGCTGGTCAAAACATGTTATATAAACACGACGGAAACCATTTCCAAGTTAAATTTAGTTATTACGAGCCTACAATTTGAGGCCGAGTGGGCAGATGGAACACACGTCAGGTCTATTGATGGTCGCAGTTACTCACCTCAGTAAGATCCCATACCCCCTCCACGGCTGCCGTTGTTTTCAAGACCTTAAAACCAGAGTAAAGACAACATTAATCCATAGTCAAGTTGGTTCAGAAAATGAAGCGAAAAAAATGTATTCAGGTCAGAATGTCTAAAATTACGCGGATCTTCGGAAAATCCTCTACAAGCCCCAGCTTACAGTCTTGTCAGGGGAAGAGGAGCGGGGAGGGGGTGGACGGACATGCAGTCATGGGCTCAGGATGCCCCTGTCCCTCTGGAGTTCTTCCTCAGCATCAGCAACAGCTGACGAGAGAAGGGGATAAACATCCCCACACACCTAGACGCCTTCTCCACGCCACAGGACTGGGAGAGCTCTCCTACCCATGGGGCTCAGGGCCAGGGGAGTGGTGGTCAGGAAGCTGTCAATCCCGCAAGATAACCCTCTTTTTGGGGGTGGGGGTTCCGCCCCTTGTAGGAGGTCCAGTCTCCGCAACACCCCTGGCCTCCACCTCCACTCAAGATAACGAAAAACATCTCTAGACGCTGAGTGTGCCCTGAGCGGTGCTCCACCTGAGAACCCCCGAGCTGTCCCTCCGCCCTCTTCTGCGTGAGATCATCGCTACTAAGGGCGAGGTGATTTTACACAGTTTGGATGTCATGTTGACGGAATCCCTTAGTTTTTCTCTCTAGAGGAAACAACTTTAAGTCAAAAGAGGCACCTTCGCGTACCTGCAGGCCCTCATCTTTAGAGCTGGAAGGACTGCTCGAGACCCCTACTCCAGACTCACATTTTGGATTCGCCTCGTGAAAGCGTATGGCCCAGTCCTGTAAGAGGATGGATAGAAAACAATGGTTTGAATGTGTCTGAAAAGGGAGATAATGAATGAAGATGAGAGCTCACTCTTTCTGGTGCCCCGAGAAAAGCTACCCTGTGTCGATGCAGATGAGCCCCAGTAGGAGCTCCAGGAGCCTTGAGCTGGTTTCAATTCACTCGGAACTTTGTGATTGGTTGTTTCCTGTGAGTAAACATGGAAGTTAGCCTTTCATGAAGCAGTTTAGTAAATCATCAGATCAGTAACATTTTGAAGTCATGGAACTGAGCCAAAGACAATAGAGGGAGGGAAAAAAAAGAGTATGATGAGAGATTTCAGTGATGCACAGAGTTCCTTAGAGAGGCTTTCTGTTTGGGAGAGGAATACAAGCCAGAAAAAAGGGGAACTATCGGTGGACATTCTGTTCAGTCACAGGAAAGACACTCGTGTGCTCCGTGATGTGTCTATTATTCGGCACTTTAAACAAATCCAATGTTAATCAGCACTTAGCAAGAGATAAATTGCGTGTTTCAACAAGCAACCAGGAAACATGGCCCCAGGCTTGCTCCCGCAGGAGTGCCGCTGGGCGCTGGGGTTCTGTGCTCTGCAGAGGACTCGCTGTTGTAAGCAGAAGAAACTGCTGTGGTCTAACTCTGTCCCCAACCTGGGGGTTTTCAGGTCTTTATGTGGAAATAAGTTCTTTTAGGTATACTGTATGGTCCTCACATTTTAAAGGATTCTATTATATGCAGCCCCTTCATGGGACACAGCCTTATCATGGGGAGGGGGCTTGGGTAACTCAATGAAGCTATGAGCCATGCTGTGCAGGGTTACCCAGGACATGTATGAATGTGAGAGCTGGACCATAAAGAAGGCTAAAGACCAAAGAATTGATGTTTTCCAACTGCGGTGCTGGAGATGACTCTTGAAAGTCCCTTGGACTGCAAGACTGAACCAGTCAATCCTAAAGGAAATAAACCCTGAATATTCACTGGAAGGACTGATGCTAAAACTTAAGCTCCAATACTTTGGCCACCTGATGTGAAGAGACGACTCATTGGAAAAGACATTGATGCTGGGAAAGATTAAGGGCAGAAGGAGAAGGGGTGACAGGATGAGATGGTTGGATGGCATCACTGACTCAATGTGCATGAATTTGAGCAAACTCTGGGAGATGGTGAAGGACAGGGAAGCCTGACATGCTGTAGTTCATAGGTCAAAGGGCACTGATTCCATTCATGAGGGCCCCACCTTCATGACCTCACCACCCTCCAAAGGCCCATGTCTTAATAACACCACCCTGGGGATTAGGATTTCAGCACTGGAATTGGGACACAGTTATGCTACCACAGGCATTTTAAGGGGAACATGGTACAAAGAGAGGTGTGTAAAATCTCAAGGTTGTGATCCACGAGCGAACTTTACCAGCTTCTCCGTGACCTTCTCACCCACACCTCCCTGGAGCCGGTTGAAGGCAGAGTGGCCTTTGCTCTGAAGGGACACACTGGTGCAGGCGAAGGTGAGAAGTGGGGTCTGAAGGCAGAGAAAGCGGGTTTTCTCGTAAGCCTGCGAGAACCCCTGTTGACGAGGAACAGTGTGCCATGCCCATGGCCCTCGCCCAGCTTCTTGCCAGGGGCAGAATCACCCAAAAGGAGACAGACGTGTCTGGGCCACCCCAACCGGTCCTCTGCCACCAGCAGCACTACCTGGGGAACGATGTCTTATACACAGAGGCCTTGACGCTGAATGCACTTCCGTCTGCATTCTGTCCAGTGCATCTACCCTGATTTAGTGTGTATTTAAATTGACTTCACTGTGCTCCTAGATACTTCTTGCATGTGTGTGGCATTTTAATTCCATTATTCTCTCTTGGCAGAATGGTCCTAGTGATTGCCCATGACAGGTAGTCTTTAACATCCCAAGGATGGCAAAAATGGGCACAAACGTCAAATAATCATAACATGTCTTTAAACAAAATGCTTACAAAATAAACAAATTCCAACATCAAAGCAGTGGGATGATGAAACAGTAAATGAAACGAAGTATGCCCGAGGAGAGAACTTCAGAGCCATAAGCTGCACTTAGCTTTCATGAAAATGAGAATGATTACCAAGGGCCTGTGTGAACTGCTTCGCACTGTTTTGGCAACATTACTGAGTTTCAATGCACCGCTACTAAATCACCTCTGCTTCTTTTGAGTGAAGCAAAACCGCTCTGCACCATGCTGAACAATTCTGAAGTAACTTTCCAGAAAGGCTCAGTGAAATAAGATATGTTTACTGGAGCTTTCCAACAAGATACGTCATACCCTTTAAATAGCCCCGACTTGGAAATGGAAGGATGAATGTCTGTTGAGAGATGGAGAATGTGGTCCTAAACTTCCCACTGGATCTGTGGGTTCAACCTCGGTTTTCTCCGTGGTTTGCAGTTAATGTACTAAAGAGAAAAACATTTCAGTTTTAAAATTTTTTCATTAGGTGGAAGCTCTTTATTAAACACCTACACACACACACACACACTGCGCCTCTAAGTACTTGATTTTGTGCTGCACTCAGCTAAGTCCAGGAGCCCTCCTGGATGAGGTTCTACTCTTGTAACATTTATTTCCATTTTGTAGAAGGATAACCAAGTCCTAGAAGAGACAATGATCTAGTCGATCAGCTTACCCTGAGGGGAGAACTGACTCACCTCCTCAGGCAGGTCCTGCTCAGAGCCTTTCTCTGCTGGGTAGCAGCTGGGCCCCAGCCTGCACTGTATCCCCAGTCTCCTGGGACTCTCTCTTGGCTTCCCCGCAGGCTGCGGTCAAAACAAAGTCACTGCAGGCTTTGAAAGGATCTCCCTGGGCCACGTAGAACTTCAAAAGACACTCCAGATAGCAAGGCCTTAATGGATGCTAATGGGTCTGACCTTAGCTGATTAAATCCAGTCTAGGCCACCTGGCCCCAAAGGTATTACAGGAAGGCTTTCAAGGAGACATCATTCCATTATTCTCTCTTGGCAGAATGGTCCTAGTGATTGCCCATGACAGGTAGTCTTTAACATCCCAAGGATGGCAAAAATGGGCACAAACGTCAAATAATCATAACATGTCTTTAAACAAAATGCTTACAAAATAAACAAATTCCAACATCAAAGCAGTGGGATGATGAAACAGTAAATGAAACGAAGTATGCCCGAGGAGAGAACTTCAGAGCCATAAGCTGCACTTAGCTTTCATGAAAATGAGAATGATTACCAAGGGCCTGTGTGAACTGCTTCGCACTGTTTTGGCAACATTACTGAGTTTCAATGCACCGCTACTAAATCACCTCTGCTTCTTTTGAGTGAAGCAAAACCGCTCTGCACCATGCTGAACAATTCTGAAGTAACTTTCCAGAAAGGCTCAGTGAAATAAGATATGTTTACTGGAGCTTTCCAACAAGATACGTCATACCCTTTAAATAGCCCCGACTTGGAAATGGAAGGATGAATGTCTGTTGAGAGATGGAGAATGTGGTCCTAAACTTCCCACTGGATCTGTGGGTTCAACCTCGGTTTTCTCCGTGGTTTGCAGTTAATGTACTAAAGAGAAAAACATTTCAGTTTTAAAATTTTTTCATTAGGTGGAAGCTCTTTATTAAACACCTACACACACACACACACACGCGCGCGCGCGCTCTCTAAGTACTTGATTTTGTGCTGCACTCAGCTAAGTCCAGGAGCCCTCCTGGATGAGGTTCTACTCTTGTAACATTTATTTCCATTTTGTAGAAGGATAACCAAGTCCTAGAAGAGACAATGATCTAGTCGATCAGCTTACCCTGAGGGGAGAACTGACTCACCTCCTCAGGCAGGTCCTGCTCAGAGCCTTTCTCTGCTGGGTAGCAGCTGGGCCCCAGCCTGCACTGTATCCCCAGTCTCCTGGGACTCTCTCTTGGCTTCCCCGCAGGCTGCGGTCAAAACAAAGTCACTGCAGGCTTTGAAAGGATCTCCCTGGGCCACGTAGAACTTCAAAAGACACTCCAGATAGCAAGGCCTTAATGGATGCTAATGGGTCTGACCTTAGCTGATTAAATCCAGTCTAGGCCACCTGGCCCCCAAAGGTATTACAGGAAGGCTTTCAAGGAGACAATCACTTCCATTTTCCCCACCAGAGCCTTCTCCGAGCCTTCTGTAAAAGAGAACATGGAGCTCCCTGTGCTGTCTGAGCAAGCAAGTGCCTGGTGCCTCTAAGGCGGGCTTGCCTGTAGGCGGCCCTTCTCCCTGGTCAGAAAGTCGAGAGAGAGCCAGGCAGCGTGACTTGCCATGCATGTGTTGTGCCCTTGTGTCTTCAACACTAGACCCGCCGCCAAGCCTGAATGTTGCATCTGTCCTGTCCTGACAGTGGATGAGGGTGAAAGAGGAGAGTGAAACAACTGGCCTGAAACTCAACATGCAGAAAACTAAGATCATGGCCTCCAGTCTCATCATTTCATGGCAAACAGAAAGAGAAAAAGTGGAAGCAGTGACAAACTTTGTTTTCTTGGGCTCCAAATCACTGTGGACGGTGACTGCATCCATGAGATTAAAAGATGCTTACTCGTTGGAAGTAAAGCTATGACAAACCTAGACAGCATATTAAATAGCACAGACATCACTCTACTGACAAAAGTCCATATAGTCAAAGCTGTGGTTTTTCTAGTAGTCATGTATGGATGTGGGAGCTGGATGATAAAGAAAGTTGAGTGCCAAAGAATTGATGCCTTTGAACTGTGGTGCTGGAGAAGGCCCTTGGGTCCTTTGGACTGCAAGGAGATCAAACCAGTCAATTCTAAAGAAATCAAGCCTGAATATTCATTGGAAGGACTGACGATGAAGCTGAAGCTCCAATCCTTTGGCCACCTGATGCAAAGAGCCAACTAATTTGAAAAGATCTTGATGCTGGCAAAGATCGAGTGCATGAGGAGAAGGCAACAACAGAGCAGACGGTCAGATAGCATCACCGACTCAATGGACATATATTTGAGCAAACTCCGGGAGACAGTGAAGGTCAGGGAAGCGTGCCCTGCTGCAGTCCTTCGGGTTGCAAAGAATCAGACATGACTAAGCAACTGAACAATACAAGTTCTGACACCCGCTAACCACTTCGCACCATTTCAGCAGGCACCCTGTCCTCCTTACTCTTGCCTGGATGTTGGCAACAGGCTGCCTCCAGGGATGAGATCTGTCTAACCCACAGAGCTGGCTGTCACACTTTTATTTTCTAAGCCAGAGTTAGCTGATGGGGTTTAATATGTACACGTGTGTCTGCTTCTGGCTTTCCCTCAGAATGCAGGAGATTTTGATCTGCTGAGCCAGCATCCCCTGGCTGCTGAGGATTCTGGCCCTAAGAGGATGCGGTGGTCCTACCCACCCCATCTCAGCAGCTCTATCTCCATGGCAACTTTAAGCGTTTTGCGGCCACTGTGTTTGGGTTTTTCTTCCCTCGTTTGTCCCTCTGTTATGATGCCAGTGACAAAAAATCTCTTCTGTTGGCTCATCCAAGATAGTGCTCCACTCTCCAGCTGCTTCTCCTTCTGATTCTCACTGCTTTCCCCAATTTCTCTTACTTATGTGTCCCTCCCCTAGGTTGGAGATCTACCCCTGGTCTTCTCTTTCCCCTCTTTTCACCCACCCTGGGAACCTTGTACATTCCATGATTTAACTTAGGAACACTCTGAAGACAATGTTTCTATCCCGTTGTCAATCAGCCAAATACAGTTGAATATAAGTGCAAAGATGAACACATGCTGTTTATCTTAAGGAGCTCAGCAGGTTATAGGTATAAACCAGTACAGTGCAGCATCCACAAAGGAGCTACGTTCTGAGGACCGAGTGGAGTCACCCAGGAATAACCGCTGAGGGTAGGTCTTCTGTTTCTCCTGAGTTTGGGAAAGCATTTGAAACTGCTTGCCTGGACCTCTGCTTGGGTATTCCACTGTGACCACTTTAAACCAATTCCCATCTGATCTCTCCCTAACCACCTACCACACACATCTCTCTCTTCCAGGGGTTCTTTCTTTACCAGTTTCCAGCACCCCTTTCTCCTGACCATTTAACCTTAGCGATGTCAGCCTTGAGGTTTCTCTGGAAACCCGCCCCTGCCAAATTCTGAGATCGTCCCTCTAAATGTCTTTTTAATCCACTCTGTCCTGGTTTAGGTCATTGCCATGTTCTCTGAGCCTTTGATGACATCGGCAGCCCTGCCTGGCCTCCGACTTCTGCTCGGGCTGTCCAACCTGCCCGGAGCCTGGCTCAGGTGTAACTGTGCATTCAGGACCTTCCTGGTCTCCCTGCATGTGTTAACAAAGTTAATCCTCGCTGGAGCCCCACTGGGGGGACCAGCTCTCATTCACCTGTAACTGGCCCAAGCGGACACACCCAGCGGGTGAGAGCCTGGGATTCCAGCCAACCTGCAGGCCCACCCACCGCTTAGCATGCTGTGCAGTCTGAAGTCACTACTGCTGAGAAGGCAACCGGACTCCCCTCTGTGACCAAGTCCTGAAGGAATTCTGAGAGCCCTGGAGGGTCTCGACACCTGGGCTTACAACCTGCTCATCCATTTCCTTCTTGCGGGGAGCTGAGTCCTGAGGACTCAGTGTTAGTTAACACATGTGACGTGCCGGTGACGGGCCTGGCACTTGGGGAAGGCACGGCTGGGTCCTGCCAGCACACCCAGAGCTTGTCTAGTCCTGAGTATTCGTCTCCAGATACCTCCGGAATCCACACAGACCCCTCTTCAGTTCAGTGCTGCCAATACCCTTGCCCTCTTCCCTTGCCAACTGTAGCTGCAGCACACGTGAATTGCCAGTCCCTTCCTCGTGGCTTTGACCATTCTGCACCCCCAGCTGAAGGGTCCTCTGTTCATCTGGCTGTTCTGAACTGCTTACTGGACCTTTAAACCAGTACAGTGCAGCATCCACAAAGGAGCTACGTTCTGAGGACCGAGTGGAGTCACCCAGGAATAACCGCTGAGGGTAGGTCTTCTGTTTCTCCTGAGTTTGGGAAAGCATTTGAAACTGCTTGCCTGGACCTCTGCTTGGGTATTCCACTGTGACCACTTTAAACCAATTCCCATCTGATCTCTCCCTAACCACCTACCACACACATCTCTCTCTTCCAGGGGTTCTTTCTTTACCAGTTTCCAGCACCCCTTTCTCCTGACCATTTAACCTTAGCGATGTCAGCCTTGAGGTTTCTCTGGAAACCCGCCCCTGCCAAATTCTGAGATCGTCCCTCTAAATGTCTTTTTAATCCACTCTGTCCTGGTTTAGGTCATTGCCATGTTCTCTGAGCCTTTGATGACATCGGCAGCCCTGCCTGGCCTCCGACTTCTGCTCGGGCTGTCCAACCTGCCCGGAGCCTGGCTCAGGTGTAACTGTGCATTCAGGACCTTCCTGGTCTCCCTGCATGTGTTAACAAAGTTAATCCTCGCTGGAGCCCCACTGGGGGGACCAGCTCTCATTCACCTGTAACTGGCCCAAGCGGACACACCCAGCGGGTGAGAGCCTGGGATTCCAGCCAACCTGCAGGCCCACCCACCGCTTAGCATGCTGTGCAGTCTGAAGTCACTACTGCTGAGAAGGCAACCGGACTCCCCTCTGTGACCAAGTCCTGAAGGAATTCTGAGAGCCCTGGAGGGTCTCGACACCTGGGCTTACAACCTGCTCATCCATTTCCTTCTTGCGGGGAGCTGAGTCCTGAGGACTCAGTGTTAGTTAACACATGTGACGTGCCGGTGACGGGCCTGGCACTTGGGGAAGGCACGGCTGGGTCCTGCCAGCACACCCAGAGCTTGTCTAGTCCTGAGTATTCGTCTCCAGATACCTCCGGAATCCACACAGACCCCCCTCTTCAGTTCAGTGCTGCCAATACCCTTGCCCTCTTCCCTTGCCAACTGTAGCTGCAGCACACGTGAATTGCCAGTCCCTTCCTCGTGGCTTTGACCATTCTGCACCCCCAGCTGAAGGGTCCCCTCTGTTCATCTGGCTGTTCTGAACGCTGTTATCCTCAGATGCACAGCCCCCCAACATGGCCCCTTTCTGATCCTCAGCTTGCCCTCAACCAGAAAGACATCTCCCTCATCTGCATTTTTGGACCCCTTTCTTTATGCCTCTGAGGTAGTCTCACCTTGTTCTGCTGCTTAGAGGAAGTGTGTGTCCCCTAATCTGGTCCTTTTCAAGGCAATAAACTCTGAGGGCAGAGAGCATTACTTTTTCTTTCCTGGAGGTCAACTCAGTGACTTGTATTTGACTTACATTTAATAAATATTTATTGAATAATAATGGCTATTTATTTATTTATTGAATAATATGGCTAATACAATAAGGGAGAGGTAGTCTCTGCTGTCACCTGGACTGCTCATTTGATAAACTTAAAGCAAAAGTTTAGTACAAAAACTTGGCACAAGTAGAATGTCCCTGGTGGATCAGTGGATAAGAACTCACCTATCAATGCAGGGGACACGGGTTCGATCCCTGGTCTAGGAAGATCCCACATGCCTCGGAGCAACAAAGCTGGTGCACCACAACTACTGAGTCTGCACTCTAGAGCCTGGGACTGCAGTTACTGAGCCCACACCCCCTAGAGCCTGTGCTCCACAACAAGAGAAGCCTCCGAACTGCAACAAGAGAAAAGCCCACACTGTGACAAAGGCCTAGCACAACCAAAAATAAACAAATAAAATTTAAAACTTTGGCACAAGTAGAATCAGCAAGAGAAAGGGTAAAAGATTTGTCAAACATCCACATTCTTAATACCAGAACATATTGTGATCAAAATGTTTTAAGGTCAGACATCTGCAAATATAAAGAGAGTTAAGGGATAACGTGACTCCATATAAAATATGCCATAACACAAACTTATAGATTATGTAGAAAACCTAGAAATAAAAACTGCATTCACGGAGCATATAAAGTTCTAGGGTTAGGATTAGGGGTGAATCTGAGCTGCTGTACGTCCTTGTGAAAGACAAGTGCACACAAACACAGCCATAACTGAATAAAGCAGGGTTTCTCTAAGAGCCTGGGAACCCTGCGATCTGGACACCAGACTGTTCAGGTCCCCCAAGCAAGCAGTTCCTGCAAAGACTCCAAGGTAAGAGCGGAGGAAGGGAGGAGGCAGTTCAGCACATTGCCATTGCAGAGCCTACACACTGGAGCCTGGAATGCAGGTGCAGATAAGGGAAGAGAGCTGCGGGGGGAGTGAGCCTCAGCTTTGAAGCTGAAGGGGCTGGTCTTGGATGTGGTCCAGGTGGCGGTGAGATCCTGCAAGGCCTGTGTAGGTCACCCGAGGATATCTCTGACTATCATACAAGAGTCCGGAATGAGGGGAAACTTGTCTCCTCTCCTGCTTGATTGATGCTGGGCACTTGGCACTCTGTTGAGAGGAAACAGATTATTCTCAGGCAGCCAGCATCTCAATGACACAGGGTGGAATGGCCAGTCTTCCTAGCGATTCAAAACTGGAATGCATTTTAAAGGCAGCCGTGTGTGTTTCTGGGTGGCGGACCTTCTGTGACCGGCATCCCTGCGACAGTGGGCCCTCAGCAGCTGAGAAGGACCACCGCATTTCATGTTCTGTTCAACCTGTGCCCTTGCTAGGATCTGGAAACTAGAGTCTGTCACCCAAGGTTGAATTAGCATTTCTTGTCTGCACTCTAGAGCCTGGGACTGCAGTTACTGAGCCCACACCCCCTAGAGCCTGTGCTCCACAACAAGAGAAGCCTCCGAACTGCAACAAGAGAAAAGCCCACACTGTGACAAAGGCCTAGCACAACCAAAAATAAACAAATAAAATTTAAAACTTTGGCACAAGTAGAATCAGCAAGAGAAAGGGTAAAAGATTTGTCAAACATCCACATTCTTAATACCAGAACATATTGTGATCAAAATGTTTTAAGGTCAGACATCTGCAAATATAAAGAGAGTTAAGGGATAACGTGACTCCATATAAAATATGCCATAACACAAACTTATAGATTATGTAGAAAACCTAGAAATAAAAACTGCATTCACGGAGCATATAAAGTTCTAGGGTTAGGATTAGGGGTGAATCTGAGCTGCTGTACGTCCTTGTGAAAGACAAGTGCACACAAACACAGCCATAACTGAATAAAGCAGGGTTTCTCTAAGAGCCTGGGAACCCTGCGATCTGGACACCAGACTGTTCAGGTCCCCCAAGCAAGCAGTTCCTGCAAAGACTCCAAGGTAAGAGCGGAGGAAGGGAGGAGGCAGTTCAGCACATTGCCATTGCAGAGCCTACACACTGGAGCCTGGAATGCAGGTGCAGATAAGGGAAGAGAGCTGCGGGGGGAGTGAGCCTCAGCTTTGAAGCTGAAGGGGCTGGTCTTGGATGTGGTCCAGGTGGCGGTGAGATCCTGCAAGGCCTGTGTAGGTCACCCGAGGATATCTCTGACTATCATACAAGAGTCCGGAATGAGGGGAAACTTGTCTCCTCTCCTGCTTGATTGATGCTGGGCACTTGGCACTCTGTTGAGAGGAAACAGATTATTCTCAGGCAGCCAGCATCTCAATGACACAGGGTGGAATGGCCAGTCTTCCTAGCGATTCAAAACTGGAATGCATTTTAAAGGCAGCCGTGTGTGTTTCTGGGTGGCGGACCTTCTGTGACCGGCATCCCTGCGACAGTGGGCCCTCAGCAGCTGAGAAGGACCACCGCATTTCATGTTCTGTTCAACCTGTGCCCTTGCTAGGATCTGGAAACTAGAGTCTGTCACCCAAGGTTGAATTAGCATTTCTGGATCAGGATATGCACAGAAACTCATTGGGAGACCCAACTGGATTCTGGACTTGAGTCCTGGAATGGTCTCCTAGTGGCTGTTTTACGGAAGTTTGTGAAAATCAGCAACACACTGCCTAGCACAGCGAAGAGGAATTAAATTTGGGTCTAGTTTATTCTTTTTTTCTGCTGGTGCCTACAACTTGTTAATCCTTCCCCTGTGCTATCTCTTGTCATGTGGCCAAAATAAGTGAATAAAGAAATAATTTGAGGCATGGAAGAGTGAAGGAATTTGAAGAGATCATATAAGAAATAATCAAGCAGATCTGACACTATTCAAAGTGATCATTTTAGCCTATAAATGTTTTACATTCCTAACTGGCTTTGTTTGTTCACAGTACGTCCCATGGTTCATGATTTTGGCCAACAGGTCGTAACAACCAATGCTTTGAACCAGTCTTGATTGTGTAGACTCTCATCTCTGATGGGAAGCAGAGGGGAGGTGGGTAAACAGATACAGAAGCTCAGGGGACAGAGTCCACTGGAACCAGAGACCCTGATGGCATCCTGGACACCCCCAGGTGAGGAGAGAAGGAATCCCAAACTACCTGCCTCTCTCAGGAATGGCTCATGGTCTCACGCTGGCCTGGCACCAAGAAATGGGGAAAGCGGAGGACGGGAGAGGAGAGGTGACCAGTACAAAACTTATCATGATGACCCCACAGAACAACTCCAGGTCCATCCAAAGGCGTGGAGCCGGCAGGGTGCTGGGGCAAAGGGTTATGATGGAGGCAGCACCTGCCGACCATGATGTCAGGGGCTCCGCCATCACCTCTTCAGGAAGCAAGGTCCAAGTGTTCCTTAGCATCTGACCATCTCTACAATATGGTTTTTGCACCACCTGCTGGCAAAAAATAGTGATTTGCACCTTTCACGGAAGGAAGGTATATATTTATCTAAACTCCCAGTGAGCAAGACTCTGGGTAGATCAAAATCAACACTGTTTATTGCAAACATGTAGCGAGCACTGAGGAACCACATCCAACTACTTGTCACCACCTTGTTAACAAGTTATAAATTGTGCCAGGTGATACACACAGGTGTTTTCTTTCTGAAAGTGTCATCATAATATGAGCTTATTCTGGATTAAGTTAGTGGGTAAGGAGGCGTTATTTCCAGTGAGTAAGAAGAACAGTCTACCTAGGACACCTAACATACAGGTTAATCATTTTTTTGAAAACATGTCCAGGCTGCCCCCATTTAAAAATGCTGAAGCAACATAATTTACATATTCATTTATTGCCAAGGAACCATGTAGATTTTTGTGATTGAGCAACATTTCAAGAACAATCCAAGAATCTCATGTTCCACATTGAGCTTTGAAGTGGCTTTGCTGGGTAAGGCTTTGGGAACCGTATTGAGAATTTTCGTTGTGCCACTTGAGAAGGAATTTGGCTTTTCTCTCTTTTAATTGTCTTCTCTTTGGGGATGAGACATCTGGGCTAAATTAATAGGGGATCAACAGGCAGAAGCCTTCACCATAACTGTTTCAGATCAGCTCTACCCCCGCTGACACTGTCCAGCTGGAAACCTGGGCCGGCGACGGGGGTATCATCAGAGCTGCAGGAGCACATGGCGTTCAGAACCCAAGCCCCTCCATTCTGTCTCCTTACTTTATGAGAAGTGGTTGATGAGCAGATGCAGGGAGCTCAAATTCTTTTTTGTAGAAGGATACCCATTCCATTTCCTATTAATTGCACTGAATAATTGGAACAAACTTCTCTGTTCCCTTCATTTATTTTTGAGAACTTGTTTTAATTTTGATTAAGCATCTCAAAGCTCCTTCATCTTGTCCTTGGTCTCTCCTTCACCCATTCCATCCATTCCGTCCCATCTCGATCCTCTTCAACTCAGCATTTATTGAGTAGTCACCATCTGAAGGGTCTGTATTTAGAAGAGACTCAGAGAGACATAGAAGATGAGGTTCCCGTCCTCACAGAACTGCTCACTTGCTTTGGGACAGAAGACGTGCCCACATCTCCCTGGTCCACAATCTCAGCCCCTGAAACACCGAGGAGAGGTGGATGACTTCGGCTAAGTGAGTTAGAAACAGACTTAGAAAAAAATCACACAGAAATACTTAAAAGGAAATCTGTCCCTCAAATCCTTGTGTTTTTCTTTTAACTGACTTCCTTTATCTGTTTTTTTTTTTTTTCCCCTAATGAAACTATCTTTCCCAGACTCTAATTCTTATCTGCTCATGTCACTGCTTTTCTTCTCCCAAGGCACAGACCCAGGAGGGTGGGCATTTTACAGACTCTGTTAAATTCTCTTTTTGTGGGTATAAAATATTTCCTTAGGCTTTTGGGGAAAAAAAAAATCCATGTTTTTAATCATCAAAAGCAGGAGCGGTTAATGATAAGCATTGGTCCAAACGCTGCTTCCCCCCAGGGAAGTAAACTCTCTAGTCTGTTTGTTATTTGAAAGGGGCATCTGGAAAATACTTTTGATCTAATATTGAAGGCTTCTCTGGCATAAGCTGTTCCACATGGAACCAAATGTGCAGAATGTGTCTGGGAGGCTATTTCAAAGAGGCAGGAATTGAATTCAGGCAGAAGCCTTCACCATAACTGTTTCAGATCAGCTCTACCCCCGCTGACACTGTCCAGCTGGAAACCTGGGCCGGCGACGGGGGTATCATCAGAGCTGCAGGAGCACATGGCGTTCAGAACCCAAGCCCCTCCATTCTGTCTCCTTACTTTATGAGAAGTGGTTGATGAGCAGATGCAGGGAGCTCAAATTCTTTTTTGTAGAAGGATACCCATTCCATTTCCTATTAATTGCACTGAATAATTGGAACAAACTTCTCTGTTCCCTTCATTTATTTTTGAGAACTTGTTTTAATTTTGATTAAGCATCTCAAAGCTCCTTCATCTTGTCCTTGGTCTCTCCTTCACCCATTCCATCCATTCCGTCCCATCTCGATCCTCTTCAACTCAGCATTTATTGAGTAGTCACCATCTGAAGGGTCTGTATTTAGAAGAGACTCAGAGAGACATAGAAGATGAGGTTCCCGTCCTCACAGAACTGCTCACTTGCTTTGGGACAGAAGACGTGTGCCCACATCTCCCTGGTCCACAATCTCAGCCCCTGAAACACCGAGGAGAGGTGGATGACTTCGGCTAAGTGAGTTAGAAACAGACTTAGAAAAAAATCACACAGAAATACTTAAAAGGAAATCTGTCCCTCAAATCCTTGTGTTTTTCTTTTAACTGACTTCCTTTATCTGTTTTTTTTTTTTTTCCCCTAATGAAACTATCTTTCCCAGACTCTAATTCTTATCTGCTCATGTCACTGCTTTTCTTCTCCCAAGGCACAGACCCAGGAGGGTGGGCATTTTACAGACTCTGTTAAATTCTCTTTTTGTGGGTATAAAATATTTCCTTAGGCTTTTGGGGAAAAAAAAAATCCATGTTTTTAATCATCAAAAGCAGGAGCGGTTAATGATAAGCATTGGTCCAAACGCTGCTTCCCCCCAGGGAAGTAAACTCTCTAGTCTGTTTGTTATTTGAAAGGGGCATCTGGAAAATACTTTTGATCTAATATTGAAGGCTTCTCTGGCATAAGCTGTTCCACATGGAACCAAATGTGCAGAATGTGTCTGGGAGGCTATTTCAAAGAGGCAGGAATTGAATTCAGGCTTGGTGGTAACATCAATGTCTTCCGGGCTCTCATAACCCTTTTGTTTCCCAAATAAATCCATGAAACAGCTGTGACTAACGGATCCTGAAGAGATGCCAGCATGGCATCAGCCGTGTTAAAGTAAAGGCACAAGGACCTTCCTTTGGAAATGATGCCGTGGTTTATAGCTTCAGATCTTGTTTAGACCAACTGAAGTTCCGTCATAAGTGAATGAAGTCATGCTTAGTGCCTTTTAAAACAAAGGAGCTAGTGTAAAAGGTGAGGCTATTTTGTAATAGCTTATACAAATCTGAACCATGCAAGATGGTGGGAAATCTCCGTAGTTTACTGACATAGAAGTTAAATAATTGTCAGGAATGTACTCTCTCTCAAATATATGTTATATTCCTAATCAATCAGAAATTCTCAGATCAAATAAAAGCTTGCTTGCTTAGCCACCTAGCTGTGTTCAACTCTTTGAGACCCACCGGACTGTTGCCCTCCAGGCTCTTCTGTTCATGGGATTCACCAGGCAAGAATACTGGAGTGGGTTGCCATTCCCTTCTCCAGGGGATCTTCCCAATCCAGGGATTGAACCCAAGTCTCCTGTGTCTCCTGCACTGGCAGGAGGATTCTTTACCTGCTGAGTCATTGAGGGAGCCCCAATAAAATCTTAAATGACTTCAAATGAATGAAAAAAATTACTTGAGGAAATACAAGATTTTTTATTTTTTAAATGTTTACATTCTGAGTAACTCATCATTAAAGAATAAATATACAGTCAGCTAATAGAGATAAGTCAGCCTAAGAAATAAGATTGTAAAATTGGGTGATTTCCTTTAAGAAAGCTAATATCCTTGTCTAATTACATTTTGAGATACAAGTTAGGTTCAGTTTTGTGAACTTATCCACCCATCTGGCTTTTTTTCCTTTTAAATGTGCTTCTTACCTGACAAAGGGCTGGTTGATCTTTTCATTTCAGCCATGGAACTGTCCCTCCTCTCTCCTCTGGAGAAGGGTTTGGACCGGTTGGCTTCTGGGAATGCATTCTTGCTGTGTCATTCTTAATTGCAGAAGAAACCTCGTGGAGCTGGGCACATAAAAATCAGATCAACTTAGCTTTAGTCCACTAACAGGGAAGCATGCTAGGATCTTCCTAACAGCTAGGATCCTGCCCATCCTGCTCCTTCATGGTAATCCATCCCCTCCAAGCTGGTCACAGCCCGGCCCTAGAGAATGCCCTGAGCCCTCCCTGACCACTCCATGTCGATTTAGCTTATCTTGTTTAGACCAACTGAAGTTCCGTCATAAGTGAATGAAGTCATGCTTAGTGCCTTTTAAAACAAAGGAGCTAGTGTAAAAGGTGAGGCTATTTTGTAATAGCTTATACAAATCTGAACCATGCAAGATGGTGGGAAATCTCCGTAGTTTACTGACATAGAAGTTAAATAATTGTCAGGAATGTACTCTCTCTCAAATATATGTTATATTCCTAATCAATCAGAAATTCTCAGATCAAATAAAAGCTTGCTTGCTTAGCCACCTAGCTGTGTTCAACTCTTTGAGACCCCCCGGACTGTTGCCCTCCAGGCTCTTCTGTTCATGGGATTCACCAGGCAAGAATACTGGAGTGGGTTGCCATTCCCTTCTCCAGGGGATCTTCCCAATCCAGGGATTGAACCCAAGTCTCCTGTGTCTCCTGCACTGGCAGGAGGATTCTTTACCTGCTGAGTCATTGAGGGAGCCCCAATAAAATCTTAAATGACTTCAAATGAATGAAAAAAATTACTTGAGGAAATACAAGATTTTTTATTTTTTAAATGTTTACATTCTGAGTAACTCATCATTAAAGAATAAATATACAGTCAGCTAATAGAGATAAGTCAGCCTAAGAAATAAGATTGTAAAATTGGGTGATTTCCTTTAAGAAAGCTAATATCCTTGTCTAATTACATTTTGAGATACAAGTTAGGTTCAGTTTTGTGAACTTATCCACCCATCTGGCTTTTTTTCCTTTTAAATGTGCTTCTTACCTGACAAAGGGCTGGTTGATCTTTTCATTTCAGCCATGGAACTGTCCCTCCTCTCTCCTCTGGAGAAGGGTTTGGACCGGTTGGCTTCTGGGAATGCATTCTTGCTGTGTCATTCTTAATTGCAGAAGAAACCTCGTGGAGCTGGGCACATAAAAAAATCAGATCAACTTAGCTTTAGTCCACTAACAGGGAAGCATGCTAGGATCTTCCTAACAGCTAGGATCCTGCCCATCCTGCTCCTTCATGGTAATCCATCCCCTCCAAGCTGGTCACAGCCCGGCCCTAGAGAATGCCCTGAGCCCTCCCTGACCACTCCTACAGCTTCTCTCACCCTCACTTCTGTGGGGGCTGCAGCCAGGTTCTCAATTCAAAAGATATGGGCTCCTTGTCTGACAATCTGAGGTTCGCAATACCAGAATTGCAATTTTTAATGATGAACATTTGACTTCTGGTATTTGTCATTTAAACCATAAAAATCTGCTTCAAAAAATATTTGTAGCACGTGGCCGCTATCACAGAGTTAACACATGTATAACTTTTTTGTTAGGGGAAAAAACAATCATCTGCCATTATTTAAACTGGAGACTACTTACTCAAAACTTTACACAGTATGATTTTTGTTTTGGACAGTCCTGAAGCACTAGGAAAGCTGGTTTAATCTCATTGCTGGAGCAGGAAAGCTCAAATGAACATTTTGCTTGCTTTCTGCATATATAACATCAACCAGAAACAATAACCACCCAAGGACAAGTCAACATGGAAAATAAACACATCCAGAGAGCCAATGATTAGTAGAGATATTGTTATAATAGCCTCTATAACTTAAAAAGAAAAAAGCTTTCAGGAAGGTACTAAGCCTTCATTTTCCAAATAGACTGTGTCATATATCAATGAATCAGAAAGTTCAAGGAAAGGTGTGCCTTTCTCAGGTACAGATCAAGACCAAGCACATTCATGGTGACTTTAGGTTAAATTATTTGAATTGATTGTGCTGATCTAATTCCTCCACATTACAGAAATGATTCATTTCTATTTTTCTTTGTATAGTACTATGTAAGCCTGGCAGGCCACAGTCCATCGAGTTGCAAAGAACTGGACACGACTGAAGCGACTTAGCATGCATGCACATGTAAACCTTATGTGTTGCTTTTCAAAGTCCCTGTTGTGAGAACTTATGAGAATCCTGTCAAAATGTAGCTCCAGTGTGAAAAGGGGCTGTGGTCCTCTACCAGGTGGTGGGATCTGGTTTTACATCAGGGCTCTGGTTACCCTGGTGCCATGTGTGGGGTTAATAAGCTTGGGTCATGGGTTTGATTGGAAGTGAACTCTGGCAAAGGATCAGAGCCCGGCCCTGGCTGGACATAAGGAAGGCAGAAGGGGATGGGAACCAGGGCTCCACAGCTGAGGGGTGTCGCAGAGCACCCCAGCAGTGGTTCA
Source organism: Tragulus kanchil (assembly GCA_022376925.1). Lineage (NCBI taxonomy): Eukaryota > Metazoa > Chordata > Mammalia > Artiodactyla > Tragulidae > Tragulus > Tragulus kanchil. Next base: position 55,326,339 of record JAIOJX010000003.1, on the reverse strand, counting down.
ACTCTTACCTTGGGATCCTGCTCCCACCTAGCATGTAGAAAACTGCAAAAGAGCACTGCTTCCCCAACCCCCGCCCAGGCCATGACAAAGAGTTGGATGATCTACCAAGCAAGACTCTTCTGGGGCCCATCCGGGAGCTGAATTACAAGGCCACTGAGTAAATGGAATTTCAAAGCGGGGCCAGCCCTTCAGACCATGAGAAGCATGAGAGGCAGCCCTGCATAGACACGTGAGAAAACCGACTCCCACGGCCCTTGGGGGCCGGCAGACCCCTCAGTCAGGAGCCCAGGTGGAAAGGGAGCTCCCAGCCTGGACGCAGGAACCTGGAGCGCCTCAGTGCTGGGGACAGAGGGGAGCAGCTGCCCCTGGGACTGGCCCAAAGCCCACCCACGGACCCTTTGCTCCTGGAGGGGTAAGAGTAGAACCAGCTGCCCTTGGGGAGGAACACAAAGCCCTCCTGGCCTCCAGGACACAAGCAACACCTGCTGGCTTCCCAGCAAGAGGAAGAAACTTAGGCTCCAACCCCTGGAGGAAGAACAGGATACCCTGAAATGATGGATCAGGTAACACAGCCCACGTCTCTACATTAAATAAATTAAAATAAATAATATCATCTTACTATTTTCTAAATTTGAGGCAGCTTCAAATAAAATAGAAATAAATAACAAGTTTCTGGAGAAGAGGATAGCAACCCACTGCAGTATCCTTGACGGGAGAATCCCATGGACAGAGGAGCCTGGCGGGCTACAGTCCACGAGGTCACAGAGAGTGACATGACTGAGCGACTAACACACACAAGCAATCACTTTAATAAACCCAAGTCAGGAGACACTCTGACTGGAAGGTCTGGTCTCATTACTGTTATTGAATACAGTATTTGGTCCTGACTTGTCAGCCAGGGCAAAATACCTGCTTAGTGGCCTAAACAATTCTGATTCTAATGTAGGACACTTAGAAACTCCTTAAAAGAGACAATATTTTCCTAGTGGCAAATCCTGAGGGGATCCTGTTAAATACAAGGGACTTTGGATGAAAAAAAACAGTATAGTTTATTCACTTATTGGATGAACGTGTTGTTCATCTGGTTAGACCTGGATTTGGGGATAAAAAGACATACTCTACTCCTTGTTGTTGTTACTATCGTTCAGTCACTCAGTTGTGTCTGACTCTCTGGGATTCCCCGAATGGCAGCACACCAGGCTCCCTGCCCTTCACAATCACCCAGTTTGTTCAAACTTATGGCCGAGACCCTGATACTGGGAAAGATCCGGGGCAGGAGGGAAAACCTTATAATAGGCTATTTTTCCCCGGGTAAACCAACTTTAGCCAGAGGTATTCAGAACCAGTTCACTGTCCTCAGAGGGAAGTGTCTAAAGAAACATAACTCTCGCCATTACCACTGTAAGTCAAGGCTTTTGAGGTTCATCCAGATAAAAGACACCATGACCATGTTCCACCCTACAGTTACCAGTCACCAGCTCGGGAACTTACTATTCATCTTGATACCTCATTTATCCATAGTATCTCAAGTTACCCAGCTAGTTGCTTCCTGTGCTCAGTCATGTTCAACTCTGTGGCCTATACCCTTCCAGACTCCTCTATCCATGGGATTTTTCTGGCAAGATTACTGGAGTGAGTTGTCGTCTTCTCCTCCTGGGGGTTGCTTTCCGTCTGAACTGTTAAAGATAATTTTTTGCATTAATCAGAATGCTCTGTCACTGCAAAGAGTGAGATTTCTCATGCGCCAACTATGAGATTCATTGTGGAAGCTGACGGTTATCGGCAGAGCTTCTGGAGTGCCTCTCAGGGGGAAAGTATCAGCAATCTAGCCTTCCACAGCTCATCTCACTTATTTTTAAGTCCAAGGAAAATTTCAGAAATTCTACTTGAGGTTTTTATTCATGCAGCTTTTGGCCAGTGGACTCATATGGCACTCGCTTTTGCTTCCTGGAGGATGGACGGTTTTAATTCAATAACATGAATGGAAACATCCAGGCGATCACTGTTATTGAATACAGTTTTTGACGTAGGTACCTGCTTAGTGGCCTAAACAATTCTGATTCTAATGTAGGACACTTAGAAACTCCTTAAAAGAGACAATATTTTCCTAGTGGCAAATCCTGAGGGGATCCTGTTAAATACAAGGGACTTTGGATGAAAAAAAACAGTATAGTTTATTCACTTATTGGATGAACGTGTTGTTCATCTGGTTAGACCTGGATTTGGGGATAAAAAGACATACTCTACTCCTTGTTGTTGTTACTATCGTTCAGTCACTCAGTTGTGTCTGACTCTCTGGGATTCCCCGAATGGCAGCACACCAGGCTCCCCTGCCCTTCACAATCACCCAGTTTGTTCAAACTTATGGCCGTAGACCCTGATACTGGGAAAGATCCGGGGCAGGAGGGAAAACCTTATAATAGGCTATTTTTCCCCGGGTAAACCAACTTTAGCCAGAGGTATTCAGAACCAGTTCACTGTCCTCAGAGGGAAGTGTCTAAAGAAACATAACTCTCGCCATTACCACTGTAAGTCAAGGCTTTTGAGGTTCATCCAGATAAAAGACACCATGACCATGTTCCACCCTACAGTTACCAGTCACCAGCTCGGGAACTTACTATTCATCTTGATACCTCATTTATCCATAGTATCTCAAGTTACCCAGCTAGTTGCTTCCTGTGCTCAGTCATGTTCAACTCTGTGGCCTATACCCTTCCAGACTCCTCTATCCATGGGATTTTTCTGGCAAGATTACTGGAGTGAGTTGTCGTCTTCTCCTCTTGGGGGTTGCTTTCCGTCTGAACTGTTAAAGATAATTTTTTGCATTAATCAGAATGCTCTGTCACTGCAAAGAGTGAGATTTCTCATGCGCCAACTATGAGATTCATTGTGGAAGCTGACGGTTATCGGCAGAGCTTCTGGAGTGCCTCTCAGGGGGAAAGTATCAGCAATCTAGCCTTCCACAGCTCATCTCACTTATTTTTAAGTCCAAGGAAAATTTCAGAAATTCTACTTGAGGTTTTTATTCATGCAGCTTTTGGCCAGTGGACTCATATGGCACTCGCTTTTGCTTCCTGGAGGATGAGACGGTTTTAATTCAATAACATGAATGGAAACATCCAGGCGATCACTGTGCATAAAATGAAGCAGAAAAGTTTATGTTATTTTTGTGTATGTGTGCTATTCATTTTTCAAAAGTAGTTTTTAATTCAGTTAAGAGAGGACTCAAGCCAATGTCTTAAAAACTGCTTTAGATATTATAGAAAGTATCAGTAGTTCTAAAAGATATTTGATCTTTTAAAATTAATTTAGTACTGTTTGTTTAAATTTGTTATTCAGTTGCTAAGTCATGTCCAACTTTTTGCGTCCCCCTGTCCTTCACTGTCTCCCGGAGTTTACTCAAACTCATGTCCATTGAGTCAATGATGCTATCCAACCACCTCATCCTCTGTTGTCCCCTTCTCTTTCTGCCTGCAATCTTTTCTCAGCATTGGGCTTTTTTCCAATGAGTTGGCTCTTCACATCAGGTGACCAAAGTATTGGAATTTCAGCTTCAGTCCTTCCTATGAATATTCAGGTTTGATTTCCTTTAGGATTGACTGGTTTGATCTCCTTGCAGTCCAAGGGACTCTCAAAAGTCTTCTCCAACACCACAGTTCAAAAGCATCAGTTCTTAAGCACTCAACCTTCTTCATAGTTCAGCTCTCACATCTGTACCTGACTACTAGAAAACCATTTTGGTTAGTGAGAGTCCAACCCCTGTCACCAAAAGGGAAATAATATGATTCAGTGAATTTATTCTTATAGACACATGATTAATACTGACTACTGAAATGGCAGGTTTTCAGAGCTTCATATCCACTCAATCTATCACTGAGCTGTTGACAATATCAACACCCAGGCCCTCATTCCAGGCCCCTCTTTGGGACAGCGGAATGCTATACAATCATAACTGTATCACCTGAAGCATTTTGGGTCTTTATCACTATAGGCAAGCTGAGGTCACTTTGGAGATACAAACATGATTTGTGTGAGAGAGATCTCTATTTTACACACACAAATATGCCTATATACATACATATACTTTTCCAAGTGTTGTCTAAGGAAACCACGTCGGCTCACGTGCCAGTTCACCTGGCTTCTCCCCCTTTTTCCCCTCCATCCCCGTCCATTCCTCTCTTCTGTCTGAGTCCTGGAAGACTGACCCCTGTGAACTCCATTTTTCAGCTTCCTGTCAGCCGGTTCAGGTCTGACCAGTGGGTGGACAGCAGGAAGGGAAGGATGGGATTGTCTCCCTGTGTTGGTCCCACTATTCACGAAACAACCGTCCATCTATGAGGGTAGCTACTGGTCACCCACTCTCCTCTCGCCTCCCCATCAACCTGGGGAGCCTTGCATTTTCCCTTATATTGCTCACGTCTGGGTGTCTCAGGATCTTTAGGGTGGCCCACCGCTCTGTGGAGAGTCTCTGTGCTGACGCTGTGTGAGGTGGGGCCCCTGGATGAACTGGCGCTTCCCATGGGCCCTCTGATATATGCACCGGGGTCGGGCCAGACTCTTCCAGCCCTGAGGACCCTAGTGGCTGGGAAGGTCCAAGGAAAAAGGAAGAACCTTGCTCTTTTACTGAAGAAGCCCAAAATCATGATTGGTGAGGTACCAAGAAGCCCAGGCTTTCCTGGATGATCCCCTACCACACCCTGGTTGTGGTTCAAGGGACAGGATTAGGATTTACAGCCCAATTTTATAGTTGCAGTTGACTTCATATAGGCTTATAATTCAATCAACTATGAATCTAGTCAAGCGTTTCTAATGACATTATTTTAGGATAATCTGCTGTGGAGTTTTGGGATTAGGAAATTGGCACAGGACATTATTTCCAAAGGCTTTTGGGGTTGGGATGCTTCTGGCAAAGAAGAAAAAAGGAGACATGCTGTCTTGGGAAACTCAGCAAGATTTTACTGAAGAGGTCAATCCTGGCTCAGATGTGCTGGCTTCGAGTTTTTAACAGGATACACCCCCACCGTTTCCATGAATTGGTTTATTATATTCCCTTTCTGATTATACTGCCTGCCTGAGAGGGGATGGAATTATTTTTATGCATTTCCCCAACTTTGCTGGCAAAGGACAATTCAGTAAACCCAAACAGATGGGCGCAGGAACACTGCCAGTCACAGCGAGGCCAGCCTTTGTGTCTTCTGTTTCTCGTCTCCCCTGCCTTATATAAGGCTGTGCAAATCTGATCTGTTGTTTTGAATTCCAGTGTCTTGGTGGTACCAGCATCTTCTTCCCACCACCAGGCAACTGCCTCTCCTGGATGAGCCTTCTCCTGGTCCTTGGCTCCTCCCAGAATGCTTCCTCACTGAGCCTTCTTCTGGAAAACTGAGGTCGTGAACGGCTGTAAATGCCCAGAGATTAGATGATCTCCATCAGTGTTTATGAGTAACCTGGGAGAATGATCACAGACAGCCAAGTGCCAACATCACCCCTTCTTCTTTTTTTATATTTATTTATTTGGGGGTGCAGGGTCCTTGTTAATACATGCAGGATCTTTTTAGTTGTGCATGTGGAATCTAGTTCTCTGACTGGGGGTGGAACCTGGGCTTGCTGCACTGGGAGAGAGGAGTCTTAGCCACTGGACCACCAGGGACGTCCCTACCTCACCCCTTCTTTTGAGGGTGAGGATCACTGTTTCCCATGGATGATGTGCTGCTCAGTGTGAGTTTCACACAAAGTGCACGCACAGGCACTAAAGCTATAAACCTAAGCTGATGATGCATATTTTCATAACATAATTCAAGCTTTTTAAAGTCAGCTCTCTGTTTCATAATGGGAGTCATTTCCAACTTCTGGTATCTTTCTTATTAATTCTAGAACGTTGTAATTCTGGAAAATTCTAACTGTTTCTAACTACATTGACTGCAAGTATATATGTCTAAGGTCTTCTTTCCCCCTAACTGAAGCTAGTTTGGATAATTATTTTGTCAACGGAAGCTCCAGATCTCCACAGTTTCATGATGTCAGAACTAACTTGTCTCACCACCAACCCCTTTGTTAATTGGATTGTTTTTGTGTGTATTTGCTTAGCTTTAATATTTACCAAATTTACACATGTCTTTAGTTCAAACCAACAAGTTGGTTGTGAAAAACTTCTTCATTTCCTTCTCCCCTCACATTTTACTCCGAGAAAACCACGTTTATCTATTTTAGGGTATAATTGTCATTTAACCTCCATTTCTCTAATGGCATGCTTGTATTTTTACTTTTCAATTTTCAGCTGTAGGTTATCTTCCTGTTATAGACAATTACTTAACTATGTCTCCCTTCTTCTTCCAGTTCCTAAAATATTATAGCTTTGTTGTAAAATAATTAACTCAATATTCAGTATTTACATCCTATGACCATGTCAATATTATTTGTAGATGAGCCATGTAGTAAATCATAAGTACTCTTCCCTTTCTGTGCAAAGTTTTGTTTTTCTTGGAGCTAACAATATAATTTTTTCCCTCTCTTGATTTTTCGTCTTTTTGCTAATTTAACCGCAAACTCTTGGTAAGTTGTCCAACTCTTCCCCCAGGGCTTTCAGATGACATCAGGCATTCAACCAATTTTATTTTTCAGAAGAAGCCTTTCTATGAACTTCCAGTCTCCTCTGGTCCAGACTACTTGTCCTCCAGGCCTAGTTCCCAGCTGTTATCATGCGATCTCTCCTCACCATGAATTTGCCTCTTCCTGCACTAATTATGGGCTTCCCAGCTGGCTCAGTGGTAAAACATCTGCCTGGTAAAGAATCTTCCCTGGGTTGGGAAGAACCCCTGGAAGAGGGCATGGCAATCTACTCCAGTATTCTTATCTGGAGAATCCCATAGACAGAGAAGCCTGGTGGGTCACAATCCATGGGGTTGTAAAGAGTCAGACATCACTGAGCACGCACATACTAATTCCTTCTTTCTTTTATTCCTTGTCTTTCTCTTTATTGGTAGAAGTTATCTTCTGGTAGCTTTTTGTGAGAATTCAGAGTTCAGCTTCATGATTGAAGGACACTTTTAAATAAAAACAGGATTATGAAAAAATGAGTAAAGACTGCCAATAGGAAGATTGTATCATAACTGAATTTGGCAGAGATGGCTCAAGGGCAGCACATCCCATTTCTCATCTGCTTGGCTGCATGCAGTCCTTCAATGGGTTTATTATTACCAACACAGTAGTTGACTTAAAGGGTGTCCCCATCCAGAAGCTTCTGGTTACCCAACAGAATGATACTGAAATACCCCCACGCACTCTGTGGCGACCTTGGCTTGGTAACCTGATTCTCTTTCCCACATTTTACTCCGAGAAAACCACGTTTATCTATTTTAGGGTATAATTGTCATTTAACCTCCATTTCTCTAATGGCATGCTTGTATTTTTACTTTTCAATTTTCAGCTGTAGGTTATCTTCCTGTTATAGACAATTACTTAACTATGTCTCCCTTCTTCTTCCAGTTCCTAAAATATTATAGCTTTGTTGTAAAATAATTAACTCAATATTCAGTATTTACATCCTATGACCATGTCAATATTATTTGTAGATGAGCCATGTAGTAAATCATAAGTACTCTTCCCTTTCTGTGCAAAGTTTTGTTTTTCTTGGAGCTAACAATATAATTTTTTCCCTCTCTTGATTTTTCGTCTTTTTGCTAATTTAACCGCAAACTCTTGGTAAGTTGTCCAACTCTTCCCCCAGGGCTTTCAGATGACATCAGGCATTCAACCAATTTTATTTTTCAGAAGAAGCCTTTCTATGAACTTCCAGTCTCCTCTGGTCCAGACTACTTGTCCTCCAGGCCTAGTTCCCAGCTGTTATCATGCGATCTCTCCTCACCATGAATTTGCCTCTTCCTGCACTAATTATGGGCTTCCCAGCTGGCTCAGTGGTAAAACATCTGCCTGGTAAAGAATTTTCCCCTGGGTTGGGAAGAACCCCTGGAAGAGGGCATGGCAATCTACTCCAGTATTCTTATCTGGAGAATCCCATAGACAGAGAAGCCTGGTGGGTCACAATCCATGGGGTTGTAAAGAGTCAGACATCACTGAGCACGCACATACTAATTCCTTCTTTCTTTTATTCCTTGTCTTTCTCTTTATTGGTAGAAGTTATCTTCTGGTAGCTTTTTGTGAGAATTCAGAGTTCAGCTTCATGATTGAAGGACACTTTTAAATAAAAACAGGATTATGAAAAAATGAGTAAAGACTGCCAATAGGAAGATTGTATCATAACTGAATTTGGCAGAGATGGCTCAAGGGCAGCACATCCCATTTCTCATCTGCTTGGCTGCATGCAGTCCTTCAATGGGTTTATTATTACCAACACAGTAGTTGACTTAAAGGGTGTCCCCATCCAGAAGCTTCTGGTTACCCAACAGAATGATACTGAAATACCCCCACGCACTCTGTGGCGACCTTAGTGGCGAGTGTATTAGTGACTAAACCATCTGCGAGACCCTCAGCTTGTAGCTTGAAGCCCCTGGCTCCACCCAACACTCCCCATCTCAAAATCTTCCTGAGGTTTGTTTTCCACAGTTGACGGGTTTTCATCAGCTGCCTTACGACTGGGTCCAGGTTAAGAAGGCTGCTTTGTGAGGCTCAGAACCCAAGCAGAGCGGGGGTTACTTTGGCATCATTCTTACGGAAACAGATGAAGACAGCTGAGAACATTAGCAACTTCACTTGTCATCTCATTTTCTAGGGCACTGGTTCCCTGAAAATTATTTATGTTTGATCTGTTAATCCATGGCAACCACTTAGCACAGCTGGACCAAATGATGTCCCCCGCATGGTCAGTTGCTTGTTCACTTTGCACGGTTCTATTTTGGGAGTGCCGCACACTTCTGACTATGTTCAGCTGAGCTTCTGCCTCCCTCCAGCTACCAATGGTGACTTGAAAAACGTCTACCACTTGGCCTTGGTCTTTAGGAGAAAAAAAAAATCTGCTCATTTATCGGATGGCAACATTAATCATATTTAAATTCTAAAAGATTAAAAATGGGAGTTTATTTTCTGCATCAAGTAATCTAAATGTTTCAGTATTTTTATGCTGATAAAAAATCAAAATAGTATGGGAAAGCATAAGTGATAAGCCATAGCCTTCACTTCACCATGTCCCACTCATGTCGCACAGCTTGTAGGTAATTCTTGAAAACATCTATTTTTACTCCTGCTGGTTGCCTAGCAACATGAGCCTAACATGATCTAAAGAAAGTGCTTTTACATCTGCCCTTTGACCCATCTGTTTGTATTAGCTCTTTTTTAAACACAGCTTTCTTGATGTATAATGTATGTGCAGAATTCACTTAGTAAGTATACAATGAAGTGAATTTCAGTAAATATACAGAGTTGGGGAAGTATCATTACAATCCAATTTTAGAACATTTCTATCCAAAAAGATCCTCCAGCCATCTGCCATCACCCTACACTTTCAGCTCCAGTCCCATTCCATCCCCTCTCCATCTCCATTTCTAACGATCTGCCTCTTCTGGACACTTCACAGAAATTCAAGTGACCAATCCATTTAAAACAAGACTTACTGACTTCTGAACATAAAAGAGACAGATTTATCTCATAGAACTGCCTTTTCTCACTTTTATTCTCTCAGTTTTTTTTGTTTTGTTTTAATTTTTGGCCTCTTTTATTGGACCTTCATTTATTTATTTTCATCCATCTTTATTCTTCGGCCTATGTGGGCCTCCCATTGCAGTGGCCTCTTTCCTTGCACAGCACTGGTTCTGGGCGCATGCCCTCCAGAGCGCTGGCTTGTAATTGGACACAATGGTCCAGCCGCTCAGCGGCATGTAGGATCTTCCCGTGCCAGGGATTGAACTGGTGCCCCTTACACTGCAAGGAGGACTCTTTACCCACTGGACCATCAGGGAAGCCCCTCATTCTCTCAATTTTTGACAATTCTATATTCCAAAAACTTTTGCATTGGTTATTTTTGTCATGGTAGGCAACACAGTCCTGTTCCTTTGTGTCTTCAACCTTTGTCAATGTTTTTGACTCCCTTGCCCCAACATGACTTGTGATCTTCTTTTTTCCTCACCCTTGCTCACTGACAACTTCTGACAGTTGTGCTTCATTGAGGTTGATACTATTTTACCTCTCATTCTGCAACCGTAATGACACTGTCAATGTCTGCAGATTGATTCTAAAAGTAGAAAGCATAAGTGATAAGCCATAGCCTTCACTTCACCATGTCCCACTCATGTCGCACAGCTTGTAGGTAATTCTTGAAAACATCTATTTTTACTCCTGCTGGTTGCCTAGCAACATGAGCCTAACATGATCTAAAGAAAGTGCTTTTACATCTGCCCTTTGACCCATCTGTTTGTATTAGCTCTTTTTTAAACACAGCTTTCTTGATGTATAATGTATGTGCAGAATTCACTTAGTAAGTATACAATGAAGTGAATTTCAGTAAATATACAGAGTTGGGGAAGTATCATTACAATCCAATTTTAGAACATTTCTATCCAAAAAGATCCTCCAGCCATCTGCCATCACCCTACACTTTCAGCTCCAGTCCCATTCCATCCCCTCTCCATCTCCATTTCTAACGATCTGCCTCTTCTGGACACTTCACAGAAATTCAAGTGACCAATCCATTTAAAACAAGACTTACTGACTTCTGAACATAAAAGAGACAGATTTATCTCATAGAACTGCCTTTTCTCACTTTTATTCTCTCAGTTTTTTTTGTTTTGTTTTAATTTTTGGCCTCTTTTATTGGACCTTCATTTATTTATTTTCATCCATCTTTATTCTTCGGCCTATGTGGGCCTCCCATTGCAGTGGCCTCTTTCCTTGCACAGCACTGGTTCTGGGCGCATGCCCTCCAGAGCGCTGGCTTGTAATTGGACACAATGGTCCAGCCGCTCAGCGGCATGTAGGATCTTCCCGTGCCAGGGATTGAACTGGTGCCCCTTACACTGCAAGGAGGACTCTTTACCCACTGGACCATCAGGGAAGCCCCTCATTCTCTCAATTTTTGACAATTCTATATTCCAAAAACTTTTGCATTGGTTATTTTTGTCATGGTAGGCAACACAGTCCTGTTCCTTTGTGTCTTCAACCTTTGTCAATGTTTTTGACTCCCTTGCCCCAACATGACTTGTGATCTTCTTTTTTCCTCACCCTTGCTCACTGACAACTTCTGACAGTTGTGCTTCATTGAGGTTGATACTATTTTACCTCTCATTCTGCAACCGTAATGACACTGTCAATGTCTGCAGATTGATTCTAAAAGTAGAAAGCCAAGAACAGCCTTTATGAATTTGCAAACACTGCTCCTGTGGGGCTGGTGGGTTTCCCCGGTCACACTCCCTTCTCTAAGCGTCCACTGCAGAACCGTGGTGGTGCCCAAGGGGGATGAGGCTCAGCAGAGTCAAACAAGCCCCCTCTCTGTACCTGCAGGAGAGGCTCAAAGCTCACACGGTACAAGTGGACTGAGCCATTCTTCATACCTTTCCATTCCCCCCACCATGAGCTTAAAATTATTTTTATCCTTTTCATTGGAAAAAGAATAATACACCTTTGCTGTAACCCAAAATTTATCTGCCAGTCACATTAATGGCTCAAAGTCCTCTTTTTGCCAGAGTCTGATTTTCAATGGGTTTTCTCTGGGACAAACACATGAGCCATCATCCTGAGCCTTCTGCCTCATGGTATTCCTGGACCTACGGTAACTTCCACAGTGAGTTCCCTTGGCTTTCTCCTTCACATTCTCCAATAAATTCTTGTGAAGGGGACCTTCCAGTATCACTCAAATGCATTTATTTCTCTTGAACAGTTGATTGTCTGGACCAGTTTTTGAAGTTGCAAAATCATTTCCCCCCTGCATTTGAAGACACTGTGGAAAACAGTAGTTTCCAAAAAACTGAATTATAAAGTTAAACTATAGCCAAGCAATTCCATTCCTAGGGATATACCCAAGAGAACTGAAAACATATTTTGATATAAAAGGTTGTTTTTTAATACAAACAGCAACACTGTTTATCATAGCTGAAGAGCGGAAACAACTCAAGCGTCCACAGACAGATGAACAGATAAATACACAGTGATCTGTCCAACAAAAGACTATTATTCAGCCTTAAATGGAAGTACTGATACATGCTACAACATGGATGAACATTGAAAACATTATGCTAAGTGAAAGAAGCCACTCAAAAAGGCCACTTATTATATTACCCCATTTATATGAAATGTCCAGAACAGGTAAATCCATACAGACAGAAAGACAACTAGTACTTGCCAGGGGTGAGGGGAAATGGGGAAGCAACCACTAACAAGTATGAAGTTTTCATTTCGGGGGATGAAAACTTTCTGAATTGGACAGTGGTGATAAATGCACAACTCTTAAAATACTAAAAGTCATTGAATGTACACTTAAAATGGTAGTTTTTTGGTGTGTAAATTTTATTTCAAAAATAAATTATTTTGGAGCTTAAATATGAATGAAGAATGCTCTCCTACAGTTAAATTGTGTGCCATATTATGGCTTAAATATGAATAAATTATTAAAATGAAAATTAAAGCCTATTATGCATTAATAATCCAGAGCTCCGATGCTGCCTGATAGTAACAGTTCTCTGCCTCAGATTTACCATCTTTAAACCAAGATAAAGCAATTTTCCTACAAACCTCATTATATAATCTAATAAAATAATCTAGTAGTTGAAGATAATGCTCTCCACTTTCAAGACGCTCAATATTTTGAATGGTATTTTTTTCATCTATATGTTCCAATTTTAAGCACCGATATGACCTGGTGCTTTGAGACAAGGCACAAACCATTAAATAAGCTTGGAGTTTTGTATTCTTCACTTATCCCTTCCCAGCCCCTTTCTGCCTATGACATTACCCTGCAGCAAAGCCCGCATATCTGGATTTTCTTCCGCATGAACACTTGTATTTGGATTTTAGAGCACATGGGTCATAGCACCACAGTAAAAGGAAAATAGAAATTTATACAGGTGACTTTGCCAATTCTAAGTCTATTTGTTCCAATTAACAAATATTCCTTTGTCATGTTGTGCCACAAGACTTGTTTCATACTACCTTCATATCCTCTGCAGAAAATGTATGTAAGAGGATCTTATCTTTTTCTAGAGTAATGACACTAATTAGCAATAAAAAGGAGCTGGATCTGCTAAAAATATAAAATAAAATAAAACATAAATAAATTAAAAAGCACACGCAAGGGGCTTCCCTGGTGGTCCAGTGGGTAAGGACACCGCCTTGCAGTGCAAGGGGCACCGGTTTGATCCCTGGCCCAGGAAGATCCCACATGCCGCGGAGCAGCTGGGCTGGTGTGTCCAATTACGAGCCAGCGCTCTGAAATACATATACCCAGAGCCAGTGCTCTGCAAGGAAAGAGGCCACTGCGATGGGAGGCCCACACAGGCCAAAGAAAAAAAAGATGGGTGAAAAATAAAGGATGACTTAGAGGCAAAAAAAAAAAAAAATTCTAATTAAGAAAAAAAAGCACATGGAAACAGCTTATTATCCTCTGTGAGGAGTATTGTTGATAACCAACACAGTTGAAATATATTAACAAGCAAGAATCGGGCTCACTTTTTACAATAAAAATTTTCAATACCTTTTGCATGTGATGTACATTCAATGCTTATAGGTTTTAAGTATGGGCAATCTCTGTGTCTTTCATGACCACTGGTTTCAGTTGCAGAATGACAAAAGCTATATGCTCATACCAGTAAGTATATACCATTTTTATAACTCTTTTCTTTTCTCCCTATGCAGTTTGATTATAATGACTGAAATGCAATCTCGTCTCTCATAGAACTAATAATAAAACCTCTGGGCTTCTACCTGGTATACCTTTGCCTTTACATTTTTATTTTTACAAGTAATTCAGCCTCTCTTGCTGCCCTGTCGATCTGCTTTGTCTTCTGGAGGTGTGCTAGAACGCTTTGTCTGCTAAAATCCCTCTCATTACTTTCTCTGCTATGTGAGATCACTCCTTGCTGATGCTGCTTGTCATTTTGCAGGGACTCAGCAGGGATGGGAGTGAATACATTGGTTCAGTGTGATCCTGAACTAAATCTGCCTGAGGTTTGGATCCTCAAAGCACACACAAATTCTAACAGCCCAGAGAAAATAGCATGCTGTAACATCTCTCAAGCTCTTGAACTGAGATATTATCTAAATAATTTAAGAAGAAATTTACCAAATTTACATCAAATATATAAATATTTTAGATTAAAATTTCACGGTGATGTAAATCATTTGGCTCAATTCATTTGAGGCTCACTTGACTAATAATATCATCAGTTTTCTTTCTCATCTGAGACACGTCTGATATTTATAAACTCGTCTATATATTTCATTCACTGCACACATGTGAATGCCTCACCACTAGCAATACTGAGCAGTTTTCATGTGCTTGTTTTTTACCGATATTTCTGGTGAGTTTTTTGCTCAAGCTTTTTGTCCAGTTTTTACTGGATTGACTGTTTTCTTTCTATGGAGTTACAAAGTTCTCCATAGAGTTATGGAGTTCTTTGATCTACAAGTCTTTATCAGTTATATGACTTGCAAATAAGTTTCTCAGTCTGAGACTTGTCTTTGCATTTTCCTAATGATGTGTTTTGAAAAGCAACAGTTCTGATTTTAACAAAACCCAAGTTATTCACTTCTCGCAGTTTTATTTTGGTTTCATATCTAAGATATCTTTCCCTGATTCAAGGCCACAATGACGTTCATCCATATTTCCATGTTTTCTTTTTGAAATTTTACAGATTTAGTGCTTAGCATTTGGATCCATGGCCATTTGAGAAAGAATCTGTGTACGGTATTGGTTTAAGGGAGGAAGTCCCTGTGTATATTTTGCATGTGAACATCCAACTGCTCCACATCATTGCTGAAAAGACTATCTTTTCCCCACTGAAATAAATATGAATTCCTCTGTGACCTGCTTGGGACCAGCCATCCAATGGCATCGGGGGGGCACCCCAATAACGACAGGACCGCCAGCCAGTTTCTCTGCCTCCATCCCACTTCACTCTTAACCCAAACTTAGTGGCAAAGCAGACGCTATAACCACTATTCTAAAAAGCAGATGAAACTGAGGGAACTTTTAACTCTAGCCACTTGGTTATTTCCATCAATAATGGAAGCTGGGTTCACAAAAACACTCTTTAATCAGGAGGTTTGAATCCTCAAAGCACACACAAATTCTAACAGCCCAGAGAAAATAGCATGCTGTAACATCTCTCAAGCTCTTGAACTGAGATATTATCTAAATAATTTAAGAAGAAATTTACCAAATTTACATCAAATATATAAATATTTTAGATTAAAATTTCACGGTGATGTAAATCATTTGGCTCAATTCATTTGAGGCTCACTTGACTAATAATATCATCAGTTTTCTTTCTCATCTGAGACACGTCTGATATTTATAAACTCGTCTATATATTTCATTCACTGCACACATGTGAATGCCTCACCACTAGCAATACTGAGCAGTTTTCATGTGCTTGTTTTTTACCGATATTTCTGGTGAGTTTTTTGCTCAAGCTTTTTGTCCAGTTTTTACTGGATTGACTGTTTCTTTCTATGGAGTTACAAAGTTCTCCATAGAGTTATGGAGTTCTTTGATCTACAAGTCTTTATCAGTTATATGACTTGCAAATAAGTTTCTCAGTCTGAGACTTGTCTTTGCATTTTCCTAATGATGTGTTTTGAAAAGCAACAGTTCTGATTTTAACAAAACCCAAGTTATTCACTTCTCGCAGTTTTATTTTGGTTTCATATCTAAGATATCTTTCCCTGATTCAAGGCCACAATGACGTTCATCCATATTTCCATGTTTTCTTTTTGAAATTTTACAGATTTAGTGCTTAGCATTTGGATCCATGGCCATTTGAGAAAGAATCTGTGTACGGTATTGGTTTAAGGGAGGAAGTCCCTGTGTATATTTTGCATGTGAACATCCAACTGCTCCACATCATTGCTGAAAAGACTATCTTTTCCCCACTGAAATAAATATGAATTCCTCTGTGACCTGCTTGGGACCAGCCATCCAATGGCATCGGGGGGGCACCCCAATAACGACAGGACCGCCAGCCAGTTTCTCTGCCTCCATCCCACTTCACTCTTAACCCAAACTTAGTGGCAAAGCAGACGCTATAACCACTATTCTAAAAAGCAGATGAAACTGAGACTTTAGTTAAGTGGGCACAACCTTTTAACTCTAGCCACTTGGTTATTTCCATCAATAATGGAAGCTGAAGACCAAACAATAAAACAATGGTTAACATGCAAGAAAAGAAATATCAGCTCATTAGCTAATCAGGAGGTCTTATTTCCAAAGAGTAAATCTGATTACATTGCTGCCTGTTTAAAACCCTTCAATGGCTCCCTTATGCCTAAAGAGGAAAAAAAGAAAAAAATCCCTTTGTGTGGCATAAGAGGTCCTTTGTGCAACAGGAGATTGGCCCCTCGCTACCTCTCCAGCCGCACTTTTCAAAGCCCCTCTCACACTCTTCTACCCTGTTCCAAATTCTCCACACAGTCTGGTTTTTTTGTGCCCTCGACTCTGCTGGAGTTAACTGCTTTTCCTGAAAAGGCCATCTCCTAAAACCTTCTTTCCCTCACCCAACTCTAGCTCTACTGACCATTTTTTGTGTTTTTTTTTTCAGCCACTTCTATTGATCTTTCATTTCTTTATCTTTGTTCTTTGGCCTGTGTGGGCCTCCCATCACAGTGGCCTCTCTCCTTGCAGAGCACTGGCTCTGGGTGCATGCGCTCCAGAGCTCTGGCTCAGTAGTTGGACACACTGGTCCAGCTGCTCCACGGTGCGTGGGATCTTCCCAGGCCAGGGATCAAACCGGTGCGCCTTGCACTGCAAGGTGGTGTCCTTACCCACTGGACCACAAGGGAAGCCCTGACCAGTTCATTTTTAAAGACCAATTCTGTTCAAAAGTCACCCTTTCCGGGACATTCCTTCCTCTCTGCTTCCAGAGACCCCATAGAACAATAACCATCCAGAGGGCAGGACCACCACAGCCTCTCCACGCTGCCCAGGACCAGGCTACAGTCGGGGTAAAGTTAAGTTTGCTGAGCGAGTGAGGGCCAGTCAGTGTCTTTCTTGACCTTTTGTATTGGAAATATGTGAAATGTACAAAGTGAAGTACATTGTAATTCCTGACTGTGCTGACTGACTGCAGATCTGTCAATTGAACCCAAGGTGCTATGTGCTAAGTTGCTCAGTTGTGTCTCTTTGCAATGCCATGGGCTGTAGCCCACCAGGCTCCTCTATTCTTGGGGATTCTCCAGGCAGGAATACTGCAGTGGATTGCCATGCCCTCCTCCAGGGGATCTTTCAACCCACGGATTGACCCCGTGTCTCTTACATCTTCTGCACTGGCAGGTGGGTTCTTCACCACTAGCGCCACCTGGGAACCCAAGGTCCTCTGGTAAATTTCACCTCCATGGCTGCCCAGTCTCTGTCCCCTGGCTTGTCAAGAGGTCTCAGTGGAATAGGGAGGCTGATGAAGCTGGCACCAGGTGCCATCACCATGTTGCTTTGGTAACTCCCAAGCTTACTCCTCTCCTCAATACTGATCACAAAAGTCTGAGAAAATAAAAACACACTAGGAGAGAAGGCAGGATGTCTTCTTTCGTTGTTACAGTTTTGATGAGATGAAATGTTCAAACAAGACCGTAATTCTGAAGATGATAATCGTCTGTCTCGAGGACTATTAGGTTGTACCTGAGATGAAGCCAGTGTCCCAGCTGTGAGAAGCCCAGGCAGGAAGCCTTCTGACAGACACTCATCCTGGGTGTGCATCTACACACCTGGCTGAGAGCAAGATTACTGCTGATGAGAAACAGCAGTGGTTTTTTGCACGGAAGACGACGCTGGTGTGGAAGGTGGATGAGGGAGAATTATGGGCAGGAATGTGAGCCTGTGCCCAGGAGTCCCAGGGTAAGAGGATGAGGCCGGAACCAACTGAATTCTGAGTGATTCCCAGTGTCAGATTCACAGGCAGGATTTTCTTGCTCTTATTCAGCCTTCAACATTTCAGCAAAAAATTTTTTTGTTTTTTAATCCAATAAGAAACAAGAAGCCACAGTGAAACTTGGGGACGAGATTTGGATCTAGGCAAATATATATATATATATATATATATTTTTTTTTTTTAAGATTTATTTATTTACTTATTTTGGTGGGGTGGGGAGGGAGGGGAGCAGGCGAGCCACTTCTATTGGTCTTTCATTTGTCCATTTTCATCCATCTTTGTTCTCTGGCTCCTGTGGGCCTCCCATCGCGGTGGCCTCTGTTGTCGCACAGCACTGGCTCTGGGCGCATGTGCTCCAGAGCCCGGGCTCTGTAGTTGGACACATCGGTTCAGCCGCTCCGTGGCACGTGGGATCTTCCCAGGCCAGGGATCGAACTGGCGCCCCTTGCACTGCAAGGCGGTATCCTTACCCACTGGACCACCAGGGAAGCCCAGGGGCAAATATTTTTCAGATTGAAGACGGGCTAAGAGCAGGAAAGTACTTAGATATTTCTCCCTTTCTTATGGCTGAGGAATAATTGCACGATGAAAATACCCTCAACTCTTCCCTGATCACTCCTTCCCATGGTGCTTGCTCCTTCTGAGGATCTGACACATGCTAGTACTTACTACCCTCTGACTAGTCCTCTAACTAGTCCTTTAACTGTATCATGTGTTTAACTTTCTCCTCTCCAACAAGACTGTGACCTTCGTGTGAGTAGAAAAAATCGACAATCATTTTTTTCTGTAGCCCAGAGAAGTATGGGACCCATGAGAAATGAGACATGGGTGTTAATTGATTAATGTATAACAAATGGTTATAAGATTAAATGACTATCATTTAAAAAGAAAACCAAACTAAAAAACTTCTCTCAGTAAAAACTTTCCACAGATTTTTTTTTTTTTTGAAAGAGTGGGAAGGCAGTGGGCGTGCTCAGCTTTCAATTAGATATCCTGCTGCCAAGAAGAGAAATGTAGGGTATAGGGAAAAACAAAACCTGAAGCCAAACAAAGCTGATATTTTTCAAGGGCTCACTTAATTTCAAAACCACAGCATTTTTCATTGCTTTTTACCTTAAAAAAAAAAAAAGAGCAGTGCACATCTGCTCAAAATTCAGTCCAGAGGTGAGTGATGAAATAAAGACGTGTCACACATGTATACAGTTCTGAGGTTGCCTGTCGGCACACGGAGCTGCCCAAGGACACGCTTAGACAGCCTGGTGTGTGAGCCCCATTGCTTGCCATGAAACACATGGCCCATGAAACCATCCACACTGATAATTTCAAATCAGAGACGCTGACTCTTTGCAGGTTCCTGGTTTGACCAGTCCTATCTGAGATACATGGGAACACGCCATCTTCAGCATCCACACCTGACGCCAGGCACAAGGACAGAGAATAAACAGGTATCTAAATTCCACGCCTGCCTTTGCTGGAATTTTGACTTGTCCTTCACGAGATGACTCAGGCTGGCAGAGCTATTTGTGTTGGAATATAATTCTTAGCCTCTTCAGTCTGTGCAAAAACTCTTACGGAGGATATTGTCCATCATTTCTTCACTTAAAGCCATCCTTACTTAAGTTCTTACATATACCAATTCTTTTCAGACTTGGTTTCGAGAAAAACATTTAAAAAAAAATCACATTCTTCTGTCTGCTGCTGTTATTACCCATTTCTCTTGTTTCCACTTTGCTTTGGCCTCCAGAAAGCTCCATCATGTTTTCTACCCAGTTTCACAAACTATGTTACCTGTTAGTCTTACTGCATTTTCTAGAGCTTTTCCTCCCAGCTCATTCTCCCTTTAGGAGGTCTATCATATGCTTTCCTGGGTGAACTTTATCAAAACCCCTCTGCAGAAGGACAGGATTTATAGAAATGATAAAGCACAAGTACTTATTTTAATTTTTGATATCTGGCTACATGGGGCCATTGTTACTGCAGGAGGCCTTCTCTAGTAGCAGGGCCTGCGCTTCTCATCGCAGTCACTCCTCTTGTTGTGAAGCACAGACTCTCAGCGCATGGGCTTCTGGAGCTGCAGCACAGGGGTTCAGTAATTGTAGCTCACTGGCTCTAGAGCACATGCTCAATAGTTCCTTCAAGGCATGTGGCATCTTCCCCGACCATGGACTGGGAACCCATGTCCCAGTGCAGTGTCCCCCACATTGGCAAGCAGATTCTTATCCACTGTACCATCAGGGAAGTCTGTAACTATCTTTTATTATCCAGCTAAATTTTGTCTTTGTTTTAGATTATTTGCTCTAAGAGAAATGGACTAGACAGACCTCTTTATAGCGCGCCAGGCTTAGACAGCCTGGTGTGTGAGCCCCATTGCTTGCCATGAAACACATGGCCCATGAAACCATCCACACTGATAATTTCAAATCAGAGACGCTGACTCTTTGCAGGTTCCTGGTTTGACCAGTCCTATCTGAGATACATGGGAACACGCCATCTTCAGCATCCACACCTGACGCCAGGCACAAGGACAGAGAATAAACAGGTATCTAAATTCCACGCCTGCCTTTGCTGGAATTTTGACTTGTCCTTCACGAGATGACTCAGGCTGGCAGAGCTATTTGTGTTGGAATATAATTCTTAGCCTCTTCAGTCTGTGCAAAAACTCTTACGGAGGATATTGTCCATCATTTCTTCACTTAAAGCCATCCTTACTTAAGTTCTTACATATACCAATTCTTTTCAGACTTGGTTTCGAGAAAAACATTTAAAAAAAAATCACATTCTTCTGTCTGCTGCTGTTATTACCCATTTCTCTTGTTTCCACTTTGCTTTGGCCTCCAGAAAGCTCCATCATGTTTTCTACCCAGTTTCACAAACTATGTTACCTGTTAGTCTTACTGCATTTTCTAGAGCTTTTCCTCCCAGCTCATTCTCCCTTTAGGAGGTCTATCATATGCTTTCCTGGGTGAACTTTATCAAAACCCCTCTGCAGAAGGACAGGATTTATAGAAATGATAAAGCACAAGTACTTATTTTAATTTTTGATATCTGGCTACATGGGGCCATTGTTACTGCAGGAGGCCTTCTCTAGTAGCAGGGCCTGCGCTTCTCATCGCAGTCACTCCTCTTGTTGTGAAGCACAGACTCTCAGCGCATGGGCTTCTGGAGCTGCAGCACAGGGGTTCAGTAATTGTAGCTCACTGGCTCTAGAGCACATGCTCAATAGTTCCTTCAAGGCATGTGGCATCTTCCCCGACCATGGACTGGGAACCCATGTCCCAGTGCAGTGTCCCCCACATTGGCAAGCAGATTCTTATCCACTGTACCATCAGGGAAGTCTGTAACTATCTTTTATTATCCAGCTAAATTTTGTCTTTGTTTTAGATTATTTGCTCTAAGAGAAATGGACTAGACAGACCTCTTTATAGAAACGAGAGAGGAATAGCTTGCTTCTTCATGAGTTAACTATGAACACAGCATCCACGTTAGCACAGGATTAGGTCTGATAACCAGGGAAAGACTTATTCTTAGTACATTTAGTTTCTCAAGTTCTCCATTTGCTTTACTTACTGCATTACCCTGGAAAGGGACACAATGTACATCTAAGAAAAGATAGTTGATGAAATTATTCAGACAACAGGAATTAACTTAGAGTGATCATGACTAAATACAGCAAACTGCAGATAAAATAGAAATTTTAAATGCAGATTTGTCTGGACGTTGGAGATGCACCAGCCCAAATGATCAGCCCTGGGGGTCCATCCATTGGTGAGTTTCCTTCCACAGACTCCTGCATCAGCCATCGGTGCTGTGTGGTGCCCTCATTTAAACTAGATCCTCCGTCAAACGCTCTGACACAGACCTGGCTGGTCAGCTGTGTGTGGAGGTGAAGGAGCTCTTCATGCCAACGCCGTGGCCAGGTAGGCACTCGAGGGTGGTTGCTGCAGCTGCAGCCAGGGAAGCCCTTCTGATTCCAGAAGTTTCTACCGCCCACTCTTCTGGGCTATGCCGCCTTGATGTTCCATGATATCACAATTCCTCAACAAAGCTGAGGTTTCCTGGAAAGCTTTCTTGCTTGCAGTGGAGCTGCTGTCCTGAGCCTTCCTGTATCTTTTGAGTGGCGCGTGGCCCTTCCCTGTCCCAGTCCCTGGGGACGGCATCCCCTGGAAAAGCCTGGAGGAGAGGCTATCGGCCTCCTGTGTACCTTGGGAAGTTGAGGTTCCAGCACTTTCTGGTCTTCTTTTTCTTGTTTGCAAAATGCGGGCATTGGAATAGGTTCTGTTTTGAACAATCCCATTGGGGGTTTGTATCAGAATAATTATCATGAAAAAAAAAAAACCCAAGTCACAACTGAGGGTCTTTCCCCAAACCCTGGGTGATAGCAGCTCTGAGGGGGCAATCTTTTCAATGATGCCACTGCGCCGCCCTGTGGTTGGAAGCAGAGTTGCTGGGCTGGTGCTGCCAGGCTCTGGGGAAATGTGAGCCCAGGGCCTCAGACATCAGTACAGACGCCTCCAGAATCAGTACAGACACACAGACTGACCCGGCCGGCGCCTCGCCAGATAGACTGGTGGCTGAGCACAGCAGAGAGACCCCGCAATCAGCAACCTGGGAAGACGAGTGGCCAGCGGAGTCCCTTCTGCTTAGATGACAGGAAGTGGGGTGTTTCTCGGCCCCCCGAGAGTCAGCTTCCCTCCCTGTGGGACTAGCACCAGATAGCTCCCAGGTCCCACTGGGAGCTGCTGGACTGCCTCTCGTCTGGGCCATATGCAGAAAGGCTGCCCCACCCCCGTCTGGGGTCTGGACCATGAGTCTCACAGCTGGACCCATCCAGTGAGACCCCTGCCCCTTCCACGTGGAGAAGACCCTAGAAAGCAACCCTGTCTCAGCCTGTCGAGGAAGCAGGTGCTCTGCTTCACTTATTTTATTTATTTATTCTTTTATTGAAGTGGGAGGTTGGGCTGAACTGATGCAGACTATGATGTACAGGATGGATAAATAACCAGAGCCTACTGTATAGCAGATAGTCAACATCCTGCGACAAACCATAATGGAACAGAATATGAAAAGGAATGTACATGTGTGTATAATGGAGTCATGTGCTGTAAAGTAGAAGTTAACACAACATTGTAAACCACCTGTCTGTTCCGATGTCAAAGGATAAAGCTCTCCTCTGCTTCTGCACCAAACCTGATCTTGACTGGTGGCTCCCATGACACGAGCAGAAAGACACTCGTCGCCACCTGGGTCGCCTTCCAGAGCCTCCTCAATGTGTTCTTAAAGACCACGGTCTCTTCAAAAGCCCAGAGGAAGCAGTCACAGAGAACAGACACGAGGCAGGTCATGCTATTTTCAGCCAGGGAATCAAGCAGTCCCAGATAAGGAACCCACCTGGGACAACGGAGACAATGGAGGTGGGGGGTGGGGGAGGGGACAGAGGCTCTCTCATTATGAAAGCATGATCCTAAAGGGAACCCAGGCAGCAGGAAAGAAAGCTGTCAATTCCGTCAATTGAAGATACTAGAAATCACTCAGGAGCCTATGGAAAGGCCATGTGCATTCCCGGAACACCTAGGGGTGCCTCCAAGTCTCTACCACCACCGACTCAGAGTCATTGGAGGGGAATCCTGAGGTCGTATTTCATTCACCAAACTGCCCCCAACATTAGACCCAAACATCAGGAACAGGAAATAGAAACAGATACCCCGACCTCTCGCCTGGTCGAGGTTGCCTACTGGCTGTAATAACTGAGCTGTAGAGGAAGAAGAGTCAGAGCGTAAGGAGGCCAGGTGGCTTCCCAAGTGGCACTCACGGTAACGAACCCACCTGCCCACGCAGGAGAGGAAGGTTCGATACCTGGATTGGGAAGATCCCCTGGAAGAGGGAATGGCTACCCACTCCAGTATTCTCGCCTAGAGAACTCCATGAACAGAGGGAGTCAGGGATATATATATGACCAATCTGGGATTATACATATCTGTAAACAACAAAACTCTGTAAAAGTCAAATGAAAATAATTACAAAAAAAAAACAAAGGACCCTGGGAGACTATCGTCCATGAGGTCACGAGGAGTCAGACACGACTGAAGCAATTTAGCACACACGCAAAGAGGCCAGGAGGCAAGACCACCTGCTGCTGTCCGCTGTCAGCCAGTTGGCCCAGGAATCTGGACTAACCGCTCATGGAGACCCTGGCCCCCAAGGAGGGACAGCGAGCAGAGGAACTTAGGGCCCAATCAGTGTGCCATATGTAAACGATAAACAAACCAAGAACGCAGGGCTGCCCCCGCAGGGGATCGGAGCCGCAGGTCCCAGCCTCCCCTCTCAGACACAGATGGCCCAGTGATGGAGAATGACCGGATGGGGGCCTCCTAAGCTGGTGCTCCACCCAAGCCTCAAGGAACTCTTGCCAACATTGGACAAATTCTTAGTCAACGCTGGTGCCACGGCCCCAGACCAGGCAAACTTGGTCCCAAGAGTTGTAAAATTAAGGGGCATCCGGGAGGCCAGGAGAACGGGTCGGATGGGTGGGAGGGACAATGGAGGTGGGGGTGGGGAGGGACAGAGGTCTCTCATTATGAAAGCATGATCCTAAAGGGAACCCAGGCAGCAGGAAAGAAAGCTGTCAATTCCGTCAATTGAAGATACTAGAAATCACTCAGGAGCCTATGGAAAGGCCATGTGCATTCCCGGAACACCTAGGGGTGCCTCCAAGTCTCTACCACCACCGACTCAGAGTCATTGGAGGGGAATCCTGAGGTCGTATTTCATTCACCAAACTGCCCCCAACATTAGACCCAAACATCAGGAACAGGAAATAGAAACAGATACCCCGACCTCTCGCCTGGTCGAGGTTGCCTACTGGCTGTAATAACTGAGCTGTAGAGGAAGAAGAGTCAGAGCGTAAGGAGGCCAGGTGGCTTCCCAAGTGGCACTCACGGTAACGAACCCACCTGCCCACGCAGGAGAGGAAGGTTCGATACCTGGATTGGGAAGATCCCCTGGAAGAGGGAATGGCTACCCACTCCAGTATTCTCGCCTAGAGAACTCCATGAACAGAGGGAGTCAGGGATATATATATGACCAATCTGGGATTATACATATCTGTAAACAACAAAACTCTGTAAAAGTCAAATGAAAATAATTACAAAAAAAAAACAAAGGACCCTGGGAGACTATCGTCCATGAGGTCACGAGGAGTCAGACACGACTGAAGCAATTTAGCACACACGCAAAGAGGCCAGGAGGCAAGACCACCTGCTGCTGTCCGCTGTCAGCCAGTTGGCCCAGGAATCTGGACTAACCGCTCATGGAGACCCTGGCCCCCAAGGAGGGACAGCGAGCAGAGGAACTTAGGGCCCAATCAGTGTGCCATATGTAAACGATAAACAAACCAAGAACGCAGGGCTGCCCCCGCAGGGGATCGGAGCCGCAGGTCCCAGCCTCCCCTCTCAGACACAGATGGCCCAGTGATGGAGAATGACCGGATGGGGGCCTCCTAAGCTGGTGCTCCACCCAAGCCTCAAGGAACTCTTGCCAACATTGGACAAATTCTTAGTCAACGCTGGTGCCACGGCCCCAGACCAGGCAAACTTGGTCCCAAGAGTTGTAAAATTAAGGGGCATCCGGGGAGGCCAGAGAACGGGCATCACTGCCACTAGAAGGTAAAGTGGACCAGTACACGCTCACCCGTTCCTTCCTGCATATTTCTGAATGCCCTGAATGCACGCAGGAAGAGACAGTTTACATAAACCAGGGGCTGCTCTCCACCCAACAGGAGACAGGCTGGAGACTGGGGTTCCTGCAGACAAGGGGCCCCAGTTGCTGCTGCTGCCGATGGCTGAGGACAAACCTCCCTGGACAGAGGGAGTCTGCCTCCCTGGAGGGAACCCGGTCTCCCCGCACGGACCCCGCAGCAGGTTCAGGCTCTGCTACTGGACAATCCAGAGGCGACCACAAGAACCTGTCACACGCCCTGAGGCCGCAGGGGTCACCCAGGGTCTCACTCTTGGGGGAAGAGCTGGAGCCCCACCTCCAGCCACAACCTGGGTCCTCGGCTTCTGAGCGCTCCTGGGACCCTCCCCGACCAGGAGCTTTGAGAAACCCCCAGAGCGCAACCGGGGCCACTCAGCCTGGAGACGTCTGGAGTCAGGGCCAAAGGCGGGAGTCCTCCTTCCCAGGAGACTTCCGCACGCAGCCATATGCTCCTGCTGAGATGTGACCAGCTCCCCAAAGTGCCTGGGGTCCTTAGTCTCCAAGAGGTGAGAGAAACAGGGGCTAGTCGGGGATGGGGCCTTGGGACGGGCCTCGCCGCGGCTGAGGAGAGGGTGGGCGCCTGCAGCAGGTCGGGACGCTCAGCAGGAGCCTTTCCAGGAGCCAAACCCGCGCCCCCAGCATCCGCGCCCCTGAGGAGCCCAACGGACGGGAGAGGAGGTGTCCGTCACTGGCAGAGCCCGTCCACCATTCCCAGGAAACAAAGATGGACTGGTAACAGAGTCAAGACTAACCTTTTCTTTCTTTCCCGTGGCGCTTAGTCTGGCGTCCCAGGCCCCCTGGCGGGCCGCCGTAAGAGGCCTTGCACCCAGGGCTTCCCACCAAGGTTCCTGGTGCGGAATGGCCGTGTGCAGAAGTCTCGCGATATTACAGTACCCAGGGTTCTGCGGGCCGTGTGTAGAAGTCTCGCAATATTACAGTTCCCAGGGCTCTGCGGCCCGTGTGCAGGAGCTCCTGGCAGGACACTCAGTCCAAGATGGCAGCCCGTGGACCGTGTGCAGAGAGGCTGCACCTGGCTCTGGAGCCTGAGGAGTTCAGCTGCACCTGCGCCTGCCTAGCAAGAACCCCGCCCCGCGCCCTCACCCACCTGCCCCCACCCCCACCCACCCCCGCCCCGCCTCAACAAGCCGCCTATAAAGCAGCCCTGCCCAGAGCCTGTCACAGGAGAGTTTAGTCTCCCACATCTCCCAGAATGAAAGAATAAACGCCTCCCCTGTTTCTGAACCAAGCTCGGCCTCGTTTTGTTGGGGTGAGCAAGCCTAGGAGGACCCTTGTTGGGGCCTGACTCCAATGGTCGGTAACAGCCCCACTGACCCCAGGACCTGGGCCCTCAGATCACCCACTGGTTAAGAGAAGCCAGAAACCTGGATTGGACACAAAGGCTTCCAAAGGCCAGATGAGAATCATCTAGGCAGTAATTCCAACAGCAGAGTAAGCAGGGAGAGCGATTAAACCCTCAGTAAGGTGGCAGGAAAAGCCGTCTATTTTTTTTACCCTATTAAGACCCCATTATTACAGATCCATCACAAACTTCATTTCATCTTCTCTAACTTTTTTTTTCAATTTTGGCCTCTTTTATTGTTCATTTATTTATTTATTTGTTTTATTTTATTTATTTTCATCCATCTTTGTTCTTTGGCCTGTGTGAGCCTCCCACTGCAGTGGCCTCTCCTTGCAGAGCACTAGCTCTGGGCACATGTGCTCCAGAGCACTGGCTCATAATTGGACACACTGGTCCAGCTGCTCTGCAGCACGTGGGATCTTCCCGGGCCAGGGATCGAACCCGTGCCCCTTGCACTGCAAGGTGGACTCTTCACCCACTGGACCACCAGGGAAGCCCTCATCTTCTCATTAACTTGAGGAGGGAGGCTCTGCTGATACAGAACGCAGTCAACCTGGATAGAGGACAAAGTACCTCACCAATAACACCGCGTTTTAGATCAGAAGAGCGGTGATGGACTCCCCGCTTTTTTTTTTGACATTTACTTACTTGACATTCCAGCAAAAGACAGCATTTTGCTTGTAAAACACCCTTCCTATTTCACACACTTCATGCCACATTTTTTCAGAACTAACCTTTGTCCTAAGGGGACCATGATCATTCCTGAAGAACCCTAATCAAGAACTAAAATGTTGTTGTTGTTCCTTATCTTGTAGAAGGTTTACCTACATCACTGGGAAAAAGCACGGCAAAACATGCAAAGAAGAGCTGCCTCGAGCTCTGAGAGGGCCCTGTTGCTTCAATTGTCCTGTGGCTTTTCTATCCTGCGTATTTGCTAATACTGGGTGGGTGGAATTTTGTGGGAGAATTGGCATGAATTTAGTGGCTTGGGAGAAACCCAACTAGAAAAATGAACTGTCCTGTGAAGCTGGGAAAGGGCTGAGAAACAGGAGGACTTTCAAGTTACTACCAGGGTGAAGCTTGCAGTGGGAAAGGCAATCAGCTTTTCCCTCCACAGGAGTGGCAGCGATTTTCTATCTAGAAACAGGGTGGAGCCCACATTCCTCCCACTTGACCTGAGGTTTTACCAGGCGTTGGGGCTGGCTTTTGAACTGATACCATTTCTGCTTCATAAAGAGCAACTGTGATGTTCTTTCAATCCAGTGGATCCATTAGAAAGACAGATTTAGAGTTTAGGCATAACTGTTGTTTTTCTGCATCTTAGTTGCTCACGTGGGCCTTCACGGTGGCCTGAATTTCCCTGGATTTCCTTGTCCCATGGCTAAGACCAGGCAGGACTATGACATGAGTTATAGTGTCAGGGAACAGGATTGGGGGGCCCGGAAAATAGCCCTGAGTCCACACGTAAGCATTGGTAATGGGTTCACTTAGGAAAACAGTACTCAAGATGCATGCGAGACTTCTCCACAGTCCATTCTGGTGTGTGTGTTGCCACAGCTGATGGGTAAAAGGATTCTTGAATATTGGAGCTCTTTCTGGATCATTTGGGCAATGAATTCATTTCAATAGCGTTAACAGTAGTCAACTTTGTTGTATTTAGACAAAGTACCTAAAAAACCAATAACACCGCGTTTTAGATCAGAAGAGCGGTGATGGACTCCGCTTTTTGACATTTACTTACTTGACATTCCAGCAAGAGACAGCATTTTGCTTGTAAAACACCCTTCCTATTTCACACACTTCATGCCACATTTTTTCAGAACTAACCTTTGTCCTAAGGGGACCATGATCATTCCTGAAGAACCCTAATCAAGAACTAAAATGTTGTTGTTGTTCCTTATCTTGTAGAAGGTTTACCTACATCACTGGGAAAAAGCACGGCAAAACATGCAAAGAAGAGCTGCCTCGAGCTCTGAGAGGGCCCTGTTGCTTCAATTGTCCTGTGGCTTTTCTATCCTGCGTATTTGCTAATACTGGGTGGGTGGAATTTTGTGGGAGAATTGGCATGAATTTAGTGGCTTGGGAGAAACCCAACTAGAAAAATGAACTGTCCTGTGAAGCTGGGAAAGGGCTGAGAAACAGGAGGACTTTCAAGTTACTACCAGGGTGAAGCTTGCAGTGGGAAAGGCAATCAGCTTTTCCCTCCACAGGAGTGGCAGCGATTTTCTATCTAGAAACAGGGTGGAGCCCACATTCCTCCCACTTGACCTGAGGTTTTACCAGGCGTTGGGGCTGGCTTTTGAACTGATACCATTTCTGCTTCATAAAGAGCAACTGTGATGTTCTTTCAATCCAGTGGATCCATTAGAAAGACAGATTTAGAGTTTAGGCATAACTGTTGTTTTTCTGCATCTTAGTTGCTCACGTGGGCCTTCACGGTGGCCTGAATTTCCCTGGATTTCCTTGTCCCATGGCTAAGACCAGGCAGGACTATGACATGAGTTATAGTGTCAGGGAACAGGATTGGGGGCCTGGAAAATAGCCCCTGAGTCCACACGTAAGCATTGGTAATGGGTTCACTTAGGAAAACAGTACTCAAGATGCATGCGAGACTTCTCCACAGTCCATTCTGGTGTGTGTGTTGCCACAGCTGATGGGTAAAAGGATTCTTGAATATTGGAGCTCTTTCTGGATCATTTGGGCAATGAATTCATTTCAATAGCGTTAACAGTAGTCAACTTTGTTGTATTTAGATTTCTAACACAGTGTATCCATACTATGAAATATCATTTAGCCATTGAACACAACGTCTTTCGAGCACAGCTAACTTGGGGGCATATTTTATGAGTCAATAGAAAACGTCAATTGAGATTGAAATTGTTTGAGTCAGGTTTCCTCTGGTTGCCAGTAGTATTGACTGGCTCAGATTAAAGGGGCTTTAAGTAGGTTCAGCAGTTTCACGAGGATCGGAGACAGAGGCATCTGCTGGAAATTGAATCTGGAGCCTCGCCGAGCACGCAGCTCCTTTCTAGGACTCCTGATTCCCTGTGGAGGGAAATGTGCCTCTTCCTGTACCTGCTTCTCGCTTTCCGCCCTCCTCTCCTGAAGCACGGCCCTGCCGCATCGCAGGCCAGCCCACACTCTGCCCTCCTGGTTTCTCTTCCACCTCTGCCTCTTCGCCTCTTCATCTTACCTCCACCGCTCATGGGTTCCTCTCTCAGTTCCCAATTCCTCTGCTAGAGGGACGAGGGGTCTGGAGGAGGCTGAGCAGGGAGGGTGCCCTGGGCAGTGCTGTGGGGGTAGGGCTGGCCTTCTCCCGGCTTCTCTCTGGCTCCCCGGGTGCTGCAGCTGTGTGTCACTGAGCAGGACTGAGTGTCCCCAGGCTACCCTCTCCACATTCTGCCCACAGGTCCGAGGCGAGGTTATACCAACGTTGGCCTGGCGTGGTGGATGGCTCACTGAGCCACCTCACCCGTGACCCAAGGCAGCTGGGCCTGGGCTGACACGTGTCACCAGCCCCCGACAAGGGCCTCGGAGGGGAGCAGCTGCTCCAGGCAGACGGTTGGCAGGGATGGAGTAAGATCTGGCTAACGCTGGTGGGAGGACTGGGCCCGCGGTGTGCACAGAGCTTCTGGCACGTGGCTCCATTATCACCGTGTTACACTTCAGGATTCTGGGTGCTGAAGACAAGCCGTGCTTCCAGGAGTCATGATGGGAGTGAAGTCGGCAAGTTCTTACCCAATCTGCGGCACTGACCCACATCACTGGGTGGGTCCCTTCCACCGTGAGGACCTCCCCAAAGTCCTTCAGGACCTCCTCATACCTAGTGAGACCTCCCAAACACCCGCTTTCCAGCACATCCAAAAATGAACATGGTTCTTCTCACTTCCTGCTGGTGGGAATGTCAGCTGGGGAAGTCTTCCTGGAGGGCATTTTAGCAACTGGTATAAAATGTCTTCCATCCCTGGGTCAGGAAGATCCCCTGGAGCAGGAAATGACAACCCATGATGTCACGAAAACCTAGTGTTGTTGCCTGAAAAATCCCATGGACAGAGGACCCAGGTAAGCTACAGTCCGTGGAGTCGCAAAGAATTGGATACAACTGAGTGACTAAGCACACACACAAACTTCGTCTGCCTGAGGAAGAAGTGTGCTCTGCTTCAGTCCCCACTGTCCAGCCACCAATGGCCACTCACCCAGATGCCCACCAGGGCCCAAGGCTGTGGGGACCTATAAGGACCACCCAGCATGGCTGACATCGCCTCCCGGAGACCTGCATGCTTGTGGGCCGTGGCTCCATTAGCTGCTTCTGAGGCTCTTCGCGTCCTCACAGCTCAGGGCTGCCTGTCCTTCTTAGGACCTGTCCTTCTACCTTTCTTCTGCAGTTAGAAATGCAACCAGGGGTCCTCTGAAAGCTGACCTGAGGTTACATAGTAGTTTTTAAGGGCAAACGTCTTACTCCCATGTCTAAAGTTATGCTTTCCAAATTGGGAAAGTGTCTTAAAGCAGGAACTGCATAAAATCAATAAGCTTTACTATCTGAACACTAGAGATTATTAATTATATGCCAAGCACTGTGTACACCCCATTGGAAGGTAATAGTCCCATTTCACAGGTGAAGAAACGGAAGGTCAAACGCATGGGTGACTTGCTTAGACCCTGACTCAGTCATAGGGTTGAAGCTGTATGTATGTTCAGTTGCTCAGTGGGGTCCGACTCTTTTGTGACCCCAAAGTCTATAGCCTGCCAGGCTCCTCTGTCCAAGGAATCTCCTGGCAAGAACATGGAAGTGGATTGCCATTTCCTCCTCTGGGGTTTCTTCCTGACCCAGGGATCGAACCATTGTCTCTTGTGTCTCATGCACTGCAGCTGGGTTCTTTACCATCAGTGCCACCTGGGAAGCCAGGCCTGCTTGCTAAGCTGCTGAAAGGACCTCTTGAGACCAGAGAGCCTGGCCTTGTTCACAGGTGACCTAACAGAGTCTGAGAGAGACATGCAGGCTGAGAGTCCAGAGGTACGCACAGGTGCCCAGGTGGAGCCGACAGCTCTCAAGCTGAGTGGCCGTTTCTGAGTTGATGCACATCTACCTCTTGCGGCCACGCAGGCCATGTGGGCAGAGGGTAAGGCCCCAAGACGTGGCTGGAGAAAAGAGTGGACCACGGCGCAAGCCGCGTCTGGGAGTCTTCCAGGAGAAGAAGCCAGAGCGTGGTGGTGCCAGCTCCTTAAAAGCCTCAGACAAGTGGCAACGACTTTCCCTCTGGCTAAGCCTTCTTGGTTCTGGGCAGGGGTGGCTCCAGAGGACGCTTTTGTATGCCATTTCCTCAGCTTGAGATGAGGTGATGTGTTGACCTCTGACCTGTGAGCACCAGCAGCCAGTCATAGACCAGAACACAGAAGATCCATGATCACTAGTCGTCCAGAAACCTTTGACTCTGTAACAAAGTCTAAATCTTTTGACAACAGTGTTCGCACACAATGATGATGAATGTACCAGGAATTTAACTGAACTCCTAGAGTTTACTGTTGGTGCCCCAACAGTGGTGGCGGGGGTCACAGATTTGACGGGAGGGTGCAGGAACCTGCAGCACATGTGTAAAGCTATGTGGAATCCCCTGGAAGTGTTTTGACAGTGGAGAGGCCTGTTTTGTGCAAGCTCATGGAAGTGCTGAAACTTCACTGGATGACTTTTGCATAACTGGGATTTTACTGGTCACTTTTATGCAGTGTGAGCAGGTGGGGGGAAAGGTTTAACCTTTCTGAAAACTGTGTATGTTAACCTGAAATCCAACAATGGGGAAATCAATTGACTAAGCTATATTATCACTGTAAAAAGTGTTATGATGCAGGCATTAAAAGTATGTCCTCAAAATAAAAGAGGAAAATATTCTTAGTATAAGAGTAAAACAAGAAAACCAAATTTTGTATCGGGTACATATGTATAAAGAAAGTATATATTCATGTATACATATATATGTATATAATGTATATGCATATATGAAATATGACTTCCCAGGTAGCTCAGTGGTAAAGAATCTGCCTACCGTGCAGGAGACCCAGGAGATGTGGGTTTGATCCCTGGGTCGGGAAGATCCCCTGGAGGAGGAAATGGCAACCTGCTCCAATATTCCTACCGGGAAAATCCCATAGACAGAGGATCCTGGCAGGCTACAGCCCATGGGGTCACAGAGTCTGATATGACTGAGCGACTAAACAACATGTATGAAACATATCAAATGGTGAAGAACAGTTATGTCAGATGATAAGATCTAACATGTTATATTTGTCAAATTTTCTAAAGTAAACCCACATTGCCTTGCTAATTAGCATAAGGCAGAGTCAGACACGACTGAGTGACTGAACCACTGCCACCAGGGACAGAGATCACAGGAGGGACTCCCGTAGGGGCAGCGGTTCCGAGGAGGAGGCCCCGCCACAGGGCAGTCCTCACCACGGGTCCAACCCCGGAGGCAGACGCCACATCCCCTGAGAAATGTCTGTGCAGCTCCGCGATGACTCAGCACCATGGCAGGTTCTGAAGGATCCCAAACCCCGTGCAGAAGGTAAGGAGAAACAGGGACAGTCTCACCAAAAGTTTGCTCCTGCTTCAGGGACACAGGCCACGCTGTGCTGTGTCCTGTGAGGTGGACACTACACGGCTTCCTGGAAATACCCTCTTTACATGCCTCCCCAGAGCCTCCTCATCATAGAAACACTTCAGCACTCCTCCCCTTGGATCCTGGCTCCTAGGGACTTTCTGGCCCGGCCAGTCGACTGGGCTCGCCTTTGAGCTTCTGCTTCTTGTGTCCCCAAGTATCTAAGTTCAAAGCTGTGGGCACATGACCATGCTAGGTGAACAATGAATTGGAGGATTTCCCAGCACCTACCTCCAGGTCATGTGGCTTCACTCATCTTGTGATCCTGGAAATGGTGCTGTTAGAACTGAGGGGGCATTACTCAGCCAGTAAAAGGAAGGCATTTGTGTCAGCTCTAATCAGGTGGAGGAAGGAAGAGCCCATTGTACAGAGTGAACCTCGTATATATACGTGTGTATATGGAATCTAGAAAGGTCCTGATGAACCTATTGGCAGGGCAGCAAGGGAGACGCAGACCTAGAGAAGAGACATGTGGACACAGCAGGGAGAGGAGAGGGTGGGGCGAGTGGAGAGAGAAGCATGGAAACATCTACATTACCAGATGGAAAACAGCCAGCTAGGGGGAATTTGCTATAGAAACAGCGAGCTCAAATGCAGTGCTCTGTGACCACCTAGAGGGGTGGGAGGGGCTGGGAGATGGAAAGGAGGTCAGGAGGGAGGGGACATATGTTTATCTATGGCTGATTCAGGTTGATGTCTGGCAGAAACCAACACAATATTGTCAAGTACATATTCCAATTAAAACACACACACACAAAGAACCAAGGAGCCGGGCTTCCCTTTGGAGGTGCCTGGTGGCCCCACAGTAAGAATCGGGGAAACAGGATTACCCCCAAAAGGAGCCTGTCCTTACCTGGTGATTCTGCTGGAACGAAACACTCCCTACTCTCTCCTAGGACACTGTGCACACATCTGACTCTGTGAGGCCAAGGTGCCAAGGACACGCCAGCAGCTGGACATCCCGAGCACAGCCTGCAAACAGCCCTTCTGCCGAGAGGCAGGTGGCTTTGCGTCTGGACTGATTCTGACACTGGGGGCCTGTGTGGTCTCTGGGGTGGAGGCGGAGGGGGGACGTTTTGGAGTTTGCTGAGTCGAGTTAGCAATTTTCCTTGGGGGTAAAGCAACCTGGAGCTAGGAATCTCCATCTGTGCCCAGAGAAGCCTCCATTCCAGAACCCACAGTGACGGTGATGCAGGCTCGTCCACCTGGAGCCTGGATGAACCTGGCTGAGGAGCACCAAGCAGGGGAGGGGGACTGTCTAGAAAACAGACTTCCCTGGTACTTGCTGTGGGCACATGACCATGCTAGTAACAATGAATTGGAGGATTTCCCAGCACCTACCTCCAGGTCATGTGGCTTCACTCATCTTGTGATCCTGGAAATGGTGCTGTTAGAACTGAGGGGGCATTACTCAGCCAGTAAAAGGAAGGCATTTGTGTCAGCTCTAATCAGGTGGAGGAAGGAAGAGCCCATTGTACAGAGTGAACCTCGTATATATACGTGTGTATATGGAATCTAGAAAGGTCCTGATGAACCTATTGGCAGGGCAGCAAGGGAGACGCAGACCTAGAGAAGAGACATGTGGACACAGCAGGGAGAGGAGAGGGTGGGGCGAGTGGAGAGAGAAGCATGGAAACATCTACATTACCAGATGGAAAACAGCCAGCTAGGGGGAATTTGCTATAGAAACAGCGAGCTCAAATGCAGTGCTCTGTGACCACCTAGAGGGGTGGGAGGGGCTGGGAGATGGAAAGGAGGTCAGGAGGGAGGGGACATATGTTTATCTATGGCTGATTCAGGTTGATGTCTGGCAGAAACCAACACAATATTGTCAAGTACATATTCCAATTAAAACACACACACACAAAGAACCAAGGAGCCGGGCTTCCCTTTGGAGGTGCCTGGTGGCCCCACAGTAAGAATCGGGGAAACAGGATTACCCCCAAAAGGAGCCTGTCCTTACCTGGTGATTCTGCTGGAACGAAACACTCCCTACTCTCTCCTAGGACACTGTGCACACATCTGACTCTGTGAGGCCAAGGTGCCAAGGACACGCCAGCAGCTGGACATCCCGAGCACAGCCTGCAAACAGCCCTTCTGCCGAGAGGCAGGTGGCTTTGCGTCTGGACTGATTCTGACACTGGGGGCCTGTGTGGTCTCTGGGGTGGAGGCGGAGGGGGGACGTTTTGGAGTTTGCTGAGTCGAGTTAGCAATTTTCCTTGGGGGTAAAGCAACCTGGAGCTAGGAATCTCCATCTGTGCCCAGAGAAGCCTCCATTCCAGAACCCACAGTGACGGTGATGCAGGCTCGTCCACCTGGAGCCTGGATGAACCTGGCTGAGGAGCACCAAGCAGGGGAGGGGGACTGTCTAGAAAACAGACTTCCCTGGTACTTCACCTGCCCCTCTTGTAGGAAGCAAGGAGATAGGTCCTATCTGGTCTGTTGTCTCAATGTCTTTATTACTAAAATGATAGCAACCATGACAACTTAGAGCATTTACCAGCTGGGTAGGATTTTACAGTTTACAAAGCATTTTGAGTGAATGCTTTTTTTTTTCTTTCTTTTTTTAAACCTTTGGGACCTCCTACCCAAATCCAAATCAAATGCGGACAGCACCTTGGGAGCTAGAACCTGCAAGGCAAAGGTAGTGTATTTCTCATGCTTCAGCAGCGAGTCTGGGGCTGGTGTTTTTCTAGGTAGTTCTACTAAATTATAGGATTTCCAGACTGGACATGGCTGGGTCACACTCTTTGTTTTCCACTGGGAAAATGGCACCCACCAATGACTCCTCTAAGGCCACCACGGCCCTAGGTCTATGAGTCCAACAGAGATGACCTCCTGGAGCCAGGCCTCCTTCCCAACAAATCCTTCAGTTTGAAGAGAAGAGACAATGTCCCTGCTGTGGTCTGTGTCCCCAGCCCAGCCAGCCAGCCGCATTGTGCAGTGCTATTGACGCCCAAGATTGGTGACGGTTCTATCTCTTTAAGAAGAAAAAAAAAAAGGCGCCCACGTGGGGAGGGATGGGGGTGCTGCTGACTGCGGCACCGGCTCCCAGTGGCCCGGCCGGTGCGGCTGCGGTGCTAGTCACGCCGGAACCTGCTGATGGGACAGAAGGATAACAAAGGCTGGGAAGCACCGCTGGCAGCCCCCGGTGAGTGGGGAGGACCCGGCTGGGTGCCCGGGAGGGGGCCGGGCCCGGGACTGCGGGCTCCGCGGGGGATGGGTGGCCCGGTCCTGTGCAAGCCGGGCTGGGACCCGGCGCCCTGGCCCTGGGGTCGTTTGGGAAAGCCTCCTTCTGAGAGGACGGGATCGCTTCTTGAAGCTTCCACGCCGCGGTGAGTAAGGGGCTCTTCTTACAACCCCCAGTATGGGCCGCAGCCTGCGGTGGTGGGCGAGGCTCCGGCTGGGTTACTGGAGGGAAGCCTCGGCCGAGATGCTCAGGGCTGCTGGCTTTGTCATTTTAATTTCCATCCCTGCTTGTGGGTTTGCTCACAAAGGGTCCTTTGCTGTAATGCGGAGTGCGGGCCGGAGTCCTATTGAACCTTCTAGCGGGATTCCCAAAGTGCCTCCGGCCTGATTGGGAGCGATTGTCCTCCTTCAAACTGCTCGCCCTTAAAGGAGTCCAAGCCCAAGCGTTACCAGTGATTTTACTTGGTAAGATCTGAAAGCCCTGCTCTGAGTGGCCAGTATTTTACTTAGTTAGGAAGTTCGATTTTGTTATGTGATCATTATGTTCTTAGAAAGAGGATCCCAGTTTTAACAACAACAAAAAAATGTCTCGCTCCTTTTCTGTTTCTTAAAACAAGGCTAATATCTTGGTGACGAGTGCTGGATGTGTTCCTGACAGGTCAGTGGTTTGGTTTTGTGCTCTGTGTGTGCGGAGAGCATGTTTGAGGAAAAGGCGGAATGCAGGTCAACCCCATATGCTCTCTGAAGTTATTATAACCGAGGGAGCTCTCACCTCTCCTCCCGTGCGGGACAGTGATGAGACACATAGGCCATTTTAATTGTCACTTGAAAAGCAGATCTGTCCCTCTGTTTCTTAAAGCTGTACATTGACAGCCAGGCACACATTAGGCTAGTGTGTGGGTTTCGCGTCCCACTGTCTTTCCGTGATCTTGCCGCAAAGTCTTCTTCCACATCGTGGACAGATGACACCCAGTTCCTTGTCCTCCCTCCTCCCTGGCCGTCCCTTCAATCCTTTCTTTACCTTCCTGGCTTTTTGCCTGTCCAGTCTCCTCCTTTTCTGTCGAGGTCAAGGCTCCTTCAGTCTCCCTTTCAAACAAATCATATTCCCTTATCTTGCTTGCTCCTTGCTTGGTTTGCGAGATCTTTTCCATGATTAAAATGGAGTTTTCTGTTCTTCACATAATAGGAAGAGAAGCCTCATGGCAGCCTGACTGTAAGACCAAGGTTGGCTCCGTCAGCAACATCTCTGTGTTGTGGCTTTACACTGGATTTGTTCTCAGGATCCTTGGGTTCAGATCTCAGCTCTGCAGACCCTGGAAATCCACTCAGGTTCTGCGAGCCTTAGTTCCCTCCTGTGCTAGAGACGATGGCCGTTGTGCATCCAGCTTTCTAGGGTTGAGATGAACCAGCACATCTGAATGCACCCACACTGTTCTTCACACAAAGTAGCTGCTCAGCAGGTGTTTTGTCATTTTCCTGTTCATTTCACCCACCTACATGTCTACCCACCCAACGGGGAAGCAGGCTAGAGAGGTTTCTCATCCCATTTACCTGAAGGAATGGATTTTGAAATGATCATTTTACCAAATGCTTCTTAATCAGCTCTGAATACATAAAATATTCGGTACTTGCTAAGGATTTCTTAGGGTTTCTCAGGTGGCTCAGTGGGAAAAGAATCTACCTGCGAATGCAGGAGACGTGAGTTCGATCCTTGGGTCAGGAAGATCCCCTGGAGGAGGAAATGGCAACCCACTCCAGTATTCTTGCCTGGAGGATCCCATGGACAGAGGAGCCTAGTGGGTGACAGTCCATGGTTTGCACAGAGTTGGACACACTTCTCTTTAAACCCTGAGTGACGGCAGAACTGAGGATATTGACGGTCCTCCCACGAGTCCAGCTGAGGACCA
Source organism: Tragulus kanchil (assembly GCA_022376925.1). NCBI lineage: Eukaryota > Metazoa > Chordata > Mammalia > Artiodactyla > Tragulidae > Tragulus > Tragulus kanchil. The sequence goes on along the minus strand of JAIOJX010000003.1, from coordinate 55,287,461 downwards.
CTAAGTGACTGATGCAAAGCAAGTTGGAAACAGGGACAATTCTTCTGGTGGTTCTGATTGTGGACAACCTGGGCGATAACCTGGTTTTCGTACTGCCAACCCTGTGACTGTTTTCGTTTCTGTTTTATTTGCCCTTCTCCTGTCTCCTCCCCAGCTTTGCTGCTCTTCCACTCCACATGGAGTGCCTTGTGTCAGACTGAAGTTGAGGATAAGCCGCTGCTCCAGTGCCTCAGGAGACGGGAGGAAATTGGAAGGGATGCTGGCCTGGGCATCAGAGGCGTGGCCCAGCCTCGGCCCGGCTTCTCTCTGCCAACTGGAGAGTCATTTAACTTCAGCTCTGAGATGAGAGGTCTGGTGAGGATAGTCGTTGCATTCCTTCAAATTCGGCCAAGTACCTCATGGCAGCCTGACTGTAAGACCAAGGTTGGCTCCGTCAGCAACATCTCTGTGTTGTGGCTTTACACTGGATTTGTTCTCAGGATCCTTGGGTTCAGATCTCAGCTCTGCAGACCCTGGAAATCCACTCAGGTTCTGCGAGCCTTAGTTCCCTCCTGTGCTAGAGACGATGGCCGTTGTGCATCCAGCTTTCTAGGGTTGAGATGAACCAGCACATCTGAATGCACCCACACTGTTCTTCACACAAAGTAGCTGCTCAGCAGGTGTTTTGTCATTTTCCTGTTCATTTCACCCACCTACATGTCTACCCACCCAACGGGGAAGCAGGCTAGAGAGGTTTCTCATCCCATTTACCTGAAGGAATGGATTTTGAAATGATCATTTTACCAAATGCTTCTTAATCAGCTCTGAATACATAAAATATTCGGTACTTGCTAAGGATTTCTTAGGGTTTCTCAGGTGGCTCAGTGGGAAAAGAATCTACCTGCGAATGCAGGAGACGTGAGTTCGATCCTTGGGTCAGGAAGATCCCCTGGAGGAGGAAATGGCAACCCACTCCAGTATTCTTGCCTGGAGGATCCCATGGACAGAGGAGCCTAGTGGGTGACAGTCCATGGTTTGCACAGAGTTGGACACACTTCTCTTTAAACCCTGAGTGACGGCAGAACTGAGGATATTGACGGTCCTCCCACGAGTCCAGCTGAGGACCACTAAGTGACTGATGCAAAGCAAGTTGGAAACAGGGACAATTCTTCTGGTGGTTCTGATTGTGGACAACCTGGGCGATAACCTGGTTTTCGTACTGCCAACCCTGTGACTGTTTTCGTTTCTGTTTTATTTGCCCTTCTCCTGTCTCCTCCCCAGCTTTGCTGCTCTTCCACTCCACATGGAGTGCCTTGTGTCAGACTGAAGTTGAGGATAAGCCGCTGCTCCAGTGCCTCAGGAGACGGGAGGAAATTGGAAGGGATGCTGGCCTGGGCATCAGAGGCGTGGCCCAGCCTCGGCCCGGCTTCTCTCTGCCAACTGGAGAGTCATTTAACTTCAGCTCTGAGATGAGAGGTCTGGTGAGGATAGTCGTTGCATTCCTTCAAGGCCTGATCCACTCGGTTTATGACAATTATTCCATTCAGTACCACGATTTCACGCATGTGGCCTCTCTCCATTCTCACAGCAGCTTTATGGAGCGGGCAGCCTGTTTTGCAGATTATTAAATGTAAAATTAAGAGAGAGTGGAGCCCTGACCATTCCTGGTTTGTAGAGAGAGGGAGCTGACCAGACAGTGTCCAGTTTCTCTTTTCTTGATGGACATCGGGGAGCACACAGATCATCCCCTGAAAACTGACTGCTGCACCACGGGGACCTGCACCAGGGCACCTAGAGGTCATGACCTAGAGGTCACAACCCTGTGAGGCCCAGGTGCTGCGGGGTTTCTCTGTCTTGTTGGGGAGTCTGTGGTTCACTCCCAGCAAAGTTCTGTCCAGATGGGCGTCTGTTTTCAGTGTTCTGCTCTGGCTGAGAACAGTCTGTCGTCTGCAGTTCACAGATCCTTTCACGTGTTCTGGAGTGACAACATTTTAAAATAAGTCAAGGGTGCTTGAATCTTTTCAAGGATGATCATTTCACCTTTGTAGGTCTCCTTATTTGACTGAAGTGCTAAGTCCTAGGGAGGAGTTTTGAATGTTTGTGGCATCTGGAATTTGTGCACTGTTTTACCATATGAAAAGAGGTTCAGCCTTTCTTCTTGTTCTTAGTGCAATGATACATTTAGCCATTAAAAAAGTCCTAATAGGGTTATCTGGAGAAGGGAATGGCAACCCACAGCAGTATTCTTGCCTGGAAAATTCCATGGACAGAGGAGCCTGGCAGGCTACAGTCCATAGGTTGCAAAGAGTCGGACTGAAGCGACTTAGCGTAGCAATAGGGTTATCAGATGAACTACAGAAACTACTGTATAAGATAAACACAATCTAAAAATATTATTTGTTTAAAATTCAGACTTAACTAGGCATATTTTTACTTGCTAAGTCTGGCACTTTATTTAAGCAGAAACTTACTTGATAAATAATAGTTCCTTTGGGCATAAAGATATGCATTTGTTAGGTTTTTAAACTTAAAACATAAACTACACTCAATGTTTATCAATTTTGTATAATATGCCAAGTATCTCCCTGGGTTTATTGGTTGATACTTTTGTTTATGAAATGTTTAAGCTCCATGATCATCCTAAGAAGATTCTGATCCTCAAGAATGGATTGTGTCCCAGCCACCTTCCTGTTTCTCAGAGGCCCTGCTAATGACTAAAAAAATACCTGAGATTTTAAAGATATTTATTTGGAGTCAGGTAAACATGGCTTTGAAAACTGGCTTTATATCAAACTGGCTCGGATACCTCATCTCAGGAGTCTCAGTTTCTTCCTCCTTAAATGGGACTGCTTGCTCAGTGACCCCCTCTGCTGGGTCATATGGCAGGCCTGACTTCCCCAGGCTTCCAGAGACACTTGGGTTTTCCAGTGAATGAGTTCATATTACTTTTCCTTCAAAAGCCAGATAGGGCTTCCCTGGTAGCTCAGTGGTAAAGAATTTGCCTAGCAATTCAGGAGACACGGGTCTGATTCCTGATCCAGGAAGATCCCACATGCTGCGGAGCAACTAAGCCCATGAGCCACAACTGTTGAGTCTATGCTCTAGAGCCTCAGAGCCGCCACTGTTGAGCCCTCGTGCCGCAACTACTATAGCTCGTGTGCCTTTGACTGAAGTGCTAAGTCCTAGGGAAGAGTTTCATCTGGAATTTGTGCACTGTTTTACCATATGAAAAGAGGTTCAGCCTTTCTTCTTGTTCTTAGTGCAATGATACATTTAGCCATTAAAAAAGTCCTAATAGGGTTATCTGGAGAAGGGAATGGCAACCCACAGCAGTATTCTTGCCTGGAAAATTCCATGGACAGAGGAGCCTGGCAGGCTACAGTCCATAGGTTGCAAAGAGTCGGACTGAAGCGACTTAGCGTAGCAATAGGGTTATCAGATGAACTACAGAAACTACTGTATAAGATAAACACAATCTAAAAATATTATTTGTTTAAAATTCAGACTTAACTAGGCATATTTTTACTTGCTAAGTCTGGCACTTTATTTAAGCAGAAACTTACTTGATAAATAATAGTTCCTTTGGGCATAAAGATATGCATTTGTTAGGTTTTTAAACTTAAAACATAAACTACACTCAATGTTTATCAATTTTGTATAATATGCCAAGTATCTCCCTGGGTTTATTGGTTGATACTTTTGTTTATGAAATGTTTAAGCTCCATGATCATCCTAAGAAGATTCTGATCCTCAAGAATGGATTGTGTCCCAGCCACCTTCCTGTTTCTCAGAGGCCCTGCTAATGACTAAAAAAATACCTGAGATTTTAAAGATATTTATTTGGAGTCAGGTAAACATGGCTTTGAAAACTGGCTTTATATCAAACTGGCTCGGATACCTCATCTCAGGAGTCTCAGTTTCTTCCTCCTTAAATGGGACTGCTTGCTCAGTGACCCCCTCTGCTGGGTCATATGGCAGGCCTGACTTCCCCAGGCTTCCAGAGACACTTGGGTTTTCCAGTGAATGAGTTCATATTACTTTTCCCTTCAAAAAGCCAGATAGGGCTTCCCTGGTAGCTCAGTGGTAAAGAATTTGCCTAGCAATTCAGGAGACACGGGTCTGATTCCTGATCCAGGAAGATCCCACATGCTGCGGAGCAACTAAGCCCATGAGCCACAACTGTTGAGTCTATGCTCTAGAGCCTCAGAGCCGCCACTGTTGAGCCCTCGTGCCTCAACTACTATAGCTCGTGTGCCTTAGAGCCTGAGTTCTGCAACAAGAGAAGTCACTGCAACAAGAAGCCTGCTCACCTCAATGAGAGAGTAGCGCACACTCCCTGCAACTAGAGAAGAGCCTGTGGCAGCAGTGAAAACCCAGAATAGCCAAAAATAAATAAATAAATAAACTAAAATTACCTAAAAATATGGATAATAATAATATTAGATACTGTCAAATTAGATGTATATCAATCAGGTAATTTATATATATATATATATATATATTTTTAAGAGATTTATTTATTTATTTATTTGAGGGGAGTGGGGTGGGGAGGGAGGGGAGCAGGCAGGCCACTTCTATTGGTCTTTCATTTGTCCATTTTCATCCATCTTTGTTCTTTGGCCCGTGTGAGCCTCCCATCGCGGTGGCCTCTGTTGTCGCAGAGCACCCGCTCCGGGCGCATGCGCTCCAGAGCTCCGGCTTGGTAATTGGACACATGGGTCCAGCCGCTCTGCGGCACGTGGGATCCTCCTAGGCCAGGGATCGAACCGGCGCCCGTTGCACTGCAAGGTGGTGTCCTTACCCACTGGACCACCAGGGAAGCCCAATCTATTTTTAATATATGATTTTTAAAAGCTTTTCTGAGGGACTTCCCTGGTGATCCAGCGGATTAAGGCTTCACCTTCCAAGGCAAGAGGGTGTGGGTTCCATGTCTGTTCAGGAGCTAAGATCCCACCTGCCTCAGGACCAAAAAACCAAAACATAAAACAGAAGCGATATTTTCTGCTGTACGTTCTACTAGAAATCTTTAATTACACACACGCACACACACATACACACACAGACACAGACACACACACACGAGGGCTTTCCAGCTCGCACCCAGTGGTAAAGAATCTGCTTGCAGTATAGCAGATGCAAGACATGGATTCGATCCCTGGAGGAGGATATGGTAACCCACTCCAGTATTCTTGCCTAGGAATCCCATGGACAGAGGAGCCTGGCAGGCTCCAGTCCATGAGATCACACAGAGTCAGACACGACTTAGCACATGCACACGTCCACAGGACACACACACACGTGGACACACATGGACACCCCACACGATATGTATCTGTCACCTTTGACCCCACTCCTGGGCTCTGTGCATTATGAAAAGCTTCCATTTCAGGGATATTTATCTGGGGTCCGATAATAGCTGTGGTGACCATGATCTTCTCGACAGTGGAGCATGCCCATGCTGTCCTGTTATTAATGACAACCAGTATTCTTGCTTTGCCTTACATTTTGGTCTATTGACTTCTGAGGTGAATTAATCTGACTTCTCATTTTGCAGAGATGCTCTTTTCAAGCCTGTGCTGACTCATGTTTTCTTCTGATAGCAAGGAGAGCAAGACCACAATTCCGAGGGTAATTCCAACGGAGGTCCTGTGGGTCAGGAATCTGTCTGCATTGGCTACTTGTTCCTGTAATGTTAGGGACTTTCAAGGGTGAACTCTTTTGGGGAGCCTCCCATCGCGGTGGCCTCTGTTGTCGCAGAGCACCCGCTCCGGGCGCATGCGCTCCAGAGCTCCGGCTTGGTAATTGGACACATGGGTCCAGCCGCTCTGCGGCACGTGGGATCCTCCTAGGCCAGGGATCGAACCGGCGCCCGTTGCACTGCAAGGTGGTGTCCTTACCCACTGGACCACCAGGGAAGCCCAATCTATTTTTAATATATGATTTTTAAAAGCTTTTCTGAGGGACTTCCCTGGTGATCCAGCGGATTAAGGCTTCACCTTCCAAGGCAAGAGGGTGTGGGTTCCATGTCTGTTCAGGAGCTAAGATCCCACCTGCCTCAGGACCAAAAAACCAAAACATAAAACAGAAGCGATATTTTCTGCTGTACGTTCTACTAGAAATCTTTAATTACACACACGCACACACACATACACACACAGACACAGACACACACACACGAGGGCTTTCCAGCTCGCACCCAGTGGTAAAGAATCTGCTTGCAGTATAGCAGATGCAAGACATGGATTCGATCCCTGGAGGAGGATATGGTAACCCACTCCAGTATTCTTGCCTAGGGAATCCCATGGACAGAGGAGCCTGGCAGGCTCCAGTCCATGAGATCACACAGAGTCAGACACGACTTAGCACATGCACACGTCCACAGGACACACACACACGTGGACACACATGGACACCCCACACGATATGTATCTGTCACCTTTGACCCCACTCCTGGGCTCTGTGCATTATGAAAAGCTTCCATTTCAGGGATATTTATCTGGGGTCCGATAATAGCTGTGGTGACCATGATCTTCTCGACAGTGGAGCATGCCCATGCTGTCCTGTTATTAATGACAACCAGTATTCTTGCTTTGCCTTACATTTTGGTCTATTGACTTCTGAGGTGAATTAATCTGACTTCTCATTTTGCAGAGATGCTCTTTTCAAGCCTGTGCTGACTCATGTTTTCTTCTGATAGCAAGGAGAGCAAGACCACAATTCCGAGGGTAATTCCAACGGAGGTCCTGTGGGTCAGGAATCTGTCTGCATTGGCTACTTGTTCCTGTAATGTTAGGGACTTTCAAGGGTGAACTCTTCAGCGCATCACAGAGGATTTAGCCATGCGCAAGTGTGTCTGAGCAAGCATGATGAAAAGTAATGTTAGTTTTTAATTCCCATCTTTAGAGGAATGTGCATGCTATTCGCAGGTGATGGCTGAAGGCTATTCTGGCTCGAATCTTTGCAGTAAATGGGTGGAAAGACCGTTTCTAGGGAAACTGGAGCTATTGAGACAGGTGGAGCTCAGGGTCGCCGAGAACAGTGAAGAGGAGGGGCACCCTGGAGTCCCCGCTTCCTCAGAACATGGCCCTCGGTCATGTGGTCAGGATTTAAGCCCTGGTGTCCAACTTGTTTCCATTTCAAGCAGAGCTGCTCAAAGAAATGTTCACCCTGTGAGTAAGTGGAGCTGGTATGCTTCTTTCCTGCTCCTTAAATGAGATCATGTATGGTGCCAGTCCCGCTTGCCATGGGCAGAGCCTGGGTTGCCAAAACAGAGCGTTTTTGCTGGATGGACACCCTGTGCTTGTATTCGTCGCAGGCAGTGGCTTCAGGCAATGAAACCAACTGTGTGGATTCCACACCCGACCAGGGCTGACCGCCAGGCCTGTTTCCTAATCGCCCTTGGAGGCCACCAACTGTTTGGCTCCTGATGCCTGAGGATCAGTGGGCAGAGAGGGCTGTGAACTTCTCACATCTCTTTGTGTGTTAGAGAATATTCCATGAACAAGATTGGTGTCCCGTGTTTGTAGGACTAGCCTGCAGTTGGTTAGGTACCTGTAGACGTAGTTTAGACCAGTCCTTACAATGACTCTGCATGGTTGGGTCAAACTGTCCTGGGTCACAGTGAGGAAGGCAGGTCATGGGAGGTCATGTAATTCCTGGGCCGTGGCCTCCTGCTTAAGGCATATGAGGGGGCAGCTGACTTCCCCTTCGGGGACTGTATTGGCAGAGAAGGAAATCATAGTTGAGTGTCTGTATTGAGGCTCTGTATTGAGGCTTTCAGTAGCGGGACTAAGGTAAGAGATTGAGTAAAGGCCTCAGTTTAAGTCCTTGAAATGGTCCTTGACTCATGGATACCGATTTTCTTATCTGTAAAATGGAATTAACAATTTCCTACTAAGTCACTAGGCTGTTATGAAACTGAAACAAGATAAAATCTATGAAATCACTCTAACAAATTAAAAATACTGCACCTCTGCAAGGTAATTGGGTTTCCCTTGTAGCTCAGCTGGTAAAGAATCCGCCTACAATGCAAGAGACCTCGGTTTGATTCCTGAGTTGGGAAGATCCCCTGGAGAAAAGATATATTACCCACTTTAGTATTCTTGGGCTTCACTGGTGGCTCAGATGGTAAAGAATCCACCTGCAATGTGGGAGACTTGGGTCGGATCCCTGGGTTGGGAAAATCCCCTGGAGAAGGGAAAGACTACCCACTCCAGTATTCTTTTTTTTTATTATTATTATTTATTTTTGGGCGGGGGTCGGGTTGGGGAGGGAGGGGAGCGGGCGGGCCACTTCTATTGGTCTTTCATTTCTCCATTTTCATCCATCTTTGTTCTTTGGCTCCTGCGGGCCTCCCATCGCGGTGGCGTCTGTCGCTGCAGAGCGCCGGCTCTGGGCGCATGCGCTCCAGAGCCCCGGCTCGGTGATTGGACACATCGGTCCAGCCGCTCCGCGGCACGTGGGATCCTCCCAGGCCAGGGATCGAACCGGCGCCCCTTGCACTGCAAGGCGGTGTCCTTATCCACTGGACCACCAGGGGAAGCCCCCCACTCCAGTATTCTTGCCTGGAGAATTTCGCTTGTTCAAGGGTTGTAAAGAGTTGGACACGGCAAGGTAATCTTACCATACTGCACTACAGTTTTACTATGAATAACATTTCAACTGTAGATAAAATTAAGGCTATTCTAATATTCTTGACCATGTTAATGAAATAAAGACAAAATTATCGTGAATGCAGTAAAAAAAAAAAAAAAGGCTGGGTTTAACATGTCATGATTAATTTGATTTTTCTTATTGAGGAACTGTCAAATTTCTTACTATAGATAGTTTGAATGCTCATATTTCTTATTTTTAAATTGCATTAGACTGCTGTTCAATCATATTAGATACTAAGGTAAGAGATTGAGTAAAGGCCTCAGTTTAAGTCCTTGAAATGGTCCTTGACTCATGGATACCGATTTTCTTATCTGTAAAATGGAATTAACAATTTCCTACTAAGTCACTAGGCTGTTATGAAACTGAAACAAGATAAAATCTATGAAATCACTCTAACAAATTAAAAATACTGCACCTCTGCAAGGTAATTGGGTTTCCCTTGTAGCTCAGCTGGTAAAGAATCCGCCTACAATGCAAGAGACCTCGGTTTGATTCCTGAGTTGGGAAGATCCCCTGGAGAAAAGATATATTACCCACTTTAGTATTCTTGGGCTTCACTGGTGGCTCAGATGGTAAAGAATCCACCTGCAATGTGGGAGACTTGGGTCGGATCCCTGGGTTGGGAAAATCCCCTGGAGAAGGGAAAGACTACCCACTCCAGTATTCTTTTTTTTTATTATTATTATTTATTTTTGGGGGGTCGGGTTGGGGAGGGAGGGGAGCGGGCGGGCCACTTCTATTGGTCTTTCATTTCTCCATTTTCATCCATCTTTGTTCTTTGGCTCCTGCGGGCCTCCCATCGCGGTGGCGTCTGTCGCTGCAGAGCGCCGGCTCTGGGCGCATGCGCTCCAGAGCCCCGGCTCGGTGATTGGACACATCGGTCCAGCCGCTCCGCGGCACGTGGGATCCTCCCAGGCCAGGGATCGAACCGGCGCCCCTTGCACTGCAAGGCGGTGTCCTTATCCACTGGACCACCAGGGGAAGCCCCCCACTCCAGTATTCTTGCCTGGAGAATTTCGCTTGTTCAAGGGTTGTAAAGAGTTGGACACGGCAAGGTAATCTTACCATACTGCACTACAGTTTTACTATGAATAACATTTCAACTGTAGATAAAATTAAGGCTATTCTAATATTCTTGACCATGTTAATGAAATAAAGACAAAATTATCGTGAATGCAGTAAAAAAAAAAAAAAAGGCTGGGTTTAACATGTCATGATTAATTTGATTTTTCTTATTGAGGAACTGTCAAATTTCTTACTATAGATAGTTTGAATGCTCATATTTCTTATTTTTTAAATTGCATTAGACTGCTGTTCAATCATATTAGATACTGGAGTAAAGGTTAGAAGCTTTTATCTTCCGTGTATTGCCATTATAAAGGATTTATAAAAGTAATTATGGGGCTTCCCTGGTGGTCCAGTGGGTAAGGATACTGCCTTGCAGTGCAAGGGGCACCGGTTCCATCCCTGGCCTGGGAAGATCCCACGTACCGCGGAGCGGCTGGACTGATGTGTCCGATTACCGAGCCAGAGCTCTGGAACGCATGCGCCCAGAGCCGGTGCTCTGCGACAACAGAGGCCACCGCGATGGGAGGCCCACAAGAGCCAAAAGAGCAAAGACGGATGAAAATAGAGAAATGAAAGACCAATAGAAGTGGCCCGCCCGTCCCCCTCCCTCCCCACCCTACCCCCCCAAAAATAAATAAATTTAAAAAAAAAAGTAATTATGTGCTGTACTGAAGCACGCAAACATGATTGTGTTATCAGTTAATTTGTAGGCAAGAGAATCACTAAACATATAAATATAAAAATCCTATTTAATGGTAGTCAGATAATCAGCAAGGAATAGAACATTTCTGTATTTAAAACAATAAAGATGAGATAGCACTAAATATATACTTAATTATGGGCAGCGATATGTTCATATGTCTGCACATGTAGAGGATTTGGCAATGGCCCACCAAGGAATGGATATTTGCTGAACTGAATAAAGCTGTGACTGTGTATGTGAATCACGTACTGAGAATCAAGACATTGTAGTATTTCTTTTGCCCATAGATTTTGATTTTGGATTAGCACAAAGTAATCATGAGAATCTTATATGAATGAAGGATTTATTGGTACCTAGTGGGTCTTGGGAACCTGGGGGAATCCTGTGAATGCCTGGGGAGTGAGTTCTTAGGGAGTTTTCACAAGGCATTGGTTGCATGTCTTGATGATAGAGAGGGTAAGGGTACGAGTTGTGTTTAAGGAATAGATGCTCGTCACTAAGGCAGCAAAAAAATGAGGTTGAGTGTGGGCGTGACCCTTTCTGCAAATCTCTTCTCTCCTTGCCTCCCCTCCCTTTCCTTTCCTCGTCCTTCCTTCCTTTTTTAAAAAATCTTATTATACAGACTATTATTCCATCTGCATCTCATTCTTAATGAATAGCTATTATGATAATAAATGAAAGATATTAAAAATACTACTTCAGTCAAAGATGTCATTATATACTCTACATCATGTTATCAACATATTTTCAACATTATCCATGTTGGAGACACAATATACTACACATTTAATTTTTACCTTTTTAAAATGTAAATATTATACGTACAAAAGAATATATATGAATTAGACTCTTTTTCCCCCTTTGCTTTGAGGTTGTTTCTTTTTTTCTTAAAAAAAAATGTTGTCCTCTTTTATTGGTTCTTTGCTTATTTATTTTCATCCATCATTATCCTTTGGCCTGTGTGGCCTCCCACTGCAGTGGCCTCTCCTTGCAGAGCACTCGCTCTGGGCACATGTGCTCTAGAGCGCTGGCTCGTAATTGGATGCACTGGTCCAGCTGCTCCATGGCACGTGAGATCTTCCCAGGCCAGGGATTGAACCGGTGCCCCTTGCACTGCAAGGTGGACTCTTCACCCACTGGACCACCAGGGAGGCCCCCTGTTTCTTTTTTTATTTTCAAGAGTTCGTTGTTGTTTATCTGTGTGGCCAAATGTTCTCCTGATGTGTGTAGCTTGCTTCAGAAGTTCTTGAAGTTGGACAGAAGTTCTTCATTGCAATGTGGTTTGAATGTAGTCATCTTTTTCTTCTGAGGTTAGTGCTTCCTATCTGCCGTTTAAGGAGCTCATCTCCACTCCAAGGCCATGAAGATACTGGGTTCTATTTCATTCTAGAAATGTTAAAGTTTGATTGTCTCACTATGCTCTTAATCATCTGGAATTGGTACTTGTGTCCACTGTGAAGCTCTGATATATTTTTATTTCCAGGCGGGTCAGCACTCGTCCCAGTAATACTTCTTGAAAGGTCCAGCTTCCCCCACTGAACTTTATAAACACCTGTATCAAGTTTCCGTTAACACAAGGATCTGCTTCTGAGCTTTTTACAGTTTGATTGTTCCTAACCAATGATTAGTGTGGGCGTGACCCTTTCTGAAATTTTCTCCTTGCCTCCCCTCCCTTTCCTTTCCTCGTCCTTCCTTCCTTTTTTAAAAAATCTTATTATACAGACTATTATTCCATCTGCATCTCATTCTTAATGAATAGCTATTATGATAATAAATGAAAGATATTAAAAATACTACTTCAGTCAAAGATGTCATTATATACTCTACATCATGTTATCAACATATTTTCAACATTATCCATGTTGGAGACACAATATACTACACATTTAATTTTTACCTTTTTAAAATGTAAATATTATACGTACAAAAGAATATATATGAATTAGACTCTTTTTCCCCCTTTGCTTTGAGGTTGTTTCTTTTTTTCTTAAAAAAAAATGTTGTCCTCTTTTATTGGTTCTTTGCTTATTTATTTTCATCCATCATTATCCTTTGGCCTGTGTGGCCTCCCACTGCAGTGGCCTCTCCTTGCAGAGCACTCGCTCTGGGCACATGTGCTCTAGAGCGCTGGCTCGTAATTGGATGCACTGGTCCAGCTGCTCCATGGCACGTGAGATCTTCCCAGGCCAGGGATTGAACCGGTGCCCCTTGCACTGCAAGGTGGACTCTTCACCCACTGGACCACCAGGGAGGCCCCCTGTTTCTTTTTTTATTTTCAAGAGTTCGTTGTTGTTTATCTGTGTGGCCAAATGTTCTCCTGATGTGTGTAGCTTGCTTCAGAAGTTCTTGAAGTTGGACAGAAGTTCTTCATTGCAATGTGGTTTGAATGTAGTCATCTTTTTCTTCTGAGGTTAGTGCTTCCTATCTGCCGTTTAAGGAGCTCATCTCCACTCCAAGGCCATGAAGATACTGGGTTCTATTTCATTCTAGAAATGTTAAAGTTTGATTGTCTCACTATGCTCTTAATCATCTGGAATTGGTACTTGTGTCCACTGTGAAGCTCTGATATATTTTTATTTCCAGGCGGGTCAGCACTCGTCCCAGTAATACTTCTTGAAAGGTCCAGCTTCCCCCACTGAACTTTATAAACACCTGTATCAAGTTTCCGTTAACACAAGGATCTGCTTCTGAGCTTTTTACAGTTTGATTGTTCCTGTGTGAATGCCATACCAACTCAGTATTATAGTTTTATATTACAGTTAGCTATTTAGCAAAGCAAGTCTTTCCCATCATGCTTCTGAAGGACTGTCTTTATTCTTATCCCTTTGTTCTCCTATAAAACTTTCAGAATTTCAAATTTTATTTTGAAATTTTTTGGGATTTTGATTGGAATGCCTTTGAATTAAAAGACCAATTTGAGGAGGCGACCTTTCAGGGATATTAAGCCTTCCTGCCCATCATGTACATATCACCATTTTTAAAGGGTGTCTTTTGTACAAGTTTAGAGATTTTCTACCTAGAACTTTTATACAAGTTCTTTTATAATTATTCCAAGGTGGCTTATTTTTTTTTCTTGCTATTATAAATTGCTATTGTGAAAATACGTAAAAACAACTTTGGCTGGTATGTAGAAATACAATTGAACCTGTATCAGTAACCTTGGTCAACACTATCCGTAATTCTGCTGATCTACCTGAAATACTTCTGGAGTGTCCCACCTGTGACTGGGGATGATTTCCCCCGGGCCCCATCTCCCGTCCCTCTCCTTTTTTTCCTGCCCTGTCCTGCCACATGTTCAGTGAAATGTCTACCAGACATGAAGACAGCAGGTTTGTTCATTGTGAAATTCCCATCTATTTCCTATTTACTAAAGGTTTTCTGTTTTGTTTCCTTTTGGCGGGGAGATCATTCGTGGGTATTGAATTTCATCCTCTGACAAGCCCAATCAACTTGGTAAAGTATTATCTTTATTGTACGTGTGAGATTCAATGTGCTAGAGTCTGTCTAGAATTTTTGCATTTGTTGTCATGAATGTGACTGGCCAGCGGTTTTCCTTTTTCATACTGTTCCAATCTGATTTAGATCATTGGATTTGGGAGTATTATCAGACACCTGAGATTATTTAGGCATATCACCTGTTTGTATGTTCTCTGGTAGAATTTGTAGGTTTTAGAGTTGCTTATTTATTGAACATTTAGTACATCTTACCAGTGAAAACATTAAGCCTAATGTTTTCCCTGTGGAAAGGTCTTAAATATCAGTGAATGGAGCTATTTAGTTATTTCAATGCCATACCAACTCAGTATTATAGTTTTATATTACAGTTAGCTATTTAGCAAAGCAAGTCTTTCCCATCATGCTTCTGAAGGACTGTCTTTATTCTTATCCCTTTGTTCTCCTATAAAACTTTCAGAATTTCAAATTTTATTTTGAAATTTTTTGGGATTTTGATTGGAATGCCTTTGAATTAAAAGACCAATTTGAGGAGGGGCGACCTTTCAGGGATATTAAGCCTTCCTGCCCATCATGTACATATCACCATTTTTAAAGGGTGTCTTTTGTACAAGTTTAGAGATTTTCTACCTAGAACTTTTATACAAGTTCTTTTATAATTATTCCAAGGTGGCTTATTTTTTTTCTTGCTATTATAAATTGCTATTGTGAAAATACGTAAAAACAACTTTGGCTGGTATGTAGAAATACAATTGAACCTGTATCAGTAACCTTGGTCAACACTATCCGTAATTCTGCTGATCTACCTGAAATACTTCTGGAGTGTCCCACCTGTGACTGGGGATGATTTCCCCCGGGCCCCATCTCCCGTCCCTCTCCTTTTTTTCCTGCCCTGTCCTGCCACATGTTCAGTGAAATGTCTACCAGACATGAAGACAGCAGGTTTGTTCATTGTGAAATTCCCATCTATTTCCTATTTACTAAAGGTTTTCTGTTTTGTTTCCTTTTGGAGGGGAGATCATTCGTGGGTATTGAATTTCATCCTCTGACAAGCCCAATCAACTTGGTAAAGTATTATCTTTATTGTACGTGTGAGATTCAATGTGCTAGAGTCTGTCTAGAATTTTTGCATTTGTTGTCATGAATGTGACTGGCCAGCGGTTTTCCTTTTTCATACTGTTCCAATCTGATTTAGATCATTGGATTTGGGAGTATTATCAGACACCTGAGATTATTTAGGCATATCACCTGTTTGTATGTTCTCTGGTAGAATTTGTAGGTTTTAGAGTTGCTTATTTATTGAACATTTAGTACATCTTACCAGTGAAAACATTAAGCCTAATGTTTTCCCTGTGGAAAGGTCTTAAATATCAGTGAATGGAGCTATTTACTTGTTTCTTGAATTAGCTTGGTACTTCTTTATTTTTCCAAAAATGTGTCTGGGGCTTCCTTGGTGGTCCAGTGGGTAAGGACACCGCCTTGCAGTGCAAGGGGTGCCGGTTCGATCCCTGGCCTGGGAAGATCCCATGTGCTGCGGAGAGGCTGTACCGATGTATCCAATTACCAAGCCGGAGCTCTGGAGCACATGCGCCCAGAGCCGGTGCTCTGCAACAACAGAGGCCACCGCGATGGGAGGCCCACACGGGCCAAAGAACAAGGATGGATGAAGATAGATGAATGAAAGACCAATAGAAGTGGCCCACCTGACCCTCTCCCTCCCCAACCCGACCCCCCCCACCAAAAAAAAAAAAGTGCCTGTTTTCAAACTTTGAAAATTCATTACCTTAAAGTTTTTTTAAGGGGATTCCCTGGTGGTCCAGTGGTTAGGACTTTCACTGCCGAGGGCCTGAGTCCAATCCCTGATTAGGGAAATAAGAGCCTGCAAGCAACATGGCATAGCCAAAAATAAGTAAATAAATTGGTAAAGTTTAAAAAAATAATATTCTCTTATCTTTTTAATTCCTGATGCATCCCGTTTTCATCCCTATATATAATGTATATATTATATAAAAAATATAAATTTTACCTCTTTGCTTTTACCTTGATTAGTCTTGCCACAATTTGGCCAATTTTATTAGTCTTTTTAAAGACTTCACTTTTCCATCGTATCTTTGTTTTCTATTTTATTAATTCTACCTTTATCTAGTCTCAGCCTTATTTTCTTTGAATTTATCCCCATAATCTTTTTCCTAAGATCTTGAACTGGATACTTAATTTTCAGCCATTCGTTTTCCTGAACAGAATTATTGAAGGCCGTGAGTGTCCCATAAATCTATGAGTGCCCATTTATAATGAAGAAGGAGCAAGTAAAAGACCCCATGTTTTTGTGGGTGCTTGCTTTCCACCAGAATCTAATAAGATCCCTTTTGTTTATTTTTAGAGTTGTCCTCTATTTGTGAAGAGTGACTCGGTTTCCATTTATGTTGTGGATGGAAAGTTTCTTTTTATTATACATTTATTTAAACAGAGAGCTATTTTAAGAAAAAAATTAAGTAAATAATCAAAGAGGTGGTACACAGTAGGTCTAAGATTTCCCATAATGGTCTGCTGCATCTTAAATATGAGAAACATTATGAAATGACTATAGTTTGTGTCTGTCGTTTGGGAAACGGATGTTCCAGGCAACACTCTGTCTTCTCTCACCCGCAGGCATGGTCACTGGCAGGTGTAGTGCGGCTGCAGAGCGTGAACTCTGAATAATCAGGGAGCCAGGCAGGTCCTGGGGAGCCACACACATACAAATTATCTAGGGTCCAGAAAAGGAAAAATAGTTGCTGGAATTCCAAAGTGTAAATCAGATGTTCTCGTAGAAGTGATACTAGAATAGCAGACTGGATTACCAGTGGACAGTCACGAGCTGTTTGGATGGTGGTCCTTGGGTCCCAGCATGGGCTCAGGAAGGGTGCATCCTCAGTGCCTTCCTCCCTCTGACAAAATTACTCAAAAGGCAGCGCAGTCGAGGTCAGAAAAAGACGGTGTCTTGGCTGTAATAATATGCTGGGTAAAGTCATTGTATCCTGCTAGAAATGATGGCAAAATGCATGCATAATGTACGGTCAGTAGTGCTCAGAGTTATCTAGGAGAAACGACCCATTTAGTGCTCAGAGTTACGACCCAAAGACTATTTTTTTTTTGTAATGATGGTATCATTGTCCATCTGGAGGAAAGTTACAATAATTTGCCATGGGGCTCTTTGCTGTTTAGTACGTTTATAAAATGTACCTGGTAATATGAAGTCAATTAACATATAGGATGTTAACTGACATTAGAAGTATCAAGAAGCTGGAAGTAGCGATAGACACTCATACAGTGGGGTTGGTGAGCATGGATGTGCAGTGGTCCATTTTGAGCAGTGATCCTGCTTGCTGCTAACGTTCCCAGGGAGGCAGGACCACCTGCTCAGACAGACTACACGGGCTACAGGCAGAAGGCTGAAGGTCTTGCTCCAGGTCATTCCAGATTTCAGGCAAAAGGACTCGGTTTCCATTTATGTTGTGGATGGAAAGTTTCTTTTTATTATACATTTATTTAAACAGAGAGCTATTTTAAGAAAAAAATTAAGTAAATAATCAAAGAGGTGGTACACAGTAGGTCTAAGATTTCCCATAATGGTCTGCTGCATCTTAAATATGAGAAACATTATGAAATGACTATAGTTTGTGTCTGTCGTTTGGGAAACGGATGTTCCAGGCAACACTCTGTCTTCTCTCACCCGCAGGCATGGTCACTGGCAGGTGTAGTGCGGCTGCAGAGCGTGAACTCTGAATAATCAGGGAGCCAGGCAGGTCCTGGGGAGCCACACACATACAAATTATCTAGGGTCCAGAAAAGGAAAAATAGTTGCTGGAATTCCAAAGTGTAAATCAGATGTTCTCGTAGAAGTGATACTAGAATAGCAGACTGGATTACCAGTGGACAGTCACGAGCTGTTTGGATGGTGGTCCTTGGGTCCCAGCATGGGCTCAGGAAGGGTGCATCCTCAGTGCCTTCCTCCCTCTGACAAAATTACTCAAAAGGCAGCGCAGTCGAGGTCAGAAAAAGACGGTGTCTTGGCTGTAATAATATGCTGGGTAAAGTCATTGTATCCTGCTAGAAATGATGGCAAAATGCATGCATAATGTACGGTCAGTAGTGCTCAGAGTTATCTAGGAGAAACGACCCATTTAGTGCTCAGAGTTACGACCCAAAGACTATTTTTTTTTTGTAATGATGGTATCATTGTCCATCTGGAGGAAAGTTACAATAATTTGCCATGGGGCTCTTTGCTGTTTAGTACGTTTATAAAATGTACCTGGTAATATGAAGTCAATTAACATATAGGATGTTAACTGACATTAGAAGTATCAAGAAGCTGGAAGTAGCGATAGACACTCATACAGTGGGGTTGGTGAGCATGGATGTGCAGTGGTCCATTTTGAGCAGTGATCCTGCTTGCTGCTAACGTTCCCAGGGAGGCAGGACCACCTGCTCAGACAGACTACACGGGCTACAGGCAGAAGGCTGAAGGTCTTGCTCCAGGCATTAGCCATTCCAGATTTCCCTTGGAGGCTCTTATTTTACCATAAACATTCAAATAAGGCCTGTGTTTCTTCAACATACAGTCCTATTTTACAGTTATCTTTAAAAGAACATTTTTGGGCTTCCCTGGTGGTCCACTGGGTAGAGTCCACCTTGTAGTGCAAGGGGCACCAGTTCAATCCCTGGTCCGGAAAGATCCCATGTGCTGCGGAGCAGCTGGACCAGTGTGTCCAATTGTGAGCCAGCACTCTGGAGGGCATGCGCCCGGAGCCAGTGCTCTGCAAGGAAAGAGGTTGCTGCAGTGGGAGGCCCACACAGGCTAAAGAATAAAGGTGGATGAAAATAAATAAATGAAAACTATTAAAAGAGGCCAGAAATTTTTCTTTTTAAGATTTATTTATTTATTTATTTTTGGGCGGGGGTCGGGTTGGGGAGGGAGGGGAGCGAGTGGGCCACTTCTATTGGTCTTTCGCTTCTCCATTTTCATCCGTCTTTGTTCTTTGGCTCCTGTGGGCCTCCCATCACGGTGGCGTCTGTTGCAGAATGCCGGCTCTGGGTGCATGCGCTCCAGAGCTCCGGCTCGGTGATTGGACACATCAGTCCAGCCGCTCCGCGGCATGTGGGATCTTCCCAGGCCAGGGATCGAACCGGCGCCCCTTGCGCTGCAAGGCGGTGTCCTTATCCACTGGACCACCAGGGGAAGCCCCAGAAATTTTAAAAAAAGAACATTTTCAGTGGCAATTTTTTTTTGTATTTGAAAGATATATTTGGATTAATTCCTATCCTCACAATCGTTGATGAGTTCAAAGAACATATACTTATCCAGAATCATAGAATTTTTAGAGACATTGATAATTTTGATAACATTTATTATCAACATTAATAATGCCGATAAAATTAATCAGATCTCAACACATTTCGGTTCTCTCGTTTTAGAGACAAACTAATCCTGTTTTCTATTTTACTATACGTGACTGCTCTGAATCTTGAGATTTCAAACTGAAGAGTCCAATTTTTAAATCCACTGTCATACAGACTACACGGGCTACAGGCAGAAGGCTGAAGGTCTTGCTCCAGGCATTAGCCATTCCAGATTTCCCTTGGAGGCTCTTATTTTACCATAAACATTCAAATAAGGCCTGTGTTTCTTCAACATACAGTCCTATTTTACAGTTATCTTTAAAAGAACATTTTTGGGCTTCCCTGGTGGTCCACTGGGTAGAGTCCACCTTGTAGTGCAAGGGGCACCAGTTCAATCCCTGGTCCGGAAAGATCCCATGTGCTGCGGAGCAGCTGGACCAGTGTGTCCAATTGTGAGCCAGCACTCTGGAGGGCATGCGCCCGGAGCCAGTGCTCTGCAAGGAAAGAGGTTGCTGCAGTGGGAGGCCCACACAGGCTAAAGAATAAAGGTGGATGAAAATAAATAAATGAAAACTATTAAAAGAGGCCAGAAATTTTTCTTTTTAAGATTTATTTATTTATTTATTTTTGGGCGGGGGTCGGGTTGGGGAGGGAGGGGAGCGAGTGGGCCACTTCTATTGGTCTTTCGCTTCTCCATTTTCATCCGTCTTTGTTCTTTGGCTCCTGTGGGCCTCCCATCACGGTGGCGTCTGTTGCAGAATGCCGGCTCTGGGTGCATGCGCTCCAGAGCTCCGGCTCGGTGATTGGACACATCAGTCCAGCCGCTCCGCGGCATGTGGGATCTTCCCAGGCCAGGGATCGAACCGGCGCCCCTTGCGCTGCAAGGCGGTGTCCTTATCCACTGGACCACCAGGGGAAGCCCCAGAAATTTTAAAAAAAGAACATTTTCAGTGGCAATTTTTTTTTGTATTTGAAAGATATATTTGGATTAATTCCTATCCTCACAATCGTTGATGAGTTCAAAGAACATATACTTATCCAGAATCATAGAATTTTTAGAGACATTGATAATTTTGATAACATTTATTATCAACATTAATAATGCCGATAAAATTAATCAGATCTCAACACATTTCGGTTCTCTCGTTTTAGAGACAAACTAATCCTGTTTTCTATTTTACTATACGTGACTGCTCTGAATCTTGAGATTTCAAACTGAAGAGTCCAATTTTTTAAATCCACTGTCATACAAAAGACTTCTACTCTCTTGTGACTATAATGCCTTAGTTTAGTTTTAATTCTTAAATTTTTAACTTAAAAACCAGAATTGTCCTCATTCTTGACAGGTGGCAGTCAGAATTTTTGATCTGTGATTGCCTATAAAAGAAGAATAAGATTTTGGATAGGTTTTTTTTCCATTACTCTCATTCATGGTGCCTAGGAACATTTTTTATGATAGCAAGTCACCAGGGAAGTGTTTGAGGAAGAATTTGCAGTGAATCTGGAGTTTCTTCCCTGGGTTTTCATGAATTCAAGAACCTATAGTGATCTAAATATAGCTTAGATTATCATCTCTACATTTTGTCCTCAAGGTGACATTGCTGGGTAGCAGAAACAAAGTCATGAGCTGGACTTCCTGTTTTCAGCCCCTTATTTCCTGGTTGAGCACACCAAATCACAACCACTCAGGTTCCTGCTTTCACACATCTGTATCCCCCAAAGAAATGCCATTATGTCTAAGAGGGTGCCTTGAACATTACCAAGGATTTGTAAGTATGATACTTGCAGGCGTGGGTCAAAAATTCAGTCTCATGGGTCTCTCTGGCTGAGCATGGTTGTCAAATTTTGTCAGTTTTTCCTTCTAGTTTATTTCTTAAGGTGTTAGATTGATGTAGGCCCCTGTGGTTCTTAAGTTATATTACAAGTAAGATAATCTTTTTTTTCTTTAATTTTTTTTTTTTTTAATTTATCTTTTGGAGGGTGGGGTGGGGAGGGAGGGGGACGGGCGGGCCACTTCTATTGGTCTTTCATTTATCTGTTTTCATCCGTCTTTGTTCTTTGGCTCCTGTGGGTCTCCCATCGCGGTGGCCTCTGTTGTCGCAGAGCGCTGGCTCTGGGCACACGCGCCCCAGAGCTCTGGCTCGGTAATTGGACACATCAGTCCAGCCGCTCCGCGGCACGTGGGATCTTCCCAGGCCAGGGATCGAACCAGCGCCCCTTGCATTGCAAGGCAGTGTCCTTACCCACTGGACCACCAGGGGAAGCCCATAATCTTCTTTTTAAAAACGTGGATGTTTCATTTTCTGATATGAGTTGTAGTGGATGAAGTCACAGGCTTGGGTCTAGGGGTATTGCTCCTGAAGAAAGGCACATTGTGCGAAGCACGTATTCCACTTGGAAGAAGCCAGAAAACTGGAGGGAAGAGGAGAAATGTGTAGGGAGTGAGGACACAGAACTAAATGAAGTGGACGTGTTTTTATTTATAGCGATGGCCGTGTGCAGTTACCATGTGTGTCTGCCGGTGGTGAGGGGAGACCAGGGCCACACTCCTAGGCAGGGCCCTGATGCAGCCAGCAGTTTATAATTAGTCCCTGGAGCTCAGGACCGTGGCTGTTGTCCGTGCAGTCACTTGGAGGACTTTCCCCTCCTCCTTCTTTACCCTTCCTCGGTTTTTCTTTCAGGATCCCAGAAGTGATGCCGAGATGCAGGTGTCCCCAGAACAAGAAGAAAGGTGCTCGCTGGGGGATGCTGTAGGTCTGCTGAGATGAGAGCGGGGAGCGTGGAGCCCGAGAACATCCACAACATCGTCTCCATCTCCTGCAAAAAGAAATATGGAAGTTCTCAGATGAAAGTGGCTCATCTTTGCATTGGGGAAAAGCCAGCACCCATTGGCTGATCAATACCGCTTTGCCTGAAGAACATCTGTGGGCTGCTGATCATCAGGCGTGACCCAGGGAGGCCACACGGAGACAGGAGAGCCGCACTTGAAGGAACACAAACACAAAACACAGCCATGCTTTCCAATGTCAGATGAGGAATGGACGCTGAGGGGAAAACAGCCCTTCCCTTGGCCAGGAAAAGCTGAAGTGGAGTCCACGCCCACAGGAACGACTTGGAAGGAGGAAACATATTTTCATGGTTTTTCCAGACAGATACTCCAGAACAGGTGATCATGGAGACCCAGGATAATAGGTAAATGAGTTAATGTTTTAAATTACAACACCTGGTGCCGAGATTCAAGGCTAATTGGTTTTCCCCATATATAACCTATGCTGGCAAAAACAAAGGAAAGCTCTCTCAAGGTAAAAGTGAATCAATCAGAGATATGTTGATTCTCATCAGAATTGTGTGGGTGGTACTCACAGCCACGGATTGATGATCCCTCCTTACGTTTCCCAGATGGCTCTCGATTTTGTTTCCTGGTGTGGCTCTTCCAGTGGACTGGTGCCTAGATGTGTCGCATTTGCTCCTTTGTAAAATGTATACATCAGTGCCTTTCACTGGCCATATGATTATTTGGAAAATGTGAATAACCACTGTGAAGTACTTAGAATTGTATTAGATAAAGGCTGAGAGAGGAGCAAGGGGGCTCTCTGCTTTTCCTTTATGAACTAGGAAGATAAAAGATAACATTTGCTCGTTTCCACACATTTGGTTAGTGGTGAGGTCATTTAGTTGCTATTTTGTAATAACATATTTTATGAGCTACGTCCAGGGTGCTAAAGAGTTTGATCCACTTGGGGTTGCTTCAGGCTGGTGACAACGTCTAAGGGATCCTGTCATAGTGGACTGATGAGATAAGCTAAGAAAACCGAAGCTATGTGATGTGTTCAGACTCACAGGGCTGGTTGAAGAAAGAATGACCCTGATCCTTACGAAGATGGTAAGGGAGTCTTTAGGATTTGATACCTATTGCGATTGTGGAAGTGAAAAAAAAAGTGAAAGTCACTCTTTTGTGTCCAACTCTTTTTTTTTTTTAAAGATTTATTTATTTATTTATTTTGGTGGCGGTGGGGTGGGGAGGGAGGGGAGCAGTCGGGCCACTTCTATTGGTCTTTCATTTGTCCATTTTCATCCATCTTTGTTCTTTGGCCTGTGTGGGCCTCCCATCACGGTGGCCTCGGTTGTCGCAGAACACCGGCTCTGGGCACATGCGCTCCAGAGCTCCGGCTCGGTAATTGGACACATCCATCCAGCCTCTCCGTGGCACGTGGGATCTTCCCAGGCCAGGGATCGAACCGGCGCCCCTTGCACTGCAAGGCGATGTCCTTACCCACTGGACCACCAGGGAAGCCCCTGTGTCCCAACTCTTTGCAACCCATGAATGAGTCATGGAATTCTCCAGGCAAGAGTACTGGAGTGGGTAGCCTTTGCCTTCTCTGTGGGATCTTCCTGAGCCAGGGATTGAACCAAGGTCTCCCGCATCGTGGGTTTATTCTTTACCATCTGAGCCACCAGGGGAGCCCAAGATCTGGCTCAACTCAGAATGCAGCATAGACAGCTGGGCACTTAAAATCAGTGAGCAGAGAGGGGTTGCAGTGGATGACACATCAATAAGAGACATCCTGGGCAGGATCCTAGCGGAAGTGACTTGCTGAAGGTAGGCCAGGATGCTCAGGTGTCAAGGGTGGGTGGGGAGGACTTTGGTCAGATGTGGAGGTTATTCAGATCTCGAGGGAAGGAGGTTCTGACTACACTGACAGCAGGATTCTTGCTAAAACTGGGCCAGGCTGTCCAAAGACAGAGTCTGAGGACAAGCCTTGTTGAAGAGAAGAATCAAAGGAGCTTCTGAAGTTTGGTCTAGGAGAGAGCCTTGTCCAGAGCAAGCCCAGCATGACTGAACTGGACTCTCCTTCTCCTCCAGGCTCCATCCAGTGCCCAGTGAACATCTCACCATGGGCTGGCAGTGCAGCCTTGCAGTCAGGATCCTCCAAACAAACTGTGACTGAGCCAAACATGAGTCCGCTTGCCCACATGCAGTAAAGCCAGTGTGATGACCCTGGGGTTGAGGGGAAGGAAAGTGCAGTGTCAGTGCAGGTGAGGAGTCCAGGCAGGCGTGCTTAAGAGGCCTGAACTCCCAGGAGGCTTTCAGGGATGGTTTCATAAAGATGGGGTGAAGACTGGGGCTGTGGGTGTGTGATCAACTCCTGGACATTCTTCTGATTTGGTTGGTGGTGAGGTCATCAGTCACCAACCTCACCAACCTTCTGGTTTCAGCTCATCTGGGTTCTACGTGCCTGTGGGCAGCATGCAGTTCTTCCGCCTGGTGGGGTTTCAGTAGCTGCAAAACAGTGCAAAGGACATGGCTCAGAATATGATGGCTCAGAGTATTGTCTACAGCTCTTGAGGAGGAATTAAGAGCTTCCACTTTGCTTTATGACTCAACTATTATTATTTTGTCTTGCTTGACCGTTTTCCTTTCTTTCTGAGTTTTCTCACTTCTCTGGTTAAATTTACTCTTTGGGACTCAGGAAAGGCCTGGGAAGCTAAAGTTTTTCTACAGCCAAAGGCAGACAGAGGACCAGGCAGGAGGTCTGTTCTGGAAAGACTCTATAAGGTCCTGCTCATTACAAAGGCTTTCAGCTAACTTGCATGGACATTTACTATGCCAGGTTTTTAGAATATGTCAGGGAATGAAATGGATCTAGAGTATCTTTTGAATTTCCTTGTGAGTTTTCCACTCAGAGAAAGACGAAAAGTACACAATCAACATAATAAATAATTAAGCAATAGGGTATCTCAGTTTTGTTGTTGTTTAGTCACTGAGGGGTCCCTCGTCTGAGGGAACAGGAGGACTGGTGGGCAGGAACAGGACGAGGAGTCTATGGGGTTTCATAGAAGCATCTGTCACCATTCTAAATAGGATGGTCAGGATGAAGCTCTTGGAGGTGACATTTGAGCAAACATTTGAAGGAGGAGAGGGAATTAATCATAAGCGCTTTAGGGGAAGAATGTTCCAGACAGGGACACAGATCCATAGGTGGGTGCTGCTGGGCATGTTCCAAGAACGTTGAGGAGGCTGGTGTGCTGGCGGGGAGGGCCTGGGGGCTTGGTAACTGAAGTCACTGTTGGAGAGAAGGCGTGAAGGAGATGGGGACCCACTGCAGGGAGTGAGGTGATCTGGCCTCCTTTGCAGCAGGCTCCCTCGGCTGCTGTGTGGAGGGCAGGAGTGGAGGTAGGGGAGCCCATTATGGTTCGTGGTGCCCCGCAGGTGAGCGACGAGGGGGTTCCGCAGGAGGGGTGTATGTAGGAGGCCCCGACCTGACTGCCCCAGGCGGCTCATGTGTCGCTTTCTGCACCAAGGCTGAACATGTCCTGACAATGTCAGAACTCCCAGTACATTTAAGATAGATGTCAACAACCCCGTGAGAATAGGGTAGAGTCCCCTCTCCAACAACCACCAATTCCCTAACTCTCCAGGACCTCCTGGGTGTTCAGCAAGTCAAGTGAATTCTGATGCTAACTATCCAGAGTTGGTACACACCCCATGGTCTCAGGCTCAGTCCACTTGGGGCTTTTTATGACTCAACTATTATTATGTTGTCTTGCTTGACCGTTTTCCTTTCTTTCTGAGTTTTCTCACTTCTCTGGTTAAATTTACTCTTTGGGACTCAGGAAAGGCCTGGGAAGCTAAAGTTTTTCTACAGCCAAAGGCAGACAGAGGACCAGGCAGGAGGTCTGTTCTGGAAAGACTCTATAAGGTCCTGCTCATTACAAAGGCTTTCAGCTAACTTGCATGGACATTTACTATGCCAGGTTTTTAGAATATGTCAGGGAATGAAATGGATCTAGAGTATCTTTTGAATTTCCTTGTGAGTTTTCCACTCAGAGAAAGACGAAAAGTACACAATCAACATAATAAATAATTAAGCAATAGGGTATCTCAGTTTTGTTGTTGTTTAGTCACTGAGGGGTCCCTCGTCTGAGGGAACAGGAGGACTGGTGGGCAGGAACAGGACGAGGAGTCTATGGGGTTTCATAGAAGCATCTGTCACCATTCTAAATAGGATGGTCAGGATGAAGCTCTTGGAGGTGACATTTGAGCAAACATTTGAAGGAGGAGAGGGAATTAATCATAAGCGCTTTAGGGGAAGAATGTTCCAGACAGGGACACAGATCCATAGGTGGGTGCTGCTGGGCATGTTCCAAGAACGTTGAGGAGGCTGGTGTGCTGGCGGGGAGGGCCTGGGGGCTTGGTAACTGAAGTCACTGTTGGAGAGAAGGCGTGAAGGAGATGGGGACCCACTGCAGGGAGTGAGGTGATCTGGCCTCCTTTGCAGCAGGCTCCCTCGGCTGCTGTGTGGAGGGCAGGAGTGGAGGTAGGGGAGCCCATTATGGTTCGTGGTGCCCCGCAGGTGAGCGACGAGGGGGTTCCGCAGGAGGGGTGTATGTAGGAGGCCCCGACCTGACTGCCCCAGGCGGCTCATGTGTCGCTTTCTGCACCAAGGCTGAACATGTCCTGACAATGTCAGAACTCCCAGTACATTTAAGATAGATGTCAACAACCCCGTGAGAATAGGGTAGAGTCCCCTCTCCAACAACCACCAATTCCCTAACTCTCCAGGACCTCCTGGGTGTTCAGCAAGTCAAGTGAATTCTGATGCTAACTATCCAGAGTTGGTACACACCCCATGGTCTCAGGCTCAGTCCTGCAGGGCTGCCGGCTAATGGGAAGCAGATCCTCAGGCCACCCCAGCTACAAATTCAGGGGTTCCCAGGGCCCCTTCCCTCAGGTTCAGTAATTCACTAGATGGACTCAGAACCCAGAGAGTACTTCACTGAGGATTACAGTTTATTATAACAGCTCATGGAAGAGACGCATGCATCAAGATTTGGAGGCAGTGCGTGTGCCGAGCTCCCAGGCCCTCTCCGGGGCACCCCCACCCCCCGCCCCAGCACCTCCAGGCGTCACCTAGTGGTTATTTTAGAGTTTGCAGCAAAGAGTCATCAGCTTGGTGTCATTGATTACATCATCGACTGATTGAACTCAATCTTTAGTCCTTCCCCCTCCCTGGAGATTGGAAGGTTCGGAAAGTTCCAACCTTCCAATCACGCCATTGGTTCCTGCCTCCTCATCTGAAGCCTGCTAAGGGCCCTGCCTTGAGTTACCTCATCAGCATACAAAAGACACTCTTTTCTCAGGAAATTCTGAGAGGCTTAGGAGCTTTGTGGCAAGACCCAGAGACAAAGAGCAAATATTTATGCCCTATTTCTTCTTTAAATTTTAATTTTTTAGCACCCAAAACATTTTGTATTTGGGGTATAGGCAGTTAACAATGTTGTCATAATTTCAGGTGAACAGTGAAGGGACTCAGCTCTACATGATCCCATAAAAGGAGTAAGAAAGTCATAAATTTCAGGTGAACAGAAGGCGCCCGCCCCCTGTGTGGAGGGCAGGAGTGGAGGTAGGGAGCCCATTATGGTTCGTGGTGCCCGCAGGTGAGCGACGAGGGGTTCCAGGAGGGGTGTATGTAGGAGGCCCGACCTGACTGCCCCAGGCGGCTCATGTGTCGCTTTCTGCACCAAGGCTGAACATGTCCTGACAATGTCAGAACTCCCAGTACATTTAAGATAGATGTCAACAACCCCGTGAGAATAGGGTAGAGTCCCCTCTCCAACAACCACCAATTCCCTAACTCTCCAGGACCTCCTGGGTGTTCAGCAAGTCAAGTGAATTCTGATGCTAACTATCCAGAGTTGGTACACACCCCATGGTCTCAGGCTCAGTCCTGCAGGGCTGCCGGCTAATGGGAAGCAGATCCTCAGGCCACCCCAGCTACAAATTCAGGGGTTCCCAGGGCCCCTTCCCTCAGGTTCAGTAATTCACTAGATGGACTCAGAACCCAGAGAGTACTTCACTGAGGATTACAGTTTATTATAACAGCTCATGGAAGAGACGCATGCATCAAGATTTGGAGGCAGTGCGTGTGCCGAGCTCCCAGGCCCTCTCCGGGGCACCCCCACCCCCCGCCCCAGCACCTCCAGGCGTCACCTAGTGGTTATTTTAGAGTTTGCAGCAAAGAGTCATCAGCTTGGTGTCATTGATTACATCATCGACTGATTGAACTCAATCTTTAGTCCTTCCCCCTCCCTGGAGATTGGAAGGTTCGGAAAGTTCCAACCTTCCAATCACGCCATTGGTTCCTGCCTCCTCATCTGAAGCCTGCTAAGGGCCCTGCCTTGAGTTACCTCATCAGCATACAAAAGACACTCTTTTCTCAGGAAATTCTGAGAGGCTTAGGAGCTTTGTGGCAAGACCCAGAGACAAAGAGCAAATATTTATGCCCTATTTCTTCTTTAAATTTTAATTTTTTAGCACCCAAAACATTTTGTATTTGGGGTATAGGCAGTTAACAATGTTGTCATAATTTCAGGTGAACAGTGAAGGGACTCAGCTCTACATGATCCCATAAAAGGAGTAAGAAAGATTCAGGTGAGAGAGCAGGGTCCAGAGGGCAGGAGAGGAGGCAGACGTGCTAAGGCCAGGGGTCTGAAAACTAAGCCCAGACAGGGAAGAGCAGGTGGGCAGTAGAGGGCCCAGCAAACTGCCAGCCCTGCCTTCTGATGGCACCGTGGATCTGGCGGCAGTGACCCAGGAATGGAGCCGGGAGAGTGGAGTCCAAGAAAGAACCAGTGGGTTAGCTGTTATTCCGCACCTCCTGGGTTTCAGTAGTTCGTGAGCGTAAATAAGGTGCATTCGTGTTTACACCCGTGTCTCCATGGCTGCGGATCTTCACCTGCTGATAAGACCTTAACCCCCATGCTCTTCTTGTCAGCTAAAATTCTTTCTTGGCTATTTCTGGGTGTCCTTGGGGGCAGTGACATCTCCTATGGGCTCAGGAACAAATTTGCTCATCTTCTTTCCATTTGCCCTGGGGCATGGGCACCTGTCATCACCCCTGCAGGTGGTGTCTCTGTAGGACTGAATCCCAGCAGAGTCCTTGGGGCCAAAGTGACTGCAGCCTCTGGACTGTAGGGGGAAAGAGGAATGGCTGCTTCCTAAGCCTGTACTGAGTGTTTCCTGGGAGGGGAAACTGGGCTGTCTGAACTTCTTCCCGCCCGGCGTTTCATGGCCCTTCATCGTCCTTCATGCTTTGTCTTCACAGGCTCTAAACCAGTCCCTCTCGTGCGGCTGGAGAGGAGATGGTGGGTCCCCTCCTGACCCTCCTACATCGTCTCTCCCTTAGACACACATCTCTGCATCCAAACAAAACAAACTCAACTCCACAAACACAGACACCCATTTGTTTTAAGAGAAACACATTGTGTAATGGAAAGAGTGTAAACTCTGGAGCCATTCCAATCACGCCATTGGTTCCTGCCTCCTCATCTGAAGCCTGCTAAGGGCCCTGCCTTGAGTTACCTCATCAGCATACAAGACACTCTTTTCTCAGGAAATTCTGAGAGGCTTAGGAGCTTTGTGGCAAGACCCAGAGACAAAGAGCAAATATTTATGCCCTATTTCTTCTTTAAATTTTAATTTTTTAGCACCCAAAACATTTTGTATTTGGGGTATAGGCAGTTAACAATGTTGTCATAATTTCAGGTGAACAGTGAAGGGACTCAGCTCTACATGATCCCATAAAAGGAGTAAGAAAGATTCAGGTGAGAGAGCAGGGTCCAGAGGGCAGGAGAGGAGGCAGACGTGCTAAGGCCAGGGGTCTGAAAACTAAGCCCAGACAGGGAAGAGCAGGTGGGCAGTAGAGGGCCCAGCAAACTGCCAGCCCTGCCTTCTGATGGCACCGTGGATCTGGCGGCAGTGACCCAGGAATGGAGCCGGGAGAGTGGAGTCCAAGAAAGAACCAGTGGGTTAGCTGTTATTCCGCACCTCCTGGGTTTCAGTAGTTCGTGAGCGTAAATAAGGTGCATTCGTGTTTACACCCGTGTCTCCATGGCTGCGGATCTTCACCTGCTGATAAGACCTTAACCCCCATGCTCTTCTTGTCAGCTAAAATTCTTTCTTGGCTATTTCTGGGTGTCCTTGGGGGCAGTGACATCTCCTATGGGCTCAGGAACAAATTTGCTCATCTTCTTTCCATTTGCCCTGGGGCATGGGCACCTGTCATCACCCCTGCAGGTGGTGTCTCTGTAGGACTGAATCCCAGCAGAGTCCTTGGGGCCAAAGTGACTGCAGCCTCTGGACTGTAGGGGGAAAGAGGAATGGCTGCTTCCTAAGCCTGTACTGAGTGTTTCCTGGGAGGGAAGCTGGGCTGTCTGAACTTCTTCCCGCCCGGCGTTTCATGGCCCTTCATCGTCCTTCATGCTTTGTCTTCACAGGCTCTAAACCAGTCCCTCTCGTGCGGCTGGAGAGGAGATGGTGGGTCCCCTCCTGACCCTCCTACATCGTCTCTCCCTTAGACACACATCTCTGCATCCAAACAAAACAAACTCAACTCCACAAACACAGACACCCATTTGTTTTAAGAGAAACACATTGTGTAATGGAAAGAGTGTAAACTCTGGAGCCAGACATACTTGGTCTGAATCCCATTTTCTGGTCATGAAGCCTTGGGGAAACAATGCCCATAACAGCATTAGATCAGAGTCCCTGAAGGTAAGACACTGGTGGTGTATCTGACGCGGAAAAGGTCACTGCTACTCTCACCCCTTCCATCCTGCAGAAACCAGCACCGAGCCCCGCCGTCCTGTGATGCCCGCCCACAGCCGGAGCACCTGACCTCATGCAGGTGCCCCTGAGGCGCTGCCGCCACCTCCGCAGCCTAAAGGGCAGCTGCAGACCACGGGTCTGTCTCGTCTCTCTGTTGGAGGTGGGGATTTTCCTGTCGTCCCCTCCGTGAGCACATGCGCTGGGGTCTACTGAGGGAGCGGCTTATGGAGTGTCCCTGGCTGTCAGGAAGCACAGGAGGCAGAGAGAGGGCCGGGGAGGAGCCTGGAGACACCCCTGGTGACCCCCGCTGCTGGCCTGCCCGGGCCAGGGCCGGTCCACAGCAGGGTGCGGGGTGTGTGGAGAGCACCTGCCCCATCCCCCTTCCCTGGGGTTAACAAGCCCTCTGCTTGGCCTTGGCACTGCTGTGCCTCTTGGGAAGATTTTTATCACGAGGAATTTCATCCATGAACGCAGAGGGAACTACTTCAGTGAGCATCATACACCCAACATGCAGGTTCAGCGATGGGCATAATTCCTCCACAGTTGTTCTGGTCCCTCCTTTTCTTGGCCTTTTCGTCCTGTTTTCCCTCGTTCTCATGTCAGGACCCTGGGGGTACAAATGTGTGAGCGGGAGGAGCTTCGTAAACTGCAGGGCCGTCCCTGGGGAGCCCAGAGGGCCACCCTGTCCAGGCAGGCTCCTGTTGGGGGAGGGGAGCCAGGGCAGGTTCAGTGCAGTCACAGAAGGCGCAGATGGGAGACAAGGAACTGTCTCAGCCCTAGAAACACACGCGTTATTTAGCATTCACAGGTGTCGGTGTCATCGCCCTTTAGACGCTGCTCAGGAAGGTTCCCTTTGCTGAAAAATCAACTGCTAGCTTTTCCTGGAGAATAATAATAAAGTTAATTTATTACCCAGCATGAAACCCAATTTTAAATGATCTCACTTCCAGAGTCTCCTGGGAAGGGGTTTTAAGAGAAACACATTGTGTAATGGAAAGAGTGTAAACTCTGGAGCCAGACATACTTGGTCTGAATCCCATTTTCTGGTCATGAAGCCTTGGGGAAACAATGCCCATAACAGCATTAGATCAGAGTCCCTGAAGGTAAGACACTGGTGGTGTATCTGACGCGGAAAAGGTCACTGCTACTCTCACCCCTTCCATCCTGCAGAAACCAGCACCGAGCCCCGCCGTCCTGTGATGCCCGCCCACAGCCGGAGCACCTGACCTCATGCAGGTGCCCCTGAGGCGCTGCCGCCACCTCCGCAGCCTAAAGGGCAGCTGCAGACCACGGGTCTGTCTCGTCTCTCTGTTGGAGGTGGGGATTTTCCTGTCGTCCCCTCCGTGAGCACATGCGCTGGGGTCTACTGAGGGAGCGGCTTATGGAGTGTCCCTGGCTGTCAGGAAGCACAGGAGGCAGAGAGAGGGCCGGGGAGGAGCCTGGAGACACCCCTGGTGACCCCCGCTGCTGGCCTGCCCGGGCCAGGGCCGGTCCACAGCAGGGTGCGGGGTGTGTGGAGAGCACCTGCCCCATCCCCCTTCCCTGGGGTTAACAAGCCCTCTGCTTGGCCTTGGCACTGCTGTGCCTCTTGGGAAGATTTTTATCACGAGGAATTTCATCCATGAACGCAGAGGGAACTACTTCAGTGAGCATCATACACCCAACATGCAGGTTCAGCGATGGGCATAATTCCTCCACAGTTGTTCTGGTCCCTCCTTTTCTTGGCCTTTTCGTCCTGTTTTCCCTCGTTCTCATGTCAGGACCCTGGGGTACAAATGTGTGAGCGGGAGGAGCTTGTAAACTGCGGGGCCCTGTCCCTGGGAGCCCAGAGGGCCACCCTGTCCAGGCAGGCTCCTGTTGGGGGAGGGGAGCCAGGGCAGGTTCAGTGCAGTCACAGAAGGCGCAGATGGGAGACAAGGAACTGTCTCAGCCCTAGAAACACACGCGTTATTTAGCATTCACAGGTGTCGGTGTCATCGCCCTTTAGACGCTGCTCAGGAAGGTTCCCTTTGCTGAAAAATCAACTGCTAGCTTTTCCTGGAGAATAATAATAAAGTTAATTTATTACCCAGCATGAAACCCAATTTTAAATGATCTCACTTCCAGAGTCTCCTGGGGAAGGGGTGTGAGAGAGGAAATCTCATATAGAAGTGACAACTGAGTCAAACTGACTCAAGATTATTATTTTTTAATTAAGCAGTAGGCAAATTGGTTCGTATAGGAGACTTTAATATAAATGGTTCTTATTTCTAGCCTGTTAATGATTGAAAGCAGTAGCCGTAGAAAAACAGCATAGGAACAAAATGCTAATTCTGTTCAGAGCCAAATGGAACCTGAAACCTACAGCCCCTCCTAGACCAAGTAAATAGGTTATGCAGAAAAAAGCCCTCCAAGAGCAAACAGAAAAAAATTCCCTTGAACAATCATAGAAAATATAGAAAACAGAAAAGCGCATAAAAGGGATGGCCTGTGACCAGGACATCTGGCGTATGAGGGCACAACCAGTTTGATCTCTTGACATAAAATGAAACAGCGACCTGCCCTCCATTGCCCACGAGAGGGAAAACAAAGGAAAGACAAGTGGCATGACCTCTGTCATGTTGCAAGAAAGTGGTGGGAATGCAGAATCCCAAGGGAAGAGATTTCAGACACTGTTTAATCTGTTTCTTTCACCTGCCTGGGGGAGATGGAGGCCAATGTGAGGGGCCTGTGTATGACCACAGACCCATCACACACTTTTACCATCCTTTTACATGTGAACTAGGGAAGGCTTAGCTTTAAGCTTCAGTTGAGCCTCAGAAGGAGGGGACAGAGGGTGTGCAAAGAGGATACATGCCTTGCAGAGAATGGACGGCTTCTCTGCCCACCACCCACAGTCCCTGAAAAAACTAGACGCTGGGAGGACCTTCATTTGCTCAGCACTTGACTAAGTAATAGCACATCGTCATTGTATTCTGTGGATTCATAAGTCATGTGATGATAAGAGATGATTAGAAACCCTTGTTTCCTATTCTGGAACAGGAAACTATGCTAATGCATTTTTAGAATAAATATCATGAATTTTTCTCTGCTTACGTATAACTCTTTCGTGAAGGCTGCTCAGAGGATTAGGTTAGGCCTTGCCTGTTCTTTCAGTTTATATCATGGATTCTCCATGGATTGAGTCTACTCAGTTGACTAGTTAGATCATGCCTAGTTGTTGGTGCTTCCCCCTCCCCCTACTTAAATGTCTTTAAAACAGAATGTCCAGAGAAAGGTGCAAAATAGGTACAAGGTTATGAGCGTGGCTTCCGGCTCTGGGAGGACGCCTCAGGAGGAGGGGCGGGGACGAGTTGCGGAAGGAGCATCTATGAAGCCTCTGGACTTGAAGTACTGAGTGTTTTATGCTGGGGAGAGGCTCAGTCATACTTCATTACAGATCAACTCGATGGCAACAGGAATTAATTAACAGGATTAGCTGGAGGGGAAAAGATTCAAGGCAGTGAGACTGGCTGAGACCCTGACCTAGTGATCTGGGTAAGAGAGGACCTGAGCAGATCAGAACAGGAAGAGGGAATGGGGCCCAAAGGTGTTTATCAGGGCTGAGCACCTCCACATGGTGGCTGACTGGATGTACAGGAGAGGGTTCGCTGAGAATGATAGGCACTTCTTTCTTGGAATATCTGTTTTATATCTATAATGTCTTTAGACTAGCTACCAAAATGAGAAGATACTTAAAAAACAAGGAAGTGACCAGAGGCTTGAAAGACAAACACACATGTAACTTTAATTGCTAATGACATTAAATATATTTTTTTGAACTACACTCAATTGCACTTAATAGTCTTCCACTAATGAGTTCTTCGAGTAAATTACCTAGCTGTTGATTTATAAACATTATAGAAATAGTGAATAATTATAGTTTTTTTTTGATTTAGACTTAGGTGAATTCTGAAAAAGAAGAACGTACATGTGACTACTGTTCTCTACTTTCTCTGTTAAAAAAGTTTGTCCTTGGTGCTTCAGAAATATTCATTTTTAGAAGTAGTCAGTAACAGACATTTTTCCATTTTATAACTATCTAATTTATCCAATAAAATCCTTATCAAGAGAAAACTTGAAATGGTTTGGGAAATGAGCAAAACAGAGGATTTTAACTGATGAAACTTCCATCCAGCTGCAGTAATCATATAACCTTCAGTTGTGCTGGTTTTTTATGGATTCATTCCCAGTTTTCCTTAAAGAACTCTCTCTTGACCTATTTCTAACTAGCATTTCCTTTGTGTCCCCTCCAAGTGGCTGCCTGCCAACTGCTATCCTTGTTCTCCAAACAGCAAATGCACAGAGCGACTTGTAAACTCTTCCATACGAGGAGGGGAGCACGCTCCCCTTCTATGTACAGCAAAGGAAAAAACCAGAACATCATTCTTCTTAAGCTCACAGATACATAATTTTGTGGGCAGGTTTCTGTGATTCATATTTTCAAGTTCTTGTGGCACTGACTCTGCCCAGACAGAAACCATGATGCTTTTGAAGTGGTCGTTCATCGACATTATCACTCCAAGTCCAAATATTTGGAAATGAGATAAATAAGAAATATGTTTTTGTTTTTTTAAAAACTTTCATGAATGTAAGCAAGAAATGTTAAAAATAAAATATGACAAAATCAAAAGAAATTCCCATTTGTTTTTCATAAAAAAACTCATTTCTCAAAACGTTCTGACCAGAGGATGTTAGTTTAATCAAATTAACAAGGTTTAATTTGAGACACCACTTCGCAGCTAAATATGTTGTTGTTCGGTCACTAAGTCATGACTGACTCTTTGTAGCCCCCTGCGAGGCTCCCCTGTCCTTCACTGTCTCCCAGAGTTAGCTCAGATATGTAGGGGAGTGTATTTTTAACAAGTACCTCAGTTGGCTATTATGAACTGAAGTAGTAAATTATAAAAGCTCACCCTTTTGGCCACACGTCTGTGTCTCTATTCTGTAACACCTACTCACGTTTATCATGTTCAGTTAAAAGTGCTTCCCAGCACGTGTGTGAGGGCTCTGGTGCTGCCTACATCCAGCCAGACTGTACAATTGCCACGTGCTTGAAAATACGAGCTTTTTTTTTAAAAAAGCTTTTATTTTACTTTTAACTTTTACAGAGGTTTTGTTGTTTACAGAAAATGTATGTTCCCAGATTAGTCATGTTTAAAATACTAATTTATCCAATAAAATTCCTTATCAAGAGAAAACTTGAAATGGTTTGGGAAATGAGCAAAACAGAGGATTTTAACTGATGAAACTTCCATCCAGCTGCAGTAATCATATAACCTTCAGTTGTGCTGGTTTTTTATGGATTCATTCCCAGTTTTCCTTAAAGAACTCTCTCTTGACCTATTTCTAACTAGCATTTCCTTTGTGTCCCCTCCAAGTGGCTGCCTGCCAACTGCTATCCTTGTTCTCCAAACAGCAAATGCACAGAGCGACTTGTAAACTCTTCCATACGAGGAGGGGAGCACGCTCCCCTTCTATGTACAGCAAAGGAAAAAACCAGAACATCATTCTTCTTAAGCTCACAGATACATAATTTTGTGGGCAGGTTTCTGTGATTCATATTTTCAAGTTCTTGTGGCACTGACTCTGCCCAGACAGAAACCATGATGCTTTTGAAGTGGTCGTTCATCGACATTATCACTCCAAGTCCAAATATTTGGAAATGAGATAAATAAGAAATATGTTTTTGTTTTTTTTTTAAAAAAACTTTCATGAATGTAAGCAAGAAATGTTAAAAATAAAATATGACAAAATCAAAAGAAATTCCCATTTGTTTTTCATAAAAAAACTCATTTCTCAAAACGTTCTGACCAGAGGATGTTAGTTTAATCAAATTAACAAGGTTTAATTTGAGACACCACTTCGCAGCTAAATATGTTGTTGTTCGGTCACTAAGTCATGACTGACTCTTTGTAGCCCCCTGCGAGGCTCCCCTGTCCTTCACTGTCTCCCAGAGTTAGCTCAGATATGTAGGGGAGTGTATTTTTAACAAGTACCTCAGTTGGCTATTATGAACTGAAGTAGTAAATTATAAAAGCTCACCCTTTTGGCCACACGTCTGTGTCTCTATTCTGTAACACCTACTCACGTTTATCATGTTCAGTTAAAAGTGCTTCCCAGCACGTGTGTGAGGGCTCTGGTGCTGCCTACATCCAGCCAGACTGTACAATTGCCACGTGCTTGAAAATACGAGCTTTTTTTTTAAAAAAGCTTTTATTTTACTTTTAACTTTTACAGAGTTTTGTTGTTTACAGATATGTATGTTCCCAGATTAGTCATATGTATATCCCCCCCATCACACCCTTCCAGACCATCACACAGCACCCCTGCAGGATCCTCTTTTCTCACAGAGCAATGACTATAGCTATTTTCTTCACATATGATAGCACAGGCCTTCATGCTACTTCCTTTACGCTTCCCACCCACTGTTCATTCCCCACAATGTCCATATGTCCACTGTCCATGTCTGTCTCTCCATTGCTTCACTGTATGTGCCATCATCACTATCCTACTAGATTCCATATATATGTGTTAGTATATTGTACTTGTCCTTCTCTTTCTGACTGACTTCACTTTTTATGGAAAATACGAGCTTTCGATTAGCGTTTAGGAGAGAATTTAGGGCACTTATCCCCAAGGCCTGCTGACTCTGCGATATTTTTAGACTCTTAAGTGTTCCCCTTTGACTTCAGTTCTGGGGGGCAGCACAGAATGAGGACATCAAATGGAGACTTAGGTTCCAGTCTTGACCCTTGGCATTTGCAAGGGAACCTCAGACAAATTATTTACTCTCTCTGGGCCCTGAGTCCTGACTTGCAGGTGTGGATGATAATGTTAGTTTCCTCTGGGAATTAAATACCACATGGATTGATAGCATCAGGCAGTGGTTGGGGATAAGTGAATACAAATGAGGACGGTTCTAATCAGTGGGATTTTGTTCCTTAAAACCCCAGAACCGGGCTTCCCTGGTGGTCCAGTGGGTAAGGACACCGCCTTGCAGTGCAAGGGCCGCCGGTTCGATCCCTGGCCTGGGAAGATCCCACATGCCGCGGAGCAGCTGGACTGATGTGTCCAATCACCAAGCCGGAGCTCAGGAGCGCATGCGCCCAGAGCCGGCGCTCTGCGACAACAGAGGCCACCGTGATGGGAGGCCCACAGGAGCCGAAGAACAAAGACGGATCAAAATAGACAAATGAAAGACCAATAGAAGTGGCCCGCCCATCCCCCTCCCTCCCCAACCCGCCCCCCAAAATAAATAATAAAAAAATAAAAAATATTAAAAAAACAAAACAAAACAAAAAAACCCCAGAACCCCACATCTGTCTCTGGAGCCACAGACATTTTTTTTTTTTAATAAATTTTTGCCTCTTTTACTGGTTTTTTGTTTTATTTATTTTCATCCATCTTTGTTCTTTGGCCTGTGTGGGCCTCCCATCACAGTGGCCTTCCTCATTGCAGAGCACTGGCTCTGGATACAGCAGTCCAGTTGCTCTGCGGCACCTGGGATCTTCCCAGGCCAGGGATCGAACTGGTGCCCCTTGCACTGCAAGGCAGACTCTTTACCCACTGGACCACCAGGGAAGCCCAGAACATTTTTATATATGAAAACCTTCCTCCTATTTGAACAGTAGAGCAGGTACCCCAGAGTCCTGTTTTCCCCAAGGTAAACATCTCTGTTAGTAGCAGGAACAGCCCCACATGGGGCTATACACAGGGTAGGGGTTTGCATGACCTTGGCCTGCAAGGTCTGGAGAAGTGAGAACCTTTCTGAATCTCCTTTTCATCTGTAAATAGGTGTAAGCACGCCTTGTAGGGCTGTAGTGACGATTACATGACAAGTGTGTGTTACCGAGTGTTTCTTCAGTGAAATGTGTTATTATTAGGTATGGCTGGGCATTTCTCACATCCCAGTGACTGCTTTAAGTGAGCACTGTCTTTGTGAGAGGATTCCAGAGGCAGTGAGTGACTCCCACACTCCATGGTAGAAATGAGAACCCCAAGATGCTAGGGAGAGAGGAAGTGGTTGCATCGCCTTCCTGTGGGTAGGAGCGGCGGGGGTCAGAGGACAGTGCGGTGGTGTGGAGGGGGGACGTCTGGTTGAGAGTTCTCCCATGTGTGTGGTCTTTTCCAGAGAGGGTTAAGGAGCTGGAAAGAGAAAGGAACTGTGTTTCTAAAGGCACACAGACACAGAGGAATTCTCTGTGGAGAGTCCCAGAGAGTACTATGGGTGGGACTCCTCGTGTGCAGGAGCGGGGTGCCTGGCATGAAGGATGCAGCTGATGGGCGCTGAGCCTGGGTGCACGTCCACAGAAAGGTGTGAGAATCTAGAGTCTGACCATCAATTCATCTGCACACAGAGTGAGGAGGTGGAGACAGGTAGAGAGTGAGGAAAAACAACTTGTAAAAAAGGGCAAAAGAGAAAGGAAGTTATTCATTTCCTAAAAGAAAAATATCAATAGCTGGAAGAAACAGAAAAAAGGAGGAAGTATATTAGAGTGTATTATGATATTCTTTGCTCATACTGTTTCCTTATTTACGTTCCATGTAATCAATTTTTGTGACGGAGTGTTTTATAGATTTATATTGTAAGTTTCCTTACTATTATGTCTAGGCCGAGACTCCATGAAAACCCTCTAATTATTACCGTGAGGTCCATTCACTTTAATGTAACTACTGCCACGGTCAGCTCATTGTTGCTGGATTTTCTGTAAAATATTCCAAAAGGCTGTTTCATCAGAGGTCGTTTTTCATGGAAGAGGAATTCAGAGACCACCCGTGGTTCTATTATTCCCCGAAATGGCTAAGACAGCCCAAGATGCGTCACCTTGACCAAGTCTGAGGGCCTGAGTCACTTTTTTTCCTTTCTAACACGAAGTTCTTTCAGATTGCCCCATTACTGTACAGAAGCATGACTCCACTTAAGGTTCTTCCTGGTTTATGTTGCTCTGGCACAGTTATGTTGAATAATCTGGGACTCTGGGCAGCCCAACAACTGCCTCTCACTCACATTAGCAATAGAGTTCAAAAGCATCAGGTAAAGTCTGGACAATCCTATCTTTTCAAACCTTTGACAGTTTTTACTTTCACTTCAAGGGGTTTATCATGCCCAATTTGGAAGCAGCAAAGGCAGGAATGTTAATTCAGAAACATGACATCATTTCCCAAAGCATGTTGAATGGAACTAAAAATAGAAGTTCAGTCACTGTGTCTACACTGGCACAGAGAGAAGGGAAATTTTGTCACTTGTCTGGCATATTGGTTGTTGAATGTGGTTGCTGGGTGAGCTGTGCCTAGGCCACCAGGCTGAAGACCAGGTCCTCCGTGCAAGGATCACTCTGCCTGAGGCTGTGATGGTGGAGCGTGGTGAGTTTAGGGAGGAGACACAGATTGGGTAAGTTAGCCGGCAGGTGGACCCCAGGCTGCAGCCGCGATGCCCGTGAGGCAGCAGGCTTCCCCGGGCCCAAAAATACTTGGGGTGAATCTGAAGGAGTGGTCATCGGGGGAGGAAGGAGGACACAGGCAGAGGACACATGATAGAGCTGGGGAGAACATCTGACAAGGCTTAGAGCAGAGTGCAGAAGGGTAGGTGAGAGGTGGCGAGTGTGAACTATAAGCATGCCTAGGAGAACTTGAATGTCCTTCTAAGGAGTCTGCATTTCATCTTGTTCATGTATGTGTTTGAGGGCAACGATGTCAGTTCTGGCCACTCTGGAAAAGGCCCAGAGCACCGTAAGAAGAGAATTAAATAGACAAACCGCCAGACTCACCAGAAAAGTCATAGGAGCCACGTTCACAGACATGCGAGCCCAGAGGGGTTCTACCCACCATGTGCAGGGAATGGCTTTGCTTCACATCAACTCGAATGTTGTGATCGTTATTATTTTAGGTAAATTGACCAAGTCTGAGGGCCTGAGTCACTTTTTCCCTTCTAACACGAAGTTCTTTCAGATTGCCCCATTACTGTACAGAAGCATGACTCCACTTAAGGTTCTTCCTGGTTTATGTTGCTCTGGCACAGTTATGTTGAATAATCTGGGACTCTGGGCAGCCCAACAACTGCCTCTCACTCACATTAGCAATAGAGTTCAAAAGCATCAGGTAAAGTCTGGACAATCCTATCTTTTCAAACCTTTGACAGTTTTTACTTTCACTTCAAGGGGTTTATCATGCCCAATTTGGAAGCAGCAAAGGCAGGAATGTTAATTCAGAAACATGACATCATTTCCCAAAGCATGTTGAATGGAACTAAAAATAGAAGTTCAGTCACTGTGTCTACACTGGCACAGAGAGAAGGGAAATTTTGTCACTTGTCTGGCATATTGGTTGTTGAATGTGGTTGCTGGGTGAGCTGTGCCTAGGCCACCAGGCTGAAGACCAGGTCCTCCGTGCAAGGATCACTCTGCCTGAGGCTGTGATGGTGGAGCGTGGTGAGTTTAGGGAGGAGACACAGATTGGGTAAGTTAGCCGGCAGGTGGACCCCAGGCTGCAGCCGCGATGCCCGGTGAGGCAGCAGGCTTCCCGGCCAAAGATACTTGGGGTGAATCTGAAGGAGTGGTCATCGGGGGAGGAAGGAGGACACAGGCAGAGGACACATGATAGAGCTGGGGAGAACATCTGACAAGGCTTAGAGCAGAGTGCAGAAGGGTAGGTGAGAGGTGGCGAGTGTGAACTATAAGCATGCCTAGGAGAACTTGAATGTCCTTCTAAGGAGTCTGCATTTCATCTTGTTCATGTATGTGTTTGAGGGCAACGATGTCAGTTCTGGCCACTCTGGAAAAGGCCCAGAGCACCGTAAGAAGAGAATTAAATAGACAAACCGCCAGACTCACCAGAAAAGTCATAGGAGCCACGTTCACAGACATGCGAGCCCAGAGGGGTTCTACCCACCATGTGCAGGGAATGGCTTTGCTTCACATCAACTACAATGTTGTGATTGTTATTATTTTTAGGTAAATTCACACATCATGAAACTCACCATTGTAAGGGGTCCAGCCGAGTGTTTTTAGGATATTCAACTGGCAGTGGAGGCTGCGTAGGGCAGAGGACAGGTGCAGGGTGCCCTGGGAAAGCCTGGAGAGAGAGCCTGTGCAGCCGGCAAACCTGACCCGAGACAGTGGGCTCCCCAGGCTCCTCCAAGGTCAGAGGACCTGATGGAAAGCAGGAACCAGGGAGGTTCATCCAAGAGAGTCGCTTAGGAACACGGGAGCTAAGAGAGAGGGTAACTCATCCCCTGGTGGACCCATGGGGCTC
Source organism: Tragulus kanchil (assembly GCA_022376925.1). Taxonomy (NCBI): domain Eukaryota; kingdom Metazoa; phylum Chordata; class Mammalia; order Artiodactyla; family Tragulidae; genus Tragulus; species Tragulus kanchil. Next base: position 55,245,345 of record JAIOJX010000003.1, on the reverse strand, counting down.
AGGACCACCCAGCCAACAGGAAGAGCCCACCCTCTTCCTCTCAGGGCTTTGGCCTTTGAGGTCAGTTGCAGCTGACCATTTGGGGAACAGGGAGAGAGGAGAACCCCATACTCGCTCCACTCCTGGGAGGCTGGCAGCCTCGGGCCACCTGCCTCAGTGATGGATGCAGATGGCGTCAGCGAGGAGAAAGCTGACCTGTGCAGGAGGGCTGAAGGTTGAAAGTTTCTGGGATGATTCTGGCTGCACTTGTTCTCATTATAGAAGTGAAATCATGGTTTATACCTCAAAGAGAGCTCAGGAAGGCTGTCATGTTAGAGTGAGCCGAAAAACCATAGGCTCTGCCCCAATCCCCATCCCACGTCAAAGAAAGATGATGTGCACAAAATAGTATCATTCCCAAGCTTTCCAAAAAATGTGCCTTTTGCATCTCCCACTCCATTCCACCCTTCCAGGTTGTGACAGAGCCCTTGACTGGGTCCCTGAGTTACACAGCAAATTCCCATGGGCTATCTATTTTACGTATGGTGATGAACTCTCCATACATCTCACCCTCTCCTTCCCGCACTCATGAGTCCACTAATTCCAGGGCCTTAAAATACAAAGAGAAATGTGTTGCAGTGAATAGAAATATGGTTAACACACATGTGACAGGCCCTGTAGTACCAGTGTGAATGCATATGGCTACACAGAATGAAGACGGAGGAGTGGAGGAAAGGTTCCAGGACGACGACTTTGGGATTTATCTCAAGGAGAGGGTTGGCTGGAGGAGGCTGGCAGGTGGGACATGCAGGTGGAGCCCGTGTGGGAGGCCAGGCTGTGTGAAGTGACTGCTTTTATAAGCACTGTAGTCTGACGCTGAACAGTGCTGGGGCTTTGCAGATGCAGGACCTGGGTTCAAACTGGGGCTCTCCCATTCATAGCTGTAGATTTCTAAGTAAGAGGTTTACTTTCTTTTTCCTTCCCTGAAATTGAGAGTAGTTGGGAAGATGGAGTGAGCTGAATCACAGGCTTTCAGTAGGTGCCTAGCATGTAGTGAGTATTCCATGAATGTCATATATTAGTATCAGCTGATCTTGGTCACAGACGGTATTGTGGCTGGCAGGGTGGCCACAGAAGAATCTGAGAAGGGTGACGGGGCTACGCTGTGATGAGCCTTATGTGCCGTCATGGATAGCTTGACCGTTGATCCTGCAGTCTTGCAGGTTTTGGAATAAAGAACAAAGCCCACAATGGCCTCCCTGTTGTCAAGTCCTGTGGGCACTTCAGAGCAACATGGCTCTGCTGATTTCCTTCTTGAAGCATCTTACTTAAGCTCACAGAGACCACATGATTCTGGCTGCAGCCATTATAGAAGTGAAATCATGGTTTATACCTCAAAGAGAGCTCAGGAAGGCTGTCATGTTAGAGTGAGCCGAAAAACCATAGGCTCTGCCCCAATCCCCATCCCACGTCAAAGAAAGATGATGTGCACAAAATAGTATCACTCCCAAGCTTTCCAAAAAATGTGCCTTTTGCATCTCCCACTCCATTCCACCCTTCCAGGTTGTGACAGAGCCCTTGACTGGGTCCCTGAGTTACACAGCAAATTCCCATGGGCTATCTATTTTACGTATGGTGATGAACTCTCCATACATCTCACCCTCTCCTTCCCGCACTCATGAGTCCACTAATTCCAGGGCCTTAAAATACAAAGAGAAATGTGTTGCAGTGAATAGAAATATGGTTAACACACATGTGACAGGCCCTGTAGTACCAGTGTGAATGCATATGGCTACACAGAATGAAGACGGAGGAGTGGAGGAAAGGTTCCAGGACGACGACTTTGGGATTTATCTCAAGGAGAGGGTTGGCTGGAGGAGGCTGGCAGGTGGGACATGCAGGTGGAGCCCGTGTGGGAGGCCAGGCTGTGTGAAGTGACTGCTTTTATAAGCACTGTAGTCTGACGCTGAACAGTGCTGGGGCTTTGCAGATGCAGGACCTGGGTTCAAACTGGGGCTCTCCCATTCATAGCTGTAGATTTCTAAGTAAGAGGTTTACTTTCTTTTTCCTTCCCTGAAATTGAGAGTAGTTGGGAAGATGGAGTGAGCTGAATCACAGGCTTTCAGTAGGTGCCTAGCATGTAGTGAGTATTCCATGAATGTCATATATTAGTATCAGCTGATCTTGGTCACAGACGGTATTGTGGCTGGCAGGGTGGCCACAGAAGAATCTGAGAAGGGTGACGGGGCTACGCTGTGATGAGCCTTATGTGCCGTCATGGATAGCTTGACAGTTGATCCTGCAGTCTTGCAGGTTTTGGAATAAAGAACAAAGCCCACAATGGCCTCCCTGTTGTCAAGTCCTGTGGGCACTTCAGAGCAACATGGCTCTGCTGATTTCCTTCTTGAAGCATCTTACTTAAGCTCACAGAGACCACTGTCTCTTGGTTTTGTTCTTTATTTTTTGGCCACTTCTATTGGTCTTCCATTTATTTATTTCTAGCCATCTTTGTTCTTTGGCCCGTGTGGGCCTCCCATCGCGGTGGTCTCTCTCGTTGCAGAGCACCGGCTCTGGGCGCATGCCCACCCCATAGCTCCAGCTCGGTAATGGGACACATTGGTCCAGCCGCTCCGCGGCACGTGGGATCTTCCCAGGCCAGGGATTGAACTGGCGCCCCTTGCACTGCAAGGTGGTGTCCTTACCCATTGGACCACTAGGGAAGCCCTGTTCTTATTTTAAGACTTGTCACCTTCAGTCATCCTCAGCTCTGGTGCCTGAGGAGTCTTTGTAGAATATAGCTATGATCACTTAACCTGATTGAAATCTGAAAGGGGCTCCCTAGGTTCTTCCGGTCACTCTGTACGTATGTGATGTAGACGCTTCATGAACATATGGTCATATTTTTTATGCCCCGGCACAAGTTTGGCCCTCTGACCCATTTGAACAGAGTTATAGAAGGTCCTCAGCTTTACTGCTATTTTTATTCCATGACTTGCAGCTGCAGTTTCCTTTCCCTTAGACATCTTCCTTTCTCTGCCTGGCTTATGGTTTACTTATGCTTTAGGACTTCACTGGATAGCGTGCCCACAATATCCTCATCACTTTGTTTCCAAGATAAATAGTCTTGTGCTGACTCATGAAACAAGGGAATAATGATTTGTGATCCTTTTGTCTTTTTAAAACTGGCCAACATTCTGCAGAAGGGACCAATTAATTATTTCCCTCTGATCAAAGACACGCTATCAGGCACATTCCATTTCATAAAATCATGAAGCGATTGTTTCAAGGAAAGTTAACTTCAACCTGGAGCTATGCTTCCAAACTGCAGTGTGAAGCTGAGAATGGACCGGAATAAAAATTTAAGAGTTTTTACACTAGGTTGAAATTTTTCTTTTAAAGGTTTATTTATTTTTATTTATGGGTTTCCCTAGTGACTCAGTGGAAAAGAACCGATCTGCCCATGCAGAAGACGCAGGTTTGATCTCTGAGTCAGGAAGATTACCTAGAGAAGGAAATGGCAACGCACTCCAGTACTTTTGCCTAGGAAATCCCATGGACAGAAGAGCAAAGAGTCTGACACAACTAAGTGACTAACACTTTCATCTAGTACATAGGAGAGGCTGAATAAATATTCACTGAGGGATTCAATGAATGATTCCCTAATCTACATCGTCAGCTTTGACACCTTGCTGAGTTCCAGATGTGCATTCCCCGCACTGACTAACCCTTTACAGGATATCCCAAGCACACCTTCAACTCCACAAGTTCAGTACTTTTTGTGATCAGCCTCCTTCCCCAGACAAACCTGCTTCACTTCTTGTGAAACCCTCTCCCCTCAGGTCTTTTCTCTGTCTCTCCAGTCTTCACTGCATCTATGTTCCTCGTCACCGTATCCTGTTTGCCTGGCTCCCTTGGAGAAATCTTAAGGGAATCAGAGACCAGGATTAGGTTCTTCCGGTCACTCTGTACGTATGTGATGTAGACGCTTCATGAACATATGGTCATATTTTTTATGCCCCGGCACAAGTTTGGCCCTCTGACCCATTTGAACAGAGTTATAGAAGGTCCTCAGCTTTACTGCTATTTTTATTCCATGACTTGCAGCTGCAGTTTCCTTTCCCTTAGACATCTTCCTTTCTCTGCCTGGCTTATGGTTTACTTATGCTTTAGGACTTCACTGGATAGCGTGCCCACAATATCCTCATCACTTTGTTTCCAAGATAAATAGTCTTGTGCTGACTCATGAAACAAGGGAATAATGATTTGTGATCCTTTTGTCTTTTAAAACTGGCCAACATTCTGCAGAAGGGACCAATTAATTATTTCCCTCTGATCAAAGACACGCTATCAGGCACATTCCATTTCATAAAATCATGAAGCGATTGTTTCAAGGAAAGTTAACTTCAACCTGGAGCTATGCTTCCAAACTGCAGTGTGAAGCTGAGAATGGACCGGAATAAAAATTTAAGAGTTTTTACACTAGGTTGAAATTTTTCTTTTAAAGGTTTATTTATTTTTATTTATGGGTTTCCCTAGTGACTCAGTGGAAAAGAACCGATCTGCCCATGCAGAAGACGCAGGTTTGATCTCTGAGTCAGGAAGATTACCTAGAGAAGGAAATGGCAACGCACTCCAGTACTTTTGCCTAGGAAATCCCATGGACAGAAGAGCAAAGAGTCTGACACAACTAAGTGACTAACACTTTCATCTAGTACATAGGAGAGGCTGAATAAATATTCACTGAGGGATTCAATGAATGATTCCCTAATCTACATCGTCAGCTTTGACACCTTGCTGAGTTCCAGATGTGCATTCCCCGCACTGACTAACCCTTTACAGGATATCCCAAGCACACCTTCAACTCCACAAGTTCAGTACTTTTTGTGATCAGCCTCCTTCCCCAGACAAACCTGCTTCACTTCTTGTGAAACCCTCTCCCCTCAGGTCTTTTCTCTGTCTCTCCAGTCTTCACTGCATCTATGTTCCTCGTCACCGTATCCTGTTTGCCTGGCTCCCTTGGAGAAATCTTAAGGGAATCAGAGACCAGGATTATCAAAGGACTGAGGTGTGAAGGATCTGTCCTGGGGTCTGTGTGTGCTGTGACACTTTAGCAGGTAGGCGATAGGTCCACATTCTTTCCACTTGTTGATACTTGTTTAAAGAAATTTTAAATTTTACATTGCAGTACAGTCGATTAACAATGTTGTTAGTTTCAAGTGTACAGAAAGGTGAATCAGTTATACATGTAACCTGTTCTTTTTCAAATGCTTCTCACTTAGGTTATTACACAGTATAGAGCAGAGTTCTTTTCGGTTATCTATTTTAAATACAGCAGTGTATCCATGTCCATTCCCACTCCCACTCTATCCCTCCTCTCTACCATCCTCCCCCGGTGACCATAAGTTATTTCTCTGAGCATCTATTTCTGTTTTGTAAATAAGTTCAGTTGTATCAAGATTCTGCAAATAAGCCATACCATATGGTATCATCTCACTCTAATGCACTTGCTTGTACCGTCTTGTCTGATTGTAGAAGTGAGTATTTGTCCATTAGGGTTTTCTGGCCTGATCTTTATATTGCATTAGCATGTCTTGCTCTGATTGATTGAATAGGCTTACTTTCTAAGCAGGGAAAGACCTGCATGATTTACAGCAACTTCACTTTTAAATATGGTTGGAAGGAAGGGATCGAATAGCTATAGGGGTGTTTTATTTTTCTTTTATTACTGGGGTAATGAGTCTGAGTAATATTTTTCAGGGAAAACAACTAAAAGTGACTAACACTTTCATCTAGTACATAGGAGAGGCTGAATAAATATTCACTGAGGGATTCAATGAATGATTCCCTAATCTACATCGTCAGCTTTGACACCTTGCTGAGTTCCAGATGTGCATTCCCCGCACTGACTAACCCTTTACAGGATATCCCAAGCACACCTTCAACTCCACAAGTTCAGTACTTTTTGTGATCAGCCTCCTTCCCCAGACAAACCTGCTTCACTTCTTGTGAAACCCTCTCCCCTCAGGTCTTTTCTCTGTCTCTCCAGTCTTCACTGCATCTATGTTCCTCGTCACCGTATCCTGTTTGCCTGGCTCCCTTGGAGAAATCTTAAGGGAATCAGAGACCAGGATTATCAAAGGACTGAGGTGTGAAGGATCTGTCCTGGGGTCTGTGTGTGCTGTGACACTTTAGCAGGTAGGCGATAGGTCCACATTCTTTCCACTTGTTGATACTTGTTTAAAGAAATTTTAAATTTTACATTGCAGTACAGTCGATTAACAATGTTGTTAGTTTCAAGTGTACAGAAAGGTGAATCAGTTATACATGTAACCTGTTCTTTTTCAAATGCTTCTCACTTAGGTTATTACACAGTATAGAGCAGAGTTCTTTTCGGTTATCTATTTTAAATACAGCAGTGTATCCATGTCCATTCCCACTCCCACTCTATCCCTCCTCTCTACCATCCTCCCCCGGTGACCATAAGTTATTTCTCTGAGCATCTATTTCTGTTTTGTAAATAAGTTCAGTTGTATCAAGATTCTGCAAATAAGCCATACCATATGGTATCATCTCACTCTAATGCACTTGCTTGTACCGTCTTGTCTGATTGTAGAAGTGAGTATTTGTCCATTAGGGTTTTCTGGCCTGATCTTTATATTGCATTAGCATGTCTTGCTCTGATTGATTGAATAGGCTTACTTTCTAAGCAGGGAAAGACCTGCATGATTTACAGCAACTTCACTTTTAAATATGGTTGGAAGGAAGGGATCGAATAGCTATAGGGGTGTTTTATATCTTTATTACTGATAATGAGTTCTGAGTAATATTTCTCAGGAGACAGGAGAAGTTACAATTGAAAAGCAGTCGTTAATACCGTCTTCGGGGTCAACACTAAAATTTAATTCTATCAGGGGTATTTAAACAAAAATCACACACAAATTTACCTGCTCACGACAGGGTTTTTGAGCTGCCTTAGCAGATGTTGCCTTTTTTTTTTTTTTTTTTTTTTGCAACATGTCTCGTCCATCCCGAAATAAAGAACTGACATGTTCTGAAGGGTCATCAGGCCACACACACTTTCAAATGGCAAGGCCACACACACTTTCAAATGGCAAGGCCAGGGTGGTCGCTCGGGGGCGAGTCCATCACCCCTGAGACGCGTGCTTCTGATTTCAAAGAGCTTGTGGGTGCGATGGGAAACATACCACAACAGGAGACTATACTGCCGAGATAAGTCGACGTGCCTTCTCATCTACCACTTTCTGGCGGCAGTCCAGCAGGAAACCGAAGCGATCGATCCGCCTTTTGTGCCTTAAAAGCAACCAGGAAATGAAACCGCATAGACACTGTTCTGCGCCCGCCTCGTTCCCCGCCGGTGCCCGAGAGGCCACCGCCGATCTCATCTGGAGATGCTTCCAGACACCCAAAGTCACTAGGCTGAAGGAGACGGAGGCACGGGGAAGGTCTAGTTCTGCACGTCTCGGCACTTTCGAACTCGGCCACGGAAAACACAAGTCTGCTCTAAACCGTTTTGAGAGTTGTCCCAGTCTGGCGCGGCCGCTGACGCAGGAAGGGCGGGGCGGGGCGGAGCCGGATGGGGGAGGGCCTGTGGTGAGGTGGAACCAGCGGCGTCTGAAGCAACGGGAGAGGCCGGTGGGGCCTGTGGGCGGGGCGAGTCCTGACGAGAGGGTGGTGCCTGGTGGGCGTAATGAAGGTGTTGGGGGCGGGGCATGGCGGGGGCGGGGCCCACGGCGGGGCGGGGTCTGTCCGCCGGGTCCTGACAGGCAGGGCGGGCGTCTCCTACGCTAACGGTCCGGGCGGGCGCGTGCCCGCGGGCGGCGCCTCCGGGGCCCTGGCGCCCGGGAGCGCGCCGCCGCCTCCGGGCCCCTCCCCGGCCGCCCTCCGGTGGCTCCGGATCTGCGGGCTGCGCGAGCCGCGGGCAGCATGGTGTGGGCGCGGCGGCGTGGGCGGTGAGGACGCGCCATGGGCGACAGGTGAGCGCGGGGCTGCCCGGGGCTGCGGCCCCTCGTGGCTCCCGCTGAGACCTTTCCTTCGCACAGGTGGCTCCGGGTGACCGTGCTGCCCGGCTGCGTGGGCTGCAGGACGGTGGCGGTGCCCGCGTCCTGGACGGTGCGCGACGTGAAGCGGCGCCTGGCCGCCGAGACCGGCTTCCCCGCGTCGGAGCAGCGGCTGTGGCTCGGCGGCCGGCAGGTAGGGCGGAGACGGGGCTCTGGGGTGGAGTCGGGGGGCCAAGGTGGGGACCCGGGTCCGGGGATTAGGGATGGAGCTTGGGTGCGGCGGCCTGGGGAACCCGGGCCGGGGGACGAGAAGCCGGGCACTGGGCGGCCGGACAGAGCACCGGGGCTTCTGCCGGCGCATAAGTCATCCTTCCTGGTGAATAAGGGTCGGAGGACGAGGTGGAGCGCCTGTCACCACTCGAGTTTTCTGACCGTTTGCCGGTTCAGCGCTGTATCCCCCTCCCTCGTTTTGTCTTGAATGTTTCAGGAAGTGAAAGATGCTTTTTTGACAGGCGGTAGAGCAAGAAGGGCTTTTTTTCTTTCTTTTTTTCTTTTTTTTGGTTTGCTTATTTGGAGCCTTCATCACTGAAGTGACTTCATCATTACTCATATTTTTCGGATTTTATTATGCATATAACTGGAATCTTGGTCAGTACCTTAACCTTTTATGTCTTAGAAGTCCCCTCCCGTGTTTGAAAGCACAGAAATGTAGGGCTGGGAGAGTCTTCAGGCCTACTCTCACATGTAAGCCATTATTTTGAGGAGTAAATTTATATGAAAACTTGTAAGGTGCAAATGAATGGCTTAACAGATCTAAACTTTGGAAAATGGGAGTATTTCGTGTTATATATGACTAAGATTGGTGGAAATACTGCGGTTTTCTTAAAGGAGGTGTTACGTGGAGGCATTTTACTAAAAATTAACTTACAATATTGTCCTGGTAAACATCCTCACTTTTTAAGAGTTGAGCTAGATGCACAAGGAGTATCCAGGAGCACCTCCTTGAGCATGTAGGCTGGCATTTCAAGTGCTGAGCTTCTTACTATTAAGGAGGGCCTAGGAGGGGGATTGGAAGTGGAGGGGGGCTGGGTTTGGTGGGCCTGGGGACGGGGGCCTCAGACACTGGGGATCTGCTTGGTGCCTGTGGTTTTTAATCTCTCAGGGTCATCCTGGCCTTCTGTATACCTGGGTGCACCCTCTGGTCTCTTGCCCACTTAGACGGGTTTCAGGTTAGCCTGCTCTCATGTTCCTCCAGGGATCAGCCTTCTTACTGCTTGGTCCCAGGGTGTTTGGTGGCAGACAGTGGCTGGATCAGGCTCTGGCCAGAACCAAGGAGGAAAGCTTGTCAGCTCTACCTCTCCTTCTGCACCCTCCCGCATCCTTGAGCTTCCTGCATTCCTTTCCTGACCCTACACCTACCTCTTCGGTTTCTCATCTGGCTCTGCTTTGTCATCTTATCCCCAAGATGTGGTCAAACCCAAAGGCTTGTCTGTGGCTCAGTCTTGCCGTTGGTAGGGTTTCTGGAGGCGTCTCTGCAAAGCACCCATGTGGAGTGGTGGACGTGGGCATGGTGTGGTTCAGACAGAGTGGGTGGGCGTGTGAGAGAGTGGTGAGCTTCCAGACCTCGGCTGCAGAGCTGAAACCCAAAGGAAAGGACCCTCAGGGGAATCTGTGAAAGAGAAGGTTGTGGTGCTTTGCTACCAAATGGACATGTGTATTTGTGGAAACAGAAGGAGGGTGGGGGTAACCTGGAATCTTGGCCAGTACCTTAACCTTTTATCTCTTAGAAGTCCCCTCCCGTGTTTGAAAGCACAGAAATGTAGGGCTGGGAGAGTCTTCAGGCCTACTCTCACATGTAAGCCATTATTTTGAGGAGTAAATTTATATGAAAACTTGTAAGGTGCAAATGAATGGCTTAACAGATCTAAACTTTGGAAAATGGGAGTATTTCGTGTTATATATGACTAAGATTGGTGGAAATACTGCGGTTTTCTTAAAGGAGGTGTTACGTGGAGGCATTTTACTAAAAATTAACTTACAATATTGTCCTGGTAAACATCCTCACTTTTTAAGAGTTGAGCTAGATGCACAAGGAGTATCCAGGAGCACCTCCTTGAGCATGTAGGCTGGCATTTCAAGTGCTGAGCTTCTTACTATTAAGGAGGGCCTAGGAGGGGGATTGGAAGTGGAGGGGGGCTGGGTTTGGTGGGCCTGGGGACGGGGGCCTCAGACACTGGGGATCTGCTTGGTGCCTGTGGTTTTTAATCTCTCAGGGTCATCCTGGCCTTCTGTATACCTGGGTGCACCCTCTGGTCTCTTGCCCACTTAGACGGGTTTCAGGTTAGCCTGCTCTCATGTTCCTCCAGGGATCAGCCTTCTTACTGCTTGGTCCCAGGGTGTTTGGTGGCAGACAGTGGCTGGATCAGGCTCTGGCCAGAACCAAGGAGGAAAGCTTGTCAGCTCTACCTCTCCTTCTGCACCCTCCCGCATCCTTGAGCTTCCTGCATTCCTTTCCTGACCCTACACCTACCTCTTCGGTTTCTCATCTGGCTCTGCTTTGTCATCTTATCCCCAAGATGTGGTCAAACCCAAAGGCTTGTCTGTGGCTCAGTCTTGCCGTTGGTAGGGTTTCTGGAGGCGTCTCTGCAAAGCACCCATGTGGAGTGGTGGACGTGGGCATGGTGTGGTTCAGACAGAGTGGGTGGGCGTGTGAGAGAGTGGTGAGCTTCCAGACCTCGGCTGCAGAGCTGAAACCCAAAGGAAAGGACCCTCAGGGGACTCTGTGAAAGAGAAGGTTGTGGTGCTTTGCTACCAAATGGACATGTGTATTTGTGGAAACAGAAGGAGGGTGGGGGGGTGCCGGGCCAGCCGGCAGTCGAACAGGTCCTGAAGAGAGTGGCAGATAGGCTAAGAAAAGAAAGAAGGACAGAAAAGATGGGGTTGAGAGGGACAGCAAGAAGGCAGACGACTCTACAGGTTGCTGACAAGTTTATTGAATTCGCCCATCCCTTTTATACTTCACACAACAAGCAATTGTGTACACGTGCTTTAGGCCAGGTGTCGATCATAGCACGTGCTTTAGGCCAGGTGTTGATCATAAACTAGGTGTTACCTCCTGGTGTGTTATTACAATGGTTCTGGGTCATAATGCCCCTCAAGCCCTGTAAAGAGGCTCCAGGTGTTCTTTATGATAGCTAAGGAACGTCTTCACAACACCTGGGGTGGCGGGACAGAGAACTATGCTGTTATCAGCCCCTGTTGCCAGGGCAGCTCCCAGGGCTATGTTTCCTTAAAGGAAACCCCTTGAAACAGGGCAGCTCCCCGCAGGGGGGTTGGATGTAGAATAAGGGGGAAGGCCTTGCCAAGGATGTTCACAAGCCTTGGGTAGCCAGGTGGATAATGCTCAGATGGCAGAGATGAAGAGATCCAGGATGGGGTTTGCTTTTATGTGTGTTTGAGTTGATGCAGGTTGTAAGTAGTCAGGACAGCACATGGAGAGGTGAATGATCTAGATCCTGTTCTGTATTAACAGCTGGTAACAGGGGCAGGATTTTAGGTAACAGGATAGACTCTGTTTTCCTATTTCCAGTAGGAATAGGATAAAATGAATTCTAAGTGGTTCTAAGGTCTCTGCTGTGTAAGGTCTAGGGCACGATGGTCCACAGACAGCTGTGGACCTGGGCCTGAAGCCAAGGAATAGAGGTCAGAGCTGAGGTCATGCGTTTGGGAAGCGCTTGCTCAGCATCCTTCTCCTTCTGCACCTTGTAAACTCACTGAGAATACATTAACGTTTGCTGGGCTGGACTGTACTCCACACACCGTTCCGCTGGGGGCTCTGCATGCGTCATCTTGTCTCCTAGGCAGGACAGCCAGCCTCAAGAGAGGCTTATGACAGGTCCATTCTGCAGAGGAGTAAAGCTAAGAGCCAGAGATGAGGTGTCCAGTCGGAATTTTAACCCACTTGTGTCTGATCCCAAAGTCCACACCAGAAAGGACCTGTCAGGCTCCCAATTGGGAATAAATGGAAGTTAAATGTAAAGTTCTTAAAAATAAAAAAAGAGGAGCCTGAACCAGTAAACTGTGAACTCGGGTTTGGAACTCTCCCAGAAAGCAAGCAGAGGGCGCAGTTCTTTCCTGATACAGAGGACGGGTGTGGCTTCTCCTAAGCCAGTGAACTCAATGATGCCCGTGTTCGGAGATCCAGACTGCAGCTAATATACTATTTGCTTCACAATTTGGAGAGAGTTACTGTTTCATAGAAAATGAAATAAGCATCTCTGAGGTTTTTAAGGAAGGCTGAGGCTGGCCTGAAGACAGACCCAGATGTTCCAATTGTTTGTAATCATTATGTTTTAAAAACAAAATATAAAGACTGAAATGGGCAGCTTTTAAACTTTCATGGTCTCTGGAGATGGACCCGACTAGTGTCACTTTGCTCAGTTGAATGACTTAGGGTCCCAAAAGAGAGACCCAAGCAGAGTCCCCAAGTGTTGGCAGGCTTGGCAGAGAAAGCAGGTACACTGCTAGGTGCTCTCTGCTGGTTGACTTCTCTTTGGGAAAACCACTGTACTGAGATAGGCCACTGATTACACTCTGCCGAAAGCATGCAGTATTAGAACACTGAACAAACATTATTTAAGTGAAAAGGAATGAAGTAAAGCTTTGCATTTATAGAGGCAGGAGCAATATTTCTTTTCATACATTTTCTTTTCTTTTCAGTTGTCTGACTGGATCAAGATTGGAGATCTGGCGTCCCAGGAGTGTCATCTTTTCGTAAACCTTCAATCAAAAGGCTTAAAAGGGGGAGGTATAACATTGACTTTGCCAGGAGTACATTTCATTTTTTGGCTGTGTAAGGATTATGTTTAAAAATGAAATTAGAGTATATACCATTGGGATGAGATGAGGGGATGTCAGGCCCGGAGCAGCACAGGTGGGTGGAGCTGGTGAGCGGTACGAAGCCTGGGGTGAGCTGTCTGGGGGCTGGCCCCGTGGGGCTTGGTTGTGGTGACTCGTGGCATCAGAATGATGCAGATAAATTAAGAGTGAGATTTTGTTGTAAGCACAGATTTCTTTTTTGCTTATAAACAGATGTGTTTTTATTCTGAGTCTCTGAGAAATTACTTCCTTCTCCTGTTCCCCTACACTTCGCTGTCTCAGGTGGCCTGGTTCGGCCATCCTGAGAATCTCCAGTTTAGAGAGACAGAGGGTATCAGAACTAGACAGCCACTGGTGTGCTGATTGTAGCATTTCAGAGAAGTCAGAACAGTGGTTGACTTGAGAACATCAAGGCTGACATGACAGACACCAGGATCTCTGGCTTACTGCTTAGCTGCAAAGACTTCCCTGGTGGCTCAGTGGGAAAGAACCTGCCTGCAGTGCAGGAGATGCAGGTTTGATCCTTGGGTTGGGAAGATCCCCTGGAGGAGGAAATGGCACCCTACTGCAGTATTCTTGCCTGGGACATCCCAAGGACAGAGGAGCCTAGCAGGCTATAGTCCATGAGATCATAAAGAGTTGGACACGACTTAGCAACTAAACCACCATGAAAGCACCCACAAAATAGTGCCATTTATTTCATTTGCTTTGGAGAATAGCAGCACCCCATGCTCTTTATTTTTGAGTTAATAATCTTATGTGACATTTAGGATACTATTTAACATTTTTTAAAGCCCAAATTTGTAGTTTACTTTCTATTGAATCTGTTCAGTCAGGTAGGTTTTCATATCAGAGGGGTGCCATGGAGCGTATGAAGTCAGAACTTGTACAGTTTTACGGTGTTTAAGAACCAGATGGTTGTTAATCATCAATAAACCTTCTTAATGATTTAATAGCATGTAATAGCATGTAAGTCATTTTAACGTGTTCTCTCTTTTAGGTCGATTTGGTCAAACAACACCGCCGCTTGTTGACTTCCTCAAGGACATCCTGAGACGATATCCAGAAGGAGGACAGATTCTGAAGGTAGGGCGTGATTGTGGGCATGTATCCATCTACACTGCTGAACATGAGCTGGAGAAAAATTACCTAAAAACCCTGTTAGTTTCTGCGTTTCAAAGTGTGTCTAGGTTTGAATGGCTGTATCTGTTTCCCTCTGCACCTGCCGAGCAGACGCTGGGCAGGATGGCTCGAGACACAGTGACGCGGGCACATGAGAGTTCAGAGGCAGAGGGCCCCTAGGCTGTTGTGTGCTGTCGTCAAGCAGGGGTGCTCTAGGAACACTTTCTCTGGGCAATTTAATGTAATCACATATTTTAATTGTATGAGTTTTATGTAAAACATTGTGCTGGGGCACTGCAAACCAACCAGCTATCCAAATAAAATAATAAAAAACCCACATTCAGGGGCCATGAAACCATGCCTACTTGACTCCCATGGATTTAGAAGTTTCGTGTTTTGGGAGAGTTTATTTAAAAGGATAATTATTTTACTTTAATATTTTATTTATATTCTCAGTGGGAAAGAACCTGGCAGTGCAGGAGATGCAGGTTGAATCCTTGGGTTGGGAAGATCCCCTGGAGGAGGAAATGGCACCCTACTGCAGTATTCTTGCCTGGGACATCCCAAGGACAGAGGAGCCTAGCAGGCTATAGTCCATGAGATCATAAAGAGTTGGACACGACTTAGCAACTAAACCACCATGAAAGCACCCACAAAATAGTGCCATTTATTTCATTTGCTTTGGAGAATAGCAGCACCCCATGCTCTTTATTTTTGAGTTAATAATCTTATGTGACATTTAGGATACTATTTAACATTTTTTAAAGCCCAAATTTGTAGTTTACTTTCTATTGAATCTGTTCAGTCAGGTAGGTTTTCATATCAGAGGGGTGCCATGGAGCGTATGAAGTCAGAACTTGTACAGTTTTACGGTGTTTAAGAACCAGATGGTTGTTAATCATCAATAAACCTTCTTAATGATTTAATAGCATGTAATAGCATGTAAGTCATTTTAACGTGTTCTCTCTTTTAGGTCGATTTGGTCAAACAACACCGCCGCTTGTTGACTTCCTCAAGGACATCCTGAGACGATATCCAGAAGGAGGACAGATTCTGAAGGTAGGGCGTGATTGTGGGCATGTATCCATCTACACTGCTGAACATGAGCTGGAGAAAAATTACCTAAAAACCCTGTTAGTTTCTGCGTTTCAAAGTGTGTCTAGGTTTGAATGGCTGTATCTGTTTCCCTCTGCACCTGCCGAGCAGACGCTGGGCAGGATGGCTCGAGACACAGTGACGCGGGCACATGAGAGTTCAGAGGCAGAGGGCCCCTAGGCTGTTGTGTGCTGTCGTCAAGCAGGGGTGCTCTAGGAACACTTTCTCTGGGCAATTTAATGTAATCACATATTTTAATTGTATGAGTTTTATGTAAAACATTGTGCTGGGGCACTGCAAACCAACCAGCTATCCAAATAAAATAATAAAAAACCCACATTCAGGGGCCATGAAACCATGCCTACTTGACTCCCCTGGATTTAGAAGTTTCGTGTTTTGGGAGAGTTTATTTAAAAGGATAATTATTTTACTTTAATATTTTATTTATATTCTTTTAGTTTTGAACACATTCATTAAAACAAACTAAGCAACCAAATGCACAAAGACCTCGCTCATGATGCAAATAGTGGGTTTCCTTTACTTCTGTGTAAATACCTTTTAAATATCATAGGTAAATACACAGTAGGCTGTAGGTTACTATTTTATTAAATATGATTGTTTCTGATATATTTCTAGGAATTAATTCAGAATGCAGAAGATGCTGGGGCCACAGAAGTTAAGTTTTTGTATGATGAGACTCAGTATGGAACAGAGAGTCTTTGGTCGAAAGACATGGCGCAGTATCAGGGTAAGAGCTGGTCCTCCGTCAGGGGCACCTTGTCTTTTGTACGAACAGGTGGCTTCTCATGGTCTACAGTACAGCATTCAGTGCACGGTTACCTTACCACCTCCTTCACTTCTCCATGTATTTAACTCTACTCCTTCACATGTTTTCTCTGCTTTCTGTGGGCTGGCGTATCTACTAGTTAGTATTTTTACAGAAGAGAAAGGAATAAAAATCTTGAAACTCAGCGTAACAAGCAAGGTCGGTACATAAACCTCTTATTCTAGTCAGTCAGCCTGTGAGTCCATTATATTGTATTTACACTGCCTGTGTCTTTTGACCCGTAGGGCCCGCTCTCTACGTGTATAACAACGCAGTATTCACCCCAGAGGACTGGCACGGCATTCAAGAAATAGCGAGGAGCAGGAAGAAGGACGATCCGTTGAAGGTTGGAAGATTCGGAATTGGCTTCAATTCTGTCTATCATATAACAGGTATTCAGTTTTTCAGTCTCGAGATTTAAAGTTATTTTAGCCTCTATTCTGTATTTTATTGGGTAAACTTCATTGATGACATTGCATGTCAGTGACCTTTCAGTGTGTTTTGTGTTTTATCTTGGTCATCATGCCAAATCTTCATCGTGTGATGCAAAAGTTAATGTCCTCATTTACGGTGGAATCAGTGTTGTCTGTTCAGTCATTTTATGTTAAGTTTGAGATTGTATGTCAGCTGTTGAAAGCCTACAGAAAATTGTTAATGTAAAAACTTTTACACTACACATCTTTGCGTCAGGCAAACTGATTTTCACAGACTTTATTGTACATATGTTTAAATAGCAGGAAGAAGAAAGTATAACATCCAGTGATATTGAATAACTGACAAAGAGAAGAACTTTGAAATGATTTTGGCTCTCGCTTTCCCCATAAAACCTTTGCTCTTCTTAAACTTGAGTATTTTAATGATTACTTTGAAGTTATGCTGGGATCTAGAAAGAATATGAGGTTTCTGATTCATGGTTACAGTAGGAAATGCATATAACTTTTAGGGCTGTCTTTCCAGAAGCAGAGCTCTCAGTATTTACTGTGACTTTGTGATAAAACTTTTTAATAAAATTAGCACCAGTTATGGTTTAGTTTGGAGCATTTTTGCATTTTGAACCTGCGGGAGAAGGAAGTTGAGCCGACAGAGCTCTGGCTGTGACTAGAGTGACGTGTAAATCATCACTCATGCTGGGGCAGTCCTGAGAGGAAAAAGGTGGTATTATTCTCACACACTGGCCTGAAAAGAGACTATCCTGAGTAAGTGGGACGCAAGGGCATCCTCGCTATGGCCCACTTTTAGCAAGCCTGTTTCTTTAAATGCAATTTAAAGTATTATTATGTATAATATTATGCTAAAGTAATATTATATATTACATAATAAAACTGATGAAGTCATTATTTTATATAACAATTATATGAATATTGATGGTCATGTATCCAACTATTTGTGAGTTACTTCTCACATCTGTGACATGTGTTTTTTAAATTTTGTGGGGCACCGTGTACACTGCCTAAGTATGGAACCTCTTATAAGGGTGCAGTTTTTCAGTCTCGAGATTTAAAGTTATTTTAGCCTCTATTCTGTATTTTATTGGGTAAACTTCATTGATGACATTGCATGTCAGTGACCTTTCAGTGTGTTTTGTGTTTTATCTTGGTCATCATGCCAAATCTTCATCGTGTGATGCAAAAGTTAATGTCCTCATTTACGGTGGAATCAGTGTTGTCTGTTCAGTCATTTTATGTTAAGTTTGAGATTGTATGTCAGCTGTTGAAAGCCTACAGAAAATTGTTAATGTAAAAACTTTTACACTACACATCTTTGCGTCAGGCAAACTGATTTTCACAGACTTTATTGTACATATGTTTAAATAGCAGGAAGAAGAAAGTATAACATCCAGTGATATTGAATAACTGACAAAGAGAAGAACTTTGAAATGATTTTGGCTCTCGCTTTCCCCATAAAACCTTTGCTCTTCTTAAACTTGAGTATTTTAATGATTACTTTGAAGTTATGCTGGGATCTAGAAAGAATATGAGGTTTCTGATTCATGGTTACAGTAGGAAATGCATATAACTTTTAGGGCTGTCTTTCCAGAAGCAGAGCTCTCAGTATTTACTGTGACTTTGTGATAAAACTTTTTAATAAAATTAGCACCAGTTATGGTTTAGTTTGGAGCATTTTTGCATTTTGAACCTGCGGAGAAGGAAGTTGAGCCGACAGAGCTCTGGCTGTGACTAGAGTGACGTGTAAATCATCACTCATGCTGGGGCAGTCCTGAGAGGAAAAAGGTGGTATTATTCTCACACACTGGCCTGAAAAGAGACTATCCTGAGTAAGTGGGACGCAAGGGCATCCTCGCTATGGCCCACTTTTAGCAAGCCTGTTTCTTTAAATGCAATTTAAAGTATTATTATGTATAATATTATGCTAAAGTAATATTATATATTACATAATAAAACTGATGAAGTCATTATTTTATATAACAATTATATGAATATTGATGGTCATGTATCCAACTATTTGTGAGTTACTTCTCACATCTGTGACATGTGTTTTTTAAATTTTGTGGGGCACCCGTGTACACTGCCTAAGTATGGAACCTCTTATAAGGGGTGCATTGTTCAGAGAGTCTGCTGGTGGTGAGCATCTCTCTCTCTGTGGGTTTTCCCATGTCTGAGAACCAGCACCCTTATGTGGGCTGGGTCACCTGGGGTGCTGTCTCGAGTCTGAGGAACTGTTGAGGTCGTGACTCCTGGTCCACAGCCACCAGGAGTCTCCCTGACATAGTTGCAGCAATGGGGAGTGGAGGGGGAGTGGGGACGGGTAGCTGTACACCGGCCTTGTTGATGGACATGGTGACTGGCCGCTGGACATAACGTTGCCCACTTGAAACCCCTGAGAGCTCAGGGCTCGGTGGTTGAGACGCCTGAGGCTGTGGTCAGTGATCACACACATCACGGGTGGACTCCACGAGGTCCTTCGTGAAGGTCAGTCCTCAGGTCACTGTCCACTTCAGACTTGCTCGAGGACGCATGCTTGGGATCACCTGTGTTCTTTCTCAGCTTCTCAGAGAATCTGTGGCTGGCTACAACTCTGTTCTCTGTAGCTGGGCTCATAGGGCTGTGGGGAGAAGGTTAATACCCAAATACTCTTCACATATTTTAATCGTTTAATAATTGCTTGAAGATACAGTTTAGGTTTTCACAGTAGTCACGCAAAGCCTATCAATGCCTGGCACTTTTTGAATCAAAAGAGAAATCATTTCCTCGGTCCAAAGCTAGACTTGGTAATATTTTGGGGGTTTTCTTGGGTCATGTTTTTAGATAAATGTGTCGAGCATCCTTCTGTGGCTCTCGGTTTTCTGGGTGTAACACCTGATGTGGAACTACGCAGTGTCATCGAAATTGTAATTGCCCAGTGCACTTCAGAGTTGATTGTGACTTGAATTTTCCTTTACAGATGTTCCTTGCATCTTTAGCGGTGACCAGATTGGGATGTTAGATCCTCATCAAACCCTTTTTGGTCCCCATGAATCAGGCCAGTGTTGGAATCTCAAAGATGACAGCAAAGAGATTAGTGAACTTGAAGACCAGTTTGCACCATTTGTTGGCATTTTTGGAAGCACCAAGGAGACGTTTGAAAGTGGCAGTTTTCCGGGGACCTTCTTCCGTTTCCCCCTGCGGCTCCAGCCCTCCCAGCTCAGCGGGAACGTCTACAACAAACAGAAGGTCCTCGAGCTGTTCGAGTCCTTCCGGGCGGACGCTGACACGGTGCTGCTCTTTCTGAAAAGCGTGCAGGACATCTCCCTGCACGTGCGCGAGGCCGACGGCTCAGAGAAGCTGGTCTTCAGGGTGATGGCGAGCGAGGGCACGGCCCTGGCACCGGAGCGGCCGGGCTGCGTGGAGACGCTGGGGGCCGCCATCCGGGCCTACTGTGAGCAGGTGCCGGGCAGCGGTGTCACCTGCGTCACGTACCCTGTGAGCATTGTCCTGGAAGCTGAGGGGGCCGCGGGCGCCCGGGAGACTGCCTGGCTGGTGTGTAACAGCGTGGCGGACGGGGGCTGAGCAGCCAGCTGGACTCGCTGGCTGATGAGCTCAAGTTCGTGCCCGTCATTGGCATCGCCATGCCCCTGTTGGAGGAGCCAGAGGAAGGTGCAGCCTGTGCCTTCTTGGGGAAGGCTTTCTGCTTCCTGCCCCTGCCACCAGGCGAGGAGAGCAGGACGGGGCTCCCGGTCCACGTCAGCGGCTTCTTCGGGCTGACGGACAACCGCAGGAGCATCAAGTGGCGGGAGCTGGACCAGTGGAGGGACCCAGCAGCCCTGTGGAACGAGCTGCTGCTGCTGAGCGTTCTGCCCAGCACCTATGCTGCCCTGATCCTCGATGCCATCGCCCGCCTGCGGGCCGGCTCGAGCCCCGGGCTGCCCCTGTCGGTGGCCGGCATCTACCAGCTCCTTCTGTGGCTCTCGGTTTTCTGGGTGTAACACCTGATGTGGAACTACGCAGTGTCATCGAAATTGTAATTGCCCAGTGCACTTCAGAGTTGATTGTGACTTGAATTTTCCTTTACAGATGTTCCTTGCATCTTTAGCGGTGACCAGATTGGGATGTTAGATCCTCATCAAACCCTTTTTGGTCCCCATGAATCAGGCCAGTGTTGGAATCTCAAAGATGACAGCAAAGAGATTAGTGAACTTGAAGACCAGTTTGCACCATTTGTTGGCATTTTTGGAAGCACCAAGGAGACGTTTGAAAGTGGCAGTTTTCCGGGGACCTTCTTCCGTTTCCCCCTGCGGCTCCAGCCCTCCCAGCTCAGCGGGAACGTCTACAACAAACAGAAGGTCCTCGAGCTGTTCGAGTCCTTCCGGGCGGACGCTGACACGGTGCTGCTCTTTCTGAAAAGCGTGCAGGACATCTCCCTGCACGTGCGCGAGGCCGACGGCTCAGAGAAGCTGGTCTTCAGGGTGATGGCGAGCGAGGGCACGGCCCTGGCACCGGAGCGGCCGGGCTGCGTGGAGACGCTGGGGGCCGCCATCCGGGCCTACTGTGAGCAGGTGCCGGGCAGCGGTGTCACCTGCGTCACGTACCCTGTGAGCATTGTCCTGGAAGCTGAGGGGGCCGCGGGCGCCCGGGAGACTGCCTGGCTGGTGTGTAACAGCGTGGGCGGACGGGGGCTGAGCAGCCAGCTGGACTCGCTGGCTGATGAGCTCAAGTTCGTGCCCGTCATTGGCATCGCCATGCCCCTGTTGGAGGAGCCAGAGGAAGGTGCAGCCTGTGCCTTCTTGGGGAAGGCTTTCTGCTTCCTGCCCCTGCCACCAGGCGAGGAGAGCAGGACGGGGCTCCCGGTCCACGTCAGCGGCTTCTTCGGGCTGACGGACAACCGCAGGAGCATCAAGTGGCGGGAGCTGGACCAGTGGAGGGACCCAGCAGCCCTGTGGAACGAGCTGCTGCTGCTGAGCGTTCTGCCCAGCACCTATGCTGCCCTGATCCTCGATGCCATCGCCCGCCTGCGGGCCGGCTCGAGCCCCGGGCTGCCCCTGTCGGTGGCCGGCATCTACCAGCTGTGGCCGGACGCCGCGCGGGTCAAGCCGCCCTGGCAGCCCACGCTGGTGCCGCTGTTCCGGGAACTCTTCCAGCACCCGGTGCTGCAGGCCCGCGGTGGCCGTTGGGTGCCCCTGGAGCAGGCGTGCTTTTCGGACCTGGACGAGAGCCTGGACTACACCGCATCTGTGCTCAACTACCTGCAGCGCGAGGGGAAGCAGGTGGTCAGGGTCCCGGCCCACCTGGCCGCCGCCGCCGCCCAGCTCGCTGCCTCCAGCGCCAAGCCCCTGACGAGGGTGACGCCCGCGTGGGCCCGACAGGTGCTGCGCACAGCGGCGCTCCTGGGCGGCACGGGCGCCCCCGAGCGGCTGCACCTGCTGGAGTTCGTGCTCTCCGACCACGCCTACAGCGAGCTGCTAGGGCTGGAGCTGCTGCCCCTGCAGAGCGGGGCCTTCGTTCCCTTCTCCTCGTCCGTGTCAGACCAGGACGTGGTCTATATTGCCTCTGAGGACTACCCGAGGTAGGCGGGGCCGCCGCTGGGAGGCTGACTTGTTGCTGCAGGGTTCCCTACCTCCGTGGCTTAGAGGCCTCTGTTGGGAGCCTCGGCAGTTGTCAGCTGCGTGTCGCCCTAGGGAGACGCTTCAGAGCTGCTCTGTTAAAACAGGAAGGGGCACGTTGTTACGTTCTAAGGTGGAAAAGCGTCTAGGTGTTTATCGGTTAAAAGTGGTTCAAGCAGTAGTTTTTCTTGGGAATTCTAATAACAGAATGTGGCAAGGATTGGTTATAAAGAGCTTATAATAACTAAAATTAGTCAAAAGTAAATTATTTTGATGAAATTAATTAAAATACTATATTCAGTAATTATAACTCAGGGTGGGTGTTGACATTTCAGAAAATAAAATGCATTTTACTCAAAGATGTTTATGGACTGACCCTAGGTTTGATGTGGTGCCTGATGCCCTCAGGGTTTAAAGCCAGACTTAGATAGCACTTGATCACAAGTATTGCAGTGCAATTTGAGGCGTGCCTCATAATTTTTGTAAAATAGTGAGCACATTTAACTGGCTTGAAATTATGTCACTGAATCTGTCTTTCTTAAAATTGCTGCATTTCTATCACATTTTAGGTCCCTTTTCCCAGGTCTTGAAGGAAGATTTCTTTTGGATAACTTGAAGCCTCACCTTCTAGCTGCTTTAAAGGAAGCTGCCCAAACTCGAGGTATTATAGCTACTTTATGTTTTTAAAATAAACATGTCTCTAAAATGTGAAGAGCTTATGTGTTTCCTGTTAAGCTGGATGAACCTGGAGGGGCCAGCAGGCACTGTCTTAGGCCTGTCAGTCAGCCGTTCCAGGCTTCCTCCTCATGTGCTTGCCATGGTTTACGCTGTGTTAGCAGTGGGTGCTGGTGCCTCTGCAAAGGCGATGGCGGTCCTGTGTGTGGAGACCCCTTCTGCCGCCATGGGGTGGGCTGACACCCGCACAGTGCTTCCCAGGCCTGCAGCCTGTTCCTGTTTCCCCATTTGCACCCCCACCTCATCCCTGGTGCCCACGTGGTGGTAAGGGTCCTACTGTGGGTTAGGGGACATGTGAGGGGAGAGGCGGTCCGCCTGCTCTGTCCCCACTCCACCTGCCTCTGCGGTCCCATGTAGTAGCGCTGGGTGGCCTCAGGGACCTGCAGGTTGTGAAGTGACCTCTGCAGCAAGGTCAGGAGGACTCCTGGGCCACAACAGGGATGGGTGTCCTCTACCAGGAGTCCTTTTTAGGAAAAGACAGAGTAACTGGGGGAAATCACCATGGTTCTGTTTAATATTGTCTTTTGGTTTTTGTGAACATCCATTCTCTTGTAAAATTATTGCCTGAACTTTTTTTAAAAGTTAGATATTGGCCTGAAAAATTCTGGATTTGGCCTCCAAGGTAAGGTTGCAAAGCGTTTTCTCTGTGGCATGTCTTTTATACTGCGTGCCGGTTTGTTTTCAAGGGTACCAGCTGATGGGAGGCTTAATGGTGGTCATGCACCTTGTGCCTGTGAAGAGAAGTGAGCAGAGGTGGGTGGGGAGGCCAGTGCGCACACCAGCCAGAAGACTGGCTCACTGATTGGTCAGGGTAGAAGGAGACACTGCCCTGCCTGAGAGGGGGCTCCCAGGACGCACATGCAGTGGTCCTCATGTCTTTGGTGGGTGCCCTACTGTAAGGTCGCCCAATGCTGTTCAGGTAGGGGGTCTAGGTCTGGGCTCTGTCAGTGCACATATCTGGCCTCAGACTTGATTTCTCCATTGTGTGACCTTCAATAGATTACCTGGTCTGTGTAACCCTGTCTCCTTATCAGTGACATCCTTCCAGAAAGTGTGTCTGGGGCCTCGAGAGTCAACCACGTGAAATGCAAGATTGCTATCTTACAAGTGTAGTGAAATGAGTATAGGGTTGATTTGGAGGATGGCAGGCAGCCACAGCCTACCAGCTGCAGGTTATCCAGTCTGCATGATGGCTGTCGGGCAGGCAGTTGAAAACCTCAATTGTGATATTTCAGTTGTGGCAGGCTTTGTTGAAGGGTGAGCTGATGTGTACAGAACGTGTGTGGTTGTTTAACATGAACGTGTGTAGTTTAACCTCATGGGACGTACTGGTGAGAGGGTAGCTGTTGTCATTCTGCCTGCAGAGCTCCTCAGGATCTCGAAGCCCATGTTTTCCCAGCTTGAGTTCTCATCCTGTGTCCATGTCTGTCTCCTTCTGTGTGATCTTTCCTCCTAAGCAGGGTGCCCGTTGTCACCCTGTTCTCACATCCCTGGGGTCTGGGGATGGGATTTCTGCGTTGCCCTCTCTGGCTGGGTGATGGGCCCCCGGTGCCTCCTTGCTGCCGAGCTCACTCATCACCACCTGCCGGTGGGCTCCAGTGGGTCCTGACTCTGGATAGGTCCAGTCCTGTCCAAGTGGGCTGTGGGGCTCCCGTGACTGGCCTTGGACAGACCAGAGCTCCCTTCTGAGAGAGCAGAGCCCTGTGAGGTTTGTCACTGCCATGTGACAGATGGCCCCCTTCAAGGTGGGTGCTTGGCAAAGTTTTCTTTCACCTGAATTAAGGTTTTCTCCTGTCTGTGTTTCTGCACAATGTCCTCTTGGCTTAGAATACTCTCCTCCACTCTGTTTGCTGAATTCATGCAGTGGTCAGAGGTGGGTGGAGGCCAGTCGCACCCCAGCCAGAAGACGGGCATCACTGATTGGTCAGGGTAGAAGGAGACACTGCCCTGCCTGAGAGGGGGCTCCCAGGACGCACATGCAGTGGTCCTCATGTCTTTGGTGGGTGCCCTACTGTAAGGTCGCCCAATGCTGTTCAGGTAGGGGGTCTAGGTCTGGGCTCTGTCAGTGCACATATCTGGCCTCAGACTTGATTTCTCCATTGTGTGACCTTCAATAGATTACCTGGTCTGTGTAACCCTGTCTCCTTATCAGTGACATCCTTCCAGAAAGTGTGTCTGGGGCCTCGAGAGTCAACCACGTGAAATGCAAGATTGCTATCTTACAAGTGTAGTGAAATGAGTATAGGGTTGATTTGGAGGATGGCAGGCAGCCACAGCCTACCAGCTGCAGGTTATCCAGTCTGCATGATGGCTGTCGGGCAGGCAGTTGAAAACCTCAATTGTGATATTTCAGTTGTGGCAGGCTTTGTTGAAGGGTGAGCTGATGTGTACAGAACGTGTGTGGTTGTTTAACATGAACGTGTGTAGTTTAACCTCATGGGACGTACTGGTGAGAGGGTAGCTGTTGTCATTCTGCCTGCAGAGCTCCTCAGGATCTCGAAGCCCATGTTTTCCCAGCTTGAGTTCTCATCCTGTGTCCATGTCTGTCTCCTTCTGTGTGATCTTTCCTCCTAAGCAGGGTGCCCGTTGTCACCCTGTTCTCACATCCCTGGGGTCTGGGGATGGGATTTCTGCGTTGCCCTCTCTGGCTGGGTGATGGGCCCCCGGTGCCTCCTTGCTGCCGAGCTCACTCATCACCACCTGCCGGTGGGCTCCAGTGGGTCCTGACTCTGGATAGGTCCAGTCCTGTCCAAGTGGGCTGTGGGGCTCCCGTGACTGGCCTTGGACAGACCAGAGCTCCCTTCTGAGAGAGCAGAGCCCTGTGAGGTTTGTCACTGCCATGTGACAGATGGCCCCCTTCAAGGTGGGTGCTTGGCAAAGTTTTCTTTCACCTGAATTAAGGTTTTCTCCTGTCTGTGTTTCTGCACAATGTCCTCTTGGCTTAGAATACTCTCCTCCACTCTGTTTGCTGACTTGTGTTTGTCTCTTAACCTTCAGCCCACGAGTCTCCTCCAAGGAGAGACCCTCTGTCCCATCCTTGCCCACCCTCTCCCTCCAACCCTGCCGGCCACACAGACCTGAGCTGGGGGCCTCTGTGTCACTCTGGAGCCTGTTGCTGCCCATTTAATCCTCTCTGGCTGATCACGGCCATGTTTGCCTGGGCCACACAGACTAGGAAGCCACCTGTTAGTCGCTTTCATGTTCTCGGTGCCAGGATGACAGGCTGACGCTAAGCCTCTGGGCTGGGCCGGGTGGGGTGAAGCTGGGGGGCAGGGCTGAGCAGGGCAGTCCCCATGTTGTCCCCCTCAGGACAAGGGGACAGAATTTCTTTTCAGATGGGCATTTTCTGTGTCTCATTTGCCCTCCCCCATTCTCTGCCTCTGCGGGAGGGAGACACTGACAGAGGTTAAGGACTTTGTGACCCTGGGCCTCAAGGCTGTGTTGAAGAGTCTGTTGTTTTGTTTGTCCAGTCACAAGTCTAGGTTATTTCTGTATTAAGTTATAAGAGTGAATGGGTGAGCTTAGAAGTTAGGAGAGCAGGTAACTGGGTTTTGGAGGAAATAAACAGAAGAAAAGCAGTTGAGTCAGACAAATGGTAGGAATGCCTCCTAGTTTGGATATAGCCCATTCTTTTTCCTTTTTTTGGCCACTTCTATTGATCTTTCATTTATTTATCTTTGTTCTTTGGCCTGTGTGGGCCTCCCATCGCAGTGGCCTCTCTCACTGCAGAGCTCCGGCTTGGTAGTTGAACACATCAGTCCAGCCGCTCCACGGCACGTAGGATCTTCCCAGGCCAGGGATCAAACCGGCGCCCCTTGCACTGCAAGGCAGTGTCCTTACCCACTGAATCACCAGGGAAGCCCTGGATTTATCCCATTCTTAAATCTTCAATGTATGTTCTGCTGTGTGTGTTTTGTTTTGACCTTTCTTTTATATGATGGTGTGCAAGATTCTGAAAACAGTGCTATGTTAAGATTCAGAATAATTGCTGTAGCCGTCATGTGAAAACTGACAATCCTGGCTTTTTCTAAGAATGGATTTGATTATATTCTAGCACAGCAACTTCTCTGGGGATACTCAGGTATGAAGACTGACTGACTGTTGTGTTCATTTGCAGCCTGATGTTTGTGTTCATTTGATTCCTTGAATCCTGTTTTTTTCATTTATCCTGTACTAGAAGCTAGATCAGTATTACTTTCTGGTGGTAACTATTAAAGGAGAGAGGAAACGACCCTGGAGAGTGCACAGGTGGCCGTTACACACACCACAGTCTAGCCGTGCTTCGTGCATAGGACGTGTAGTCTCAGATGAAAGAATTAGGCTGACATTGGTATTTTAAGCTGTGGGATTTAATGGGAAGGGTGAGAGAGCCCACACTAGTTATAAGATGCGTGTAAATCCTGAGATTGAGGGCAGAAGGGCAGCTATTCTGGGATCTCTGCTGATGAGGTATCAGTTATTGGCTCTCTTGTTTTATAAAAAGTTTTGATTGACTTGTGTTATTTTCCCCCAGTTCATGTTTCCTTGGAAAATCAGAGGATGCAAAATTGTCTTTACAGAAATTGTTTTTACAGTAAACATTATTTTTGGAGTCAATCTATTCCTTGAAGCTAGAATTCATTTAGAAGCCAAGTCACTATTTCAGTGATAATTCATATAAGTTATCAACCTGGTTTCTAGCTTGTATGGAAGGTGGCTGAGGACTGCCCGCTGCTGTGGCCGCATGTCCTGTGTTTTCAAGGTGTGATCACAGTGGAGGACAGCGTCCTGGTGTCAGCCGGCTGCCCACTCAGTTGCCTTTCCCGGAGGCTCTGGGTCTCATCAGCCACCTTACTACCTGATGTCCATCTCCCACTCAGGATGGAAACTAGGAAGATGCAGGAGCGTCAGTGCTGACTTCTAGAGAACTCTTTTCTCAAGTGCTGCTCTGCACCAGCCTGGCCCCCTCCCCGGTCAAGCGAGGCTTCCCTGGACACTTGTAGAATGCTGGGTGCACCAGGAAGGCCCCAGGGCTGCCCTCTCCTTCCCTGGGAGCTGGTTTTCTCTCCCGTTTTTCCTTTTTGTGTCTTTGAATATTTGACTGGCAGATGGCCAGCAGTCTACTGGCCCTCCCTGATGTTGAAGTAGACTGTAGCATCCTGTCTCTCCATCCAGATTGAAATTTTTCTCAAAGTGAGGGCTGAACATAGACACGCAGACTTAGTGTGTTGACATTATGACCTTGAGCTGATCTACAGTAAAGCACAAACAAGTCACAATGATAAAAACTGTCTCTAGGAACACTTCCAGGACTATAGACTTAACTTCTTTTGACAGTGTTGCTAGTTTTAAAGGCAAGGTCACAAAAACACAAGTCATTTATTTAAAATTTTTAATAAATTATTTTATGGGTACTGGTTGAAGTGGTTTACAACTTCAGAGTCTTCCTAATTCAGGGCATGGAGACATTTTTCTATGTGAATATATTTTAGGGTAAAAGCTAAATCCTGAGATTGAGGGCAGAAGGGCAGCTATTCTGGGATCTCTGCTGATGAGGTATCAGTTATTGGCTCTCTTGTTTTATAAAAAGTTTTGATTGACTTGTGTTATTTTCCCCCAGTTCATGTTTCCTTGGAAAATCAGAGGATGCAAAATTGTCTTTACAGAAATTGTTTTTACAGTAAACATTATTTTTGGAGTCAATCTATTCCTTGAAGCTAGAATTCATTTAGAAGCCAAGTCACTATTTCAGTGATAATTCATATAAGTTATCAACCTGGTTTCTAGCTTGTATGGAAGGTGGCTGAGGACTGCCCGCTGCTGTGGCCGCATGTCCTGTGTTTTCAAGGTGTGATCACAGTGGAGGACAGCGTCCTGGTGTCAGCCGGCTGCCCACTCAGTTGCCTTTCCCGGAGGCTCTGGGTCTCATCAGCCACCTTACTACCTGATGTCCATCTCCCACTCAGGATGGAAACTAGGAAGATGCAGGAGCGTCAGTGCTGACTTCTAGAGAACTCTTTTCTCAAGTGCTGCTCTGCACCAGCCTGGCCCCCTCCCCGGTCAAGCGAGGCTTCCCTGGACACTTGTAGAATGCTGGGTGCACCAGGAAGGCCCCAGGGCTGCCCTCTCCTTCCCTGGGAGCTGGTTTTCTCTCCCGTTTTTCCTTTTTGTGTCTTTGAATATTTGACTGGCAGATGGCCAGCAGTCTACTGGCCCCTCCCCTGATGTTGAAGTAGACTGTAGCATCCTGTCTCTCCATCCAGATTGAAATTTTTCTCAAAGTGAGGGCTGAACATAGACACGCAGACTTAGTGTGTTGACATTATGACCTTGAGCTGATCTACAGTAAAGCACAAACAAGTCACAATGATAAAAACTGTCTCTAGGAACACTTCCAGGACTATAGACTTAACTTCTTTTGACAGTGTTGCTAGTTTTAAAGGCAAGGTCACAAAAACACAAGTCATTTATTTAAAATTTTTAATAAATTATTTTATGGGTACTGGTTGAAGTGGTTTACAACTTCAGAGTCTTCCTAATTCAGGGCATGGAGACATTTTTCTATGTGAATATATTTTAGGGTAAAAGCTAAAGGCTTAGCTATAAAATAAAAATCTGAAATCAAGACTTCAGATCAAATTGACTTCTGTGCTTAGAATTGTCTCTTACCACATTTTCTCTCTCCTTTATTTCCTATGATGTTTTCATTTGAGCATGACTGGTATTAATCGCATGGTATGTATGGTGTGTGAATTTCATGGACATTTTATTCATATATTGGTACTAGGTAGTTTCCCTGAAGGTAGGTATGGGCTTTATAAGTTGCCAAATTTCATGCAAGGATATTGGACAGAAAGGTCTGCAGAGCGCATGTCACGTGGCAGTTAATTAGCATAGAATACAGTGTGCTGCACATTTGTTTTTTCTGTTTTCTGAATGTTCTGACTTTTAATCTCTTAACTCTTTTTTGTATTTTTGGTGTTATATCCTTGCCTTGTGTTTTGGATATTCTGTTATAGTTAATTCAATTCTGTAAGTGTTTTTAAAATTAATTTGAAAATTATATTTCAATGGGAGAAAGTTTTGACGGAGACTCTGAGTTCCTAGTGCGGAGGCGTGACTTCAGTCCCTGACCGGGGGAACTAGATCCCACAGGCCACAACTGAAGATCCCACATACTGCAATGAAGACTGAAGATCTTGCATGCTACAACTGACACCTGGTGCAGCCAAATAAATAAAATTTATAAAAAAATAAATTAAGCCCTTTCCGGAGAGAAATATTGCTCCCGTTGGCTCTGTCAGCACAGTTATGCCAAATTGTTGCTTTTACAATGTGCTTAAAACTCTCAAAGTGACTTTCTAGTCCTATCTAATATGCAAGAATAGAAAGTTAAATAAGTGACGATAGACTTGTATATACTCATAGCATCTCTTTATGTGACTTGCAGGAAGACCCTGCACTCAGCTGCAGCTCCTGAACCCAGAACGCTTTGCACGTCTTATCAAAGAAGTAACGAACACATTCTGGCCTGGCAGGGAGTTGATCGTCCAGTGGTACCCATGTGATGAAGACAGAAAACACCCATCTGTGTCATGGCTTAGGATGGTGTGGAAGCATCTCTATGTACATTTTTCAGAGGATCTAACACTATTCGATGAGATGCCACTCATCCCCAGGACTGCCCTGGAAGAAGGTCAGACATGTGTGGAGCTCATCAGACTCAGGACTCCTTCATTAGTCATTTTAGACGATGAATCTGAAGCACAGCTTCCAGAATTTTTAGCAGATGTGGTACAGAAACTTGGAGGGATTGTGCTTAAAAAACTGGATACCTCCATACAACACCCACTTATTAAAAAATACATCCACTCGCCCTCACCGAGTGCTGTGCTGCAAATCATGGAGAAGATGCCCCTGCAGAAGTTGTGTAACCAGGTTGCATCACTCCTCCCAACGCACAAAGATGCCCTCAGGAAATTCTTGGCCACCTTGACTGAGAGCGGTGAGAAGGAGAAGAGAATAATTCAGGAGCTGACAATATTCCAGCGCGTCAACCATTCATCCAACCAGGGGCTCTCCTCCTACACCAGGCTGAAGGGCTGCAGGGTTCTGCATCCTGCGGCCACGCTCCCGGCTGGCCTTCGGCTCTCTATCTCGGTGGTTGACAACAGTGATGAGGCCACTGTCCGCCTGGCGAACCTGCTGAAGGTAGAGAAGGTTAAGACCACCAGCCTCTTAAAGCTCATCTTAAAAGACTGAAAGCAACTCACATGAGATGAAGATCTTGCATGCTACAACTGACACCTGGTGCAGCCAAATAAATAAAATTTATAAAAATAAATTAAGCCCTTTCCGGAGAGAAATATTGCTCCCGTTGGCTCTGTCAGCACAGTTATGCCAAATTGTTGCTTTTACAATGTGCTTAAAACTCTCAAAGTGACTTTCTAGTCCTATCTAATATGCAAGAATAGAAAGTTAAATAAGTGACGATAGACTTGTATATACTCATAGCATCTCTTTATGTGACTTGCAGGAAGACCCTGCACTCAGCTGCAGCTCCTGAACCCAGAACGCTTTGCACGTCTTATCAAAGAAGTAACGAACACATTCTGGCCTGGCAGGGAGTTGATCGTCCAGTGGTACCCATGTGATGAAGACAGAAAACACCCATCTGTGTCATGGCTTAGGATGGTGTGGAAGCATCTCTATGTACATTTTTCAGAGGATCTAACACTATTCGATGAGATGCCACTCATCCCCAGGACTGCCCTGGAAGAAGGTCAGACATGTGTGGAGCTCATCAGACTCAGGACTCCTTCATTAGTCATTTTAGACGATGAATCTGAAGCACAGCTTCCAGAATTTTTAGCAGATGTGGTACAGAAACTTGGAGGGATTGTGCTTAAAAAACTGGATACCTCCATACAACACCCACTTATTAAAAAATACATCCACTCGCCCTCACCGAGTGCTGTGCTGCAAATCATGGAGAAGATGCCCCTGCAGAAGTTGTGTAACCAGGTTGCATCACTCCTCCCAACGCACAAAGATGCCCTCAGGAAATTCTTGGCCACCTTGACTGAGAGCGGTGAGAAGGAGAAGAGAATAATTCAGGAGCTGACAATATTCCAGCGCGTCAACCATTCATCCAACCAGGGGCTCTCCTCCTACACCAGGCTGAAGGGCTGCAGGGTTCTGCATCCTGCGGCCACGCTCCCGGCTGGCCTTCGGCTCTCTATCTCGGTGGTTGACAACAGTGATGAGGCCACTGTCCGCCTGGCGAACCTGCTGAAGGTAGAGAAGGTTAAGACCACCAGCCTCTTAAAGCTCATCTTAAAAGACATTGAAAGTGCATTTTACTCACATGAAGAGATGACAGACCTTATGCTTTGGGTCCTTGAGAACCTGTCCTCTCTTAAAAGTGAGAATCCAAATGTGCTCGATTGGTTAATACCACTGAAGTTCATTCAGCTCCCATCAGAGAGGCTGGTGTCGGCCAGTGAGCTCTTCGACCCCGATGTGGAAGTGTTGAAGAACCTATTCTATGATGAAGAGGAAGCTTGCTTCCCTCCCTCAGCCTTTACTTCCCCAGATATCCTTCACTCTCTAAGACAGATTGGCTTGAAAAATGAAGCTAGTCTCAAAGAGAAAGATGTTGTACAAGTGGCTAAAAAGATTGAAGCCTTGCAGGCCAGTTCTTGTCCAAATCAGGACACTCTCCTGAAGAAAGCCAGGACGCTGTTACTGGTATTGAATAAGAACCCTGCCCTGCTGCACTCATCTGAAGGGAAGACGACCCTGAAGAAGATAAAATGGGTTCCAGCTTGCAAGGAAAGGCCCCCAAACTACCCAGGCTCCTTAGTCTGGAAGGGCGACCTCTGTGACCTCTGTGCGCCCCCCGACATGTGTGACGCAGCCCATGCCATCCTGGTCGGCTCTTCACTTCCCCTCGTGGAGAGTGTCCATGTAAACTTAGAGAAAGTTTTAGGCATCCTCACAAAACCTGGTATAAATGCTGTCTTAAAGCACTTTAAGATTGTTGTTGATTGGTATACATCAAAGACTTTTAGTGATGAAGACTACTACCAGTTCCAGCATATTTTGCTTGAAATTTATGGATTCATGCATGATCATTTAAATGAAGGGAAAGATGCTTTCAGAGCCCTGAAATTTCCATGGGTTTGGACTGGCAAAAAGTTCTGTCCTCTCACCCAAGCTGTGATAAAACCATTCCATGATCTTGACCTTCAGCCTTATTTGCATAGTGTGCCTAAAACCATGGCAAAGTTCCACCAGCTGTTTAAGGCCTGTGGCTCAATAGAGGAGTTGACATCAGATCATATTTCCATGGTCATTCAGAAGGTGTATCTCAAAAGTGACCAAGACCTTAGTGACCAGGAAAGCAAACAGAATCTTCATCTTATGTTGAATATTATCAGATGGCTTTATAGCAATCAAATTCCAGCAAGCCCCAATACACCAGTTCCTATACATCATAGCAAGGATCCTTCCAAGCTCATCATGAAGCCGATCCATGAATGCTGCTACTGCGACATCAAAGTCGATGACCTGAATGACTTACTGGAAGATTCTGTGGAGCCGATCATTTTGGTGCATGAGGACATACCCATGAAAACCGCCGAGTGGCTGAAAGTCCCATGCCTCAGTACAAGACTGATCAACCCCGAGAACATGGGCTTTGAGCAGTCAGGACAGCGAGAACCGCTGACTGTAAGGATTAAGAATATTCTGGAAGAGTACCCTTCTGTGTCAGACATCTTTAAAGAGCTTCTTCAAAATGCTGATGATGCAAACGCGACTGAGTGCAGCTTCCTGATTGACATGAGAAGGAACATGGACATCCGGGAGAGCCTTCTGGACCCGGGGATGGCGGCATGCCATGGGCCGGCTCTGTGGTCCTTCAATAACTCTCAGTTCTCAGATGCAGACTTCGTGAACATAACCAGGCTCGGGGAATCTCTGAAAAGGGCTGAGGTTGACAAGGTTGGGAAGTTTGGTCTTGGGTTCAACTCCGTGTACCACATCACTGACATCCCAATCATCATGAGCCGAGAGTTCATGATCATGTTCGACCCGAACATAAACCACATCAGCAAGCACATCAAAGACAGGTCTAACCCTGGGATCAAAATTAACTGGAGTAAACAGCAGAAGAGACTCAGGAAGTTTCCTAATCAGTTCAAGCCGTTCATGAATGTGTTTGACTGTCAGTTACCGTTGACTGTGGAGGCGCCCTACAGCTATGGCGGGACTCTGTTCCGACTGTCCTTTCGAACTCAGCAGGAAGCCAAAGTGAGCGAGGTCAGCAGCACCTGCTACAACACAGCTGACATCTACTCTCTGGTGGACGAGTTTAGTCTCTGTGGACACAGGCTCATCATTTTCACTCAGAGTGTAACGTCCATGTACTTGAAGTACTTGAAGATCGAGGAGACCAATCCCAGCTTAGCACAGGACACGGTGATCATCAAAAAGAAATCGTGTT
The DNA here is from genome assembly GCA_022376925.1 of Tragulus kanchil. NCBI lineage: Eukaryota > Metazoa > Chordata > Mammalia > Artiodactyla > Tragulidae > Tragulus > Tragulus kanchil. The sequence continues at coordinate 55,211,167 of JAIOJX010000003.1, read as the reverse complement.
CCTCCAAAGCACTGACCGCACCTGTTGTCAGCGTTCTAAAAGAAGCTGCTAAACTCATGAAGATGTGCAGCAGCAGTAACAAAAAGCTCCCCGCTGAGGCCCCCAAGTCGTCTTGCATCCTGCAGATCACAGTGGAGGAATTTCACCACGTGTTCCGGAGGATTGCAGACTTACAGTCACCGCTTTTCAGAGGTCCGGAAGATGACCCTGCTGCTCTCTTTGAAATGGCTAAGGCTGGCCAATTGAAAAAGCCGTCGGATGAGTTGCCCCAGAAAACCATGGATTGTACCACATGGCTGATATGTACCTGCATGGACACGGGGGAGGCACTCAAGTTTTCCCTGAGTGAGAGCGGTAGGAGGCTGGGCCTGGTCCCTTGTGGGGCGGTGGGGGTTCTCCTGGCTGAAGTCCAGGACCAGAAGTGGGCCGTGCGGCCACAGGCTGGAGAGGTGTTCTGCTACTTGCCCCTGCGGATAAAGACGGGGCTGCCAGTTCACATCAACGGGTGCTTCGCGGTTACTTCAAACAGGAAAGAGATCTGGAAGACAGACACAAAGGGGCACTGGAATACCACCTTCATGAGGTATGTGGTCGTGAAAGCGTACCTGGAGGCTCTCAGCGTGCTGCGGGAGCTGGCCACCAGCGGGGAGCTGGTGGACTACACCTACCACACAGTGTGGCCTGACCCTGACCTAGTGCACGATGACTTTTCTGTCATCTGCCAAGGGTTTTATGAAGACATCGCCCATGGGAAAGGAAAGGAGTTGACAAGAGTCTTCTCTGATGGGTCCACGTGGGTCTCCATGAAGAATGTGAGGTTTCTGGATGACTCTATACTTAAAAGAAGGGATGTCGGTCCAGCTGCCTTCAAGATATTTTTGAAATACCTCAAGAAGACAGGGTCAAAAAACCTCTGTGCTGTTGAACTTCCTTCCTCAGTAAAGTTAGGATTTGAAGAAGCTGGCTGCAAACAGATACTGCTGGAAAATACGTTTTCAGAGAGACAGTTTTTTTCAGAAGTGTTTTTCCCAAATATTCAAGAAATTGAAGCAGAACTCAGAGATCCTTTAATGAACTTTGTCCTAAATGAGAAAGTGGATGAGTTCTCAGGAATCCTCCGTGTCACTCCATGCATCCCCTGCTCTCTGGAGGGGCATCCTCTGGTTTTACCATCGAGATTAATCCACCCCGAAGGACGCGTTGCAAAGTTGTTTGATACTAAAGATGGACGATTTCCTTACGGCTCCACTCAGGACTATCTGAACCCTATTATTCTGATCAAACTGGTCCAGCTAGGAATGGCCAAGGATGATATTTTGTGGGATGACATGTTAGAGCGTGCGGAGTCAGTCGCTGAAATTAATAAAAGTGATCATGGTGCCGCTTGTCTAAGAAGTAGCATCCTGTTAAGTCTCATTGATGAAAAACTGAAAATAAGGGACCCCAGAGCAAAGGATTTTGCTGCAAAATATCAAACCATCCCCTTTCTCCCATTCCTGACGAAGCCGGCCGGTTTCTCTCTGGACTGGAGAGGCAACAGCTTTAAGCCTGAGACCATGTTCGCAGCCACGGACCTCTTCACAGCCGAGCACCAGGATATAGTCTGTCTTCTGCGACCAATTCTGAATGAGAACTCCCATTCCTTCCGGGGTTGTGGCTCGGTGCCCTTGGCAGTGAAGGAGTTCCTGGGGCTGCTCCGGAAACCCACGGTTGAGCTGGTTGTAAACCAGCTGAGAGAGGTTGCCAAGTCTGTTGACGATGGGGTCACGTTGTACCAGGAGAACATCACCAACGCTTGCTACAAGTACCTCCACGAGGCGATGCTGCAGAGTGACAGCACCACGGTGGCCGTCACTGAACAGCTGAAAGCCTTCAGCTTCATTCTGGTTGAGAATGCCTATGTCCACTCCGAAAAGGTGGCTTTCCACCTAAACTTTGAAGCAGCGCCGTACCTTTATCAGTTGCCTAATAAATATAAAAACAATTTCCGTGAACTTTTTGAAAGTGTGGGTGTGAGGCAGTCTTTCACTGTGGAAGATTTTGCCCTCGTTTTGGAATCCATAGCTCAAGAAAAAGAAACCAAACAAGTAACAGAGGAGAAGTTTCAGCTTTGCCGGCGATTAATCAGTGAAGGGATATGGAGTCTCATTAGAGAAAAGAAACAAGAATTTTGTGAGAGAAATTATGGCCAAATATTGTTGCCAGATACTAACCTTAAGCTTCTCCCTGCAAAGTCTCTATGCTACAATGACTGTCCTTGGATCAAAGTGAAGGACACCACTGTCAAGTACTGCCACGCGGACATACCCCGGGAAGTAGCCGTGAAACTGGGCGCAGTGCCGAAGCGGCACAAGGCCCTGGAGCGGTATGCGTCCAACGTCTGCTTCACGACGCTGGGCTCGGAGTTCGGGCAGAAAGAGAAATTGACCAGCAGGATTAAGAGCATCCTCAATGCCTACCCTTCAGAAAAGGAGATGCTGAAAGAGCTGCTTCAGAATGCCGACGATGCCAAGGCCACAGAGATCTGCTTTGTGTTTGACCCCAGGCAGCACCCAGTGGACAGGATATTTGATGACAGGTGGGCGCCCTTGCAGGGGCCAGCGCTGTGCGTGTACAACAACCAGCCTTTCACAGAGGACGACGTCAGAGGGATCCAGAACCTCGGCAAAGGCACCAAGGAAGGGAACCCTTGTAAGACCGGGCAGTACGGGATAGGGTTCAACTCCGTGTATCACATCACAGACTGCCCTTCCTTCATCTCCGGCAACGACATCCTGTGCATTTTCGATCCTCACGCCAGGTACGCACCAGGAGCCACGTCCATCAGTCCTGGACGTATGTTTAGAGATCTGGATGCCGACTTCAGGACTCAGTTCTCGGATGTCCTGGACCTTTACCTGGGAACCCACTTTAAGCTGGACAACTGCACGATGTTTCGATTCCCTCTTCGTAACGCAGAGATGGCAAAGGTTTCAGAGATCTCCTCAGTTCCATCGTCCGACAGAATGGTCCAGAACCTCCTAGATAAGCTGCGGTCAGATGGGGCAGAGCTGTTAATGTTTCTTAACCATATGGAAAAAATCTCCATTTGTGAAATAGACAAAGCCACGGGCGCCCTGAGCGTGCTGTATTCTGTGAAGGGCAACATCACTGACGGAGACCGGCTGAAGAGGAAGCAGTTTCATGCGTCTGTGATGGACAGTGTCACGAAGAAGAGGCAGCTCCAGGACATCCCAGTGCAGCAGGTCACCTACACCATGGACACGGAGGACTCGGAGGGGAGCCTCACCACCTGGCTCATCTGCAACAGGTCCGGCTTCTCCAGCATGGACAAGGTGTCCAAGAGTGTCGTGTCTGCACACAGGAACCAGGACATCACTCTGTTTCCTCGTGGGGGCGTGGCCGCCTGCATCACCCACAACTACAAGAAGCCCCACAGGGCCTTCTGCTTCCTGCCTCTGTCTCTGGAGACAGGGCTCCCATTCCATGTGAACGGGCACTTTGCACTCGACTCGGCCCGCAGGAGCCTGTGGCGGGACGACAACGGGGTGGGCGTGCGCAGCGACTGGAACAGCAGCCTGATGACGGCACTCATCGCCCCCGCATATGTGGAGCTGCTGGTCCAGCTGAAAAAGCGATACTTCCCGGGCTCCGACCCGGCCCTGTCGGTCTTGCAGAGCACGCCCACCCATGTGGTCAAGGACACCCTGAAGAAGTTCCTGTCGTTCTTCCCCGTCAACAGGCTGGACCTCCAGCCGGACCTGTACTGTCTGGTGAAGGCGTTGTACAGCTGCATTCACGAGGACATGAAGCGCCTTCTCCCCGTGGTGCGCGCCCCCAACATCGATGGCTCCGACCTGCACTCCGCCGTCATCATTACCTGGATCAACATGTCCACCTCAAATAAAACCAGGCCGTTTTTTGACAACTTACTTCAGGATGAACTGCAGCACCTCAAAAACACAGATTATAACATCACCACACGCAAAACGGTCGCAGAGAACGTCTACAGGCTGAAGCACCTGCTCCTGGAGATTGGCTTCAACTTGGTTTATAACTGTGATGAAACTGCTAACCTGTACCACTGTCTGGTGGATGCCAGCATCCCCGTGAGCTATGTCACCCCTGCCGATGTCCGCGCTTTCTTAATGACCTTTTCCTCTCCTGATACTAGCTGCCATATAGGGAAGCTGCCCTGTCGTCTCCAGCAGACCAACCTAAAGCTTTTCCACAGTTTAAAGCTTTTAGTTGATTTTAACGAAGAAAGTGAGTTTGAAGTGGAGGGCCTGCCCTTCTCATTACCCTGGACAGCGTTTTGAACAGCTCCAGGACATCCCAGTGCAGCAGGTCACCTACACCATGGACACGGAGGACTCGGAGGGGAGCCTCACCACCTGGCTCATCTGCAACAGGTCCGGCTTCTCCAGCATGGACAAGGTGTCCAAGAGTGTCGTGTCTGCACACAGGAACCAGGACATCACTCTGTTTCCTCGTGGGGGCGTGGCCGCCTGCATCACCCACAACTACAAGAAGCCCCACAGGGCCTTCTGCTTCCTGCCTCTGTCTCTGGAGACAGGGCTCCCATTCCATGTGAACGGGCACTTTGCACTCGACTCGGCCCGCAGGAGCCTGTGGCGGGACGACAACGGGGTGGGCGTGCGCAGCGACTGGAACAGCAGCCTGATGACGGCACTCATTGCCCCCGCATATGTGGAGCTGCTGGTCCAGCTGAAAAAGCGATACTTCCCGGGCTCCGACCCGGCCCTGTCGGTCTTGCAGAGCACGCCCACCCATGTGGTCAAGGACACCCTGAAGAAGTTCCTGTCGTTCTTCCCCGTCAACAGGCTGGACCTCCAGCCGGACCTGTACTGTCTGGTGAAGGCGTTGTACAGCTGCATTCACGAGGACATGAAGCGCCTTCTCCCCGTGGTGCGCGCCCCCAACATCGATGGCTCCGACCTGCACTCCGCCGTCATCATTACCTGGATCAACATGTCCACCTCAAATAAAACCAGGCCGTTTTTTGACAACTTACTTCAGGATGAACTGCAGCACCTCAAAAACACAGATTATAACATCACCACACGCAAAACGGTCGCAGAGAACGTCTACAGGCTGAAGCACCTGCTCCTGGAGATTGGCTTCAACTTGGTTTATAACTGTGATGAAACTGCTAACCTGTACCACTGTCTGGTGGATGCCAGCATCCCCGTGAGCTATGTCACCCCTGCCGATGTCCGCGCTTTCTTAATGACCTTTTCCTCTCCTGATACTAGCTGCCATATAGGGAAGCTGCCCTGTCGTCTCCAGCAGACCAACCTAAAGCTTTTCCACAGTTTAAAGCTTTTAGTTGATTATTGTTTTAAGGACGCAGAAGAAAGTGAGTTTGAAGTGGAGGGCCTGCCCCTTCTCATTACCCTGGACAGCGTTTTGCAAACTTTCGATGCAAAACGACCCAAGTTTCTAACAACATACCACGAATTGATCCCATCCCGCAAAGATCTGTTCATGAACACGCTGTACTTGAAGTACAGCAATATTTTACTGAACTGCAAAGTTGCCAAAGTGTTTGACATTTCAAGCTTTGCTGACCTGCTGCCTTCTGTGCTGCCCCGTGAGTATAAGACTAAGAACTGCACCAAGTGGAAGGACAACTTCGCTAGTGAGTCTTGGCTGAAGAACACCTGGCATTTCATCAGTGAAGCCGTGAATGTGAAGGAGGACCAGGAAGAGACAAAGCCAGCCTTCGACACTGTTGTGGACACCTTGAAAGACTGGGCCCTGCTCCCTGGGACAAAGTTCACTGTGTCAGCCAACCAGCTCGTGGTCCCTGAGGGGGATGTCCTGCTTCCGCTGAGCCTCATGCACATCGCCGTCTTCCCAAACGCCCAGACTGACAAGGTTTTTCACGCCCTCATGAAAGCCGGCTGCATTCAGCTGGCTCTGAGCAAAATCTGCTCCAAAGACAGTGTGTTTGTCCCTCTGCTGTCCTGTCACACGGCCAACATAGAGAGCCCCACGAGCATTCTGAAGGCCCTGCATTACATGGTTCAAACCTCAACGTTTAGAACTGAAAAGTTAGTGGAAAATGACTTTGAAGCACTCTTGATGTATTTCAACTGCAATTTGAGTCACCTGATGTCCCAGGATGACATAAAAATTTTAAAGTCACTTCCATGTTACAAGTCCATCAGTGGTCGCTACATGAGCATCGCCAGGTTTGGAACATGCTATGTGCTTACAAAAAGCATTCCCTCCGCCGAAGTGGAGAAGTGGACACAGTCGTCTCCCTCTGCATTTCTTGAAGAAAAAATACACTTGAAAGAACTGTATGAGCTGCTGGGCTGTGTACCTGTGGATGATCTCGAGGTATACTTGAAACATCTCTTACCCAAAATTGAAAATCTGTCTTATGATGGGTGAACTACAGTTTAAAGCTTTTAGTTGATTATTGTTTTAAGGACGCAGAAGAAAGTGAGTTTGAAGTGGAGGGCCTGCCCCTTCTCATTACCCTGGACAGCGTTTTGCAAACTTTCGATGCAAAACGACCCAAGTTTCTAACAACATACCACGAATTGATCCCATCCCGCAAAGATCTGTTCATGAACACGCTGTACTTGAAGTACAGCAATATTTTACTGAACTGCAAAGTTGCCAAAGTGTTTGACATTTCAAGCTTTGCTGACCTGCTGCCTTCTGTGCTGCCCCGTGAGTATAAGACTAAGAACTGCACCAAGTGGAAGGACAACTTCGCTAGTGAGTCTTGGCTGAAGAACACCTGGCATTTCATCAGTGAAGCCGTGAATGTGAAGGAGGACCAGGAAGAGACAAAGCCAGCCTTCGACACTGTTGTGGACACCTTGAAAGACTGGGCCCTGCTCCCTGGGACAAAGTTCACTGTGTCAGCCAACCAGCTCGTGGTCCCTGAGGGGGATGTCCTGCTTCCGCTGAGCCTCATGCACATCGCCGTCTTCCCAAACGCCCAGACTGACAAGGTTTTTCACGCCCTCATGAAAGCCGGCTGCATTCAGCTGGCTCTGAGCAAAATCTGCTCCAAAGACAGTGTGTTTGTCCCTCTGCTGTCCTGTCACACGGCCAACATAGAGAGCCCCACGAGCATTCTGAAGGCCCTGCATTACATGGTTCAAACCTCAACGTTTAGAACTGAAAAGTTAGTGGAAAATGACTTTGAAGCACTCTTGATGTATTTCAACTGCAATTTGAGTCACCTGATGTCCCAGGATGACATAAAAATTTTAAAGTCACTTCCATGTTACAAGTCCATCAGTGGTCGCTACATGAGCATCGCCAGGTTTGGAACATGCTATGTGCTTACAAAAAGCATTCCCTCCGCCGAAGTGGAGAAGTGGACACAGTCGTCTCCCTCTGCATTTCTTGAAGAAAAAATACACTTGAAAGAACTGTATGAGCTGCTGGGCTGTGTACCTGTGGATGATCTCGAGGTATACTTGAAACATCTCTTACCCAAAATTGAAAATCTGTCTTATGATGCGAAGCTAGAGCACTTGATCTATCTTAAAAATAGACTGTCGAGTGCCGAGGAACTGTCAGAGATCAAGGAACACCTTTTTGAAAAACTGGAAAGTTTGTTGATAATCCACGATGCTAACAGCCGACTGAAGCAAGCAAAGCATTTCTATGACAGAACTGTGAGAGTTTTCGAAGTCATGCTTCCCGAAAAATTATTTATCCCAAAGGACTTCTTTAAAAAATTGGAACAACTTATAAAACCCAAGAATCAAGCTGCATTTATGACATCCTGGGTGGAATTCCTAAGAAACATTGGGCTGAAGCACAGCCTTTCTCAGCAGCAGCTGCTGCAGTTTGCTAAGGAGATCAGCGTGCGGGCTACTACAGAAAACTGGTCGAAGGAGACGCTTCAGAGTACAGTCGATATCCTTCTCCATCACATATTCCAGGAACGAATGGACCTGCTATGTGGGAATTTTCTGAAAGAACTGTCTCTGATACCCTTCTTATGTCCAGAGCGGGCCCCCGCGGAGTTCATTCGCTTTCACCCTCAGTACCAGGAGGTGAATGGGACGCTCCCTCTTATCAAGTTCAACGGTGCACAGGTGAACCCGAAGTTCAAGCAGTGTGATGTGCTTCAGCTGCTGTGGACATCCTGCCCCATTCTCCCAGAGAAGGCCACGCCCCTGAGCATCCGAGAGCAGGAAGGGAGCGACCTTGGCCCCCAGGAGCAGCTGGAGCAGGTTTTGAGTCTGCTGAATGTGAACCTGGACCCCCCTCTGGATAAGGTCATCAGCAACTGTAGGAACGTGTGCAACATCACAACACTGGACGAGGACATGGTCAAGACCAGAGCCAAGGTCCTGAGGAGCATCTACGAGTTTCTCAGCGCAGAGAAGAGGGAGTTCCGTTTCCAGCTGCGGGGCGTTGCTTTCGTGATGGTGGAAGATGGCTGGAAGCTACTGAAGCCGGAGGAGGTGGTGATCAACCTGGAGTACGAGTCAGATTTTAAGCCATACCTGTACAAGCTGCCCTTAGAGCTGGGCACCTTCCACCAGCTGTTCAAACTCTTGGGCACCGAAGATGTCATCTCCACCAAGCAGTACGTGGAAGTGCTGAGTCGCATATTCAAGAGCTCGGAGGGGAAACAGCTGGACCCCAATGAGATGCGCACTGTCAAGAGAGTCGTTTCTGGGCTGTTCAAGAGTCTGCAGAATGATTCCATCAAGGTGCGGGGTGACTTGGAGAACATCCGGGACCTTGTGCTCTACCTGCCGAGCCAGGACGGCCGGCTGTCCAGGTCGAGCATCCTGGTGTTTGATGATGCCCCGCACTACAAGAGCCGCATCCAGGGCAGCATCGGGGTGCAGATGCTGGTGGACCTGAGCCAGTGCTACCTGGGGAAGGACCATGGCTTCCACACCAAGCTGATCATGCTCTTCCCCCAGAAGCTGCGGCCGCGCCTGCTGAGCAGTATCCTGGAGGAGCAGCTGGATGAGGAGACCCCCCGGGTGTGCCAGTTTGGGGCGCTGTGCTCACTCCAGGGCCGGTTGCAGCTGCTCCTGTCCTCGGAGCAGTTCATCGCAGGCCTCATCAGGATCATGAAGCATGAGAATGACAATGCCTTCCTGGCCAACGAGGAGAAGGCCATCCGCCTCTGCAAGGCCCTCCGGGAAGGGCTGAAGGTGTCCTGCTTCGAGAAGCTTCAGACCACACTCCGGGTGAAGGGCTTCAACCCCATCCCCCAGAGCCGGAGCGAGACCTTCGCCTTCCTAAAGCGGTTTGGGAGTGCGGTCATCCTGCTGTACATACAGCACTCGGACAGTAAGGACATCAACTTCCTGCTGGCCTTGGCCATGACGCTGAAGTCAGCGACCGACAACTTGATCTCTGACACGTCCTACCTGATTGCCATGCTGGGATGCAATGATATTTACAGGATCAGCGAGAAGCTTGACAGCTTGGGAGTGAAGTACGACTCTTCAGAACCATCAAAACTGGAGCTGCCCATGCCCGGCACGCCAATACCCCCTGAGATTCACTACACCCTGCTCATGGACCCCATGAACGTGTTTTACCCGGGAGAGTACGTTGGGTACCTGGTTGATGCCGAAGGCGGGGACATCTATGGGTCGTACCAGCCGACATACACGTATGCTATCATTGTACAGGAGGTTGAACGAGAAGATGCCGACAACTCGAGCTTCCTGGGAAAGATCTACCAGATTGACATTGGCTACAGCGAGTACAAAATCGTTAGCTCTCTGGATCTGTACAAGTTCTCGCGGCCAGAGGAGAGCTCCCAGAGCAGAGACAGCGCCCCCTCCACCCCCACCAGCCCCACGGAGCTCCTGGCCCCCGGTCTCCGAAGCGTCCCGCCCCTCTTCCCCGGGAGGGAGGGCCTCAAGGCCCCGTCTTCCAAGCACCATTCCCCCAAAAAGCTCAAGGCGAATTCTCTGCCGGAAATTCTCAAGGAGGTGACCTCCGTGGTGGAGCAAGCCTGGAAGCTTCCAGAGTCGGAGAGGAAGAAGATTATCAGGCGGTTGTATTTGAAATGGCACCCTGACAAAAACCCAGAGAACCACGACATGGCTAACGAGGTTTTTAAGCATCTGCAGAATGAGATCAACAGGATGGAGAAGCAGGCTTTTCTTGATCAAAACACAGACAGGGCCTCGAGGCGGACGTTTCCCACCTCAGCGTCCCGGTTCCAGTCGGAGAAGTTCTCCTTCCAGAGGTTTTACACGTCATGGAACCAGGAGGCTACGAGCCACAAATCTGAGCGGCAGCAGCAAAATAAGGAGAAGGGCCCTCAACCGGCCGGGCAGACACACTCCCAGAGGTTCTTTGTTCCCCCCACTTTCAAGTCAGTCGGCAACCCGGTCGAGGCACGCAGGTGGCTGCGCCAGGCCAGGGCCAACTTCTCAGCTGCCAGGAATGACCTCCACAAGAACGCCAATGAGTGGGTGTGCTTCAAGTGCTTCCTGTCCACCAAGCTGGCCCTGATCGCAGCCGACTATGCCGTGCGGGGCAAGTCTGACAAGGACGTGAAGCCCACGGCCCTGGCGCAGAAGATCGAGGAGTACAGCCAGCAGCTGGAGGGGCTGACCAACGACGTGCACACCCTGGAGGCCTATGGTGTGGACAGCCTGAAGACCAGGTACCCCGACCTGCTACCCTTCCCACAGATCCCCAACGACAGGTTCACGTCCGAGGTCGCCATGAGGGTGATGGAATGTACTGCCTGTATCATCATCAAACTGGAGAACTTCATTCAGCAGAAAGTGTGAGGCATTTAAGGGAAAGTGGAGCTGGGTCCTGAGCGTGTCGTAGCACAAATATGCCTCGTTGTTTTTCCTTAAGCCTCATCGCCAGCGTTCAAGGATGTGAAGCACACTGAGGATCGACCAGCTGGAGTCCTGGCATTCTTACGGATGGGGGTGTCCACAGGAGACCTGGACCGGATCCGAGAGAGAGCCATCTCCAGGCTGGTGGTGAGCTCAGAATCACTGGCCTTGGCTGGTTGGCTGGCCGGCAGCCTGGTGAACTGCACTTTACACACCAAAGCTCAGCGGTCTGTTAGTCTCCTTGTCTCCGGCTGGGACAGGGGGGTGGGGATTAGTGTTATGTTTTTAACGTGTGTATAGTTTTTGAAGGAGCTAACGAAATGCTGGACATGGTTGGTGTAAACAGATTAGGCGATTTCAGTCTTTGGAGTGTATCATTTCTTTATTGGGTCCTCTTGGGTACACTGTTATCAGCTGGGTCTGATTATGAGCCTCTTGCAGATTTACCTACTATATACTCAGCACATGTGTAACATGGTACAGTATTTGATCCTGAATATGACTTGATTGAGACTCTGTGCATGGTCCCTGCTGGGGCCCCCGAGTGCCCTCCATGCCCTCGTCCTGGAGCTCCCTGCCCTGGGTGTGCAGGCGTCCCAGCTCATGAAGGTGGCATGCGGGAGACCCTGGTGGTGGTTCCTGTTCTTGCCGGATGTGGACACCGCTCTCGAGAACTGCTTGCCAAAGCCACACCCGTCTCCTGTGAGAACATCTGCTTTATGTCTGTCTATACGTGTTTTCCACAGACGCCCTAATTTATACCGTGTGGTTGACAGGATGCAATCTTTTGTTGTCTAAAGGTGCTGCAACATTTTTTGTCCTTCAACAGGGCGCTTAGTCAAGTTTTCTTTTTTTTTGGATTTCACTTTGAAGAAATTAAAATATTGTAAAATCATGTGACAATATCCAATAGGTTATAAAAGAGGAATTATCAGCTGTGTCTTCCCCATGAATAATTGAGAATTGATGCTTAATTTTCATCATGTTTCAGTGTGCTATGAACATATATATTCCCTTTGCAGAATGTAAAAGAAAAGGGATGGTAATTAGCTTATACAGTGTGCTGGCTGTGAATGATGCTCAAGGTAGTCGTCCGTGCAGTTCAGGGATTACGGGACATGTAATCACGTTTGTATTGTGTTGGTGATAAGGAAGGTTTGCGCCTCCACTATTGTATTGCTTCTGGACATGAGCCATGTGATGATTACTGCTATATTATTAAGTGCCACAATTTTAATAAAGCAAATGTACATATGAAATCACTGTAACTGGTGTTTTCTGAGAAATAGTTCCTTGAAAAGCAAACTTTACACACCAAAGCTCAGCGGTCTGTTAGTCTCCTTGTCTCCGGCTGGGACAGGGGGGTGGGGATTAGTGTTATGTTTTTAACGTGTGTATAGTTTTTGAAGGAGCTAACGAAATGCTGGACATGGTTGGTGTAAACAGATTAGGCGATTTCAGTCTTTGGAGTGTATCATTTCTTTATTGGGTCCTCTTGGGTACACTGTTATCAGCTGGGTCTGATTATGAGCCTCTTGCAGATTTACCTACTATATACTCAGCACATGTGTAACATGGTACAGTATTTGATCCTGAATATGACTTGATTGAGACTCTGTGCATGGTCCCTGCTGGGGCCCCCGAGTGCCCTCCATGCCCTCGTCCTGGAGCTCCCTGCCCTGGGTGTGCAGGCGTCCCAGCTCATGAAGGTGGCATGCGGGAGACCCTGGTGGTGGTTCCTGTTCTTGCCGGATGTGGACACCGCTCTCGAGAACTGCTTGCCAAAGCCACACCCGTCTCCTGTGAGAACATCTGCTTTATGTCTGTCTATACGTGTTTTCCACAGACGCCCTAATTTATACCGTGTGGTTGACAGGATGCAATCTTTTGTTGTCTAAAGGTGCTGCAACATTTTTTGTCCTTCAACAGGGCGCTTAGTCAAGTTTTCTTTTTTTTTGGATTTCACTTTGAAGAAATTAAAATATTGTAAAATCATGTGACAATATCCAATAGGTTATAAAAGAGGAATTATCAGCTGTGTCTTCCCCATGAATAATTGAGAATTGATGCTTAATTTTCATCATGTTTCAGTGTGCTATGAACATATATATTCCCTTTGCAGAATGTAAAAGAAAAGGGATGGTAATTAGCTTATACAGTGTGCTGGCTGTGAATGATGCTCAAGGTAGTCGTCCGTGCAGTTCAGGGATTACGGGACATGTAATCACGTTTGTATTGTGTTGGTGATAAGGAAGGTTTGCGCCTCCACTATTGTATTGCTTCTGGACATGAGCCATGTGATGATTACTGCTATATTATTAAGTGCCACAATTTTAATAAAGCAAATGTACATATGAAATCACTGTAACTGGTGTTTTCTGAGAAATAGTTCCTTGAAAATCAAACTTCCTGTCTTCCTATGTTAGGTTTTGATATGGGTGCATATGTGTGTTTCCTGAAAATACTAAGAGAGAACTTCCCTACATATTTTATGCTGGAATTCTAAGAGGGCTTTTTTTTCTTTATGGTTGAATATAAAGTACTTGGTATATACTTAGTTTAAGAGGTGCTCATTGATTTTATTTCACTTTTTAGGGGGTGAGATTAGTTGACATACGTGACTTTTGTTGCTGTTCCATCACTCAATCATGTCCAACTCTTTTCGACCCCGTGGACTGCAGCTTGCTAGGCTCCCGTCTCCTTCACCATCTCTTGGAGTTTGCTCAGATTCATGTTCATTGAGTCAGCGATGCCATCCAACCATCTCATCCTCTCTCGCCCCCTTCTCTTCCTGTCCTCATCTTTTCCAGCTTCAGGGTCTTTTCCACTGAGTTGGCTCTTCACATCCGTGACCAAAGTATCGGAGCTTCAACATATGCGATACACCTGTGTATTTAGAATCACATTCAATACAGTTATTCTGTGGCAGAATTATTCTCATTCCTGAGAATGATGCTGGGAAAACATTCAAATAGCGCTGAGTGACGTAAAGGGCAGCTTTACGCATTGACAGTTCAGACTTGGGGACCAGTGGGTGTCCTTGTATCAGTGCTGTTGACATCCTGGATGACCTCAAGGAAGAGAGAGTAGGCGATGGCACGTGGAGGAGATTTAACTAGTCACATATTGCTGTGGGTTCCACCAGAGCCTGGAGCCAGCGGGAGACACACGGATACCACGTGGAGGAGCTCTCCCTCCAGGAGCTCACTGGCCATCGGGGGCGCCTGCCCATGGACAGGAGCTGGAGCTTCCTGTCTGTGGGTGAAATTCCCTAAAACCCTGACTTCTAGAGCAGCTTCTGCATTTACCTTGTTCTGCCACATGTGGCCTAAGGCGTCCTCACCCCTCCACTGGTTAGGAAGCCAGTTCGGGGTCTGTGCTGTCAGGTATGGGAGAGCCTGGGGGGGACGTGGATGCCAGAACCAACTGAGTTACATTCTATTTAAAAATAAGAACCACATGTTCAAAATCTGTACAAAGCCCGGGACAAAAGGTGAAACTGCACCAACTCATCAGCTCAAACTTCACTTTCTACGCAGTGCCCTTCTCACCCTGTTTCACCTGCTTGTTTATACTCAACCCAATGTTTATTTGGTTTTTAAACCACAGTCAGTCTGCAGTGGCACTTACAATACAGAGAAGCCTGAAGCCCAGGGAGCTGTGATGTGTTAGATCGGGGAATGGCAGGGACAAAACGCAGTATAGGTGCCCCAGCCTCACCGGCTTCAGCGTGCTGGGGGCGGCCCTGCCTTTCGCAAGAGTCCCCCACGAGGGCTTCCCTGGTGGTCCGGTGGGTAAAGAGTCTGCCTTCACTGCAAGGGGCTCCTGGCCCAGAAGATCCCATGTGTCACGGAGCAGCTGGACTGGTGTGTCCAACTATGAGCCAGTGCTCTGGAGTGTATGTGTCCAGAGCTGGTGCTCTGCAGTGAGAGAGGCCACTGTGATGAGAGGCCCACACAGGCCAAAGAATAAAGATGAATGAAAATAAATAAATAAATAACCAATAAAAGAGGCCAAAATTAAAAGAGTCCCCCACAAATGGAGACTGACCTGAGTGTGTCCTGCGTGGGGGGGGTACCTGAGTCCTTGGGAGCCGAAGAGCCTGCAGGGGCGGGGGAGGCTTGGGCTTGTTCCGCTATATTGGCTGGGTTGGAAGACTTTTTTCTGCACAAACATGGTACAAGAGAGTAAACGCAACACAAAAATGGCACCTGTACTGTGACAACAGGAAGAAAGCAGACATTTTAAAAATCAGGACCTAACTAAATAGAAAAGGCAAATATTTATAGTCTAAAGCCCCCTTCCCCACTGAAACTAGGAGCATTATATTTGGAGTTGAATTTGCTCTTAGGACCCACTGTATTTTTTATTTTGTATTAATAATTTCAAATGTTTATGATACGACTAAATATTAAAGAACTCTTAGAAGTGGGTTGCACCGTTAACACCTTGTTAAGACATCATTAGAAATAAAGACTTCACTTTTCTCTCAGTTCTGAGACTAGAAGATGAAACTGAAGTTGTGTTTATAGTTATAAAGCCTTCCGTTAGAAATGTGCATTGCTACTGGTCCCAGTACGCCTTGTGCTGTGTGGGGATTCTAACCGTAAAACACACATCCAAACCAACACCCAGTGCTCTGTGTGAGGAAGGGCATTCCACAATGTGCGAAAACCACAAAACCAGCGCACTCCGGGGTCCAGCGGATGTCCACTGGGCTCACACACGGATCACACAGCCAAGGGAGCTGTGATGTGTTAGATCGGGGAATGGCAGGGACAAAACGCAGTATAGGTGCCCCAGCCTCACCGGCTTCAGCGTGCTGGGGGCGGCCCTGCCTTTCGCAAGAGTCCCCCACGAGGGCTTCCCTGGTGGTCCGGTGGGTAAAGAGTCTGCCTTCACTGCAAGGGGCTCCTGGCCCAGAAGATCCCATGTGTCACGGAGCAGCTGGACTGGTGTGTCCAACTATGAGCCAGTGCTCTGGAGTGTATGTGTCCAGAGCTGGTGCTCTGCAGTGAGAGAGGCCACTGTGATGAGAGGCCCACACAGGCCAAAGAATAAAGATGAATGAAAATAAATAAATAAATAACCAATAAAAGAGGCCAAAATTAAAAGAGTCCCCCACAAATGGAGACTGACCTGAGTGTGTCCTGCGTGGGGGGGGTACCTGAGTCCTTGGGAGCCGAAGAGCCTGCAGGGGCGGGGGAGGCTTGGGCTTGTTCCGCTATATTGGCTGGGTTGGAAGACTTTTTTCTGCACAAACATGGTACAAGAGAGTAAACGCAACACAAAAATGGCACCTGTACTGTGACAACAGGAAGAAAGCAGACATTTTAAAAATCAGGACCTAACTAAATAGAAAAGGCAAATATTTATAGTCTAAAGCCCCCTTCCCCACTGAAACTAGGAGCATTATATTTGGAGTTGAATTTGCTCTTAGGACCCACTGTATTTTTTATTTTGTATTAATAATTTCAAATGTTTATGATACGACTAAATATTAAAGAACTCTTAGAAGTGGGTTGCACCGTTAACACCTTGTTAAGACATCATTAGAAATAAAGACTTCACTTTTCTCTCAGTTCTGAGACTAGAAGATGAAACTGAAGTTGTGTTTATAGTTATAAAGCCTTCCGTTAGAAATGTGCATTGCTACTGGTCCCAGTACGCCTTGTGCTGTGTGGGGATTCTAACCGTAAAACACACATCCAAACCAACACCCAGTGCTCTGTGTGAGGAAGGGCATTCCACAATGTGCGTAAAACCACAAAACCAGCGCACTCCGGGGTCCAGCGCGGATGTCCACTGGGCTCACACACGGATCACACAGCCAAGGACGGCCACTGTGAGCAACTGACCCAGAGAAGCCCCTCCCCATCCTCGCCTTTCCCGTGGGCTAAGCACACGGGCTGGGCGGTGGTGCACCCCACCTGCTCACGGTGCCCTTTCGGTGAATGACAAAGTTCCTCTGGACATGAGTCTCTTCTGCTGTCCAGTGGGCATCCGCCTGTCTACACGGTGTCATGCAGACTGGTGATGTGGGTAGAAAACGCATGTTGAAATGTTAGGGTCCCAGCTTAAATTTTAACAGGCACTCTGTGACCTGTGACTTGTCTGAACCTTTTTTATCACCAGCAGCTGGAGGAAATGCAGTACCAAGTTCCAAAAGCATGGTGAGGATTAAAGAGAGTAACACAGATGGTGAAACCTGTAGGTTGATGTTTATTGCTTGCTGACTATGTATAAGGAAAACATGATCAGTTGTGTCTAATTTATTCTCCTGACCATATACTGAAAGGCAGATCTACCTCAGCGTCCCTTCAAAACTTGAAGATGTTCTTAGGAAACCTGACACACTTTGCGTTAAAATGAAGACAGCGCTCGCAGGCTTGAGCGACGCAGAGGAAGACCTCACAGAACTCTGGGGGCACCTGAGCAGGATCCAGGCTCCTCTTAGGGGAGTCAGAGACCCCCAGCTGAGCATCACGCATCCGTGCACCCAGTCCACACAGTCTGCCTTGGACCGACCTGCACAAGACAAAGTCACGATGGTTCTGATGGCAGGGAGTCAGTCTGGTGGGATCCACAGCTTCCTCTGAAATTTCCTTGACTTCTGTGTCTAAGGTCCACTTTGAGATTATGGAGTTTCACTGGAACCTGCTCACTGGTACAACCAAGCTCCTTTCAAATTCCCATGTGCAAACCTGACTGGATGCTGTCGAGCGGCTCCAGGCGGGAAGGCTAGAGGTCAGCACAGCAGGGCACATGGAAACATGGCAGGTGCCCCGCGGGCGATGCCGATGGTTTAGAGGCAGAGGTGACTGTGCTCCTGACACGTGGTACCCGCACTGGCCATGGACAGGTAGAGCTTCCCGTCTGGACACACACAGATCTCGTAGAGTCCCTGTGAGCTGCCCGTGGGGCCCTGGGTCCCCAGAGCCAACTTGGGCAAACACACAGTTTCTGCATCGAGCACAAGCTGCTCGGGAAGAGAGTGAGAGAGGAAGCGGTTAAGGAGGAGCGAATATGACAAACACAAAACTTAAATGCTCAAAACGCACCAGATTCTTTCTCGGCATAGAAAACGAAGCAGGCCCCCCCTGCTTTGGCTGAAGTCGTATTATGATGACCTGATTCGTTAAAAGCCTATTTCCTGTTTCTATCCAGACAGGGAATAAATGTTCCTTGGGAAGTGGAGGGAAGTCTTTTTTTTCTCTTTTACTCACTGTGCCAGGCCAGCTAGGAAAATGTCTGATGCTTCACTCCTGTGAAGACCTTTCAGAGTTCTCTGACCAAAACAACACCCTTCTTTGGTTCACATTTATCTCGTATTCCACTTGGATCTTCAGCTTCCCCTCCCTATGAGGATAAAGGACTGGCTGCAGAAGTAGATGCCTCTTAACCATGTTAACCTGTAAATGCTGGAGTTGATCCTGATTTTGTTTTCCTGGGAGAGGCAATGAAACTTATCCTAATAGCTATCAACCATCTCTCCAGCTTTTGAAATATTATTTGCAAGCTCGTTGCCTTCTATTAGAGGCAGGAGGCAGGAGACAGATAACCAAAATAAGATGGACACCATGGGAGTTTTTGTTCTGTAAAGGTCTGTGTGTGTTAGTCACTCAGTCGTGTTGGACTCTACGACCCTGTGGACTGTAGCCTGTCCATGGGATTCTCCAGGCAAGAGCACTGGAGTGGGTAGCCATTCCCCTCTTCAGGGCCCAGAAGCTCAGTTGAACCAAAATGCAAACAAATGCCCGCCTCCTGTGTCTCCATCTGCAGCCTCAACCACACCTCCTCTTAGTATTAAATTAGTATGAGTTCAAAATTATCTTTCCGCATTGGGGTCTCATGGCTCTGCGACATAGGGAAGTAAATACTATTTCTTGTACTTGACAAGTGAGGAAAGAGACCCAGAGAGGCCCGTTAACATTCCTAAATTCAAACAAGGAATTGATCTCACACTGGAAGGATCGATTGATAGTAGATAGCATGTGCCTTGCTGCCCATGCTGACCGGGGCTCTCAGCAAGGGTGTTTTACTGCTGGACTGGAGGTTCTAGGTTTTTCTGACTGTGGGTCTTACTTTTCATATTGAACTTTCACTGACCAGAACCTGATGTGAGCGAGCACCCTGGGTGGTATCAGACAGGAGCTGTCACTTACAGGTGACCCCCAACGATGGTTCCATGGGGAGGGTCACCAGCAAGTGGCAGGATGGACATTTTCTGCGAGCTCCAGATGTAGTCAAAGCCAAAGACAGCAAGAGACTGGATAGCACAAATGCCAAAGAAAGCCGTCTGGATCCAACACAGAATGAGTTTAAGCTTTCCTGGCTTCTCTTTCAGTGTTAAGTGTTTTCCCTCTTTCACATCTTCTGTGCTCTGCCTTTCATGACGTTTCTTTACCAACTACTGTAGATTTAATTTGCCGATGCCCTAACGGATGTGAGTGTCATTATCACTTAGCAGACGTGAGGCTTGTCCAGTGGGAGCACCCGCCTCCCACCCACCGTCCACTGGACTCACTGTTCCGTCGCTGCTGTGAAGAACGATGTCCATCTGGGAGAGGGCCTCGATCTCCCCCGCAGGGGCCTGAATGTGGACGCCTTTCGGGGCGTCCATGCTGAGACTCCGTGTGGGGGATTCTAGTCTGACATGAGGGAAAGAAACCAAGAAAACACAGCATAAAAAACAGCCACCTGGGAATCCTCCAGCCAGTGGAGAGCAAATGACGTGACAGTACAGAACACCCTTCCTGGCAGCGAAGGCAGTTACCTTCTGTCCGCACCTCCCTCCTCAAGCAGTTCCTTACAAGTGCATTCAACAACTTTTCTCACTCTGGTGGTGACATGGGCATCATGTAATGCTCTGAACACATGCCTGCCGTTTCTCTTTCAGGAAGGGCCTGCTACAGAAGCAGCAGGTTTGTTTCTTACTAGGAAAAATGTAAGATGAATTGTTTTAATTTTGAGACCTATAATATTTTTAAATTTTATTTATTCATTTATTTATTTTTGGTTATTCTGGGTTTTCACTGCTGCCACAGGCTCTTCTCTAGTGGCAGGAAGTGGGGGCTACCCTCTAGTTGAGGTGAGCAGGCTTCTTGTGACTGTGACTTCTCTTGTTGTGGAACTTGGGCTCTAGGGCACATGGGCTCAATAGTTGTGGCTCCGAGGCTCTAGAGCACAGGCCCCATAGTTGTGGCTCACGGGCCTAGTTGTTCCGCAGCATGTGGGGTCTTCCTGGATCAGGGACCGAACCCATGTCTCCTGCATTGGCAGGAAAACTCTTTACCACTGAGCTACAGGGAAGCCCCGAGACCTATAATTTTAAAATGCCATAGGGGGGGCCCAGGATGGACATTTTCTGCGAGCTCCAGATGTAGTCAAAGCCAAAGACAGCAAGAGACTGGATAGCACAAATGCCAAAGAAAGCCGTCTGGATCCAACACAGAATGAGTTTAAGCTTTCCTGGCTTCTCTTTCAGTGTTAAGTGTTTTCCCTCTTTCACATCTTCTGTGCTCTGCCTTTCATGACGTTTCTTTACCAACTACTGTAGATTTAATTTGCCGATGCCCTAACGGATGTGAGTGTCATTATCACTTAGCAGACGTGAGGCTTGTCCAGTGGGAGCACCCGCCTCCCACCCACCGTCCACTGGACTCACTGTTCCGTCGCTGCTGTGAAGAACGATGTCCATCTGGGAGAGGGCCTCGATCTCCCCCGCAGGGGCCTGAATGTGGACGCCTTTCGGGGCGTCCATGCTGAGACTCCGTGTGGGGGATTCTAGTCTGACATGAGGGAAAGAAACCAAGAAAACACAGCATAAAAAACAGCCACCTGGGAATCCTCCAGCCAGTGGAGAGCAAATGACGTGACAGTACAGAACACCCTTCCTGGCAGCGAAGGCAGTTACCTTCTGTCCGCACCTCCCTCCTCAAGCAGTTCCTTACAAGTGCATTCAACAACTTTTCTCACTCTGGTGGTGACATGGGCATCATGTAATGCTCTGAACACATGCCTGCCGTTTCTCTTTCAGGAAGGGCCTGCTACAGAAGCAGCAGGTTTGTTTCTTACTAGGAAAAATGTAAGATGAATTGTTTTAATTTTGAGACCTATAATATTTTTAAATTTTATTTATTCATTTATTTATTTTTGGTTATTCTGGGTTTTCACTGCTGCCACAGGCTCTTCTCTAGTGGCAGGAAGTGGGGGCTACCCTCTAGTTGAGGTGAGCAGGCTTCTTGTGACTGTGACTTCTCTTGTTGTGGAACTTGGGCTCTAGGGCACATGGGCTCAATAGTTGTGGCTCCGAGGCTCTAGAGCACAGGCCCCATAGTTGTGGCTCACGGGCCTAGTTGTTCCGCAGCATGTGGGGTCTTCCTGGATCAGGGACCGAACCCATGTCTCCTGCATTGGCAGGAAAACTCTTTACCACTGAGCTACAGGGAAGCCCCGAGACCTATAATTTTAAAATAGTGACATTTATTGCAAAGAGTGGTTTAGTGGCTTCACAATTTATATTATTTTATAATTCCAAAATCATTTATCATGGGATTAGTTTTTAAAGATATTGAATCATTTTTCTTTCCTAAGAAAATATAATATTCTTCTTCCCTAATGATAATAATTCTGTAATATTGATCTGGTGGTCCTTTATTAAAATTCATTGAAACTGTTATAATTTAATTATGCTCAGAATCTATTTTTATGCTGCTAATGTTCTCTAAGTGAGTAAGATGAACTGAACTCTCATTTGCTTTTGATTAATATTTAAGTAGATACTAAAGTTAAGAAAAATGCTAAATTTCCTAACTCTAACTCCATTTGGCATGAATATCTAGTTGGTATAATAAAATGATGATAAAAAATG
The DNA here is from genome assembly GCA_022376925.1 of Tragulus kanchil. Taxonomy (NCBI): domain Eukaryota; kingdom Metazoa; phylum Chordata; class Mammalia; order Artiodactyla; family Tragulidae; genus Tragulus; species Tragulus kanchil. Next base: position 55,189,456 of record JAIOJX010000003.1, on the reverse strand, counting down.
ATTTATTTGTATCCCACTTTCAGTTTACAAAACCTTTTTTTTTAAATTTTGGTCTCTTTTATTGGTTTTTCATTTATTTATTTTCACCCATCTTTATTCCCTGGCCTGTGTAGGCCTCCCATTGCAGTGGCCTCTCTTGGTGCAGAGCACCGACTCTGGGCACATGCGCTCCAGAGAGCTGGCTCACAACTGGATGCACTGGTCCAGCCACTGTGCGGCACATGGGATCCTCCCGGGCCAGGGATCGAACTGGCACCCCTTGCAGTGCAAGGCAGACTCTTTACCCACTGGACCATCAGGGAAGCCCTACAAAGCATTTTTAATTCAATAGCTTATTTAATCTTCCTCAGTCTGAGATGAGTAACATTATTAGCATTTTAAATATGAGAAAAAATAGCCTCAAAGGGTTAGTTTGGCCAAGGTCACCAAGCTTGTCTATAAATCTGGGGTCCCCCATATACATTAGTCCCCTGTTATATATAATATGTTAGAATATGCTAATTGTCCTGAATATTTTTCAAGTTCAAATTCTAAATGTGATTTTAAGAAAATAAAATGTATTTTCGATTGAAGGATAACTGCTTTCCAGTATTGTGTTGATTTCTGCCAAATACCAACATGAATCCGCCACAGGTCTACACGTGTGATTTCAAGTGACGCTGTAGACTTAAAGACACTTGGTTTTAAAAATATTGTTTTGTTATAAAGTACAAATATACTATTGGAATACACAGTAAGAGCAGGATTTAGTGGCTTCACAATTTATATTATTTTATAATTCCAAAATCATTTATCATGGGATTAGTTTTTAAAGATATTGAATCATTTTTCTTTCCTAAGAAAATATAATATTCTTCTTCCCTAATGATAATAATTCTGTAATATTGATCTGGTGGTCCTTTATTAAAATTCATTGAAACTGTTATAATTTAATTATGCTCAGAATCTATTTTTATGCTGCTAATGTTCTCTAAGTGAGTAAGATGAACTGAACTCTCATTTGCTTTTGATTAATATTTAAGTAGATACTAAAGTTAAGAAAAATGCTAAATTTCCTAACTCTAACTCCATTTGGCATGAATATCTAGTTGGTATAATAAAATGATGATAAAAAATGATTTATTTGTATCCCACTTTCAGTTTACAAAACCTTTTTTTTTAAATTTTGGTCTCTTTTATTGGTTTTTCATTTATTTATTTTCACCCATCTTTATTCCCTGGCCTGTGTAGGCCTCCCATTGCAGTGGCCTCTCTTGGTGCAGAGCACCGACTCTGGGCACATGCGCTCCAGAGAGCTGGCTCACAACTGGATGCACTGGTCCAGCCACTGTGCGGCACATGGGATCCTCCCGGGCCAGGGATCGAACTGGCACCCCTTGCAGTGCAAGGCAGACTCTTTACCCACTGGACCATCAGGGAAGCCCTACAAAGCATTTTTAATTCAATAGCTTATTTAATCTTCCTCAGTCTGAGATGAGTAACATTATTAGCATTTTAAATATGAGAAAAAATAGCCTCAAAGGGTTAGTTTGGCCAAGGTCACCAAGCTTGTCTATAAATCTGGGGTCCCCCATATACATTAGTCCCCTGTTATATATAATATGTTAGAATATGCTAATTGTCCTGAATATTTTTCAAGTTCAAATTCTAAATGTGATTTTAAGAAAATAAAATGTATTTTCGATTGAAGGATAACTGCTTTCCAGTATTGTGTTGATTTCTGCCAAATACCAACATGAATCCGCCACAGGTCTACACGTGTGATTTCAAGTGACGCTGTAGACTTAAAGACACTTGGTTTTAAAAATATTGTTTTGTTATAAAGTACAAATATACTATTGGAATACACAGTAAGAGCAGGAAAGGACATTCAGTAGCACAGTGATACACAGAGATTCCACATAAAGAATAATACAGGACGAGGTGGTTTTATATATCCTGATATTACGTAAAGATGCATAATATCCAAGGCTGAGGATACTGTGCCAGTCCCAGGACACACAAAAATGAGGTGTCGGGAGTCCTCAGATTCAGAGAGAGCAGGATGGGGGTATGCGGGGGTTGGGAGGGCAATGGGGAGGTAGTAGCACTCAAGGGGCACAGGGCTAAGTTTCGCAAAATGTAAAGAATTCTGGTGCTGAGGGTGGGGACGGTTGACAACAATGAGTGGACCTCAGGCTTCTGAGCTGTACACTTGGAAGTGGTTAGGAAGGCAAAATTTATGTTATGCATATTTTGCCCCCATGGAGAAAAAGATGTATTGAAGGTTTCCAATTTTTTTGCGTATATGGATTCACCATGCTCTGGGTTTTATAGTGGTCTTCTCTCTACTAACAGTGCACCTGTTTAGAAAATGTGACATAAATTGAAATTTTTGAGAATGCCTTTTGCGAATTTTAAGTCCACAGGAGCACAGTCCTCCTTCATTAAAAGGTGCAAATGTTGTACCTCAGCTGGTGTTTTTCAAGAAAAACCGATGGGTTTGTGATCTGAAGAGTGAGGACAAGCAGACGTTTACAGGGTGTCCGAAGGAAGGAGCAGCACCCTAGTCGGGTGGGAAGGTGTGTGGGGGACTGTGGAGCTGGGGCTGGCAGCCTCTCAGCCTCAGGACGGGTGAGGAGTGAGGTGCCCAGGAGGCCAGTTTAGAGAGCCACCGAGTCTAGGTCACAGGTCAAGTGCCCCCGGGGGCATGCTGGGCTTTCCTATGGCTCACGTGGAGTCGATGAAACATTTAAAAGTAGCTGCATTTACAGAACATGGAAGCAACCTAGATGTCCATCGACAAATGAATGGATCCAGAAGCTCTGGTACATATATACAATGGAATACTACTCAGCTGTTAAAAGAAATGCAGAAGACTCAGTCCTAATGAGGTGGCTGGCTTTAGAACCTATCATAAAAAGTGAAGTAAGTCAAAAAGAGAAAGACAAGTATAGTATACTAACTCATATATATGGGATCTAGTAAGATGGTCATGATAACACACACAGTGAACTCATGAAAAAACAGAGAATAGACATAAAGACATTGTGGAGACTGAACAATGGGAGGGAGTAACATGGGAACCTATACTGTCATGTGTAGAAAAGATAGCTATTGTCATTGTGCTAGGGGAATAGGAGTACCTACAACCACTTGGAGCGATGGTCTAGAGGGATGGGAGGGGGGGAACTGGGTGGGGGGAGGGTCAAGGGATATGCATCTGATTGATCTGGGAACATACATGTACAAAAATAAATAAATAAATAAATAAAGAAAGAAAGAAAGAAAGAAAGAAAAACAAACAAACAAACAAACAAAAAGTAGCTGCATTTATACCCATACGTTAATAGTAACGCTAGTCACAGCTGCCAGGACGTGGTAACAACCTAAATGTCCATCAACAAGTGAATGGATGAAGAAGATGCTGTATATGTATGCACACACACACACACGAACATTATTGTCATACAAAATAATGAAATAATTCCATTTGCAGCTACATGGATGGACCCAGAGATTATCATACTAAGTGAAGTCAGTCAGTCAGACAAAGACAAACACCATAGGATATCACTTAATGTGTGCGTGGCTCACTCTTTGCAACCCTTTGGACTGTAGCCCTCCAGGCTCCTCTGTCCATGGAATTTTTCACACAATACTCTACAATACCCCAGTGGGTTGCCATTTCCTCTCCAGGGGATCTTCCCCACCCAGGGATCAAACCTACATCTCCTGTGTCTCCTGCCTTTCAAGTAGATTCTTTACCCACTGACTCACTGATGGATGACGCCATCCGTACGTGGAATCTGAAATATGACACAATGAACCTATCTACAAAACAGACACAGACCCCAGATATAGAGAACAGACTTGTGGTTGTCAAGTGGAACGGTGGTGGGGGAGGGAGGGAAGGACTGGGAATTTGGGGTTAGCAGATGCAAACATGAAAAAATTACTGCAGAGCACAAGGAATTCTAATTAATATCCTGGGATAAGAAAAATGAAAATAAAACCTATCATGAAAAGTGACGTAAGTCAAAAAAGAAAGACAAGTATAGTATACTAACTCATATATATGGGATCTAGTAAGATGGTCATGATAACACACACAGTGAACTCATGAAAAAACAGAGAATAGACATAAAGACATTGTGGAGACTGAACAATGGGAGGGAGTAACATGGGAACCTATACTGTCATGTGTAGAAAAGATAGCTATTGTCATTGTGCTAGGGGAATAGGAGTACCTACAACCACTTGGAGCGATGGTCTAGAGGGATGGGAGGGGGGGAACTGGGTGGGGGGAGGGTCAAGGGATATGCATCTGATTGATCTGGGAACATACATGTACAAAAATAAATAAATAAATAAATAAAGAAAGAAAGAAAGAAAGAAAGAAAAACAAACAAACAAACAAACAAAAAGTAGCTGCATTTATACCCATACGTTAATAGTAACGCTAGTCACAGCTGCCAGGACGTGGTAACAACCTAAATGTCCATCAACAAGTGAATGGATGAAGAAGATGCTGTATATGTATGCACACACACACACACGAACATTATTGTCATACAAAATAATGAAATAATTCCATTTGCAGCTACATGGATGGACCCAGAGATTATCATACTAAGTGAAGTCAGTCAGTCAGACAAAGACAAACACCATAGGATATCACTTAATGTGTGCGTGGGCTCACTCTTTGCAACCCTTTGGACTGTAGCCCTCCAGGCTCCTCTGTCCATGGAATTTTTCACACAATACTCTACAATACCCCAGTGGGTTGCCATTTCCTCTCCAGGGGATCTTCCCCACCCAGGGATCAAACCTACATCTCCTGTGTCTCCTGCCTTTCAAGTAGATTCTTTACCCACTGACTCACTGATGGATGACGCCATCCGTACGTGGAATCTGAAATATGACACAATGAACCTATCTACAAAACAGACACAGACCCCAGATATAGAGAACAGACTTGTGGTTGTCAAGTGGAACGGTGGTGGGGGAGGGAGGGAAGGACTGGGAATTTGGGGTTAGCAGATGCAAGCTGTTATATACAGGATGGATAAATAACAAGGTCTTACTGCAGAGCACAAGGAATTCTAATTAATATCCTGGGATAAGCCATAGTAGAAAATAAAAGACAAAACTTTTAAGTATAAATATATTCTGAACTATACACTTAAAAATGATTAAGATGATACATTTTATATGTGTATTTTTGGCCACAACTAAAAAAAAAAGAAAATAAACAAAAAAGCAGCATTTAGCCAAGTCCCTGAGGTTTCCTGGAGACTGGCATGGCTACTGCCCCAGGGCAACTTGCCCTGGGGCAGGGTGGGGCTGTCAAGAGGCCTGGGGCTCAGAGATGGGAGGACGGAGCATGCTGCTGGAGATCCCCCCTCCTCTGGATTCTGTAAGGAATGACCTGTTGTGGGCAGAAGGGCATCAGAACAAAGATGACTAATGGAATCAGGACCAACCTGGTTGTATCTGCTGAAGTCTATCCTAGCACATAACCAGTTGGTGTATCTCTGAACAAAATTCTTACCTAAGGTCCTGGAGTGGGTCAGGTCTTACAAGGGGCGTCTCCACTGAATGTTCAAAGAGAGCCCCTTCAGGTCCTAAACACAAACAAAAGATGCAGCATTTTACAACAGTGAAAGAAACAAGACCCAACAAGTCAAGGATTTATACTGCATATTACAGACACGGAGGTTCTGGTTGTTGGCTTTGTATAGATGTTGGAGTAGTGGGAAAAAGTAGGCCTAACCACTTTCCTACTTTTCCAAGGACACCACGGTTTTACTACGTTCCTAGAAACAAAATATGATTTTCTTTTTTTTTTTTTTTTAAAGATTTATTTATTTATTTATTTTGGGCGGGGGTCGGGTTGGGGAGGGAGGGGAGCGGGCAGGCCACTTCTATTGGTCTTTCATTTCTCTATTTTCATCCGTCTTTGTTCTTTGGCTCCTGCGGGCCTCCCATCGCGGTGGTGTCTGTTGTCGCAGAGAGCCAGCTCTGGGCGCATGCGCTCCAGAGCTCCGGCTCGGTAATTGGACACATCAGTCCAGCCGCTCCGCGGCACGTGGGATCTTCCCAGGCCAGGGATCGAACCGGCGCCCCTTGCGCTGCAAGGCGGTGTCCTTATCCACTGGACCACCAGGGGAAGCCCAAAATATGATTTTCAAAGCAGTTACAAATCGTCAGGTTTAACTTTTAATTTTGTACTGGGATATAGCCAATTAACAATATCGTGATAGTTTCAGGTGACCATCTGAAAGGGACTCAACCATATATACACACACATCCATTCTCCCCCAAACTGTCCTCTCATCCAGGCTGCCACATAATAGAGCAGAGTTCTCCCTGGGTGACCATAAGTTCATTCTCTAAGTTTGTGAGTCTATTTTTGTTTTGTAAGTAAGGTCATTTGTACCATGTCTCTTTTTAGATTCCATGTGTAAGGGACGTCATATGATTTTTCTCCTTCTCTGTCTGACTTACTTCACTCTGTGTGACACTCTCTAGGTCCATCCATGTTGCTACAAATGTCATTATTTCATTCTTTTTATGGCTGAGTAATATTCTGTTGTCTCTATGTATCAGATTTTCTTTATCTAGTCCTCTGTTGGTGGACGTCTAGGTTGCTTCCGTGTCTGGGCTATTGTTAACAGTGCTGCAGTGGACACTGGGGTGCATGTGTCTTTTCTACCCAGGCTTATTTTAAAACCAGAAAGCAACTGTTGTTTGTTTTCAATCACTAAGTCCTGTTTGAGTCTTTTGTGACCCCGTGGACTGCAGCCCTCCAGGCTCCTTTGTCCATGGGATTTCCTAGGCAAGAAGACTAGAGTAGGTAGCCATTCCCTCCTCCAGGGCATCTTCCCAAGCCAGGGATAGAACCTGTATCTCCAACGTTGTCAGGCAAGTTCTTTGCCGCTGAGACACTTGGGAAGTCCCATAGTCAATAATACTGTATGGTGTATTTAAAAGTTGCTAAGAGAGCATGTTTTAAAAGTTCTCCTAAGAAGAAAATAATTTTGTAAGTATGTATGGTGATGAACATTAACTAGACTTAGTGGGGATCATTGCAGAATATATACAAATACTGAATCACGATACTGTATACCTAAAACTATCGTTGTTAGTCAATTATTCTTTAATCAAAAATAAAGGGCTACTACAGGGCTTTCCTGGTGGTCCAGTGGCCGCGCCTTGCGCTGCAAGGCGGTGTCCTTATCCACTGGACCACCAGGGGAAGCCCAAAATATGATTTTCAAGCAGTTACAAATCGTCAGGTTTAACTTTTAATTTTGTACTGGGATATAGCCAATTAACAATATCGTGATAGTTTCAGGTGACCATCTGAAAGGGACTCAACCATATATACACACACATCCATTCTCCCCCAAACTGTCCTCTCATCCAGGCTGCCACATAATAGAGCAGAGTTCTCCCTGGGTGACCATAAGTTCATTCTCTAAGTTTGTGAGTCTATTTTTGTTTTGTAAGTAAGGTCATTTGTACCATGTCTCTTTTTAGATTCCATGTGTAAGGGACGTCATATGATTTTTCTCCTTCTCTGTCTGACTTACTTCACTCTGTGTGACACTCTCTAGGTCCATCCATGTTGCTACAAATGTCATTATTTCATTCTTTTTATGGCTGAGTAATATTCTGTTGTCTCTATGTATCAGATTTTCTTTATCTAGTCCTCTGTTGGTGGACGTCTAGGTTGCTTCCGTGTCTGGGCTATTGTTAACAGTGCTGCAGTGGACACTGGGGTGCATGTGTCTTTTCTACCCAGGCTTATTTTAAAACCAGAAAGCAACTGTTGTTTGTTTTCAATCACTAAGTCCTGTTTGAGTCTTTTGTGACCCCGTGGACTGCAGCCCTCCAGGCTCCTTTGTCCATGGGATTTCCTAGGCAAGAAGACTAGAGTAGGTAGCCATTCCCTCCTCCAGGGCATCTTCCCAAGCCAGGGATAGAACCTGTATCTCCAACGTTGTCAGGCAAGTTCTTTGCCGCTGAGACACTTGGGAAGTCCCATAGTCAATAATACTGTATGGTGTATTTAAAAGTTGCTAAGAGAGCATGTTTTAAAAGTTCTCCTAAGAAGAAAATAATTTTGTAAGTATGTATGGTGATGAACATTAACTAGACTTAGTGGGGATCATTGCAGAATATATACAAATACTGAATCACGATACTGTATACCTAAAACTATCGTTGTTAGTCAATTATTCTTTAATCAAAAATAAAGGGCTACTACAGGGCTTTCCTGGTGGTCCAGTGGGTAAAGAGTCCGCCTTGCAGTGCAAGGGGCACCTGTTCAATCTCTAGCCTGGGAAGATCCCACGTGCCGGTAAAGAGTTCGCCTTGCAGTGCAAGAGGCAACGGTTCGATTCCTGGCCTGGGAAGGTCCCACGTGTTGTGGAGCGGCTGGACTAATTGGTGCGTCTAATTATGAGTCAGTGCTCTGCAACAAGAGAGGCCACTGTGATGGGAGGCCCACATAGGCCAAAAATTAAAGATGGATGAAAAGAAAAACAATAAAAGAGGCCAAAATGTAAAATAAAATAAAATAAAGCGTTGCTACATACCAGTTATGCGAAGCTTATCTGTACCAACCGTGGCTTCCTTTTCATTCACAGTGAACAGAGGCTTGCCGTCCTCAGAACTGACCTGAAACTGCTGACTCTGGGCCTCTGCCATTCTGGGACCTAAAGAATTGTTTACAACAGTTTATTATTAAGTGTTTATGCAGTGTCAAAAACTCTACTTTTACACGTGCTATGTTACCCAGTGGTACCAAATCACTAAACATTTAGTGACTGTTTAGTGATTTGATAGTTTCTTTGATTCTATTTAAAATTTAAATCCTGGATCTTTTATATTATTTAATTTAATTTGGGTCACATGTGTGTTAGTTTATATCAAATATGAAGTATTTAAGAGTTAATTTTTTCCAGGCTTTAAAAACTTGCCAAAAATAATATAATTCTTCTACACAGATTCCTTAAATGGATTAATCTCTCTTGAACACAGCGTTCAGTACTTCCTCAAAGAACTAGAAGTGTTCTGTTAGCTGTATATTCTTATCTAGAAACCTAGTCTTATTAAATGGCTACTTGAAGCTTTCGTGTGTATGTCTGTGTCCCTCACAGTGCTCACTCAAGTTGAGCGATACCTGCTAAAAATTAAGTAGATGCTTTTAAACTAATACATTAATCAGTTTTGGATATTGTCACAACATATTCTAATTTGTACCTCAAAACCTTCTACACACATTCTTCATTTAAATGTGGGTATGTGTGCCATAACTTGGAACCCTTTTTTTTTTTTTACTCTATGTTTTTTCTCCTTTCTCTGTAGGAAGCCTCACTTTATTGTTTGGTAGTTGCCTGTATTTTTGTTCTTCTGAGCTTTTCCCCCAAACTTGGTTCCCCTGTGACTCAGTGTCACTATCTGCCTCTTCTGGGCCACTGATGTATCTGACATATTTATCATAAAAATACTGATTTGCATTAAGTGATGAAATTGAAGTTGAGTTTAAAAGAGGACGAGGGCTTCCCTGGTGGTCCCTCTGGCAGTACAAGGGACACCAGATCGATCCCTGACCCAGGAAGACCCCACGTGCCGTGGAGCGCCTGGACCAGTGTGTCCAATTAGGAGCCAGCACTCTGGAGCGCATGTGCCCAGAGCTGGTACTCTGAAAGGAGAGAGGCCACTGCAATGGGAGGCCCACACAGGCCAAAGAATAGAGATGGATGAAAATAAATAAATAAAATACCAATAAAAGAGGCCAAAAAAATGAGGACGAAAAGATTACAGTAATTTATCCAGTAGGAGCTCACTGTTTAGCTCACTGGAGGTTCTTTAACAATTCGAGGAGAGTTTATTAAGTGAAAGGGGCTAAATTACATATATTTTCTGTAACCATTATTTCATATACATTGTTGAAATAGTCAACAAACGAGGCTAGCTGCTTGGTTTTCATGAGTAAGAAAGCTACATAAGTCCACCAATCGAAGAAAATGCAGGAGAGTGAGTCCCTTCCATTCAGCACAAATTTCTTGTATCGGTTTTATGTCCACGGGTCTGTGCTAAGCATTGAGGATATATAAGTGAATGGAATGCGATGGAGACCCCAGTCCGCTCAGGCCAGCAAAGGTAAGCCCAGGGCAACATGAAAAGTCCCGAGAGAGCCCTTTCCCATCCCTCCCGAGGGGTCAGGGTCACACCCCGGGGAGAGGGTGTCTGGGCTGACCTGGAAGCAGGGAGGCCTTCCAGGCAGAGGGCTTGCTCCAGCAGGAGAGAGGAGCCTAAAATTCCATCTTCATTTGATGAAAATACAGACACTGAAAGTTCCTGGAAACATGTTTCCATCTCAAAAAAAAAAAAAAACAAAACAAAACACCATTCTCCACAGACCAATAAGCCCACCACAGGAAGAATCACCTCTTAAAATAACTGAGTTTACAATGAAATCTTGCATTAACACTCGACTAGTTTTTATAGCCTTGCTGGACGTGCCTTAGGGGCGAGCACGCCATCCTCATTTGTAGCCAAGTCCTTAGGAAACAAGACTCGAATACTTTCTTTGTGATAAAGAAAGAGCTATTTGGTAAAATAAAATTTTTTTATTTTGGGAGGGCGGGTTGGAGAGGGAGGGGGGCAGGTGGGCCACTTCTATTGGTCTTTCATTTATCTATTTTCATCCATCTTTGTTCTTTGGCCCGTGTGGGCCTCCCATCGCAGTGGCCTCTCTTGTCGCAGAGCACCGACTCTGAGCACATGCGCTCCAGAGCTCCGGCTCGGTAGTTGGACACATCGGTCCAGCCACTCCGCGGCACATGGGATCTTCCCAGGCCAGGGAACGAACCTGCGCCCCTTGCACTGCAAGGCGGTGTCACTAGACCACCAGGGAAGTCCTAAAATAAAAATTTTAACAAAAGGCTTTGGCTCAAACAAAGAGGGAAATAAATAAAAGATGAAGGAAGTAAATAAGGGGAGGTTTTACGCTCTGATGAGTTCAGTTTATGAAATTAGCCCGAGGGTTTTTCTTGTAAAAGCACGATCAAATTCTTCCTTACAGTAAGCCCCATTAATACTACCCCCCCTGCAATGATAATTTTAATTTAAGAGAGCATCATTTAAAAACAGACGTCATGAAGTCTTTTAGGAAAGTCTTATTCTGCTGCTGCAAATGTGGTGCTGGAGGAAATAACGGATGGCAAAAAAGCAGAAAACTGCAGTCAAGTTCTCTCTACTGATTTCTCAAAGTAATCTTGCATCACTTAGTTCACCTTTGTAAGCCTGGAGTCAATGACCCCTATCTGTGCAGCGAGACTCCATTCTTTAGGCTAGTCTGTTACATCCACACACATGAGTTCATGGACCTATAATAATCAGGAAATACTTCCAGGGCTGTTTACAGCAGCACTGTGGATGAACCCCTTGCTTTTAAAAATTTATTTTACTGAACTAGAGTTGATTTACAATATTGTAACTTCTGCTGTACCAGAAAGCGATTCAGTTATCTGTCTATATCTATGTATAAATACATACATTCTTTTCATATTCTTTCCATAGTTTATTGTTGTTTCTGTTGTTTAGTCACTAAGTTGTGTCCAATTTCATATTGCAACCCCATGGACTATAGCCCATGAACTGAAGCCCTATCCCATGGACAGGCTTCTCTTTCCACGGGATTTCTCAGGCAAGAATACTGGAGTGGGTTACCATTTCCTTCTCCAGCAGAATCTTCACGACCCTGGGATCCACCCCTGGGACTGAACCTGCATCTCCTACACTGGCAGGTGGACTCTTTACCACTGAGTCACCAAGGATGCCCTCCGGCTTATTACAGGATACTGAAGTTAGTTCCCTGCACTCTATGGTAGACCCTTGCTCTTTACGCATCCTCTATGTGATATTTCCGCACTGGCTATACCCGCCCTCCCTTCATCCTCTCCCTCCATCCCCTCCCCATGGCAACCACAAGTCTGTTCTCTGTGCCTTGGAGTCTGTCCCTGTTTCATATGTAAGTTCCCTTATGTCTGTTTAGATTCCAAATGTAAGTGAGGTCCTATGGTATCTGCCTTCCTCTTTGGGATTTACTTCACTTAGTATGACAATCTCTAGGTTCATTCATGTTGCTGCCGATGGTATTATTCTGTTCTTTCCCATGGCTGAGTAAGTAGTGCTCCATTGTGGGTATTACCATGTTTTTCATCTATCCATCTGCTGATGCTAAAATTTTTAAGCCCCCCCGGTTTTTTAAAGAGAGCATCATTTAAAACAGACGTCATGAAGTCTTTTAAAGTTTTTTGCTGCAAATGTGGTGCTGGAGGAAATAACGGATGGCAAAAAAGCAGAAAACTGCAGTCAAGTTCTCTCTACTGATTTCTCAAAGTAATCTTGCATCACTTAGTTCACCTTTGTAAGCCTGGAGTCAATGACCCCTATCTGTGCAGCGAGACTCCATTCTTTAGGCTAGTCTGTTACATCCACACACATGAGTTCATGGACCTATAATAATCAGGAAATACTTCCAGGGCTGTTTACAGCAGCACTGTGGATGAACCCCTTGCTTTTAAAAATTTATTTTACTGAACTAGAGTTGATTTACAATATTGTAACTTCTGCTGTACCAGAAAGCGATTCAGTTATCTGTCTATATCTATGTATAAATACATACATTCTTTTCATATTCTTTCCATAGTTTATTGTTGTTTCTGTTGTTTAGTCACTAAGTTGTGTCCAATTTCATATTGCAACCCCATGGACTATAGCCCATGAACTGAAGCCCTATCCCATGGACAGGCTTCTCTTTCCACGGGATTTCTCAGGCAAGAATACTGGAGTGGGTTACCATTTCCTTCTCCAGCAGAATCTTCACGACCCTGGGATCCACCCCTGGGACTGAACCTGCATCTCCTACACTGGCAGGTGGACTCTTTACCACTGAGTCACCAAGGATGCCCTCCGGCTTATTACAGGATACTGAAGTTAGTTCCCTGCACTCTATGGTAGACCCTTGCTCTTTACGCATCCTCTATGTGATAGTTTGCACTGGCTAGCCCCGCCCTCCCCCCATCCTCTCCCTCCATCCCCTCCCCATGGCAACCACAAGTCTGTTCTCTGTGCCTTGGAGTCTGTCCCTGTTTCATATGTAAGTTCCCTTATGTCTGTTTAGATTCCAAATGTAAGTGAGGTCCTATGGTATCTGCCTTCCTCTTTGGGATTTACTTCACTTAGTATGACAATCTCTAGGTTCATTCATGTTGCTGCCGATGGTATTATTCTGTTCTTTCCCATGGCTGAGTAAGTAGTGCTCCATTGTGGGTATTACCATGTCTTCTTCATCTATCCATCTGCTGATGGACACTTAGGTTGTCATCTTGATTTGACAACTAATAATGCTGTTAACCCCTTGTTTTTTTGTTCCTGACTTTCTTTGTTGAAGTTTCCTCTTCTGTTTCGGCTGCTAAATTCTGAGTCTGTTTTGCACTCACGATCCTCTCCATGATCCCAAATTCCTCACTGGGTAGCTAAGACATCCTTGCATCCCTGTCGCTTTGGAGCCTCCTAGATGGGCCATCTTGCCCCATCCCATCTCCTACCACTCTCTCCCACATTTAAGCTGGGTTTTTTTTTTTTTTTAGCCCATCCCATACTCCACAATCTTTCATTCACTCTTCTATGCATTCACTCGACAAGTATTTATTGAAAATACCTACTAAATATATGAATGGCCTGAATTAAGAACTGTGACACTGACTGAATGGAGCAGCCTAACAATAATATTTGAGCACTACACAATCAAATGTGTATGTGCATCCCCGGGAATGTTATGAAGCCACTAAAATAATGCCTATGGTGTACACATCCATATACGTTCCACTGGCTATTTACTCTTCTGTTGTTTCTTCTATCAATATTTAGTCTTTCTAATCCTTTTGCTCTCTGTGTAAGATTCCCTGGGACCTTGCTTCCCTGGGACCCTATTCTCTGATATTAACTGATGGCATGGGTGTCCATGGCTCACCGAAGGGCAGGTGGCTGAACAGAGCAATTGGGCCAGTTAGAGTACTTTGTTGTGAGTTCAGAATTCATGACCTTGAAGACTAAGTGGGCTGGTGTTGAGAAGTCAAGTCAGATGAGGGACCAGAGAGTCCCAGAGCATTAGGGCTGAGGAAAGCATGACGCCCAAGTGAGAATCACAGGCCATGACACGTGGGAGGGAGGGGACGTGGTGGAGAGGAGGATGAGGGAGGGAGAGAAGGCAAAGACTCATGGGACGGAGGGGCTGTGGCGGAGAGCGCCTGGGGGAAGGGGAGAGAGAGGGTGAATACTTTGACTCTCCACCTCTGGTCTTGTTTTCTTGAGGGCAACCACTGTGCCATCTTTCTTCGGTCCCTGTGAGATAATTCTGTGTCCTGCAATAATCACCATGCTTCTTAGACTACCTTCAATGGTCCTCTATTTTTCGGAATCAAAATAACTTCAATTAAAATACTTCAGACTGTCCTCCCACCAGGCTAACACAGCATGATACTTAGAAAACTCACCCTCTGGTTGCTCGTAAACGACTCTGAATCCTTAAGAAGAAGAAACAAATCTACCCATTTAGCACAACTGTTTGTGGAGCACACACGCAGGAAGCACGGGCTGCAGCTAGACTCACCCACTCTCAGCCTGCCTGTGACTTCCCCTTCCGCGTTGCGTGCACTCACAGTCACGTTCTGTGTGGACTGCAGAAGCAGAGACGAGTCCTAAAATTGGATTTACAATGTCAGTCAAACATGCGCTATTTAAAACGACTATACCTTTACACTTGTATATAAATTGAGGCTTTATAGAAAATAATTTCTCCATTGTCCCAGGTCCTGTGAGCCTATAAATTTGTGACTAAAATTATGCTTTTAATTTAATGTATTCTTTATTATTTTTTTTTCTTCCATTTAAAATTATTTTTAAAACTTGGTTTATATTATGTGAAGGGGTAAATGCATTAAATTTTCCCCCACAAAATATAAGAACCTTGTGGGTTCACAGAGCCTATGTACATTTTATAATATACCAGGTCCATTCTCAGTGTGAAGATATAAAACGATTTAATCTGTGTTTGTTTGGTCTTCTCAAGAAAATTAAAATTCTATTTCACATAATTAATAACCAGGACATGATATATTTTAAAAGATAAATCAGAGAACGGTTAGCTCTTCTATAATAAAGATTATATGATTATTTTCAAATCGCAAAAGGTTTCTCACAATTTCAAGAGCTTTTAAAATCTTCTGCATGCCTACATTCTTCGAGCTCTTTGTCGGAAGATGAAGTGGCTTTATGAGCATAGTCTGAATGGAAGCTTTGTTTCACAGAAGATTGCTGGCACTTATATAAACAGTTTTCTTCAAAAGAAATGCACTAATTTAGCTGTTGGGTTCAGGTGGGTTTATGTCACTCAGAGGGAACCAAGAATCTTCCAAATCTGTGGGGGAATCGTGCGATCTTTTTCAGAAGGAAAGAAGTTTTAGGAGGGCTTTGAAACTCTGGCAGTCAGAAATTCTGCAGCGTGCTTTGTGGAAACGTGGGTTTGCCAGTATCTCACCTTTTACCCAAGGGTGTGATCTTACTACTTGTTTTTGCTTTGCTATGAAATAACCATCATGGTAATAAAAGCTGACAATTCACCGGAGATTCTGACCATCCATCCTCTCATTCGCCTTGACATTCTGAAGGAGGTAGCCTTACTCCTCATCTACAGATGAAGACACTGAGTTCAGAGAGATTAAATACCAGCTCTCCCAAAGCCACAGCCAGCAAGGGACAGTTTCATGATGGAACCCAGTTGTCAGGTGCCAACGTCCAGGCTCTCTCTTTTTTTAAACCATACTCTCTGAAAGGGAAGACAGGACCCCTTGGGACTGTGAGGCTCATTTCTTGGGCACAGGCGAAGTCAGCTGTCCAGGGAACCACTCTGCTGGTCTGATCCAATGGATACTCTCCAACTCCCCCTGTATTTCTGGCTTCCACCACAGGGGCTGGAATGCTAATTGCTTTCTCAGCCTCATTGTCTCAGCTAATTGTCTTCCGGGGTGGGGGGAGATCCAAATGACATGATTCCGGTTAATGACACGTAAAATATCTGTTGGGGGGCCACTGGGGTTTCAGGGGAAAGGGTTTTGGGGGTGAGCCTGCTGGGCACGTGCTGTGCACAAGCGCGCACCCGAGGCCGGTGGCCGGGCAGCCGTGCAGCGTCAATGCAGACAACCTTTTAATCAGAAAAGCAAATCATTATTTATTTTTCATAAAACACAAATTATTTAAACGGGTCCTCATGGTCTTACCGCTCGGGAGCGTATTTCTTTGACATATAATGGGAATAAAACTCGGATTCCCTCCAGGCGAAGTCCATCTGCCGTGACACGCAGGTGACCCATGCCTACCTGTTCACAGAGCAGACAGTGGAGACTCGTTACTGCCTTCCTTTTCACTTCTTTTACTATCAACTTAAACTATGCATGTTCTTCATAGGTTTCCTATCAGCCTTTTTCTGCATTTCCCTTAAATACTTTTTTTTGATTTTATATATATATATATAAATAATTTGGCCTCTTTTATTGGTTTATTATTTATTTATTTTCATCCAGTTGGCCTGTGTGGGCCTCCCATTGCAGTGGCCTCTCTCGGTGCAGAGCACCGGCTCTGGGCACATGTGCTCCAGAGGCTGGCTTGTAATTGGACACACTGGTCCAACCGCTCCGCAGCATGTGGGATCTTCCCAGGCCAGGGATCGAATTGGCACCCTTGCACTGCAAGACGGACTCTTTACCCACTGGACCACCAGGGAAACCTTCCCTTAAATACTTTATTTAAAACTTCAGTTGCTTTTATTCAGGGTTCAGTGTTTTCTTGTCTCCTGTAAATACAAAGGACTATTCACACTAAATAGTCAAGGGCATTGTGTGAGTTCACAGAGGGGTAACAATTAAAAATTCATGCATTGTAAGTCTCTGAAAGGGAAGACAGGTACTGTGAGGCTCATTTCTTGGGCACAGGCGAAGTCAGCTGTCCAGGGAACCACTCTGCTGGTCTGATCCAATGGATACTCTCCAACTCCCCCTGTATTTCTGGCTTCCACCACAGGGGCTGGAATGCTAATTGCTTTCTCAGCCTCATTGTCTCAGCTAATTGTCTTCCGGGGTGGGGGGAGATCCAAATGACATGATTCCGGTTAATGACACGTAAAATATCTGTTGGGGGGCCACTGGGGTTTCAGGGAAGGTTTGGGTGTGAGCCTGCTGGGCACGTGCTGTGCACAAGCGCGCACCCGAGGCCGGTGGCCGGGCAGCCGTGCAGCGTCAATGCAGACAACCTTTTAATCAGAAAAGCAAATCATTATTTATTTTTCATAAAACACAAATTATTTAAACGGGTCCTCATGGTCTTACCGCTCGGGAGCGTATTTCTTTGACATATAATGGGAATAAAAACTCGGATTCCCCCTCCAGGCGAAGTCCATCTGCCGTGACACGCAGGTGACCCATGCCTACCTGTTCACAGAGCAGACAGTGGAGACTCGTTACTGCCTTCCTTTTCACTTCTTTTACTATCAACTTAAACTATGCATGTTCTTCATAGGTTTCCTATCAGCCTTTTTCTGCATTTCCCTTAAATACTTTTTTTTGATTTTATATATATATATATAAATAATTTGGCCTCTTTTATTGGTTTATTATTTATTTATTTTCATCCAGTTGGCCTGTGTGGGCCTCCCATTGCAGTGGCCTCTCTCGGTGCAGAGCACCGGCTCTGGGCACATGTGCTCCAGAGGCTGGCTTGTAATTGGACACACTGGTCCAACCGCTCCGCAGCATGTGGGATCTTCCCAGGCCAGGGATCGAATTGGCACCCCTTGCACTGCAAGACGGACTCTTTACCCACTGGACCACCAGGGAAACCTTCCCTTAAATACTTTATTTAAAACTTCAGTTGCTTTTATTCAGGGTTCAGTGTTTTCTTGTCTCCTGTAAATACAAAGGACTATTCACACTAAATAGTCAAGGGCATTGTGTGAGTTCACAGAGTAACAATATTCATGCAGTGCCTGTAAGGTTAATTCACAGGTATTTCTAAGATAATGGGCATCTTTATTCTTTCAAGACATAGTGACTGAGTGCCCACCATGCTCTGGGATCACAAGGTGACTGGGAGAACGCATGGCCTCTGGTGCCCAGGGACGGTTAAAATCCTGTCTCCGGGGCTTCCCTATAGCTCAGTGGTAAAGAGTTTGCCTGCCAGTGCAGGAGACACGGGTTTGATCCCTGATCCAGGAAGATCCCACTTGCTATGGAGCAACTAAGCCCGTGAGCCACAACTATTGCGCCTGTGCTCTAGAGCCTCAGAGCTGCAATTGTTGAGTCTGTGTACCACAGCTACTGAGGTCCATGTGCCCTAGAGCCCGAGTTCCACAACAGGAGAAGTCACCACCACAAGAAGCCTGCTCACCTCCACTAGAGAGTAGCCTGCACTCCCTGCAACTAGAGAAGAGCCTTCAGCAGCAGTGAAAACCCAGAATAGCCAAAAATAAATAAATAAATAAACCTCCTGTCTCAGGCATTTGTGGGGCAGGGCGCGGCGTGTGTTAGGGGGTGGGTGCTTCTCCCTCCCAGGCCCTTCTAGGCTCTTCCCTCTCATCCCTCAGCCTTCTGCACAGCGAGGGCCTTCCTGAGGCTGTGAAGGACCCCGTAGTCAGGAGTCGCCCCTGACAGACCCTGGGGTTGAAACCTGAGGAGTTCAACCTTGGTTCTGTCTCCAAAAAGTGGTCACTGCTGCATCTTTTCTCATTGTGACTAACTTGTAAAATACAGGCCTTCTACATTAAATGAGTATTTTCAGAAAGTACACAAATGTTATCAAAGCATATAAAATTACTGAGCCATCTTGAGAACACGAGGGTGCTTAAAACAGACTCAGAATTCCTTAGAAGAACCGATTTTCAAAAGATCACTAATCAGTAATTCACTAGTTCACTATAACTACTAATTTTTGAATTTATTGGCCAGGATCGAATTGGCACCCCTTGCACTGCAAGACGGACTCTTTACCCACTGGACCACCAGGAACTTCCCAAATCTTTATTTAAAACTTCAGTTGCTTTTATTCAGGGTTCAGTGTTTTCTTGTCTCCTGTAAATACAAAGGACTATTCACACTAAATAGTCAAGGGCATTGTGTGAGTTCACAGAGTAACAATATTCATGCAGTGCCTGTAAGGTTAATTCACAGGTATTTCTAAGATAATGGGCATCTTTATTCTTTCAAGACATAGTGACTGAGTGCCCACCATGCTCTGGGATCACAAGGTGACTGGGAGAACGCATGGCCTCTGGTGCCCAGGGACGGTTAAAATCCTGTCTCCGGGGCTTCCCTATAGCTCAGTGGTAAAGAGTTTGCCTGCCAGTGCAGGAGACACGGGTTTGATCCCTGATCCAGGAAGATCCCACTTGCTATGGAGCAACTAAGCCCGTGAGCCACAACTATTGCGCCTGTGCTCTAGAGCCTCAGAGCTGCAATTGTTGAGTCTGTGTACCACAGCTACTGAGGTCCATGTGCCCTAGAGCCCGAGTTCCACAACAGGAGAAGTCACCACCACAAGAAGCCTGCTCACCTCCACTAGAGAGTAGCCTGCACTCCCTGCAACTAGAGAAGAGCCTTCAGCAGCAGTGAAAACCCAGAATAGCCAAAAATAAATAAATAAATAAACCTCCTGTCTCAGGCATTTGTGGGGCAGGGCGCGGCGTGTGTTAGGGGGTGGGTGCTTCTCCCTCCCAGGCCCTTCTAGGCTCTTCCCTCTCATCCCTCAGCCTTCTGCACAGCGAGGGCCTTCCTGAGGCTGTGAAGGACCCCGTAGTCAGGAGTCGCCCCTGACAGACCCTGGGGTTGAAACCTGAGGAGTTCAACCTTGGTTCTGTCTCCAAAAAGTGGTCACTGCTGCATCTTTTCTCATTGTGACTAACTTGTAAAATACAGGCCTTCTACATTAAATGAGTATTTTCAGAAAGTACACAAAATGTTATCAAAGCATATAAAATTACTGAGCCATCTTGAGAACACGAGGGTGCTTAAAACAGACTCAGAATTCCTTAGAAGAACCGATTTTCAAAAGATCACTAATCAGTAATTCACTAGTTACTAACTATTAACTACTGAAGTGTGGGTTTGAATTTATTGTATATTAAGAGTGGGGCTTCAAAAAATTGAGTATGTTGCACCTGAATGATAAATATTTATAAATTAATGAAATTGGAAAACGATAATTTGTAAGATGTTATCCATTAATGAATTAAATCATCTTAAGCAATGATGACACAATAAACCCCAAACTCAACACCGTTCAATCTTCCCACCATGTAAAGAGAATGAAAGGAAAAACTGAATGAAAACTCACTGTAAAATCAACACACTATAGTGTGCAGTCGTACTATTCAAAAGGGTAAAAAAGAAAAGTCAATGTTCTCTTATTTTCCATGGTATTTGAAATCTCATATTTGCTCCTGAAAATCCTATCCAGACAGGAAACCAACACCAGCTGCAGGAGAGGGAGCTTCGACTGACGTGGGGCGGAGGGACTGACGGCTCGAACAGACCGCGAGCATGGTCATCAGGAAAGGCAGTACTCACCGGGGAGAACCACATGACTTTAAGAATCCACACTGTAAGAGCAAAATTCACAAGGAGGAGGACGAGCAAGAGAAGAACGAATAAGTACAGGCAACGCTTTCTCCAGCCGTAAATGCCGATTTTGTAGACAGACTGGTTCTCTGGCCGCTCAATGTGGGTTCCCTCTGTGGTCGTGGTGTATTGTTCACGGACCATCTGCCACAGGCGGGGGGAAGGGGGGGGCAGAGAGGGGAAGGAGGTGGGGGCGTGGGCGTAAGGGGGAGGGGCGAGACAGAGAGTTTGTTTGTCAATACTGATTGGCCACTCGTCCTACGAAATGTTTTATCCCAATAACGTGTTTCCAAAATCAGGGATTTTTAAAAAGAGTATTAAAGCTTCCTCTGAAACATGTCAATGGATTTCAACCACAGTGATAACCTGTCCTTCAACATATTAGATATGACAAATTCATCTGAAAGCCAGTAATCATATTTTAGGGATCTTCCCAAGTGGCTCAGTGGTAAAGAACCCGCCTGCCAATGCAGGAGACGCAGATTTGATCCCTGGGTTGGGAAGAGCCCCTGGAGAAGGAAATGGCAACCTGCTTTAATACTCTTGCCTGGAGAATTCGACAGGCAGAGGAGCCTGGCGGGTTACAGTCCACGGGGTCTCAAAGAGTTGGACACGACTTAGCGACTAAACAACACAACAAGAATCATATTTTCAGATTTTAATCAATAAACAATACATATACAGCTTTCAAAATTGTGTGAGATTAATGTTGGAATCGAAGGATCAACCTGTAACAGTCAAGTGATCAAGTTCTTACAAGGCTCAGTGGGAGGAGAATCAAGCTGGCATCTATGATCTTCTAAAAAAATCCAGTTACTCAGCTTTATGCCAAATGATTAACTTACATCTTTCTTCAGCTATGAAATTACTCAGAATTGAAAAGGCTCTTTACAAGATACCTATTAACGCCAACATTTGCCTATGCTAAAGCTCGCAAGTACTGACCTACGTCAAGAAGAATCAAAACACGTTCGGGCACAAATGCTTACAAACATCCATCATTTTATGTAAATCTGGGTAAGAGTTTTAGTAACAATTTCTACTTTAGGAAGAGATTTTTAAAAGTTGCTCATTTTCCCCTTTCCACACATACACAAAAGAGCATCACTTTAATTGTTTAAATTAGGATTAGAAATTATGATGCCTTTTCTGACTGTAAATGCAGCAATCTTCTCACAATCACAAATGCCTGTGCTGTACACACACACACTGCACACCCGCACAGAGGGAGGCACAGGCAGAGTAAAAGGTCATCAAACTGTCCTCTCTTCTTTACAACAGAGCTGACTTTTAAAATAAAATGGCAAACTGCCATTTAAAAAGTTCCTTATAGCATACACCAAACCAACAGAATAAATGCCCTTTAAGTGGCTAACAGCCCTGAACAGGGAAGAAACCTTTATTTAAATGAAAAAGTAACAAGAAAGAGAAAAAAAATCACTCCTACCCACTGTTATACAAATGTTAGGTCATAAAACTGTGGTTTTAAAATGTATGTTTTGTTTCTTAGTTCAGTTAGAGGCTATTTTAAAGTATGCTATGATTATAAAGACGTACAATTCAAATATGTTTTCTTAGTACTTTACTCTTGTTTTTTTAATTAAATAAATTCAGAAATCTGAAGCTTTTACTGTGTCCTTAGGTAGCGTCTGACTAAGGAGTAAT
Source organism: Tragulus kanchil (assembly GCA_022376925.1). Lineage (NCBI taxonomy): Eukaryota > Metazoa > Chordata > Mammalia > Artiodactyla > Tragulidae > Tragulus > Tragulus kanchil. Next base: position 55,167,065 of record JAIOJX010000003.1, on the reverse strand, counting down.
AAAGGAGTCCAAAAATTGAAGTTGGCAGAAATAAGGTCAAAATAAGGATGTTCTGTTCACTGCTTCATTCAGCTACAGTAATGCCTGGAACAGAGTAGGGCTCAGTTATACATACTTGTTAAAGACAGGCTGGCAGAATAAAGTATAGTCTCATTTACCATGTATTTGTGGGACAGATTCCCATGTCTAGGTGTAGCATTATGACTAGAAATCTATACCACACCATTTTTACCATACTTCATATACCAACTTCAAGAGATACTCCATAAACTACTAGGAAAATAACTGGAACCCACAGAACAAAAGGGGAAAATAATAAATTCACACGTTATTTTCCAGGCCTTTTTACTGCCATAATGGTATGACCGAAGCATATGTCATTGTTTATGGACTGGAACTTCCTGCTTTTCATACCTCAGTGACCTCACACTACCTCGTTTTATACCAGGAATATTCATCCATGAGTGTGCGTGTGTGTGTGTGTGTTAGTTGCTCAAGTGTGTCTGAATCTTTGTGACCCCAAGAACTGTAGCCCGCCAAGCACCTCAGTCCCTTGGGATTCTCCAGGTAAGAATACTGGAGTGGGCTTCCACTCCCTGCTCCAGGGGATCCTCCCAGCCCAGGAATCAAACCCAAGTCTCCTGCATTTGCAGGTGGACTCTTACCATGGGAGCCAGCATGTTCATCCATAAGCACTCTGTGTTGCAACAATGTATTTCACGTTCAAGATCATGTGGAGTTCTGCCTTGATAAATGAGGTGGACTTGGGAGGAAGATGAGCAGCAGAGAACTGCTGTTTCTACCTTCCCTTTACAACCACAGTCTCTTAGGAATTTCCCTTTCACTATCAAATAAATCACACTGAGTTCTACAATCACACTTTCTTAGCTCTATGATGTGATGATCAACAATCAGTCAGCTGATCAAGTGGTCTATCAAACTTTTTGAGAGTGTGCTTTTTCAGAGTTGCTAAGCATGTAAAACTCACTAAGAATGTTTAAAATAAGAGTCAAAACACTCACAAAGCTGAGGCTGGGTTTTAGGTACCGTTTCCACTGCAATGACGTCTTCCTGATGGTTCTCCCTTGAGGTCTGTTTCCAAACCTCAGGCCATCTTTCCATGTTTTACAGCTCCTCTCTCCCGCGCCATGCCTCTTATCCTGTCTCCATGGCAACCAGAGTGACCTACCCCAAGCGTAATTCTATCCCAGTGGCTTCAGGATGAAGAACATGCAACCCATGAGCACACCACCTCCTTCAGCGGTGTGCACAGCTCGCCAGGTGGACCAAAGGCAAGTGGACACTGGGAGGGGCTTTGGGAGAAGTCTCAAGATTCCTGCCAATCCACAGATCACTAAACACTCCAGCCTCTATTTCCCAGGAAATTCTCTAAGTGATAGCAAGCTGTGAAATAAGAAATGAGCTTGGAGTCGGGAACAGCAAAGACAGTGGGTGAGTGCTTCTACAGAGTTCGTACAAACACCAGAGAAAGATCTGGCCCTGAAGCAGGTCCAGAGGAAAATAAAACTAGACGCTGAGAGAAAAAGGAGGCAGGAAGGACGAAAGGAAGCAGGAGGTGAGTCCTGATGATTTCCCACCAGGGACCCACAGCCACAATGGGCAATCAGGGCTGAGCTAGCTTGAGAAGAAGCCATGTAGAGGAGGGAGCCAGGGGAACCCCACCCAGCTCCTACAAAATGTGCAAAATTAAACAAAATGGGCACCCACTTGTAATTTATCATTATCATTTGATTTTCACCTTCAGTATTGTCGAGCTGAACCATAAAGAAGGCTGAGCACTGAAGAATTGATGCTTTCAAACTTTGGCACTGGAGAAGACTCTTGAGAGTGCCTTGGACAGCAAGAAGATCCAGTCAATCCTAAAGGAAGTCAACCCTGAATATTCAATGGAAGGACTGATGTTAAAGCTGAAGCTCCAATACTCTGGCCACCTGATGTGAAAAGACGACTCACTGGAAAAGACTCTGATGCTGGAAAAGACTGAGTGCAGGAAGAGAAAGGGGAAACAGAGGATGAGATGGTTGGATGGCATCACTGACCCAGTGGACATGAGTTTGAACAAGCTCTGGGAGATGGTGAAGGACAGGGAAGTCTAGTGTGCTACAGTCCATGGGGTCACAAAGGGTTGGACATCGCTTAGCAACTGAACAACGATAACAGTAGCAATTTAGTCTCATGACTAGAGTGTCTATTTTTTAAAGGACAATATGGAACAGCTTTATTTGCAGCATCTTGGCTGCAAGCTTAGCCTGCATCTCCAGGAAACTTGGATGTGTTAGTCTTCGAGATTTGATATTTAAAGATAGGGGAATACTGCCTTTCATTTGGCTTTGAAAGAAACCTCAGATAAATTCTGGAACTTCTAAGACCAACAACAAACTGAACCATGAGGCAGCAAGTATGCCTCTCTGTATCTATCTCCACAAAATGTTTCCAAGAAAACAAGCATCATATACCCACAGTGAGTCCCGCAGTTCATTTTGCACTCATGAGTTACTCTGTTCTGCTGGCAAATTTTCCAGCCAGCTGAGCTATTTTTTCCCTATTATCTTTCTTGATGATTTTCTTATAAATTCATTTTCCAAGGGCCCTACATTACTTAGGAACCACCAGCAAGAATAACGGGTACCAAAGTACAGCACTTGTTTATCTTGTATTCTACTTACTGTACTTTCTGATATATATTTTGAGCAACATGTTATTTTTTCCAGACGTTGAGAGACAGTCTTCCTTTTTCAACCAAGATGACTTGGGCTGCTGAAGCTGGCCTTCTGCTCTGTTTTGCTTATTTCAGTGTATCAAACCTCCTGGATGTCTGTTCTTATGAATTTAACTCTCTTTTAAATGTCTGTGACAGAACTATGGCAGAATGTAAAGCAAATGAAATTCTACACAAAAGGCTGAAGAGTCGAATTAGAAGTAAGTGATCTAAAAGATTACTCTTTGTCTAGATTAACTGCAGTATACCAGCTGAATGCCTCATATCACAAACATGCTATCATGGTGTTCTAAAATTAAAACTGTCAGAAGGACATCATCATGATAAAGACATGTAGCATTTTAATAGTCAGAAAAAATTGAAACAAGCCGTTAATTACATTTTGTTGATATGTAATATATCATCATTTTGAGCTAAGTTTATTGACCACTTTCAATGTATTTTCTGTTACATCACCTACGAAGGAAAAAATAACCAAGAAGTCTTATACGTATTTGGTTTTTAACTTGAACACCGTAATTCTATAAGGTCAAGTTAAAGCCGATTACTTACCTTGGATGTTGTAAAAAGCAGATGGTGAATTAAACCCCCTTCAAATCTTTCTGAGAGTGTTATAGGCTGTCCCAGGACTAACGGAGTGAGGGGAGGGTTCCAGTTCACCAGCCCACAGGAGGAGGGCTCCCAGCCGGGGTCTGTCTCATGTTTCATTCCCTCCTATTAGCAACAGGCGCATCTAATTTTACTCAGTGACACAAGCAGCTCATACCACAGTTAAAACTGTTTGGGCACCAATTCCAGGACACAGCAGTGAGTGTGCCAAGGAGAAAAACTATCTCCACAAAATGTTTCAAAGCTCATATACCCACAGTTCACATTTTGCACTCATGAGTTACTCTGTTCTGCTGGCAAATTTTCCAGCCAGCTGAGCTATTTTTCCTATTATCTTTCTTGATGATTTTCTTATAAATTCATTTTCCAAGGGCCCTACATTACTTAGGAACCACCAGCAAGAATAACGGTTACCAAAGTACAGCACTTGTTTATCTTGTAGTCTACTTACGGTACTTTCTGATATATATTTTGAGCAACATGTTATTTTTTCCAGACGGTGAGAGACAGTTTTCCCTTTTTTCAACCAAGATGACTTGGGCTGCTGAAGCTGGCCTTCTGCTCTGTTTTGCTTATTTCAGTGTATCAAACCTCCTGGATGTCTGTTCTTATGAATTTAACTCTCTTTTAAATGTCTGTGACAGAACTATGGCAGAATGTAAAGCAAATGAAATTCTACACAAAAGGCTGAAGAGTCGAATTAGAAGTAAGTGATCTAAAAGATTACTCTTTGTCTAGATTAACTGCAGTATACCAGCTGAATGCCTCATATCACAAACATGCTATCATGGTGTTCTAAAATTAAAACTGTCAGAAGGACATCATCATGATAAAGACATGTAGCATTTTAATAGTCAGAAAAAATTGAAACAAGCCGTTAATTACATTTTGTTGATATGTAATATATCATCATTTTGAGCTAAGTTTATTGACCACTTTCAATGTATTTTCTGTTACATCACCTACGAAGGAAAAAATAACCAAGAAGTCTTATACGTATTTGGTTTTTAACTTGAACACCGTAATTCTATAAGGTCAAGTTAAAGCCGATTACTTACCTTGGATGTTGTAAAAAGCAGATGGTGAATTAAACCCCCTTCAAATCTTTCTGAGAGTGTTATAGGCTGTCCCAGGACTAACGGAGTGAGGGGAGGGTTCCAGTTCACCAGCCCACAGGAGGAGGGCTCCCAGCCGGGGTCTGTCTCATGTTTCATTCCCTCCTATTAGCAACAGGCGCATCTAATTTTACTCAGTGACACAAGCAGCTCATACCACAGTTAAAACTGTTTGGGCACCAATTCCAGGACACAGCAGTGAGTGTGCCAAGGAGAAAAAACTCCCACAAAACCAACAGTTAAATCCTGAATCATGACCGTCTTATGTAACTGTAACTTTCTACAATGAACTTGACCTTAAATGAGCAGCAAAACTGCTCTGGGACGAGTTTCCAGTAGAATCCAACGTCGACAAAAATTTCATAAAAAATCCTCAAATTCACATGTGATATTTAGAGTGTATGACTTAATTACGAATAAATGATACTGTTCTCTTCCAAGTAAGTCTTTAAAAATCACTTTCTTTAGACCTCTTTTCAACATATTTAAAAAAATTTTTTTGGCCTCTTATTTAAAATTTTTTTTTAATTTTGGCCTCTTTTATTGGTTATTTATTTATTTTCATCCATCTTTATTCTTTGGCCTGTGTGGGCCTCCCATCACAGTGGCCTCTCTCATTGCAGAGCACTGGCTCTGGGCGCATGCAACGCACTTTTAACTGGACACACCAGTCCAGCTGCTCTGCGGCACATGGGATCTTCACAGGCCAGGAATCGAACCAGTGCCCGTTGCACTACAAGGCAGACTCTTTACCCACTGGACCACCAGGGAAGCCCTTTTATTGGTGTTTTAATTTATTTATTTTCATCCACCTTTATTCTTTGGACTGTGTGGGCCTCCCATCACAGTGGCCTCTCTTGTTGGCTCTGGGCACATGCACTCCAGAGGGCTGGCCAGTAATTGGACATACCGGGCCAGTGGCTCCCCGGTACATGGGATCTTACTGGACCAGGGATCAAACCAGTGCTCCTTGCACTGCAAGGCGGACTCTTTACCCACTGAACCACCAGGAACCCCACCCTTACTTAAGTGAATTAAACCCCTTCAAATCTTTCTGAGAGTGTTATAGGCTGTCCCAGGACTAACGGAGTGAGGGAGGGTTCCAGTTCACCAGCCCACAGGAGGAGGGCTCCCAGCCGGGGTCTGTCTCATGTTTCATTCCCTCCTATTAGCAACAGGCGCATCTAATTTTACTCAGTGACACAAGCAGCTCATACCACAGTTAAAACTGTTTGGGCACCAATTCCAGGACACAGCAGTGAGTGTGCCAAGGAGAAAAAACTCCCACAAAACCAACAGTTAAATCCTGAATCATGACCGTCTTATGTAACTGTAACTTTCTACAATGAACTTGACCTTAAATGAGCAGCAAAACTGCTCTGGGACGAGTTTCCAGTAGAATCCAACGTCGACAAAAATTTCATAAAAAATCCTCAAATTCACATGTGATATTTAGAGTGTATGACTTAATTACGAATAAATGATACTGTTCTCTTCCAAGTAAGTCTTTAAAAATCACTTTCTTTAGACCTCTTTTCAACATATTTAAAAAAATTTTTTTGGCCTCTTATTTAAAATTTTTTTTTAATTTTGGCCTCTTTTATTGGTTATTTATTTATTTTCATCCATCTTTATTCTTTGGCCTGTGTGGGCCTCCCATCACAGTGGCCTCTCTCATTGCAGAGCACTGGCTCTGGGCGCATGCAACGCACTTTTAACTGGACACACCAGTCCAGCTGCTCTGCGGCACATGGGATCTTCACAGGCCAGGAATCGAACCAGTGCCCGTTGCACTACAAGGCAGACTCTTTACCCACTGGACCACCAGGGAAGCCCTTTTATTGGTGTTTTAATTTATTTATTTTCATCCACCTTTATTCTTTGGACTGTGTGGGCCTCCCATCACAGTGGCCTCTCTTGTTGGCTCTGGGCACATGCACTCCAGAGGGCTGGCCAGTAATTGGACATACCGGGCCAGTGGCTCCCCGGTACATGGGATCTTACTGGACCAGGGATCAAACCAGTGCTCCTTGCACTGCAAGGCGGACTCTTTACCCACTGAACCACCAGGGAAGCCCCAGACCTCTTTACTTAAGTGAAAAACACTTTAACATTTGAGAAAACCTTATATAATGATCATTACAATAGAGAAGGTAGATTCAACATGTTAAAATTGTGGCATTTTCTCAGTAAACTGAATTTATATTTTGTTTAACAAATTACGTGAAAGTGACAAGGTAATCTTACATAGTCTTACCTTTATTTAAAAAGAACAACAATCAGATCATTCATCTTTTATAAGGTGTAAAGAAAATCTATCCAACTTCTGAATAATCTTAATCTTCTATTCTGCATTTATTTTTACAGAGCTTGGTTTGCAGCCTGCATAGAAACTGACTAAATGATGCACTTGAAATTCAGATTTTAGCACTTAACCTTGATTATGAGAACCAATGTCAATGATAATCCATAGGCTTACTCTTTATTTTCCTCTCAGGAGACCTTTTCTCTTACGCTATTTATTTATGCTCTAACTTCTTTTGAAATTGGATGCTTCTTACACCAACAGCTGCAGACCTTAAATGAAAAGCTGATACAGCTTCAACTAATCGTCCATTTATTTATAAAGCACTTGACAATCTTTCATGAATTCTTTGTGCATTGCTATTTTTTTCTATCGTAGCAATTCAGTTAGACAAAATACTATGGCACAACCTCTAGGTCTCAACAAAAATACCTACTACATTTAACAGTGATGAGATGATATGTATTTTTGTATCACTGTGTGCCTGAAAAGTTAAAAAAATGAAACGCCAAACTCAATACTCTGGCTGGAATGTCACACCTGAAGGTTTCTTAAGAAGGGGCCCTTCACCAATCACTTAACTGGTTTACAGTGAGGAGCGTTTCACGTGGGGGCTGTTTTGTAAGTAGGTGAATAAAGTTGTATATCTGGTCTCCATTCACATTCACAGATGCATGTCACACTATCGACTACACTTTTAACCCTGCTGGAAGGATGACTTCAAAAAAGAAATCTTTTTTTTTTGGCATAGTTGTGACTACGAAACAAGGTCTTCAAAGCTTCCACTGTAGGTCTAGTTCAGGTTTGTAACTCACAAACACATCTCCCTCTTCAACAGAATGGTAACATTTTAAAGCTACAAGAGGCCTTAAAGAAAACCAGGCTATACCTCCAGTAGTCGGGAAACAGTTTCTTCAAGATTAGAGCTGCTAAGGGCATGGAGGGAAGCGACTTTCAGATGAGAAAATCCCAGGTTGGAAAGAGCAGGGAAGTTAGGATTTGCTGCCTTGAAGAGTCAGGAGGTCAAGTTACTAGGAAATGTGTGAGACCACACTCAGATCATTCATCTTTTATAAGGTGTAAAGAAAATCTATCCAACTTCTGAATAATCTTAATCTTCTATTCTGCATTTATTTTTACAGAGCTTGGTTTGCAGCCTGCATAGAAACTGACTAAATGATGCACTTGAAATTCAGATTTTAGCACTTAACCTTGATTATGAGAACCAATGTCAATGATAATCCATAGGCTTACTCTTTATTTTCCTCTCAGGAGACCTTTTCTCTTACGCTATTTATTTATGCTCTAACTTCTTTTGAAATTGGATGCTTCTTACACCAACAGCTGCAGACCTTAAATGAAAAGCTGATACAGCTTCAACTAATCGTCCATTTATTTATAAAGCACTTGACAATCTTTCATGAATTCTTTGTGCATTGCTATTTTTTTCTATCGTAGCAATTCAGTTAGACAAAATACTATGGCACAACCTCTAGGTCTCAACAAAAATACCTACTACATTTAACAGTGATGAGATGATATGTATTTTTGTATCACTGTGTGCCTGAAAAGTTAAAAAAATGAAACGCCAAACTCAATACTCTGGCTGGAATGTCACACCTGAAGGTTTCTTAAGAAGGGGCCCTTCACCAATCACTTAACTGGTTTACAGTGAGGAGCGTTTCACGTGGGGGCTGTTTTGTAAGTAGGTGAATAAAGTTGTATATCTGGTCTCCATTCACATTCACAGATGCATGTCACACTATCGACTACACTTTTAACCCTGCTGGAAGGATGACTTCAAAAAAGAAATCTTTTTTTTTTTTTTGGCATAGTTGTGACTACGAAACAAGGTCTTCAAAGCTTCCACTGTAGGTCTAGTTCAGGTTTGTAACTCACAAACACATCTCCCTCTTCAACAGAATGGTAACATTTTAAAGCTACAAGAGGCCTTAAAGAAAACCAGGCTATACCTCCAGTAGTCGGGAAACAGTTTCTTCAAGATTAGAGCTGCTAAGGGCATGGAGGGAAGCGACTTTCAGATGAGAAAATCCCAGGTTGGAAAGAGCAGGGAAGTTAGGATTTGCTGCCTTGAAGAGTCAGGAGGTCAAGTTACTAGGGAAATGTGTGAGACCACACTCAGGGTCCAGCTGAAGCTGATGAATACACAGCCGTCCGCCTGTGAACAGTTCCTGTGACTTTATACACTACCCGAAACAGAGAGTAACTCTGGGAAAATCTCCCCGAGCCTGGCCACTCCTTCACCCTCTCCCAACACCTGCTCTCTTGCCCACCCTTCCCTTCTGCATCCTCCACCATCAGGGGAACCAATCAGGAAGGCCCCTCGTTAACCAGCGTGCCAGTCACCAAGGGGCCCCACACCTCCTGTTTTGCCCCCTCTCCATCCCTGGGTCCCCCCTGACTGGGAGGCTCATCACCAGGTCCGACAGGGGTGTAGCTGGTACCTGCTTCCCTGCATCCAGGTACGGCTGTTTGGTCTTCCACTCCTCCATGACAGAAACACAGAAATAGGTAATTCTGTCCTCATTCCTCCAACGCTTCAAGCCCTTCAGCAAGCTGCCAGTACGCAGTCCCCAGTCTGGGCAGGCCCACGCACCATTACCGTCAGCACCCCTTGCCCATTCTCGCCTGCCCTCTTCCTATAAGCCCACAAGAAACCACAGCAGCCACAGTGCTGTCGGGGGCCCCGTTCCTCGGACTAGAGTTCTCTCTCCTCTTTTTCTGCTGGAGAGCTACCAATCACCTTTTAAAAGCTTTCTATATACACTTAAAAACCTATCACAATCGCTGGTATGTATGCAAGCAACGCTGGCTTACGTGCCTGTTCTCGCCACTGGATGATGAACTTCCCGCTTGGCACCTGCATGTAGTCAACCCTCAGTCAGCTGACCTCTGCAGCTGACTCTTGTTTATAATATCAATTCTACAGCTTTCATAAAACAATGAGAGCTAACGATCCGATCCGAGTGACATGACAAGAATCATCCAGAAGAGGTCAGTATAACAGCAGTAAGAATATGGCTTTCAGGGCAAAGGAAATGTGAAATCAAATCCTTTTCTAAGTGATCAACTTTAAACCTTTTAAAAAATATACCATAGGGATTATTTGCCCCTTCAGTGGATGCAGTACTTCTTCAAAACAGATGGCCACAGACTTTTCAAGTAAGCAAAATAAAGTCATTAAATGAGTCTAACACAACTGAAAACTCAGAGTTTCTCATCTGGAAAGTTATTAATATAATTACCTGGAGGCTTCTCACCAGCTTCTCTGATTATGTTTAAATAGGGATGATCCATGTGTATGTGTTTTACTGATTGACTGGTTTGGCCACACGGGGTCTTCAATGCTACACAGGCCTTTTCTAGTTGCGGAGAGTGGGGGTCACTCTCCTGGTGGAGCACAGGTCCCCTGCACGGACTCGGGTTCAATCCATGGTCCAGGCAGACTCCACATGCCAAGCTCCACGTCCACTGGCCTGAGGTCACTACTTAACCTCCTTCCCATACTCACCTCTGACATGTGAATAACCTCATACTGCTGTCACTTATTTATTAACTCTGGACTCACTCTGTGGGTTGAGTGTATGTACCCTATCACCCAGCAGCCTTCCTCCCCGTCCCTGTGCTGTTTATCCATGGTCACCTCTGTCCTTCTAGTCTGTCAGCATTTGTTTCTTGGTCCCTGAGGACAGAGCATCTCTTGATCCGTTCGCTCTCCAGCCAAGGACGTTAGCGTCCCCCTAACCCCCTGCCCCCGTCTAGAACCTGCCTCTTCTCCAGCCCTCTGTCTCTTCTCCTTTCCTTTCACATGATCAAACTGATCACATGTTCCATTTTGAAATGATCATCTCCTATATCTCTTATGAGTTGACCTGGTTGATCTAAAAAACAAATGCAAAAGGCAGTGTTCACATGCTCACTCTTCTGGAAGAGTTTTGAGAAAAAACGGCAGTAATTCTTTAACTGTTTGGTAGAATTGTCCTGGTCTCTAGTTTTTCTTTGTAGGGAAATTTTTTATTTCGATTCCACCCTGTTTCAATAACAGTATTTGTTACTGAGCAAGGTAGATTTTCTCTTTTTCCCTGAGTTGGTCTTGGCATCTGCATTTTTCTAGAATGCACATTTTCTACAGAGCAAATTTTAATACCAGACACATTGAACCTTCTAGCAAAATAGTCCAGCGCCAAGAACCAGGTTAGCTGAAGTAAATATTTGAGTAATGTTGTAAAAATCTACTTTTCATAGTTTTAAAATAACCTGCTCATATGAAAGGTAGAAGACCAGGAAAGGAGCCATATGAAAAGGTTTACTAAAACCAAAAAGAAACAAAAAAATTACAACTCCCCTGCTCCACAGGGGTTCACCCGCTTTAAGGAACACCCAGCAGCACAATACAAAGGCACCCGGCACCCATCCACACGGAGTGCCAGCGCAGCATCACCTGCTCCCAGGGCAGGAGGCAGCGCTGGACGAGCCTCCCTGACCAGCCCGGGACGTGACTTGTCCCCGTATTTATAGATATCAACGAGGCGGCCATGGCTGTGATGGTGCCAAATATGCACCTAAGGCACTCAGGGGGTACCCCCTGAGGATGCAGTGATCGCCCCAGTGAAGAGGGCGTGAGACAGGCCATCGCCCCCAAGGGACCACCCGCCTCCAAGGGACGCGCAGAACAAGCTCAAGCACTGTGCACAATTCACTCTCCCGAAGTTAAGTCTGGGCTGAGCACGGCTCAGCCGTTAGTCTTGAGGGTAACGGCAGGAGAAGGGTTCCCCCTAGACCGCGTCTTCTCCCCCACTCCACCCCGACTCGCGGTTCCCAGCCGCCAAGGAGCAGGTGCGGGCCGGGCGGGGCCTGGGCCGGGGCGCCAGTGCGCCCGATCCCTCAGGCCAGCCTCGGGTGCACACGGGGGCGAGGTAGCGTCCCGCGGCCGCGCTCCTTACCTGCGCCGCTCCCCGGGGTCCCGGGGCGCGGACAGGCTCCGCAGGGCCCCTCATCCAGGGCGGAAGGAGACCCCGACCTCGCTCTCCGCTGGCAGCGCGAGCCGTGCCTGGGTCCTCCTTCCTCAGCGACCGCGGCGGCGGCTCTGCTCCCGGGCGTGGGGCGGCTCCCCGGCCGCGGGCGCCCATATCCCCGCGGGGTCACCCAGGTCCGCCCGCGCCCAGGCCGCCACCCCGAGTCCCGGCCCCTTGCCGCCCTCGGGGCGCCTTATCTGCATTTTCTAGAATGCACATTTTCTACAGAGCAAATTTTAATACCAGACACATTGAACCTTCTAGCAAAATAGTCCAGCGCCAAGAACCAGGTTAGCTGAAGTAAATATTTGAGTAATGTTGTAAAAATCTACTTTTCATAGTTTTAAAATAACCTGCTCATATGAAAGGTAGAAGACCAGGAAAGGAGCCATATGAAAAGGTTTACTAAAACCAAAAAGAAACAAAAAAATTACAACTCCCCTGCTCCACAGGGGTTCACCCGCTTTAAGGAACACCCAGCAGCACAATACAAAGGCACCCGGCACCCATCCACACGGAGTGCCAGCGCAGCATCACCTGCTCCCAGGGCAGGAGGCAGCGCTGGACGAGCCTCCCTGACCAGCCCGGGACGTGACTTGTCCCCGTATTTATAGATATCAACGAGGCGGCCATGGCTGTGATGGTGCCAAATATGCACCTAAGGCACTCAGGGGGTACCCCCTGAGGATGCAGTGATCGCCCCAGTGAAGAGGGCGTGAGACAGGCCATCGCCCCCAAGGGACCACCCGCCTCCAAGGGACGCGCAGAACAAGCTCAAGCACTGTGCACAATTCACTCTCCCGAAGTTAAGTCTGGGCTGAGCACGGCTCAGCCGTTAGTCTTGAGGGTAACGGCAGGAGAAGGGTTCCCCCTAGACCGCGTCTTCTCCCCCACTCCACCCCGACTCGCGGTTCCCAGCCGCCAAGGAGCAGGTGCGGGCCGGGCGGGGCCTGGGCCGGGGCGCCAGTGCGCCCGATCCCCTCGGGCCAGCCTCGGGGTGCACACGGGGGCGAGGTAGCGTCCCGCGGCCGCGCTCCTTACCTGCGCCGCTCCCCGGGGTCCCGGGGCGCGGACAGGCTCCGCAGGGCCCCTCATCCAGGGCGGAAGGAGACCCCCGACCTCGCTCTCCGCTGGCAGCGCGAGCCGTGCCTGGGTCCTCCTTCCTCAGCGACCGCGGCGGCGGCTCTGCTCCCGGGCGTGGGGGCGGCTCCCCCGGCCGCGGGCGCCCATATCCCCGCGCGGGGTCACCCAGGTCCGCCCGCGCCCAGGCCGCCACCCCGAGTCCCGGCCCCTTGCCGCCCTCGGGGCGCCTTCCAGCGGCCGGGCCGGGGCCAGCGGCGTCGCCTGGCGCACCTGCGCTCGGAACTCCGTGCGGCGCGCCCCGAGGTACCAGGGCCGGCGCCGCCCTTCCCACGCGTGCCCGGGCGTCGGTGCCGGGTCCCGGCCCTCCTTGGGCTTCGGAGGGTCCCTGGCCTGTCCCCGCGCCCCTCTCTGGCTCGGCACGCCGCGCAGGGCCTGGCCTGGCCGCGGGGGCCCCCCGTGGGGTTTGCGGAAACTCTGGCTGCCGCACAAAGGAGGTTGCGCACCTGCTCCGGAGTTGGGCTGGGAAGGAGCGCCCATGGGCTACTTCCTACAGGAGACGAAGCGAGATCCTGGTTTTGCTTTCCTTTGTAAAGCCTGGAGAGGTTCACGCAAGATTGTAAGGCACACGGCTTTCCTGTTAGTGCCTCTCTGTGTATCGTGGACTTTCTCACTGACACCCTCATCCAAACTGGAGAGCGACTGGGTTCCAGCAGCTTTCTGTGCTGTTATTGGTTACTTGCTGGCTCACGTCTGACTGTTTTGTGACCTGCCCATGGGATTTCTCAGGCCAGAATTCCGGAGTGTGTTGCCATTTCCTTCTCCAAATAAAGCCATATATAAGAAGCCCAAAGCTAACTGTTGTATTTCAATACACTAACAAGGAACTACTCCAGAGAGAAATCAGGAAAACGGTCCCACTTTCAGCCACATAAAAAAGAATCTAATAGCAAGAAATAAATCTAAGGTGATCAAAGACTTGTTCTCAGAAAACCGTAAGATACTGATGGGAAAAAAATGCAAGGTGATACAAGAGATGGAAAGATGCACTCTGCCCATGGACCGGAAGAATTAACGCTGTTAAAATGACCCCCCGCCCCCGCCGGCAGTCTACAGAGTCGATACACTGCCTGCCAGGCATGGTGGGTCTTGATCTGAGACGAGCTTTGAAGTGAAGCCTGGACACACATCTGTCCTGACCGCTGCTGAGTATCTGTATCTTCCAAGAAGACTCTGGGCCGCCACCACTGTCAAGAGTGCCTCTTACTAGTTTTTTTTTTTTTTTTTTTTTTTGTCTCCAGGCAAGGAAAACACTTTATTTGGAAAGCAGCTGGAGTAGATGGCAGGCTAGCACCTCAAAATAACTGTCTTATTGGGGTCTGTATGCCAGGTTCTTTTATAGATTCATGATGGGGGGAGGTGAGAAGCAAAGTAAAAAAGGCCATTAATCTTGCAAACATCTCCTAGGATGGTAAGCCTCAGGCAGGGGATGTGTTAATTATCCCTTCCTGCCACCTGCTGGTTGACAGGGTTCTGAACAAAGGCATTTAGATCACAGTCCAGCATAGCGGCGGGTCCTCCAGGTAAGCCATTAAGTCTGATAAGAAAAACAAAAGCCAGAGAAAGCAAGTCAGAGAAACAGTCTGTAACACGGAGTCAGAATTGATTTCCTCCCTGCAACAACTGGACAGTATGTGCTCTGAAATAAGACCTGTGGATTTAACACTCAGTCTGCAGGCGGCGGTCATCCAGTTCTCTGTAATACAGGAGCTGATTTTTTACTTTAGCATCACTTTGTGTTCACGAGGTATTTGACCCTGTTTCGATCACCTGGCAGAGAGCGAGACTCACCCCAGGTCAGGGGCTGAAAAGCAGTCTGCAAGTTGTCTCGAATGTGAAAACCCGAGATGGATGGCTGACCTGGTCAGAAAAGATTTAGTCGCAGGGAGAGGAGGACTTCTCTTGTTCTTGCTTGTATACTTGGTCATATTTAAGCACATCGGCACTGGGAGGCTCAAACAAAATAGAAAGATAGGAGCATTCAAGGGCAATAAAGGAGGCATCTTCTCCTAAAGATTTATCCCTTTGTGTCTTTCTTGGAAAAGAATTTGTCCAAGTTCCACTCCACCTTTTAGACTCTGGTTTCAGGACCTGATGGAGCTCAGGTTCTTGATGTCTCTTCGCAGAAAAGAATTCCGTGAGAGACAAAGTGATAGGTAAGAAATGGATCTATCCAGAGAAAAGCACGTTCCACAGACTGAGTGTGGGCCATTGCAGAGGGCGAAGGCAGCGGCCCTCACGAGCGTTCCGACCGGGAGCTTGTTCGTTTTACTATTGTGATCCTTACGTGTAGTGTTGGAGCCGGTCATTTATTCTAATCTTTAAGTTGTGTTCAGGGTTTGAATTAAATTGAATTCTCACTGCAGTTGCCATCTTAGTTTTCACGGTTAATTAACTGAGCAGATTTTAATATATTTTAGTCCATCATTTCTAAAAATTACCTTCCATGACGTGTTGAGTTAAATCATTACTGTCAAGCTGCTGCAAAATTAATTGTTACCATTTTAATATGATCACACAAAACAGGGAAAAGTTACTGAGTCTTAAAGTGCTTCTTAAAATTTGTTATGAGATTCATCAATGCTGACACGTTAATTTTGTTCTCCTCAACTGATGCATTTATTTTTTATATAATTATGCGCTGTCAAAGGTCCTTTTCATAACAACAGATTTTATTTGCTTCACTGAACTTAATGAAATCCATGTGCATGAGTGAATTTCACGGATATATTTAAATTCAATAACTGAAAATCTAGACCCTAACAAACTCTGCTGGGGCAGTCAGCATGTTACGTGAAAAAAAAGTATTCTATTCTTACCCCAAACCATGCACTAAAATAAGTACCAAATGGTTTATGACCCAAATGTAGACACTAAAATTTAGAGCATTTGGAGAAACAGCAGAATATGACTTTTGGAGAGCACAGATTTTCAGAAATCACAGTTCACGGGACAAAGGCAATCAATTTAACTATGCCACTGAAAATGTTTATGAGTGGAAAGAATGCCTTATGCTGCGTTTGGAGAATCGTTGAAGCCAGTGCCATTTTTCCCTCCTGGCTCCTGCTCATTTTGAGCCTCTGAGACCAAGGCTGTGTCCAGGAGTCCACATGGGACAACAGGCACAGGGGTGTCCTGGCAAGAGAATGTTAGCTCACTGGAGAAGATAAGCTTCTTGTTATATAAAGATCCTTAGAGTTGTGAATTAACTCTGCATATTCAGGAGAAAAAAGGGGTAGATTTCGTTATATAGTCAAGGAACAGAATAGACTCTCAAGTGTGGGAAGAGATAAGAATGAAAAAAATCCAGTTGTGGGCTAGAGGCGAAGGCAGCGGCCCTCACGAGCGTTCCGACCGGGAGCTTGTTCGTTTTACTATTGTGATCCTTACGTGTAGTGTTGGAGCCGGTCATTTATTCTAATCTTTAAGTTGTGTTCAGGGTTTGAATTAAATTGAATTCTCACTGCAGTTGCCATCTTAGTTTTCACGGTTAATTAACTGAGCAGATTTTAATATATTTTAGTCCATCATTTCTAAAAATTACCTTCCATGACGTGTTGAGTTAAATCATTACTGTCAAGCTGCTGCAAAATTAATTGTTACCATTTTAATATGATCACACAAAACAGGGAAAAGTTACTGAGTCTTAAAGTGCTTCTTAAAATTTGTTATGAGATTCATCAATGCTGACACGTTAATTTTGTTCTCCTCAACTGATGCATTTATTTTTTATATAATTATGCGCTGTCAAAGGTCCTTTTCATAACAACAGATTTTATTTGCTTCACTGAACTTAATGAAATCCATGTGCATGAGTGAATTTCACGGATATATTTAAATTCAATAACTGAAAATCTAGACCCTAACAAACTCTGCTGGGGCAGTCAGCATGTTACGTGAAAAAAAAGTATTCTATTCTTACCCCAAACCATGCACTAAAATAAGTACCAAATGGTTTATGACCCAAATGTAGACACTAAAATTTAGAGCATTTGGAGAAACAGCAGAATATGACTTTTGGAGAGCACAGATTTTCAGAAATCACAGTTCACGGGACAAAGGCAATCAATTTAACTATGCCACTGAAAATGTTTATGAGTGGAAAGAATGCCTTATGCTGCGTTTGGAGAATCGTTGAAGCCAGTGCCATTTTTCCCTCCTGGCTCCTGCTCATTTTGAGCCTCTGAGACCAAGGCTGTGTCCAGGAGTCCACATGGGACAACAGGCACAGGGGTGTCCTGGCAAGAGAATGTTAGCTCACTGGAGAAGATAAGCTTCTTGTTATATAAAGATCCTTAGAGTTGTGAATTAACTCTGCATATTCAGGAGAAAAAAGGGGTAGATTTCGTTATATAGTCAAGGAACAGAATAGACTCTCAAGTGTGGGAAGAGATAATCAGATCACTGGACTTAACACAGTGTCAATAAACTTAATGAGTATCAATAAACTTAATAGGAATACCAATAGACTTAGTAAGAGTATACTTAATAGGAGTGTCCATAGATAATACAGCATCAGTGTACTTGCTACCAGTATCAGTAGACTTACACGGGCTTCCCCTGGTGGTCCAGTGGGTAAGGACACTGCCTTGCAGTGCAAGGGGCGCTGGTTCGATCCCTGGCCTGGGAAGATCCCACGTGGCATGGAGCGGCTGGACCGATGTGTCCAATTACCGAGCCAGAGCTCTGGGGTACATGCGCCCAGAGCTGGCGCTCTGCTACAACAGAGGCCACCGTGATGGGAGGCCCACAGGAGCCAAAGAACAAAGACAGATGAAAATAGAGAAATGAAAGACCAATAGAAGTGGCCCGCCCATCCCCCTCCCTCCCCACCCCATCCCCCAAAAGATAAATAAATAAAAAATAAATATTAAAAAAAAATAGACTTACAGACAGTGGTAACATAGAGACTTGTGGCAAGGATTCAACCAGATAATACACTTTCAAAGTGCCTGGCCCTTGGCAGGTGCTCAGTAAATGTCCTCTTCTTTCATCTAAAATTTCTAACTCTTTGCAAGGCTAAGGTTTATGTTAACACCTCCATAAACTAGGGGCTTTCATAGAAAAGCCCTTGAGGTTGAATTTATGCATTTGTATGTGCTGATTTCAGCATGTTCGAAGTATACAAGCAAAGAAACAAGAAATAATAATGGATTTGGGGTAGTGGTGCAGAGTCAGCAGCCAGAGAGAGATCTCCAAACCAGTATGAGTTTATTACCCAGTAGGGGAAAGTAGAGGTCGCTTACTGGCCAAGACCAAATAAGTTCTAGAAATACCCTCCTGGCTCCTGCTCATTTTGAGCCTCTGAGACCAAGGCTGTGTCCAGGAGTCCACATGGGACAACAGGCACAGGGGTGTCCTGGCAAGAGAATGTTAGCTCACTGGAGAAGATAAGCTTCTTGTTATATAAAGATCCTTAGAGTTGTGAATTAACTCTGCATATTCAGGAGAAAAAAGGGGTAGATTTCGTTATATAGTCAAGGAACAGAATAGACTCTCAAGTGTGGGAAGAGATAATCAGATCACTGGACTTAACACAGTGTCAATAAACTTAATGAGTATCAATAAACTTAATAGGAATACCAATAGACTTAGTAAGAGTATACTTAATAGGAGTGTCCATAGATAATACAGCATCAGTGTACTTGCTACCAGTATCAGTAGACTTACACGGGCTTCCCCTGGTGGTCCAGTGGGTAAGGACACTGCCTTGCAGTGCAAGGCGCTGGTTCGATCCCTGGCCTGGGAAGATCCCACGTGGCATGGAGCGGCTGGACCGATGTGTCCAATTACCGAGCCAGAGCTCTGGGGTACATGCGCCCAGAGCTGGCGCTCTGCTACAACAGAGGCCACCGTGATGGGAGGCCCACAGGAGCCAAAGAACAAAGACAGATGAAAATAGAGAAATGAAAGACCAATAGAAGTGGCCCGCCCATCCCCCTCCCTCCCCACTCCATCCCCCTCAAATAAATAAATAAAAAATAAATGTTAAAAAAAAATAGACTTACAGACAGTGGTAACATAGAGACTTGTGGCAAGGATTCAACCAGATAATACACTTTCAAAGTGCCTGGCCCTTGGCAGGTGCTCAGTAAATGTCCTCTTCTTTCATCTAAAATTTCTAACTCTTTGCAAGGCTAAGGTTTATGTTAACACCTCCATAAACTAGGGGCTTTCATAGAAAAGCCCTTGAGGTTGAATTTATGCATTTGTATGTGCTGATTTCAGCATGTTCGAAGTATACAAGCAAAGAAACAAGAAATAATAATGGATTTGGGGTAGTGGTGCAGAGTCAGCAGCCAGAGAGAGATCTCCAAACCAGTATGAGTTTATTACCCAGTAGGGGAAAGTAGAGGTCGCTTACTGGCCAAGACCAAATAAGTTCTAGAAATAGTTGATAATTCCCATCAGCAGTATACCCTTGAAAACAGACAGGAATTTCTGTCACCTTGCTCGGAGAGTGGTCCTGTTCAAGATGATGGAGAACCAGCACTGAAGAAAACAAAGACCTCAGCCACCATGAAACTTGATGATAGGCAAATACCTATAAATATGTAAAATATATGTCATGTCAACACCGGGAGAGATGATGGCGGGCATCCTGATGGAAAACAAAGAGGGAGGGGGGCGTGGTGTTCAAGGTGAGGCTGTAAATTAGACAGGAAGGTCTCTTGGAGAATTGGTGCTTCAGCGAAGACCTGAGAACTCTGTGAGAGGGGCAGAAGGACTCTTCCGAGGAGGGAATCCTGTTCTTCCAGGAACAGCCAAGAAGCTGATTTGCAGGAGCTGGAGAGAAATTGGAACCAGGATAGCCATGCCAGGTACTGTTTAACCAGCCACTTGAAAATATGCTGGCTTGCCTTCTGAGCGAGATGGGAAACCACTGAATGACCCCATAATGGGCTGAATTGTTGTCTCCCCAAATACATATACTAAAGCCCCAACTCCCTCTGTAACTATATTTAAAGGCTTGACCCTTAAAAAGGTAATTAAAGTTCGATGAAGTCATCAGGGCGGGGTCCTAATCCCGTCTAATGGTGTCCTTCTAAGGGATCGGGATCAGGACACATGAAGGACACTAGGAGAGTGAGGAAAAGCAGAAAAGACGACGTGAGGACCTAGCAGGGAGGTGGTCCATTTTCAAGGCCACGAGAGATGCTGCAGGCGAAACCCAACCTGCAGACACCTTGTTCTGGGGATGTCCTGCCTCCATCCTGTGAAATGTTTGTGGTTTAAGCCACTCAACAGATTGTAGTGATCAGGAGTCCTGACAGACACTGCGATAACCCAGGTGGGAGGTGACTGCAGTCTGGGCAGGGTTGTGCGTCAGTGTGGATGAGGGTTGCCCAGAGTCAATGCCTGTGCTGATGGGTTGGATGTGAGGTAAGAAAAAGAGTCAGCAGCCAGAGAGAGATCTCCAAACCAGTATGAGTTTATTACCCAGTAGGGGAAAGTAGAGGTCGCTTACTGGCCAAGACCAAATAAGTTCTAGAAATAGTTGATAATTCCCATCAGCAGTATACCCTTGAAAACAGACAGGAATTTCTGTCACCTTGCTCGGAGAGTGGTCCTGTTCAAGATGATGGAGAACCAGCACTGAAGAAAACAAAGACCTCAGCCACCATGAAACTTGATGATAGGCAAATACCTATAAATATGTAAAATATATGTCATGTCAACACCGGGAGAGATGATGGCGGGCATCCTGATGGAAAACAAAGAGGGAGGGGGGCGTGGTGTTCAAGGTGAGGCTGTAAATTAGACAGGAAGGTCTCTTGGAGAATTGGTGCTTCAGCGAAGACCTGAGAACTCTGTGAGAGGGGCAGAAGGACTCTTCCGAGGAGGGAATCCTGTTCTTCCAGGAACAGCCAAGAAGCTGATTTGCAGGAGCTGGAGAGAAATTGGAACCAGGATAGCCATGCCAGGTACTGTTTAACCAGCCACTTGAAAATATGCTGGCTTGCCTTCTGAGCGAGATGGGAAACCACTGAATGACCCCATAATGGGCTGAATTGTTGTCTCCCCAAATACATATACTAAAGCCCCAACTCCCTCTGTAACTATATTTAAAGGCTTGACCCTTAAAAAGGTAATTAAAGTTCGATGAAGTCATCAGGGCGGGGTCCTAATCCCGTCTAATGGTGTCCTTCTAAGGGATCGGGATCAGGACACATGAAGGACACTAGGAGAGTGAGGAAAAGCAGAAAAGACGACGTGAGGACCTAGCAGGGAGGTGGTCCATTTTCAAGGCCACGAGAGATGCTGCAGGCGAAACCCAACCTGCAGACACCTTGTTCTGGGGATGTCCTGCCTCCATCCTGTGAAATGTTTGTGGTTTAAGCCACTCAACAGATTGTAGTGATCAGGAGTCCTGACAGACACTGCGATAACCCAGGTGGGAGGTGACTGCAGTCTGGGCAGGGTTGTGCGTCAGTGTGGATGAGGGTTGCCCAGAGTCAATGCCTGTGCTGATGGGTTGGATGTGAGGTAAGAAAAAGAGCCCCCTTGGAGAGAACTAGACACTTTTGCCCTAAACAAATGGTGAATGGTGGTCTTGAGGACTGATGTGGAGGGGATGGCTGCAAAGGCAGCATGAGGAGTCTGTGGCTGGCCTTGCTAAATCTGAATCCCCTTTGAGACATCAAAGCTGGTATCTGCATCAGGAGCCGAGGAAGGAGGCTCCAGGCTGGGGATATAAAGAAGGAAGTTAGGATTTAAGGGGGCTTCTGAGGTGGCACTAGTGGTAAAGAACCTGCCTGCCAATGCAGGAGACATAAAGAGACTGATTTGATCCCTGGTTCGGGAAGCTCCCCTGGAGGAGGGCATGGGAACTCTCTTCAGTCTTCTTGCCTGGAGAATCCCTTGGACAGAGGAACCTGATGGGCTACAGTCCACAGGGTCGCCAAGAGTCGGACACAACTGAAGAGACTTAGCACGCACACACACATGTAGGATTTAAGCCATGATACTGGGCAACACACGATAGGGATGCGATATAGTAGGAGAGGAGTCTGGAAGACTCAGTTCTGTGTCACGACAATATTTGAAGTTTGGGGAGAGGAAGAGGAAGAAGAAATTCCTTCCCCAGTGAAGTGGGAGGATGGTGGGGAGAGAATGCAGGGTGATCTGTGCTTAGAGCCACAGAACTGTGGTGAGTGAGGTGGAAGGCTGGTGACGCTATGGCACCAACTGGAGAACTAAGAGCGTCCTGACCACGAGCAGGAGAACTGTTAGATGTGAGTTCTGCTGTGGGAGATGTTAGCTCTTGGGAGTAAAACGTATGGCTTTGAAGGATGGATGTCACTTTCTTTGAGGGTCTTTTGGGGGGAAAAGCACGCTCTGAGGGTCAGGCATTTTGGTTTTAGAGCATCAGTGTTCAAAGATAGGATTTGGGTCCCCTTCTGATATCATATGAAATGATATATATGTGTATATATTACATGATACATAGCCATCAGATATGACCTGTATCCATCTGATGTTTTGTTGTTTCGTCGCTCAGTTTAGTCGACTCTTTGCAACTCCATGGACTGTAGCCTGCCAGGCTCCCCCGTTCATGGCATTTCCCAGTCAAGGATACTAGAGTGGGTTTCCACTTCTTCCTCCAGGGGATCTTCCTGACCCAGGGATTGAACCCATGTTTCCTGCATTGGCAAGTGGATTCTTTACCACTGAGCCGGGTGGGAAGCCCCCATCTGATATTATCCTTCAGGTATACACTGTGTAGTTGCTTGTGGTATGCATTTATATGGTCTCTCATGAGTGCCAGTTTTGCATGGAATACCTCTTTTAACTTTTCTCTGATTAGATGCAGCTGGAAAGGGCAAGTGAGAAAGTTCTTCTGAGTAGGTGTTGATGAGACCTTCCTAGTGATTACTGGAGCGTTTGAGCCTGAATCCAGATTCAGAACAGATGGAAGGGAACGGAGTGGTGTGGGGCAGTGTTTACAATATCCGGGTCCGTGTTTCCTGTCCTGTTTACAGAAGCTGTAATTTCAATAATTACTTAATTACATTTTCTTCATGGGTCTCAAACTACCTTAATATTTTAAGGTCATTTTCAAGGCAATTTCTCAACATTAAAAAAAAATAACTTCCTAATTTCACACATGTTTTCCCAGACATATGAAAATGTTATTGAATCTCTTCAAGAGCAGCAGTGAGAAGTCACAGGAAGACCTCGGCTCTCTCACCTAACGTTCATTCATTCAGCACTGTTTATGGGTGCTCACTTGAGCGGTGAAAGGAGTGGGTGGAGAGCATGAGGCTCGGGGCTCGCTCACCACACCCACAAGAGCAGCAGCCCTCTGCCTAGCTGCTCCTGGTGTGTAGGTTGCTGACTGATGGATTTAATCCTGGGGCTACAGCATGGATTATTAGGAGTCCATGGTGGATGCCTGGTCTCTCTCCTTTGGGGCTCCTCTGAAGTATTAGGACCCCCTGTAGAACACATGGTAGGTTCTGGCGAGCTTGTCTACTTCCCACTGACCCGCTCTGTGAGGATTATCCTCTCTACCAGGTCACCAGGGCCTCCTCTGAGGCGGGCACACTAAAGGCTCTAACTTAAAAAAAGTCTGTTTCACAAATAGATGCACACATGAATTAGGATGTGATGCTGTACAACCAAAAACTTTAAAGCTCTTAGAATGTACTTACAAGTTTATTTTTCTCTCTTTCATTTTAAAGCTGTCATTTTTTCCGAAGAAAGCATGACTTTAATCGAGCTTAACAGTCTCCAGATTTTCGCATGGTCTGACACAAACCTTATCTAACTTGCCCATGAATGTGTGTGTTTTTCTGTAGGTATTCCTGTGTCTCTTGGCGTGTGTTTTGCTGTTTAGAAAGTTTTTATATCAGAATACCCGTGGACATGAGGACCCCCTAATTTCTCCTGAATCCGCATTCTTTAAAAGAGCAGGTGTGCTCAGATGGTTTAAACAACATGTGTTCCAGGACCAGGTGCGCCTCTGTTGAATTGCCAATTGAAGGAGATAAACATGCTGCTGTTGTGTTTCCTGTCCTGTTTACAGAAGCTGTAATTTCAATAATTACTTAATTACATTTTCTTCATGGGTCTCAAACTACCTTAATATTTTAAGGTCATTTTCAAGGCAATTTCTCAACATTAAAAAAAAATAACTTCCTAATTTCACACATGTTTTCCCAGACATATGAAAATGTTATTGAATCTCTTCAAGAGCAGCAGTGAGAAGTCACAGGAAGACCTCGGCTCTCTCACCTAACGTTCATTCATTCAGCACTGTTTATGGGTGCTCACTTGAGCGGTGAAAGGAGTGGGTGGAGAGCATGAGGCTCGGGGCTCGCTCACCACACCCACAAGAGCAGCAGCCCTCTGCCTAGCTGCTCCTGGTGTGTAGGTTGCTGACTGATGGATTTAATCCTGGGGCTACAGCATGGATTATTAGGAGTCCATGGTGGATGCCTGGTCTCTCTCCTTTGGGGCTCCTCTGAAGTATTAGGACCCCCTGTAGAACACATGGTAGGTTCTGGCGAGCTTGTCTACTTCCCACTGACCCGCGCTCTGTGAGGATTATCCTCTCTACCAGGTCACCAGGGCCTCCTCTGAGGCGGGCACACTAAAGGCTCTAACTTAAAAAAAGTCTGTTTCACAAATAGATGCACACATGAATTAGGATGTGATGCTGTACAACCAAAAACTTTAAAGCTCTTAGAATGTACTTACAAGTTTATTTTTCTCTCTTTCATTTTAAAGCTGTCATTTTTTCCGAAGAAAGCATGACTTTAATCGAGCTTAACAGTCTCCAGATTTTCGCATGGTCTGACACAAACCTTATCTAACTTGCCCATGAATGTGTGTGTTTTTCTGTAGGTATTCCTGTGTCTCTTGGCGTGTGTTTTGCTGTTTAGAAAGTTTTTATATCAGAATACCCGTGGACATGAGGACCCCCTAATTTCTCCTGAATCCGCATTCTTTAAAAAGAGCAGGTGTGCTCAGATGGTTTAAACAACATGTGTTCCAGGACCAGGTGCGCCTCTGTTGAATTGCCAATTGAAGGAGATAAACATGCTGCTGTTGTGTGTTCCCTTTCATTAAGCTCTATCTCTACATAACTTATCTTTGTTAATTGTGATTTTTTTTCCCTTGAAAATGGCCAGAGTCTTTTGGCCAAGAAATTCAGATAGCCTGCTGACAGCAGAGTTGTCCTCTGCTAATTCTTTTGAAAGCAGATTCATTTATCTTGCAATGAAAGAGTGTAACTTGTTCTTTGTGCTTCCATCATCGTTAATGGATATGGTATTTATGATTCTGATACCAATTCACATACATGGTAGAAATTTGGATAAATGGAGTATAAAGAAGAATTCATCTCGGTCATAACCCCATCATCATCCATCTTTTTTTTTTGGCGGGGAGGTGGGGGTGGTGGAGGGGCGGGTTGAAGAGGAAGGGGGGCGGGCGGGCCACTTCCATTGGTATTTCATTTATCTGTTTTCATTCATCTTTGTTCTTTGGCCAGCATGGGCCTCCCATCGCGGTGGCCTCTGTTGTCACAGAGCACCGGCTCTGGGCGCATGCGCTCCAGAGCTCTGGCTCGGCAATTGGACACATCAGTCCAGCCGCTCCGCGGCACGTGGGATCTTCCCAGGCCAGGGATCGAACCGGCACCCCTTACACTGCAAGGCAGTGTCCCCACCCACTGGACCACCAGGGAAGCCCTGCACCATCTTTTTTGCATCATCTTTTTAAAATGATCTCTGTTAAAATTTCCCCTCAGCACTCCCTCTGATCAGTGTCATTTGAGGGAAAGTCAAAAAGCCTTGATTAACATTGAATCAAGATAAAATAAAAGTCTTTCATTCCCCACATGTATTGAGACATTTTTCTTTTCCTTTGCACCTTGTGGCTGACCATCTGATATTGCTTTAAATTTTCAAGGTTAAAATTATTAGACTCATGCAGGTTTCCATTGTCTCTCTGGGATTCCTATTTGGTGCATAAGATGGACTGCGTTATCTTTGTAATCAAGATTTTTGATGAATATTGGGAACAGAGCTAGAAAACACTCTTTCAGCAAGCATCTGAAAGATGCCCATGTCCTGGGGTTTTCAAATTTCGAAAAAGATGCAGAGTTATTGTATTAATAAAAATGTGGGCTTTATTTTTATCATCATAGAATCTTGGTTTTCACCGAAGGTGGCCAAACCAACCCCAGCTCCACGGTCTCTTGAGTCGAGTAATTCAGCTGTCAACACCGCATGGCTCTGCATAATGAAGATTTGCTAAGAGAGTAGAATTCAAATGTTCTCACCTAAGAAGAAAGATAAACATGGGGGATGATGACTGTGTTAGTTAACTAGGGGAAAGTGTGTTCACAACGCATGTGTGGATCAGAGTGCTGTGACGTTTCCTTTAAATATCTTATAGGTAAGTTATATCTTAATAATGTGGACATTTGAAAAACCACATGAAATGGGCATCTTTCAAATACTTGCTGAGTAATTTCTGTCCTCGATGTTCATCAGAAATCTTGATGACAAAGATGACCCAGCCCATCTTATGCGCCAAATAGGGGTCATTTAGCTGGATGTTTCCTTTTCTGTGTTGGCTGCTAAGACCATAGCACAAATACAGAAAGTTTTTAAACAAGAGAGTGTGATGTGAAAAACACAGGAAGGATGAGGTAGCTAGCTTAGTGGATATGAACTGTCAAAGAAAAGCCGAGGGTCTGCTTTCCCTGGAGGTGAGTTTTTGAAAAAGGAGTTTGGGTTCTATTCTGTGTTTGATTCTGGGGACACTGACGTCCGCCCACATCCGTGGACTGGGCCTCTCCTCCACCCACACCACACTCACCACAGTAGATGGCTTCTCTGCAACTCCACCTTCTTTTTTTTTTTTTTTTTTTTTTTTTAAATTTTGGCTTCTTTTATTGGTCTTTCATTTATTTATTTTCATTCATCTTCATTCCTTGACCTGTGTGGGCCTCCCATTGCAGTGGCCTCTCTTATTGCAGAGCACCAGCTCTGGGCGCATGCGCTCCAGAGCACTGGCTCGTAACTGGACACACCTGTCCAGCTGCTCTGTGGCATGTGGGATCTTCCCGTGCCGGGGATCGAACTGGTGCCCCTTGCACTGCAGGGTGGACTCTTTACCCACTGGACCAACGGGGAAGCCCCCATCTTCTTTTTTCCCCTTTATTTTTGTAATTCATGAGATTTTCTCTCTCCCATGAGGTTACACATTCCTCTGGTCAAGATCAGTGTGTAGTATTTTGTGGCAAACATAAGACCTGGCACTTGGGGCTGGGAAAAGATATTTTGAATGGATAAACAGAAAAAGCCAGCGTCTCAGTTGCTCATCTGCCTGAGTCCAGGTGTGTAGGCAACTCATGCATTAATAGAAACGACCATCCTCGCTTACCATCAATATGAACAGAGCTCCAAATGTCAGCAGACACTGAAATCTGGAGTCAAGGAGGCCCATCATTAATAAGTTATATGATCTGGGATGAGTTATTTAACCTATTGGGGCTTCTGAGCTGGTGAAAAGCTCTCCAACTTTCCTTTAAATGAAGATAAACGTTGCCATATTTCTCTAAAGATAGCCTTCATTTTGTTGTGTAGTGTTTTCTATTTTTCCAAACTGCCATACCAGGCCTAAAAATGTGAGTAGATTTGGGTACTTAAGTGGACTTTGAAAACAACATTGAACAGCAGCAATTTCAGAAGGTATACAATCATCTGGAATTGTCAACACTGGAGAGGAAAAACAGGGGCACTTTATTTTTCAGCATGACACTAAAGCGCCATCAAAACACGTATAAATCTTCCTGAGCAACAGAGAAAACATAGTCGGTGCTATGATTATCTGAGTCACCAAATTCGAACGCAATAAAATCTGGAATGAACTTGGAGTAGTTGTCATGAAAATCTATAATAACTGAAACAGTTCCATATCTACATCTAAAGACAGCTCTTTACAAAATGTAGGAAACGGAGTTGTATTATTCCAAGGAGACTGCCTCCCACAATAAAATGTAACAGCGGACATGGGCAGGGTGAAATGCTTGCCTTTGAATCCTAACTTTCAGACTGAGAGGCTTTCATTCTCATCAAGTAGGACAGAAACCTTTTAAAGCCTGGAGTATCTGAAGTCCCATTTATATTCATAGTAGTCCGTACTTTGAAAATTTTAATAAGTACTTTCACTTCTAAAGAGAAGAGTTTTTATAGGAGGACCACCACATACTTTGTCAATATGGTTTCCATAGAGATTTAAAGTGACAGGTCAGGAGAATCTTTCTCTTTCTGGTTCACTGCCTTGGCGTTTGCTCAGTTTTTCTCTTCTTGCCTCTGCATGTGCAATTGTGGGATGAAATATTGAAATATAAGAATATTGGGATTAATCTTAGCTTTGTATGTAATATATGCAAAAATAGCATTGCTTAATGACCTTGGTCAGGGACAGAGAGCCAGATTCTTTCCCATGCCATAATCAATGCCTGATGTTAAATTAAGTTCCTTAATTCACGACTGCAACTGCTGACACTCCAGGTCCTCCAGGCTCCTCCCAGGAGTGGAGGGAAAGCTAGTGCCTGTCTCCTGAGACATTTCAGAGCTCTCCGTTATTGTATATTTTTTTCACAGTGGCTTACCTCTCAGAAGATTGCAGAAGTATTTGATGAAATGTCATTTTAAAATATCTTACCTTTTAGGCTATGGCATATTCAAAATTTTGGTGGTGCTCCATTGTTGAGGAGAAGGACACTCAGCCTGAGGGGCCCTTGAGTCTGAGGTCCCCAATCTTTCCAGTCTTGCCTAAGCATTGCCCCACATCTCTGTCCCTCATTCAAGTGAATCCTCCCCATGATCTTGCTTCCAGTTTCTTGAGAGTCTGTTTTCTCTGCTTGGAAACTGGCTCCTCCTCTGCCCTGTGGAAGTCTTCAGCTCCTGGGTCCTCTTCTCAATGGGGCAGCTGCTCATCTTGCCCTGCCCCCGCCCCCGCCTTGAGGTCTGGACACATATGCATCAGAGCAGCTGTATGCTGCATTTGAATTATTTACCACGGCCTCGCCTTCACACATTGGATGCAGAAGCCATGTCTTAGTCATGCTTTGAAATCTAACAGCTTATGCAGAATTGGCATGTGGTAGGTGATTGATAGGGCTTCCCAGGTGGCGCAGAGGTTAAAGAATCTGCCTGCCAGTGTGGGAGATACAGGCTTGATCCCTGGGTCAGGAAGGTCCCCTGGGGAAGGAAATGGCAACCCACTCCAGTATTCTTGCCTGGGAAATCCCATGGACAGAGGAGCCTAGCGGGCTACAGTCCATGAGGTCGCTCATACTGAGTCAGATAATACCGAGCATGCACAGAGCAGAACAGGTAGTTGATAAATGTTTCTTTAACTCATTACAGTTTCATGTGGGTTTTTCTCAGAGTTTTACCAATTTAACTGCCAGTAGCCCTTTCTCAATCCCCACTTTCCAGAGCACACTCACTAGCTCCCAGTCACCGTGCAAAGGCTCTGCCTGTGTCAGTATAATACCATTTAATTCTCAAAGTGCCATATTAAGTGAGGTACTTACCAGTTTTATAGTTGTAGGTTTATTTGCATAAATCTTTTAAATAGCATCTCAAAATGTTTTACTCCACTATCAACTAAGTCAAGGTTTCACCAAATTATCCTCTGGTATGTGTATATACACTATACTGTATTGTTTCCACCCTTTCCTGATCTATTTGCCATGAAGTGATGGGACTAGGTGTCAGAATCTTAGTTTCTTGAATGTTGAGTGTTTTTTTTGGCCACGTCTACTGATCTTTCATTTGTTTGTTTTTATCCATCTTTGTTCTTTGGCCTGTGTGGGCCTCCCATCACAGTGGCCTCTCTCGCTGCAGAGCATTGGCTCTGGGCGCATGCGCTCCAGAGCTCCTGCTCTGTAGTTGGACACACCGGTCCAGCTGCTCCACGGCATGTGGGATCTTCCCAGGCCAAGGATCGAACTGGCGCCCCTTGCACTGCAAGGCAGTGTCCTTATCCACTGGACCACCAGGGAAGCACTGAATGCTGAGTTTTAAGCCAGCTTTTTCACTCTCCTCTTTCACTCTCGTCAAGACGCTTTTTAGGGCTTCCCTGGTGGTCCAGTGGGTAAGGACTTCGCCTTGCAGTGCAAGGGGCACAGGTTTGATCTCTGGTCTGGGAAGATCCCACGTGCTGTGGAGAGGCTGGACCGGTGTGTCGAATTACAAACCAGCACTCTGGAGTGCTCTGCAACGAGAGAACCCACTGCAGTGGAAGGCCCACACAGGTCAAAGAATAAAGATGGATGAAAATAAATAAATAAAAAAGAGGCCCTTTAGTTCCTCTTTACTTTCTACCATTAGAGTGGTATCATCTGCATATCAGAGGTTATTTCCCCCAGCAGTTCTGATTCCAGCTTGTGCTTCATCCAGCCCAGCATTTTGCATGATGTGCTCTGCTTATAAGTCAAACAAGCAGGATGATGATATGCAGCCTGGACGTACTCCTTTCCCAATTTTGAACCAGTCCATTGCTCCATGTCTGGTTCTAGCTGTTGCTTCTTGTCCTGCTTACAGGTTTCTTAGGAGACAGGTAAGGTAATCTACTGTTCCCATCTCTTTAAGAATTTTCCACACTTTGTTGTGATCCACACAGTCAAAGACTTTAGCATAGTCCATATAGCAGAAGTAGATGTTTTCCTGGAATTCCCTTGCTTCCTCCAGGATCCAATAAATATTGGCAATTTGACCTCTGGTTCCTTTGCCCATGATCAGACAAAGTAAAATTCCTACTTTTAGAATTCCTTTCCTGATCTATTTGCCATGAAGTGATGGGACTAGGTGTCAGAATCTTAGTTTCTTGAATGTTGAGTGTTTTTTTTGGCCACGTCTACTGATCTTTCATTTGTTTGTTTTTATCCATCTTTGTTCTTTGGCCTGTGTGGGCCTCCCATCACAGTGGCCTCTCTCGCTGCAGAGCATTGGCTCTGGGCGCATGCGCTCCAGAGCTCCTGCTCTGTAGTTGGACACACCGGTCCAGCTGCTCCACGGCATGTGGGATCTTCCCAGGCCAAGGATCGAACTGGCGCCCCTTGCACTGCAAGGCAGTGTCCTTATCCACTGGACCACCAGGGAAGCACTGAATGCTGAGTTTTAAGCCAGCTTTTTCACTCTCCTCTTTCACTCTCGTCAAGACGCTTTTTAGGGCTTCCCTGGTGGTCCAGTGGGTAAGGACTTCGCCTTGCAGTGCAAGGGGCACAGGTTTGATCTCTGGTCTGGGAAGATCCCACGTGCTGTGGAGAGGCTGGACCGGTGTGTCGAATTACAAACCAGCACTCTGGAGTGCTCTGCAACGAGAGAACCCACTGCAGTGGAAGGCCCACACAGGTCAAAGAATAAAGATGGATGAAAATAAATAAATAAAAAAGAGGCCCTTTAGTTCCTCTTTACTTTCTACCATTAGAGTGGTATCATCTGCATATCAGAGGTTATTTCCCCCAGCAGTTCTGATTCCAGCTTGTGCTTCATCCAGCCCAGCATTTTGCATGATGTGCTCTGCTTATAAGTCAAACAAGCAGGATGATGATATGCAGCCTGGACGTACTCCTTTCCCAATTTTGAACCAGTCCATTGCTCCATGTCTGGTTCTAGCTGTTGCTTCTTGTCCTGCTTACAGGTTTCTTAGGAGACAGGTAAGGTAATCTACTGTTCCCATCTCTTTAAGAATTTTCCACACTTTGTTGTGATCCACACAGTCAAAGACTTTAGCATAGTCCATATAGCAGAAGTAGATGTTTTCCTGGAATTCCCTTGCTTCCTCCAGGATCCAATAAATATTGGCAATTTGACCTCTGGTTCCTTTGCCCATGATCAGACTCAAATGTAAAATTGAAGGAAGATTTCCATACTGTTTCGTAGATTCTTCAAATGTTCACTGCATGTTTTTATTGACCTATTTAAAATCATTTTATAGACACATAGCCACACTCATTTTCACGACCACAATAGAAATGTTCACATAAAAAGTAAGGGCAAAAAGAAGAAAAAAAAAAGAGAGAGAGAAAGGGCACTGGTTTATTAGCTTTGCTCTTACCCCAGGTTTGCTCAGACCATAGGTTTAGTCTAGAACTTGTATTTAATTAATCATAGAAATGAAATAGGATCAGCTCAGCCCAGAGAAGCTGGCTCAAGAGAGCTGTGCTATAAACTACTGGGGCTATTTTTCAAACTAGATGATAATTTAAGAATATGTAAAACATTATGTAATCACAGTAGGAAGTAGACATACACTGGAAGGGAAAGTTCTGTATTTCTGAAAAGTAGGGGCTAAACTTAAAATGTCTACAATGTATGACAACTTTAAAAAGATAACACCATAAATAAGTGATTTGGAACAAAGCATGTGATTGTGTTTCTCGTGCACTTCTCAAGTCTAAGATCTTAACACTCGAAGGAAGGATTCCAGAACCAACGAGACAGTCAGAGTGATAATAAGCTATTTCAGTTTTCTGGTCGACACTTTTCCTCCAATTTGCTAGATTGTTGTGTTCAGAAGGATACCAGTTTATTCTAAATTGATTTACTCCTAGATTTTCTTCTGTCCCCTTGCCTTTACCAGAGTTTTCTTTTTTAAGTCAAACAAGCAGGATGATGATATGCAGCCTGGACGTACTCCTTTCCCAATTTTGAACCAGTCCATTGCTCCATGTCTGGTTCTAGCTGTTGCTTCTTGTCCTGCTTACAGGTTTCTTAGGAGACAGGTAAGGTAATCTACTGTTCCCATCTCTTTAAGAATTTTCCACACTTTGTTGTGATCCACACAGTCAAAGACTTTAGCATAGTCCATATAGCAGAAGTAGATGTTTTCCTGGAATTCCCTTGCTTCCTCCAGGATCCAATAAATATTGGCAATTTGACCTCTGGTTCCTTTGCCCATGATCAGACTCAAATGTAAAATTGAAGGAAGATTTCCATACTGTTTCGTAGATTCTTCAAATGTTCACTGCATGTTTTTATTGACCTATTTAAAATCATTTTATAGACACATAGCCACACTCATTTTCACGACCACAATAGAAATGTTCACATAAAAAGTAAGGGCAAAAAGAAGAAAAAAAAAAGAGAGAGAGAAAGGGCACTGGTTTATTAGCTTTGCTCTTACCCCAGGTTTGCTCAGACCATAGGTTTAGTCTAGAACTTGTATTTAATTAATCATAGAAATGAAATAGGATCAGCTCAGCCCAGAGAAGCTGGCTCAAGAGAGCTGTGCTATAAACTACTGGGGCTATTTTTCAAACTAGATGATAATTTAAGAATATGTAAAACATTATGTAATCACAGTAGGAAGTAGACATACACTGGAAGGGAAAGTTCTGTATTTCTGAAAAGTAGGGGCTAAACTTAAAATGTCTACAATGTATGACAACTTTAAAAAGATAACACCATAAATAAGTGATTTGGAACAAAGCATGTGATTGTGTTTCTCGTGCACTTCTCAAGTCTAAGATCTTAACACTCGAAGGAAGGATTCCAGAACCAACGAGACAGTCAGAGTGATAATAAGCTATTTCAGTTTTCTGGTCGACACTTTTCCTCCAATTTGCTAGATTGTTGTGTTCAGAAGGATACCAGTTTATTCTAAATTGATTTACTCCTAGATTTTCTTCTGTCCTCCTGTGTTCTCACAGCTGGTGCTTCAAAATAAAGGGAAATTTTAAAAATAGAAAAATTGAGTTATTCTGTCAGCTCAGGTCTCTTTATATAAAATCACCTGTGTAGCTGCTTGATGCGGGGGTGATGTTAACACTGACCCGTCCTTGAGATTTAGCTGTTCGGACCTGCTCTAGATGAGGACATTTCAAACTTTTCTCTTCACATCACAGAATTTTTGTAAATGGGGCTGGGGAATGATTTGTTTACTCATGTTCTGTGAGGTAATAAATTTACTTCTCTTCCATGGTAACAGATTTCCCCTTTTTAAGAGGGAAGGAAGTTCTTTGAAACATGGTCTTATATGTCTGTGACCTCCTAGACCATGAGTCCCTAGAGGGCACGGATGGCCTGCATTTCTCTCTCCATCTCTGACCTCTAGCACAGAACCTCCTGTGAAATTGACACTCCATGTATTTTACTGACTGAGTAAATAAAATGGAGTAAGAGGCATCAACCCATTGGGCAGTCTGTTTTTTCCTTCTAAGTATTTCCTCATTTCAATGAATGGTATCTCCATACTTGTATTAATAGACACTCAAACTAAACAAACAAGCAAACAAATGAAAAAGGCAGGACCAGTGTGCTCAGCAAAACCCCTGAGTGCTCGCTCGACCTCTCTGTCTCTCTTATCCACGTCCCACCTCTCAGCACATCTGACGGGCTCCTCCTGCACCCTGGCCACCACCCTCCCTCCGTCTCTCCTGTTGTCACAAAGCTCCTTGTCCTCCGGTCGCTTGGGATCTGTTCGTTCTTGTCTCCCTGGTCTGGACACAGCACGGCAGCCTGCATGAACCTTTAGCATCCTGAGTCAGATCACACCGTGCTCATGCTCGAATCACGCCCATGGTTGCATAGCGTTCAGTGTGAAAACCAGGATTTCCACAGGACTAGCATCTAATTATTGGAAAGGAGGTGAAGAAGGGAGATTCCAGAAGTGACAGTAGAAATGGGGAAGGGCAGAGCAGAGCAGTGAGGACACCAGGAGAGATGAGTCAGCTCTACTCACCTTTAAACCATAAACAGATGTTCTCCCGACACCACCTATCTTTATGATTAAGAAATTCCCATTACTTTGAAATATAAAATCTCAAATACAAACTTCCAGTGTTTCTCAGCCACTCTTCATGCTTGACTCTGGTGAATAACTTAACAGCTTGACATTTAGGATAGACGATGAATAGTTTTAAAGGCTGACAGAAAGTCATTTCTATTCTACCTAGTTTCTGAAGGAGCTGAGGTTATGGGTAACCGTTTTAAAAATTATGTTCCC
Organism: Tragulus kanchil; assembly: GCA_022376925.1. Lineage (NCBI taxonomy): Eukaryota > Metazoa > Chordata > Mammalia > Artiodactyla > Tragulidae > Tragulus > Tragulus kanchil. The sequence goes on along the minus strand of JAIOJX010000003.1, from coordinate 55,132,139 downwards.
ATAAATTACACTAAATTGCTAGTTTTCTGTTAGGTAAGGCATTGCTCTTTGTGCAAATAGGAATGCCAATTTTCCACTAAATAATGGTGTGGGAAACTCTTGTTTGTGGCTCATTCTCCTCGTCTATGGAACAAGAGCCTGTAGGTACTAATTGCATGATCTCTCTGTCCCCTGAAGGGCTTTTATTGTCGCTGGTGTGAAGCAATTACACAGACACATCTTCAGGTTACTCCTGAGTGATGGTTGCCGGAGGGTGCCGTTATCAAGCTATGCAGAAAAATTGACACTCCATGTATTTTACTGACTGAGGATCCAAAGGGTGTTTTTCCTTCTAAGTATTTCCTCATTTCAATGAATGGTATCTCCATACTTGTATTAATAGACACTCAAACTAAACAAACAAGCAAACAAATGAAAAAGGCAGGACCAGTGTGCTCAGCAAAACCCCTGAGTGCTCGCTCGACCTCTCTGTCTCTCTTATCCACGTCCCACCTCTCAGCACATCTGACGGGCTCCTCCTGCACCCTGGCCACCACCCTCCCTCCGTCTCTCCTGTTGTCACAAAGCTCCTTGTCCTCCGGTCGCTTGGGATCTGTTCGTTCTTGTCTCCCTGGTCTGGACACAGCACGGCAGCCTGCATGAACCTTTAGCATCCTGAGTCAGATCACACCGTGCTCATGCTCGAATCACGCCCATGGTTGCATAGCGTTCAGTGTGAAAACCAGGATTTCCACAGGACTAGCATCTAATTATTGGAAAGGAGGTGAAGAAGGGAGATTCCAGAAGTGACAGTAGAAATGGGGAAGGGCAGAGCAGAGCAGTGAGGACACCAGGAGAGATGAGTCAGCTCTACTCACCTTTAAACCATAAACAGATGTTCTCCCGACACCACCTATCTTTATGATTAAGAAATTCCCATTACTTTGAAATATAAAATCTCAAATACAAACTTCCAGTGTTTCTCAGCCACTCTTCATGCTTGACTCTGGTGAATAACTTAACAGCTTGACATTTAGGATAGACGATGAATAGTTTTAAAGGCTGACAGAAAGTCATTTCTATTCTACCTAGTTTCTGAAGGAGCTGAGGTTATGGGTAACCGTTTTAAAAATTATGTTCCCATAAATTACACTAAATTGCTAGTTTTCTGTTAGGTAAGGCATTGCTCTTTGTGCAAATAGGAATGCCAATTTTCCACTAAATAATGGTGTGGGAAACTCTTGTTTGTGGCTCATTCTCCTCGTCTATGGAACAAGAGCCTGTAGGTACTAATTGCATGATCTCTCTGTCCCCTGAAGGGCTTTTATTGTCGCTGGTGTGAAGCAATTACACAGACACATCTTCAGGTTACTCCTGAGTGATGGTTGCCGGAGGGTGCCGTTATCAAGCTATGCAGAAAAAAATCATGGCTCGACACAGTGGAGGCTGGCTGTTGGTTTTCAACTTAAATTCTAAGTAGATGGTGACTCTTCTTTCAAAAGGAATGTAAGATGACCCTGATATTGTCATAGTCATGGAACACAGATTATGCTGGAGAGAACAAGGAGGACAGAAACAACACTGGCTTACCCTGGAGAAGAAGAAAGCACCGTCAACTGAACTATTATCGGTGATTGTTTTCCAGCAAGGTTATGGCTTGAACGCATACCTAATTATTTCCTGATTCCCACTGCAATGATGAGAAACATATGAAAACAAAGAAAAACACTTAAGGGGATCAGCGTAGAAGAAAAAGCTAATTTCACATCTCTGTTAATCAGAGAACCACAGAAGAATCCTACAGACCTCCTTTATGTACACTGATGACTATGTAAACAAAAATACAATCACTTGAAAATTAAAATAACACTTTCCAGAATAACTCTTTGTTGGAGAGGAAATTACTATAGTCACTGGTAATTTAGATGATTAAGTGAGAATACCACACAAAAAGTTATGGCACATTTCATGTTCATGGATTCAAGGGTTTAATACTGTTAAAATGTCCAGTCTACACAAAGCCATCTATAGATTCAATGTGATTGCTATCAAAATCCCAATGACATTTTTCTTAGAAATAGAACAAGCAACCCTAAATTTCTGTGGAACCATAAAAAGACTTTGAATAGCCAAAGCAATCTTGATAAAGAAGAACAAAGCTGGAGGCATCATGCCCCTGATTTCTAACTATATTAAAAATGGCTGAGTATTTTAATCGATAATGTCACAATGAGGTTATGGGTAACCGTTTTAAAAATTATGTTCCCATAAATTACACTAAATTGCTAGTTTTCTGTTAGGTAAGGCATTGCTCTTTGTGCAAATAGGAATGCCAATTTTCCACTAAATAATGGTGTGGGAAACTCTTGTTTGTGGCTCATTCTCCTCGTCTATGGAACAAGAGCCTGTAGGTACTAATTGCATGATCTCTCTGTCCCCTGAAGGGCTTTTATTGTCGCTGGTGTGAAGCAATTACACAGACACATCTTCAGGTTACTCCTGAGTGATGGTTGCCGGAGGGTGCCGTTATCAAGCTATGCAGAAAAAAATCATGGCTCGACACAGTGGAGGCTGGCTGTTGGTTTTCAACTTAAATTCTAAGTAGATGGTGACTCTTCTTTCAAAAGGAATGTAAGATGACCCTGATATTGTCATAGTCATGGAACACAGATTATGCTGGAGAGAACAAGGAGGACAGAAACAACACTGGCTTACCCTGGAGAAGAAGAAAGCACCGTCAACTGAACTATTATCGGTGATTGTTTTCCAGCAAGGTTATGGCTTGAACGCATACCTAATTATTTCCTGATTCCCACTGCAATGATGAGAAACATATGAAAACAAAGAAAAACACTTAAGGGGATCAGCGTAGAAGAAAAAGCTAATTTCACATCTCTGTTAATCAGAGAACCACAGAAGAATCCTACAGACCTCCTTTATGTACACTGATGACTATGTAAACAAAAATACAATCACTTGAAAATTAAAATAACACTTTCCAGAATAACTCTTTGTTGGAGAGGAAATTACTATAGTCACTGGTAATTTAGATGATTAAGTGAGAATACCACACAAAAAGTTATGGCACATTTCATGTTCATGGATTCAAGGGTTTAATACTGTTAAAATGTCCAGTCTACACAAAGCCATCTATAGATTCAATGTGATTGCTATCAAAATCCCAATGACATTTTTTCTTAGAAATAGAACAAGCAACCCTAAATTTCTGTGGAACCATAAAAAGACTTTGAATAGCCAAAGCAATCTTGATAAAGAAGAACAAAGCTGGAGGCATCATGCCCCCTGATTTCTAACTATATTAAAAAATGGCTGAGATATTTTTCCAACTCCGATAACACTGTAAATCAGCAAATGCAAGAGGCTTAAGAAGCACTCAATTGTATAAACAAAAGAAAGATCACACTGTCACATACTGTAATCAGGTTGCTGAAAACCAGCCATAGAAAGATCTTCATACAGTCAGAGGGAAAAAGGACATCCCATAGGAAGATCCCATATACTGCAGAGCAGCTAAACCCACACATCAATAAAGACCCAGCACAGCCAAAAATAAATAAATAAAAGTTTTTTTTTTTTTTAAAGAGGAACAAAGCTAAGAATAATAACAAATGCCCTGTGAGACACTAGGCTAGCCTGGAGACAGTCAAACATTGGTAAAGTGCTAAAAGTGAAAAAAAAAGCCAAACTCAAATTTTCTGCTCAGTGAAAATACTTTTCATGAATGAAGGTGATAAAGGCTTTCTTGTACAATCAAAGTTGAGAGACTCTTGCTGGCAGACTTGCAATCAAGAAATGGTAAAGAAGTTTCTTCAGTTTGAAAGAAAATAAGGTCATGATTTTGCACTGTGCAGTTATGATCATAATATATTTTCAATACAGGTGATGTTTTACTTCCTGACTCCTTTTTGTGTATGTTGGGGATTGTGCAGGAGGGAGACTAAAACAAAGTAGGACAAAGGAGTCCTACTTTCCTGTTTTTCCAGTAAAAGGGAAACATTTTCCTGTGGATTCTTTACCGTGTGAACGATCAGGGAAGCCCTTTAGAAACTTAGAATAACAGATTTTGGTTAAATGTCCCTAATAACTCATTTGTTTTGAAGTGAGAGGAAATTACTATAGTCACTGGTAATTTAGATGATTAAGTGAGAATACCACACAAAAAGTTATGGCACATTTCATGTTCATGGATTCAAGGGTTTAATACTGTTAAAATGTCCAGTCTACACAAAGCCATATATAGATTCAATGTGATTGCTATCAAAATCCCAATGACATTTTTCTTAGAAATAGAACAAGCAACCCTAAATTTCTGTGGAACCATAAAAAGACTTTGAATAGCCAAAGCAATCTTGATAAAGAAGAACAAAGCTGGAGGCATCATGCCCCCTGATTTCTAACTATATTAAAAAATGGCTGAGATATTTTTCCAACTCCGATAACACTGTAAATCAGCAAATGCAAGAGGCTTAAGAAGCACTCAATTGTATAAACAAAAGAAAGATCACACTGTCACATACTGTAATCAGGTTGCTGAAAACCAGCCATAGAAAGATCTTCATACAGTCAGAGGGAAAAAGGACATCCCATAGGAAGATCCCATATACTGCAGAGCAGCTAAACCCACACATCAATAAAGACCCAGCACAGCCAAAAATAAATAAATAAAAGTTTTTTTTTTTTTTAAAGAGGAACAAAGCTAAGAATAATAACAAATGCCCTGTGAGACACTAGGCTAGCCTGGAGACAGTCAAACATTGGTAAAGTGCTAAAAGTGAAAAAAAAAGCCAAACTCAAATTTTCTGCTCAGTGAAAATACTTTTCATGAATGAAGGTGATAAAGGCTTTCTTGTACAATCAAAAGTTGAGAGACTCTTGCTGGCAGACTTGCAATCAAGAAATGGTAAAGAAGTTTCTTCAGTTTGAAAGAAAATAAGGTCATGATTTTGCACTGTGCAGTTATGATCATAATATATTTTCAATACAGGTGATGTTTTACTTCCTGACTCCTTTTTGTGTATGTTGGGGATTGTGCAGGAGGGAGACTAAAACAAAGTAGGACAAAGGAGTCCTACTTTCCTGTTTTTCCAGTAAAAGGGAAACATTTTCCTGTGGATTCTTTACCGTGTGAACGATCAGGGAAGCCCTTTAGAAACTTAGAATAACAGATTTTGGTTAAATGTCCCTAATATTTAGCAAGACAATTTGATTTCATTGCATTTTTATTTATTTTTATTTTTTGAAGATGTGGGCAATGGAAGATTTGTGCTCCATCTTTTTATAAAGTTTTATTTATTTATTTTTGGCTATTCTGGGTTTTCACTGCTGCCACAGGCTCTTCTTTTACTTGCAGGGAGTGGGGGCTTCCCTCTAGTTGAGGTGAGCATTCTTCTTGTGGTGGTGACATCTCCTGTTGTGGAACTCGGGCTCTAGGGCTCACAGGCTTCAGTTGTTGTGGCACATGGGCTCAGTAGTTTCAGCTCCGAGGCTCTAGAGCACAGGCCCCATAGTTTTCGCTCACGGGCTTAGTTGCTCTGCAGCACATGGGATCTTCCCGGATCAGGGATCGAACCTGTGTCTCCTGCATTCGCAGGCGAACTCTTCACCATTGACTAACCAGGGAAGCCCTTGGTATTATTTTTAAATATGAGAACAGAACAAACATGTGTATGTGAATTTTTGCTTGAGAATTTCTAAATGCTCTAAGTCTCAAATAAAATTGAATCCTTTCTTGGTGGAAAGGTTTATTTTTCACTATGTACGTAAGTCTGTGAAGTTGTAGGATGCTAGCTGTGTTTTTCATGATGAAGATGCATCACCGTGGAGGCACCTGTGGCCCGTCCATAAGACGCGCAACAGCTCCAGGTGTTACCTGTTGACATTCATCCCAGATGGACTCAGTTGGACTGAGCATCCACAGACCTTTTTCCTGTTTTGCAGGGCGTCTGTGGCTTTGAAAACATCATGCATCTTTATGATCAACGGTGGCTGTTACTTTCCTTTCCTCCTTCTTTTCGTAAGACAGGAAAATGAGATGCCTAAGTGCGGGAGGCATTCGGGTGGAAAATAATTACATGATCTTATCTGAATCTGACAGCCCTTTTTATACGACGACCGGACAATAGCTCCTGTTATTTTGAGATTATTCGTTCTTACACGTTTGTTCACATTTTACTTAACGCTTTGTCAGTTTTTAATACCAGATGAATCATGGAAAAAATCTAACACACTTTAGGAAATCAGCGAGCAGATGTCTTTGTGAACTCTTAGGTGGCCATTATTGAATTTATAGCAGGTTATCTACCATCCATATCACTGAACAAAATAACAGCAAATGAGGTAGTCTAGACGGAAAATGAAATCAACTGGAAAGGAACTATAAATTTTGAAAAGAAAATGACAGAAGCAACAGGACATAGAAAGAGAGTTATTCTGAAAAGCCTGAGGATTAAAATGCATGTTCAAACAGACGTGTGCACATATTCACACAGAATTAAAGTGAAATGCTCTTTACAACAAACATGATAATTCAGAATACATCCAGCGAGTGTATCGAAGCAAGGGCTGACTGTGTGTTGTTAGGGCAGCAGCAGGAGCCTGCATGGACGCCATCTCCATCTCAGAGAGAAAGCGCTGGCAACTCAGATGACCTTCAGCTGAGAATCCTCCCAGGCGGCGCTTCTTACACTCATTTGCCATTTTATTTTCTAAGTATTGATGCAGCCTCACAAGGAAGCCTATAAATCAGGCACGAATGCAGTAATTTCTAAAGGATGCTATTCTTTCTTATGACTAGAGTGATTTTTCATCTATCTGTGTCCAGTAAAATGATTCCTTTGTTACAAAAGGAATTGTTTCTGAAGACCTTGAGCAATTTAGAACTGGAATAATTCAAGAGTAGTTTTCAAGAATAAATCAAGAGTAAAGAGATAAACATAAGGTAGGGAGTATGCTTTTTCAGAGCGTAGAAATGTCCTGAATTGGATGTGTACAGACACGTTGCTATGGCATTTAGTTTGTACCATGTAACCAGTACGTTTTCATCATTCTTACCTGATACATAGAGATTCTTGCCAAAGTGAAGCTTTGCTTCTTTAATGCTGCTCTCTAATGTTAACTGAAAACAATCTAATTATTTTTTATTGATTTATCTGGCTGTTAATCCTTGATTTGTCGGGTGGGGGTGGTTGTTCCAATCTCATCTGAATCTGACAGCCCTTTTATACGACGACCGGACAATAGCTCCTGTTATTTTGAGATTATTCGTTCTTACACGTTTGTTCACATTTTACTTAACGCTTTGTCAGTTTTTAATACCAGATGAATCATGGAAAAAATCTAACACACTTTAGGAAATCAGCGAGCAGATGTCTTTGTGAACTCTTAGGTGGCCATTATTGAATTTATAGCAGGTTATCTACCATCCATATCACTGAACAAAATAACAGCAAATGAGGTAGTCTAGACGGAAAATGAAATCAACTGGAAAGGAACTATAAATTTTGAAAAGAAAATGACAGAAGCAACAGGACATAGAAAGAGAGTTATTCTGAAAAGCCTGAGGATTAAAATGCATGTTCAAACAGACGTGTGCACATATTCACACAGAATTAAAGTGAAATGCTCTTTACAACAAACATGATAATTCAGAATACATCCAGCGAGTGTATCGAAGCAAGGGCTGACTGTGTGTTGTTAGGGCAGCAGCAGGAGCCTGCATGGACGCCATCTCCATCTCAGAGAGAAAGCGCTGGCAACTCAGATGACCTTCAGCTGAGAATCCTCCCAGGCGGCGCTTCTTACACTCATTTGCCATTTTATTTTCTAAGTATTGATGCAGCCTCACAAGGAAGCCTATAAATCAGGCACGAATGCAGTAATTTCTAAAGGATGCTATTCTTTCTTATGACTAGAGTGATTTTTCATCTATCTGTGTCCAGTAAAATGATTCCTTTGTTACAAAAGGAATTGTTTCTGAAGACCTTGAGCAATTTAGAACTGGAATAATTCAAGAGTAGTTTTCAAGAATAAATCAAGAGTAAAGAGATAAACATAAGGTAGGGAGTATGCTTTTTCAGAGCGTAGAAATGTCCTGAATTGGATGTGTACAGACACGTTGCTATGGCATTTAGTTTGTACCATGTAACCAGTACGTTTTCATCATTCTTACCTGATACATAGAGATTCTTGCCAAAGTGAAGCTTTGCTTCTTTAATGCTGCTCTCTAATGTTAACTGAAAACAATCTAATTATTTTTTATTGATTTATCTGGCTGTTAATCCTTGATCTGGCGGGGGTGGGGGGTGGTGTCTGTTTTTCCAATCTCATACTGGCACTGCTTGTTTTTTTTTTTTTTTTTAAAGATTTATTTATTTATTTATTTTGGGGCAGAGGTCGGGTTGGGGAGGGAAGGGAGCGAGCGGGCCACTTCTATTGGTCTTCCATTTCTCTGTTTTCATCCGTCTTTGTTCTTTGGCTCCTGTGGGCCTCCCGTCGCGGTGGCGTCTGTTGTCGCAGAGCGCCAGCTCTGACGCATGCGCTCCAGAGCTCTGGCTCGGTGATTGGACACATCAGTCCAGCCGCTCCGCGGCACGTGGGATCTTCCCAGGCCAGGGATCGAACCGGCGCCCCTTGCACTGCAAGGCGGTGTCCTTATCCACTGGACCACCAGGGGAAGCCCCGGCACTGCTTGTTAATGAACATTTAATAAGATTATTATAGTGTATAAAATGTTTTTTAAAAATTTATGTGTTGTGAATGTTAAAATTAAAAAGCCACAGTCCCTAAACTGGGCTTCCCAGGTGGCTCAGTGGTAAAAGAAATCTGCCTACAATGTAAGAGATGTGAGTTTGATCCCTGGATCTGGAAGATCCTCTGGAGAAGGAAATGGCAACCCACTCCAGTGCTCGTCTGGAGAATTCCACGAACAGAGGAGCCTGGAGGGCTTTTTTAAAATGAAAAGTAACATATCTATGTCACAGTCATCTCTCCATCGTTTCCCTTTTCCTGACTACTGTTTTCTAAGTTTTAAAGGCTAGAATGTGTATTCCTTTGCGTGGTGTGTGCGGCCCCTCCGTTGCCCACAGAACGGTTTCCCCCGCCTTGTACGCGGCGTGCTCCGCCCTGCCTTTCTCCCACGTTGTACGCGTGCCCGGCACGGCCCTTCCCAGAATCAACGCTTTCTGACCTGGCGTCTCACTGTCTTCAGGGTGCCAAAGGCATCTTAACCCTCAGGGCAGAATTCAAGTCAATTGACTTACCACAGTGTTGACTAAAAGAGATGAAAAACTTGAGAGTGGTGAGTTAAGTTTTATCTGGGGCACAATTAGGGCTCCTGTCCAGGAGGCAGCCCCTCGGATAGCTCTGACAGACGGCTCCAAAGAGGCAGCGGGAGGAAAAGCCATATATAAGGTTTTGATGAAGGGGAGATTCAATACCACTAAACACGCATTTTACAAAGGGGGTTTCTGGTTAGTGGTGAGGATCTGATTCACCATGAAAGGATTTAGTGCTTTTCTAGGTAGGAGGAGATGCAAGGATTGAGATCATAAAATCTGTTCCTAAAAACATCCACCTGTCCCAGCAGATCCTCTGGAGCACAGAGAGCCTCCCTCCACCCTGAGCTCCCTCGGGGGGTGCTGAGAGTCGGCAGCTGTCCCAGCACAGGGTTCCCTCTCCACAGCGGAGGACTGCAAATTCCCTTCTTGTTCAGTCACTGGCAACGTACTTGGTTAAGTGCCAATTTGTAGTTGACAACAGGAATTTCATAGAATGAGGGAAATGTAAGGGGTTCATCCTAACTGTGTTCATGTGAATTCCTAATGCATTTTCTTATAAGCCTGCAGAGACAGTCACAGTCATGGGGTGAAAATAGAGGGTTTTCTTGGATTGAAAACTGAAACAGCATGATGATTTTATTTTAAACTTCTTGTTTCCAGTTGTTTTATCGAATACAGGAAGAAGTCAATTCTCTCCTATCTCTAGAGTACTCTTCATGAAAGTGCAGAATGTTAGGGCACTTAAAATCTATTTTACCACACATAGATTTGTGCAATAGCTTCCTTGCCTTTTTAAAAATTATTATTTACTTAAAATAAAAAAGCTGTGACCTTTTGCATTCAGCTACCTCTTCTGCATCAGGAGTTTTAAAACCTTCTCTCTAGTCATGAATACTAAGGATAAACGTTGCTCCTGCTGTTTCTAACCAGGGTCTTCCACCTACTATCACTATCAATTTGAGTAATTCTCAGCTTCCTTACCCATGCACATTTGAGGGAAACTGTCAAAATAGGAAAGATACAATTTTGTATGCATATCTCTGTTTTGACTGCATTTGTTTTTGCAGACTTTTACTTAATATAATTTCAAAAATGAAACAATTTCAAGACTAGTAATCTATTCATCATTCTCTCTCTAGAGACAGGTGTATAGAGATAATTCAGTACGGAGTCGACATTTACTATTCTTGAACTGTTTCCAAGTCGAAGATACTGTGCCCCTTTTGTCCTAAGATCTTTGTGTATATTTCCTAAGAGCAGGACAGATAGTTAGGTAACCAGATTGTGTGTATTCTCAGGCTACGCTGTGTCTGTCTCTTTGCAACCCCATGGACTGTAGCCCACCAGGCTCCTCTGTCCATGGGATTCTCAACAAGAAGACTGGAGTGGGTTGCCATGCCCTCCTCCAGACGATCTTCCCACCCAGAGACTGAATCCATGTCACCTGGGGGTTTAAGCTGCCAATTTCCCAGCACAGGGTTCCCTCTCCACAGCGGAGGACTGCAAATTCTTCTTGTTCAGTCACTGGCAACGTACTTGGTTAAGTGCCAATTTGTAGTTGACAACAGGAATTTCATAGAATGAGGGAAATGTAAGGGGTTCATCCTAACTGTGTTCATGTGAATTCCTAATGCATTTTCTTATAAGCCTGCAGAGACAGTCACAGTCATGGGGTGAAAATAGAGGGTTTTCTTGGATTGAAAACTGAAACAGCATGATGATTTTATTTTAAACTTCTTGTTTCCAGTTGTTTTATCGAATACAGGAAGAAGTCAATTCTCTCCTATCTCTAGAGTACTCTTCATGAAAGTGCAGAATGTTAGGGCACTTAAAATCTATTTTACCACACATAGATTTGTGCAATAGCTTCCTTGCCTTTTTAAAAATTATTATTTACTTAAAATAAAAAAGCTGTGACCTTTTGCATTCAGCTACCTCTTCTGCATCAGGAGTTTTAAAACCTTCTCTCTAGTCATGAATACTAAGGATAAACGTTGCTCCTGCTGTTTCTAACCAGGGTCTTCCACCTACTATCACTATCAATTTGAGTAATTCTCAGCTTCCTTACCCATGCACATTTGAGGGAAACTGTCAAAATAGGAAAGATACAATTTTGTATGCATATCTCTGTTTTGACTGCATTTGTTTTTGCAGACTTTTACTTAATATAATTTCAAAAATGAAACAATTTCAAGACTAGTAATCTATTCATCATTCTCTCTCTAGAGACAGGTGTATAGAGATAATTCAGTACGGAGTCGACATTTACTATTCTTGAACTGTTTCCAAGTCGAAGATACTGTGCCCCTTTTGTCCTAAGATCTTTGTGTATATTTCCTAAGAGCAGGACAGATAGTTAGGTAACCAGATTGTGTGTATTCTCAGGCTACGCTGTGTCTGTCTCTTTGCAACCCCATGGACTGTAGCCCACCAGGCTCCTCTGTCCATGGGATTCTCCAGGCAAGAAGACTGGAGTGGGTTGCCATGCCCTCCTCCAGACGATCTTCCCCACCCAGAGACTGAATCCATGTCTCCTGTGTTTCCACTGGCAGGCAGAGTATTTACCACTGTGCCACCTGGGAAGCTCTGTAAACAAATTACAGTGATGAAGATCGGGGCACTTAATTGGCAGTTCAAATTTCATCAGCTGTCCCTTTATACCAGTTTTCTTCCTGTTCTGGGTCCTATCCAGGGTTGGACCCTGCACTGAGTGAGTTATGGAGCTGCTGCTTGTGAGAGGCCATATATCTCTCCTGACCTCTGAGCAGATTGCACTGTGGAAAATGTCACCACGGAGCTCTGTCCTTGAACATGTCTCATGGAAGAACGATGGGGCACCCACCAGGGAAACATCTCTCTTGATGCCCCTGATGGAATCTAACCTGAGGTTTATTCCCTGATGAGTGACATCTTGTTGAGGTGGAGTCCTGAGTGAGGATCCCATGGAATTAGTATGGGTACAATGGTGTATAAACCGAAAGGAAGCCAAACCTGTCTCTGTGTGGCTGACTCTGAGGACATTTATAGAAGAGTCGGGGTAGTTGGGAGATCTAGCGCCTGGAGACATTGGGCAGAATGTTCTGATGCTGAATCTCTATAGAAAGGACACTTTTACCTCTTCATGTCAATTAATGGAGTACAGCCGCCCATTGGGCTTCCCTGGTGGCTCAGTGGTAAAGAATCTGCCTGCTGATGCAGGAGACGTGGGTTCGATCCCTGGGTCAGATGCGATCAAAGAGTCAGACGTGACTGAGCATGTGCGTAAGGGAAAAAAAGCCGGTCATATTCTTTTAAAATTTCAAGACTAGTAATCTATTCATCATTCTCTCTCTAGAGACAGTTTTTCGGACATTTACTATTCTTGAACTGTTTCCAAGTCGAAGATACTGTGCCCCTTTGTCCTAAGATCTTTGTGTATATTTCCTAAGAGCAGGACAGATAGTTAGGTAACCAGATTGTGTGTATTCTCAGGCTACGCTGTGTCTGTCTCTTTGCAACCCCATGGACTGTAGCCCACCAGGCTCCTCTGTCCATGGGATTCTCCAGGCAAGAAGACTGGAGTGGGTTGCCATGCCCTCCTCCAGACGATCTTCCCCACCCAGAGACTGAATCCATGTCTCCTGTGTTTCCACTGGCAGGCAGAGTATTTACCACTGTGCCACCTGGGAAGCTCTGTAAACAAATTACAGTGATGAAGATCGGGGCACTTAATTGGCAGTTCAAATTTCATCAGCTGTCCCTTTATACCAGTTTTCTTCCTGTTCTGGGTCCTATCCAGGGTTGGACCCTGCACTGAGTGAGTTATGGAGCTGCTGCTTGTGAGAGGCCATATATCTCTCCTGACCTCTGAGCAGATTGCACTGTGGAAAATGTCACCACGGAGCTCTGTCCTTGAACATGTCTCATGGAAGAACGATGGGGCACCCACCAGGGAAACATCTCTCTTGATGCCCCTGATGGAATCTAACCTGAGGTTTATTCCCTGATGAGTGACATCTTGTTGAGGTGGAGTCCTGAGTGAGGATCCCATGGAATTAGTATGGGTACAATGGTGTATAAACCGAAAGGAAGCCAAACCTGTCTCTGTGTGGCTGACTCTGAGGACATTTATAGAAGAGTCGGGGTAGTTGGGAGATCTAGCGCCTGGAGACATTGGGCAGAATGTTCTGATGCTGAATCTCTATAGAAAGGACACTTTTACCTCTTCATGTCAATTAATGGAGTACAGCCGCCCATTGGGCTTCCCTGGTGGCTCAGTGGTAAAGAATCTGCCTGCTGATGCAGGAGACGTGGGTTCGATCCCTGGGTCAGATGCGATCAAAGAGTCAGACGTGACTGAGCATGTGCGTAAGGGAAAAAAAGCCGGTCATTAACAATCTGAGTTTAGTGGTGGTGGTGGTGTTTTGGTAAATTGTGTCTGACACTTTGTGACCCCATGGACTTTAGCCTGCCAGGCTCCTCTGTCCATGAGATTTCCCAGGCAAGAATACTGGAGTGGGTTGCCATTTCCTCCTCCAGGGGATCTTCCTGACCTAGGGATCAAACCTGCATCTCTTGCAGCTCCTGTGTGGCAGGTAGATTCTTTACTTCTGAGCTGCTGGGGAAGCTCTCTCAGACGTTAATGGGGGCTAAGTGTATAATTCGGTTGGAGGATATCTTATAAGTATCATTTTCTCAGGGTCCAGAAATGTGTGAACTGGATGACTGATCATACCACTGGCTTGAACATTACTTCAGAGTTGGTCAGGGCGGCCCATGTGTATAGACTAAGGAAGATCTGCGGTGCTCTCTAGTGGTGATATCCTGGTAGCTGCTTGAAAAACTAAAATCAACCAACATCCACAATTAAATCATGGTTTTTAACCATGTCCATTGAACACAGTTTTCCTATAATAAGGTTGTATTTTTGAACATTAGAGTCCACTCTACGTGTATAACCTCAGAACGGTGGGAAATTCACTTCTGTTTCGGGGTCCAGAGCTAAAATTCCATTTGTTCTTCCTCATCTTTGATGGTGCGTGTTGAGAGCGAACGGACCCATGGGAAGAAATCCAGGGAGAGGCAGCCATGGGAAGCTAACACGAGGGAGCCAGCTTTATGGCCATTCCTCAGGCAGATTCTTGTTGAATACAGTAGAGAGTGTACCTGGAGAAAACCAGACCAAATCCCTTCCTGACGGTTACACTTTGCCTGCAGAGAGCGCACACATATTTGGACTCAACGTAACTCACACTTCTTAGCAATCAAAGGCACCCTTGCTAGTGTAGCTGCAATTAAAGAGTACCCCTTCAGACCACCCCTAAACTGACCTCCTAGGAAACAGCAGCCTAGCCTCACATCTTCTGCTAAAGGTCCGATCCAACATGACTCACCCGTTTCCCTCGGGGATGGCTGTGCTTTTACAGGGAGACAGGGCATGGTGGTAAAGGAGGTGGTGGTGAAGCCATAGGCGGAGGCTCGGGAGCCTGGTGCAGAAGATAAAATACAAGTGGTGTGAAGAATGGATCTCTGTTCCACCACACGATGGCACCATAGGCTCACTTACGTATCTTTCCCGCCTTAGCCGTCAGGAAGGGAAGAAAGGTGTGCATCCTATCCCCCTGATTTATAAGGAGTCAACAAAGTCTGCAGCTTCCTAAACAAGGGTAATAATGTGTGCGCAAGTGTAAGAGAGAGGAGAGAGAGAGACAGAGGCAGGCTTTTCTTGGGATAGATTTCCCAGCAACTCAGAATCGAAAGGGAATCTAGCTTGAGATAATGTAGAGTTTCAGAAATAAAGTATTAATAAAACCATATTCATCTGAAGTCTAAGTGTGAATTCAGATTAGATGTGAAGGGCAACTTCCTTCTAAATCATCTGCCTCTCTGGTGCCCCCCTTCTGCTCACCCCCATCCGAAGGTCCATCAGCCTCACAACATCCACAATTAAATCATGGTTTTAACCATGTCCATTGAACACAGTTTTCCTATAATAAGGTTGTATTTTTGAACATTAGAGTCCACTCTACGTGTATAACCTCAGAACGGTGGGAAATTCACTTCTGTTTCGGGGTCCAGAGCTAAAATTCCATTTGTTCTTCCTCATCTTTGATGGTGCGTGTTGAGAGCGAACGGACCCATGGGAAGAAATCCAGGGAGAGGCAGCCATGGGAAGCTAACACGAGGGAGCCAGCTTTATGGCCATTCCTCAGGCAGATTCTTGTTGAATACAGTAGAGAGTGTACCTGGAGAAAACCAGACCAAATCCCTTCCTGACGGTTACACTTTGCCTGCAGAGAGCGCACACATATTTGGACTCAACGTAACTCACACTTCTTAGCAATCAAAGGCACCCTTGCTAGTGTAGCTGCAATTAAAGAGTACCCCTTCAGACCACCCCTAAACTGACCTCCTAGGAAACAGCAGCCTAGCCTCACATCTTCTGCTAAAGGTCCGATCCAACATGACTCACCCGTTTCCCTCGGGGATGGCTGTGCTTTTACAGGGAGACAGGGCATGGTGGTAAAGGAGGTGGTGGTGAAGCCATAGGCGGAGGCTCGGGAGCCTGGTGCAGAAGATAAAATACAAGTGGTGTGAAGAATGGATCTCTGTTCCACCACACGATGGCACCATAGGCTCACTTACGTATCTTTCCCGCCTTAGCCGTCAGGAAGGGAAGAAAGGTGTGCATCCTATCCCCCTGATTTATAAGGAGTCAACAAAGTCTGCAGCTTCCTAAACAAGGGTAATAATGTGTGCGCAAGTGTAAGAGAGAGGGAGAGAGAGAGAGACAGAGGCAGGCTTTTCTTGGGATAGATTTCCCAGCAACTCAGAATCGAAAGGGAATCTAGCTTGAGATAATGTAGAGTTTCAGAAATAAAGTATTAATAAAACCATATTCATCTGAAGTCTAAGTGTGAATTCAGATTAGATGTGAAGGGCAACTTCCTTCTAAATCATCTGCCTCTCTGGTGCCCCCCTTCTGCTCACCCCCATCCGAAGGTCCATCAGCCTCACAGACGGCCTTCCTACTTGCTCTTAACTTC
Source organism: Tragulus kanchil (assembly GCA_022376925.1). Lineage (NCBI taxonomy): Eukaryota > Metazoa > Chordata > Mammalia > Artiodactyla > Tragulidae > Tragulus > Tragulus kanchil. The sequence continues at coordinate 55,115,839 of JAIOJX010000003.1, read as the reverse complement.
CAGCTCTGTGCTTTAATTCCTGCATGTGGAGCAGCCTCCTCTCTGTGTGGATAGTCAGGCACTTTTGCTCTTACCTGGCCCTCTCTAAGTGTGTCCTCAACTCCGATTTCAGGGAAATCTTTCTGACACTCGAATCTGACTTGGCACTGGTCACTCAGAGCTTTGTGCAGCAAAAGTGTTATTACAGAAAGAAAGGACAGAGAAAGCTTCCAGCAAAAGGAACCGGAAGGGGGATAGAAGAATACCTCAAGCAGCTAGTTTAGTGTACAAGCGTTTTGTACTTTTTCACTGGGCTATTAATAGTAAATCAAAAGAATATTTTAAGGCTGTGAAAGTCTTCCTAGGCCCATACCTACAACATTAACATAAGATCGTGGTCTTTGGACTTAGAGACTGGATGAGACATTACAATGCAAAATAGTTTGCCTCCATACAACGTTTAGGCTAGAAAATGTTCCCCCTCCTCCTTCTTCTCCTTGGAAACTGCTGGCCTCCTGACCAAGTCTGCCTAGTCACCCCTTTCACTTCCCTTTCTTTCGGAGCCTGGAACACACCTCAAGATAAAACCAAGAAGAAAGCCCAATTTTTAAAAAGGGTGCAGCCTGGCTCAGGTCACCCACAAGCAAAAGAGGAGCGTCACAGGTGAGAGGAGCCAGGGGAGAGCGGCAGGGATGATGCACTGTGTGGACAACTCAGGAGCCAGGCTGCTCTCCTGGGAGGACACTCTCGCTCAGGGACCAGCTCCAAGGCTTTTGATTCCAGTTCACATGTCAAAGAAAAAGTGCCCCCAGGAAAGCAGTAATAGTGGTAACATAACTATCGTAATAATATGGCTCACTTACACTGTTTGTCTTTAATACGACACGCAAGCATGTGTGCTGAGTCAATTCAGATGTATCTGACTCTTCATGACCCCAGGGACTGCAGTCCGCCAGGCTCCTCTGTCTACGGGATTCTCCAGGCTAGAATACTGAGTGGGTTGCCATGCCCTTCTCCAGGGGATCTTTCTGACCCAGGGTTTGAACCTGAGTCTCCTGCATTGCAGACAAATTCTTTACTGTCTAAGCCACCAGAGAAAGTAACTGTACATTTAAATAAGTGAACTTTATGGTATGTTCAATTTATATGTAATAAAGCTGCTAAAAAATAACTGTACTTTGGATGACCAAAGCTATGTGTGAAAGTCAGTAAATCTTTGTTTCAACTTTTAAAAAATTTTTTTTCCTTTTTCTTTTTCCCCATCATGCCTCTTTTATCTATACTCATTTTCATTCATCTGTTTATTCTTTGGCATGTGTTGGCCTCTCATTGTAGTGGCCTCTCTCACTTCCGAGCACCGGCTCTGGGTGCATGTGCTCCAGAGCGCCGGCTTGTTAATTAGACTCTACACTGGTCCAGCTGCTCTGCGGCATGTGGGATTTTCCCAGGCCAGGGATCGAACCGGCGTCCCTTGCACTGCAAAGCGGACTCTTTACCCATTGGACCACCAGGGAAGCCCTATGTTTCAACTTTAAAAAAAATAATTTTTATTGGAGTATAGCTGCTTCATAGTATTGTGGTAGTTTTTGCTGTACAGCAAAGTGAATCAGCTCTCAGCCACATAAGATTGTATCTCCTCTGTTTTGGACTTCCTTCCCATTTAAGTCACCACAAAGCACCAAGTAGGGTTCCCTGTGCTACATAGTAGGTACTCGTGCATGTGTGTGTGCTAAGTCACTTTAGTTGTGTCTGACACTGGCTCCTCTGTCCATGGGATTTTCCAGACAAGAACACTGGAGTGGATAGCCATGCCCTTCTCCAGGGAATCTTCCTGACTCAGGGATCGAACCCGTGTCTCCTGCATCGGCAGGTGGAGTCGTTACCACTGTGCTACCTGGGAAGCCCAGGTACCATCAGCTATCTATTTTCACATGTTCATAGCTGTGTATATATGTCCGTTTCATTCTTGAAGTTCATCCTACAACCCGTTCCTTCCTTGGTTTTCATACATGTTTTCTGTGTCTGTGTCTCTGTTTCTGCTTTAGTAAATCTTTTGTAATGTGAATAAAAATCTAAGAATTTAGACACTTTTAAATTATTTTAATGTGTTTAGATACATTCTTTTTTTTTTTTTTTTGTAAATTAGAGCATTGATCAGACTCTAGGGGAAAAAAAATTATTTTGCAAGAGGGAATAATCTATCAGTCATTGTCAGTTTGAAATTGAAGGCTGAATTTTAAACTTGAATTATTTAAATACCTCCTGCCTTGTCCAGATTCAGGGTTTTGGTCTCAGTTAGAAACTGCTTCAGGTTGAGAGCTTACATAACAAATGATTGGCAGCCAGGGCAGAAGGTCCTGAAGAATTCACTTTTCTATTATGCAGTTAATAGTCCAGTGATTTCTTTGTTAAAGAGATAAAAATTGGCAAATGAATGGACAACAAGATTTCAAATTCAGTTTAAATTCCCTATAAACTAAGATCATGGCATCTGGTCCCGTCACTTCATGGCAAATAAAAAGGGAAAAAGTAGAAACAGTGACAGACTTTATTTTCTTGGGCCCCAAAATCACTGCAGATGTTGAGTGCAGCCATGAAGTTAAAAGACGACTGCTGCTTGAAAGGAAAGCTATGACAAACCTAGACAGTATATTAAAAAGCAGAGGCATCATTTTGCCAACAAAGGTCCGTATGGTCAAACCTATGGTTTTTCTAGTAGTCATGTATGGATGTGGGAGCTGGATGATAAAGAAGGCTTAGTGTGGAAGAATAGATACTTTTGAATTGTGCTGGAGAAAACTCTTGAGAATCCCTTGGATAGCAAGCAGATCAAACAAGTTAATCCTAAAGGAAATCAACCCTGAATAGTCATTGGAAGGACTGATGCTGATGCTGAAGCTCCAGTACTTTAGCCACCTGATGCAAAGAGATGACTCACTGGAAAAGACCCTGATGCTGGGAAAGACTGAGGGCAGGAGGAGAAGGGGGCTGCAGAGGATGAGACGGTTGGATGGCATCACTGACTCAGTGGACATGAATCTGAGCAGATTCCGGGAGACAGCGGGGGACAGTGCTGCAGCCACGGGGTCACAGAGTTGGATACAACTTAGCAACTGAGCAACTTCAAAATCAGTAATATACACTCTAAAATCAACCTAAGGATGAGTTCATCATCATATTTCATGTTTTTCCCCCAAACCAATTCCCACATGTATTTATTTCATTTACTCCTTGAAAAAAAAAAAAGCTATGTGGTAGGTCCTCAAGCTAGTGACCACTAGCGCCGACCCTGCAGAGCTCCAGGGCCAGACTCGGTGCCTGACTTGGGGTTGGGCATTGGCCCTGAGGCTGGACATTAAACTCTCTGCCATCCTTCCATCTTCACCTTATCCCCCCTCCTGTCCTCATCTGAGGCCGAGATTAATGAAGATAAAGAAAGCAAACGTCTGAGGCTGAAGCTAAGGCTTCATTCAGGGTGGCCGCTAAAAGAATCCCTACTTGGAATCAAAATGCATTTTAGGAACAAAAAAGCTTTCACCTCCACAGGAGCTCAGTCAATTAATCATTTCAGGTATTTGAGTTCAGTTTTGTTAACACTGAAGACGCCTGTCCTCACGATGCTGTCCTCAGGACCTGACTTTTGGGTTTCAGTTGAAAAGAGGATTGTTTCACTTTAGTTGAAGCCTTATTTCAAAAATTCATTGGCCGCTTAGCTCCCGAGCGTGGGAAGACTGTCTCAGGGACATGCTGTTTATTCACTTCCCGACTTTGCCATCAAGAGTGACTGTTGTTAAACTTGCAACTGAATGAGCCTAAATTATTAAAATCGCCAGAAACGCAGGGGGAATGTCTCCACTCTGTACGTTGTTCATTTGTAATCTTTTCTCGTGTGGGGCCCCGAACGCATGGTCGTCTTTGTGAAGCTTCAGAAATCACTGAAGATCCCTTCAAAGCAAAACCAATTTGACAAAAATCTCCTCCACCCCCGGCTCTCCCAGTCACGTGACCAGGTAATGTACTGGCTTCATACAAACAGGTAATCCACAGGCTGCACTCCAGACAGCTAAGTGGGTTTAACGTAAACTCTGACTGTGAGGGGGAGAAGCCAGATAAAAGCATCATTTGTCTTCTGGGCACTTGCTGAAAATCTACCCATTATACAGTGCAGGCCCAGATGGAGGCGGCTGGAGCCCCTTAGACGTGGAAGAATTGCCTTCGTCCCTGCAAGTCAGTGGCTCAGCGTGGCTCTCCCCTCAGTAGAACGTGGATATTTCCTCTCTGCACATTCTGGGGCCTTGAGAGTGCGCCAACCCAGGGATCATGACTGCACAGATTCTTTGTTCTGTCTCGTGGTGTCAGCAGCTTAGAGTAGTCAGTCTGTCGACTCCGGGGCCTTTTGGTGGAAGGCTGACTTGGGGTTGGGCATTGGCCCTTCATTCCCTTTTCCATCTTCACCTTACCCCCCCTCCTGTCCTCATCTGAGGCCGAGATTAATGAAGATAAAGAAAGCAAACGTCTGAGGCTGAAGCTAAGGCTTCATTCAGGGTGGCCGCTAAAAGAATCCCTACTTGGAATCAAAATGCATTTTAGGAACAAAAAAGCTTTCACCTCCACAGGAGCTCAGTCAATTAATCATTTCAGGTATTTGAGTTCAGTTTTGTTAACACTGAAGACGCCTGTCCTCACGATGCTGTCCTCAGGACCTGACTTTTGGGTTTCAGTTGAAAAGAGGATTGTTTCACTTTAGTTGAAGCCTTATTTCAAAAATTCATTGGCCGCTTAGCTCCCGAGCGTGGGAAGACTGTCTCAGGGACATGCTGTTTATTCACTTCCCGACTTTGCCATCGAGAGTGACTGTTGTTAAACTTGCAACTGAATGAGCCTAAATTATTAAAATCGCCAGAAACGCAGGGGGAATGTCTCCACTCTGTACGTTGTTCATTTGTAATCTTTTCTCGTGTGGGGCCCCGAACGCATGGTCGTCTTTGTGAAGCTTCAGAAATCACTGAAGATCCCTTCAAAGCAAAACCAATTTGACAAAAATCTCCTCCACCCCCGGCTCTCCCAGTCACGTGACCAGGTAATGTACTGGCTTCATACAAACAGGTAATCCACAGGCTGCACTCCAGACAGCTAAGTGGGTTTAACGTAAACTCTGACTGTGAGGGGGAGAAGCCAGATAAAAGCATCATTTGTCTTCTGGGCACTTGCTGAAAATCTACCCATTATACAGTGCAGGCCCAGATGGAGGCGGCTGGAGCCCCCTTTGACGTGGAAGAATTGCCTTCGTCCCTGCAAGTCAGTGGCTCAGCGTGGCTCTCCCCTCAGTAGAACGTGGATATTTCCTCTCTGCACATTCTGGGGCCTTGAGAGATGCGCCAACCCAGGGATCATGACGTGCACAGATTCTTTGTTCTGTCTCGTGGTGTCAGCAGCTTAGAGTAGTCAGTCTGTCGACTCCGGGGCCTTTTGGTGGGAGGACTGATCCTTCAACTCACAGAGAGAGAGAGAGCAACAAAGGTCTGCTTATGGAGTAGTGGCTGCCTCGGAAAAAAATGTCTTTTTTGTGTCAGGATGTCTGTCCTGTGCTCATACCATTGGGGCGGGCAGCCTGTGGTGGTCCTACCCCGGCCAGGGCACCGAGCCTTTTATCTGGGAATGTGAACGTGGCTTTGAAGGCTGGGCAGGGAGTACATTACTAGTTTCGTGATAGAGCAGCTCAAATAGTTGAGTAAGAAGCCAGCAAGGATGAGAAAGATATATAGCTGCTAATGGGAAGATGGGGGAACTAATCTCATCTTCCTTGAGTTGGAGAAATAAATCCTTTGTTCCCCGCCTTGCTGAAGAATCTCAAGTATTCAGAGTCCTGCCAGCCTTGTTTCATCTTCCTCCTCATCTGGTTTTATGATTTGCAATAAAGCAAATATTTCAAGGCAATCAAATTAATTAGATTATTTTATACTCACAAAAGGGTAAAATCAGAGTACGTAGGCCAAACAGGGATTATCTATCTCCTTGCCTGAACCACAGCTCCTGTATACACATTGCTTTAATATTCCCCATCCAGAAAAGCTGAGAGGTGGAGTTCCGTTGTTTGGAGTTCTGTTTCATCAAAACTAAATTTCCTTGACTTGGTGCGTTCATTTAAATTTAAAAAGAACCTCAAAGTAAAATACCTTTCTGATTTACCATGTTGTTAATCCACAGGCTGCACTCCAGACAGCTAAGTGGGTTTAACGTAAACTCTGACTGTGAGGGGAGAAGCCAGATAAAAGCATCATTTGTCTTCTGGGCACTTGCTGAAAATCTACCCATTATACAGTGCAGGCCCAGATGGAGGCGGCTGGAGCCCCTTAGACGTGGAAGAATTGCCTTCGTCCCTGCAAGTCAGTGGCTCAGCGTGGCTCTCCCCTCAGTAGAACGTGGATATTTCCTCTCTGCACATTCTGGGGCCTTGAGAGATGCGCCAACCCAGGGATCATGACGTGCACAGATTCTTTGTTCTGTCTCGTGGTGTCAGCAGCTTAGAGTAGTCAGTCTGTCGACTCCGGGGCCTTTTGGTGGGAGGACTGATCCTTCAACTCACAGAGAGAGAGAGAGCAACAAAGGTCTGCTTATGGAGTAGTGGCTGCCTCGGAAAAAAATGTCTTTTTTGTGTCAGGATGTCTGTCCTGTGCTCATACCATTGGGGCGGGCAGCCTGTGGTGGTCCTACCCCGGCCAGGGCACCGAGCCTTTTATCTGGGAATGTGAACGTGGCTTTGAAGGCTGGGCAGGGAGTACATTACTAGTTTCGTGATAGAGCAGCTCAAATAGTTGAGTAAGAAGCCAGCAAGGATGAGAAAGATATATAGCTGCTAATGGGAAGATGGGGGAACTAATCTCATCTTCCTTGAGTTGGAGAAATAAATCCTTTGTTCCCCGCCTTGCTGAAGAATCTCAAGTATTCAGAGTCCTGCCAGCCTTGTTTCATCTTCCTCCTCATCTGGTTTTATGATTTGCAATAAAGCAAATATTTCAAGGCAATCAAATTAATTAGATTATTTTATACTCACAAAAGGGTAAAATCAGAGTACGTAGGCCAAACAGGGATTATCTATCTCCTTGCCTGAACCACAGCTCCTGTATACACATTGCTTTAATATTCCCCATCCAGAAAAGCTGAGAGGTGGAGTTCCGTTGTTTGGAGTTCTGTTTCATCAAAACTAAATTTCCTTGACTTGGTGCGTTCATTTAAATTTAAAAAGAACCTCAAAGTAAAATACCTTTCTGATTTACCATGTTGTTGTTTCATGGTTCAGTTGTGTCTGAATCTTATGCAGCCCCACGGATTGTAGCCCACCAGGCTCTGTCTGGGATTCTCCAGGCAAGAATAGTGGAGTGGGTTGCCATTTCCTCCTCCAGGGGATCTTCCCAACCCAGGAATAAAACCTGGGTCTCCTTTATTGCAGGCAGATTCTTTTCCACTGTGCCACCCCTAATTTACCATAGTCTGTTACTAAACAAACTTGAAACCAAAGGACAGGCTTCATGTTCTTTCATTGCACGGTGTTTAAATTAAAATTCAAATACATCCTCTTAGACAGAAGCTTCACCTGCTGATACAGGTAGCTGTTTTTCATTATTAAACAGAGTCGCATATTCAGTGATTCTGATTCATGAAAAATGATGATCGAACTTGCACTTTTCATTTATACTGAAGAAAACAAGTTTCTTCATGGGCACTCATATATTTTACTTAAAAATAACATGAAGTAAAGCATTCTCTTAACCATTCTAGAATATAATCTTAGTGGAGAAGCATACTTAGCCATTTTTTTCTATAGTAGCTTTCTTTTTCTTTTTTAATCTTTTTAAAATTTATTTCTTTTTAATTGAAGCTTTACAGAATTTTGTTTACTGCCAAACATCAACATGAATCAGCCATAGGTATACACATGTTCCCTCCCTCTTGACACCCATAAGCTTTTTTTAAATTCTATTCTTTATTTTAAAGGTTTTACAGAGTTTTGTTGTTCACAGACATGTATGTTCCCAGATCAGTCATATGCACATCCCTGGTCCCTACCTCCTCAGTTCCCCCCATCCCACCCCTCCGGACCATCGCCCCATGCCATTGTGAGCACTCCTATTCCCTTAGCACAATGACAATTATTTTATACTCACAAAGGGTAAAATCATCGTAGGCCAAACAGGGATAATCTCCTTGCCTGAACCACAGTTTAAAAGAAAGGTGGAGTTCCGTTGTTTGGAGTTCTGTTTCATCAAAACTAAATTTCCTTGACTTGGTGCGTTCATTTAAATTTAAAAAGAACCTCAAAGTAAAATACCTTTCTGATTTACCATGTTGTTGTTTCATGGTTCAGTTGTGTCTGAATCTTATGCAGCCCCACGGATTGTAGCCCACCAGGCTCTGTCTGGGATTCTCCAGGCAAGAATAGTGGAGTGGGTTGCCATTTCCTCCTCCAGGGGATCTTCCCAACCCAGGAATAAAACCTGGGTCTCCTTTATTGCAGGCAGATTCTTTTCCACTGTGCCACCCCTAATTTACCATAGTCTGTTACTAAACAAACTTGAAACCAAAGGACAGGCTTCATGTTCTTTCATTGCACGGTGTTTAAATTAAAATTCAAATACATCCTCTTAGACAGAAGCTTCACCTGCTGATACAGGTAGCTGTTTTTCATTATTAAACAGAGTCGCATATTCAGTGATTCTGATTCATGAAAAATGATGATCGAACTTGCACTTTTCATTTATACTGAAGAAAACAAGTTTCTTCATGGGCACTCATATATTTTACTTAAAAATAACATGAAGTAAAGCATTCTCTTAACCATTCTAGAATATAATCTTAGTGGAGAAGCATACTTAGCCATTTTTTTCTATAGTAGCTTTCTTTTTCTTTTTTAATCTTTTTAAAATTTATTTCTTTTTAATTGAAGCTTTACAGAATTTTGTTTACTGCCAAACATCAACATGAATCAGCCATAGGTATACACATGTTCCCTCCCTCTTGACACCCATAAGCTTTTTTTAAATTTTATTCTTTATTTTAAAGGTTTTACAGAGTTTTGTTGTTCACAGACATGTATGTTCCCAGATCAGTCATATGCACATCCCTGGTCCCTACCTCCTCAGTTCCCCCCATCCCACCCCTCCGGACCATCGCCCCATGCCATTGTGAGCACTCCTATTCCCTTAGCACAATGACAATAGCTATCTTTTCCACACATGACAGTATAGGTTTCCATGTTACTAGCAGCTTTCAATTTAAATATCTAGTAAGAAACAGGACATGACTTTACTTGAATTAACAATGATGTTTCTTTTGTATTGGTTATCCTATGACTTATGAGAATAGACTGTGGTTTGTCCTATATGAGAGGCTGTCTCTAAGCTGAAATCCACACCAAATAAAATGTATATGTAAATATATATTTATTTTACTTCCCTTAACTGATCACGTTTCTTCATACTGATTTTGTTGTCTATTTGTGCCTTTTTCCAAACCTTGCTGTGCTATCACTTCAGTTGTGTCTGACTCTTTGCAATTCTATGGACTGTAGCCTGCCAAACCTTACATTATTGTATATATTTAAAATGCTTAATTACTCTTTTGAATGAGTTGGAAGTAACCAGTGATCAACCGTGTAATGAATATGATGGTTTTAGAAGGAAATGTGCTCTAATAATCTCAAGGATTCATAGAATTGTCAGCTCTTAAAACTATGAAAAAAAGTACTTGATGACAGTATTTGATATTTACTTGATGGTAAATATGAAGTCAATATTCTGTTCACTAAGGCATAAAAATGTGTATCATTCAACTGAAAACAGTAAATACCCAGGACTAATTGGCTCTAACCATAGTATTTTTGTTATTTTTGAAGTATGTATTCCAGAAGTGGGCATTCTTAAGTGTTCTCAGCTGTTTTGTTCCATCTCTCAGAGTATCTTGATCTTTGGTCTTTATACTTATTTTTTTTTAAGATTTTATTTTTTGGCCTCTTTTATTGGTGTTTTAGTTATTTATTTTCATCCATCTTTATTCTTTGGCCTGTATGGGCCTCCCATCGCAGTGGCCTCTCTCGTCGCAGAGCACCGGCTCTGGGCGCATGTGCTCCAGAGTGCTGGCTCGTAATTGGACACACCAGTCCAGCAGCTGTGTGGCACATGGGATCCTCCCTGGCCAGGGATTAAACCGGTTCCCCTTGCACTACAAGGAGGACTCTCTACCCACTGGACCACTAGGAAAGCCCTGGTTTTTTTTTTTGATGTGGATCATTTTTAAAGTCTTTATTTCTTTATTGACTTCGTTACAATATTGCTTCTGTTTTATGTTTTGGTTTTTTAGCCACAAAGTACATGGAATCTCTGTTCCCTGACCAGGGATCAAACCTGCACCCCCAGTATTGGAAGGCAAAGTCTAAACCACTGGACCACCAGGAAAGTCCCTATCTATCTCATTTCTTTTCTTTCTATAACAAAAATAAAAAGCCACAATAACCTCATCACCCAGATTGAACCATTGACATAAGTTTGTTTATATGTTAGGATATTAAATACTCTAACTTACACATATTTCATTTATTTGTCTTTAGTTTTCTTTTAATGTTGGTTGGTAATTATAGGTGCACAATTTTTGCACTTTTGTTAAGTTCTCAACTCCTTGATTCTTAGGGTAGATATCACCTGGCAGAGAGGGCAATATGATGGAGAGAAAGTTCCTTCCAGAATGAAGCAGGTGGGGGGCCTTAGCCCTCCCTCTTATCATTGAGTGGAGGGTGGTGAGAGCTGGCGGAAGGCAAGGGTGTGCGGTACCCTTCTCGTGCCTCTCTTCCTTGGATTCCTGTGCCAAAGTCCCCTTTGATCTCCACCGGCACTTGCAGAAACTCATGGAAAGCTATTGTTTAGTTACTGAAGACTGGAAAGGCACCATTTCTTTGTACACTAGAGGGGGTTGTGTGTCAGTGTGAAGTTCTGTAAACCATCTGTGTTTATCTCCATCACCCAAATGCCGATCCACCTGCAGTTGTAGGATGGCCCACCTTTCAGCTGTCAGAAGTCGTGAATGTGACCTTACTTGGAAAAGGAGTCTTTGCAGATGTAATGAAGGGACTCAGCCTGAGATCACCCAGGGTACCCGGATGGGCTCTCAGTTTGAGAAGAGGCAGAGATGCCCACAGACGTGGCCTGTGGACGGAGGCAGAGATTGGAGTCATGTGGCCATGAATCTGTGGGCACCACTGACATGATGCGATTTCTGGACAAGAACTGTGAGCTTTAGCTCTGCCGCCAACATCCTACAATATACGCGTAGTCTACATGCATGGACTTGCTCAGCAAAGGATTTAAATTGTCGTAACTCCTTGGTACTATGCCCTTAGGAGTGAAGGATCTTTTCTCCGTATAAAGCTAGGGTTTTATTGGTTTAAAGTAAAATAAAAGGTATCCTAATCCTCCTTTTTCCAATTCAACTCTGAGCACATTCACACACACACACACACACACACGAGATTCTGAGATATTTAGTCAAAATTAAGCTCTTATTTCTTCTCGTAAAGCAGTTATCCTGGGACTTCCCTGGCAGTCCAGTGATGAGTGAGGACTTCGCCTTCCAATCCAGGGTTTGATCCCTAGTTGGTAAACTAAGATCCCACATGCCTCGTGATCCCCCCCAAAACAAAACATAAAACAGAAGCAATATTGTGATGCATTTGATAAAGATTTTAAAAATGGTCCACCCCCCCAAAACAAAACATAAAACAGAAGCAATATTGTGATGCATTTGATAAAGACTTTAAAAATGGTCCACATCAAAAAAATCTTTTAAAAGAAGCAGTCACCCTGGAAATGGCTAGAAGCTTTACTAGATGAGGTGATTTTTAGGGATTTAGGTTCCATGTCATGTGATTCTAAACAGGCATTTTTGCATCCAGGCTCTTCAGGAGGGATTTCTCTAAGGAACAGAAACAGGCTTCCTGGCCTTCCAGCATCATGGCCCTAGGGTAGTTCTCAGCATCCCAGGCTGGCTTCTGAAGGAGGGGTCTCCTGGTCTTAGATTTGGTTTTGACTTAATGGCTTATATGGTTGAGCGCACGAAAACACAGCTGGAGGCCAGAGGAGGGCAGAGACATGGGCGATTTTAAGAGGAACACAAAGGCCCCAAGCAGTTTCTTCCCAGATGAAATTTCTCAGAAGACGTTTGACCTGCGCCATGTTCCTGTGTTAAGTATTTTTTGTCATTTAGTCACTAAATTGTGTCCAGCTCTTTGCAACCATATGGGCTTTGAAATACAAACAAATACTCAGATACTCCTCTAAATGTTCGGAAACTACTATTACTATCATTTTGTTTTAACCTGAAAGAAGCCCTGGTCGCGTTATCTGCTGACTCAGCTGAACCAAAAGCTGTCTTCCGCACAGCCTCGCTGAGCAGCCCAATAGAACAGTAGCCTGCCAGGCTCCTCTGTCCATGGGGTTCTCCAGGCATGGATACTCGAGTGAGTTGCCATGCCCTCCTCCAGGGGATCTTCCTGGAGCAGGGATTGAACCTGCATCTCCTGGGTCTCCTGCATTGCAGGCAGACTTTTTACCCACTGAGCCACTAGAGAACCCTCTGGGTTAAGGCTAGCTGGCATCAAAAGAGCATTAAATTAGCTGTGGTCCTCTGGCAGGACAGAAGATCCTGATACCCGTCATGGGCTCCCCTAGGAAAGTGCTGGAGAACCGGTGCTTCAGGCTTGAGCACAGCACCTGCATCAGTTCCTGCCAAGTCTGAGCTCCTGGGACTGTTGATCCTGGTTACTTGCGTGAGGGGCGGGGGTCTGTCTGTCATGACGCGGGTTTTATTGCGCTGCTCCCGGGTGGTTTAGAAAGCGAGGCTGTGCAGAAGACAGCTTTCGGTTCCGCCGAGTCAGCAGAAAACGCAGCCAGGGCTTCTTTCCGGTTAAAATAAAACGACATCATGGTAGTTTCCAAACTTTCAGAGGAGGGTCTGGGTATTCGTGTGTATTTCAAGCTCCATCTTCAGTTTTCTCTGAGGGTGCATCAGCCCTACAGGCCCCTCTTGGGAGCCGTCACCCAAACCGGGGAGGCAGAAGGTGGCCTTTGGAGCCAGGACTGGTGGGGAAGGCCTGCTGCGGCTCACTTTCCTGTCCTTCCCGCCTCTGTTTGACGTTGCAGAGCTGAACGCACACGCAGATGGAGTCAAAACGGGGAAAACCAAGGGCAGAATTCTCAGGAGGCTGCCCTGCCCAGCAAAGCTGAGTGTCTCTGATCTGTCTGTGTGTTTGCCCCCAACCCGGTGAGCTTCATGCAGATGGGGGCTGCCCTCCCTTCCTTCCTGGGGGATGTCACGCAGACACTTTTTCTGGGGCCCCGGGTCTCACTCTGTCTGTGTTGAGGCTGGAGGCCGTTGTGGGAAACTCATTCTTATCCCTGGGAGCCTTTTTCACTTGAAGGATGTTGAGAGACTCCTGGGGAGAAGTGAATGGCCTTGTGAAGTGGCCCCCAGATGGTACCTTCACTGCAAAGAACACGGTCCCTTGATGTTTCCCATGTCTCTGCAGACGCGGATGGGTACAGGTGTGGCTCTGCCCCAGCCCTTTTACCATGGTGACTAGGTCCTCGTCAGGGGTTTACTGAGTGAGTTGCCATGCCCTCCTCCAGGGATCTTCCTGGAGCAGGGATTGAACCTGCATCTCCTGGGTCTCCTGCCTTGCAGGCAGACTTTTTACCCACTGAGCCACTAGAGACCCCTCTGGGTTAAGGCTAGCTGGCATCAAAAGAGCATTAAATTAGCTGTGGTCCTCTGGCAGGACAGAAGATCCTGATACCCGTCATGGGCTCCCCTAGGAAAGTGCTGGAGAACCGGTGCTTCAGGCTTGAGCACAGCACCTGCATCAGTTCCTGCCAAGTCTGAGCTCCTGGGACTGTTGATCCTGGTTACTTGCGTGAGGGGCGGGGGTCTGTCTGTCATGACGCGGGTTTTATTGCGCTGCTCCCGGGTGGTTTAGAAAGCGAGGCTGTGCAGAAGACAGCTTTCGGTTCCGCCGAGTCAGCAGAAAACGCAGCCAGGGCTTCTTTCCGGTTAAAATAAAACGACATCATGGTAGTTTCCAAACTTTCAGAGGAGGGTCTGGGTATTCGTGTGTATTTCAAGCTCCATCTTCAGTTTTCTCTGAGGGTGCATCAGCCCTACAGGCCCCTCTTGGGAGCCGTCACCCAAACCGGGGAGGCAGAAGGTGGCCTTTGGAGCCAGGACTGGTGGGGAAGGCCTGCTGCGGCTCACTTTCCTGTCCTTCCCGCCTCTGTTTGACGTTGCAGAGCTGAACGCACACGCAGATGGAGTCAAAACGGGGAAAACCAAGGGCAGAATTCTCAGGAGGCTGCCCTGCCCAGCAAAGCTGAGTGTCTCTGATCTGTCTGTGTGTTTGCCCCCAACCCGGTGAGCTTCATGCAGATGGGGGCTGCCCTCCCTTCCTTCCTGGGGGATGTCACGCAGACACTTTTTCTGGGGCCCCGGGTCTCACTCTGTCTGTGTTGAGGCTGGAGGCCGTTGTGGGAAACTCATTCTTATCCCTGGGAGCCTTTTTCACTTGAAGGATGTTGAGAGACTCCTGGGGAGAAGTGAATGGCCTTGTGAAGTGGCCCCCAGATGGTACCTTCACTGCAAAGAACACGGTCCCTTGATGTTTCCCATGTCTCTGCAGACGCATGGGAGTGGCCTGTACAGGTGTGGCTCTGCGGCCCCCAGCCCCTTGAGGATGTGGACCTGGAACTGGGTTAGCACCATGAGGTTCTGCCCACTTGCTTCACTCATGATCCACTGACATGTGTCCTCTCTCACATGCACAGGGAGTGGAAACACTCATAGACGCAGTCATGGACTTTCACTTTAAGACGTGGTTTATGTCACCCAGTCTGCTGGCCTGTGGTCGGTCTTCATTTACTCCATCAGCAGCATCTGGTGGAGAAGTCCTTGCGGTTCTTCAGCATTGTGCCCGGCTGTCCCCTGGGACCCCTCTCCTGTCTGCTCTTCCCCACTGAGCTCTTCTCGGGCTCCTCCGCCAACCACGCCGCGTCTCGAGCCCCAGTGCAGCCGCCGTCCTGGCCCGAACCTCCCTCTTCTCCACGGGGTTTGCACTGTTTCCTGTATTTCGTCCCAAGCCATCGCCCTTTCCTATGAGCTCGTGATTTCTCAGTGCAAATTTACAGTTCAGACTCCTCCCTGCAGCTCTGTTGTGTCTGCTGCCTTCTCAGCATCTCTTCTGTGTATCTCTTCCTCCATCTTTCTTATTCTTCCAC
Source organism: Tragulus kanchil (assembly GCA_022376925.1). NCBI lineage: Eukaryota > Metazoa > Chordata > Mammalia > Artiodactyla > Tragulidae > Tragulus > Tragulus kanchil. Next base: position 55,100,549 of record JAIOJX010000003.1, on the reverse strand, counting down.
ATGGCAACCATGTCCTCTAGGTGTCTTTTCCTCTCACGCCCACTCTAACCGATCAGCAAATCCCTTGGGCTTTTCTTTCAGAAGAGACTCCCCAGCTCCCCCAAACCCTGACCTCTATGACTTCCTGGTCTCCTACCTGGATGCTGTTCAAGACCAGTAATGGCCGGAGTGGTCCTACTGCAATGAGAGATTCTGCCACTGTTTCTGAATACTTCCAATGGCTCTGTGTGTCCCTCAGAGCAGGGGTCAAGGCCTTTGTGGCCTGAGGTGTGGCCTGGGCCCGACTGTCCCTCCCCACCAACAGCCCTGAGTCCCCCTCTACGCTCTCCCCTCCTGCCTCTCCACAGGCTTGGGCAGCCACAGACATACTTTCCCAGCATAGCCGCGGCTCCTGCCCTTACTTCCCAGAGACCCTCACTCCACGTCCCCTTTCTATGGTACCTTCACTGCAAAGAACACGGTCCCTTGATGTTTCCCATGTCTCTGCAGACGCATGGGAGTGGCCTGTACAGGTGTGGCTCTGCGGCCCCCAGCCCCTTGAGGATGTGGACCTGGAACTGGGTTAGCACCATGAGGTTCTGCCCACTTGCTTCACTCATGATCCACTGACATGTGTCCTCTCTCACATGCACAGGGAGTGGAAACACTCATAGACGCAGTCATGGACTTTCACTTTAAGACGTGGTTTATGTCACCCAGTCTGCTGGCCTGTGGTCGGTCTTCATTTACTCCATCAGCAGCATCTGGTGGAGAAGTCCTTGCGGTTCTTCAGCATTGTGCCCGGCTGTCCCCTGGGACCCCTCTCCTGTCTGCTCTTCCCCACTGAGCTCTTCTCGGGCTCCTCCGCCAACCACGCCGCGTCTCGAGCCCCAGTGCAGCCGCCGTCCTGGCCCGAACCTCCCTCTTCTCCACGGGGTTTGCACTGTTTCCTGTATTTCGTCCCAAGCCATCGCCCTTTCCTATGAGCTCGTGATTTCTCAGTGCAAATTTACAGTTCAGACTCCTCCCTGCAGCTCTGTTGTGTCTGCTGCCTTCTCAGCATCTCTTCTGTGTATCTCTTCCTCCATCTTTCTTATTCTTCCACATGGCAACCATGTCCTCTAGGTGTCTTTTCCTCTCACGCCCACTCTAACCGATCAGCAAATCCCTTGGGCTTTTCTTTCAGAAGAGACTCCCCAGCTCCCCCAAACCCTGACCTCTATGACTTCCTGGTCTCCTACCTGGATGCTGTTCAAGACCAGTAATGGCCGGAGTGGTCCTACTGCAATGAGAGATTCTGCCACTGTTTCTGAATACTTCCAATGGCTCTGTGTGTCCCTCAGAGCAGGGGTCAAGGCCTTTGTGGCCTGAGGTGTGGCCTGGGCCCGACTGTCCCTCCCCACCAACAGCCCTGAGTCCCCCTCTACGCTCTCCCCTCCTGCCTCTCCACAGGCTTGGGCAGCCACAGACATACTTTCCCAGCATAGCCGCGGCTCCTGCCCTTACTTCCCAGAGACCCTCACTCCACGTCCCCTTTTCTAAGCAGCCTCTTTGACCTTCCTACATAGAATATCAGAATTCCCACCCCACAGTCTCTCCCCCTCACCCTGGACTGTCATCACTCTCCCCACCTAACAGTCTTACATGTGTTTGTTGACTTGGTTCGGTCTGCCTCTCTCTGCACTAGAAGCTCCCGTGGGCAGGGGCGCTCCACATCCTGTTCCCTGAGGTCTCTCGGGGGCTGAGGACACCTGGCTATCCTAGTACTCAGTCAATACTTGCGGAATGACTTAAAAGTACCAGCACTGGGGAAATAATAGGAAATCGTGTGACCTTGAAAATATGTACATTCATACCTGAAATGATCTGAAGAACTTCTAGATGCTCAGCGTCACTAGCTTGCTTTGTTTTGTTCTTATCTGAGGGGAAGGGAGTGAGCTTTGGGGTCCCTGCAGTTTGAGGTTGCTGGGTGGCCATGCTCAGAGTCACCCAGGAAAGCAAGAGAAGGTGGGGGCTGCTGGAAGACCACACCCCCACCCTCCAGGGTGGAGATCCTGGCAAGGTCTCCCACAACCATCTGGCAGGGGGATTACAACCTTCACATCCAGTTGATCAGCTGGAACCAGTTTAAAACATTTGTTTTTTGGCCACCTATGGACAGAGCTCCTGCTGTGTCACTAAATTCTCAGTCAGGTTACAGCTTCTTTGGGATATCATGCAAACAGTTATAGAGCTAGTGGAAAATACATCCTTTGCATTTACCGGAGATTTAGTTTTCTTTTGGAGAGTTTTTTTGGGCTCATATTATCTCCCAATTAATCCTGATTCAGATTTGGGAAAAATGAAAGTCTTCTCCTCCCCTTTTTCCAAGAAGACATGAATTGTGTGCATGATAGTGGAATTATTTTTAGGCACGTGAAGGTCACACGTAGAATATGTTCCTGGTGCTTTAAAAAGCTCTTCTTCCTTTAGCTCAGATGTGACTAAATCTAGACACTCGTGCTGCTGCTGTGTTTATTCCTGTACAGAGATTCTTCTCACCTTTAGAATAGAACAGATGCTCTTTTGTGCAACTTTCAGAGCAGGTAGCCGTGTGTCCTCTTACTTCCCTGAGACCCTCACTCCACGTCCCCTTTTCTAAGCAGCCTCTTTGACCTTCCTACATAGAATATCAGAATTCCCACCCCACAGTCTCTCCCCCTCACCCTGGACTGTCATCACTCTCCCCACCTAACAGTCTTACATGTGTTTGTTGACTTGGTTCGGTCTGCCTCTCTCTGCACTAGAAGCTCCCGTGGGCAGGGGCGCTCCACATCCTGTTCCCTGAGGTCTCTCGGGGGCTGAGGACACCTGGCTATCCTAGTACTCAGTCAATACTTGCGGAATGACTTAAAAGTACCAGCACTGGGGAAATAATAGGAAATCGTGTGACCTTGAAAATATGTACATTCATACCTGAAATGATCTGAAGAACTTCTAGATGCTCAGCGTCACTAGCTTGCTTTGTTTTGTTCTTATCTGAGGGAAGGGAGTGAGCTTTGGGGTCCCTGCAGTTTGAGGTTGCTGGGTGGCCATGCTCAGAGTCACCCAGGAAAGCAAGAGAAGGTGGGGGCTGCTGGAAGACCACACCCCCACCCTCCAGGGTGGAGATCCTGGCAAGGTCTCCCACAACCATCTGGCAGGGGGATTACAACCTTCACATCCAGTTGATCAGCTGGAACCAGTTTAAAACATTTGTTTTTTGGCCACCTATGGACAGAGCTCCTGCTGTGTCACTAAATTCTCAGTCAGGTTACAGCTTCTTTGGGATATCATGCAAACAGTTATAGAGCTAGTGGAAAATACATCCTTTGCATTTACCGGAGATTTAGTTTTCTTTTGGAGAGTTTTTTTGGGCTCATATTATCTCCCAATTAATCCTGATTCAGATTTGGGAAAAATGAAAGTCTTCTCCTCCCTTCTTCCAAGAAGACATGAATTGTGTGCATGATAGTGGAATTATTTTTAGGCACGTGAAGGTCACACGTAGAATATGTTCCTGGTGCTTTAAAAAGCTCTTCTTCCTTTAGCTCAGATGTGACTAAATCTAGACACTCGTGCTGCTGCTGTGTTTATTCCTGTACAGAGATTCTTCTCACCTTTAGAATAGAACAGATGCTCTTTTGTGCAACTTTCAGAGCAGGTAGCCGTGTGTCCTCATTCAGTCCCCAAAGGGAAATCTATGTAGGTCAAGAAAGCAACGGGCAAATGGTGCCTCTTCCCACCTCCCCGTCCTGCTCCCTCACCCAACCCGTCCCTCCTCCAGCCCCTTCCTCACCCCCACCCCTGTGGAAACACCCCTTCTTCCAGCCACCGAGCACAGGTCTTTGTCACAGCTAAGAAATGACTCAGAATGATGCTCATTAAGCCACACTGGGAAAACAGGCTTTTCTGATGCTTTCCTTTACCATCTTCACTTAAAAAGATTAAACTGCCTCACTCCCCACTGTTTTCAGCTAAATGGAGGATGATTATAATTCAGAGATTCCAGCCAAGTCAAAACTCCCTAAAGAGAGTGTGGGGAATGTCAGTGTCAGAGAGTCAAAGCCCCAAAGGGTGATAAAAACTGTGCATTGAATTTAATTAGCTGTGGACTGTGACTAGGCTTCATCCTCTGGACTTGTCTTCTGTATCAACTGCCATCTAGTTCAGCTGTTCTTGGTTTTATAACATTTGTGTTATGGGAAATCGGAGCCATGTCTACAATGCGTTTGATTTCCCCCTCGTATACCAAGTGCTGTCTTATTCAGGCACAATGCTCTCTTGTTGGCATCCACTGTTGGATGCCTTCTTCCTGGACCCTCAGCTGGGATCAGAGACCTCCGAGCTCCCATCACAACAGCCGTTTGTTTCTGAATCCCCTCTTGTTCCTTTGTGTATTGTCTACATCCTATACATGCCTTTCAGAGTTTGGGGTTGGGCGCTGGAGGAGGGGATGCTTGCTCACTGTGGGCTAAAGACCTTTGTGAAGTTAACTTAGATTCAATGAATACGTTAAACTAGACCGGAATTAGGCAGTCTTGAATGGGAAATTGTTGTCCTTTGTAATCAACACTTGAGTTGTAATTGATAAGAGATATCTTTAAGGAATGTTGATTTTTTTAAAATCCCAATAGAAGTATGTGTTTCCTGTACAGAGATTCTTCTCACCTTTAGAATAGAACAGATGCTCTTTTGTGCAACTTTCAGAGCAGGTAGCCGTGTGTCCTCATTCAGTCCCCAAAGGGAAATCTATGTAGGTCAAGAAAGCAACGGGCAAATGGTGCCTCTTCCCACCTCCCCGTCCTGCTCCCTCACCCAACCCGTCCCTCCTCCAGCCCCTTCCTCACCCCCACCCCTGTGGAAACACCCCTTCTTCCAGCCACCGAGCACAGGTCTTTGTCACAGCTAAGAAATGACTCAGAATGATGCTCATTAAGCCACACTGGGAAAACAGGCTTTTCTGATGCTTTCCTTTACCATCTTCACTTAAAAAGATTAAACTGCCTCACTCCCCACTGTTTTCAGCTAAATGGAGGATGATTATAATTCAGAGATTCCAGCCAAGTCAAAACTCCCTAAAGAGAGTGTGGGGAATGTCAGTGTCAGAGAGTCAAAGCCCAAGGATGATAAAAACTGTGCATTGAATTTAATTAGCTGTGGACTGTGACTAGGCTTCATCCTCTGGACTTGTCTGCTGTATCAACTGCCATCTAGTTCAGCTGTTCTTGGTTTTATAACATTTGTGTTATGGGAAATCGGAGCCATGTCTACAATGCGTTTGATTTCCCCCTCGTATACCAAGTGCTGTCTTATTCAGGCACAATGCTCTCTTGTTGGCATCCACTGTTGGATGCCTTCTTCCTGGACCCTCAGCTGGGATCAGAGACCTCCGAGCTCCCATCACAACAGCCGTTTGTTTCTGAATCCCCTCTTGTTCCTTTGTGTATTGTCTACATCCTATACATGCCTTTCAGAGTTTGGGGTTGGGCGCTGGAGGAGGGGATGCTTGCTCACTGTGGGCTAAAGACCTTTGTGAAGTTAACTTAGATTCAATGAATACGTTAAACTAGACCGGAATTAGGCAGTCTTGAATGGGAAATTGTTGTCCTTTGTAATCAACACTTGAGTTGTAATTGATAAGAGATATCTTTAAGGAATGTTGATTTTTTTAAAATCCCAATAGAAGTATGTGTTTCCTTCATACACAGGACTCTCTTTGAATCCTGAACTAGGTCTGACACCAGAGAAGCTAACCTGGAGGTGCAATGCACAGTCACACTTGTGAAGCTGAGAAACAACTTGTAAGGACAAGTCTTGGTTTTCAAAATATCTGAGTTCCGGTTCTGGTTCTTTCATTTCTTCTTTAATTCTGTCTTTGGTTTTGGCTGATTTTGACAGTCCAAGAGCATCTGAAGGAAGCCTTGGCTTTGGTACAAGAATAGGGAAAGATTTCCAGATATTAAACTCTCCCATTAAAGTCTGAGATTTTGTTGCATCTGGAAGCAGAGTTTCTGCAGAATTAGTGGAAGGGTTTAGTGTCTATGTCTGTGTATCGGCACATATTCCCTTTAATAGTTTTAGCTCTGACTTTGCAGTGTGTCGTCCTCGGTTTATTTTCTAGTTCCTTTCCGTAAATAAATTCATCAGGATATATAAGGCCAGGCACTTTTTTTTTTTTTTTTTTCAGAAAAACCACTATACCATTTAGCACTGGTGTAAAAAGGGAAACTGGTATTCAGTGATTCCACGTACTGTGATATGGGTAATTTCTATTCAGCTTTATGGCAGCCCTATGAGTGACCTGTTACAATCACCATTTACCCATGAGAAAATTCAAATGTAACTGGTTTAGGGATCTTCTACAAAGTAGTAAGGTGTATTTTAAATAAGATCTGACTTCAGGGTGAACTCTTTTGCCTGAATACCCATTCACTGTATTTTTAATACTTCTTTATTGTTCTGTGATTCAGGTTCATTTCATATTAATTGGATTTACATATTTAATTCAGTATGTAAATTCTGTGACGCTAGGCAGCACCTATAGAGCCTACAGATACAAACCTGAAGGTAGTGTTTCTCTGGTCTTTTTGGAAGATGCAAGAAAGTGATGTAGTTGAAGTCCAATGCAGGTGGCGAAAGTCTCATTATGACACATTGTTAATTCATTTTTCCTATTTGTTTTAAGGATTTTTTAAAAATCAAAATAATACCTGTACGAAAGGGTAGATGTATGAATCTATTGACGAGCTTGGGTAATATGTGCATTTTAACAATATTAGTTCATCTAATCCATGAACATGAGATATCTTTCCATTTGTATCTTTAATGTCTTTCATCAAAGTCTAATAGTTTTCAGTGTAAAGATCTTTATCTCTTTAGTTAAATTTATTCCTAAGTGTTTTATTGTTTTTGGTACTATTATGAATGAGATTGCCTTCTTTATTTCTTTTTCAGATAATTGGTTGCTAATGTATATACATGTAACTGATTTCTGTATGTTGTATCCTGCAGCTTCACTAAATACATTATCTGTAACAGTTCTCTTCTTATTGTGGGGATTTTCTATATATAAGATCGTACCATTTGTGAGCAAAGACAATTTTACTTTCTCCTTACCAGTTTGGATGCCTTTGATTGCTTTCTCTTGCCTAATTGCTGTGACTAGGACTTCCAGGACTGTATTTAATGGAAGGGGTGACAGTGGGCCACTTTTCTTGTTCCTGAAGTGAAAAGATAGAGTATGACCTTCATACCCATGAGGATGATGTTGGCTATGGGTTCGTCATGTCTGACCTTTAATGTGTTGATGTATCTTTTCTCTATACCAGATTTGTGTAATTTTTTTCCATAAAAGGATGCATGTGCCAAATGCTTTGTCTGCATCTATTGAGATAATCTTCTGATTTTTATCGTATTAAATTAATGTAGTATATTCACACTGATTGATTTGTATATATGGATCATCTTTGCATTCCAGAGATAAATCTCACTTGATCTTGGTATATGATCCTTTTAATGTGCTGTTGTATTCAGTTTCCTAAGTACTTCTTTATGTTCTTATTATCCTTAATTGGATTTACATATTTAATTCAGTATGTAAATTCTGTGACGCTAGGCAGCACCTATAGAGCCTACAGATACAAACCTGAAGGTAGTGTTTCTCTGGTCTTTTTGGAAGATGCAAGAAAGTGATGTAGTTGAAGTCCAATGCAGGTGGCGAAAGTCTCATTATGACACATTGTTAATTCATTTTTCCTATTTGTTTTAAGGATTTTTTAAAAATCAAAATAATACCTGTACGAAAGGGTAGATGTATGAATCTATTGACGAGCTTGGGTAATATGTGCATTTTAACAATATTAGTTCATCTAATCCATGAACATGAGATATCTTTCCATTTGTATCTTTAATGTCTTTCATCAAAGTCTAATAGTTTTCAGTGTAAAGATCTTTATCTCTTTAGTTAAATTTATTCCTAAGTGTTTTATTGTTTTTGGTACTATTATGAATGAGATTGCCTTCTTTATTTCTTTTTCAGATAATTGGTTGCTAATGTATATACATGTAACTGATTTCTGTATGTTGTATCCTGCAGCTTCACTAAATACATTATCTGTAACAGTTCTCTTCTTATTGTGGGGATTTTCTATATATAAGATCGTACCATTTGTGAGCAAAGACAATTTTACTTTCTCCTTACCAGTTTGGATGCCTTTGATTGCTTTCTCTTGCCTAATTGCTGTGACTAGGACTTCCAGGACTGTATTTAATGGAAGGGGTGACAGTGGGCCACTTTTCTTGTTCCTGAAGTGAAAAGATAGAGTATGACCTTCATACCCATGAGGATGATGTTGGCTATGGGTTCGTCATGTCTGACCTTTAATGTGTTGATGTATCTTTTCTCTATACCAGATTTGTGTAATTTTTTTCCATAAAAGGATGCATGTGCCAAATGCTTTGTCTGCATCTATTGAGATAATCTTCTGATTTTTATCGTATTAAATTAATGTAGTATATTCACACTGATTGATTTGTATATATGGATCATCTTTGCATTCCAGAGATAAATCTCACTTGATCTTGGTATATGATCCTTTTAATGTGCTGTTGTATTCAGTTTCCTAATATTTTATTGAATATTTTTGTATCTGCATTCATCAAGGGCATAGATTTATGATTTTAATTTTTCCTAGTGTCCTTATCTGACTTTGGCATCTGGATAATCCCATCTTCATAAAAGGAATTTTTGCCTCTTCAGTTATTTGGAAAAGTTTGAGAAGGGTTGACATTAATTCTTTTTTAATGTTTGGTAGAATTTACCAGTGAAATCATCTGGTTCTGGGCTTATTCTTTGATGAGAGGTTTTTGATTATTGATTTAATCTCCTTACTCATTATTGGTCTATTCAGACTTTCTGTTTTTTCATGAGTCATTCTTGGTAGGTTGTAGGCCTTTAGGAATTTAATCATTTCTTCTAGGTTATCCAGTTTTGGGGTTTTATTGTTAATAGTAGTCTCTCATGATCTTCTGTATTACTGTGGTATAAAACAGAAAAGCAAATATAACAAAGAGATAAAGTCAGAATGTCTATAATGTTTACGCTTATAAATGTATTACAGCTAACCAGCATTATTCTGGACATCTGGGTCGATGCACCAGATGAGGCATGAAACAGAATGAGGAGATACGACTTGCAAAATGGACAGCCTTACCATTACTTGAATGCATGTAATTGCATGCTCAATAAATGCAAGAGAATAAATTGTATAAAACCCTAAAATTAAATGAGTATTCAGTCAAGTGAGTGAGTGACAGCACACAACTAAATGTGTTCTTGTGTAGCTGCTACAAGTTTGCTGGTAGAGAGGTGGGAGAAGATTATGATAGCAGTGGGCCACTTTTCTTGTTCCTGAAGTGAAAAGATAGAGTATGACCTTCATACCCATGAGGATGATGTTGGCTATGGGTTCGTCATGTCTGACCTTTAATGTGTTGATGTATCTTTTCTCTATACCAGATTTGTGTAATTTTTTTCCATAAAAGGATGCATGTGCCAAATGCTTTGTCTGCATCTATTGAGATAATCTTCTGATTTTTATCGTATTAAATTAATGTAGTATATTCACACTGATTGATTTGTATATATGGATCATCTTTGCATTCCAGAGATAAATCTCACTTGATCTTGGTATATGATCCTTTTAATGTGCTGTTGTATTCAGTTTCCTAATATTTTATTGAATATTTTTGTATCTGCATTCATCAAGGGCATAGATTTATGATTTTAATTTTTCCTAGTGTCCTTATCTGACTTTGGCATCTGGATAATCCCATCTTCATAAAAGGAATTTTTGCCTCTTCAGTTATTTGGAAAAGTTTGAGAAGGGTTGACATTAATTCTTTTTTAATGTTTGGTAGAATTTACCAGTGAAATCATCTGGTTCTGGGCTTATTCTTTGATGAGAGGTTTTTGATTATTGATTTAATCTCCTTACTCATTATTGGTCTATTCAGACTTTCTGTTTTTTCATGAGTCATTCTTGGTAGGTTGTAGGCCTTTAGGAATTTAATCATTTCTTCTAGGTTATCCAGTTTTGGGGTTTTATTGTTAATAGTAGTCTCTCATGATCTTCTGTATTACTGTGGTATAAAACAGAAAAGCAAATATAACAAAGAGATAAAGTCAGAATGTCTATAATGTTTACGCTTATAAATGTATTACAGCTAACCAGCATTATTCTGGACATCTGGGTCGATGCACCAGATGAGGCATGAAACAGAATGAGGAGATACGACTTGCAAAATGGACAGCCTTACCATTACTTGAATGCATGTAATTGCATGCTCAATAAATGCAAGAGAATAAATTGTATAAAACCCTAAAATTAAATGAGTATTCAGTCAAGTGAGTGAGTGACAGCACACAACTAAATGTGTTCTTGTGTAGCTGCTACAAGTTTGCTGGTAGAGAGGTGGGAGAAGATTATGATAGCAAAAAAAGCCTGGAACAATCAGAAAAATAAAATCCAAAATTTGACTAAGAATTTCCCTAAAGAGAATTAAGTTAAAGATACAAGAGAGGTGGTCCAGTGGGTAAGGACACCGCCTTGCACTGCAAGGGGCGTCGGTTCGATCCCTGGCCTGGGAAGATTCCACATGCTGTGGAGTGGCTGGACTGATGTGTCCAACTACTGAGCTGGAGCTCTGGAGTGCATGCGCCCAGAGCCGGTGCTCTGCAGCGAGAGAGGCCAGTGCAATAGGAGGCCCACACAGGCCAAAGAACAAAGATGGATGAAAATAAATAAATGAAAGACCAGTAGAGGTGCCCCCCTACCAAAAAACACAAGAGAAAGAAACCAGAAAACTTACAAAGAAACTTAAAAGTAAATTTTAAGCAATAGAGAAATGTGCTATGATCGTGAATAAGTAAATTAACTGTGTTAAAAATCTTATTTTTTCCCCAAGTAACTTAAATTTATAAAGTGTTGGTATAATTATTAGTCATAGGATAAAGGAGGATAAGTTTTGTGAGGATGCTGAAGGGAAAGGCTTAATAAAAGTAATGAAATATTATTTAGAAAAAATAGAAGGAATGGGGAGAATAAAGAAGAAAAATGTGGGAAGCTGAGCACGTTCAGGTATAAACTGATACTTATATTTAAGCATGGTGGCTCTGTTGCTTGCTGGTTCCAGCAGGTGGAAAGGAAGCTCTTATCTCCCGTCTATATGTGTGTGTGTAACCAGGAAAACACAACGCACCAGAGGAGAATGGATAGTTTGATTAGTGGTACTGCAGTCAAAAGACTGACATTGTTAGAATTAAGGAAACAATATGCTGTATAAATGCAAGATGATGTATTAATGACTGTAATATATAATAAGGTTTGGTAATCAAACAAACACCTACATTAAAGCACTAATAAGGGGGCTTCCTTGGCGGTCCAGTGGGTAAGGACACCGGCTTGCAGTGCAAGGGGCGCTGGTTCGATCCCTGGCCTGGGAAGATCCCACGTGCCACGGAGCGGCTGGACTGATGTGTCCAATTACCGAGCTGGAGCTCTGGAGCACATGCGCCCAGAGCCGGTGCTCTGCGACAACAGAGGCCATCGCGATGGGAGGCCCACATGGGCCAAAGAACAAAGATGGATGAAAATAGAGAAATGAAAGACCAACAGAAGTGGCCCGCCCACCCTCCCCAACCTGCCCCCCGCCCAAAAATAAAAAAATAAAAAATAAAATACTTTGCATAAAAAAAGCGCACTAGTAAGAATTAACTAAGGTCAGTTAACTGACTTCATAGACATTGTACATCAATATAAAATCAAATAAAATATGTGTAATAGATTTATAATAAATAGAACATGTTATGTTCATTAACTATTAGCTATAAAATAACAAACAATTAAAACTATGACTAATTTATGTCAGGAGGTATGGAGTTACTGTGACTGATAAATCTCTCTGGAGAAACACATTGGAGGAAAAACACTGGCTTTTGTGTTCCAAAAGCTTTTAAATGTTTTTAATTTCAAGCCCACAATTCCACATTTCAGAATCCAAGGTCATGATCAGAGATCTGGTCTAGATCCAAGTACAAAAATGGCAATATAATAGTTCAACAATTTGGAATCATAGAACTGTTTTCAAAGGATTGGACAAAGAATTCATAGCGTATCCAAGAGTTATTACACAACTGTTAAGAATAACATTTTCTATCATTTAAAAAATTTTTTTTGTCATGCACAATTATCCACTTCATTAGCTATAATAATTATTACCTTTTTAGTTAATAAAGATATCATCAAGTGTCTACATGCTTATTTGGGTTAAATATATAGAGAAAATGGTAACATTATTATTCAAAATTGAATTATCTCTGGATAGAAATGTATTATTTACCTCGTTCCCAGGTGGCTCAGTGGTAAAGAATCTGCCTGCCAAAGAAGGAGACCAGACTCGATCCCTGGGTCGGGAAGATCCCTTGGAAAAGGGAATGGCAACCCACTCCAGTCTTCTTTCCTGGAGAATTCCATGGACGGAGGAATCTGATGGGCTACAGTCCATGGGGTCACCAAGAGTTGGACACGGCTGAGTGCACAAGACCCATTTACTTATTTTAATCATTTCCATTTTTTCAAATTAATTCCAATATACAAAACATATTTAGCTTTGATGAAACTCACAAAATGTGAAAGGCAGCTTTCATCTAGAGTGTAGGCTTGGTTCTGTCACTGCGATGTTACAGATAAGAGCAAAGAAATAAAGTGGGGAGGAGAATCAACCTGGAGTATCTCAGGAAGGTAATATGTCCAGGTGATATCAACCTGGCATGTCTGATACATCCAGGTAACACCCGCTCATTATGTCTGGTTGTGACACCGTGTGTGTGTTTTCTCTGAAGCACTCCATCAGGCCTTAGTGGATTAAACAGAGTTTGGAGGTGTGATGATATTAACGATTCAGGCATGTGTTTCAGTGTTCCTGTTAAGGAAAATAAAACTATGACTAATTTATGTCAGGAGGTATGGAGTTACTGTGACTGATAAATCTCTCTGGAGAAACACATTGGAGGAAAAACACTGGCTTTTGTGTTCCAAAAGCTTTTAAATGTTTTTAATTTCAAGCCCACAATTCCACATTTCAGAATCCAAGGTCATGATCAGAGATCTGGTCTAGATCCAAGTACAAAAATGGCAATATAATAGTTCAACAATTTGGAATCATAGAACTGTTTTCAAAGGATTGGACAAAGAATTCATAGCGTATCCAAGAGTTATTACACAACTGTTAAGAATAACATTTTCTATCATTTAAAAAATTTTTTTTGTCATGCACAATTATCCACTTCATTAGCTATAATAATTATTACCTTTTTAGTTAATAAAGATATCATCAAGTGTCTACATGCTTATTTGGGTTAAATATATAGAGAAAATGGTAACATTATTATTCAAAATTGAATTATCTCTGGATAGAAATGTATTATTTACCTCGTTCCCAGGTGGCTCAGTGGTAAAGAATCTGCCTGCCAAAGAAGGAGACCAGACTCGATCCCTGGGTCGGGAAGATCCCTTGGAAAAGGGAATGGCAACCCACTCCAGTCTTCTTTCCTGGAGAATTCCATGGACGGAGGAATCTGATGGGCTACAGTCCATGGGGTCACCAAGAGTTGGACACGGCTGAGTGCACAAGACCCATTTACTTATTTTAATCATTTCCATTTTTTCAAATTAATTCCAATATACAAAACATATTTAGCTTTGATGAAACTCACAAAATGTGAAAGGCAGCTTTCATCTAGAGTGTAGGCTTGGTTCTGTCACTGCGATGTTACAGATAAGAGCAAAGAAATAAAGTGGGGAGGAGAATCAACCTGGAGTATCTCAGGAAGGTAATATGTCCAGGTGATATCAACCTGGCATGTCTGATACATCCAGGTAACACCCGCTCATTATGTCTGGTTGTGACACCGTGTGTGTGTTTTCTCTGAAGCACTCCATCAGGCCTTAGTGGATTAAACAGAGTTTGGAGGTGTGATGATATTAACGATTCAGGCATGTGTTTCAGTGTTCCTGTTAAGGAAAATAAAACTGGGTGAAGGAAAAGTTTGATTTTTAAAAGGGAAGAGACTTGAGGAGCTTGCAGGGCGTTAAGGGAGTGGGGTGGCGGGTAAAAAGAGTGGAAGCTCCAGTGTTTTGGCCACCTGATGAGAACAGATGATTCACTGGAAAAGTCCCTGAGGCTGGGGAAGACTGAGGGCAGAAGAAGAAGAGGGTGACAGAGGAGGAGATGGCTGGATGGCATCACCAGCAACGGGCATGAACTTGGGCAAACTCTTGGAGAAGGGGAGAAACAGGGAGGCCTGGCATGCTGCCGTCCAATGGGGTCTCCAAGCGTCAGACACAACTGGGGGACTGAACAGGAAGGAAAGAGATGCTGCAGATTCAGCTGCTTTACAAGTTGAGAATGATCCCGCCTGGCTTTGACGAGGCTGGTGAGGAGGTTTGGGAGAGTCTGAACAGACTCTGCTACAGACTAAGGTCTTGTGAATTCTGCCAGAATGCGTGTGAACTATGATGTAGGCCGTGCCCTGAAATTCTAAGAAGAGCTGCGTTTCCTGAAAGTGGAACAGTAAACTAAGTCTGGTGGTGGTTATTTGTTCCCAGAATTTTGTGCCTAAGTCCGTTCTTGGAAAATAACTTTCTAAGACTGTGCTGTGCTGTCTTGAGAGCATCCTGTGGCCAGCAGCCTGGGAAGGGGACGGTGGAGGGAGCGAGGTGGGGAGGTGATTCAAGTGAGTGTGGGCTGGAGGTCTCCCTCCCCAGCTCCACGGACTTAGGTGGATTCTGCTAGAAACTGTATTTTTGTCCCCAAAATGGCTCCAATCCTCCCCACTGTCTGTTACCCCTAAGGCTCTACTATTTCAGCAACTAAAGATTAAAGTTTGAAATGCAGTTTAACCCACTTTCTACAACTCAAGTTTCCCTTAAGTAACCTTATAGCAATTATTTACAACTAGGGTAGGAAAATTTCCAACAAACCTTACTTTTTATGGTATCTATAATTTTTAGTCTATCATAGTGTCAGCTACTAGAAACCTATAGCTCCTGAATTTTAGTCTTGTCTGTTCTCTCCAGGTTCCCTGTGTGTGTGTGTGTACACATACATATTCTTCAGTTTTCTATTCTTACCATTTTTATGTCCCTTTATGGAAACTTACTGTCTCAAATTTTAGCCAATATTAACCAACATAAGAAAAGGATGCTAGAATCCTCCTTAAAATGAAAAAAAATCCACCAGAAAATACTTCAGAACACATCCTAGGGAAATGGTGAGCTAGTGCCTGAATGCCGTAATGTATGAAGTATTAGCTAACAAAGTTTGTTTAAGAAAGATCATCTCAGCCCAATTTAAGTGTAATTCTCAGATAAGATAACCTCCCTCTTAGAATGAAGGCTGCAGGGAGTTAAAGACCTGCCTGGAGAATCACTGAGTTGAACATTTTTGTAGCAGCCTGGGGACCCTGAAAAGAAAGCACATTTGTATCATTGGAGGCCTTCAGAATTAGTGTCGAATGAATCTTTCCAGACCAGAGAAGTGCTCACATCTGGGAAGAGACTGCCGTGTGCCACACCGTATGCGATATCTACACAGCGGCTACATGATGGCTCTTGTTGTCCAAAAACAGGGAGAAAAGCCAGCACAGAGTTGCCACCTCTGTAATACACACGTGGAGAGGAGAGCAGACCCTTTCAAAGTCACTTCAAAGGCAGAGATTTTAAAAAGAAATCAAAGAGTTTGTTAAATACAAAGTAAAGCAAGAGTTAAATGTTAAGCGGGGGAAAAAACTTGAAGTCCTTCTACAGTGAAGTGCTTCTCTGAAAGCAGAACCCTTAGATGAACTGTAAAGATTGAAAAGTTGGTGATCAAATGACGACATCAGAGAAAATGAACAATTGTAAGAATGCAAGAGGGTCTGGGAATTCTTGAGCTGATGTGGGCAGGAGGAAAGGTGCTGAAAGCAGATAACCGGGCGTGATTCAGCGCCTGGATCTCCTGCAAGACAACACGGGGTCAGGAGTTCACCTTGGTTCAAGGTAGAAATGCTGATACCTTGGCACGGACAATCCATACATCTTTTCAAAGAAGTATATTCAAAGAGTCCTTAAAAAAAAAAACACTGAAAAAACTGTGATCTGCCAACACACACACACACACACACCACTCCCCCCTCAGAATTCTCAACCAACTCTTTGATTCTGCTGTTCATACTTGAAGTGAATTCTGGGACTACCATCTTTGTGGATTGGCAGCACAGAAGGTGGATGAAGGGACATTTATGATGGAAAAGTAGGAAGAAATTGTTATGTCATTTTGCTGAGATTATTATTGATGGCTTGTAAAATTCTTCAGCTGGAAAGCCACTCATATGCAAAGCATGGAGGCTCTCTGTGTTGTGATATGAGTGAGTTAAAGGATGCACCAAATTCAGTTTAGATGAGTCAGGCTTTCAGTTGATCTGTCGTGTCCGACTCTTTGCAACCCCATGGACGGCAGCATGCCAGGCTTCTCTGTCCAGTGACCGCAATACCCACTGATAACAGCCCTTCCAGAGAAAATGCATTTCGTTGGAATATGGAAGTGACCTTCGGCTCACTCTGTATCTAGGGAGATGAGATTAAGCACAAGAAGGTAGAGTGATGTTCTAGAGGTGTCATGTGTTGTAATGAAAAACTGAAAACAAAATGAAACAACTTTCCCCATCCGTTCCAAGCAGATTGGAAAGCCAGCTTTGCCAGGACCTAGTTTAGGATGCCCTGTCTTGTCCTGTAAAGGGAGAATGGTAATACCAAGCTGACAGTATTGGGGAGATTAAATAAGATAATGTAGGAATGTCAACTGACTTATGGTAGGTGTTTAGTGCAGGATTGCTGTTGTTACCAGACATTAACTAGAAGTGGATTCTGTGCGACTTGCCGGGTGAGAGTTTGTAGCTGCGGCCATCAACTAATTAGGAGACTGAGCTTCCTGAGTGTGAGAAACATTCTACTTCTCAGGCTCAGAGTTTGACACAGAACAAGGCATGAATCTTTGCCCCTTTGATATCAATTAGATTGCAATTGGACCTATACACTGTCTATACTTTTTAGTAAGCTTCTGTAAAGGATAATTTATCTCTTGGGGGCTTCCCCAGTGGCTCAGCTGGTAAAGAATCCACCTGCCAAGTGCAGGAGACTTGGGTTTGATCCCTGGGTCAGGAAGATCTCCTGGAGAAGGAAATGGCAACCCACTCCTGTAGTCTGAGAAGTGCTATGGACAGAGGAGCCTAGAGGGCTACAATCCAGGGAGTCTCAAAGAATCGGACATGACTGCACAAGCACATAGGCCTTAAATGTGCTTTTGTAGGGAAGACTATCTTTGGGTGGACTTTGGAGTAGATTGACCGGACTTAAATCATTCCTAGATATGTGACCTTCGGGTTCCATTTCTTGGTTTCCTGATGTATGAGGATAGTAATCATGACAATAAACTCTTAGATCACAGGGCTGTAGTGCATGCACTAAAATATGCTAGTGCCAGTAAAGCAGATGTGGGCCTGATATGGAGAAAGGGCCCCAAAATGCAGGGGAAATGTTGCACTATTGAAAAGCTGCCCTCAGGCAATAAAAGATGCTTGAGAAGGCCGCCATGCTGATGCTCTAGCTGTGTGTCCACATGAACACCCAGGCCCCTGACTGCAGACACAGCCTTAGAGTCGTGGCCACAGAGCCTCTGTCCCCTGCACACTCACTGGTGGCCACAGCAAGGTCTTCCAGGGGGTGCAGCTGTGAAAATTCATGCCAGCCAGAGTGTTGTCATAATTCCCATAACGACCTTTATCACCTAGGGGGAGGGGACCAATGGCTTTACGGTCAAAAATGCTTCCTTTAGCTGGTGTTCTTGTAATCTTCCCACATTTACATCAAGAGAGAAGAAGTTTGTAATTCTGCCACTGTGTACAATTTGTGGTCTAAACTCTACAAACACAATCTGCACTTAAATCTTTTGGGCTGGAAATATTTACTTACCTAGTTAGCAACACTGTTTATATTTGACTGGTTGAGTCATTCCTCTGGATAAAGTGGGATTGGAAGCCGTCTCCTCCTTTCAATGGATCCACTGCCTTTGGAATCATTTTGGTAGTGTCGGTTATAGAACCGAGCCCAGGTGTTGCCCCACTGCTGGTGACCTAGGATCTGCCTTCTTCAATTAGATTGCAATTGGACCTAACACTGTCTATACTTTTAGTAAGCTTCTGTAAAGGATAATTTATCTCTTGGGGGCTTCCCCAGTGGCTCAGCTGGTAAAGAATCCACCTGCCAAGTGCAGGAGACTTGGGTTTGATCCCTGGGTCAGGAAGATCTCCTGGAGAAGGAAATGGCAACCCACTCCTGTAGTCTGAGAAGTGCTATGGACAGAGGAGCCTAGAGGGCTACAATCCAGGGAGTCTCAAAGAATCGGACATGACTGCACAAGCACATAGGCCTTAAATGTGCTTTTGTAGGGAAGACTATCTTTGGGTGGACTTTGGAGTAGATTGACCGGACTTAAATCATTCCTAGATATGTGACCTTCGGGTTCCATTTCTTGGTTTCCTGATGTATGAGGATAGTAATCATGACAATAAACTCTTAGATCACAGGGCTGTAGTGCATGCACTAAAATATGCTAGTGCCAGTAAAGCAGATGTGGGCCTGATATGGAGAAAGGGCCCCAAAATGCAGGGGAAATGTTGCACTATTGAAAAGCTGCCCTCAGGCAATAAAAGATGCTTGAGAAGGCCGCCATGCTGATGCTCTAGCTGTGTGTCCACATGAACACCCAGGCCCCTGACTGCAGACACAGCCTTAGAGTCGTGGCCACAGAGCCTCTGTCCCCTGCACACTCACTGGTGGCCACAGCAAGGTCTTCCAGGGGGTGCAGCTGTGAAAATTCATGCCAGCCAGAGTGTTGTCATAATTCCCATAACGACCTTTATCACCTAGGGGGAGGGGACCAATGGCTTTACGGTCAAAAATGCTTCCTTTAGCTGGTGTTCTTGTAATCTTCCCACATTTACATCAAGAGAGAAGAAGTTTGTAATTCTGCCACTGTGTACAATTTGTGGTCTAAACTCTACAAACACAATCTGCACTTAAATCTTTTGGGCTGGAAATATTTACTTACCTAGTTAGCAACACTGTTTATATTTGACTGGTTGAGTCATTCCTCTGGATAAAGTGGGATTGGAAGCCGTCTCCTCCTTTCAATGGATCCACTGCCTTTGGAATCATTTTGGTAGTGTCGGTTATAGAACCGAGCCCAGGTGTTGCCCCACTTGCTGGTGACCTAGGATCTGCCTTCTCTGGTGACTGGGGGCAAAAGGGACTGAGGCTCCCTGGGTTGGACGATCAGCTCAGGGCAGGCACGAGAGTCAGGCAAGTCCATGCAGAGTGTTCGTAGATTAGACCTGAGACGCCCAGAAGACACTAGAACTCGGAGCTGCCCTGCGGTGCATGCACCCTCCTCCCCCACCTTTGGTATCTGACGCTTTCTCCTCATGATGGACACTTGAAATCCCTCTAAATCCTCTCCTTTTACTTAAGCTGCTCAGCTTTGGATTCTCGCAGCACATTTTAGTGGGATTTATTTTTTAAAATTTGTATGCTCCTATTTAAGGACACAGATCAGTGTGGGAGGAGATCGGAAGGTTAAATTGAAGAATTAATTTGTTTAATTTTAAGCCTTCTTAGGTTTATAATGGGGTGGCTATATGATTTTCTATCTTCCTATATTTTATGAAATGACATGATTTTCATGGAGATACAAGTCTATTGCCTAAAATAGATATTGGATAAAAAAAAAAAAAACAACCACAAATGTTTCAATCCAACATTGCAAATAGTAAAATAATATTGTAAAGCAGTTTGCAAATGTTTAGGTTTAAAAATGCAAAGTTAGTTTACCTTAGCATCTATTTTCTTGGGGATGGAAATACTATTTTCTTATAACCTCTTAAACTTAGAACAAGGTAATAGGGCACACATTTGTTTTTCAAAAAAGTTGCTTCTTCCTACTTTCAGTAGTGTTGGAGGGGGTCGTGAGATATTCAGTTCACCATGAATAAGTATTTTTAAAATATTTAGAAAGATTCTTTTCCCCATGAATATAAACTGCAAATTCTCATGGTGCCATGTGGTGGAGCTGGTGGACAAAGATTGAGGCATTGTTTTCATTGTTTTGCTAGTTGCTATGTTAGAGATTTTATTTTAACCACAATAAGGTTAAGTCTGATAAATTTCCTATGCAACTTACTGTTTGCTTTTGTATTTCTCTTCAGAATTCTTATACATAGTCTTAGTGGCTTAGTTTTTAAAGAGTTGCAAAAATAAATAATAACCATAATGACGTTTCAACCAGAGATGATATCTCTTCAAAGAAGGTGAGCTGTAGGGCATGGTAGATATCCTACAACATCAGCGACGATACAGATATTTGTAAAGAAAGATGAAGTTTTGTAAGACCTGACATAATATATGCTTTTAGTGACTGTATATACCTAGTGTGTAGGCACTCAGAGAAGATGAATTACATGTGCATTTCATTCACTGACTTTTCCTCAGAGAAAATAATATTATTCTAAAACTAGTGTTTTAATAATTTGAAATCAAGAAGCACTTGTTCAATTAGTCTGTGGAACAGGGCTCATGGAGACATGTTCACTTTTGTTCATTTTAACTTTTATTACATTTATAGTGATCTGAAAAAAAATGGGCAGAATTATACCAGGTTGTGTGACAATACACACATTGATAAAATAATTTTATTTCATACATAGAGCTTATAATCTATTTTTAAAAAGAACACTAGTTTATAAAAAAGCTAACTTAAACTGAAAATTAAAATATTATTCCAGAACAGATTTAAAGACCTTCCATGGGAAAATAGATATTTAGGATCGAAGTGAATTCTAGGAACATAGCTTGGAATATGAACAGGAATCTGTGCTGTGCAGGAAGAGCAAGGGAGCACAGACACTAAGTGAGCACCGTCTGTATATGTCTGATTATAAACGGAAAGAAAAAATGCTTAATTCTTAAAAAATGCTTGATTGACTAATACCATTCACTGAGTTACTGAAAGCCAAAGATGACACAAAATGTTTAGGTGCATTTAAGATATAGTAGGCTCCAGTGTACGGGGTTTCCCCCAAACATCTGAAAATATAAAGATAAATATTTTCCCACCATAGACAGAGCATATGTTTTTTGTTTTTTGGGATTTTTTTTGGACACTTCTATTGATCTTTCATTCATTTATCTTTGTTCTTTGGCCTGTGTGGGCCTCCCATTGCAGTGGCCTCTCTCATGTGCATGCGCTCCAGACCTCTGGCTCTGTAGTTGGACACATCGGTCCAGCGCTCCGCAGCACGTGGGATCTTCCCAGGCCAGGGATCAAACCAGTGCCCCTCGCTCTGCAAGGTGGTGTCCTTACCCACTGGACCACCAGGGAAGCTTGAGCATATGGCTTTTAAAAAGAGTGTGTGTGATCAGTCACTCAGTCGTACCCAACTCGTTGCAACCCCATGGGCTGTAGCCTTCAGCCTTCTTTGTCCATGGATTTCTCCAGGCAAGAATACTGGAGTGGACAGCCATTCCCTTCTCCAGGGGATCTTCCCAAGCCAGGGATTGAACTTGTGTCTCCTGCATTGCAGGTGGATTCTTTACCACTGAGTCAACTGGGAAACCCCCCAAAAGAGTCACATCCAATTAAGTATTATCACTTGATTATAAATTAATTTTTATAATGAGTATTACAGAGAGACTGTATGTCTCCTGAAGGTATTGGCCTAGGAAGTCCTAGGCTGCCTTGTATTAAGATCAGGGTATCAGGGCTTCCCTGGTGGTCCAGTGGTTAAGAATCTGCTTTGCAATGAATGGGACACCAGTTCAATTCCTGATCTGGGAAGATCCCACATGCCATGGAGTAACTAAGCTTGTGAGCCACTGAAGCCTGAGCACCTAGAGCCTGTGTGCTGCAACAAGAGCAGCCACTGTGAGGAGAAGCCCGCACATGACAATCAAGAATAGCCCTCACTCACCTTAACAAGAGAAAGCCTGAGTGCAGCAACAAAGATCCCACCACAGCCAAAAATAAATAAATAGATGATGCTTAAAATCATCCCAGTTTAAAAATAAAAAAGAACAGGGTACCAGGCAGCGTAATCCCAAACAAATAAAAGTTAAAGGGAAAATGAGTTTTACTAAAAAAAATAATAATCTGTTAAAGATCATGCTACCAGAAATGTTATGACAAACCTAGGCAGTGTATTAAAAAGCACAGACATCACTTTGCCAACAAAGGTCTATATAGTCAATGGTTTTTCCAGTGATCATGTAAGGATGTGAGAGTTGGACCATAAAGAAGATTCAGTGCCAAAGAATTGATGCTTTCCAACCATGGTGCTAAAGAAGACTCTTGAGAGTCCCTTGGACAGCAAGGAGATCAAACCAGTCAAATCTAAAGGAAATCAACCCTGAAGATTCATTGGAAGGGCTGATGCTGAAGCTGAAGCTCCAATATGTTGGCCACCTGATGTGAAGAGAGGACTCATTGGAAAAGGCTCTGATGCTGGGAAGGATGGAAGGCAGGAGGAGAAGGGCGTGAAAGAGGAGGAGATGGTTGGATGGCACCACTGACTGAATGGATGTGAATTTTGAGCAAACTCTAGGAGATAGTGAAGCACAGGCAAGTCTGGTGTGCTGCAGTCCATGGTGTCACAGTCGGACATGACTGAGTGACCAAACAACAGCTACCAGAAATGTTAGCACGAGCCCAGCAAGAAGTAACAGGAACCGCTTGTAGAATGTCAGCTCTGCATTCAGAACCCAAGGTTTACTGACGATCCACGGTAACCCTGGCTGCACTGGACCCTTATGCAAATAAGAAACTTTGCCTCCAGAGAGAGACACTCATAACGTACCCAGGATCCTACCCAGAGCCTCAGTTCCATCTCTGTCTGACACAGATTCTGTTCTCTTAATCACAGGACAGAGATTTATTTTTTATTAATGAATTGATTTGTTTGTCTGCACTGGGTCTTATCTAGTTCCCTGACCAGGGACTGAACCTGGGCGTCCTACACTGGGTGTGGTGTCTTAGCCGCTGGGCCACCAGGGAAACCCCAAGATAGATTTAATTGTGAGCCCTGGGTAACCAAGATGGAGGATGTCATTAGCAAGAGGAGAAACAGTTTTGGGAAGAAAGGATGAGTTTGGTTTACAACAAGCATGATTATATTTTTAGCAGGAAGATGACAAAAGGAACATGTAGGCCATGACATTGCACGAATGTTTAGCAAGCAATGATTCAGCATAAATCACATAGGAGGGCCCTCAAAAGATACCGAAACTTCAAAGGCTAAGCTTAACATCCATGGGTGGAGAGAGACATAATTCTAACAGAGCACCAGCGTGTTTTGTGCCCTCAGTCGTGTGCAGCTCTTTGCCACCCCTGGACTGTAGCTGTCGAGCTCTTCTGTCCGTGGAATTCTCCAGGCAAGAATATTGGAGTGGACTGCCATTCCCTTCTACAGGGGGTCTTCCCGACCCAGGAATCCAATCTGGGTCTCTTGCGTTTCCTGCCTTGCAGGAAGAGTCTCTACCACTAGTGCCACTTGGGAAGCCAGAGGAAGAATGCTTTAATTGGCTCTAAATGTGTTCTTTATCAGAAAAAAAAGAAGGTGAAATTAATTTTAAGTAGGGATAGGTACCAAATACAAGTACAGTGTCTGTACTAAGATGACTAACACACAGTCTTACACGCACACGTGAAGAAAGGCTTCATCCAAAAGGCAATGTGTGAGCTGGGCCTCAAAAATGGACAGGAGTTTAGTAGGCCCATAAGGTAGCAGGTGAGAGGAAGGAAATGCTAGTCAAAAGAAGTAATATCTAATGCGATGGTTTTGTGATACTGAGGTCATCAATGATTCTTTAAGGTCAAATAGCTACTGAGTGCAAAATTCAAGACGCAGCTCTGGCACTAGCAAACCACAGCCCAGGGTGAAATAAGACTTCCTGCTTGTTTTGTAGATGAAGCTTGATTGGAACCCTGCCGCCCTCATGGGCTGGGTGTTGTCTGTGGTTGTGTCCACACCACAGGAGCAGAAGTGAGGGTTGGCAACAGAGACGGTGTATCTGGCAAAGCCTAAGGTGTTTACTTTTGTGACCCTTCACAGAAGAACGCTGCCAACACCTTCGACGAGCTCTCCACTCAGCCCTCTCCTGGGGACACCACTCCAGGATGGTACTGATAGAAAGGCAGGATGACATGGAAAATCAGTTACGACCGCATCTGTATTTTGAAAGTAACGAATGGGTGCACGAAAACAGTTTTGGGAAGAAAGGATGAGTTTGGTTTACAACAAGCATGATTATATTTTAGCAGGAAGATGACAAAAGGAACATGTAGGCCATGACATTGCACGAATGTTTAGCAAGCAATGATTCAGCATAAATCACATAGGAGGGCCCTCAAAAGATACCGAAACTTCAAAGGCTAAGCTTAACATCCATGGGTGGAGAGAGACATAATTCTAACAGAGCACCAGCGTGTTTTGTGCCCTCAGTCGTGTGCAGCTCTTTGCCACCCCTGGACTGTAGCTGTCGAGCTCTTCTGTCCGTGGAATTCTCCAGGCAAGAATATTGGAGTGGACTGCCATTCCCTTCTACAGGGGGTCTTCCCGACCCAGGAATCCAATCTGGGTCTCTTGCGTTTCCTGCCTTGCAGGAAGAGTCTCTACCACTAGTGCCACTTGGGAAGCCAGAGGAAGAATGCTTTAATTGGCTCTAAATGTGTTCTTTATCAGAAAAAAAAGAAGGTGAAATTAATTTTAAGTAGGGATAGGTACCAAATACAAGTACAGTGTCTGTACTAAGATGACTAACACACAGTCTTACACGCACACGTGAAGAAAGGCTTCATCCAAAAGGCAATGTGTGAGCTGGGCCTCAAAAATGGACAGGAGTTTAGTAGGCCCATAAGGTAGCAGGTGAGAGGAAGGAAATGCTAGTCAAAAGAAGTAATATCTAATGCGATGGTTTTGTGATACTGAGGTCATCAATGATTCTTTAAGGTCAAATAGCTACTGAGTGCAAAATTCAAGACGCAGCTCTGGCACTAGCAAACCACAGCCCAGGGTGAAATAAGACTTCCTGCTTGTTT
Source organism: Tragulus kanchil (assembly GCA_022376925.1). Lineage (NCBI taxonomy): Eukaryota > Metazoa > Chordata > Mammalia > Artiodactyla > Tragulidae > Tragulus > Tragulus kanchil. The sequence continues at coordinate 55,075,307 of JAIOJX010000003.1, read as the reverse complement.
TGTAGATGAAGCTTGATTGGAACCCTGCCGCCCTCATGGGCTGGGTGTTGTCTGTGGTTGTGTCCACACCACAGGAGCAGAAGTGAGGGTTGGCAACAGAGACGGTGTATCTGGCAAAGCCTAAGGTGTTTACTTTTTGTGACCCTTCACAGAAGAACGCTGCCAACACCTTCGACGAGCTCTCCACTCAGCCCTCTCCTGGGGACACCACTCCAGGATGGTACTGATAGAAAGGCAGGATGACATGGAAAATCAGTTACGACCGCATCTGTATTTTGAAAGTAACAGTCATAATGGTGACATTTAATATCCTGAGTTAAGTGAGGCCTCATACAAAAGGCCTCAAAAAGATAGGACACAATGTAGGGGTGATATCAGCAAAGAAGTCAAAGCCCAGCCCACATTTAGGGGCCAGGGTTGAGGAGAGAAGGTCCAGGAAGACTAGGGTAGGAGGAGGGGAGACGTCAGAAACCCTGGGAAGCAAAACAAAGACAACTTGGAGACTGAAGTGATGAATCAAAGCTGGAGAACTTCCATGTGGCGAACACTGGAAGACTCTTGAGTCTGAGATTAGAGGCTCCCAAGAAGTTCCTTTGGGCTTCCCTGGGGCAGTGGTAAAGAATCGACCTGCCAACACAGGAGACCTGGTCTGAGAAGATCCCCTGGAGAAGGAATTGGCAACCCACTCCAGTATTCTTGTCTGGAGAATCCTATGAACAGAGGAGCCTGGTGGGCTGCAGCTCCTAAGGTCACAGAGAGTTGGATACAACTGAGGGGCTGAACAACAATAACAGAAGTTCCTTCAGCTGATGGAGATAACATCACAAATTCTGGCAACACCTTTCTTCAACTGGAAAGGAAAACGGACAATCTCATCATGGAGCCAAATTTCACAAAGTGGGAGATTTTTACATTCAATTTCGTTATGTCAGATTAAACATCCTACAAACGGGAGTCAGAAGTTCTTTGCTGGTTTGTATGCCGCACATTTAGTGAAAAGGTGAGGGCCCTCTTAGCAATGAGCTCAGAGCGTCTAAGAGTTTCCAAGGGTGAAGACGCAGCTCTGGCACTAGCAAACCACAGCCCAGGGTGAAATAAGACTTCCTGCTTGTTTTGTAGATGAAGCTTGATTGGAACCCTGCCGCCCTCATGGGCTGGTGTTGTCTGTGGTTGTGTCCACACCACAGGAGCAGAAGTGAGGGTTGGCAACAGAGACGGTGTATCTGGCAAAGCCTAAGGTGTTTACTTTTTGTGACCCTTCACAGAAGAACGCTGCCAACACCTTCGACGAGCTCTCCACTCAGCCCTCTCCTGGGGACACCACTCCAGGATGGTACTGATAGAAAGGCAGGATGACATGGAAAATCAGTTACGACCGCATCTGTATTTTGAAAGTAACAGTCATAATGGTGACATTTAATATCCTGAGTTAAGTGAGGCCTCATACAAAAGGCCTCAAAAAGATAGGACACAATGTAGGGGTGATATCAGCAAAGAAGTCAAAGCCCAGCCCACATTTAGGGGCCAGGGTTGAGGAGAGAAGGTCCAGGAAGACTAGGGTAGGAGGAGGGGAGACGTCAGAAACCCTGGGAAGCAAAACAAAGACAACTTGGAGACTGAAGTGATGAATCAAAGCTGGAGAACTTCCATGTGGCGAACACTGGAAGACTCTTGAGTCTGAGATTAGAGGCTCCCAAGAAGTTCCTTTGGGCTTCCCTGGGGCAGTGGTAAAGAATCGACCTGCCAACACAGGAGACCTGGTCTGAGAAGATCCCCTGGAGAAGGAATTGGCAACCCACTCCAGTATTCTTGTCTGGAGAATCCTATGAACAGAGGAGCCTGGTGGGCTGCAGCTCCTAAGGTCACAGAGAGTTGGATACAACTGAGGGGCTGAACAACAATAACAGAAGTTCCTTCAGCTGATGGAGATAACATCACAAATTCTGGCAACACCTTTCTTCAACTGGAAAGGAAAACGGACAATCTCATCATGGAGCCAAATTTCACAAAGTGGGAGATTTTTACATTCAATTTCGTTATGTCAGATTAAACATCCTACAAACGGGAGTCAGAAGTTCTTTGCTGGTTTGTATGACGCACATTTAGTGAAAAGGTGAGGGCCCTCTTAGCAATGAGCTCAGAGCGTCTAAGAGTTTCCAAGGGTGAAAAACAGATCAGGTACAAAGAATGAACTACCAGACTGGCTTTGGATTTCTCAAAAGGCAGTGCCTCTGGTGAGAAGACAATGGAATAAAAGCTTAAAATGCTGAGGGGATTTAGAATTTCATACCTAGCCAACTATAAATCAAGAGCGAGTATAATAAAGACATTCTCAGACATGTGAGTCCTCGAAAAAATGACCTGCCAAATTACCGTTTCTCAGGGAACTCTGGAAAATGTCTTCCCCTAGACTGAAAAGTAATCCTAGAGAGAGAAAGTCACAGGACCAAGGAAACAGGATCCAGAACTGAGCAGAAGTTGAGGGCATTCTACTGGCAAAGGTAAAAAGAAGTCCAAGACGGACTGGGCCACAACCAGAACGCCTGAGCTTTGGGGAAAGAAACATCAGTAAGAACAAACATACTAACTTGCCCCTCGGCAGTTACTAACAGCCTAAGGCCAGGCACTTGCTGGGGAGAAAACCTTGACCTTGATCACACAACATGAGTTTGTTTAAAGAATTTCTAGAGTGATGTTACCACCCTGCTTTCATATACAATGCCTTCTGTGCACTCACAAAAATTTAGCATTATAGAAATCAAGATAAAGGATGGTGGTTTACTTCTGTATGACATTAGTGTTTAAGAATTTCTTATTTCTTACGTGATCACCTGAAAATGAAGCCATATAATCACTAAGTATTAATAGAAGTTTGGGAATTGGGTCATGTGCTTTTTAATCTGTAGTTTTGTGAATGTCACCCAGAAATTTCCTTCTGTTCCCCTGTCTCTTTGAAATAACCCTGGGAGAGGAAGTGCTCAAGGGGAGGTTTTCAGCAGCCTTGGGTACCCTGAACAGTCATGTCTGTGCTTCCTCTTTCCCTCTGTACAAATGGTGGGAAGCCAGATGGTTTAATATCCTCACTTCAAGTCTGTCCTAATGACTCCAGGCAGAGTTACCTTTTATTTATTGTCAAAGAACACCACCAGCTCCTTCTCTGGGGCTTCAATTGTGATCAGGAGGTGTGATGTGACTGGACCCCTGAAAAAACTGCAAAATGTCACTGCATTATTTCCCAGTAATCGTCCACTGTGGCTGGACCTTGAGGTTCCAGCGGCTACATCATCTTGACGACTTGGCTGCCAACTGAAAACAGCTAAGCAAATGTGCATAAACAAAATATAGTTCATAGGCTATGAGTAAGCATTCAAAGTGCAAACCTCAGAGTGATCCATACCGTAACTGCTAAAATCTGAGAGATGATAGGATTTTCATTCTATAAAGAGCCACATATAAAAAAGTTAATGAAAACAGCCAACCTCAGAAGAAACGTTAGAAACCTTTATACTATTATTGAATGCTCACAATGTGAATGAATAAATGAAGAAAAGCCGAATTCTTGATCCTGTTGGAGTTTTATCAGAAGTCAGGTGTCAGGACATGCTCCTTAGATAGGTCCTGGACTGTGACTAAGGAGAGGTGTAAGGAGGGGAGAAAGGTTAGCATTTAAAAAGTCCCTTAAATATTCTTTCTCTGGTCTCCCCTGGTGGGTGGTTTTGCCTTCCAGGGACATCTGGTAATTTCTGGAGACAGTTCTGTTTGTCCCCACCGAGTGGCATTGCTGGGAGATTAGCCACTATTGAATAGGTAAATGGAGAGATTCTAGAGATGCTGCTGAACAAGATGCTATCCAGGACAGTGTTCTTGAGGCTAAAGCTGAGAAACCCTGTTCTTATCCAGAGGTCACAGATTCACTGGGCTCTTCCATTCGGAAGGGTACCACAGAGTCCTGTAATGCTGCAATCCCATAAGGCAGTACTTTTGAGGTTAGGATTATTGGTGTGTGTGTGTGTGTGTGTCTGTGTGTCTCTGTGTGTGTGTGTGTCTGTCTGTGTGTGTATTTGTTCCTGTCCACCATTTCCATGAAAACACCACATTTCGGATTTTTTTTTTTTTTAATGCAGCTCATACCACATAAATGCTCCCTCACTGACTGGCTTTAAATTTGTAATCACCTGACTGGACTGGGATTTTCCCGAGCATTTCCATTTGAAGGCTGAAGTTCAGAGTCATGCCCTCTTTAGCATCCTAGCCACTGGGAAGCACTTCGTAAAACACAGCTCCTTCTCTGGGGCTTCAATTGTGATCAGGAGGTGTGATGTGACTGGCCCCTTGCAAATGTCACTGCATTATTTCCCAGTAATCGTCCACTGTGGCTGGACCTTGAGGTTCCAGCGGCTACATCATCTTGACGACTTGGCTGCCAACTGAAAACAGCTAAGCAAATGTGCATAAACAAAATATAGTTCATAGGCTATGAGTAAGCATTCAAAGTGCAAACCTCAGAGTGATCCATACCGTAACTGCTAAAATCTGAGAGATGATAGGATTTTCATTCTATAAAGAGCCACATATAAAAAAGTTAATGAAAACAGCCAACCTCAGAAGAAACGTTAGAAACCTTTATACTATTATTGAATGCTCACAATGTGAATGAATAAATGAAGAAAAGCCGAATTCTTGATCCTGTTGGAGTTTTATCAGAAGTCAGGTGTCAGGACATGCTCCTTAGATAGGTCCTGGACTGTGACTAAGGAGAGGTGTAAGGAGGGGAGAAAGGTTAGCATTTAAAAAGTCCCTTAAATATTCTTTCTCTGGTCTCCCCTGGTGGGTGGTTTTGCCTTCCAGGGACATCTGGTAATTTCTGGAGACAGTTCTGTTTGTCCCCACCGAGTGGCATTGCTGGGAGATTAGCCACTATTGAATAGGTAAATGGAGAGATTCTAGAGATGCTGCTGAACAAGATGCTATCCAGGACAGTGTTCTTGAGGCTAAAGCTGAGAAACCCTGTTCTTATCCAGAGGTCACAGATTCACTGGGCTCTTCCATTCGGAAGGGTACCACAGAGTCCTGTAATGCTGCAATCCCATAAGGCAGTACTTTTGAGGTTAGGATTATTGGTGTGTGTGTGTGTGTGTGTCTGTGTGTCTCTGTGTGTGTGTGTGTCTGTCTGTGTGTGTATTTGTTCCTGTCCACCATTTCCATGAAAACACCACATTTCGGATTTTTTTTTTTTTTTTAATGCAGCTCATACCACATAAATGCTCCCTCACTGACTGGCTTTAAATTTGTAATCACCTGACTGGACTGGGATTTTTCCGAGCATTTCCATTTGAAGGCTGAAGTTCAGAGTCATGCCCTCTTTAGCATCTTAGCCACTGGGAAGCACTTCGTCAGGGGCTAAAGCACAGGAGCATGCCCTTGTGAAACCTGGGTATCTTTGAGTACAGAGTTAGCCCTAGGCTTTTTATGTGAAGAGGTTTTCAAGATGAGAACACCTTGGAGCTCCGCACGGGATGTGTGAAACTTCCCCAAGCAAAATCCATACAAATGAAGCTTTTTTTTTTTTTTTTTAAACTTCATTTATTGATTTTCTATTTTTATTTATTTTCATCCATCTTTATTCTTTGGCCCATGTGGGCCTCCCATTACAGTGGCCTCTCTCGTTGCAGAGCACTGACTCTGCGCACATGCGCTCCAGAGTGCTGGTTCATAATTGGACACATTGGTCCAGTCACTCTGCAGCACATGGGATCTTCCTGGGCCAGGTATCGAACCAGTGCCCCTTGCAGTGCACAGCGAACTCTTTGCTCACTGGACCACCAGGGAAGCCCCGAACGTAGCTTATTAAAGCTCAAGAATGAAAATCTCAGTGCGAGCAGAACCAGAGTTCTCTGCTAGGTTGCCAAGGGTGAAAGAGTGATACTGTTCTATCCCTGAGCTAACGTTTCCTGCAAACTAATTCAATCCTGCCCTTATGCAGAAGTAATTTTTTCTTTTAAAATTTTTATTTTTGGCTACATCAGCTGTATTCTTAGGTGACTATGGTCATCTCATCCTATGCTAAAAAGTTGGCTCTCGTCGCCTGGTGACCAGGGGTCTATTCCTCTGTCATGATCAGAGTACCATCCAACATTTTCAAATAACTTCAGAGCGTTCCTTGGCCGTGGAGGGAGGCTGCTCACCCAGTGAAAACCCTCCAGGGCCTCCATCTCTGCTTCTACAGCTGAAGGTTGGACGAGGGAGTTCTCGAAGTCTCTTTCCACTCTGGAATTCAATTATGCCACGCAGAAGAGCTTGGGAATGGAAAGAGAACTGCCGTCATGGCACGGGAGAACTCATGGTTGAATTTTAAAAACAGCACTTGACAGGAGGCAATAGAATCAGGTCAACTATTTTTCATTTTCTTATTTTCTCCCCCTTTCTGAGAAGTCTTGATACCAAGGGAAGCATCGGCTGTCCTTATAAAAACAAAGCACAAAAAATAGATTAATTCACTTCAGCTTCCTATTGTTTGAGTCATACTTTGAAAGTCACTTCTGGGGCACACCCACTTTCGACGTCCAGGCAGACACTTTAAAAGGAGGAGATTTTTGGTCCATGAAGTAAGACTACAGATATTCATCTCTGTTCACTAACTGTCTAGACATGGGAAACATCTGGGAAAAAGACCAGTACTTTCATATAAATTTCCTTCCACGCTTCTTCTAGGCCTTGCTCAGGAAACTGCTTACTGCTGATAAAAATCGTCAGGTCCGCAAACTCCTATGTGCTTATCAGCTCCTTCTTTATGCTCCTTCCTAATCAATGCAAAACGGGAAGAATCTTCTTTTTTTTTTTTTTCCAAACTGATCAACCATGCAAATGCTTTCCTGTGTTCAGGGAGGACTTTTGCCTGTACTCTGAGTTACAGAGGCCTCTAAATCTTTCTGAGTATGCTCATTCCATCAAGACGGTGTGTTTTCTGCCTGAAACGGTTCAAAAAGAGTTCTCTGCTAGGTTGCCAAGGGTGAAAGAGTGATACTGTTCTATCCCTGAGCTAACGTTTCCTGCAAACTAATTCAATCCTGCCCTTATGCAGAAGTAATTTTTTCTTTTAAAATTTTTATTTTTGGCTACATCAGCTGTATTCTTAGGTGACTATGGTCATCTCATCCTATGCTAAAAAGTTGGCTCTCGTCGCCTGGTGACCAGGGGTCTATTCCTCTGTCATGATCAGAGTACCATCCAACATTTTCAAATAACTTCAGAGCGTTCCTTGGCCGTGGAGGGAGGCTGCTCACCCAGTGAAAACCCTCCAGGGCCTCCATCTCTGCTTCTACAGCTGAAGGTTGGACGAGGGAGTTCTCGAAGTCTCTTTCCACTCTGGAATTCAATTATGCCACGCAGAAGAGCTTGGGAATGGAAAGAGAACTGCCGTCATGGCACGGGAGAACTCATGGTTGAATTTTAAAAACAGCACTTGACAGGAGGCAATAGAATCAGGTCAACTATTTTTCATTTTCTTATTTTCTCCCCCTTTCTGAGAAGTCTTGATACCAAGGGAAGCATCGGCTGTCCTTATAAAAACAAAGCACAAAAAATAGATTAATTCACTTCAGCTTCCTATTGTTTGAGTCATACTTTGAAAGTCACTTCTGGGGCACACCCACTTTCGACGTCCAGGCAGACACTTTAAAAGGAGGAGATTTTTGGTCCATGAAGTAAGACTACAGATATTCATCTCTGTTCACTAACTGTCTAGACATGGGAAACATCTGGGAAAAAGACCAGTACTTTCATATAAATTTCCTTCCACGCTTCTTCTAGGCCTTGCTCAGGAAACTGCTTACTGCTGATAAAAATCATCAGACTCACAAACTCTTTCCTTTGTGTGCTTATCAGCTCCTTCTTTATGCTCCTTCCTAATCAATGCAAAACGGGAAGAATCTTCTTTTTTTTTTTTTTCCAAACTGATCAACCATGCAAATGCTTTCCTGTGTTCAGGGAGGACTTTTGCCTGTACTCTGAGTTACAGAGGCCTCTAAATCTTTCTGAGTATGCTCATTCCATCAAGACGGTGTGTTTTCTGCCTGAACACGGTGGTTCCATTCTGTCTCTAATTTGGTGTCAGCCTGCCTGTGTCATCGATAAATTACTCCTTGGTGATTTGGTTCTGCCTTGTCCATGGAGAGCTTCCTGGCCCCTCAACTTTGCAGTGAGCCCTGACTTCTTTGATACACTTTTTTTGGAGGGGAGGGAGGGGCGGGTGGGCCACTTCTATTGGTCTTTCATTTATCATTTTTCATCCATCTTTTTTGTTCTTTGGCCCATGTAGGCCTCCCATCGCAGTGGCCTCTGTTGTCGCAGAGCACCGGCTCTGGGCACATGCGCTCCAGAGCTCCGGCTTGGTAGTTGGACATATCGGTCCAGCCACTCCACAGCATGTGGGATCTTCCCAGGCCAGAGATCGAATAGACGCTCCTTGCACTGCAAGGCGGTGTCCTTACCCACTGGACCACCAGGGGAAGCCCCTTTGATACACTTTTTATTTTGTACTGGGGTAAAGCCGATGACCAGTGTGGTGACCATTTCAGGTGGGCAGCAAAGGGACTCACCACACATATGCACACACCCTTGCTCCCCAAGCTCTCTCCCACTCAGGCTCCTGTCTTTGACATTGACTGTGAACCCACGGAAAGGAGGAAAACCTCGACATCCTGTCGTCTCTTCTACAACACAGGGCACAGCTTGGACCCGTCTCCCTGTTCAAGTCCACGTGGCAGGACAGCATTTGGAAGAATTAGTGACACTGATCAAGTTGGTTGTGAGCACCCACTTTCGACGTCCAGGCAGACACTTTAAAAGGAGGAGATTTTGGTCCATGAAGTAAGACTACAGATATTCATCTCTGTTCACTAACTGTCTAGACATGGGAAACATCTGGGAAAAAGACCAGTACTTTCATATAAATTTCCTTCCACGCTTCTTCTAGGCCTTGCTCAGGAAACTGCTTACTGCTGATAAAAATCGTCAGGTCCGCAAACTCCTATGTGCTTATCAGCTCCTTCTTTATGCTCCTTCCTAATCAATGCAAAACGGGAAGAATCTTCTTTTTTTTTTTTTTCCAAACTGATCAACCATGCAAATGCTTTCCTGTGTTCAGGGAGGACTTTTGCCTGTACTCTGAGTTACAGAGGCCTCTAAATCTTTCTGAGTATGCTCATTCCATCAAGACGGTGTGTTTTCTGCCTGAACACGGTGGTTCCATTCTGTCTCTAATTTGGTGTCAGCCTGCCTGTGTCATCGATAAATTACTCCTTGGTGATTTGGTTCTGCCTTGTCCATGGAGAGCTTCCTGGCCCCTCAACTTTGCAGTGAGCCCTGACTTCTTTGATACACTTTTTTTGGAGGGGAGGGAGGGGGGCGGGTGGGCCACTTCTATTGGTCTTTCATTTATCATTTTTCATCCATCTTTTTTGTTCTTTGGCCCATGTAGGCCTCCCATCGCAGTGGCCTCTGTTGTCGCAGAGCACCGGCTCTGGGCACATGCGCTCCAGAGCTCCGGCTTGGTAGTTGGACATATCGGTCCAGCCACTCCACAGCATGTGGGATCTTCCCAGGCCAGAGATCGAATAGACGCTCCTTGCACTGCAAGGCGGTGTCCTTACCCACTGGACCACCAGGGGAAGCCCCTTTGATACACTTTTTATTTTGTACTGGGGTAAAGCCGATGACCAGTGTGGTGACCATTTCAGGTGGGCAGCAAAGGGACTCACCACACATATGCACACACCCTTGCTCCCCAAGCTCTCTCCCACTCAGGCTCCTGTCTTTGACATTGACTGTGAACCCACGGAAAGGAGGAAAACCTCGACATCCTGTCGTCTCTTCTACAACACAGGGCACAGCTTGGACCCGTCTCCCTGTTCAAGTCCACGTGGCAGGACAGCATTTGGAAGAATTAGTGACACTGATCAAGTTGGTTGTGAGTGACTAGACATGGGGACTGGAAAGAGGTTGAGAGATCGTTTAGTGAAATTGTTCCTACACACTGTGGTAAGTTTTTTTTTTTTTTAACATTTATTTATTTATTTTGGTGGGGGTGGGGAGGGAGGGGTGTGGGTGGGCCACTTCCACTGGTCTTTCATTTTGTCTAGTTTCATCCATCTTTGTTCTTTGGCCCGTGTGGGCCTCCCATCGCGGTGGCATCTGTTGTTGCAGAGCACCGGCTCTGGGCACATGCGCTCCAGAGCTCCGGCTCGGTAATTGGACACATTGGTTCAGCTGCTCCACGGCACGTGGGATCTTCCCAGGCCAGGGATCGAACTGGCGCCCCTTGCACTGCAAGGCGGTGTCCTTACCCACTGGACCACCAGGGAAGCCCCTAAGTTGGTTTTTAAACCCTTTAGTGTTACATGTGCTTCAGGCTAAAATACCAAGACTTCCTACTTTTGACTAACGTTACATCAGTTAAGGATGCTTAACAATGATTGTTTCATCATCATAGGAAGCCCTAATTAGTTATTAAGTAGACAGATATATGTCTGTTACTGTTAATAAAAAGTAGGTATGTTTTTATTAATATTATATTTTATTAGTAACTACAATCTTCTAAGCACAAAAGCATATGGAGAAGTTTAGCTGTTACAGAGGAAGAAGAGAGTGTAAAGAATTGTGGTCCTGAAAAAACAGGTAATCGTACATCTAGTCCAGCCTTATTTAGATAGGGCCCAAGAAATCCGAAATAGAAAGAAATTAATATTTTAGTATATAGAAATGAAATGGGCAGGACTCACAGCTCGTAGCTATAAATTAGTTGCATTTACAATTTATCTTTCTACAGACTTTTAGGAATGAACCTATAACAGTAGAAAAAAAAAGTAAGAGGGAAAATCCTTCAAGATGCTACAATTGTCTGAGAATGGGGTAAGTAAGCACTGTTGTGCTGGAAGTCCTCAAGAATAAACTTTCATCCCTGAGTTTAAAGTATAATTCATGTTAAGCTATTTATTGACATAGTTAATTATAGCATTTACTGCCATAACGTTTATTTATTCTGCAGAAAAGTTAACAATTTGCAAGTCCACGTGGCAGGACAGCATTTGGAAGAATTAGTGACACTGATCAAGTTGGTTGTGAGTGACTAGACATGGGGACTGGAAAGAGGTTGAGAGATCGTTTAGTGAAATTGTTCCTACACACTGTGGTAAGTTTTTTTTTTTTTTAACATTTATTTATTTATTTTGGTGGGGGTGGGGAGGGAGGGGTGTGGGTGGGCCACTTCCACTGGTCTTTCATTTTGTCTAGTTTCATCCATCTTTGTTCTTTGGCCCGTGTGGGCCTCCCATCGCGGTGGCATCTGTTGTTGCAGAGCACCGGCTCTGGGCACATGCGCTCCAGAGCTCCGGCTCGGTAATTGGACACATTGGTTCAGCTGCTCCACGGCACGTGGGATCTTCCCAGGCCAGGGATCGAACTGGCGCCCCTTGCACTGCAAGGCGGTGTCCTTACCCACTGGACCACCAGGGAAGCCCCTAAGTTGGTTTTTAAACCCTTTAGTGTTACATGTGCTTCAGGCTAAAATACCAAGACTTCCTACTTTTGACTAACGTTACATCAGTTAAGGATGCTTAACAATGATTGTTTCATCATCATAGGAAGCCCTAATTAGTTATTAAGTAGACAGATATATGTCTGTTACTGTTAATAAAAAGTAGGTATGTTTTTATTAATATTATATTTTATTAGTAACTACAATCTTCTAAGCACAAAAGCATATGGAGAAGTTTAGCTGTTACAGAGGAAGAAGAGAGAGTGTAAAGAATTGTGGTCCTGAAAAAACAGGTAATCGTACATCTAGTCCAGCCTTATTTAGATAGGGCCCAAGAAATCCGAAATAGAAAGAAATTAATATTTTAGTATATAGAAATGAAATGGGCAGGACTCACAGCTCGTAGCTATAAATTAGTTGCATTTACAATTTATCTTTCTACAGACTTTTAGGAATGAACCTATAACAGTAGAAAAAAAAAGTAAGAGGGAAAATCCTTCAAGATGCTACAATTGTCTGAGAATGGGGTAAGTAAGCACTGTTGTGCTGGAAGTCCTCAAGAATAAACTTTCATCCCTGAGTTTAAAGTATAATTCATGTTAAGCTATTTATTGACATAGTTAATTATAGCATTTACTGCCATAACGTTTATTTATTCTGCAGAAAAGTTAACAATTTTAAAAAATCTAGTGGAAATGGTTAATGGGCAACATATCACTGGCATGTTGAGACGGAGGTGTTTGGTTAGGAGCTGGGCTCGCGTGGAGGGTGAACTTCTTTGTGAAAGAGTGAAGGGATGGCTTGCAGGAATTAAGAAGGAAACATTACTCTTCCATTTCATCTAGCTTCCTCTAAATGATTACCACAAACAAGCCTGCAGTTCTGTTTGATTAGGCCTAATTTCCATTGCTTTTCAGGGAATCCACACAGTAGCTGATAGGGTAGAAAGTCATACTCAGTGCTGGACGTGACTTTCAAGAAGCTAAATTTATTGTATGAGTAACTATAAATAAATGGAAATCACTTTCTCGACTAGCAGATAGTGGGTTTCCTGATTTCTGGAAGGCTGAAGAGTGTAAATCTCTACCACAATATTGGGCACAAGTTTAGGAAGGAGAAAAATCATTTTCTTCGTTTAGTGACCAGTAACCCTACTCGTGGGAAGACAGACATACAAAAACGAACATCAAATTAATGTTTATGCTCTACATAACTTAGGGGAAATATATTTTAGCACATGTGACTAAAGTAAGACAAAAATGAATACATTTTTTCAAATAGCTAAGTTAAAACATTGCCATTTCATTTTTGGCCATGACCTTATTTATTTCCCTGTTCAGGTTGAGTTGAAAATGATCGGGAAGGTGAGGCCCCTATACAGCAACATTCATAAGTACATAGGCAAGGAGCTGCAAGGCCATTTAACACCTAGGATCATTTTTAAAAGAATTTTTGAGTGATAATCAAAAAAAAAAACAGGGCTCACAGCTCGGATCTATAAATTATTGGCATTTACAATTTATCTTTCTACAGACTTTTAGGAATGAACCTATAACAGTAGAAAAAAAAAGTAAGAGGGAAAATCCTTCAAGATGCTACAATTGTCTGAGAATGGGGTAAGTAAGCACTGTTGTGCTGGAAGTCCTCAAGAATAAACTTTCATCCCTGAGTTTAAAGTATAATTCATGTTAAGCTATTTATTGACATAGTTAATTATAGCATTTACTGCCATAACGTTTATTTATTCTGCAGAAAAGTTAACAATTTTAAAAAATCTAGTGGAAATGGTTAATGGGCAACATATCACTGGCATGTTGAGACGGAGGTGTTTGGTTAGGAGCTGGGCTCGCGTGGAGGGTGAACTTCTTTGTGAAAGAGTGAAGGGATGGCTTGCAGGAATTAAGAAGGAAACATTACTCTTCCATTTCATCTAGCTTCCTCTAAATGATTACCACAAACAAGCCTGCAGTTCTGTTTGATTAGGCCTAATTTCCATTGCTTTTCAGGGAATCCACACAGTAGCTGATAGGGTAGAAAGTCATACTCAGTGCTGGACGTGACTTTCAAGAAGCTAAATTTATTGTATGAGTAACTATAAATAAATGGAAATCACTTTCTCGACTAGCAGATAGTGGGTTTCCTGATTTCTGGAAGGCTGAAGAGTGTAAATCTCTACCACAATATTGGGCACAAGTTTAGGAAGGAGAAAAATCATTTTCTTCGTTTAGTGACCAGTAACCCTACTCGTGGGAAGACAGACATACAAAAACGAACATCAAATTAATGTTTATGCTCTACATAACTTAGGGGAAATATATTTTAGCACATGTGACTAAAGTAAGACTAAAATGAATACATTTTTTCTAATAGCTAAGTTAAAAAATTGCAATTTCATTTTTGGCCATGACCTTATTTATTTCCCTGTTCAGGTTGAGTTGAAAATGATCGGGAAGGTGAGGCCCCTATACAGCAACATTCATAAGTACATAGGCAAGGAGCTGCAAGGCCATTTAACACCTAGGATCATTTTTAAAAGATTGCATTAACTGTTTACTACCAGAAGAAACAAATATCGAAAAAATAAGTTTTAAAAGATGTGTAGTTGGTATGCTATTTTTAAAGAGTACTTTTGCTGGCTAGATGATGATATTTTAATATTTCCCCTGAAAGAGCCTAGTTGTAATTTTATTTTTAGCATCTTTCAACCAAAGTATCAAATTAGAGTTTTTAAAAGCTCTTTTATTTTGAAGTCTTTGTGATTCAGAGGTTCCAGTCAACACCTAATTTCCACGTTCATCATGGAAGCAATAACATAATTAAATGAAATGTACAGACAGGCTCTAAATTTTATTTCAGCCCTAAATGCAGGATTCTACCACACCCAACTCTTACCAAAAATGCTAAGGACAAGTAAAACAGAAGGGTTTACTTAAATCTCTTTTAGAATTGTCCCTAAACTTTGGTTAGCTTTGCTAAGCAGTGGAAATAGCCCACCCGTGGATAACAATAATTTGGGACTTCTCTGGGATACACAGTAGATCATGCTTTAAAGATAGAATTAGATCCACTGTGTGGGGACTAAGATGACAAGAAATGATAGACATGCTTACCTGACAGGTAGATAAATGACTATGAAGATGGACTGATGGGCAGACATTGGTCACTCACTAGACTGCTTATAGAATGAAGCCTTCCATTAATTGAAACAAGAGGTCATAAATGAATAATTAAGATAGTGTTTTTTCTTTTGTTTTATTTTGCTTTGAGACAAATCTGCCTGTTACATACCAGTGCATATTCACCCCACAGTAAATCAGGTTTCATAAATCACATTTGTATCTTCTTAGAGGTTTGCTTTGACTGCACTGTGCAACACGTGGGATATTAGTCCCCTGACCAGGGATTTAGGAAGGAGAATGGGGCAGAGAGTAAAAATGGACGTTAGAAGACAGCGTCTGGAGGCAGGGGTGGGGTTCTGAGGGTGGGTCAGAGAAGATGGCGGTGCCTGCTCCCGAAGAATTTATATCCAAGGAGAAACGAGGGTGGAAGCAAGGTTAGCCTCTGGACCCGACCAGATGGGGATCGGGACTCGTCCCTATTCTCTTCCATCGTCTTCCTTGTAACTGAACACATCTTGGTGGCAAGAAACCATGAGAGGTGGCTAATGTGCTTGGCCTCCTGCCCTCGGGGTCGTAGAAGGGGCCATACATTCAGAGTCTGTAGCAAGCTGGCTGTAGTGATTGGTTCAGGGAAGGGACCATCAGTCCATGGGGCCAGGCACCACCTTTCTGAGGTTTGGTCTGAAATTTCCTGAAGAAGATCATTTCTTCTCACTGAATTTGCTGGCTGTAGGGATGACGTAAGCCTAGAACTGCTACTGGGCCACCTTGCCAACCTATAGAGAAAGCCTGCCTGAAAAGGAAGGCAAGCACACAGAAAACACAGCCTGGATGTGAAGAAGAGACAGCCTCTTGGAGACTGTGTGCATTCCTAAATTCCTGCACACCCAGGGCAGCCCACTCCTTTTTCCAGCAAGGGGGCCAGTACACCCCCACCAGCTCAGGCTGGTCTGAGTGGAGTTCTGTCACATGTAAATTTAGTGTCTGCTGATAATGGTCAGTCCTGGAGGAGGAAATGACAACCCACTCCAGACTTCTTACCAGGGTAATTCCATGGACAGAGGAGCCTGGTGGGCTACAGTCCATAGGGTTGCAAAGAGTTGGACACGACTTAGCAGCTGACCACACATGATATGGTCAGTAATTGCACACAGCTTCACCTGCCAGGTAGAGTTTAGATTCTGTGTGGGAGGTAATTGTAAACTGTGAAATTCTGTGATTTTTGTCAGGAGTGAATCACATTAGGATTCGAAACTAGGACATATGAAACTAGATTTTATGAGATTTAATATGAATATTTTTATGTAAAAATGAGTGAAGAATGGAAAAAGGTAACACACTGAAGGCTGAAATAAGCAGGAAATAAAGTTCTTAGAGAAACTGCTTGTTTTATTCCACCTTATAAAAACCTTAGTCACTCAGTCGTGTCAGACTCTTTGTTACCCCATGGACTGTAGCCCGCCAGGCTCCTCTGTCTATGGGATCCTCCGGGCAAGAATACCGAAGTGGGTTGCCATTTCTGTCTCCAGATTTCACCTTATATTATAGTTATTTGGTCATCATGATTCCTTGATGTTTTCTGTCCCTTGCAGCAGAAATATGTGTTGATCTGAAATAAATAGGACTGAATATAAATGGCTCTTAAAATGGATGAGAAAGGAAAACTGCTTTCTGGGTCCTTAGTCATGTCGACTGTTTGCAGCTGCCTGGAATGTACCCCACCAGGCTCCTCTGTCCATGGGCTTCTCCAGGCAAGAACACTGGAGTGGGCAGTCATCTCCTCCTCCAGGGAATGTTCTCGACCCAGGAATCAAACCCTTGTCTCCTGCACTGGCAGGCAGATTCTTTATCACTGAGCCACCAGGGAAGCCCATCTACTTACTAGGTACCATACAGTATAAAACCATTCTCTGATTCTGTCTGATTATTTGCACAATCCAGTGGGGCTGGACATTTGCTTCTCCACGTTACAGACAAGGAAATTCAGTGGAAACAAAATGACATAATGATTAAAAAATGCAGCAGGGTAAGTGGCTGCTGAAGCCACACAGAGCTGGGGCCTGAACCTGCTTCTTCTTGGCTCGCTTCAGTGTGGATTCTATATTATGAGAATGTATTCTGATGGACTGACTCTCTCGGTCCTTATTTGAGAAGTAAAACCTACTAATGGAAGAGGTCACCAGCGTTAACCTTTCCTCTCCTGTTTAGAAAACCCTAATTTTTCTCTCTCTCTCTTTTCCTTCTTGCAGAATTCGAGTCCCAGAACCTAGAAGCCAGGTTTCGGCAGGTATGTGTTACTTTATAACCACTTCAAACAAGAGGCCCTCGGAACTGACGGTAGCTTCAGAAAATGTCTTTGTGGTAAATGAAAGGAGGGCCGCTGATCACGGAAGGTAAACAGGTGATGAAACGCATCATTAGTACCTCATCCGTAATTCATCTCCCCGCAGCAGATGACAGAGCCTTGGGGCGAGCGGCGAGGGTGCTCAGAAGTGCAGGCTCTGGGGTCAGCCCCGCAGATTCATTACAACCCAGTGGAAAGCGCGGCCTGTCTCTGTGTCAATTACGGCCGCTTGATAACGGATATTATGTCAAGGTCTGTTCTTCCTCAAGATGCAGCCACACATTTTAAAATCATTACGAGAGTAAGCATGAGCCCCGTGGCCTCGGGGTTCGGGTCATTTGTTACGTCCCCTTAGGAAGTGAAGACACAGGCTGGGGTCTGGGGAGGGCGGGCAGGGTCCAGGGAGAACCCAGGGCTCCCTGTGCCCCTGGTACAGGGATGTGAACTTTGCCAAAGAATCCACCTGCAATGCAGGAGACACGGGAGGTGTGGGTTCGATTCCTCGGTCAGGGAGATTCCCGGGAGGAGGAAATGGCAGCCCACTCCAGTGTTCCTGCCTGGAGAATCCGCCTGAGCACCAGCAGAACTGTGGTTTATTTGCCCCAGAAGTCATTTACAGTCCACATGCTGTGGAGGCGGACGTCACCACCACAATCGTTCCTGCTGCAGGTGACCTGGGCCATCGCTAGGGATAAACCTGATCCAGGCTTCAGTCTGGGTTTCCGCCAGACTCTCTCTACTGGGGATGGAAATGTGCTGGTTCGTTCTTCTCCTTTCTTTCAAAAACCACACATCTGCTCTCCAGTTGTCCTTCCACGTCTTGGCCTGACCAAAGCAGGCCAGGCTCCTCTGTCCTCCATCATCTCCCAGAGTTTGTTCGAACTCATGTCCATTAAGTCAGTGATGCCATCCAACCATCTCATCCTCTGTCATCCCCTTCTCCCCCTGCCCTCAGACTTTCCCAGCACCAGGGTCTTCTCCAAGGTTTCCACTCTTCACATCAGGTGGCCAAAGTATTTTAGAATTGACTGGTTTGATCTCCTTGCAGTCCAAGGGACTCTCAAGAGTCTTCTCCAGCACCACAGTTCAAAAGCATCAATTCTTTGGTGCTCAACCTTCTTTATAGCCTAGCTCTCACATCTGTACATGACTACTGTACATGACTACTGGAAAAACCATAGCTTTGACTAGACACAGGGATCTAGGCACAGGTAATTCCATTAGATTATATGAAAAACCTATTTTTTGAATAAAAGAAAAATGCAAACTCCTCACCTGTGTGAACTTTGTGAGACTAAAAATTCCATACGTCTCTGTACACAGACTGCTTTCCTCTTCGTAATCCACTACGTTATTTATTAGTAGTGAGAGAAAGATTTTAGAAATGAATCGTTCTGCAGAATCATTTGATAAATGATTCAGAAAGGCTCTGGTCAGTTTTTTATTCCCGTAATTGTTCATTTTCTAGGGTATTGTCTCCCCAGAGCAGTTCCTGCCCATTCATGACCTTGGGAAGCCATGTGCTTCTCACTGTCATAGACCCCCTGCCTGCGTAGGTCTAGTGTTATGATTTCCTCCCATTGTCAGCTCTAGAAGTGGGTGTAATATTATTAAAAATGAGCCATTTCCACGGTGCAGGGTCCCCTGGAAAAAAAATGGTTTGTGTAATTCCTAAATTTGATTCATAATTATTTTAGGTTTAGCAACTCAAAATGTTTTACAACATTTTGGTGAATTCTGCCAGCACATTCATCTCCAGGCCTTATTCATCACATGAAAATAAGCACAGAAAAATAGACTATTTTACAAAAACCAAAGGAAGGAGACATTTGTCACAAGTTCAGCTCTAGCTCTTAACGGAGAAGAGTTTGTAAAAATGTGCAGACCAAATTTGTTGTGTAATATCCTAAAAATATTTCATCTGGGCCCAAATCAGTTAGTCAGTAAGGAAACAGTTTCTTAATGATTTTAATGTTAGAATAGGCAGATCCACAGAGAAGTTGAGAAGGTGGTCTGGGCTCCTGTCTACCAGGATTACTTTCCCATTCTTAAGACCTCAGAAGGTGTTCATGATGACGGCATGTTCGTCACAGTCAGGGAGCCATTGCTGATGCATTTTCATTGTTTACTCTGATTTCCTTGGTTTTTGCCAACTGCCCTGCTCCACCATCCCACGTTCCATGGAGTCATGATATTGTTTGAGGCTCCTCTGCACTTGGACAGCCTCTCAGGCCAGAGAATCATTCTTACACACAGAATCTGAGTGTTCCTCTCCGTCCTCATTAGCTACATATGTTTAGGTAGTTTTACTCATAGAGGGAGAATTAATCGGAGACAGAGCTGGGGAGAGGTAATGAATTCGCTTCTCATTATGAAATCAGCACAATAGATTAGCTAACACTTTTGGGGAAAACCATCAAAGATCAGGAAACAATGGTGGGTTTAAGAGCACGCCCGGATGAATGATTTCCAGTGTCAGCAAGGAGATGCTCGGCATGTCCATTACCACAGGGAAGATAAGGGTGTTTATTCACTTATGCAGGCTCTGTTTTCAGGACTGACTCTCACATGCCATTTTTCTGCCTTACAAGATAAAAAGAGTTTGTGACCATTTTCTATTTAAACAGAGAAGTTTTAGATATTAGATAAACACACATAACCCCCCATGAATTTATTTAAGTGCCAAGGCAATTCAAGTAGTCCTAACCTGTATTATTCCTGTTACTTAGTAGAGGGTAATCATCCCTACCGATGCTGAATGATTTTATCTTCCCAAATAAGAGCTTTGTTTCGTTTTCTTTCTGTTAACACCCATGTCATTCATTTGTAACATTTTAGTTGAAATGATAAACAAGTCTCTGCCTTCACATATAAATCTTATTTTTAAATTTGGAGAGAGCATTTCTGTGTTGAGTATTCAGGGCATATAATTTTCTAATAAGAAAGTACACTGGAGTACTATCAAAACTCAAATAGGTTCTCCTTTTTACTTAATGATTTTAATGTTAGAATAGGCAGATCCACAGAGAAGTTGAGAAGGTGGTCTGGGCTCCTGTCTACCAGGATTACTTTCCCATTCTTAAGACCTCAGAAGGTGTTCATGATGACGGCATGTTCGTCACAGTCAGGGAGCCATTGCTGATGCATTTTCATTGTTTACTCTGATTTCCTTGGTTTTTGCCAACTGCCCTGCTCCACCATCCCACGTTCCATGGAGTCATGATATTGTTTGAGGCTCCTCTGCACTTGGACAGCCTCTCAGGCCAGAGAATCATTCTTACACACAGAATCTGAGTGTTCCTCTCCGTCCTCATTAGCTACATATGTTTAGGTAGTTTTACTCATAGAGGGAGAATTAATCGGAGACAGAGCTGGGGAGAGGTAATGAATTCGCTTCTCATTATGAAATCAGCACAATAGATTAGCTAACACTTTTGGGGAAAACCATCAAAGATCAGGAAACAATGGTGGGTTTAAGAGCACGCCCGGATGAATGATTTCCAGTGTCAGCAAGGAGATGCTCGGCATGTCCATTACCACAGGGAAGATAAGGGTGTTTATTCACTTATGCAGGCTCTGTTTTCAGGACTGACTCTCACATGCCATTTTTCTGCCTTACAAGATAAAAAGAGTTTGTGACCATTTTCTATTTAAACAGAGAAGTTTTAGATATTAGATAAACACACATAACCCCCCATGAATTTATTTAAGTGCCAAGGCAATTCAAGTAGTCCTAACCTGTATTATTCCTGTTACTTAGTAGAGGGGTAATCATCCCTACCGATGCTGAATGATTTTATCTTCCCAAATAAGAGCTTTGTTTCGTTTTCTTTCTGTTAACACCCATGTCATTCATTTGTAACATTTTAGTTGAAATGATAAACAAGTCTCTGCCTTCACATATAAATCTTATTTTTAAATTTGGAGAGAGCATTTCTGTGTTGAGTATTCAGGGCATATAATTTTCTAATAAGAAAGTACACTGGAGTACTATCAAAACTCAAATAGGTTCTCCTTTTTACTTATTGTTTTTAATCTTAAGACAGTGTCAAGTGAATCTGTCCATTTGCCAAGTTAGATTCCGTTTCTGTAGACAGTTTGGATTTATACGCAGTACTGCACAAGCAGTTATAGTAATCCAAAAAACATTCGAGACAGGCCCTTAATTTCACTCTAGGGGAACTTATTCTCGACATTACCTTATTTCAAGCATGTGGAATCACAGTTTTTAGAGCGTGCTGTTTGAAGTGGGTCGTCATGGAGGTTTTGTGATGAGTGAGGACATCTGATGAGCCCGGTGCGAGCCATCGGTGACTCTGTTCTTCCCTTCCGTGAGTCACTGACTACTGAGCAAACGGTAACCCTGTCTTGGGTACCACACTGGGCTCTGGGCACCTAGTGAGGAGAGAGGCAGCCTGTGCCTGGCGTGAACCTTCTGAAAAGGAGCCGTGTCTGTGCAGACAAATGGACAGAAAATGGCAAGCCTTGAGAGCTGTGTGATGTTATAACTGAGATGGTGTGGACAGGGGAGGGCGTGGGGCAGCGTTTTGCTCTCAAGGGTACTTTCCACGCTGGCTGATTTGGGATCTGAGGGCAGAGCACACACAAGGGGTCAGGACTCCACTTAGCTGAGCACAAATGCAGGGTTTAAAAGACTCCAAGTCTGTCCTGGAAAGAGGAGTCATGTCTGCTCATGGGCTGTAGGTTTACATTTTCATCAGATGATAGCACAGAGGCGTGTGGGAAAATGTCTGACTGCGTCAGATCAGGAAACCCAGAGAGTTGTGTGGATGATGCTTTTGTCGGACTTTCCTCTTTCTGCGCCCTGAGACACTCCAGCCCATATGAAATCCAATTTAGAATGAACTGAGTTTTATTTGTTGTTGTTTTTTTCAAGAAAATTCAGTTATTTTTTCTAATGAAGTCAACATTTCAAAGAAAAGGGTACAATGAATATGTTTAATATAAATGGCATAACTATTTTTGTTTCCCAGCAATTTAAACACAATTTGTATACATTTAAAGGCATTCTTATTTTGATGATAGTGTCTTACTTTCTTTAAAACAACTTCTGTGTGTGCGTGCTCAGTTGCTTAGTCGTGTCCAACTTTTTGTGACTGCATGGACTGTAGCCCGCCAGGCTCCTCTGTCCATGGAATTCTCCAGGCAAGAACACTGGAGTGGGCTGTCATTTCCACCTCCAGGAAATGAACTTCTATTAGAGTTAAAATCAGTATCGTAGCTTTAAGCACAGATTAGTGGGTTTCTGATTCACATTCCTAATGACAAGTATAGTTTATGAATGATGGACACAGGTTTCTGAGGTGGAACAATATTTTAAATGACTTAATCCTGGAAGACGTAACTGTTGGTTCTGAAAGATACTGTGGAACATCTGGGTGGGGCTCGAACTCTGTCCAAGATTCAAGGGCACAGTGGTGCAGTGTTACCAACAGACATGCCCTCCTTGCTGTTAGGTTTCAATGTCTGAATCAAACCTGGGGAGAAACCTTGGCAGGTACAGAAGCACTTCAAGGAAAGTGGCTCTAAGCAGTGGTGGACGCAGACATAGAGCACATGCACACACGTGTCTCGGAGCCTAGATTTAGCAGCAAATGGTCCAGATTATAAAGACGGGCATGGTTGGGCACCCAAGCTGGTAAAACTAGGAAATGAGCAATATTTATTTTGTGTGTGATTTCAGCTTCTCTGAGATCTCGTTTCCTTTTCTCAAGTTATTTCTGACATCCTCTCTTGGCATTTCCCTCATATTCATATATTCCATTCTTCTTAATTCTTGTTAAGGTATCAACAGAGTCTATGTATCACATCAGAATTTTGTGTTTCAGCCTCTTAGAGAATTGAATATCATTTATCTATCTCAGTCTGAACTCTCAGGAAACATGCCTAATTATCCCATAAATATTGCTTCTTATACTCTGTTCTTAAGATATGACCACTGAATTGATTAAAGGACAAGTTTTGATGATAGGGTGATGTTCTGATGACCTGATAAGATATTTTGGTGGTATGGAAATCTGTGATTGGTAGCTAGTGATGCCATGATGGTTGGTGCTGAGCCAGTCGGTGGTGCTGAGGCGCTCGGTGATCCTGAGGCACTTGGTGGTGATGAGGCGCTCAGTGGTGCTGAGGTGCTCAGTGATCCTGAGGTACTTGGTGGTACTGAGGCACTCGGTGGTGCTGAGGCAGGGTAATGATGAGTGGACGAATGGTGAGGCTATGAGGGAGCAGACTACAGTTTCTGGGTAGTGACATGTGTGGAACATTCGGTGTGGGTCAAAAATGACTTCTTGTTAAAAACATCTTATCATTTTCATGGAACACAGATCCTTGCCATCAAGAAGATAATTCTCCCTATGTACAAGTGAAAACAGAAGAACCTAGAAGCATAACAGTAGGACACAGAGGCCATAAATGAATCTTTCCTAAAGGGCTCTTTTTCTCTTCCTTAGTTTTCTTCATTATATAATTTTATCACAGCCCACCCACATATCAGAAAGTATTTACTTTGAATAAATACTACTTTTAAATTGTTGCATTACTTTTTATAGTGTCCAATGAGTATCCAATGCAAATTTTGATTTCCAGTGCAGTAATTGGCAGTTAAAATATATCTGGGCATCAACTAAGGTTTATCTTCTGTTAGATAAACCTATGTGCTTTCAAATGGGCTGAAAAATACAGACACTTAATATATATACATGATTTTATGATTATATTTATACTGAATAAAAGATCTTCTAACAACACAGTTGAAATCTATTTATTTCTTAGGTTTGTACCATACCTTACCAGGTAATTTTGCTTTAACTTTTGTAACCTTTGAGGTTAATGTATCTCAACTCTGGAAATGTCTTAAATTCAGAAAGTATCAGGCCCTAAGTATTGTGGGTGAGGTATGTTTTCTGCTTTATCTGTATTCCATCAGGAACTCTGTCCCATTGGATGAGAGCCAGGTGAAAAGTGGCAGGCAGCCTCTCTTGGTATTAGCCTTGTGTCCTGGAACTGACACTGCAGGAAAGCCTGATCATTGTCATTCAAACAAAAAGATCCAACAAACTCCTCAGGGAGCAACAGAGTGGTGTGTGCCTTCCTGGAGTGTCTCCCTCCCAGCTTCAGGAGGCCATATTCAGGGGAGAGCATGGCCACCTCTCCCTGGAGCCCAGCCCTGGTCGTGGCTCCTGGCAGCCACCCAGGGTCTCCTCCTCCCTTCTCCCTCAGTTCCTCTTCTTCCACCTCACTGCCTCCCTGTCCTTGACTTACCTTTCAGAGTTCCCAACTCAAGCTGTCAAGTCCAATCACGACACCTGCCCAATGTGTCCATACAGGGAAAGACCGTGCCACTGGGGCTACCGTCTCCACCCGTCTCTCAACCCCTCCCCTGGAGCCCGTGGGCTTGTGAGTGTGATCCAGTGGAAAATGCAAGCCATGGCACTCTCTCTGTGAAGGTGACATGCAGCTTCTGAATTCCCCTTTGTATAGGTGCAGCTTTCTGTCTGTACTTCTTAAAAAAAATATGATGTATTCATTGGGCTGTGCCAGGTTTAGTTTCGGGATGCAGGCTTAGTGGTTCTGCATCATGTGGGATCTTAGCTCCCCGGCTAGGGACTGAACCCACATCCCCTGCATTGTAATGTGGATTCTTAACCCCTGGACCACCAGGGAAGTACCTCTCTGTGTGCTTTTACAAAGACATAACAAAGCACAAAGATTAGCTAAAATATTATGTCTTTTTGCTCACTATTTAAGGGAGCTTGATGCATTCAGTTACATAAAGGACATTCACTGAATGAAAGGATTAATGGATCTGGGATGAGTCACTTCGGTCAAAAATAGGAACCGAGATGGTAAGTAAGATCTGACAATGACCTGTAAGTAAATGTGAGAGGACAGAGTCCTAAAATCATCAGTGCAGAATCATTAGTATAGAACCACATGCTCCCCCATTCAATGTTAGCTACAGAAAGGCAGGGTAATGATATTTTGGTAATGAACTTGGCTCTGAAGGGACATGAGTTCCCTGAAAATGAGACAGGCCATGCCCCTCTCCCATGCTTACTGCATGTAACTGTGACTGAAGCTCGTGGTCCTGTGTGCTCGGGGATGCGGTGGTCACTCAGCTCCGACAGTGACACCACCCAAGGTCCTGCCCTTCGAGGAAAGAAGTGCCTGGAGCTTTGTGCTGGCGACTCCTGTTCCCATGGCAACGTCCTTCTGATGCCACTTCACATCATCTTTGTTGCTGTTTAGTCGCTCAGTTTCATCTGACTCTTTCTTGACCCCGTAGACTGTAGCCCGTCAGTCTCCTCCGTCCATGGGATTTCCCAGCAAGAATACTGGAGTAGGTTGCCATTTCCTTCTCCAGGGGATATTCCCCATCCAGAGATTGAACCCATGTCTCCTGCATTGATGGGTGAGTTCTTTACCACTGAGCCGCCAGGGAAGACCAGAAACCTGTTTAGAAGTGAACCTTTTCACAGGAGGAGTGGTTCCAGTCCTTGATAGGAATCATCTAATTAGTAATTTAAACTGAGAGGTGAAGTTAATTACAGTATATTAGCAGAACAATGAGGTAATTCATCTTGAAATTCTGGACAGGCTTCCCTGCAACCTTAGGGAAGAATGTGCCTTATTCCTTCCTTGTGTGTTTTGATAGGAACAAGTTACAACTGATCTTGAGCAGAAAATCCACCTCCATCAGAAAACCAAGATTCCTTCTCTGACTGAACATATCGGATTTCTGACAACTAATCCCTTATTCAAGGGAGAAAATATTTTCATAATAACACCACATCCCCTGCATTAGTGGATTCTTAACCCTGGACCACCAGGGAAGTACCTCTCTGTGTGCTTTTACAAAGACATAACAAAGCACAAAGATTAGCTAAAATATTATGTCTTTTTGCTCACTATTTAAGGGAGCTTGATGCATTCAGTTACATAAAGGACATTCACTGAATGAAAGGATTAATGGATCTGGGATGAGTCACTTCGGTCAAAAATAGGAACCGAGATGGTAAGTAAGATCTGACAATGACCTGTAAGTAAATGTGAGAGGACAGAGTCCTAAAATCATCAGTGCAGAATCATTAGTATAGAACCACATGCTCCCCCATTCAATGTTAGCTACAGAAAGGCAGGGTAATGATATTTTGGTAATGAACTTGGCTCTGAAGGGACATGAGTTCCCTGAAAATGAGACAGGCCATGCCCCTCTCCCATGCTTACTGCATGTAACTGTGACTGAAGCTCGTGGTCCTGTGTGCTCGGGGATGCGGTGGTCACTCAGCTCCGACAGTGACACCACCCAAGGTCCTGCCCTTCGCGAGGAAAGAAGTGCCTGGAGCTTTGTGCTGGCGACTCCTGTTCCCATGGCAACGTCCTTCTGATGCCACTTCACATCATCTTTGTTGCTGTTTAGTCGCTCAGTTTCATCTGACTCTTTCTTGACCCCGTAGACTGTAGCCCGTCAGTCTCCTCCGTCCATGGGATTTCCCAGCAAGAATACTGGAGTAGGTTGCCATTTCCTTCTCCAGGGGATATTCCCCATCCAGAGATTGAACCCATGTCTCCTGCATTGATGGGTGAGTTCTTTACCACTGAGCCGCCAGGGAAGACCAGAAACCTGTTTAGAAGTGAACCTTTTCACAGGAGGAGTGGTTCCAGTCCTTGATAGGAATCATCTAATTAGTAATTTAAACTGAGAGGTGAAGTTAATTACAGTATATTAGCAGAACAATGAGGTAATTCATCTTGAAATTCTGGACAGGCTTCCCTGCAACCTTAGGGAAGAATGTGCCTTATTCCTTCCTTGTGTGTTTTGATAGGAACAAGTTACAACTGATCTTGAGCAGAAAATCCACCTCCATCAGAAAACCAAGATTCCTTCTCTGACTGAACATATCGGATTTCTGACAACTAATCCCTTATTCAAGGGAGAAAATATTTTCATAATAAAACCTGCAAGAAGTATTCAAGATGTATAAACTTGTTTGTATAAACCAGAACAAAGTTGTCTTTCATCAGTTGCTGTTGTAACACTATTACACATTTAAAATATATGCATCAGGCTCAGGCCGTGTTTACCTGTCCAATGATATCAGGTGTAAACAGTTTCTTAAATAGTTGCTTCCATGGTTCAGGTGGTACATTTCATTTTCTTTGAAGAGGGTGTGTTTGTGCACGATTGAATCAGTCGTGCCTGACACTGCGACCCCACAGCCTGTGGCCCACCAGGCTCCTCTGTCCATGGGATTCTCCAGACTAGAATACCGGAGTAGGTTGCCATTTCCTCCTCCAGGGGGTCTTCCTGACCCAGGGATTGAACTTGAGTTTCCTTCATTGGCAGGCGGATTCTTTACCACTGAGCCACTTGGAAAGCCTGTGGGTGAGTGGGCTTAGTAAGGCATCCTTAGTAAGGATGCTAAGGTGCATCCTTAGCATTCAGACCACCCTCTGTTTTATAAAAAAGACAATATCTTGAAGCACCAAAGCCAATGACAATGGTTTTTACTTTCTGGCTTTTATGATGTCTTTATGAGAAGTCAACACCGCAGATGTGATTCCCATGTTACTGAGGAAGGCGCTGCTCTGAGGAAGTGGCTCAGCTTGATACAAAGAACGACCGCACAGTTCAGGCCCTGGAGAAAGAGCGCTGTGGGTCTGATGTTCTATTTTGATTGAACTGGAGATGTCAGACCACACGGTAAACCTCAGTTCCCTGTGGGTGCCAAATTCATAAAAGTGACTGCATGGCACTGAATTTACAGAACGAACAGGAAACTGACATAGAAACTGAATGTTCACATAACCTATAAACCCAATAAGGAGATGCGAGATGCCAGAGATCAATCGCCTGACTGGCCCGAGGGGTGGAGATGACCATGTACCAAGCGGACACTCTCCCTTGGTGGTGCTGGCGGTGCAGCAGGTTGGAGGGCAGGCTGGGAGTGGGGCATGGATAGGTTTTCTTTTTTAAATTTTTTAAAATTTATTTATTTAGTTTCGGCTGTGCTGGGTCTTCATTGCTGCACAGGTTTTTCTTAGTGACAGCGAGTGGGGGCTTCTTTTTAGTTTCAGGGCTCGGGTTTCTCTTGTTGTGGAGCATGGGCTCCAGGGTGTGTGGGCTCACCTAGCTGTGACACGTGGGCTCAGCAGTTGGAGCTCCTGGGCTCTGGAACACAGCCTCAGTGGTTGTAGCACATGGGCTTAGCTGCTCTGAGGCATGTGGGATCTTCCCAGATCAAACCTGTGTCTCCTCCATTGGCAGCTGGATTCTTTACCATTGAGCCAACAGGGAAGTTCTGGATGTGATCTTTATGACGAATCCTGGCTATTTAAACATCTAGTCAGAGCTCTTTCAGTTGCGTGCCATGCACACAGGGTACAATGATGACAAAGCCTGTACAAACTCTTGACCTAGGAAATGTGTAACAGGAAGAACACTGACATGAGCTTTGATAGGAAGATGGTTTCCCACGCTTAGAGACCAGGGTTTTTTCACACACGAGGACACTGAGAGCCGTTCTGCCTGCCCGTGTCCCCCTCTGGTATCGGGATCTCCTGGAAAGGACTTTCATGCTCTTGGCTTCCCCAGGAGGCAGATGCTACATCCACACCTGCGTGGGCTCTGGGGAGAGAGAGAGACTCCATAGAAACTACCAGCTGCCAAATACTGCAGAAGGGCTCCAGGTAGCCACGAAAAATCTTTCTTTTTTTGGAGGCGGAGGGGAGGGAGGGGGGCGGGCCACTTCTATTGGTCTTTTCATTTATCTATTTTTTACTTATTTATTTATTTATTTTGGTGGGGGTGGGGTAGGGAGGGAGGGGAGCAGGCGGGCCACTTCTATTGGTCTTTCATTTGTCCATTTTTCATCCATCTTTGTTCTTTGGCCCGTGTGGGCCTCCCATCGTGGTGGCTTCTGTTGTCGCAGAGCACCAGCTCCGGGCGCATGCGCTCCAGAGCTCTGGCTTGGTAATTGGACACATCGGTCCAGCTGCTCCGCGGCACGTGGTATCTTCCCAGTCCACGGATCGAACTGACACCCCTTGCACTGCAAGGCGGCGTCCTTACCCACTGGACCACCAGGGAAGCCCTCATTTATCTCTTTTCATCCATCTTTGTTCTTTGGCCCGTGTGGGCCTCCCATCGCGGCGGCCTCTGTTGTCGCAGAGCACCGGCTCTGGGCGCATGCGCCCCAGAGTTCCGGCTCGGTAGTTGGACACATTGGTCCAGCCGCTACGCGGCATGTGGGATCTTCCCAGGCCAGGGATTGAACCTGCGCCCCTTGCACTGCAAGCCGGTGTCCTTACCCACTGGACCACCAGGGAAGCCCTGCCACGGAAAATCTTTAGGAAGAAATCCAAAATGGGGAGATGTGGTTCTGAGGCCCATCGGGAGTGGCTCCCTATGAGGTGGGGAAGCTCCGAGAAAGGCTGGGTAGATCTGGAGGCTCTTGGTCTGCTCCCGGGCTGGGAGGACCAAGTGGCCCGGGAAGGGGGGTCAGCAGCTTGGTCACAGCTCCACAGGCCTCCTGCAGGTGCTGGATCACCCCTCCCGATTCACTGGGCCTCACAAAGTCGCCTGTGTTTATCTCATTTAATCAGTGAGGAGAACGCATCTACAAAGACAGCCGAAGTGGATGCCCAGAAACTCAGGAACATACGGTTTGTATGCCCCAATGGATGGAGTTGTCTTCTGCCACACGGATTAATTAATAAAGAGGGAGAAGGCAGCACCCGAGTTGTCAAGGGTAGGGGGCTGTTATAAATGCACCAGCCTCTCCACTGAGTGATTTACAGCAGACAGAAATGCACAGTGCCTGGCCTGAGACTAATATTTATCACATGGTGTCTGATTAGATTATACAATTTTATTGTATGAGTATTAGTATTTATATAAAACTCAAACGGACATTTGACCTGACTTGTACACAGGCTTGAAAAAATAAAAAAATCACTCATTTGGATTGTGTTTGATCAAGAAGCACAGATTTCATTGCCATCAAACCGAAATATGATTTGCTCAACTGCAGACTTTATTCTCTGTCTGATTTAGGAAATGGATCAAAATATCCAGAATAGCTACCTGCTGCTGCACCTTTTAAATCTACGGTGGGACCTGTGTTGTAAGACAGGAGTGAATTTCAGTGTGAAATTCCCCCGGCAGGTGTGGTGTGAGGAGCTTGGTGTATTCTGCACTTCCAGGGACCCAGTCAGAATAAAGGTGAATTACAAGGGAGAAAAAGACAGTTTAATCATCATGACTGAAAGTATCAGCTGAAGGAAGATGATGTTCCTGGAAAACAGAAAGACCCTCAGTTTTGAAAGAGTGTCTTTGTTGTCTCCGAGGTTGGCCAATGATGTGGATCCTTGGGAAAAGCTCCCCACAAGCAAGAATCAAATATTCTGAGATGAACCTCCAGGAAGGCTAACGCAGTGTGTTACATAAAACACACTCCTTCTCTGATGAGTGTGATGGGGAAACACCAACCATCTTCCCTTGGAAAGACTTTCTGGAATTGCCTTTGCTTTTATGAGTCTGGGCTCAGGCTGGGGTAGAGGCAGCTAAAAGCTGTTGCTGTTCTCAGCTTTTCTGCATGGAGCTCTCCTGGAAGAAAAAACTATGTGCAAATTGATTAAAGCAACTGAAAAGGCATTTAATGCAGTTGGTTTGAAAAACCAGCTGAGGGGCTTCGCAACAACCCAATCCATCCATCTGGATGTGCCAGGCCTTAGGCCACCCTGTTGCTGGAGGAACAGGAACGCGGTGGGTGGGGGGCAGCTGAAGTCCCCTCCTTTGCCGGCTGGGGCTGGAGTGGCAGGAAGTATAGCCACTTTTTAACTGCCTGCTGTTGTTCAGTAGCTCAGTTGTGTCTGACTCTTTGCGACCCCATGAACTGCAGCATGTCTGGCTTCCTGGTCCTTCACCATCTCCCAGAGTTTTCTCAAATTCACATCCATTCAGTCTGTGATGCCATCCAAACGTCTCCTCATCTGTTGCCCCCTTCTCCTCCTGTCCTCAATCTTTCCCAGCATTAGGGTCTCTTCCAATGAGTCAGCTCTTTGCATCAGGTGGCCAACGTATTGGAGCTTCAGCATCAGTCCTTCCAATGAATCTTCAGGGTTGATTTCCTTTAGGATTGACTGGTTTGATCTTCTTGCTATTCAAGGGATTCTCAAGAGTCTTCCCCAGCACCACGTGGCATCATCAAGTCGTTTCCAGAAAGCTAACTGCAGACTTTATTCTCTGTCTGAGGGATCTGCCCTTTTAAATCTACGGTGGGACCTGTGTTGTAAGACAGGAGTGAATTTCAGTGTGAAATTCCCCCGGCAGGTGTGGTGTGAGGAGCTTGGTGTATTCTGCACTTCCAGGGACCCAGTCAGAATAAAGGTGAATTACAAGGGAGAAAAAGACAGTTTAATCATCATGACTGAAAGTATCAGCTGAAGGAAGATGATGTTCCTGGAAAACAGAAAGACCCTCAGTTTTGAAAGAGTGTCTTTGTTGTCTCCGAGGTTGGCCAATGATGTGGATCCTTGGGAAAAGCTCCCACAAGCAAGAATCAAATATTCTGAGATGAACCTCCAGGAAGGCTAACGCAGTGTGTTACATAAAACACACTCCTTCTCTGATGAGTGTGATGGGGAAACACCAACCATCTTCCCTTGGAAAGACTTTCTGGAATTGCCTTTGCTTTTATGAGTCTGGGCTCAGGCTGGGGTAGAGGCAGCTAAAAGCTGTTGCTGTTCTCAGCTTTTCTGCATGGAGCTCTCCTGGAAGAAAAAACTATGTGCAAATTGATTAAAGCAACTGAAAAGGCATTTAATGCAGTTGGTTTGAAAAACCAGCTGAGGGGCTTCGCAACAACCCAATCCATCCATCTGGATGTGCCAGGCCTTAGGCCACCCTGTTGCTGGAGGAACAGGAACGCGGTGGGTGGGGGGCAGCTGAAGTCCCCTCCTTTGCCGGCTGGGGCTGGAGTGGCAGGAAGTATAGCCACTTTTTAACTGCCTGCTGTTGTTCAGTAGCTCAGTTGTGTCTGACTCTTTGCGACCCCATGAACTGCAGCATGTCTGGCTTCCTGGTCCTTCACCATCTCCCAGAGTTTTCTCAAATTCACATCCATTCAGTCTGTGATGCCATCCAAACGTCTCCTCATCTGTTGCCCCCTTCTCCTCCTGTCCTCAATCTTTCCCAGCATTAGGGTCTCTTCCAATGAGTCAGCTCTTTGCATCAGGTGGCCAACGTATTGGAGCTTCAGCATCAGTCCTTCCAATGAATCTTCAGGGTTGATTTCCTTTAGGATTGACTGGTTTGATCTTCTTGCTGTCCAAGGGACTCTCAAGAGTCTTCTCCAGCACCACAGGTGGAAGGCATCAATTCTAAAGTTTTTATGTAAGCGAACACAAGCCGTGGGTCTTGAAAGTGGATTGTTTCCTCAGCCTTTTCGGCAGCCGCCCTGGACCACTGAGGACTCTTTTCAGCCTGGTTTCCACAGGTTTGGGTGGTTGGGTCCCTGCTGTTCCTAGCTGGCATGAGGGAGGTGCCCTTTGCCTAGCAGTGTGGACTCTTAAGGGTGTTGGTAGCAAGGCAGAAAAAGAACATGTATGAACAAATAATAAACGCTCATCTCTTGAGTTCACTGGCAGCTTGAAGATGAGCTTACGAAAAGGTGAACTGCCAAGTTCAAGGCCATGTGTGTGATGTCTGGACCCCGTCCAACACACCTGGAGCAGCTGTCGGCCTAATTAGGCCAGATGTACCTTCGACATAAATGGACCTCCCAAGAGGAATAAGGACAGATCTCAGGTTCTATCGAAGGACAAACGGTGGGGGTGAGGAGGGGGAGGATGACGGAGAGGCGAGGAAGGGGGAATTCCTTCTTAGCTGGTGGAGTCTCAGCTACTAGTGTCACCTTGGCTGAACTTGGGGGAACCAGTGCTATAGGACAGTGAGAAAGGAGACTTAGTCCAAGTGAAGTCTGAGTTTAATTTTCATCTTCAGTCAAATGGAGATATTTGCTGAACTCTTGCATCTTTAACACACACTCACATACGCACACATGCACGCAGACAACCTCAGCTGCCTCTAGATCCTCAGTTATTTAAAAAATGACATTTAAGTGGTGCCAACTTTGACAGCCCTTCAACTAAGTGTGCAAAGCAGAAGCCAAGAAAGCCAACAGACCACTGATCTGTTGCCCCATTCAAATTCACATCCATTCAGTCGTGGCATCCAAACGTCTCCTCATCTGTTGCCCCCTTCTCCTCCTGTCCTCAATCTTTCCCAGCATTAGGGTCTTCTCCAATGAGTCAGCTCTTTGCATCAGGTGGCCAACGTATTGGAGCTTCAGCATCAGTCCTTCCAATGAATCTTCAGGGTTGATTTCCTTTACGATTGATTGGTTTGTTCTCCTTGTTGTCCAGGAGACTCTCAAAGAGTCTTCACCAGCACCACAGGTGGAAGGCATCAATTCTAAAGTTTTTATGTAAGCGAACACAAGCCGTGGGTCTTGAAAGTGGATTGTTTCCTCAGCCTTTTCGGCAGCCGCCCTGGACCACTGAGGACTCTTTTCAGCCTGGTTTCCACAGGTTTGGGTGGTTGGGTCCCTGCTGTTCCTAGCTGGCATGAGGGAGGTGCCCTTTGCCTAGCAGTGTGGACTCTTAAGGGTGTTGGTAGCAAGGCAGAAAAAGAACATGTATGAACAAATAATAAACGCTCATCTCTTGAGTTCACTGGCAGCTTGAAGATGAGCTTACGAAAAGGTGAACTGCCAAGTTCAAGGCCATGTGTGTGATGTCTGGACCCCGTCCAACACACCTGGAGCAGCTGTCGGCCTAATTAGGCCAGATGTACCTTCGACATAAATGGACCTCCCAAGAGGAATAAGGACAGATCTCAGGTTCTATCGAAGGACAAACGGTGGGGGTGAGGAGGGGGAGGATGACGGAGAGGCGAGGAAGGGGGAATTCCTTCTTAGCTGGTGGAGTCTCAGCTACTAGTGTCACCTTGGCTGAACTTGGGGGAACCAGTGCTATAGGACAGTGAGAAAGGAGACTTAGTCCAAGTGAAGTCTGAGTTTAATTTTCATCTTCAGTCAAATGGAGATATTTGCTGAACTCTTGCATCTTTAACACACACTCACATACGCACACATGCACGCAGACAACCTCAGCTGCCTCTAGATCCTCAGTTATTTAAAAAATGACATTTAAGTGGTGCCAACTTTGACAGCCCTTCAACTAAGTGTGCAAAGCAGAAGCCAAGAAAGAACGCCAACAGACCACTGATTTTCTCAGGTTCTGTGATTCCCAGATCAGGATGCACACTAGGCAGGCTTTCTGCAACCCCATTACTATTTAAAACAAACATTCTGTAAACTATGAAATGTAAAGTACAAATAGTGGGTGTGATGTAAAAAGAAAAAAACCACTCTCACTCCAGGCAGTTTTTTCCATTCATGCTATAAAATGTCGTATCTCCAAAACAGAAGTGTTTGAGAGGCAGACCTTGAAGTTTAGCCAGGAAAATGCTTCTCAGAAAATTTTCCTCCGTGTTGCTGCATTTAGTAACTACCTCGATGAAACCAGTTCTCTGTTGCTACGTCTCGAACAAAATGATGAAGAACGCCGGGAGACTATGGGTTCCTTGATGGCTGGTTAATAACTCGTTTACAGAAAACTTCACCGGCTTTTACTCACTGATGTTAAATACCGTTTCTTCAGCAAACACACATGCTGCATGTGTTTGCTCTACGCCAGACATAGCTTTAAACACTTCATAAATAATAACTTATTTAATGCTTGTAGCAGTCCTATGCTGTACATACCGTTATTTGTACCATTTTACAAATAAAGAACCAGAGGCACAGAAAGGAACTAAGTGACTTACCAGGGTCACACAGCCACATTCTAAATATATAGAAATGTGGGTGGCCCAGGAGGATCTTCTTCTGTGGGAGAAACTAGGAGAAGCGATGTGATGAGAATTCTGCTGGAATAGTACATGCTCAGGCACAAGGAGCAAATGTCCATCTCCGCAGAGGGAGGGGAGGGTGTCCTCAAGCAGGAGGATCTGAAGACAGTCCGGGACGAGAGCATATGTCAGTCTTCGTCTTCCAGTTCACCTCCTCTTGCTCCCCCTGGTGTTCACATGTCCAGGCTCTTCAGCTGCATTTCTATTCCTGCCCTGCAGATAGATTCCACATATATATGCTGTTAAAACACGATTTTGTTTGTTTGTTTTTTTTCTCTTTCTGACTTACTTTACTCTGTTGACGTCAAAAAAAAAGACACTTTCTAGGTTCTGTGATTCCCAACTTTGACAGCCCTTCAACTAAGTGTGCAAAGCAGAAGCCAAGAAAGAACGCCAACAGACCACTGATTTTCTCAGGTTCTGTGATTCCCAGATCAGGATGCACACTAGGCAGGCTTTCTGCAACCCCATTACTATTTAAAACAAACATTCTGTAAACTATGAAATGTAAAGTACAAATAGTGGGTGTGATGTAAAAAGAAATACCACTCTCACTCCAGGCAGTTTTTTCCATTCATGCTATAAAATGTCGTATCTCCAAAACAGAAGTGTTTGAGAGGCAGACCTTGAAGTTTAGCCAGGAAAATGCTTCTCAGAAAATTTTCCTCCGTGTTGCTGCATTTAGTAACTACCTCGATGAAACCAGTTCTCTGTTGCTACGTCTCGAACAAAATGATGAAGAACGCCGGGAGACTATGGGTTCCTTGATGGCTGGTTAATAACTCGTTTACAGAAAACTTCACCGGCTTTTACTCACTGATGTTAAATACCGTTTCTTCAGCAAACACACATGCTGCATGTGTTTGCTCTCGCCAGACATAGCTTTAAACACTTCATAAATAATAACTTATTTAATGCTTGTAGCAGTCCTATGCTGTACATACCGTTATTTGTACCATTTTACAAATAAAGAACCAGAGGCACAGAAAGGAACTAAGTGACTTACCAGGGTCACACAGCCACATTCTAAATATATAGAAATGTGGGTGGCCCAGGAGGATCTTCTTCTGTGGGAGAAACTAGGAGAAGCGATGTGATGAGAATTCTGCTGGAATAGTACATGCTCAGGCACAAGGAGCAAATGTCCATCTCCGCAGAGGGAGGGGAGGGTGTCCTCAAGCAGGAGGATCTGAAGACAGTCCGGGACGAGAGCATATGTCAGTCTTCGTCTTCCAGTTCACCTCCTCTTGCTCCCCCTGGTGTTCACATGTCCAGGCTCTTCAGCTGCATTTCTATTCCTGCCCTGCAGATAGATTCCACATATATATGCTGTTAAAACACGATTTTGTTTGTTTGTTTTTTTTCTCTTTCTGACTTACTTTACTCTGTATGACAGTCTCTAGGTCCATTCATGTCTCTGCAAATGAAGTGGCTGAGTCACTTCCATGTATGGCAAAACAAATGCAATATTGTCAAGCAGCTATACCTCAATAGAGAAATGAGATTCATGGGGAACACTTATCCTCTTTTGGGCCCTGTGAACCATTCCACATAAACATGGTTTGAGTCATTCATGGTCCTAGGCACACTGCTGTCCATCTGGTTCATGTTTCCCTTAATGGGTGAGGACTGGACAGGACACCAAAGTCAAGGTGAGTCCTCATCACAGGAGAACAAAGCGGGCTTAGCTGTTCTCCCATCCTAGCTCTCTACTTCTCCTGCTTCATGCTAAAACCCCATTTTACTAGGCCTGCTGTATCACATGGGTGCCTCATAGAACTTTAAGCACTTGAATTCAACCAGTGATTGCTGTTGTTCAGTTAGTCTGTCCAACTCTTTGCAGCCCCATGGACTGTAGCACACCAGACTTCTCTGTCCTTCGTTATCTCCTGGAGTTTGCTCAGACTCATGTCTACTGAGTCAGTGATGCCATTCGACCATCTCATCTGTCATCCACTTCTCCTCCTGCCCTCAGTCTTTCCCAGAATTAGGGTCTTTTCCAATGAGTTGGCTCTTTGCATCAGGTGGCCAAAGTATTAGAGATTTGATATATGATATTTGTACAAGTTCTCAAAATCATAAGACCAGTTGTACCAAAGAGAAACATTTAATACTGTGTGAACACAGGTTAGGTAAAATACAACAAGGAAAATAGGGTGGCCCAGGAGGATCTTCTTCTGTGGGAGAAACTAGGAGAAGCGATGTGATGAGAATTCTGCTGGAATAGTACATGCTCAGGCACAAGGAGCAAATGTCCATCTCCGCAGAGGGAGGGGAGGGTGTCCTCAAGCAGGAGGATCTGAAGACAGTCCGGGACGAGAGCATATGTCAGTCTTCGTCTTCCAGTTCACCTCCTCTTGCTCCCCCTGGTGTTCACATGTCCAGGCTCTTCAGCTGCATTTCTATTCCTGCCCTGCAGATAGATTCCACATATATATGCTGTTAAAACACGATTTTGTTTGTTTGTTTTTTTTCTCTTTCTGACTTACTTTACTCTGTATGACAGTCTCTAGGTCCATTCATGTCTCTGCAAATGAAGTGGCTGAGTCACTTCCATGTATGGCAAAACAAATGCAATATTGTCAAGCAGCTATACCTCAATAGAGAAATGAGATTCATGGGGAACACTTATCCTCTTTTGGGCCCTGTGAACCATTCCACATAAACATGGTTTGAGTCATTCATGGTCCTAGGCACACTGCTGTCCATCTGGTTCATGTTTCCCTTAATGGGTGAGGACTGGACAGGACACCAAAGTCAAGGTGAGTCCTCATCACAGGAGAACAAAGCGGGCTTAGCTGTTCTCCCATCCTAGCTCTCTACTTCTCCTGCTTCATGCTAAAACCCCATTTTACTAGGCCTGCTGTATCACATGGGTGCCTCATAGAACTTTAAGCACTTGAATTCAACCAGTGATTGCTGTTGTTCAGTTAGTCTGTCCAACTCTTTGCAGCCCCATGGACTGTAGCACACCAGACTTCTCTGTCCTTCGTTATCTCCTGGAGTTTGCTCAGACTCATGTCTACTGAGTCAGTGATGCCATTCGACCATCTCATCTGTCATCCACTTCTCCTCCTGCCCTCAGTCTTTCCCAGAATTAGGGTCTTTTCCAATGAGTTGGCTCTTTGCATCAGGTGGCCAAAGTATTAGAGATTTGATATATGATATTTGTACAAGTTCTCAAAATCATAAGACCAGTTGTACCAAAGAGAAACATTTAATACTGTGTGAACACAGGTTAGGTAAAATACAACAAGGAAAATATTTTCCTATTTATAGATTTTATATGTTCATCACTGATGGAATAGAACTACGTTTACACTCAGAAATCTTTTGGCATGTGAAATGAAGGGCGCCGAGTTTCTTCCATATGTCTGTAGAGAGTATGAGGTTTTAAATCTAGATAAATAGAGGAGTATGAAATTAGTATATTTTGGTTGAAATCTGCATATATCATATTGGCAAAAAAGGCATAAGATGTGTTTGAGATGTGTGAGGATTATACATCCGGCTTTTATGGATGGTCCAAAATTTACCACTTGAAAAACAAACAACAAAGCTGAGCTTCAGTTTTCATAGCAGTTCTGGTGACTGATAATCTTTGTGAATAAGTTGGGTGAGAGAGCCCACACTCCAACTGGTGGGGCCCAAAGGCCTGCCTGGCTGCAGATCCCACGTGATCTCGGTTTCCTCACCCCAGCGGAGCCTTGTGTCATTCTCGAGGCAGTAGATAAAACTGAATTTCCTGTGACACCGGAGCTGCCTGCTCTTCTCTGACTTGGCCAGCTGGCCTCCCCTCCATCCATGGGCCGCACTGTGGCAGGAACTGGTGAACAGCCAGAGGGAGGGCGATTTACCTCTCTTCTTGGCTTTCCAGTGGCTCAGCGGTAAAGAATCTGCTTGCAGTGCAGGAGACACAGGAGACTCGGAGTCATTCCCTGGGTTGGGAAGAGCCCCTGGAGAAGGAAATGGCAACCCACTCCAGTACTCTTGCCTGGAAAATTCCATGGACAGAGAAGCCTGGCAGGCTACAGTCCATGGGGTCGCAGAGTCAGACATGACTGAATGACTGAGCACAATGAGGTAATCACAGGAAGCTGCAGCACTTGAGATCGACAGTGTGCATTACTAAAAGGGCTGGACCTCACGTTTATAACATCTGTAAAGGATGAGCATGTCTTGCTGTTTATAACATCTGGTTCTTTTTACTCTTTGCCCAAACCATCTCATCTGTCATCCACTTCTCCTCCTGCCCTCAGTCTTTCCCAGAATTAGGGTCTTTTCCAATGAGTTGGCTCTTAGCATCAGGTGGCCAAAGTATTAGAGATTTGATATATGATATTTGTACAAGTTCTCAAAATCATAAGACCAGTTGTACCAAAGAGAAACATTTAATACTGTGTGAACACAGGTTAGGTAAAATACAACAAGGAAAATATTTTCCTATTTATAGATTTTATATGTTCATCACTGATGGAATAGAACTACGTTTACACTCAGAAATCTTTTGGCATGTGAAATGAAGGGCGCCGAGTTTCTTCCATATGTCTGTAGAGAGTATGAGGTTTTAAATCTAGATAAATAGAGGAGTATGAAATTAGTATATTTTGGTTGAAATCTGCATATATCATATTGGCAAAAAAGGCATAAGATGTGTTTGAGATGTGTGAGGATTATACATCCGGCTTTTATGGATGGTCCAAAATTTACCACTTGAAAACAAACAACAAAGCTGAGCTTCAGTTTTCATAGCAGTTCTGGTGACTGATAATCTTTGTGAATAAGTTGGGTGAGAGAGCCCACACTCCAACTGGTGGGGCCCAAAGGCCTGCCTGGCTGCAGATCCCACGTGATCTCGGTTTCCTCACCCCAGCGGAGCCTTGTGTCATTCTCGAGGCAGTAGATAAAACTGAATTTCCTGTGACACCGGAGCTGCCTGCTCTTCTCTGACTTGGCCAGCTGGCCTCCCTCCATCCATGGGCCGCACTGTGGCAGGAACTGGTGAACAGCCAGAGGGGGGGCGATTTACCTCTCTTCTTGGCTTTCCAGTGGCTCAGCGGTAAAGAATCTGCTTGCAGTGCAGGAGACACAGGAGACTCGGAGTCATTCCCTGGGTTGGGAAGAGCCCCTGGAGAAGGAAATGGCAACCCACTCCAGTACTCTTGCCTGGAAAATTCCATGGACAGAGAAGCCTGGCAGGCTACAGTCCATGGGGTCGCAGAGTCAGACATGACTGAATGACTGAGCACAATGAGGTAATCACAGGAAGCTGCAGCACTTGAGATCGACAGTGTGCATTACTAAAAGGGCTGGACCTCACGTTTATAACATCTGTAAAGGATGAGCATGTCTTGCTGCTGGTTGAATGTAGCCAACACTTTGGGATGACTTAGACAGGAAATTGCCAATCGCTGGATGGCCACTTACTCTTGTCTAGTGAAATGGCATAGAAGCTTGAGTTCTCTGGAATTAAAAATAACAGGAACCTATTGACAACAGTAATGGATGCAGGAAGCACACATTTTTATTTATCAAATGTGCCTGGACACTTCTGCGTCCGCTCATTACGAAGTAGCTTGAAGCTCATCAGCATGCCAGCCTGAGAACAAGCAGGAAGACTGGATTAGACCATTTGAATACACTAGAGAGCTGCCAGGGTGATGGGAAATTGAAGGACCAAGGTCCCAGAGAGAAGACTGTAGAGACACATGAGACCTTGCCAAGAGCTATTGTTTTCTGGACACTTTCCAGTTTGTCCAGAGGTAAGAACCAAAGCTGCAGGCAGAGAAACACTTCTAAGGACCACTAGCAGCCCGTGTGACAGTCTCCTAGGGCTGAAAAGTGAAAGTGAAGTCGCTCAGCCGTGTCTCTGACTCTTTGTGACCCATAGTCGAGCTATGAAATTCTCTAGGCACTGTCTGAGCCACCAGGGAAGCCCAGGAAAAATGGAATGGGTGGCCTATCCCTTACTCCAGGGGGTCTTCCCAACCCAGGAGTTGAACCAGGATCTCCTACACTGCAGGTGGGTTCTTTACCAGCTGAGCTACAAGGGTTGGAGACAAAGAGACTGGAGTTTGGGACTTCAAAACAGTGGGGATTGAGAAGGTAAATTTTCATTGAGACAAAGGACGTAGAGATGTATTATAGTTTATGATTTTTGCCTCGGGGCATTTACTGAATTCTTGAGAGGATAGAAAGCCACTGAAAAAAATAATAGAATTTTCTAAAAAGGTTGGGAGATCAAAAAATGTTATACAAGCACCATGAAGGAGAAAGGGCTCTGTTAGACATCCAGGGCCTCGGGTGGGCCGGCTGTGAGGTTCTAGGAATGAGTGAAGGAAGGATGGAGATGGGGCCGGCAGTCCCTTCCAACCCAGCTCCTGGTCGTCTAAGCCCGGACTGTGACGAGCCTGGTGTGCCTTGACAGGGAAGGTTACCCTGAGGATGATAACAATCTTCCACAGGTAAAACCTAATTCTTAATAAAAAACTAACAATCACACCAAAAAAGAAGAATGTGTTTACTGGCTGATAAAGTCTTTATTTTGCTAAATGTCTGCTAAATGTTCCTCACATTACTAATTCTGATTGTCCATCTTTTTCTTTTTGCTCCTTAAGAATTATTTATACATTCTGGATACAAGCCTTTATTCCATTATGTGTATTACTCAATCTCCTGCTGTATGACTTATAATTTTACTCAGTTGATTAAGTCTTTCAATTAATACATTTTTACCTTAATGAAACTGAACTTATTCATCTTTTCCATTACACCAGTATTTTATTCTCTGTTCAAGGATTTTTTTTTTTTTTGCTTACTCCATGGATGCAAAACTATTTCCCTATGTTACTGCCTCAACATTTTATTGTTTTGCTTTTGTCATGTTTGCTAAGTTGTGTCTGACTCTTTGCAACTGGGACTGTAGCCCACCAGGTTCCTCTGTCTATAGAAGTCTCCAGGCAAGAATACTGCAGTGGGTTGCCATTTCCCTCTCCAGGGGATCTTTGAGAACTAGGGCTTGAACCCAGGTCCCTCATGCGTCCTGCAGTAGCAGGCAGATTTTTTTTTTTTTTTTTGGCCACTTCTATTGGTCTTTCATCTATTTATTTCATCCATCTCTGTTCTTTGGCCTGTGTGGGCCTGCCATTGCAGTGGCCTCTCTCATTGCAGAACACTGCCTCTGGGCGCATGCGCTCCACAGCTCTGGCTTTGTAGTTGGACACATCAGTCCAGCTGCTCCACGGCACGTGGGATCTTCCCAGGCCAGGGATCGAACTGGCACCCCATGCACTTCCCCACTGGACCACCGGGGAAGCCCACAGGTGGATTCTTTACCCATCGAGCTACCTGGGAAGCCCTCTCTAACCATGGCCTAAGACAAATCAGACTTCAATCAGGAACCACTACACCCCTACCGGAATTAGCAAACAAGGCTGATAACAATCTTCCACAGGGGCTAAAACCTAATGGTCGTTAACCCTAAGCCCGGACTGTGACGAGCCTGGTGTGCCTTGACAGGAAGGTTACCCTGAGGATGATAACAATCTTCCACAGGTAAAACCTAATTCTTAATAAAAAACTAACAATCACACCAAAAAAGAAGAATGTGTTTACTGGCTGATAAAGTCTTTATTTTGCTAAATGTCTGCTAAATGTTCCTCACATTACTAATTCTGATTGTCCATCTTTTTCTTTTTGCTCCTTAAGAATTATTTATACATTCTGGATACAAGCCTTTATTCCATTATGTGTATTACTCAATCTCCTGCTGTATGACTTATAATTTTACTCAGTTGATTAAGTCTTTCAATTAATACATTTTTACCTTAATGAAACTGAACTTATTCATCTTTTCCATTACACCAGTATTTTATTCTCTGTTCAAGGATTTTTTTTTTTTTTGCTTACTCCATGGATGCAAAACTATTTCCCTATGTTACTGCCTCAACGTTTTATTGTTTTGCTTTTGTCATGTTTGCTAAGTTGTGTCTGACTCTTTGCAACTGGGACTGTAGCCCACCAGGTTCCTCTGTCTATAGAAGTCTCCAGGCAAGAATACTGCAGTGGGTTGCCATTTCCCTCTCCAGGGGATCTTTGAGAACTAGGGCTTGAACCCAGGTCCCTCATGCGTCCTGCAGTAGCAGGCAGATTTTTTTTTTTTTTTTTTGGCCACTTCTATTGGTCTTTCATCTATTTATTTCATCCATCTCTGTTCTTTGGCCTGTGTGGGCCTGCCATTGCAGTGGCCTCTCTCATTGCAGAACACTGCCTCTGGGCGCATGCGCTCCACAGCTCTGGCTTTGTAGTTGGACACATCAGTCCAGCTGCTCCACGGCACGTGGGATCTTCCCAGGCCAGGGATCGAACTGGCACCCCATGCACTTCCCCACTGGACCACCGGGGAAGCCCACAGGTGGATTCTTTACCCATCGAGCTACCTGGGAAGCCCTCTCGTTAACCATGGCCTAAGACAAATCAGACTTCAATCAGGAACCACTACACCCCTACCGGAATTAGCAAACAAATGAAACGAAACCTGAAAACACCAAAAGTGGTATATAGGGAAGTGAAGGAACTGAAGTTCTCATTCACTGTTGGGAAGAGTGTCAACTGATGAAAACTACCTTAGAAAGCCAGTTGGTACTATCCAGTAAAGCTAACCATGGTTCCTCTGGAATTTCACACCAAGACATGTATCCAGTGAAATGTCTTCCTGTGTGTGATCCGCCCCTAAGGGAAGTTCATTCAAGTGTTGTTTGCCCTAAATGGGAAACAATTCCAAACTGTCCCCACAACGGAACCAAGGAGAGAATATTTTTATATTTAGACAAGTTAATACCATAAAGCATTGGGAACAAACACATCACACCTAACATTCATAGCAAGGATGAATCCC
The DNA here is from genome assembly GCA_022376925.1 of Tragulus kanchil. Taxonomy (NCBI): domain Eukaryota; kingdom Metazoa; phylum Chordata; class Mammalia; order Artiodactyla; family Tragulidae; genus Tragulus; species Tragulus kanchil. The sequence continues at coordinate 55,031,417 of JAIOJX010000003.1, read as the reverse complement.
AAAAGCACAAGAGTAACTGAAAGAAGCAGACACAAAAGAGGACGTCCTGTGTGATTTCCATGTAAACAAAGGTTTAAAATAAGAAAGGTTAATCTATGGCGTTAGGCATTTCAACAGTGTTCACCCCTGTGAGTGATATTGGAAGTTATGGGGGTGTTTTTTCCCGGGAGAGGTTTTCCCTGTGTTTCTGTGATTCCCATGGCAAGGACAGGACGGTTAGCCTTGAGAGAGACTTCAGCTGCTACGAAAACAGACACAACGAACATGGAACGTCTTGGAAGATGTTGGTTCTGGGCTGCTTCAACCCAGGAGCTTTCGGGTCTTCCTATGGCTTAGGTGTTCAGTATATCCTTAGATCTATTATCCGGTCAGTTCTCTAATTGGCTGCGACTGCTTCAAGATAGTTTTCTGTCCCATGTGAGTGAGTGCACCTTAGGAGCCCCATGGTTGCCAGGAAACAGCATCTGTGGGGGGACTTGCCTCTGTCCACCGTAGGCCAATTGTGCGGCATCCAGGGGATGGTGTGTCACAAAGCACTGGCTTTCAGGATCCTCTCTGAAAATTCTGATCTGGCCGTTGGGGTGTTGGGATGGAGGCTGTGCTTTCTAGGACCAGGAGGGAGAAAGAGGGGACGAAGCTGGCCGAAGCATGGTCAGAGAGGTGCAGCTGGGCAGTAGGGGAGGAGGGCCCGGCCAGGCTCGGGACCCTCGGCTGCCACGTCAGCCTCGAGCTCTGCAAACAATGAGGGTGCCTCGGCTCGTGTGCTCCTCCGAGGACAGCTCCGCTCCAGCGGCCGTAATTTCAAGCTTAAAAGGGCTCAGCTTTTTAGAGATGTTAGAAATGGATATTTTTAAAGATCACTTATGTATTTTCTTAAACAGATATGAGTAGATACTAAATGATCGGCTGGTCATCCGGTCGAGAGGCTCGTCGACGTTTCCTGGAGGAAACAGCGCGAGAAGAGGTAGAGGGGGAGACCGAGAGGACCAGTGAGCACCTGACCTCACTGCCGCACAATCTCCTCACTACGCGGCTCCTAGTGCTTTTGTATCTTTTGTGGGGAAGGTTCCCCTCCCCCGACCAAGTATCAAAAACCAGGGTTCCAACTGCAATCCGGTTGTGGCTTTACTCAAGGCAGCTGTTTTCTGTTATTTGATAGCAACAACCAATCCCTGAAGCATTTTAAAATAAGAAAGGTTAATCTATGGCGTTAGGCATTTCAACAGTGTTCACCCTGTGAGTGATATTGGAAGTTATGGGGTGTTTTTCCCCGGGAGAGGTTTTCCCTGTGTTTCTGTGATTCCCATGGCAAGGACAGGACGGTTAGCCTTGAGAGAGACTTCAGCTGCTACGAAAACAGACACAACGAACATGGAACGTCTTGGAAGATGTTGGTTCTGGGCTGCTTCAACCCAGGAGCTTTCGGGTCTTCCTATGGCTTAGGTGTTCAGTATATCCTTAGATCTATTATCCGGTCAGTTCTCTAATTGGCTGCGACTGCTTCAAGATAGTTTTCTGTCCCATGTGAGTGAGTGCACCTTAGGAGCCCCATGGTTGCCAGGAAACAGCATCTGTGGGGGGACTTGCCTCTGTCCACCGTAGGCCAATTGTGCGGCATCCAGGGGATGGTGTGTCACAAAGCACTGGCTTTCAGGATCCTCTCTGAAAATTCTGATCTGGCCGTTGGGGTGTTGGGATGGAGGCTGTGCTTTCTAGGACCAGGAGGGAGAAAGAGGGGACGAAGCTGGCCGAAGCATGGTCAGAGAGGTGCAGCTGGGCAGTAGGGGAGGAGGGCCCGGCCAGGCTCGGGACCCTCGGCTGCCACGTCAGCCTCGAGCTCTGCAAACAATGAGGGTGCCTCGGCTCGTGTGCTCCTCCGAGGACAGCTCCGCTCCAGCGGCCGTAATTTCAAGCTTAAAAGGGCTCAGCTTTTTAGAGATGTTAGAAATGGATATTTTTAAAGATCACTTATGTATTTTCTTAAACAGATATGAGTAGATACTAAATGATCGGCTGGTCATCCGGTCGAGAGGCTCGTCGACGTTTCCTGGAGGAAACAGCGCGAGAAGAGGTAGAGGGGGAGACCGAGAGGACCAGTGAGCACCTGACCTCACTGCCGCACAATCTCCTCACTACGCGGCTCCTAGTGCTTTTGTATCTTTTGTGGGGAAGGTTCCCCTCCCCCGACCAAGTATCAAAAACCAGGGTTCCAACTGCAATCCGGTTGTGGCTTTACTCAAGGCAGCTGTTTTCTGTTATTTGATAGCAACAACCAATCCCTGAAGCATTTTCAAATATGCAGAGTGTGCGTGTGTCTGTATGTGTGTGTGAGTGTATGTATAAAATCTCTCCCCCCTCCAAATCTGGCTGTAAGAATTTGAGGCTTTTAATGCTGGATATTGTTTCTTTGTTGAATATTCTTGTTGATTTTACCTAATGGCCTCTGAAGTTATTTCTGGAAACAATTTAAGAAAACAAAGAATTTCAATGAAACCTAAATTACAGTGCCAGATAATGTCTTAAGCTTGCCCAGCTCAATCCCACTCAAGGTAAAACAATTCTAGATAAATAAGAATGGCAAATTCAGAAAGAATCAAGACAAAACTCAGCCCTTGAGTCTCATGAAAAGATTCAGCTCACCATTTTCTCTATAATCCTCATATAGGGACTTGTACCTCATACATTAGAACCGGTATTTGTAGTTACCATCTACTGATGGTTAAAATCAGTATCTATGACAAAGATTATTTTCTGATTTCATGAACTGTAAAGGTTTCACCACCCTTTCTTGGTTGGATATTTCTTCCTCTGTGTCTATCTGTAGACATGGAAATACAAAGAGAACCAACCCTCCACTGCCTGAATAACCAACTGTCCAGCTATACTTAAAGACAGCAGGTTTGCCCTGAAACATCTTAAAAGACTTATGCATTTCATAGCGAAAGAATTAAAGGCACATAGAATGAATAACCAGTTGGTATGGTGATACTGGAGAAATGTTTGAATAAATAACTTAAACGCAGGAGTTCTTTGGAATCAAAACCCCATACCATAGGAAAACAGAGACATAAATGCTTCTTTATGTTGCCTTTAGCTCCCTAGGTATGTAATCTAATATCCTTTCTCAAAGCCCAACAATAACTATATATTTACTTAGGCTCTTACCAAAGTAGATGAGTTAGCAATGTTGATCTCTAGAATTGGCAACAAGATGTTTAATAAAATTAGGTGATTAGAAGGAATTCTAAAAGGAGACCTTATCCATCCCCCAATCTTGAAATACTACTGTTCCAAAAATACAACACAAAAGAAAGAAAATCCAGAAAAATGCAAAACAATGACAGCAGATTTTGTGTGTTCATCTCTGAAAACTAAGTACACAGAACACTATCAGCCCTCAATAAGTGTTTATGGAATGGATGATTGCCAAAAAAGGTATGTACTGGAAGAATTTAAACTCAATGTAATTAAAAATGAAAATCCACATTCTGTTTTTCACTGAAATATAGAATCACCTGCATATATCTTAATGGACTTTCCAAGAGGCTCTCGTGGTAAAGAAACCTCTTGCCAGTGCAAGAGATGTAAGAGATGTGGGTTTGATCCCTGGATTAGGAAGATTCCCTGGAGAAGGAAATAACAACCCACTCTGTATTCTTGCCTGGGAAATCCCATGGACAGAGGAGCCTGGTGGGCTACAGTCCATGGGGTCGCAAAGGGCTGGACGTGAAACAACTTAGCATGAACACATATGTCTTAACCAACCTTTCCATATAGTTCAGATTTCCAGAGGCTGGATCTTACTTTAATAATGAAATACTTAGTCCCATCAACTGTTTTTTTATGTGAAGAAGATTTAAAAGTATTTGAGCCTTAAACTCCCAGTTTTGAGCTATTATTTTTATAGTTCTAGATTTTATATAAATATTCTGGGAAAACATTTGTATAAGAATCTTGATTCCTTTCCCACACAAGGACAAATATACAAAAGGAAGGTCCTATTTCTTCTTCTTTTTGGCTTTATGGTCAGTGCTTTTGTGTCTTCTCTAAGATACTGTTTCCACCCAGAGCTCCGGGAGAGGTTAAACGGTTTTTCTGAGAGTTCTAATTTCTTACACAGAATAGATTTTCTTTTTGTATTCCAACAGAGAGTGGCTTTTGCGATTTCTCTCTCTTCGGCATGATGGATAATTTTCCAAATTTATTCTCAGAGAACTTTTTTTCTCTCTATTCTTTTGATGATCTTCTCTGTTCTTATATTAATATTCTAGAGATTTTTCTTTCAAATTACACAAGACAAAATAAAATACAGCTACCAACTCACTAGATTATCATGTAAGCACGGTGCTGATTTTTCTGTTATACACTATATTATTTACATGTCCTTTTATACATGCTGTTACATCTCCTTAGTACCTGTGTGTGTCCTTGCAAAGATGCAAAAATTAAGGTATTCCTTCAGGGCTTCCCTGGTAGCCCAGTGGTTAAGAATCCGCCTTGTAATGCAAGGGACGTTGGTTCGATCCCTGGTCTGGGAAGATTCCACATGTCATGGAGCAACTAAACCTGTGTGTCTCAACTACTGAGCTAGTGCTCTAGAGCCCTTGAGCTGCAACGACTGAAGCCCGAGGTCTAGAGTCTATGAAAAAAGAAAGAACAAAAATCAAGATATTCTTTCTTGTTAAAGTGTTTCAAGGTCTTAGCAGATCTCCAGAGGTCAGTATGAAAAGATGTAAGATGGACTGAGATCCCCAGGGTGGGATCGGAGGTGAGCCCACCAAGACCTGAAGATTGTGGTTGCCACTGGATCCTGTGTGAACTAGTTTTACTTCTTTATGAGATCGGCACTCTTACGGTGTGCTCAAGCAGTTTGATTTATTTTTCCTTCGTAAATCTTTAGTTCTCTGTTGTCTTCTAATTTCTCAAGTTTAATTAGTGATCTTTCTTTAATAAGGGAAGTTCTTTCTCTCAGTCCATTCTATTATTGCAGGTCTTTGAGGGAAATTTAAGAGCCAGGACAGCTTGAGGGAGGATGAAGTGGGAGGCTGGAGTTAGCAGATGTATGCTTTTATAGAGAGAATGAGTAAACAGCCAGGTCTTACTGCCTAACACAAGGAACTATATTCAGTATTCTATGATGAAATGTGATGGCCAAGAATGTAAGAAAAGAATATATATGTGTATGAATGACTGAGTCACTTTGCTATATAGCAGAAATGAATACAATATTGTAAACCAACTACATGCCAATAAAAAACATTGATTACAAAAGATCCAGGAACCTTATGCCTCAACATGTGTACTGAAGCTGCTCTTACCAGGACCATTAATGACTTCTTTGACAATAAATGCAAAAGACTCTTCTCAAGGGTATTATTTCAATTAAAGTGTGGTTTAATAAGTGAGAACCTTAGGTTTACAAACCTTAGGTTTAGTAACTGTAAACCTTAGGTTTACAGTTAGTGGAAGCTTTCCAAATGAATACATCCCGACTGGGACACTGGACATCTCATCCCCTCTGAGAACTGCCTGCTAACTCTTCTTATCTGGACCATTCCCCAGAGCCAGTCATTTTCTCTGACTTCAGTGCCCATAGATTATTTTTGACTATCCTTGAATTTCATATAAGTGAATCCTACAGGAGGTACAGGTCTGTGCTTGGCTTCTTTCATGCATCATCATATTTTTGAAATTCAACCACATTTTCTTTGTATCAATGGCATGATTTTCCCCTTTTATTGCTAAATATCCTATTATATAAAAATATAGGCATCTACCTCATCCGTAAAAGGCCGTTTCAGTCACGACCCTTTTAAAGGGTCAAGTATGAATGGAATATTGTTGTTCAGTCGCTAGAGCAAAGCCAGTGGAGGTGATGGAATTCCGGCTGAGCTATTTCAAATCCTAAAGATGATGCTGTTAAGTGCTGCACTCAGTATGTCAGCAAATTTGGAAAGCTCAGCTGTGTGACTAAGCAGTTTGATTTATTTTTCCTTCGTAAATCTTTAGTTCTCTGTTGTCTTCTAATTTCTCAAGTTTAATTAGTGATCTTTCTTTAATAAGGGAAGTTCTTTCTCTCAGTCCATTCTATTATTGCAGGTCTTTGAGGGAAATTTAAGAGCCAGGACAGCTTGAGGGAGGATGAAGTGGGAGGCTGGAGTTAGCAGATGTATGCTTTTATAGAGAGAATGAGTAAACAGCCAGGTCTTACTGCCTAACACAAGGAACTATATTCAGTATTCTATGATGAAATGTGATGGCCAAGAATGTAAGAAAAGAATATATATGTGTATGAATGACTGAGTCACTTTGCTATATAGCAGAAATGAATACAATATTGTAAACCAACTACATGCCAATAAAAAACATTGATTACAAAAGATCCAGGAACCTTATGCCTCAACATGTGTACTGAAGCTGCTCTTACCAGGACCATTAATGACTTCTTTGACAATAAATGCAAAAGACTCTTCTCAAGGGTATTATTTCAATTAAAGTGTGGTTTAATAAGTGAGAACCTTAGGTTTACAAACCTTAGGTTTAGTAACTGTAAACCTTAGGTTTACAGTTAGTGGAAGCTTTCCAAATGAATACATCCCGACTGGGACACTGGACATCTCATCCCCTCTGAGAACTGCCTGCTAACTCTTCTTATCTGGACCATTCCCCAGAGCCAGTCATTTTCTCTGACTTCAGTGCCCATAGATTATTTTTGACTATCCTTGAATTTCATATAAGTGAATCCTACAGGAGGTACAGGTCTGTGCTTGGCTTCTTTCATGCATCATCATATTTTTGAAATTCAACCACATTTTCTTTGTATCAATGGCATGATTTTCCCCTTTTATTGCTAAATATCCTATTATATAAAAATATAGGCATCTACCTCATCCGTAAAAGGCCGTGCAGTCACGACCCTTTTAAAGGGTCAAGTATGAATGGAATATTGTTGTTCAGTCGCTAGAGCAAAGCCAGTGGAGGTGATGGAATTCCTGCTGAGCTGTTTCAAATCCAAAATGATGATGCTGTTCAAGTGCTGCACTCAGTATGTCAGCAAATTTGGAAAACTCAGCTGTGGTGACTAGAAAAGGTCAGTTTTTGTTCCAATCCCAAAGAAGGGCAATGCCAAGGAATGTTCAAACTACTGTACAATTGGGCTTATTTTACATGCTAGCAAGCTTATGCTCAAACTATTACTAGGTCCATTTATTGAGTAAGTCACAAATATTTCCTTGGTATGCAGTGAAGGCTGTATATTGGTCAAATTAGTGAGATGTGTACACAGAAGTGGAACCACACTCACTTTTAAACTCTTCTCCTTTGCTTTTGGCAGTGCTGACATGAACTTTCTGATGCCAGCTTACAGGGTCAGGTCCCTCAGCCCCATATTCCTCCATGGACTGTCCCAAACAGACATGGTATATGTAAGCACCCTAATTTTCCATCTGGGTTTCTGATTTAGCTTAAAGATGTATAAAAATGTGTGGAACCACATCTGAAGAAGCAAAGGAACCCTTTTTATTTCCCAACCATCAGTGTGATTTATGATCTCTAAACTGTTTCCCGATCCCTTAGTTGAAAATTGGCCACAGAAAAAAAAATGGAAGAGATGCAGATCTAAGGACCTGGAGAGCTTGGAAAATGGGCACTCGTGGATCAAATGCTTGGCATGGACTCCGCTGTCAGCACCTCAGGTGCATAATGCATTTCAAGTTTTAAAGAGACTATTTTGATTTTGAAATAATTCACACTCAACTCTTTCTTTAGATAGGTCTGGGTAATGGTTATACAAAAAGAAAGATATTACCTGGAATGAGTTACAGCATGGTTTTCTGACTTTTCCAACTCAAGCTAATAGGAATGTCATTTTTCCATGGCTCTGATAGATAAAACTTGAAAAAAAGGTTTAATGATCTTATCCTCGGCAGGTGCCAATATCACAAGTGAGGCCATAAATCACGGGGGCACACAATGATGTTTTAAGAATGGGGCAGGGAGAATGTGAGCGCTTCTGGTCAACTTTTCCTGAAACGAAACCTTTTTAAATCCTACTTGTGAGACTCGTAGTCTCTGAACCGTCTACCGGTCATGGATCTAAAACGACAATGCTTCCCAAAACTCTAGTGTGAAAACCTATCCCCCTTTCGGCTCTAGAAATTGTTACAATAACTGCCAAGAAGGCTGAGTACTTCTCCACGTTGGAAGGTATTGTCATGGCGGCCACGAGATAAGCAAGCAGCAGAGACACCCCACAGTCTTCAGGCTAAGCCAGAGAAGCCTAGAAATTCCTGAGGTTCCTTTCCAGAATCTCTGAAGAAGTCTGATGTTGGAAACTTAGGATCATTTCTTTGGAAGCAGGGTTAGACTTCAGATGCTCACAAAAGCCTTGACCAATGGTGGTTCATCTTTTATCAGAAAACTGGGACTGCAGAGTTGTGAGAAAATTGGAATGAGCCCTGGAGAAATAGGGGCTCAGGGAAGAGGTCTCCCTGTCTCCTGAGCGCCTGCATACGTGCCTACCCGGGAGCTTCCACTGAGCTTCTCTCCTCTCCAGGTCCACAGCTTTTTTGTTGTTGTTGTTTCTTCCTGTCATTCAGAGAAGGGCTTCCCCAGTGGCTCAGTGAATAAAGAACTGGCCTGAGAGAAAGGAGACGCAGGTTTGATCCCTGGATCAGGAAGATCCCTGGATCAGGAAGATCCCTGGATCAGGAAGATCCCCTGGAGGAGGACATGGCAGGCCAGTCTGCTTGCCGGGAGAACCTCATGGACAGAGGAGCCTGGTGTCCTATGGTCCACGGGGTCCCCAAGAGTTGGATGCGATTGAGTGACTATCTCTTTCACTCTTCACCTTCACATTGTGAATTAGGGATTACACACCTGTTTGCCTATGCCTTGGTCAGTGCCATGTTGCTCACCCACAGAAACCAAGAGAGCCACACTATCTTATTTGGTTTAAAAACTCTTAACATCTGGGATTTTAACAGTGCCTTTATTATTTTAATTAATTTTTTTTTTTTTTGCAGCATTAGATTTCTGCTTTTAAAAGGTCTCTAAGGAAACGTTTGAATTCTGGCAGCCTTGCATATCTAAATTCGAACTGCATCTATTTTGTGAAATAAGTACCTACGGTAGACCCTCAATGTGTAGATTATTTATTCAAGCTTTTATAATTTCACATTACATTTTTGCTTTTTAAATTTGTTATTTGAAAAAAAATAGGCAAGTGGTACATGATGAGTTTGCTTTCCCTTTTCAGGTGAAACTTTTCATCTGAAAGATCACAAATGTGATAATAGTTTTGGGGTTTTTTGTGGCCACTTCTATTGGTCTTTCATTTATTTATTTTCATTCATCTTTGTTCTTTAGCCTGTGTGGGCCACCCATTGCAGTGGCCTCCCGTGTTGCAGAGCACCGGCTCCGGGTGCATGCGCTCCAGAGCTCCGACTCAGTAGTTGGACATACTGGTTCAGCCGCTCCGTGACACACGGGATCTTCCCAGGCCAGGGATCGAACTGGCGCTCCTTGCACTGCAAGGCGATGTCCTTACCCACTGGACCACCAGGGAAACCCGATAATAGTTTAAATATCTAATTTTTCTCCTGCAAAGTCAATTTATTAAAACATAACTCTTTAATTTTCTTGCAAAATGGGACGGCTTATTGCAGTAAGTAAGTAAAGCTGGGCTTGATTTTCTCTCATTGTGATCGTTTTGGAGCAGAAGCTTGTGGAAGGTCCTGGAGGGTCCTCAGTGGGTCTGTTCTGTCTCCACCAATACCTGCTTAGAATGGGGCTCAGGAAAGGGCCAAGGGCACCCACAGCCTCTTCTTTCCTGTCAGGAAGCAGGGAAGGCCAGCCTTCAGAGGAAGACCAGAAGGAGTCATACTGAGTCTTTTCTGTGGACTTGCAGCCCGGCAAACGAATCTTGCAGCTCTTCCCAGAGAGAAGTCAGTGAACCTGTCATCAGAGCTCCAGATGGTGAAACCCTTGCCCCGGGACCACGCTGCCTTGTGTATAGGAGCTAGCTGAAAAACTCAGTAGTAAGTTCTGAAGATTTCAGGACCTTCCTGCAACATTAACATGAATATCATTGACCTACCAAGGCTCCTTTCTGTGAGAGAACAGCCAGGTTATAAACTCTAAGTACACACACATAAATGTAAATGTCTATGAATTTCCATAGAGACTTTCACTTTCCATGGAATTTCCATGAGTCAGGGAAAGGTTTGCCCCTTGGACAATGAATCAGATGGACTCGCAGCATAGCTATGCCACCTTCACGACACCGAATGTGCTCAGTGCGCTCCGTTGGGTCCAACTCTGCGATCCCATGAACTGCAGCCCAGCAGGCTCCTCTGATCATGGAATGTTCCAGGCAAGAATACTGCAGTGGGTTGCCATTTCTTTCTCCAGGGGATCTTCCAGACCCAGGGATCAAATCCCTCATCTCTTATGTCTCCTGCATGGGCAGGCACGCTCTTTACCACCAATGCCACCTGGAGGGGGGCCCCAGCAATACAACCCCCGACCCCTGCAGACACAGCCTCCAATGCAAATGCTAGTGGAGATGGGGTCATACAAGACTTCCAAAATACACTTGAGTCTGTGGCTCATTTTCCCCCCTTCTATTTTCCTGCTGCCGTTACCACGGAGCTTAAAGGACACTTTAAGGCAGTCAATTGGAAAAGCAAGACTGAAAGCCTTTGTAGAAACACGGGCAACTCTTATTTTTGTTTTGGAAAGCTTTCCTCATGAAAGTTGCAGCAGACATGTGGAGTGAGGTGGACACAAGGCTGGAATGCATTTCTGAGCAAGTGCTCCGTCCCCGAGCACGTGCCTTCCGTTCCTCCAGGCCCTCCTTTCCTGCATGGTTTGATCCCACGGGGAAGGAGCACCACGGCGTTTAGGCCGCCCGGAAGCCACCTTCTCCCCGGTCTTATTCGCCCACAGAGGGGCCAGAAGTGATATGCGCAGGCCCAATGAGCCTCCGTTTCTTCCTCAGGGTGTGGAATGGCCTCTGCTGTGGCTTTAGTTGTTCTTTCCCTGATGACTGGACACTTCTTTCTGCATTTGCTCACTGGGCACCTGCATGTCTTCCTTTGTCCACTCTGTAAAATTCATCTCGACATGTTAGGTTTTGAAATTTTTATTGTCTTAAGTCACATTTTCTTTTACAATTCTATATTAAAAAATTTTCACTGCTATCATATGGAAACGTATTTGATGCTTGTATTCAGTTCAGTTCAGCCGTTCAGTCATGTCCGACTCTTTGTGACCCCATGGACTGAGGATCGCCAGGCTTCCCTGTCCTTCACCATCTCTCAGATCCTGCTCAAACTCATGTCCATTGACCCAGTGATGCCATCCAACTATCTCATCCTCTGTCGTCCCCTCCTCCTTCTGCCTTCTATTTTTCCCAACATCGGGCTCTTTTCCAGTGAGTCGTCTCTTTACAACGGGTGCCTGAAGTATTGGAGCTTCAGCTTCAGCCCTTTAAACCTATGACCTAGGGGTCAAACCCATTGGCAGGCAGGTTCTGTACCACTGAGCCCCCAGGGAAGCTCTATGAGGCACATGCTTGATGATGTATAAACCTCCCACCTCTCTCTAGGTGCTGCAGAGTGAAAGGTGATTGCAGCCTCAGCGTGGACTGAGTCCCCACTGTGTTAAAGGAATCTCTAACCGCCTTTCTCTGTGCTCAGTGTGTAATAAAGAGAACCTTTCCATATTTAGAACACATAAAAGGGGACAATCTTTAAACTGCTGAACCAGTTAAAACGCCACGGTTCCCCTCTACATTTACATCGAAAGGAACAAAAGGTTAGTGAGTATTTTATAAAATGGTTCACAATTACTGATAAAATTCGAACAGTATAAAGTTGGCTTTGTGAATCTTCTTACTAGGAATGTGTGCCTCTCCTATAAATTGAGATTCAGGCCCTCCTTTCCTGCATGGTTTGATCCCACGGGAAGGAGCACCACGGCGTTTAGGCCGCCCGAAGCCACCTTCTCCCCGGTCTTATTCGCCCACAGAGGGGCCAGAAGTGATATGCGCAGGCCCAATGAGCCTCCGTTTCTTCCTCAGGGTGTGGAATGGCCTCTGCTGTGGCTTTAGTTGTTCTTTCCCTGATGACTGGACACTTCTTTCTGCATTTGCTCACTGGGCACCTGCATGTCTTCCTTTGTCCACTCTGTAAAATTCATCTCGACATGTTAGGTTTTGAAATTTTTATTGTCTTAAGTCACATTTTCTTTTACAATTCTATATTAAAAAATTTTCACTGCTATCATATGGAAACGTATTTGATGCTTGTATTCAGTTCAGTTCAGCCGTTCAGTCATGTCCGACTCTTTGTGACCCCATGGACTGAGGATCGCCAGGCTTCCCTGTCCTTCACCATCTCTCAGATCCTGCTCAAACTCATGTCCATTGACCCAGTGATGCCATCCAACTATCTCATCCTCTGTCGTCCCCTCCTCCTTCTGCCTTCTATTTTTCCCAACATCGGGCTCTTTTCCAGTGAGTCGTCTCTTTACAACGGGTGCCTGAAGTATTGGAGCTTCAGCTTCAGCCCTTTAAACCTATGACCTAGGGGTCAAACCCATTGGCAGGCAGGTTCTGTACCACTGAGCCCCCAGGGAAGCTCTATGAGGCACATGCTTGATGATGTATAAACCTCCCACCTCTCTCTAGGTGCTGCAGAGTGAAAGGTGATTGCAGCCTCAGCGTGGACTGAGTCCCCACTGTGTTAAAGGAATCTCTAACCGCCTTTCTCTGTGCTCAGTGTGTAATAAAGAGAACCTTTCCATATTTAGAACACATAAAAGGGGACAATCTTTAAACTGCTGAACCAGTTAAAACGCCACGGTTCCCCTCTACATTTACATCGAAAGGGAACAAAAAGGTTAGTGAGTATTTTATAAAAATGGTTCACAATTACTGATAAAATTCGAACAGTATAAAGTTGGCTTTGTGAATCTTCTTACTAGGAATGTGTGCCTCTCCTATAAATTTGTAGGCATTTTATTTGAAACAAAAAATAAAAAGGTATATTTTCTGTATGAAATGTAAATGGAAACAGTCTCATTTAAACTCATTGAAAGGATGGTTTACAAAGAGCCCATGTCCTCCAGGGCCTGAGGCTTGGGAAGGAGGTGGGGGCACCACCGGGGTGCAGGGTGCCCGCCTGGCAAACCGCTCTGTGGTCTTGAAAGGGAGTGCCCACATTGTCAGACAGAATTTATTATATGAAAGCATCTAACTCAGAACTTTTCCTACCAAACATTCCTGGTGGGTTGCCAAGGGTGGGCTCGAAGCCTCAGGGAATCACAAATATGTAGGTCAGTGGGGGCCTCGTGGGCACGGCTCCTCCGAGGGCAGGTATTTCTCGAAAATGTGAAGGGTCATTTAGAAGGGATCATGTCGACATCTGCAGTAACTCCTTGACACGGCCTCCTGGTTAAGTCTCTTGAATTCCAGAGCAGACTCAGAAACTGATGAAAAATTCCAAGGACTGAAAGGGAGCGCAGAGTGCAAGTCCCTTTGCTGTTTAGAAGCCCCTGACCATGACCAGACGAGAGGCTCTGTGTGCCACTCTGGGCTCCAGTGACCTGGCAGGCACTGTCCTGCAGGCAGGGGGAGCCCGCTCTGCAGTGGGCGCCCGGGGCGTGGACACAGCCCCCGGACCAGCACGCTCAAGGAGGAGGGGTTGTTTACTGAGGGGGTCGCCGAGGTGACCTCTCCCGTCACATGCCTCTAGTCTAATCAGGCACATCTAGAGATAATTAAATCGCCCTGTCTGGACGCGGGAGATGCCCGCGACACCAAGATGGATGGTGCCATTATCCGGGGCTCGCACACCACCCCAACCCTCTCAGCCGTCCTCACACCTGGCCATGCTGGAAACCCGAGCGTCACACATCCCAAGATGGATCTCACATGGAAATCGTATCGTGTTGTGGAGAGGGCTCGCTTGTAATCTGGGTGATCATTATTGTGGAGGAGCACTGGACAGAGCCCGCTTTGCTCGGATTCAGAGGAGTTATTCATTGGAGCGTGCCCTTTGAGAATCCAAGGGGATGGTCTCTTTCCTTGGCTTCTTATAACTTGGCAGAGCAGAGGGAGGAGCCCCTGAGGTTAAGAGCGAGAAATCCTAGATTCTGTCCCCAAGTCCACTTGGGAATGTTTTGCGAAAGTGCCAGTGGAACCTGTTTAGTTGTGTCTCTTTGCGACCCCGTGAACTGTAGACCACCAGACTCCTCTGTCCCTGGGATTGTCCAGGCAAGAACGTGGGACTGGGTAGCCTTTCCCTTCTCCAGGGGATCTTCCCAATCCAGGGATTGAACCCATGTCCCCCACACTGCAGGCAAATTCTTTCCCAGCTGAGCCACTAGGGAAGCTTTGGGTAAACACAAAGTGTAACGCTTTAACGTCCCCCTTGTGATATTCATTAATCCTTTCTTCCAAGAAGCTCAGGAGGAAGACCACTGAGGCATCAGTGTCTTAAATGACGGAGACTCTGTGACATTCAGGTGTGATGGGGCCATTGCCCCAAATGTCATGATGACGTGTGTGTGCACATGTTCACCCTGGAGCACACGACGTGTGTGCACACCCACAGTGAAGACCTGGGCGGGCGGGTGGGCTAGGGGCTGCAGACACTGACGGCAGCCCTCGGTGGCAGCCCCGTCCCTCAACTGAGCTCCTGCACCGAATGTCACTCTGGGGCCCCTGGGAGAGGACACAGGCGCCGAACCTGTTAGAAAATCAGAAGTGGGCTCTGCTGCCAGATACGTTCACGTGCTAAACCAGTAACAGAAACGAAGAAAACCCACCAGTGCGGCTTCACACTTGACAGAAGGCTTCCTTCCGTGGCCGTCTGCGTCCACTGCTCCCCAAAGCGGTCCCTGCCTGAGACGCCAGCAGGCGTGTGGGCTCTGGGGGGCCTCAGTGTCTTTGGCCACCTCCACTGGGACACGCGGCGTCTGGTCCTTTGACCAGGGCGTCTGTCACACAAATGCCATGTCTTAATTGGGTAAAGAAACACTGCCCAGGGTGGGTCGGAAATGCTTTTCAGGATGTGTTTACTGTGGGCAGTGCCCTGCGGCCACAGCCGCTACAGATTGGGGAGCTCTGTGTCGGAGAGGCACGTGCCAGGTGTCATTCTGGACAAGCTGTCTTGGAAATCACTCTCTCCTCCTCATCTGTCTTCTCTGTACTCCCCAGCCTTCTGGTGAGCCCACCAAGTGTGCTGTAAATGGTTCCATGCTAAACTCCCCCAGAAAGAGAGAGAAAATGATCTGAATTGTGCTTCCCCTCCATCAGTGAGAGCAGAGGGGCTCCTCCTGCAGGACGTCTCCCCCGTCCCGCCTTGGGAACCCCTTGGCTCCCGTGACCACACCTGCCTGTGTCTACTAGGCTCTTTCTGCGTTTCCTGCCTCCTGGGCTGCACCACCAGCCAGCATCTGGAGCAGCAGGGCGAGGCCGAGTCCAGCCTCATCTTTCCAGCAAAATGCTTGTCCTCCTTTGCCCGGGGAATACAGTGAGTATCTGCTCCGTTACTAGAGAAGTAAAAATAAGAACAGGAGAAACCTCAGAGGCAGCTGTTGCTTGCTCTGCGTGTGTCTGCCATGGATGGGGTCTGTGCCACATCTTTCCTGATGGGGATGGTGAGTGAGGGCCTCACTGACTCAGGTCTGGAGAGGCGGATGGACGGCTGGGAAGGCAGAGGAGAAAGAGATGACCAGGCAGAAGGACCCAGTTTCCAGGGCTCCCTCCTGGCTGCCTTCTCCAGTGTCTTCCCCGGAAATGGCTCTGTTGCCTGTCCCTTGCTTGCTTTTCAGCCTGCAGACTGTGTGCCTCTTGTCTCTGCTCCATCCATTCATTCTCAGCCTCCACCCCACTCTGACTGCCCTGAAGATGGTGCTGGGCCGTGGGGATGGGACGGTGGGAGTGGGGGGTGC
Organism: Tragulus kanchil; assembly: GCA_022376925.1. Classification (NCBI taxonomy): domain Eukaryota; kingdom Metazoa; phylum Chordata; class Mammalia; order Artiodactyla; family Tragulidae; genus Tragulus; species Tragulus kanchil. The sequence continues at coordinate 55,015,457 of JAIOJX010000003.1, read as the reverse complement.
AGTGGGCGCAGCCCCACCCCAGGTGCGGCCACTCTGCGCCCCTGCCCCCTGCTCTGCCGCCGCACCCTCCTCACACAGCCCTCCCCACGGCCCCCAAAGCAATGGACCGGTCAGGTCCTGACAAACAAATCTAGAGCCTAGCCCGAGGGGACATCACTGCTGGGCTTCTGCTGTGGGAAGGGTCCTTCCCCTAAGAACAGAGGGACTCTTGAAACCTGGCACTCGCTGGGTGTTCACTGTGTGTGCTACAAGTGCCTCATCTCCAAATACACCCACTCCCCCTCAGAGATGAGCAGGTGGACAGGCCCGGAGGCGAGACAACCTTCCAGGAACACGTTCACAGTGAGAAACAGCAACCTGGCATGGCCAGGCCCGAAGCCTGGGACTCTAGTGATGGCATGCCCTGGGTGTCTGGCAGATGTTTTAGAGTCTCTATCTGTTTCACGTAAAATACTTCTCTGATGATCAAAAATGCCATTTGGGAATGTATATTTCTCTGATTCATATAGAATCAATACAACTTAATCCTGACACTAACACTGATCAACTTCTACTGCCAAATTTGGTTCAAAGAGGTTAAAAAAAACAACCCTTAGTATACCTACTTATAACAGTAGCATATTGCCAAGTAAGTTCAGTAAAGAATGTGCTTTGTTTTTCTTCCTCCAAGTCCTCATAGCTTAAAATACTTGAAGCTTTGATTGGCAAAGAGGCTCAAAGTCTCATAAGGGCAGTATTGAAATTAGGAAGCTCATGAATGTGTGTAGGGGTGAGGTAAGATGCTACTTCAGCAAGCACATTCTTGTACCAGATTGTGGCAGGTTGAATATTCTGTTTCCCCACATAAAGAGTGTCCAGGGTCACTGGAAAGCAGCAGGAATAATTCTCTTTTTCCTGCAATCTTAGCAGCATTACTTGTAGCAAACATGTTTTGAGCAGTTACTGTTTTCCAAGATCCTTGCTGTGGACCCTGAACATGTGATCTCAGCTTGGGGAGAGGATCTGACCTCTGTTGAGTCCCAGGTCGGCTCTGCGGGTGCCTCTGTGCTCCGGGTCCTTGTGGAGCTGCTGTGTGCTATAAGGGAAGCACCCAGAACAGCGTCTGGTGCATGACACACCGAGCCAGCACAGATTTACACCTGTCAAGGCTTCAGTCACAAAAGCTAAATGATGTTTTGGGACGGACAACGGTCGTGTTCGAGTCTGATCCTTTTAAATAACCTGGTGGGATCAAAATCAGTTCTTTTTACTGACAATCGCTCGTAACGCTGTCCTGGGCGCTCTCCTCGAGTAGCCGATTTGCTTAGAATGTGCAGAGCAATGTGCTGACTGTCCTTCTGGGCCGCGTTTGTGGGCGTGATGCTCTCAGGCTGGTGCTGGTCTCACAGGCGAAACGTGAATTGCCTGCAGAAACTGAGTTCCGACCCAGGAAAGTGTGTAAGTCCTGAAATTCTGCACCCTTCAGCCAGTCCTGGGTGAGGGGCCCTGCCTCTGACAGCAGTGGAGAGCAGGGCAGCTTTGCCGGGCGGGGACTGCTGGGGACCGACCCCTGGCCACCCACGGCCAGAAAAGCACACCAGGAGTGAATGTAACTTAAGAACCTGGAATAAGCCAGGAGCATTAAAACACTTCGTCTCAGGGACTAACTGAAGGATTCTACCTTGTGGGTTCACTCCCTGACTCTGAGACCACGAAGCCAAAGCTGGGATCTGGGAGTGGTCCCTTTCAGTGTCCCCGGAATGACATGAACTGGGGGGTTTCAGGATATCATTTTGGTTAACGTTTTCCCTTCCTGCAGTTTTTCTGATTTTCTCTACTGTTTGCTCTTTTTTTCAAGGTGCTTAGCACTATCTTTGTGGAGAAAATATTTTCAGGATCATCAAGAACGGACCTGGGAGAGGAAATCAACCTTGACGTCCACAGACAGACGGTGTGGAGGCAGAGTGGGTCTGAGCCCACCTGCCTGGGCGTGCTCAATCTGGGGCTAAATCAGGAAAAGAGGTTTATTTGTGTCTTCCAGTGAACATGCACAAGCTTTTAGGAAACGGTTAATCTTTTCTTAAAATCCACAGCCTTCTGGGATTACTGTACCGCTCATTTACAGGTATCAGAGCAGAAACGAAATCCTGTTGTATTGTGAAGTTTGGCCCATTCAATTGGAAAAATCTTAATGATCAAGAACCCATGTGTTTTTACTCAGATATGTTTTATGACAGAGCTGTAAAATCTTGTCTCAAATAGACCTACCGCAGGCCTGCATTGTTTCAGACGGTAATAGGACTCGCTTCTGAAATGCCTTTGTATTAAGTCGAGAAGATTGATGAAAACTGGAGAGCTTCACGCAGGAGTTATTTACGACTCCCCGTGACTCACACGAGGATCTCAGCGGCGCTCGGCAGGCCCGTGTGAGCCTCAGGTCTGCAGAAATTACAGCCCCGGGTGTGTGACAGCAGTTCAAAGGCGGCCCGCCCAGGCCACTGCTAACAAATGTGTTTAAAGGTTTCTAACTTGGCACAAAGCAGGGTCCAGAAGGATTAAAGCCTGAAATTCTGCACCCTTCAGCCAGTCCTGGGTGAGGGGCCCTGCCTCTGACAGCAGTGGAGAGCAGGGCAGCTTTGCCGGGCGGGGACTGCTGGGGACCGACCCCTGGCCACCCACGGCCAGAAAAGCACACCAGGAGTGAATGTAACTTAAGAACCTGGAATAAGCCAGGAGCATTAAAACACTTCGTCTCAGGGACTAACTGAAGGATTCTACCTTGTGGGTTCACTCCCTGACTCTGAGACCACGAAGCCAAAGCTGGGATCTGGGAGTGGTCCCTTTCAGTGTCCCCGGAATGACATGAACTGGGGGGTTTCAGGATATCATTTTGGTTAACGTTTTCCCTTCCTGCAGTTTTTCTGATTTTCTCTACTGTTTGCTCTTTTTTTCAAGGTGCTTAGCACTATCTTTGTGGAGAAAATATTTTCAGGATCATCAAGAACGGACCTGGGAGAGGAAATCAACCTTGACGTCCACAGACAGACGGTGTGGAGGCAGAGTGGGTCTGAGCCCACCTGCCTGGGCGTGCTCAATCTGGGGCTAAATCAGGAAAAGAGGTTTATTTGTGTCTTCCAGTGAACATGCACAAGCTTTTAGGAAACGGTTAATCTTTTCTTAAAATCCACAGCCTTCTGGGATTACTGTACCGCTCATTTACAGGTATCAGAGCAGAAACGAAATCCTGTTGTATTGTGAAGTTTGGCCCATTCAATTGGAAAAATCTTAATGATCAAGAACCCATGTGTTTTTACTCAGATATGTTTTATGACAGAGCTGTAAAATCTTGTCTCAAATAGACCTACCGCAGGCCTGCATTGTTTCAGACGGTAATAGGACTCGCTTCTGAAATGCCTTTGTATTAAGTCGAGAAGATTGATGAAAACTGGAGAGCTTCACGCAGGAGTTATTTACGACTCCCCGTGACTCACACGAGGATCTCAGCGGCGCTCGGCAGGCCCGTGTGAGCCTCAGGTCTGCAGAAATTACAGCCCCGGGTGTGTGACAGCAGTTCAAAGGCGGCCCGCCCAGGCCACTGCTAACAAATGTGTTTAAAGGTTTCTAACTTGGCACAAAGCAGGGTCCAGAAGGATTAAAGCGTGAAGTGTTGGCCATCAATCTAGAAAGAGTATTTTTCATAACATTCGAAGGGGAGAAAAGGAATACGTTGTTGTTTTGACTCTGTCTTCCACAGAGAAAGTTTTTTTTTTTTTTTTTAGGTTGCAGGACTCTCTCCTTAAGGGAAAAAAAATCTGTGAACTGTGACCAAGCAAATGCAGTCATCTAAAGAAGAGTTAATGTGGAGTCTAAGGTCAGAGGGCTTTTGTTTAATGTTATGCAGCCCTGTAAGTCTTAGATTCCCTGTCAATTCCCCATCACTGATTTTCCCAGAAAGCCTTCCAAATCTTCCCGCGGGTAAAGGTTTAGCCTGACTGCTCACCAGTGATCCACAGCTGCCAGTGTCCTGTGCCTCAGAGGCACGTGAAGTCTTGCCTTCCTTCCTAAAGTCTCCGTTGTCACTGGAAAAACATCACAAGGAAATCTAAACTATGCAACCTGTCTTGCTTTTACCCTCTCCAGGCACCAAAAATAAAGATTGTAAAAATAATTATTTTTTATGCATAAAATGTTGTGTCTGCCTCTTTGCGACCCCATGGACTGTTGCTGGTCAGGCTCCTGTCATTCTTTTCTCCAGGGGATATTCCTGACCCAGGGATCAAACCTCGGTCACCCACACTGCAGGCAGATTCTTTTTTTTTTTTATCCCTGGACCCCCAACCCCGCACCTAGATCACCCCCTCCGACCCCTCCGGACCATCGCCCCAAGTGATTGTAGGCACTCCTATTCCCTTAGCACAATGACAATAGCTATCTTTTCCACACGCGCAGGCAGATTCTTTAATCATCTGAGCCACCAGGGAAACATTGTACATAATGGGTGTTCAACTAACATTTAACTGATTGATGGAAAACAAAAACAAGTGAAGGTACCATACGAAGTCAAGTCAGCTGTGCCTGAAGCTCCACCTTGGAGGGTGCCCACGGTGCTCAGCACCAACCTCGAGGCTCACACTGGAAGCTCTCTCTCAAAAAGGACAGTGACCTGTTGCTAAGGGCTGAACACTGTGTGTGTCTCGCCTAAACCTGTCTGTCAGAATCTTCACCCCCAGGACCTCAGGATGCAACTATATTTGGAAAAAAAGAGGACCTGTGAAGAGAAGATTAAGGTGAAATGAGGTTATTGGGGTGGGGCCATGAGCCAATATGACCAGTGTCGTTATAAAGAGAAGAAATTAGGACAGAGACACACGCAGAGCAAAGACCACGCAGACATAGAGAGAAGAGGGCTCCCGGGAAGCCAGAAAGAAGGACCCGACCTGCCCACACTCTGCCCTGGGCGTCCCGCCTCGGGAGCTCTGAGGAAGCTGGTTTCAGTTGCTTCAGCCACCTGTCTGTGCGCCATTGCTGTGACAAACCTTGCGAACTGGTATGTTCCTATTAAACTCTATATCGTCTTTTCTTCCCCCAAAGACTTTCTCTCTTTCTTAAATTTTATTTTGGATTGGTGTTTAGCTGATTAACAACACTGTGATAGTTTCAGGTGGACAGCAAAGGGACTCAGCCACACATGTACACATATCCATTCTCCTCCAAACTCCCCTCCTATCCAGGTTGCCATGTAACACTGAGCAGAGGTCCCTGTTCTATACAGTAGGTTATCTTTGTCGGTTATCCGATACAGCACTGTGTACCTGCCCATCCCAAACTCCCAAACTATCCATTCCCCCATCTTTCGAAATCTGCAAAGACCTGCAACGTCCACATTTTCCCTTTATTTATCCTCAGCTCTCCAGTCTGTATCTATAAATGCATCTATGTCAGTGGACAATGAGTTAAACTCAGCAAAGAGCAGCATCCACATGTGTTTCTCTGGTCAGAGTGAGCAGCAGTTATTGCTTTGAGCCCTGTCTCCTGTGCAGACCTGGCTGTGAGCAGTTCAATGATGCTCTTCCCTCATGGTGGGGGGTGTGGGGGCAGGAGACCAGGGTGAGCTGGACAGCGCTGAGGAAGGGCACCGTCCTGGTGCAGAAGGTGGCCCACCTGTGGGTAGAAGGCACGGTTCTATGTTCGAGGCGGCTATTCTTCCGAGAGCAGATGTGACCTCTTGAGAGTGAGTGAACCTCAGTGGAAATGGGTAACTTTGCCTTGGCAGTGCTGAACCCTTTGAACGCTTTGAACTCACTAGCAATCACCCCGGCAGCTTTGTTAGAGGCACAAACATGACTGAAAAACAGAACCATAAGATAAACCTTATGAAAAAAATAAAGATAAACCCTATGCTGCAAGGTTTCAGCTACAGTAAGTCTGCTTTATATTGTCTCAAGACCACCCCTCCCAGCTGGATGGATGGGTGTAGGGAAGAGATGGAGACTGGGTGTCCACAACTGTTCTCCCCAGGCAGCCTCATCCTGGGCTGGGACAGCCCAATGAAGCATGCCTGTTACAAAAGCAACGAGACACACAGCAAAAAGCTGGATGTGCCCCCACATCAGAGGGTCCATGGAAATCACGCGGGAGGTCTCAAGTTGTGCACCAGAGTCTGCATCTCCACTCACTTCTCTATGAATTCATCTAAAATGTCTTCATAAGACGTTCTATATAAGACACTCATCTCATGATGGTCCTATGATTGCTAGTCTACTGCCGAGTCAGGAGTCACCTGCCAGGCACGATGACGACTCCTCTGAGATGCGAAGACACTGCTCCAGAGTCAGGTCCAGAGCGCCCCAGCCTGGCCATCAACAAGGAAGTGGGCATTCAGTAGCTGGGCTCACATCTGCCAGACTTTCACTGGGAATCCCATGCACTGTTGTATAATAAAAAACCAAAAACAACTTCCGTGAAGAAGAGCTATCTCTCTTCTCTCTTCATCGTCTATTCAACTGTGTCCTTACAGCAGCATGTTGGACTCCCGCATTATTTATTTTATTCTGCGACGGCTTTCCAGTCCTCCACTGACTTCACTGTTCACGTTATTTTAGCCTTGGACATCGGGAGCTCTTTCTGTGTCCTTTCACTACGTCCTGCTGTCTCCTGAGCCGTGCCTGCGATCCAGCAGCATGGAATGCTCTGGGTCCACCTTGCATCTCCTGTCTGCACCTCCTCAGAGTCCCGACAGATATTTAAACCATCGTTCAGTCTTCATTGGAAACTACGGGAAGTGTGCAGCTTGACGATGCTGTGTGCTGATGCTGGACAGTCCTCTGTTTGTGATATGACATTAGAACCTTGTTTCTTTTAGGCTCAAAACGTCAGTAGAAACCCCAGGAAGAACCTCATTCTGTTGATGAGAAAACAGGCTAAGAAGAAAAGCAAGTAGTTGCCTGAGATCTAGAGAAAGAAGGAGTTGGGAAGAAGTCCTTTAAGCTGTAAAACCAGACTCCTCCCACCTTGCAAGAACCAAAACTAAAGAAAACATTGGAAACTCCTGTTACCAGTTTGATGGCCAGCCATGTGCTGGGCTACATGGTGGTACTGGAGCCAGGGTGCCCCTCCTCTCTTTTATGAAAAAAAGGCGCATTTTTGACCAACAGGTTACCTATCCTCATCTGGGATAAAAAGCCATGAAAACAGAGTCTGAGCTTAAAATGCTAAAATATCAGAAGGAAATATACTTGAATCCCAAGAGGAATCATTCTGGTGACAAAGTGAACCCAGATGTAGACCGCACACCAGGTGTCTGCTCCCAATGCTGGAGAGAAGCGACGCTGGCAGGGGACCTTCCCTTTCCCACACCATCTTGTCGCTGGTGAAGGCCTCAAGCATGGCCAGGCAGCCTGCGTCCTATGAAGTAGGTAAATCCATGCAGAAAGGAATGTTCCTCGGACTGCAGTTGCTTTTCTTACCCATTTTCCTCTGATTATGTGACAGATGACAGTTTATAACTGAAGAGTGGGGTGCAGGAACACGGAAAAAAGGCATCACATTCAGCATTTATGTATTTCCAAGTCCTGGTCCCATGTCAGAGATATTTAAAAATGATTAAGTGAGGAATTTATAGCTTTGTACAATCACATTTACAGCAAGAATATTAAGGCTTTCAGAAGGATGAAAAATGGAAAACCTATGATGCTAGGGGCTATTTTTAGGACGTCTTCTGCTACAGTGAAGACGGGCCTTGGATTTACGGAGCCTCTGGAAGTCACTCCTGAGAAAAGGGGTACTGAAGGGGCATTAGAGGACAGGTCTGCTCAACCAGGACTCGAGGAAGCAAAGACAATGCCCCGGGGCTCACACACCTATCTCATGTCTGAGTTAAAGACGTGGTTCTGAGACTCCAGAAGGTTCCATCATTTTCTCACATGATTCTCAAATTGGCAGCCAGGAAGAGGGACCATTACTGGGTACTTCTTGGACACAGCTCTGTTCCAGGATGGTGTTTGCTGGATCAGGAGAGAAGGTGCGTGTGAGCCGACAAGGTGAACTTTCTGCTCTAATGAGCCTTCCAGGGAGACACACTGGAGATGAGCGACTGCTGATGAAGAGAGCCACGTGGGTGCACCCTGGATGCATGGATGTGAGTGCATGTATCTACAGACCGTTAACACGTGTAAGTTCATATATGTTTATATATGTGCACAGAGGCCTTAATACATACACAGTTTCATGTAATTGTATTTTTTGTGTGTTATCAATCATCTTTGATAGGTGATCATAGCTAATTATGTATATCATGCATGTATTACACATATTAATATAGTAATATATAGTTTTTTAAAATTATACTTGAATCCCAAGAGGAATCATTCTGGTAAAGTACCAAACACACCAGGTGTCTGCTCCCAATGCTGGAGAGAAGCGACGCTGGCAGGGGACCTTCCCTTTCCCACACCATCTTGTCGCTGGTGAAGGCCTCAAGCATGGCCAGGCAGCCTGCGCCTATGAAGTAGGTAAATCCATGCAGAAAGGAATGTTCCTCGGACTGCAGTTGCTTTTCTTACCCATTTTCCTCTGATTATGTGACAGATGACAGTTTATAACTGAAGAGTGGGGTGCAGGAACACGGAAAAAAGGCATCACATTCAGCATTTATGTATTTCCAAGTCCTGGTCCCATGTCAGAGATATTTAAAAATGATTAAGTGAGGAATTTATAGCTTTGTACAATCACATTTACAGCAAGAATATTAAGGCTTTCAGAAGGATGAAAAATGGAAAACCTATGATGCTAGGGGCTATTTTTAGGACGTCTTCTGCTACAGTGAAGACGGGCCTTGGATTTACGGAGCCTCTGGAAGTCACTCCTGAGAAAAGGGGTACTGAAGGGGCATTAGAGGACAGGTCTGCTCAACCAGGACTCGAGGAAGCAAAGACAATGCCCCGGGGCTCACACACCTATCTCATGTCTGAGTTAAAGACGTGGTTCTGAGACTCCAGAAGGTTCCATCATTTTCTCACATGATTCTCAAATTGGCAGCCAGGAAGAGGGACCATTACTGGGTACTTCTTGGACACAGCTCTGTTCCAGGATGGTGTTTGCTGGATCAGGAGAGAAGGTGCGTGTGAGCCGACAAGGTGAACTTTCTGCTCTAATGAGCCTTCCAGGGAGACACACTGGAGATGAGCGACTGCTGATGAAGAGAGCCACGTGGGTGCACCCTGGATGCATGGATGTGAGTGCATGTATCTACAGACCGTTAACACGTGTAAGTTCATATATGTTTATATATGTGCACAGAGGCCTTAATACATACACAGTTTCATGTAATTGTATTTTTTGTGTGTTATCAATCATCTTTGATAGGTGATCATAGCTAATTATGTATATCATGCATGTATTACACATATTAATATAGTAATATATAGTAATTATATTTATATAAGGCTTCCCAAGTCTCTCAGAGGTAAAGAACCTGCCTGCCAATGCGGGAGATGTGGGTTCGATCCCTTCATCAGAAAAGATTCCCTGGAGAAGGAAACGGCGACCCACTCCAGTATTCTTGCTTGGGAAATCCCATGGACGGAGGAGCCTGGTGGGCTGCAGTCTGTGGGGTCACCAACAATTGGACACAATGGAAGTGACTTAGCACGCATGCTCCAAGTTTAGGGATTTGGTTTTGTAACTGTAGTTGGAGGTTTGCTTGCTTTTGCCTAGTGAGACAAAAGAGCAGGTGGACAGTATTTCAGGCAAGGCCTTGCACACGGCCCTCAGGAGCTTCTACAGGAGGGGACAAAGAGACTGAGAGGATGACAGCGGTCCTGGGGGAGGGACCCGAGTCAGGCTTAGACAGTGACCAGGATAGACTTCTCAGGGATATTTCTAGAGATATTTCTAATAAGTGTGCTTTCAATGAGAAGATATCAAAACAAATTTAAAAAGGAGAAAAGTAGGCATTTAGAAAGAATTATAAAAATGTAAAAGAAAACCCACGAGGACAAGAGTATTCCAGATTGCATGGCTTTGCTTTTTTTTTTTTTTGGTAAAGATTTATTTATTTATTTACTTTGGCGGGGGTGGGGAGGGAGGGGGGCAGGCGAGCCACTTCCACTGATCCTCCATTTGTCCAGTTTCATCCATCTTTGCTCTTTGGCCCGTGTGGGCCTCCCATCGCGGTGGCATCTGCTGTCGCAGAGCACCAGCTCTGGGCGCACGCGCCCCAGAGCTCTGGCTTGGTAATTGGACACATCGGTCCAGCTGCTCCGCGGCACGTGGGATCCTCCCAGGCCAGGGATCGAACCGGCACCCCTTGCACTGCAAGGCGGTGTCTTTACCCACTCGACCACCAGGGGAAGCCCCTCTGCTTTGCTCTTAAACAAGGAGGCATCAAAGGTGCAAACTAAATTTAGCCACTCGGAAGATGGACTAAGGAAAGCAACAATGTGAAGTGGAATTAAGCTGAAGGAAGCCTCTTAGCTGCCTAAAAGATGGGTCTCAGCACATTGGTTCACTTATACATTCAGGCATAGGTTTGAATCACGGTTTCAGTCGGTGATTACAGGATTTGGTCCACTGAAAGTGAAATGACCAAGTGAAAGTCTTTCAGTTGTGCCTGACTGCGACCTGTGAAGGTGGCTTCCCAAGTCTCTCAGAGGTAAAGAACCTGCCTGCCAATGCGGAGATGTGGGTTCGACCTTCATCAAAGTTGGAAGGAAAGCGACCCACTCCAGTATTCTTGCTTGGGAAATCCCATGGACGGAGGAGCCTGGTGGGCTGCAGTCTGTGGGGTCACCAACAATTGGACACAATGGAAGTGACTTAGCACGCATGCTCCAAGTTTAGGGATTTGGTTTTGTAACTGTAGTTGGAGGTTTGCTTGCTTTTGCCTAGTGAGACAAAAGAGCAGGTGGACAGTATTTCAGGCAAGGCCTTGCACACGGCCCTCAGGAGCTTCTACAGGAGGGGACAAAGAGACTGAGAGGATGACAGCGGTCCTGGGGGAGGGACCCGAGTCAGGCTTAGACAGTGACCAGGATAGACTTCTCAGGGATATTTCTAGAGATATTTCTAATAAGTGTGCTTTCAATGAGAAGATATCAAAACAAATTTAAAAAGGAGAAAAGTAGGCATTTAGAAAGAATTATAAAAATGTAAAAAGAAAACCCACGAGGACAAGAGTATTCCAGATTGCATGGCTTTGCTTTTTTTTTTTTTTGGTAAACATTTATTTATTTATTTATTTTGGCAGGGGTGGGGAGGGAGGGGGGCAGGCGAGCCACTTCCACTGATCCTCCATTTGTCCAGTTTCATCCATCTTTGCTCTTTGGCCCGTGTGGGCCTCCCATCGCGGTGGCATCTGCTGTCGCAGAGCACCGGCTCTGGGCGCATGCGCTCCAGAGCTCTGGCTTGGTAATTGGACACATCGGTCCAGCCGCTCCGCGGCACGTGGGATCCTCCCAGGCCAGGGATCGAACCGGCACCCCTTGCACTGCAAGGCGGTGTCTTTACCCACTGGACCACCAGGGGAAGCCCTGCTTTGCTCTTAAACAAGGAGGCATCAAAGGTGCAAACTAAATTTAGCCACTCGGAAGATGGACTAAGGAAAGCAACAATGTGAAGTGGAATTAAGCTGAAGGAAGCCTCTTAGCTGCCTAAAAGATGGGTCTCAGCACATTGGTTCACTTATACATTCAGGCATAGGTTTGAATCACCGGTTTCAGTCGGTGATTACAGGATTTGGTATTGTATACCACACAAGTGAAAGTGAAATGACCAAGTGAAAGTCTTTCAGTTGTGCCTGACTCTGCGACCTGTGAATGAGTCAAGGAATTCTCCAGGCAAGTGTACTAGAGTGAATAGCCTTTCCCTTCTCCAGGGGATCTTCCCAATCCAGGGACTGAACCCTGGTCTCCTACACTGCAGGCAGATTCTTTACCATCTGAGCCACCAGGGAAGCCCCAGTAGTACTGACCAACAGCACAAAACTAGGTCTGAGAATGGAGACAGAAGTCTTCTCATGTTGGTGCGTTTATTAGACATACATAATGCAAAACAAGAAAAATTCCCTATCCTTAGAAAATGTATCATCGTACTACCAACAAGTGGAAGTAGCTGAAATTGGAAGCCTTCCAACAATCAGGGGAATCATGGAGAAAGAACCAGTTCAGTGCCCTACGGATGGTTTACATGTGGATGGGAGGCAGGTGGGGTGACCAGGACCCCAAGACATTTTTTTTGTAGCAACACCTGCAACCAATTCCACAAAAGACAATAGGACAGTGATGTTTAGTGATGGGCTTGTTTCTCTGCCAAAGTTTTACTCAGAAAGAGAGCTCAGGAGTCCACCTGGAGATGAAAACAGGGGCAAGCGCAGCATCTCCATGCCATGGAGCAGCGGGGCCCTCAGGCATGGGAAGAATGCACTGGGACCTGCCCAAATCCAGGCCGTATGGAAGCCTCCAGAGCCACAGAGGCCTTCGCACCCGTGGGCGTTCTCTGCCTGACTGTTGCACTTAATCCACTGGTATCAAATGTCCATCAAGATGGTACTTTATGGAGTAAGAAAGACTTCACTGTGGACTGGAGTCCTCCTGCCTTCTCCTCAGTATTCTGGGCTTCACACCCTCTTTCTGCCCCCCACCCGCCCCAACTCCCCTGGTCTGCACCCTTCATCTTTAGGTCATTTTGGAGCTTGTGGACAGAGTCCAGAAGATGGCAGCACCCTTGACGAAGGCTCTCACTGACAAACACACAAACAGTGGTGGAATTCAATATTTGATGGTAAAGTCTCTCTTTCCTGCCTTTATTTATTTTTTTTTTAATTTTTTTTTTAAACCTTTATTTTACTTTTAACTTTTACAGAGTTTTGTTGTTCACAGACATGCATGTTCTCAGATTAGTCACATGTATATCCCCCCTTTCCTCTCCCGACCATCACACAGCACCTGGACTGAAGTCAAGGAATTCTCCAGGCAAGTGTACTAGAGTGAATAGCCTTTCCCTTCTCCAGGGGATCTTCCCAATCCAGGGACTGAACCCTGGTCTCCTACACTGCAGGCAGATTCTTTACCATCTGAGCCACCAGGGAAGCCCCAGTAGTACTGACCAACAGCACAAAACTAGGTCTGAGAATGGAGACAGAAGTCTTCTCATGTTGGTGCGTTTATTAGACATACATAATGCAAAACAAGAAAAATTCCCTATCCTTAGAAAATGTATCATCGTACTACCAACAAGTGGAAGTAGCTGAAATTGGAAGCCTTCCAACAATCAGGGGAATCATGGAGAAAGAACCAGTTCAGTGCCCTACGGATGGTTTACATGTGGATGGGAGGCAGGTGGGGTGACCAGGACCCCAAGACATTTTTTTTGTAGCAACACCTGCAACCAATTCCACAAAAGACAATAGGACAGTGATGTTTAGTGATGGGCTTGTTTCTCTGCCAAAGTTTTACTCAGAAAGAGAGCTCAGGAGTCCACCTGGAGATGAAAACAGGGGCAAGCGCAGCATCTCCATGCCATGGAGCAGCGGGGCCCTCAGGCATGGGAAGAATGCACTGGGACCTGCCCAAATCCAGGCCGTATGGAAGCCTCCAGAGCCACAGAGGCCTTCGCACCCGTGGGCGTTCTCTGCCTGACTGTTGCACTTAATCCACTGGTATCAAATGTCCATCAAGATGGTACTTTATGGAGTAAGAAAGACTTCACTGTGGACTGGAGTCCTCCTGCCTTCTCCTCAGTATTCTGGGCTTCACACCCTCTTTCTGCCCCCCCACCCGCCCCAACTCCCCTGGTCTGCACCCTTCATCTTTAGGTCATTTTGGAGCTTGTGGACAGAGTCCAGAAGATGGCAGCACCCTTGACGAAGGCTCTCACTGACAAACACACAAACAGTGGTGGAATTCAATATTTGATGGTAAAGTCTCTCTTTCCTGCCTTTATTTATTTTTTTTTTAATTTTTTTTTTAAACCTTTATTTTACTTTTAACTTTTACAGAGTTTTGTTGTTCACAGACATGCATGTTCTCAGATTAGTCACATGTATATCCCCCTCTTCCCTCCCCTCCCGACCATCACACAGCACCCCTGAAGGATCCCCTTTTCTCACAGAGCAATGACTAGAGCTATTTTCTTCACTTATGATAGTACAGGCCTTCATGCTACTTCCTTTACGCCTCTCACCCACAGTTCCTTCCCCACAATGTCCATATGTCCACTGTCCATGTCTGTCTTTCTGTCGCTTCACTGCATGTGCCATCATCACCATCCTACTAGATTCCATATATATGTGTTAATATACTGTATTTGTCCTTCTCTTTCTGACTGACTTCACTTTTGATGATACGTTCTAGATCCAGCCACCTCATTAGGGTTGATTCTTCTGCATTTCTCTTTACAGCTGTGTAGTATTCCATTGTATATATGTACCAGAGCTTTTGGATCCATTCGTTCGTCGATGGGCATCTAGGTTCCTTCCATGTTCTAGCTATTGTATAGAGAGCTGCAATGAACATTGGGGTACAGGTGCTTCTTTCAGTTTTGATTTCGTCAGGGTATAAGCCTAAGAGTGGGATTGCTGGGTCGTAGGGTGCTTCTATTTTTAGTTTTTTAAGAAATCTCCAGACTGTCTTCCATAGAGGCTGTATCAATTTACACTCCCACCAGCAATGCAGGAGTGTTCCCTTTTCTCCGCAGCCTCTCCAGCATTTATTGTCTGTCGATTTGTGGATGATAGCCATTCTGACGGGTGTGAGGTGATATCTCATTGTAGTTTTGATTTGCATTTCTCTAATTATTAGTGAAGTTGAGCATCGTTTCATGTGTTTTTGGGCCATCTGTATGTCATCATTGGAGAGGTGTCTGTTTAGGTCCTTTTCCCATTTTTTGATTGGGTTGTTCGTTTTTCCAGTGCTGAGTTGTCTGAGTTGCTTGTAGATTTTGGAGATTAATTCTTTGTCTGTTGTTTCATTTGCTATGATTTTCTCCCACTCTGTGGGCTGTCTGTTCAGCTTTTTTGTAATTTCTTTAGCTGTACAAAAGCTTTTAAGTTTCATTAGGTCCCACATGTTCATTTGTATTTTTAGTTCCGCTATTCTAGTAGGTGGGTCAGAGAAGATCTTGCTTTGATTGATGTCCTTGAGGGTTTTGCCTATATTCTCCTCTAAGAGTTTGATGGTTTCTGGCCTTACATTTAAGTCTTTAATCCAGTTTGAGTTGATCTTTGTGTATGGTGTCAGGGTATGTTCCAACTTCATTTTCTTGCATGTAGCTGTCCAATTTTCCCAGCACCATTTGTTGAAGAGGCTGTCTTTGTCCCATTTTATAGTTTTGCCTCCTTTGTCAAAAATAAGGTACCCATAGGTGCGTGGGTTGATCTCTGGGTTCTCGATCTTGTTCCATTGGTCGATATTTCTGTTTTTGTGCCAGTACCATACTGTCTTGATGACTGTTGCTTTGTAGTAGAGTCTGAAGTTGGGGAGGCTGATCCCTCCAGCTCCATTCTTCTTCCTCAGGATTGCTTTGGCTATTCGAGGTTTTTTGTGTTTCCATATGAACTGTGTTATTCATTGGTCTAGTTCTGTGAAGAATGTTATTGGAAGTTTGATAGGGATCGCATTGAATCTATAGATGACATTCGGTAGTATGGTCATTTTCACAATATTGATTCTCCCGACCCAGGAACACGGAATATTTCTGCATCTGTTTAACTCTTCTTTAATGTCTCTCATGATTTCCTGCCTTTAGACACAGTGCTGATGACTTCTATTTACCTGTTGTGTGGGTGGTGTGTTTCAATAACATGACCTGTGTGCAGGACTGAAGTCCTTGTTGGTTTTCCTAATGGCAAAAATGGCTTGAGAGAAACATTTCTAGGAAACAGAAAACCAGTTCACACACTGTCTACAGGACATGAACAAAACACAACAGAAAGAGACAAAAGATGTCTTCATCTAGAGAGTGAAATCTATGGGTCTGATCAGGGAAAGCAGCCTGCCCTTTTCGGGTTTCAGATGTTGACTAAATCATCTGAGGTGAAAATCCACAGTTTAAATTTGTATGAACTTTTAAGTTGATTTCATTACCTGTGACTGAATGTGTGAGTTTTTTTGAAGTCCATGGACTCTGCCTATCTCTAAAATTCAGCTATGGTGGTCCCTAGTTATGGAGATTAAAGCTCTGAAAAATACGAACACGTTAAGTCCAAGTTGTTCGGATACCATCTGGGCATGCTTAGGAGAGACTGTTCTTTGTAGTTGTATTATTTCTCAACACCTGTGCTTCATGGGGCTGTGGGCCTGCAGGACGTAGTCAGATGTGCACAGTGTGTTTCTGGCCCATCGACTGACTGCCGGAGGGCAGCTGCTCAGTTCTCGTGGCCACTACTCATTATGCAGTTCCTCTCTCAGGCTCAAGTGAACTTTATCATCTGTAGTGGGATCCAAAGAAATATGGGAAAAGCTCAGTATCCTGTCTCAGTACAAATATACATTTGTTGTACCAGAGGGAGGGTACCAGTATGACCACTGAGATTTTACACACACACACACACACACACACACACACACACACATATCTATCTATCTAACTATCTATCTATGTAGTCTGTTGGGCAGCAAGGAACTCAAACCAGTCAATCAACCCTGAATACTCATTGGAAGGACTGATGCTGAAGTTCCAGTACTTTGGCCACCTGATGTGAGGAGATGTGCTCAGTCACTCAGTCACATCTGATTCTTTGTGAACCCATGGATGTAGCCTGCCAGGCTCCTCTGTCCATGGAATTCTCCAGGCAAGAATACTGGAGTGGGTTGCCAAGCCTTCCTCTAGGGGATCTTCCTGACCCAGGGATCAAACCCACATCTCCTGCTTTGCAGGTGGATTCTTTACTGCTGAGCCACTGGGGAAGCCCAGCATCAGCATTTACATCACTATAAATTAAGCTCGCAAAATGAGTTTTGAAATTTGTACCATATTTGACATCATTAAACCAACTTTTTCTGAATGTTATTTTCCCAAGTTAAAATATACTAAGAACAACACAAAAATATTATCTTTTAAGGCTTTATTTAAAGGGGCGAAGCAAAGATCTTCGTACAGTTTAGTAAACATGGGCACTTACTATTTCAAAAATCCTCCCAACTAAAACTATGTGTGAACCACTGGCCATAATAACACTTAAATGAGTAAGAAAGACTTGCCTTCCATACTCAAGGGATGCTGTCTAAGGACATCCTAATGACTGGCACCAGAAAACCACGGGGAGAGAAATGAACAAATTAACTAAAAGGCTTCAGAGAAAAAGTATTTTGCAATTTATATAAACCTGCAAATAATACATTCAGCACACTTGAAAGACTTAACACTTGAAACTCTTAAACATCTATTTGGACTATGGGCAGAGAAATGCTCTTGAAAGACAAGATGGTGGTGTGGTTAGTTCATCAAGTAGGGCTCTTTGTGATGCAGTGTCTGTCCAGCCACAGAAGCAGAAGGTGGAGAAATGATGGTGGTCGGTGCCCTCAATGCCCTTAAATTATAGGCAGAGGGGTTGAAGGTTTCCCAGGTGGCACAGAGGTAAAGAACTCACTGCCAATGCAGGAGAGGTAAGAGAAGCAGGTTCGATCCCTGGGTCGAGAAGATCTGCTGGAGGAGGAAAGCTTAACCCACTCCAGTCTTCTCACCTGAAGAATCCTATGGACAGAGGAGCCTGGTGGACTACAGTCCATGAGGTTGCAAAGAGTCGGACACAACTGAATTGACTTAGCACGCACAAGGGGTTACAAATGGATCCTGAGCCGGACCCATAGGACACCGGTCCTCCCTCAAGCACTTCTTGTACAGAAAAGTCGAGACATATTTACTGCAGTAAGAATGACCTCAGACAGAAATTGAAGTTCGGATTCAGAGTGGCTTTCCAGGTTCCTCCTCTCCTTCCCAGATCCACACACGGTGTGTATTTTCTTACCTGGCCAAAGACTTGCTGAGCACCCTCTAGCGGTGGTCCACACTGCAGGACATGGTGCCCATTTCAAAGCTGAAACAGCAAGTAGAATCCCAATGCTTAACAAAATCAAATTCAGAGGAAATTTTCTGTGTACAGTTCTTTTATCTCTTTAGGTAGGTTTATCCCTAAATATTTCATTCTTTTGGTTGCAATGGTGAATGGGATTGCATCCTTGATTTCTCTTTCTGATTTTTCATTGTTTGTAGGTAGGAATGCAAGTGATTTCTGTGTATTGATTTTGTATCCTGCAACTTTGCTGAAATCGTTGATTAGCTCTACTAGTTTCTAATAGTGTCTTTGGGGATTATCTGAAAAAAAGGGGTTTCCTAGTTTTTCATTCAATCTGCAAAAACTGAACAAATTAACTAAAGGGAAAAGTATTTTGCAATTTATATAAACCTGCAAATAATACATTCAGCACACTTGAAAGACTTAACACTTGAAACTCTTAAACATCTATTTGGACTATGGGCAGAGAAATGCTCTTGAAAGACAAGATGGTGGTGTGGTTAGTTCATCAAGTAGGGCTCTTTGTGATGCAGTGTCTGTCCAGCCACAGAAGCAGAAGGTGGAGAAATGATGGTGGTCGGTGCCCTCAATGCCCTTAAATTATAGGCAGAGGGGTTGAAGGTTTCCCAGGTGGCACAGAGGTAAAGAACTCACTGCCAATGCAGGAGAGGTAAGAGAAGCAGGTTCGATCCCTGGGTCGAGAAGATCTGCTGGAGGAGGAAAGCTTAACCCACTCCAGTCTTCTCACCTGAAGAATCCTATGGACAGAGGAGCCTGGTGGACTACAGTCCATGAGGTTGCAAAGAGTCGGACACAACTGAATTGACTTAGCACGCACAAGGGGTTACAAATGGATCCTGAGCCGGACCCATAGGACACCGGTCCTCCCTCAAGCACTTCTTGTACAGAAAAGTCGAGACATATTTACTGCAGTAAGAATGACCTCAGACAGAAATTGAAGTTCGGATTCAGAGTGGCTTTCCAGGTTCCTCCTCTCCTTCCCAGATCCACACACGGTGTGTATTTTCTTACCTGGCCAAAGACTTGCTGAGCACCCTCTAGCGGTGGTCCACACTGCAGGACATGGTGCCCATTTCAAAGCTGAAACAGCAAGTAGAATCCCAATGCTTAACAAAATCAAATTCAGAGGAAATTTTCTGTGTACAGTTCTTTTATCTCTTTAGGTAGGTTTATCCCTAAATATTTCATTCTTTTGGTTGCAATGGTGAATGGGATTGCATCCTTGATTTCTCTTTCTGATTTTTCATTGTTTGTAGGTAGGAATGCAAGTGATTTCTGTGTATTGATTTTGTATCCTGCAACTTTGCTGAAATCGTTGATTAGCTCTACTAGTTTCTAATAGTGTCTTTGGGGTTTTCTATGTATAGTATCATGTCATCTGCAAATAGAGAGAGTTTTACTTCTTCTTTTCCCATCTGGATTCCTTTCATTTCTTTTTCTTGTCTTATTGCTGTAGCTAGAACTTCCAGGATTATGTTGAACAATAGTGGTGAAAGTGGACATGCTTGTCTTGTTCCTGATCTTAGAGGGAATGCTTTCAGTTTTTCACCATTGAGAATAATGTTCGCTGTAGGCTTCTCATATATGGCTTTCACTATGTTGACGTAGGTTCCTTCTAAGCCCATTTTTTGAAGGGCTTTTATCATAAATGGATGCTGGATTTTGTCAAAGTCTTTTTCTGCATCTATTGAGATGATCATGTGGTTTCTGTCTCTCAATTTGTTGATATGGTGTATCACATTGATTGATTTGTGGATATTGAAGAACCCTTGCATGCCTGGGATGAACCCAACTTGGTCATGATGTATGAGTCTTCTGATGTGCTGTTGAATTCTGTTTGCCAGAATTTTGTTGAGGATTTAAACTATAAGACACTAGTGAAAGAAATCAAAGATGACATAAACAGATGGAGAGATATTCCACGTACCTGGGTTGGAAGAATTAATATTGTGAAAATGACTATACTATCAAATATCATCTACAGATTCAGTGTGATCCCTATCAAATTACCAATGACATTCTTCACAGAACTAGACCAAAAAATAACACAGTTCATATGGAAACACAAAAAATCCCTGGAAAGCCAAAGCAATCCTGAGAAAGAAGAATGGAACTGGAGGGATCAGTCTTCCTAACTTCAAACTATACTACAAAGCAACAGTCATCAAGACAGTATGGTGGAGGGGGAGCCAAGATGGCGGACAATGAGGGGAAGATTTCACCAGCTCCCCAACAGAATCACCAGAACTAATCAAGAAATGAAACACCACCAACAAATCAGCTGCTAGACGACAGAAGAATTCCATAGTTCCGCGAGAGTAGAAAAGTGAACAGCCAGAACTTTCCTGGAGCTACTGTTCTAAGATCCCTCTATCCTAACCCCCACGCCGGACCGCACCGATGGAGAGCGCACCAGCAAGTGCCCTAAAAGGGAGCCTAAGCGGAGCGTCTGGGGAGAGAGGGCAGCGATCAGCGTGAAAACTCCAAGAATCCACACGGATTGCTGGCAGAAATTAAGACACTGTGAAGACAGGATACTGGAGCAGGGCCGAGCAGAATGCGCGGAGTGCTGCCTAGCGACCTGAACGCGCGGAGTACTGCCTAGCGACCTGGAGCCGGGAGGGAGCGCCCAGTGTGAAAATCGCGCCGCTCAGCCAGGTGAAAATCGCGACTTTCCGCCTGGCACCGGGTGAGTTCAAACACTCCTAGTGTGGGACTAGCTGAAGGAGAAGTCGCCCACAGATTGCTGACCAGGGACCGGGCTCGAGCCAGACGGGGAAGCTTATGCCTGCCTTTGGGACTTGGACGCGTAACTGGCAGTGCGCGCGTGCCAGTGGCGGAGGAGCCCGTGCACCTCCATAGCTACACCTGCAGCGGAGGAAGCCGGGAGAAGGGCAGGTATTAGAGGCTACCGGCAGGTGCGCGGCAGAGCCAGGGCGCCCCCCCGCCCAACACGGGATTGCGCGCGTGCTGGGGCCCCCCCGCCTGACGGACTGGGATCAGCCCACTGTCCCGGCCAGCACCTGAGCTTGTAGCAACGCCTTATTTGACTGAAAACAAACCATAGCAACCGGTGCCTAAGGGAAAGGCTACATCATCAAGACAACACCATCGAGAGCAGATTGGCTTCCACCAGACAGATGAGAGGATAAAAACCAGGGACATTATTTAGCTTTTTTTGTTTATTTGTTGTGGACAGTTCTGTTTATTCGTTTGATCGGTCAGGTTTGGTTTTTTTTTTTTTTTTCTCCTCTTTTGTCTCTTCTTATGAAGTTTTTCTTCCCTTTTTAATTTTTTTAATTTTTAATTTTTTTTTAAATTTTAATTCTGGGAAACTTCTAATTTTCTTTCCTCTTTGCCACTGCTTCCTCCCTCTATGTTCTAAATGTAAAACTTTCTCCTTTCTACCACTATCCTCTAGATAAATATTTCCTACTTTCCTGTCTCCACTATTCTCTTCCAGCTGCACTAAACAATACAACACACTAATCTTGGCTACATAAACCTATAAAATCCTTCCAAGACGAATCTATTCCTTTTCATTACCCATACACTCTCCACCTCCTCACCCCAACACGTCTTAGCTAAAAACTGCTTTCAATGAAATAGTCCAAGTCAGGACTTTGCCCCGGATCTATTTTTCCAGGCACTATTTTAATTAATTCAGAGCTTAACTGGCAAGTACCATCTTTGATTGTGTCATTTTCCAGAAAAATTTACTATGCTTTGCTTTGTCACTGTAAGACTGGTTAGATGTGGTTATTGCTGTGTATATATGTATATCTTATGACTATGTTAGAAAACATCTGCATGCTTTTATGACTGTCACCCATCAGGGACACACCTCTTGCTCCTAAGATGCTAGTAGTTGAACTAATATCACGAAACACCATAGCAAACCAGACATAGAGCCTACACCCCCTGACCAATCATCAAACCAAGAATCCCCAGAGTAGAAGCCCTGATTCCAAGACCCCACACTATCAAAGAACATACAACACTAGAGATTGTTCACCTGTAAACAAGACCTAACACCACCCAAGACACAAACCATTGAACCCTTCTACAAGGACAGAAACCCAAAGGAAGGGAGAATTCAACCAAGAAGCCTGGTGGAGACAAGAACTTCATACACACAGACACACACAAACAAAAACTAACCTAATAATGAAACGACAGAGAAACACTGCACAGATGAAGGACCAAGCTAGAGAATCACAGCTTCAAATGACAGAGGAGGAGACAGACAAATTATCTGAAAGAGAATTCAGAAAAACTATACTGATGAGGATGCAAAACACCGAAAACAGAATATTAGAGGAAATTAGTGCATTGAGAATGAAAAATAAAAATGAAATGAAAAATAAGCCAATAGAGACCACCAACTCAATTGCTGAACTCAAAAATACTATAGAAGGTCTCAACAGTAGAGTACCAGAGGCAGAAGAACGAATAAGTGAGCTGGAAGATAGAATGGTTGAGATAAATGCTGAGGAACAGAACAAAGCCGAAAGAATTAAAAGAACTGAGGATAGCTTCAGAAACCTATGGGACAATATCAAACGCACCAACATTAGAATTATAGGAGTTCCAGAGGAAGAAGAAGGGAAGAAAGGCTACGAAAAAATTCTTGAAGAGGCTATAGTTGAAAACGTCCCCAGCATGGGAAAGGAAATAGTCAACCAAGTCCAAGAAGCACAAAGAGTTCCATACAGGATAAACCCCAGAAGAAACACACCAAGGCACATTCTAATCAAACTAACATAGACTAAATATAAAGACAGATTACTAAAAGCAGCTAGGAGCAAACAACAAATAACATATAAAGGAAACCCCATACATCTAACTGTGGATCTTTCAACAGAAGCCCTGCAGGCCAGAAGAGAATGGCAAGACACATTTAAACGGTTAAAAGAGAATAACCTGCAACCACGAATTCTCTACCCAGCAAGAAATCTCATTCAGAATTGATGGAGAAGTCAAAAGCTTCACAGATAGACAAAAACTAAAAGAATTCTGTACCACAAAACCATCCCTACAACAGGTATTAAAGGGCCTGATATAGCCAATAAATACAAGAGTAGGAGAAGTCCTACAAATCAAACCCCAAACTTCTAAGAAGATGACAATAGGAACATTTGTATCAATAATTACTTTGAATGTAAATGGATTAAATGCTCCAACCAAACGACACAGGTTGGCTGAATGGATCAAGGAAGCATGACCCATATATATGCTGTTTACAAGAGACCCACTTCAGACCTAGAGACACCCATAGATTGAAAGTGAGAGGCTGGAAAAAGATATTCCATGCAAATGGAAATCAAAAGAAAGCTGGAGTAGCAATCCTCATATCAGACAAAATAGATTTTAAAGTAAAGAAGATTCTAAGAGACAAGGCAGGTCACTGCATCATGATTAAGGGATCTATCCAAGAGGAAGACATAACAGTCATAAATATCTATGCACCCAACACTGGGGCACCTCAATACATAAGACAGATACTTTCAGACTTAAAAGAAGAAATCAATAATAACACAGTAATAGTAGGAGACTTTAACGCTCCTCTCACACCAATAGGTAGATCGCTGAGGAACAGAACAAAGCCGAAAGAATTAAAAGAACTGAGGATAGCTTCAGAAACCTATGGGACAATATCAAACGCACCAACATTAGAATTATAGGAGTTCCAGAGGAAGAAGAAGGGAAGAAAGGCTACGAAAAAATTCTTGAAGAGGCTATAGTTGAAAACGTCCCCAGCATGGGAAAGGAAATAGTCAACCAAGTCCAAGAAGCACAAAGAGTTCCATACAGGATAAACCCCAGAAGAAACACACCAAGGCACATTCTAATCAAACTAACATAGACTAAATATAAAGACAGATTACTAAAAGCAGCTAGGAGCAAACAACAAATAACATATAAAGGAAACCCCATACATCTAACTGTGGATCTTTCAACAGAAGCCCTGCAGGCCAGAAGAGAATGGCAAGACACATTTAAACGGTTAAAAGAGAATAACCTGCAACCACGAATTCTCTACCCAGCAAGAAATCTCATTCAGAATTGATGGAGAAGTCAAAAGCTTCACAGATAGACAAAAACTAAAAGAATTCTGTACCACAAAACCATCCCTACAACAGGTATTAAAGGGCCTGATATAGCCAATAAATACAAGAGTAGGAGAAGTCCTACAAATCAAACCCCAAACTTCTAAGAAGATGACAATAGGAACATTTGTATCAATAATTACTTTGAATGTAAATGGATTAAATGCTCCAACCAAACGACACAGGTTGGCTGAATGGATCAAGGAAGCATGACCCATATATATGCTGTTTACAAGAGACCCACTTCAGACCTAGAGACACCCATAGATTGAAAGTGAGAGGCTGGAAAAAGATATTCCATGCAAATGGAAATCAAAAGAAAGCTGGAGTAGCAATCCTCATATCAGACAAAATAGATTTTAAAGTAAAGAAGATTCTAAGAGACAAGGCAGGTCACTGCATCATGATTAAGGGATCTATCCAAGAGGAAGACATAACAGTCATAAATATCTATGCACCCAACACTGGGGCACCTCAATACATAAGACAGATACTTTCAGACTTAAAAGAAGAAATCAATAATAACACAGTAATAGTAGGAGACTTTAACGCTCCTCTCACACCAATAGGTAGATCATCAAAACAGAAAGTTAATAAAGAAACACAAGCCTTAAATGCCACACTAGAAAAAATGGGCCTCATCGATATCTTTAGGACGTTCCATCCAAAAGCAGAAGAATACACTTTCTTATCAAGTGCTCATGGAACATTCTCCAGGATAGACCACATCCTGGGCCACAAATCTAGCCTCAGTCAGTTCAAGAAAACTGAAATTATATCAACCATCTTCTCGGACCACAATGCAATGAGACTAGAAATCAACTACAGGAAAAAAATTGCTAAAAACATGAACACATGAAGGTTAAACAACACACACCTAAAAAACCAACTGATTACTGAGGAAATCAAAGGAGAAATTAAACAATTCCTAGAAGAAAATGATAATGAACACATGACCGTGCAAAACCTACGGGATACCGCAAAAGCAGTTCTAAGAGGGAAATTTACAGCAATACAATCCCACCTCAAGAAACTAGGAAAATATGAAGCAGATGACCTAACCCTCCACTTAAAACAATTGGAGAAAGAAGAACAAAAACATCCCAAAGCCAGCAGAAGAAGAGAAATTATAAAGACTAGAGCAGAAATAAATGAGAAAGAAATGAAAGAAACTATAGTATGGATAAATAAAACAAAAAGCTGGTTCTTTGTAAAGGTAAACAAAATTGACAAGCCTCTGGCCAGACTCATCAAGAGAAAGAGAGAGAAGAACCAGATCAACAAAATCAAAAACGAAAAAGGAGAGATTACGACAGAGAATGCAGAAATCCAAAGGATTCTAAGAGACTATTATGAACAACTCTATGACAACAAACTGGACAACCTGGAAGAAATGGACAGTTTCTTGAGGAAGATCAATCTCCCAAGACTGAGCCAGGAAGAAACAGAAACTTTGAACAACCCAATCACAAGCTCAGAAATCGAATCTGTGATTTAAAATCTACCCAAAAATAAAAGCCCAGGGCCAGATGGCTTCACAGCCGAATTCTACCAAACATGTAAAGAAGAGCTAATGCCTGTCTTTCTAAAACTCTTTCAAAAAATTGCACAGGAAGGAAAACTTCCAAACACATTCTATGAGGCTACCATCACTCTGATACCCAAACCAGGCAAAGACAACACAAAAAAGGAAAATTACAGACCAATTTCTCTGATGAACTTAGATGCCAATATCCTCAACAAAATCCTAGCAAACAGAATTCAACGACACATCAAAAAACTCATACATCATGATCAAGTTGGGTTCATCCCAGGCATGCAAGGATTCCAATGTCTGACAATCAAACAATGTGATACACCATATCAACGAATTGAGAGACAAAAATCACATGATCATCTCAATAGATGCAGAAAAAGCCTTCGACAAAGTACAACATCCATTTATGATAAAAACTCTTCAGAAAATGGGCATAGAAGGAACCTATCTCAACATAGTGAAAGCCATATATGAGAAGCCCACAGCGAACATTGTCCTCAACGGTGAAAAACTCAAAGCATTCCCTCTAAGATCAGGAACAAGACAGAGGTGTCCACTTTCACCACTACTATTCAGCATAGTCCTGGAAGTTCTAGCAACAGCAATAAGAGAAGAGAAAGAAATCAAAGGAATCCAGATTGGAAAAGAAGAAGTCAAGCTCTCTCTTTTTGCAGGTGACATGATATTATACATAGAAAATCCCAAAGACACTATTACAAAGCTACTAGAGCTAATCAACGAATTCAGCAAAGTCGCAGGATACAAAGTCAACACACAGAAATCACTGGCATTCCTATACACAAACAATGAAAATCAGAAAATGAAATCAAACAGGCAATCCCCTTCACCATTGCAACCAAAAGAATCAAATATCTAGGAATAAACCTACCCAAAGAAACAAAAGAATTGTACACAGAAAATTACAAGACACTCATGAAAGAAATTAAAGACTTAAACAGATGGAGAGAGATTCCATGTTCCTGGGTTGGAAGAATCAATATTGTGAAAATGATCATACTACCAAATATCACCTACAGATTCAATGCAATACCTATTCAACTTCCAGTGATATTTTTCACAGAACTAGACCAAAGAATAACACAGTTCATATGGAAACACAAAAGACCTCGAATAGCCAAAGCAATCCTGAGAAAGAAAAATGGAGCTGGAGGAATCAGCCTCCCTAACTTCAGACTCTACTACAAAGCAACAGTCCTCAAGACAGTATGGTACGGGCACAAAAACAGAAATATAGATCAATGGAACAAGATCGAGAACCCAGAGATAAACCCACGCACCTATGGGTACCTTATTTTTGACAAAGGAGGCAAAACTATAAAATGGGACAAAGACAGCCTCTTCAACAAGTGGTGCTGGGAAAACTGGACAGCTACATGCCAAAAAATGAAGTTGGAACATACCCTGACACCATGCACAAAGATCAACTCAAAATGGATTAAAGACCTAAATGGAAGACCAGAAATCATAGAACTCTTAGAGGAGAATATAGGCAAAACCCTCAAGGACATAAATCAAAGCAAGATCTTCTCTGACCCACCTACTAGAATAGCGGAACTAAAAAGAAAAATGAACATGTGGGGCCTCAGGAAACTTAAAAGCTTTTGTACAGCTAAAGAAATTACAAAAAAGCTGAACAGACAGCCCACAGAGTGGGAGAAAATCATAGCAAATGAAACAACAGACAAAGAATTAATCTCCAAAATCTACAAGCAACTCAGACAACTCAGCACAGGAAAAACGAACAACCCAATCAAAAAATGGGAAAAAGATCTAAAGAGACGCCTCTCCAAAGAGGACATACAGATGGCCAAAAGCACATGAAACGATCCTCAACCTCGCTTATTATTAGAGAAATGCAAATTAAAACTACAATGAGATACCACCTCACACCCGTCAGAATGGCCATCTTCAAAAAGTCTGCAGACACTAAATGCTGGAGAGGGTGTGGAGAAAAGGGAACCCTCTTGCATTGCTGGTGGGAATGTAAATTGATACAGCTTCTATGGAAGACAGTATGGAGATTCCTTAAGAAACTAAAAATAGAAGCACCCTACGACCCAGCAATCCCACTATTAGGCTTATATCCTGATGAAATCAAAACTGAAAGAAGCACCTGTACCCCAATGTTCATTGCAGCTCTCTATACAATAGCCAGAACATGGAAGCAACCTAGATGTCCATCGACGAATGAATGGATACAGAAGCTCTGGTACATATATACAATGGAATACTACTCAGCTGTTAAAAGAAATGCAGAAGACTCAGTCCTAATGAAGTGGCTGGCTCTAGAACCTGTCATAAAAAGTGAAGTAAGTCAAAAAGAAAAAGACAAATACAGTATACTAACACACATATATGGAATCTAATAGGACAGTCTTGATAACACACGCAGTGAACTCATGGAAAAACAGACAGAGCATAGACATAGGGACATTGTGGGGAAGAAATAGGGAGGGGGGTGAGAAAAGGGGATCCTTCAGGGGTGCTGTGTGATGGCTGGGAGGGGTGGGAAGGGGGGGATATACATATGACTAATCTGGGAACATACATATCTGTAAACAACAAAACTCTGTAAAAGTTAAAAGCAAAATAAAGTTTAAAAAAAAAGAAAGAACAGGGAGGGGGAGGCATGGAGGGAGTAACATGGAAACCTACACTGCCATGTATGGAAAAGATAGCTGTTGTCATTGTGCTAAAGGAATAGGAGTGCTTACAATGGCTTGGGGCGATGGTCCGGAGGGGTGGGATGGGGAGAACTGGGGGGGTGGGGATCATGGATATGCATATGACTGATCTGGGAACATACATGTCTGTGAACAACACAACTCTTTAAAACCTTTAAAATAAAGAATAAAGAAAGAAAGAAAGAAAGACAGTATGGTACTGGCACAAAAACAGAAATATAGATCAATGGAACAAGATAAAGAACCCAGAGATAAACTCACACACCTATGGGTACCTTGTTTTTTACAAAGGAGGAGAAAAGGTACAATGGGACAGAAACAGCCTCTTCAACAAGTGACGCTGGGAAAATTGGACAGCTACATGCAAAAAAATGAAATTGGAACATTCCCTAACACCATACACAAAGATAAGCTCAAAATGGATTAACGACCTAAATGTGAGACCAGAAACCATAAAACTCTTAGAGGAGAATATAGGCAAAGCACTCAATGACACAAATCAAAGCAAGATCTATCACCCAACCTCTAGAATAATGGAAATAAAAACAAAACTAAACATATGAGACCTAATGGAACTTAAAAGCTTTTGTACAGCAAAAGAAACTACAAAAAAGCTGAACAGACAACCCACAGAATCAGAGAAAATCATAGCAAATGAAACAACCAACAAAGAATTAATTCCAAAATATATAAGCAACTCAGACAACTCAACACTGAAAAAACAAACAACCCAATCAAATAATGGGAAAAAGACTAAAGAGACATCTCTCCAAATAAGACATACAGATGGTCCAAAAAATCATGAAATGATGCTCAACCTCGCTTATTATTAGAGAAATGCAAATCAAACCTACAATGAGACATCACCTCACACCAGTCAGAATGCCATCATTGAAAAATCTACCAATAATAAATGCTGGAGAGGGTGTGGAGAAAAGGGAACACTCCTGCATTGTTGGTGGGAATATAAATTGATACAACCACTACGGAAGACAGTATGGAGCTACCTTAAAAAACTAAAAATAGAAGCACCATATGACCCAGTAATCCCATTATTAGGCATATATCCTGATGAAATCAAAATTGATAGAGACACCTGTACCCCACCTGTATAGAGTGCTGTCACTGCAGCACTCTCCACCTAGATGTCCATTGATAAATGAATGGATAAAAAAACTATGGTACATATATACAATGGAATATTTCTCAGCTGTAAAAAGAAATGCAGAAGAATCAGTCTTAATGAGGTCGATGAATCTAGAACCTATTATACAAAGTGAAGTAAATCAAAAAGTAAAGGACAAATACAGTCTACTAACACACATATATGGAATCCAGTAAGATGGTACCAATAAATGCACACACATAGCAGTGATGGAGGAACAGAGAACAGACCTATGGTCATTGTGGGGAGGGAAGATTGGGCTGGAGGTATGGAAAGAGCAACATGGAAACCTACACTATCATATGCAATACAGATTACCATAGTGATAAAGCTGTAAGACTAAGGGAACCTACATGGGGACTAAGCATCAACCTGGGATGGGGTGGGAAGGGGGAAAAGGGAGGGAAGGCTCAGGGGAGAGAGGTTAGGGATATACCTATGACTGTTTGGGGATTATGTATACCAGTAAACAGGAAAACTCTGTGAAAACATAAAACAATAACTTCGCTGTACACTTGAAGCTTAATACAACATTGCAAAACAAATATATCCCAATTTAAAAAAAAATTCAGAAGAAAATGGAGAAGATGCCAAATTTATTGTTGTGGGTCTTCTACTACAACAACAACAAAAAAATCAAGTTTAGGTGTTTAAAAGCACAAAGGTGGTTAGTACAGAGAAGTGGAGAACATTCTTACGTTGTGGGCCTTATAAAGTGCACTATTTTATGTCAATCTCTCTACCTCTCTGGGCCTCTGTTTCCTCTTTTTCATACAATAATTGTTAAAATCCTTTGTAGCTGTGGTTCTTTGATTCATAGAACACATTGTTTTCTAAGACAACATAGGGAGAAAATGTTCAAATCTGTCACTGAATATCATATCTAAACAGTAAAATGTTAAAGCAGGGGGTTTCTAGAATATATTTTAGTTCTCTGGGAAAAGAATTTTTTTTAAACTTTCAAATCTCCAGTTCATATTTCTCACATCAGATTTGAGATAAGGTTTTAGAAATGTATTATTTGACAAACCATGGCACTGACTGAATTGATAAACACAAGAGCATGTCTCAGAGTAAGACATACACAGCACAATGGTGTGCTACACTTTCTCAGCACGGTGATTTTCTGCATCAGTCAAAGAAGTATCTATGTCTGTTCTCTACATCTGCGTCTCTGTTTCTGCAAATAAGATTATCTGTACCATTTTTCTAGATTCCACGTCTGTGTGATAATGTACAATATTTGTTTTCCTTTTACTAACTTAAGGAGAGAAACACAGGGGTGTGTGGGATGAATTGGGAGATTAGGATTGACGTATATACACTATGAATAAAATAGATATAACTGAGAACCTGCTACATAGTGTGGGGAACTCTGCTCGGTGCTCCATGGTGATTTAAATGAAAAGGAAATCCAAAACAATAGGGGATATATGTATACATATAAATATTTAACTTTACTGTACAACAGAAACTAACACAGCACTGTAAAGCAACTAAACTCCAATGAAGATTAATTAAAAAAAAAAAGACGCATTTACCCCACTTGGTAGGTACGTGCATAGTAGCTTGTTCATGCTTTAGTTACTAAAAATTGTCCTAGTCTCATAAAACTTACAAACTAATAAGTTAGAGGAAAAAGATAAAAATGCAGTCAGCACCAACAAATGTCTGCATATATCAATACCAGGGCATGCGTAAAGGAGAGAGGAGAACAGTGCTCTGGAATTGAAGAGGGGAGCTAACTGAGGAAGTGTGCGCCTGCAAGGCTTAGAGGAAGGGAAGAATGCAGGACGGGTGGACTAGGAAAGACCTGGAGGCTGAGATGGGATGGTAAACATCAATATTCGAGTGGGATGCTCAGTTAGGGCAAAGAGAGACCCCCATGGACTGGTGCCGAGATGTGGAAGCCCACTGATGAACGAAATTACGTAGGAGAGGAGAGGAAAGGTCAGCAGAGGCAGGAGCCTTGTTTTCTAAGACAACATGGGAGAAAATGTTCAAATCTGTCACTGAATATCTTAAACAGTAAATTTTAAAGCAGGGGTTTCTAGAATATATTTTAGTTCTCTGGGAAAAGAATTTTTAAACTTTCAAATCTCCAGTTCATATTTCTCACATCAGATTTGAGATAAGGTTTTAGAAATGTATTATTTGACAAACCATGGCACTGACTGAATTGATAAACACAAGAGCATGTCTCAGAGTAAGACATACACAGCACAATGGTGTGCTACACTTTCTCAGCACGGTGATTTTCTGCATCAGTCAAAGAAGTATCTATGTCTGTTCTCTACATCTGCGTCTCTGTTTCTGCAAATAAGATTATCTGTACCATTTTTCTAGATTCCACGTCTGTGTGATAATGTACAATATTTGTTTTCCTTTTACTAACTTAAGGAGAGAAACACAGGGGTGTGTGGGATGAATTGGGAGATTAGGATTGACGTATATACACTATGAATAAAATAGATATAACTGAGAACCTGCTACATAGTGTGGGGAACTCTGCTCGGTGCTCCATGGTGATTTAAATGAAAAGGAAATCCAAAACAATAGGGGATATATGTATACATATAAATATTTAACTTTACTGTACAACAGAA
The DNA here is from genome assembly GCA_022376925.1 of Tragulus kanchil. Taxonomy (NCBI): domain Eukaryota; kingdom Metazoa; phylum Chordata; class Mammalia; order Artiodactyla; family Tragulidae; genus Tragulus; species Tragulus kanchil. The sequence continues at coordinate 54,983,324 of JAIOJX010000003.1, read as the reverse complement.
ACTAACACAGCACTGTAAAGCAACTAAACTCCAATGAAGATTAATTAAAAAAAAAAAGACGCATTTACCCCACTTGGTAGGTACGTGCATAGTAGCTTGTTCATGCTTTAGTTACTAAAAATTGTCCTAGTCTCATAAAACTTACAAACTAATAAGTTAGAGGAAAAAGATAAAAATGCAGTCAGCACCAACAAATGTCTGCATATATCAATACCAGGGCATGCGTAAAGGAGAGAGGAGAACAGTGCTCTGGAATTGAAGAGGGGAGCTAACTGAGGAAGTGTGCGCCTGCAAGGCTTAGAGGAAGGGAAGAATGCAGGACGGGGTGGACTAGGAAAGACCTGGAGGCTGAGATGGGATGGTAAACATCAATATTCGAGTGGGATGCTCAGTTAGGGCAAAGAGAGACCCCCATGGACTGGTGCCGAGATGTGGAAGCCCACTGATGAACGAAATTACGTAGGAGAGGAGAGGAAAGGTCAGCAGAGGCAGGAGCCTGGAGGTCATCACATGGCCATGGACGGAGGACTTCACATTTCATCTGACCTCTCTCACAGACACCCTGGCTCCCGGCTCCTGGCACTCTGTTGCATCTCCTGCAGTGGTGGTCCCAGCAGCCTTCTAAATGCCCCTCTCGTCCTCCCACTCTGTCCCTGCCAGAAACTCTCTTCCTTGAATCCATTTTGTAGGGCTCCATGTTTAATCTTCCTAAAGCATAATGTGTGTCATGCCAATTTTCTCTCTCTTCACCCTCACCCTTGGTGGTTTCCTAAGACAGACGCTATGTCTCATGAACCTGAAAGCTTTGCTCATAAACCCTTGGGAGCTTCTCTGTTTGTGTCCAAGGGTTCTGGTTTGGTCCTAAACACCTGTATGGAAACCCACTGCTTGACCCTGATCTTCTTTCCACTTGGAATAATAATGCTTAGGATTGAGTGTTGACCCTGAGGGTGATTTATTAATTTTTTCTGGGGTAGAGGCTTATCAAAGTACAATGAATTCTTCTGTGACATGCAGCAAAAGTATACAGCTACCTTGGCACCCTCTCCCTCACTCTGCCATCAAATAATCCTTCTGAGGACACTGAGTTTGCCCTGTATGTACTTCCTTTGTCTCAAAGAGGTGATCCTGGAGGTTCTGCAAGGGCAGAGATTGTGCTGGTTCAGGTTTGCCTCACCCCACAATCCCTAGCATATATTTGACTGAAATATCTGTTCACTGATACTGTGAAAGAAATGACTCTCTTTCCAGGAGTAAGATTTTCATAGAGGGAATGTCACTGGCAGGCTGAAGGATTGAAAGAACAAGGGTAAAGGAGTGCCGTGTTGAAACTGGAGAAGAGTAACATTAAAACAAGAATTTTCCCACTACAATTTCATCTGCAGCAAGCTCTGCTTTGAAACTGCATTTTGTCTTTCAACAACTGAGATCAAAATGTTAAACATCAGGTTGACTGTTAATCATTTTAGTCTATTTTATCTTTTTCTCTGAATTTAGTTTCTTTTTAAATCTGTGAATTTTTAATTTTGTCTGACCTCTGCGGGACCACATGACAAATTACGTAGGAGAGGAGAGGAAAGGTCAGCAGAGGCAGGAGCCTGGAGGTCATCACATGGCCATGGACGGAGGACTTCACATTTCATCTGACCTCTCTCACAGACACCCTGGCTCCCGGCTCCTGGCACTCTGTTGCATCTCCTGCAGTGGTGGTCCCAGCAGCCTTCTAAATGCCCCTCTCGTCCTCCCACTCTGTCCCTGCCAGAAACTCTCTTCCTTGAATCCATTTTGTAGGGCTCCATGTTTAATCTTCCTAAAGCATAATGTGTGTCATGCCAATTTTCTCTCTCTTCACCCTCACCCTTGGTGGTTTCCTAAGACAGACGCTATGTCTCATGAACCTGAAAGCTTTGCTCATAAACCCTTGGGAGCTTCTCTGTTTGTGTCCAAGGGTTCTGGTTTGGTCCTAAACACCTGTATGGAAACCCACTGCTTGACCCTGATCTTCTTTCCACTTGGAATAATAATGCTTAGGATTGAGTGTTGACCCTGAGGGTGATTTATTAATTTTTTCTGGGGTAGAGGCTTATCAAAGTACAATGAATTCTTCTGTGACATGCAGCAAAAGTATACAGCTACCTTGGCACCCTCTCCCTCACTCTGCCATCAAATAATCCTTCTGAGGACACTGAGTTTGCCCTGTATGTACTTCCTTTGTCTCAAAGAGGTGATCCTGGAGGTTCTGCAAGGGCAGAGATTGTGCTGGTTCAGGTTTGCCTCACCCCACAATCCCTAGCATATATTTGACTGAAATATCTGTTCACTGATACTGTGAAAGAAATGACTCTCTTTCCAGGAGTAAGATTTTCATAGAGGGAATGTCACTGGCAGGCTGAAGGATTGAAAGAACAAGGGTAAAGGAGTGCCGTGTTGAAACTGGAGAAGAGTAACATTAAAACAAGAATTTTCCCACTACAATTTCATCTGCAGCAAGCTCTGCTTTGAAACTGCATTTTGTCTTTCAACAACTGAGATCAAAATGTTAAACATCAGGTTGACTGTTAATCATTTTAGTCTATTTTATCTTTTTCTCTGAATTTAGTTTTCAAATGTGTGAATGATATGTTGGTCAAATCACTAACAGTACTTTGATTTCTACTTTTGTCTTTAAGAATGTTTTCTATCAGAAAAAAAGATTTTTAGAACATTATAAAATATCAGCCTGGATTCCAACCATGAAACCTTCCTTGCTCTGATAGTTTTGTGCTGGATTTATGGCTGGTGAACTTGATTTGAGAGCAAAGAGTTTTTAAAACTGAGAGAACGGGTGCCAAGTGCAGCCCGTGTCCAGACGAAGCTGCTGTCTTGGTTCCTTCACATACTTTTTTCAAAGAATCACACACAGAATGTGGCTTGGAAGGAAAAATGGTGTCAGCGTACATCCCAGAGAAAAAGATCTGCAGCCTTCTTTGTCCTTGCTCAACTACTGTTCACGTATCATCCTACAAATGTATAAATTTCTGAGATACCACGTGTTACAAAGTGGTGTATAATAGAGTAACGTGCCATTATGGGAAATACATCAACCAAATGGAGGTTTTGCAGATCGAGGGTTCTACACCACTTCATTTGCGAAACTGTGTCTTGTGTTGTGGCCGATTCTGCACCTGTTTTAACTCATCTATTGATATTTGTCCATCCTTCATTCAACAGAGACAGAAAACAGCTTGTAATAAACATCTATCTGCCTCGTACACATTCGGGACTGTGCTTTGCCTAAAGTCGTACCTCAAGCCAGGCTGCTCAGGGGCAGTGTGGACATGTCAGCCTCAGTAACAGCTCTTTACGAGACAGCTGCTGCTGCTGAGACTAGATCAGGAGATCCTCTGTCCGGTGTTGTGAGCTTCTGCCCCACCAGCATTTCACAGAATTCAACCCCACAATCCCTAGCATATATTTGACTGAAATATCTGTTCACTGATACGGAAAGAAATGCCCCCGGGTAAGATTTTCATAGAGGGAATGTCACTGGCAGGCTGAAGGATTGAAAGAACAAGGGTAAAGGAGTGCCGTGTTGAAACTGGAGAAGAGTAACATTAAAACAAGAATTTTCCCACTACAATTTCATCTGCAGCAAGCTCTGCTTTGAAACTGCATTTTGTCTTTCAACAACTGAGATCAAAATGTTAAACATCAGGTTGACTGTTAATCATTTTAGTCTATTTTATCTTTTTCTCTGAATTTAGTTTTCAAATGTGTGAATGATATGTTGGTCAAATCACTAACAGTACTTTGATTTCTACTTTTGTCTTTAAGAATGTTTTCTATCAGAAAAAAAGATTTTTAGAACATTATAAAATATCAGCCTGGATTCCAACCATGAAACCTTCCTTGCTCTGATAGTTTTGTGCTGGATTTATGGCTGGTGAACTTGATTTGAGAGCAAAGAGTTTTTAAAACTGAGAGAACGGGTGCCAAGTGCAGCCCGTGTCCAGACGAAGCTGCTGTCTTGGTTCCTTCACATACTTTTTTCAAAGAATCACACACAGAATGTGGCTTGGAAGGAAAAATGGTGTCAGCGTACATCCCAGAGAAAAAGATCTGCAGCCTTCTTTGTCCTTGCTCAACTACTGTTCACGTATCATCCTACAAATGTATAAATTTCTGAGATACCACGTGTTACAAAGTGGTGTATAATAGAGTAACGTGCCATTATGGGAAATACATCAACCAAATGGAGGTTTTGCAGATCGAGGGTTCTACACCACTTCATTTGCGAAACTGTGTCTTGTGTTGTGGCCGATTCTGCACCTGTTTTAACTCATCTATTGATATTTGTCCATCCTTCATTCAACAGAGACAGAAAACAGCTTGTAATAAACATCTATCTGCCTCGTACACATTCGGGACTGTGCTTTGCCTAAAGTCGTACCTCAAGCCAGGCTGCTCAGGGGCAGTGTGGACATGTCAGCCTCAGTAACAGCTCTTTACGAGACAGCTGCTGCTGCTGAGACTAGATCAGGAGATCCTCTGTCCGGTGTTGTGAGCTTCTGCCCCACCAGCATTTCACAGAATTCAACCACACGACTCCCCGCAAGAGAGGCTGGCGAGCCGGTGAAGGGGGTGGAGTGGGAGAGACGGAGTCCATGTGGACAGTTTACAAGGAGTGGACCCTGGTGAGATCGATCTAGGGAGGGGAAAATGGATGGGAAATGAAAGGTCACAAGTCAGGATACAAGGGGAGGAAAGGACAGACAGGAGACGGAGGGAGGGTCTCTGGAGCTGCCAAGGGTGCCGTGTCTGGGTCCTGCTCTGGTCACTACAGTCCTGGCCATCACAGATCCATGCAGGTGGATGTGGTTGGAATTCTCAGGTTGAGGACAGACACTCCTTACTAAGGATGAGAAACGTTTTCTCTAGAGTCATGACCCACATTTATTACCAGGATTTGGGAGGGAAGTTAGTTCTCTGATTTGGCAGACAGATCCAGGTGAATACAGTTTTAGAGAATTTATGTAGGAGTGAGGATGACCAAAGGGCTCGATTCATAAACAAGCTAATGCAAAGATGGAACAAACTTCGAGATGAAGTGATGTTGGATGGCAGGTGCTACACAAAGGTCTTGCCTTTATCATTAGCTGGCCCAAGCTCTGTTAAGTTCTCTTATACCATCAGTCTAGAGCTATTTGAGTGCTTTCTACTTGTATTACATATCTGCCTATAATGTTTATGAAAATCTCTTAAGGATGACCTTGAATAAACAATTCTCTACAAGTTAATGTGCATTTTCTTCAGAATTTTTTTTAACACTTTTCCCCATTATGCCTCTTTTATTTATTTATCTATTTTTATATTTATTTTAATCCATCGTTTCATTCTTTGGCATGTGTGGGCCTCCCATCTCAGCGGCCCCTCTCTCTGCAGAGCAGTGACTCTGGGTGCATGCACTCCTGAGTGCCGGCTGGCAATTGGACACACTGGTCCAGCCACTCCGCAGTACATGGGATCCTACTGGGCCAGGGACTGAGCTGGCCCCCCCGTACTGCAAGGCGGACTCCCCACCCACTGGACCACCCGGGAAGCCCAAGTATATGTGTATTTTTAACTCCATTTCCTCCTAAATGTGTTAAGAGCATAAGGTGTTATCTTATTTGGTCCTTAAAAATATCCTTAAATTCCTGTGCCTTACTTTATCTATAAAAAGGGGATAGAAAATAGTACTTGACCAACAGAATTCTTATGAGGACTGTTGAACAAGTTAATATCTGCCAAAACACTTAGGAAAATGCTTTAATATATAGAAACACTCAATAAATTTTTAGTTTTATTATAGACAAAATTAAATTTTAATTTTCATTCTCTTTATTTTGAATTTTATTACTTTTTCCCTTTAAGCACCCTGGAGTACTAACTACGTTGCAATACATATTATAAGGAGGGCTATTTTTCAGGTGTTAAGTAAGAAAAATGCAAAGACCTGTTGTAAATATGAGCAGGGCTCAAGTAGGAGGTGGTAGACCCAGGTCTGGGCCTCGGGGGCGTTGGGGGAAGATGAGCCCAGGCTCTCGCTCCTCCGCCAGACCCTTTCAGGCTGCTGTGGAGAAAATGGCTCAACAAGTGTATCTCTTTTATTTGTTTATTCTAAACAGTACGATTCTTTTCTACAAGTGGTTTCCTAAACCAAAAAATATAAAGATTGTCCATTGCTGGTCCAGTCCAGTCCACTGCCCTTGAGTGATGAGGGCAGGTGCTACACAAAGGTCTTGCCTTTATCATTAGCTGGCCCAAGCTCTGTTAAGTTCTCTTATACCATCAGTCTAGAGCTATTTGAGTGCTTTCTACTTGTATTACATATCTGCCTATAATGTTTATGAAAATCTCTTAAGGATGACCTTGAATAAACAATTCTCTACAAGTTAATGTGCATTTTCTTCAGAATTTTTTTTAACACTTTTCCCCATTATGCCTCTTTTATTTATTTATCTATTTTTATATTTATTTTAATCCATCGTTTCATTCTTTGGCATGTGTGGGCCTCCCATCTCAGCGGCCCCTCTCTCTGCAGAGCAGTGACTCTGGGTGCATGCACTCCTGAGTGCCGGCTGGCAATTGGACACACTGGTCCAGCCACTCCGCAGTACATGGGATCCTACTGGGCCAGGGACTGAGCTGGCCCCCCCGTACTGCAAGGCGGACTCCCCACCCACTGGACCACCCGGGAAGCCCAAGTATATGTGTATTTTTAACTCCATTTCCTCCTAAATGTGTTAAGAGCATAAGGTGTTATCTTATTTGGTCCTTAAAAATATCCTTAAATTCCTGTGCCTTACTTTATCTATAAAAAGGGGATAGAAAATAGTACTTGACCAACAGAATTCTTATGAGGACTGTTGAACAAGTTAATATCTGCCAAAACACTTAGGAAAATGCTTTAATATATAGAAACACTCAATAAATTTTTAGTTTTATTATAGACAAAATTAAATTTTAATTTTCATTCTCTTTATTTTGAATTTTATTACTTTTTCCCTTTAAGCACCCTGGAGTACTAACTACGTTGCAATACATATTATAAGGAGGGCTATTTTTCAGGTGTTAAGTAAGAAAAATGCAAAGACCTGTTGTAAATATGAGCAGGGCTCAAGTAGGAGGTGGTAGACCCAGGTCTGGGCCTCGGGGGCGTTGGGGGAAGATGAGCCCAGGCTCTCGCTCCTCCGCCAGACCCTTTCAGGCTGCTGTGGAGAAAATGGCTCAACAAGTGTATCTCTTTTATTTGTTTATTCTAAACAGTACGATTCTTTTCTACAAGTGGTTTCCTAAACCAAAAAATATAAAGATTGTCCATTGCTGGTCCAGTCCAGTCCACTGCCCTGGATGTCTCTGTTGGGAGGGCAAGCATTAAGAGCTTGGTTTCATCCACTGAGCTCCCTGGCTGGCATCTACCTGCTGCTCAGCGACATCCCTGCTCCAGGTGCGAGGGGCCACACTCTGAGTCAGCCACCCTGTGCAGCACTGGCTGCACTGTGTTGTTAATTCAGATTTCTGCGCACTCTCTCTTTACATGGGTGACAGAGAGCTCTCTTCTCCCTGCTTCAGAGAAGTCTTCTCTGACCTATTTAAACTCCTGTTGTCAGACTGGATCTTGCATTGGTGGATTAAAACCAAAGGGCATTAGACCAGGTCCAAGAACAGGAAATCAATGAAAAGTGATCAAGAAAAGGTGAGATCTTTTCTCTCGGAAGGTTTCTATTTGCTGTTTAGACAGCTTTGGTCTCACTGCAGCTGTGGCCGTGGTGACCCAGCCTTTCCCCGGGTCTCCTAAAGTATTCTGACTCTGAGGTATCAAGAACGTTCACTTCTCTCTCCTGTTGCCTTCAAAGGCATTTGCCCTAAGAATTTCCACCCAGAACTTTGGAATCCCTGTAAACGTTTCATCTAGTTCTACCCTCTGCTTTGGTAATTTGGAATAGACTTGTCAGGCCCTTCCTTCGGAGCATAACCATGACTAATACAACGCTCTGATAAGAACTATTACCGAAGACCTACCTCAGGAGGACCATGGGCTTTAAAACTGTAAACCTGGCTTGACCAAGACATGTGCAGACACATCGCTCCTCGCTGTTTGCTCGGGACCTGAGCTGGACAAGCCACGCGCTCTCTGTGATTGAAGTTCACCGGGCAGGGTCTCACACCCAATACTTTCTTACTTAGAAGTTTCCATTCTCTTTTTGGTCCAAAACTATCAGAGGTTCAAGGCAGACATTTGATAGAGGTTCAGAAAACAAACCAGAAGATCAGCGTCGCCAACGACAGAAGGATTTGCCTGCAGTGATATTTGGCTCAAAGGAGGGAATAGTTTAGTTTTTCTCTCACATTCAGCAGTCATCATCTCCCTCCTCACTCAACCTCTGTCCATCACTTGAAATAACCTCTTAGTGAGACACTGTCCCTTACGCTTGTTATGTATTCTTTTCAAACCTAAGAATATTCATCATTATTATTATGGAAGAAAATGGTATAGTCCAGATATAATAACTATAAGCTATTTCAATATTTACTGTTCCTTATTTACCACTTACAATATATTTTGCATAAGAGAAGTACGATTGTATTCCATGAAGCAGTTCTATTCAAATCAGTCTGAAGTAATGGCATGTTTGTCTTCTACTTGCCTTGTAGTATGGAAATAAGGGCTCCCCTGGTGGCGTAGTGGTAAAGAATCTGCCTGCCAATGCAAGAGACATCCCTGATGAGGGAAAATCCCACACGCTGTGGAGCAGCTAAGACCACAACCACTGAGCCTGTGTCCTAGAGCTGCCGAGCCACCACAAAAGAAGTCTGTGCACAGCAACTAGAGAAAAACTCACACAGCATGTAAGACCCCCCATGGCCAAGGACAAATAAATAAACAAAAATAATTACTCTACAAATATAATCGGAGATCAAGCCAGTCAATCCGAAAGGAAATTAACCCTGAATATTTATTGGAAGGATTGATGCTAAAGCTCCAATCCTTTGGCCACCTGATGGGAAGAGACCCTGATGCTGGGAAAGATCAAGGACAAGATGAGGAGAGGGCAACAGAGGATGAGATGGCTGGATGGCTGGATGGCACCACTAACTCGGTGGACATGAATCGGAGCAAACTCCAGGAGACAGTGAAGGACAGGGAAGCCTGGCATGCTGCAGTCCATGAGGTCGCGAAGAGAGATGACTTACTGACTGTATGACAACAACATTATAATCCACCAGGGAGAAAGCAGAAAGGGAGATTCCTGGTTATCACCATCTCCAAGCAGGAGATGCCCATGGAGACCCAGGCCCTCAGGTCAGGGACAGCAGAAGAAACCTTCAGCACAGACATAAAAACAGAAGGATGCAGCCTGCTCCCCTTCCGGCTGTGCTGGCATGTGACCCCCATGTCTGTGGAAACACTGTGGCTGGAGGAAGGATGAGTTGCTGGCCCTCCCCACTCACGCTGACCCCATGCCGGCCAGTGAGTCCCTTGAACAGATTGTGCGAGTCTGGTGCCAGGCAACTGCCTCTCCATTCCTGTTTCTGCTGACCTCCTGCTTCCTGTGGGCACACGGGGAGCACGCGCCCTGCTCAGTGCGGCCTCCGGCTCTGCCCAGGGTCACAGGCCCCCTCCATCTGCAGCTCTGGGTGGGGCCTCCAGCAGCATGGGCAGGGGGCTGACCTGGGAAAGAGTCCCTGAGATGAAGTCTCACATACAGGGATGCTGACTGCAGCATTTCACATGAAAGCTGATGTTTTTAGAGAGATGCACACGCGGATGCTGGCTTGCCTCCAGGGTTACTGCAGTGACGGATGTCCTCCTCGATTTCATGCTCAACTGGGCTTCTAGATATTTCTTAGCGTTCGTGCTGTTTTTTGTTGCACTCACTGCCATGCACACTGACCCAGGACGACTGAGAAGGGCACTCAGGGACCCACCTTGGCCTCTTCTCTGGGACCCCAGGAGCCCGTCCCCAGTACAGAAGGGCCCCAGGCAGGGTACAGCTGGGAGGCCAGTTGCACGTGGTCCACGCAGGCCGAGGCCACTGAGGTTTGGGGCAGGTGAGACTCATAACCACCTGCTGGCCTGCAGGGACGACCCACATGGGCGGTTCTGGTCTGCAGCATGTGTTGGACCCTGGGTGCAAGGAGCAAGCTGCGCTCTGGCCGGAGCCGAGAGAAGTGGGGGTGGGACAGCTGGGAGCTTTGAAGCTTGAACACCAGCAGTCCACAAAGTGTAATGGATGCCATCCTTCCTTCAAAGCGGTGGAGATACATTCATTGCATTTTCTTAAAACTGTATCCATCGAACTTCTATGAAAATAAATTCATAAATATTCCTACAAACTTTTAAGACAACAGCCATCATTCCATAGGGCTTGACTTATAGACTTCTTCAGAGAATAAATTAAAAAATTTAATTTACAGAGAGTAAATTAAAGGTATAGCAAAATTATTCAAGAAAAGAAAACAAACATCTAAATGAGCAAATAAAAAAATAAAATAAAAGTAGTGTCCCCATTATTTCAAAATATGGTTTGGGTAACATTAAGTGTATAAATGTTAAGAAAAGTATCTGACCCATGTGGTAATAATCAGTCAAATGGAAGAGTGAGACAAACCTACTGAAGTGAGCTATGTGGCAACAATTTTCATCATGTATTAAATATCTTAAATTCATTTCTTGCTTTTTCATGTACAGTTCACAAAATAGAACATTTATACTTAGAACTATGTGTGTGTATATATTTTTACATTATTTACAGTGAAGACCCATGAAGCTGTCTGACTTACAACACATGCATATTTAAAGGCCAAGCATGGCAGTGCTGTGTTTTAATTAACCCAAGGGTCCCTAGGGTTAAACAGAAGCCCAGTGAAAGTGACAGAGACAAATGGACCCTCTGCAGCCCCTTGTCACTTGCATTCTCTCTGGGAGCCCAAGAACCACCATTTCATCATGTGAAGCACGTCTCAGAAACGTTAATTCCTATGGTTCATAATTCCCTGGAGTATTAGAGGAAGGGAAAAAAAATCACATTTTAAGAAATGGTCTTTTTCCCTAATTTCCACATCTGGTAAAAAGTAGAGACTCTGAGTCCCCACAGCTGACTCATCTTTGCTTGCACTGTAGGCAGAGGATGAGCTAAGGACAGGGCAGACTGTGAGCAATGGGTCACAGCTTGATTGTGACTTCTATCTCTTTTTTATTTATGGTTGTCTTCCAGTTTTCTACCTTTTCTTGAGCCAGTAATAACTTGTATTTTCCCAGAAAAGTGTACTATTTCCTGACCCCAGTGTAAAGGTATGCGGGCGTGGAAGACCTGTTAGCAAAAACAGGCTGGTGGGCAGCTCCAGGTGCCGGAGGCTGCGAAGAAACATCAAAAACTCAAGCAGAAACAGAAGCAACTTGGTCAAAGCTCTGGAAAATGTCAAAGGTTGACAGCACCCAACTGAATCCTGAATCACAAAGAATCAACTGAAGGTGGCAGGAAAGCCTGGTGGTGATCAAATAAATTAATCCTAAAGGAAATCAACCCTGAATACTCATTCAAAGCTCCAATACTTTGGACACCTGATATGAAAAGTTGACTCACTGGGAAAGACTCTGATGCTGGGAAAGATTGAGGGCAGGAGGAGAAGGCGGCGACAAACAATGAGATGGTTAGACAGCATTACCAACTCCACGGACCCGACCTTGGGCAAACTCCAGGAGATAGTGGTGGAGAGGGAGGGCCTGGTGTGCTGCCGTCCATGGGTCGGGAGGATCCCCTGGAGGAGGAAATGGCACCCCACTCCAGTCTTCTTGCCTGGAGAATTTTACGGACAGAGGAGGCTGGAAGGCTACAGTCCATGAAGTCACAGTCAGACATGACTGAGTGATGAAACAGCAAGAACTCTAATTTCTGTATGCTTCTTCCTCTATTTTTTTTTACTTTTAGTTTTTTAACCTCTGCAGCCCCTTGTCACTTGAAGCCCAGTGAAAGTGACAGAGACAAATGGACCCTCTGCAGCCCCTTGTCACTTGCATTCTCTCTGGGAGCCCAAGAACCACCATTTCATCATGTGAAGCACGTCTCAGAAACGTTAATTCCTATGGTTCATAATTCCCTGGAGTATTAGAGGAAGGGAAAAAAAATCACATTTTAAGAAATGGTCTTTTTCCCTAATTTCCACATCTGGTAAAAAGTAGAGACTCTGAGTCCCCACAGCTGACTCATCTTTGCTTGCACTGTAGGCAGAGGATGAGCTAAGGACAGGGCAGACTGTGAGCAATGGGTCACAGCTTGATTGTGACTTCTATCTCTTTTTTATTTATGGTTGTCTTCCAGTTTTCTACCTTTTCTTGAGCCAGTAATAACTTGTATTTTCCCAGAAAAGTGTACTATTTCCTGACCCCAGTGTAAAGGTATGCGGGCGTGGAAGACCTGTTAGCAAAACAGGCTGGTGGGCAGCTCCAGGTGCCGGAGGCTGCAAGAAACATCAAAAACTCAAGCAGAAACAGAAGCAACTTGGTCAAAGCTCTGGAAAATGTCAAAGGTTGACAGCACCCAACTGAATCCTGAATCACAAAGAATCAACTGAAGGTGGCAGGAAAGCCTGGTGGTGATCAAATAAATTAATCCTAAAGGAAATCAACCCTGAATACTCATTCAAAGCTCCAATACTTTGGACACCTGATATGAAAAGTTGACTCACTGGGAAAGACTCTGATGCTGGGAACGATTGAGGGCAGGAGGAGAAGGCGGCGACAAACAATGAGATGGTTAGACAGCATTACCAACTCCACGGACCCGACCTTGGGCAAACTCCAGGAGATAGTGGTGGAGAGGGAGGGCCTGGTGTGCTGCCGTCCATGGGTCGGGAGGATCCCCTGGAGGAGGAAATGGCACCCCACTCCAGTCTTCTTGCCTGGAGAATTTTACGGACAGAGGAGGCTGGAAGGCTACAGTCCATGAAGTCACACGAGTCAGACATGACTGAGTGATGAAACAGCAAGAACTCTAATTTCTGTATGCTTCTTCCTCAAGTATTTATCTTCTTTTTTGTGAAGTTCATCTTCTAACACAGGTTTCAGAAAATAAAGGTAGTTGATAGAGTTTCTGCGCTTTGCATGAATATTGTAACTTTACTTTCACCCTTTAAATAGGGCTTGAATGTCTTTGTTTAAAATTCTGTGTTCAAGGCTATTTTCCCTCAAAATATGGACGAAAATGTCATTGTCTTCTATTACTTAGTGTTGCCTCTTCTTAATGTCCACCTGCTTCTGCTTGCTTTATAAAGAATCTGTTCTGTCCCTCTGGGAAATTTTAAGATTTTTCACTTTACCACTGATTTCCTGTGTTTGTGTGAGAGGTTGGCTTGCTTGGGTTATAAATTCAACTCAGCACTTAATTGGCCTTTTCAGTTTGAAAATCCATCTCTTCCATTATTACACACATTCTTTTATTGCTTAAATATTTATTCTTCACATTCTCTCCCACTGACCATGTTTTTAATTAGAGGTAGGATATTCTGATTTCACTCTATGCCTCTCTTTCATGATGCTTCTTTAACCATTCAAATGACATTGTGGGAAAGTTACCTTGTTTAATCGATTAGCTTATTCAATCTCTTTTCTTCAATGTCCATTTGCCTTTGATACATTTTAATTGACACTCTCCTTTGGCTTTGAGGAACGTGTTCTTTTAAAGTCCTGTTTTCGTGCTCTATAAACTTTGTTTCTTCAGGTGTGAGTTCTCCGGTTGCTGAGTCTCTCTCACTCTCGAGGGAAGTCTGGAGTCAGGATGTTACCACAGCCCACTGGCGGACAGGGCAGAGGCTACTTGACCCACATTCAATCTTTCCTCTTAAGACGATGGGCGTCCTCAACGTGCCATCTGGCAGGTACCCTGGTGGCCGGTTTCCTGTGTGTGCCCTCAGAGGTCCTTCTGGCTGTAGCCAGTCCTGCGGGATGCTGCCTGGGGCGCTGCCAAGTCCCAGGAGGAGGCAGAGCTATATCCTTGCAGCCTGGCTGGAGCCCTGGAGGAAGGCTGTGAGCATGGGAAATGTCTGACCACTTCTGGCAGGTGCCCGTGTGTCATCTAGGGATGTACAGCAAGTGTGGTCTTCGTGCATGCTCAGGCATGTCTGGCTCTTTGCAATCCCACGGAGCACAGTCCCTTGTCCATGGGATTCTCTAGGCAAGAATTCTACAGTGGGTTGTCATCTCCTCTTCTAGGGTATCTTCCCAACCCAGGGATGGAACCTGTGGCCCTGGCACCTCCTGCTTGGCAGGCAGATTCTTCATCACGAGTGCCACCTGGGAAGTCAATGAGTCTTCTTAGGACAACTGAAATACCAGTTGGAGCCATCTAAATGTCTAGCAATGGGACTGCAGTTGGGATAAAATGGATGGATATCACGTCCCTGCTCAGAACCCTTGAATTGATTCCTGCCATACTTAGGATGAGTTCAATATGTTGACAATTGTCTGTAAGACAGTGCAGGTTTGAGCCCTGCCTAGCCTCAGTCCATAGGTCCACACGACCCATCTTCCTGTTCCAGGGCAGGCTGGTCCTCTCCCTCCTGAGGAGGGAGCACTCCCAGCTCTCCTAGACCACCTGCACAGGATGGGACCCTGTCTGGAACATGTTTCCTCACTAGTCGCCTGCACTTTCCCATTACAACTCTGTTTTCTTCATGTGTGTGATTATGGTACGAACATCTGTCTCCCTCCAGACTGTAGGTTGCAGGAGAGAGGCAGGTTTTGCTCTGCCTTCATCTCTCAGGACTCAGCATCAGTCCCTGCACATCGCAGGTGCTCAGCGAACACTTACTCAACATGTGAACAAGTGAGTAATTGTGTAAGCAGATTAGCTCTCCAACCTCCCAACTGAATATTTATTTACATGTATATAACACTGGATCCCATATTGAAGGAAAAGATACATGGACTGTGGATGAGTGCCCTGTGTTGTTAATAGTGATTATCACTGAGTGACATAAGGAATAATTTTGTTTTTCCATTATTAACTTTAAAAAGTCATTAACCAATTCATTATAATATTGCTTGTGTTTTATGTTTTTTTATTTTTTTGGCCTTGAACCATGTGGGATCGTAGGTCCCCAACAAGGGACTGACCCATACTTCCTGCACTGGAAGGCAAACTCCTAACCACTTTATGTCTTGTGTGTCTTTTTTATTTTTGCCATCTGAGTGGGTGCAAATTGGTACCTTATTGTGGTTTTGATTGCGTTTCCTTGATGACTAATGACTTCGAGCATCTTTTTATATGCTTATGGCCATCATTTGTAGAGTAAGACCTCTTCAGATCCTTTGCACATTTTAAAAATGGGATTTTAACCTGTTTATTGTTGAGCTGTAAGACTTCTTTGTGCTCTTTTTTTTTTTTTCATATCTCTGTGTTACTAGTTTTATTTTCTCCAAAGTCAATTCTACTCATGTTTTGTTGAATGCTTAGAAATTGTATCTTTCCTTGTCATTTTTCCCTCTCATATATAATTTCTCATTTCTTATGTCATTCTCTTATGTTCTATGTCAAGAAGTTGACATTTTCTTTAATTTTCATGAATTAAAATTGTACAGTCTAAAAACCATTCATGGAATACACAATTTTTACAGTTACTTTGCTTATTGTGCTATCTGAAAGGCTCCTGATGTTCTCCAACAGTGTGGCTCAATTTGCGTTTTGCTGTTTTTATTGTTCAGTCGCTAAGTCACGTCTGACTCTGCGGCCCCACACCATGCTTCCCTGTCTTTTACTATCTCCCAGAGTTTGCTGAAACTCACGCCCACTGAGTCAGTGATGCCATTCAACCATCTCACCTCTGTCGCCTACTTCTCCTGCCCTCAATCTTTCCCAGCATCAGGGTCTTTTCCAGTGAGTCAGTTCTTCTTACCAGGTGGCCAAAGTACTGGAGCTTCAGCTTCAGCATCAGTCCCTCTATCGAATACTCAGGGTTGATTTCCTTTAATACCTGTGTTTTCTAAAATCAATCCCAGAGGTCACTGTACCTTCATGGTGCACAGCATTCAACCCAGGCCAGTTGGAAAACGTGCCTTGTGCTCACTGCAGGTCATGTCCTCCGAAATAGCCACCCTCAAAACCTACCACTGATTGTAAAACCTCAGAATAAATTACAGTCATTTGAGACAATTACATAGTCATTCTATTCTGGAAAACACTAGCCTCATCACCTCCGAAGAAGTGTTGGTTTTCCTTTTGAGAGCTCTGGCACTTATGGGAACCAAAGGGTTAACCCAGGCCATAGCACCAGCTCGGAGAGTGGGAGGAGAGATTCTTTCATTCCCAGGCCAAGTCTTTAACCACTAAACCACACTATCATTCCCTCTAATTACTCTTTTTTTAGGTAATAGGTGTAAAAATATGTTTTTGAGATGATGAGATAAAATTAGAAGGAAGGTTATTGGGTTGGCCTCCACAGCCATCTCAGTCACTAAGACAAAAACCCACAATGAACAAACAGGGCCAAAGGGCTTCTTAACAAAATAAAGCTAATGCCGCCTCTGAATAAATTCACACCACAAAACCAGTGAAGGCACTCAGGCATTTCCCTGAGATACCCCAAAGTCAGGGGTTTTCTAGTACTTACTGGAAAAAGATACAATTAAGAAGATGGATTTTTTTTCATACAAATGAAAGGTTCCAGAAATTCTCAACAACTTTGTCTTCAGGGGATATATCTTTGCTATTTAATTTTGTCATTCTGAACTTTAAGACTCATAAATGAAGAAGAGATTTTTATTTCTTTGCAATGATTTTAGCCACTGGGATTGACCAAGATGACATGCTTAGGGCTTCCTGGTAGTCCAGTGGGTAAAGAGTCCACCTTGTGGTACAAGGGGCACCAGTTCGATCCCTGGCCCAGGAAGATCTCACATGCCAAGGAGTGGCTGGACCATGCTGTGTCCACTTATGAGCCAGAGCTATGGAGCACATGTGCCCAGAGCTAGTGCTCTGCAAGGAGAGAGGCCACTGCAATGGGAGGCCCACACAGGCCGAAGAATAAAGATGGATGAAAATAAATATACAAAAAATCAATAGAAGAGGCTAAAAAAAAGATGACCTGCTTAAAAAGTCTGGAAAAGCTTTTCTCAAATGAGAAGCACAGACCTTCTGCAATAGGATTCTCATTACAAATCCAGGCACATTCTTGGCAGCCTTCTCTTGTAGAAATGTGTCACTGTGTCCATAATTAAAGAAGGTTACTCCTACCACCAGACTTGTAAATTCTAATCACATTGTCATTGTTGTTGTTTACTCACTCAGTTGTGTCCAACTCTTTGTGACACTGTGGACAAGAGCCAGCCAGGCTCCTCTTTTCCTGAGATTGTCCAGGCAAAAATATTAGAACAGGTTGCCATTTCCTTCTCCAGGGGATCTTCTGGACCCAGGGGTGGAACCCACATCTCCTGCATTGGCAGGTGGATTTTTTTTTTTTTTTTTTTTTTTACCACAGAGCCACCAGGGAAGCCCTCTAATCACATTGTAGCTATCAATATCATTGACCAATTAAGTCAAGCTGTATTCAAGCCTTGGCTCCAAGACTTGTAGAATAGGGCTATGAATTCCTGTCCCATCTGTTTCATGATGATTATGTGAGAATAAAACAATAAGTTCTTTTGTTAAGCTTTGAAGTTATACGAATGTCTTAAATTTGAAATAAAATCTCTTAAGTAGGGGCTTCCCTGGTGGTCCAGTGGGTAAGGACACCGCCTTGCAGTGTAAGGGGCGCTGGTTCCATCCCTGGCCTGGGAAGGTCCCACGTGCCGCGAAGTGGCTGGACTGATGTGTCCGATTACTGAGCTGGAGCTCTGGAGTTCATACGCCCAGAGACGGTGCTCTGCGACAACAGAGGCCACCGTGATGGGAGGCCCACATGCGCCAAAGAACAAAGATGGAAATAAATGAAAGATCAACAGAAGTGGCCAAAAAAAAAAAAATCTCTTAAGTAAAAGAAGATGGAGACAAGCACTGTCGTGTGGTTTGTTGGTTCTCTATAGTATGCTGACTGGCATGCTTCCTTTACCCACTAGAGGGTGGTCTGTTCACCTCCAAATTAGGAAAGAAAACATAGAGGATCTGGAAGACCGTGGCCCCTAAAGCACCTGTTTAGACTTCACCTCACACGGTTCTGTGAGTTGGGATCCTTTCACTTCTCTTGCATCTCTTTCCTCTACCCCCCCGGTTCCCGTGAGTCTGGGTTAGTGCAAAATGAGCTACAGACCTTCTGCAATAGGATTCTCATTACAAATCCAGGCACATTCTTGGCAGCCTTCTCTTGTAGAAATGTGTCACTGTGTCCATAATTAAAGAAGGTTACTCCTACCACCAGACTTGTAAATTCTAATCACATTGTCATTGTTGTTGTTTACTCACTCAGTTGTGTCCAACTCTTTGTGACACTGTGGACAAGAGCCAGCCAGGCTCCTCTTTTCCTGAGATTGTCCAGGCAAAAATATTAGAACAGGTTGCCATTTCCTTCTCCAGGGGATCTTCTGGACCCAGGGGTGGAACCCACATCTCCTGCATTGGCAGGTGGATTTTTTTTTTTTTTTTTTTTTTTACCACAGAGCCACCAGGGAAGCCCTCTAATCACATTGTAGCTATCAATATCATTGACCAATTAAGTCAAGCTGTATTCAAGCCTTGGCTCCAAGACTTGTAGAATAGGGCTATGAATTCCTGTCCCATCTGTTTCATGATGATTATGTGAGAATAAAACAATAAGTTCTTTTGTTAAGCTTTGAAGTTATACGAATGTCTTAAATTTGAAATAAAATCTCTTAAGTAGGGGCTTCCCTGGTGGTCCAGTGGGTAAGGACACCGCCTTGCAGTGTAAGGGGCGCTGGTTCCATCCCTGGCCTGGGAAGGTCCCACGTGCCGCGAAGTGGCTGGACTGATGTGTCCGATTACTGAGCTGGAGCTCTGGAGTTCATACGCCCAGAGACGGTGCTCTGCGACAACAGAGGCCACCGTGATGGGAGGCCCACATGCGCCAAAGAACAAAGATGGAAATAAATGAAAGATCAACAGAAGTGGCCAAAAAAAAAAAAATCTCTTAAGTAAAAGAAGATGGAGACAAGCACTGTCGTGTGGTTTGTTGGTTCTCTATAGTATGCTGACTGGCATGCTTCCTTTACCCACTAGAGGGTGGTCTGTTCACCTCCAAATTAGGAAAGAAAACATAGAGGATCTGGAAGACCGTGGCCCCTAAAGCACCTGTTTAGACTTCACCTCACACGGTTCTGTGAGTTGGGATCCTTTCACTTCTCTTGCATCTCTTTCCCCTCCATACTCCATTTCCTCGGGTTTCCGTTTTGTAATCATAGCTCCCTGCTGAATTTGTGGGTGTAGTGCACACACAGTTGTGAATACAGGTCTGTGGGAAATTAGTAATGCATGGAATTTTAACTGAAGCATAATTCTTTGGTTCTAGGTTAATATGGAGCCCAACGAAGATAATTAATGTGGGGTTAGGATGTTGTTATTAACAAAGCATTATCCTATTACTTTTCAAAAACACAGATGACAATTCGTAAATTTGTGGCTGGGTTGGTGATTGCTCTTAAAGAGGCTGAATTATAGAATTCTTGTGGTTTTAGAATTGTAGCTTCACTACTTTAAAATCAATCTAGTAAGTTCCAGTAGAGATGATGTAAGCAAGCAATTGGAACTCATTTCAATATATACATTGTATTTATAATATACATTCTCTTCATATTTCTCTTTACATTTTTTAGCACATGAGCAATTCTGCTTTGCTTTCTTTATCTAGGCTCACTTGGAGTCAGTCTAGATTGACTGTCTTTGTTTCCTAAATATACGTAACATGTCTGTTTGATTTTTGAATGACCTATAATTTGGGGTTGAAACTAGACTTTGGAGACAAGATACTGTAGCAACTCTGTGTTCTGTTGTGTTCTGATGATTGTGTTAGTTATCACAGGCCTGACTCAAGTTTCAAACTCTGTCTCCCTCTGCCCACCCCCAAGGTGCAGCTGTTGACATCTCTGATCTGTTTACATGGCTCTCAACTACCGGTTTTTATAACCCAGTCCCCGGGGACCTTCCTGGGCCTGCGCCAAAGAACAAAGACAGATGAAAATAAATGAAAGATCAACAGAAGTGGCCAAAAAAAAAAAAATCTCTTAAGTAAAAGAAGATGGAGACAAGCACTGTCGTGTGGTTTGTTGGTTCTCTATAGTATGCTGACTGGCATGCTTCCTTTACCCACTAGAGGGTGGTCTGTTCACCTCCAAATTAGGAAAGAAAACATAGAGGATCTGGAAGACCGTGGCCCCTAAAGCACCTGTTTAGACTTCACCTCACACGGTTCTGTGAGTTGGGATCCTTTCACTTCTCTTGCATCTCTTTCCCCTCCATACTCCATTTCCTCGGGTTTCCGTTTTGTAATCATAGCTCCCTGCTGAATTTGTGGGTGTAGTGCACACACAGTTGTGAATACAGGTCTGTGGGAAATTAGTAATGCATGGAATTTTAACTGAAGCATAATTCTTTGGTTCTAGGTTAATATGGAGCCCAACGAAGATAATTAATGTGGGGTTAGGATGTTGTTATTAACAAAGCATTATCCTATTACTTTTCAAAAACAGATGACAATTGGAAATTTGTGGCTGGGTTGGTGATTGCTCTTAAAGAGGCTGAATTATAGAATTCTTGTGGTTTTAGAATTGTAGCTTCACTACTTTAAAATCAATCTAGTAAGTTCCAGTAGAGATGATGTAAGCAAGCAATTGGAACTCATTTCAATATATACATTGTATTTATAATATACATTCTCTTCATATTTCTCTTTACATTTTTTAGCACATGAGCAATTCTGCTTTGCTTTCTTTATCTAGGCTCACTTGGAGTCAGTCTAGATTGACTGTCTTTGTTTCCTAAATATACGTAACATGTCTGTTTGATTTTTGAATGACCTATAATTTGGGGTTGAAACTAGACTTTGGAGACAAGATACTGTAGCAACTCTGTGTTCTGTTGTGTTCTGATGATTGTGTTAGTTATCACAGGCCTGACTCAAGTTTCAAACTCTGTCTCCCTCTGCCCACCCCCAAGGTGCAGCTGTTGACATCTCTGATCTGTTTACATGGCTCTCAACTACCGGTTTTTATAACCCAGTCCCCGGGGACCTTCCCTGGGCCTGCGTTAATTTCATGGTCAGCAAAGGATTTCAGTAAAAATTATACTCATATTTGGGAGTTGAACCTTCTCTGTTGTTTCCTTGCTAATATCCAGCTGTTCTGTGAGCCTTATGTTCTGTCCTTTGATATATGAATATGCCCTTTGGAGTATCAGATGTCTGCTCTCTGGGCTGTGTACAGTGTTGGAATGCACTCAGTTAAAAAGCGGCAAGCTCACCATCACTGCCTGATGAAGTTCTGGCTGCTTCTGCTCTGGGCCCTCTCAAATCTTTCCTGTGCCTCAGCTATTTTTCAACGGTCAGGGGTCGAGGCAGATTTTATACTCAGATTTTGAGTCTTATTCCTAAAATTCATGTGCTGTTAAAATTTTCCTTATCCAATGTCCAGCTGCTTTTTTTCAATCCTAAGCTCTGATCTCTCACACTTTGACCAACTGAGGCTGAAATTCTTCACCACTGTTTCCTGTCTTAGCCGATGGGGAGGATGGTGAGCATTTTCACACGAGAAACCTACAGACACACAACTCTATTTCTCTGTTTCTGAGAGTAAGCTCTCTGTTTCTGACTGCTTATGGAAGCATTCCAGTTCCTTTAAGTAGCTGGGATATTTGTGTACATTATCCATCATTATTATTATTATCTGCATGGCTACTTCACGGCACTGCGGTTACTAGGAATCTCCCTGCTTTACTCACGAGTCTGTTAGCGATCACGTTCCATCTGCTTTTTCCTCTTCTTGGCCTGTGCTGCTTAATTGATGGATGTTAACAATTAATGAAGAGAGATAAGTGACTCAGTCTCTCAGGTTCTTGCCCGTCCTTTTCTCCTCTGTCTCGATAAGCCTGAACTACCGTGTTTTATCTCTTATGTCCCACACGGCTGTCAGAGTATCTTCTCAGCCCTTCTTCCGTCTAGCATCTACTTTACCCTCAGGTTCGTAGTCTCTTTGACCCTGAAACTAATGAGCTTGCAAATGCTTCAGGGAGACGCAGCAGACCATGTCAGTCTTGCCCACCAAGTCTCCCTCCCCCTTGGACCCTGTATAAAGAATGTTTATCCTCGTTCTCGGTGCAAAGATGGTTCGCTGGAAAGTGGAATTGCTGAGCACGCTATTGCAAATGATCTTATTGGATCCAGTATTTTTTTTTTCTCGTTTCCCACTTGTATGTTCTGAAATCAACAAAGGATGGCGATTTTGTCTCTTCTGGTCCTTACAGCATTTTAGGTGTGTAGTTGCATGAGACTGACAGATGTGTCCATCCACATACGTACTGTTGTTGTTTCGTCTCATCTGACTCTTTGTAACCCCTGTAGCCACAGGCATTTTAGGTGTGTGTCGCTTTGGCATTTTATATGAATATCCCTCCATTTCACTGCCTGATGAAGTTCTGGCTGCTTCTGCTCTGGGCCCTCTCAAATCTTTCCTGTGCCTCAGCTATTTTTCAACGGTCAGGGTCGAGGCAGATTTTATACTCAGATTTTGAGTCTTATTCCTAAAATTCATGTGCTGTTAAAATTTTCCTTATCCAATGTCCAGCTGCTTTTTTTCAATCCTAAGCTCTGATCTCTCACACTTTGACCAACTGAGGCTGAAATTCTTCACCACTGTTTCCTGTCTTAGCCGATGGGGAGGATGGTGAGCATTTTCACACGAGAAACCTACAGACACACAACTCTATTTCTCTGTTTCTGAGAGTAAGCTCTCTGTTTCTGACTGCTTATGGAAGCATTCCAGTTCCTTTAAGTAGCTGGGATATTTGTGTACATTATCCATCATTATTATTATTATCTGCATGGCTACTTCACGGCACTGCGGTTACTAGGAATCTCCCTGCTTTACTCACGAGTCTGTTAGCGATCACGTTCCATCTGCTTTTTCCTCTTCTTGGCCTGTGCTGCTTAATTGATGGATGTTAACAATTAATGAAGAGAGATAAGTGACTCAGTCTCTCAGGTTCTTGCCCGTCCTTTTCTCCTCTGTCTCGATAAGCCTGAACTACCGTGTTTTATCTCTTATGTCCCACACGGCTGTCAGAGTATCTTCTCAGCCCTTCTTCCGTCTAGCATCTACTTTACCCTCAGGTTCGTAGTCTCTTTGACCCTGAAACTAATGAGCTTGCAAATGCTTCAGGGAGACGCAGCAGACCATGTCAGTCTTGCCCACCAAGTCTCCCTCCCCCTTGGACCCTGTATAAAGAATGTTTATCCTCGTTCTCGGTGCAAAGATGGTTCGCTGGAAAGTGGAATTGCTGAGCACGCTATTGCAAATGATCTTATTGGATCCAGTATTTTTTTTTTCTCGTTTCCCACTTGTATGTTCTGAAATCAACAAAGGATGGCGATTTTGTCTCTTCTGGTCCTTACAGCATTTTAGGTGTGTAGTTGCATGAGACTGACAGATGTGTCCATCCACATACGTACTGTTGTTGTTTCGTCTCATCTGACTCTTTGTAACCCCATGACTGTAGCCCAGCAGGCTCCTCTGTCCATGGGATTTCCCAGGCAAGAGCACTGGAGTGGGTTGCTGTTTGCTTCTCCAGAGGAACTTCCCAACCCAGGGATGGAGCCGGCGCCTGCATGGCAGGCGGGTTCTGAACCACGGAGCCAACCAGGAAGCCCCAGGTAAGCACTACCACATTCGATATACAGAAAGCTTCCATCGCCCCTCAAAGCTCCCCATGTCTGTTTGTGGTCGATCTTACCCAGCCTTGCCCTGGAAAATGAATGACATGTTCTGTGGCGATCCCGAGGATCCTCACAGGAGACCCTACAGACGAACTCTTACAGCACGTCCTCAGCCGGGCCTGTCTGCTTCACCCATTGTATTGCTGTTAAGGGTCATCCAAGTTGGGCTTTATAGCATTAGTTTCTTTGAGAAATATTTTCAGTGGCAGGGCTCACATATATTTTTGTTAAATTCATCCTTCAATGTTTTATGATTATTGCTATTTTAATGATATTTATGTCAGCATTTTGTTTTGTTAAAGCCAGTGGTATTTGGTTTTAGATATTTGCTATGTACCCTCCACCTTGCTGAAACCACTTATTTAGTTCTAGTGGGTTGTTTTTTTTTTTTTTTTTTGGAAATCATAAAGTTATGTTGAAATTTGTCAAATCCTTGGCCTTTACATGTATTTAGGTTATATTTTTTGCATGTGTGTAGGTGACATTTTTCAGATATTTTTGAATCTACCAATGTATTTAGTGTTAGTTTCTATTTGTGTTAGACGCAGCAAGAACCAAAATGTCAGTCTTGCCCACCAAGTCTCCCTCCCCCTTGGACCCTGTATAAAGAATGTTTATCCTCGTTCTCGGTGCAAAGATGGTTCGCTGGAAAGTGGAATTGCTGAGCACGCTATTGCAAATGATCTTATTGGATCCAGTATTTTTTTTTTCTCGTTTCCCACTTGTATGTTCTGAAATCAACAAAGGATGGCGATTTTGTCTCTTCTGGTCCTTACAGCATTTTAGGTGTGTAGTTGCATGAGACTGACAGATGTGTCCATCCACATACGTACTGTTGTTGTTTCGTCTCATCTGACTCTTTGTAACCCCATGACTGTAGCCCAGCAGGCTCCTCTGTCCATGGGATTTCCCAGGCAAGAGCACTGGAGTGGGTTGCTGTTTGCTTCTCCAGAGGAACTTCCCAACCCAGGGATGGAGCCTGCGTCGCCTGCATGGCAGGCGGGTTCTGAACCACGGAGCCAACCAGGAAGCCCCAGGTAAGCACTACCACATTCGATATACAGAAAGCTTCCATCGCCCCTCAAAGCTCCCCATGTCTGTTTGTGGTCGATCTTACCCAGCCTTGCCCTGGAAAATGAATGACATGTTCTGTGGCGATCCCGAGGATCCTCACAGGAGACCCTACAGACGAACTCTTACAGCACGTCCTCAGCCGGGCCTGTCTGCTTCACCCATTGTATTGCTGTTAAGGGTCATCCAAGTTGGGCTTTATAGCATTAGTTTCTTTGAGAAATATTTTCAGTGGCAGGGCTCACATATATTTTTGTTAAATTCATCCTTCAATGTTTTATGATTATTGCTATTTTAATGATATTTATGTCAGCATTTTGTTTTGTTAAAGCCAGTGGTATTTGGTTTTAGATATTTGCTATGTACCCTCCACCTTGCTGAAACCACTTATTTAGTTCTAGTGGGTTGTTTTTTTTTTTTTTTTTTGGAAATCATAAAGTTATGTTGAAATTTGTCAAATCCTTGGCCTTTACATGTATTTAGGTTATATTTTTTGCATGTGTGTAGGTGACATTTTTCAGATATATGTGAATCTACCATTAATGTAGTTATTTATGTGAATTGATTTTGTTGTTCTTATTGTTGTTGTTAGCCCTACCAATTCAGATTTAATCACTGAAGAAAATATCAGTAAGTGTTTTCCATATTTTTCTGTGCTAACATACTTAAAATGTATGATAGATTTTTAAAATGAAATCATGGGTACTTTTTATAACGTATTTTTAAATGTTACTTTTTTTTTCCTTTTTAGCCTTTTGACCTATAAAAGAATATCATCTACAAAAACTAAAAACAAACAAAAAAAAACCTTCCTGAAACACTAGCTTGTACACCTGAAATGAACACAATATTATAAATTCAACTATACGCTGATAAAAAAGAACTGATCTTGAAATTTAAAAAACCTCTGAAGTCATATGATACATAACCAGTCTTATAGTAATATATCAGCTTTTTAGTAGTTGCTGGTTGCTGGAGATTCAATTTATTTGTCCAGTGCTATTTGTAAGCATGATTTTTTTAAACAAAATATTATTTAAAAATATGACCTTAAATGTGCATACTTCCCCTGAGCCGTAATAGTTCTAAGTATTTAAAATTCATTACAATTGCAAGAAAACCTAATCTTGAAGGTGTAGAAAGAATGTATGGAGATGTGTCCCATGCTGAGTTAGTTCTCCTGTGCTAGACATTTGCTCCCAGAAGCCAAGTGTTTTCTGTTTTGTCTGCTTCATGTGGCTTAGACAGTAACGGCCTTTATCACTGAGGAATCCACTGGTAAACTTGCAGAATCAAAGGACTGACCACTGAGAAATCACAGCTGTAGTTGATAATAACACTGGTGAACTTCACCCTGATTTAGTAGGATTGCAACCACGATACCAGTTTTTATAATTCATTTAAATGCTATAAATATTTTAAGATGTGTTTCTGTTTGCTTCTCAGAAAGTCTGTCACCTTTCAACACTGATCAGAACAAGGAGTCCCGCCATCTATGTATAGTGCCACTAAAGGTAGACTTGCTCTTTTTCTGGCTGCCCGCTGAGGCGAGTAAATCCTTGGCCTTTACATGTATTTAGGTTATATTTTTTGCATGTGTGTAGGTGACATTTTTCAGATATATGTGAATCTACCATTAATGTAGTTATTTATGTGAATTGATTTTGTTGTTCTTATTGTTGTTGTTAGCCCTACCAATTCAGATTTAATCACTGAAGAAAATATCAGTAAGTGTTTTCCATATTTTTCTGTGCTAACATACTTAAAATGTATGATAGATTTTTAAAATGAAATCATGGGTACTTTTTATAACGTATTTTTAAATGTTACTTTTTTTTTCCTTTTTAGCCTTTTGACCTATAAAAGAATATCATCTACAAAAACTAAAAACAAACAAAAAAAAACCTTCCTGAAACACTAGCTTGTACACCTGAAATGAACACAATATTATAAATTCAACTATACGCTGATAAAAAAGAACTGATCTTGAAATTTAAAAAACCTCTGAAGTCATATGATACATAACCAGTCTTATAGTAATATATCAGCTTTTTAGTAGTTGCTGGTTGCTGGAGATTCAATTTATTTGTCCAGTGCTATTTGTAAGCATGATTTTTTTAAACAAAATATTATTTAAAAATATGACCTTAAATGTGCATACTTCCCCTGAGCCGTAATAGTTCTAAGTATTTAAAATTCATTACAATTGCAAGAAAACCTAATCTTGAAGGTGTAGAAAGAATGTATGGAGATGTGTCCCATGCTGAGTTAGTTCTCCTGTGCTAGACATTTGCTCCCAGAAGCCAAGTGTTTTCTGTTTTGTCTGCTTCA
Source organism: Tragulus kanchil (assembly GCA_022376925.1). Lineage (NCBI taxonomy): Eukaryota > Metazoa > Chordata > Mammalia > Artiodactyla > Tragulidae > Tragulus > Tragulus kanchil. The sequence continues at coordinate 54,956,033 of JAIOJX010000003.1, read as the reverse complement.
TGTGGCTTAGACAGTAACGGCCTTTATCACTGAGGAATCCACTGGTAAACTTGCAGAATCAAAGGACTGACCACTGAGAAATCACAGCTGTAGTTGATAATAACACTGGTGAACTTCACCCTGATTTAGTAGGATTGCAACCACGATACCAGTTTTTATAATTCATTTAAATGCTATAAATATTTTAAGATGTGTTTCTGTTTGCTTCTCAGAAAGTCTGTCACCTTTCAACACTGATCAGAACAAGGAGTCCCGCCATCTATGTATAGTGCCACTAAAGGTAGACTTGCTCTTTTTTCTGGCTGCCCGCTGAGGCGAGGACAGATTGTGAGCCTTGGTAAGTGGTCAGCATTATGCTTAACTGCGAGGAGAAGCTGGTAGAGCTGTCCTTCGTAATTTGTTCAAACATCTGGCTACCACTGTTAAATAGGTTAGAGAAGAACACATGGTTCTCGTTTAAGACATTGCAAATATCACTAGGATGGAGATGGTGAGATTTTAAGAAAGACCAATACTGTTTTGATTATAACCTCAGACAGAAGAAAAAAAAAAAGGGAACCCTGAATGTTGAACTGAGAATTCCAGCGTTTTATTTATAGAAATTTCTATTCTGCATTGTTTCTTTAGTTTTTTCTAAAAGGACAATGTAGAAAGGTAACTGTTGCCTTTTTATTCTAAGACGAAATATATATATATATATATATATATATATATATATAAAACAATTGTAAATTTATGAGCCCTTATTTAATAATGACATCTTTCATTTGGAATTTAAAAGTTACATTTTTGTGTCATAATCCCATTGATTAGGAATAACTGTGTTTTCCAATTAGATGGTAATTAAATAGCTGCTTTCTATCTCTGTAGAGCAGATGAAAGGTTTTTACTAAGAGCTGTAAGATTAATCCAGCTGCTTAAGATGTGTGTTGTATTTGACCATTTGCCAAAAAAGTCTGCAGACACATGAGCCAGCTGGCATTAGGCTGGAGGGTGGGACTCTCTCAGCTGATTAGGACTCGGGCTGTGACATTTTTATAAACTCTACTTTCAAAATGCCAAACAATAAAAAAAAAGAAAAAAAAAAAAACTGCCTTGGCTGCCCTACAATTTTGCCAAGCAATGATAGCTCTAGAAATTTTCAGCTTAAAATATCTCTTCTGATTCATATTACTTGAACCCCTAAAAGAAGCCATTTACTTATGCTTTAAAAAAAACAAACCCAAAACCTGCTTAAGAGAAAAAAAGAGATAGTAAAGCTATGTTTTTACCAGTTAAAGAGCCTTGGATTTTACTTTTGCGGGGATTAAGTGTTTCTGAAAGTGTTCCTAGAACAAGGAGTCCCGCCATCTATGTATAGTGCCACTAAAGGTAGACTTGCTCTTTTTTCTGGCTGCCCGCTGAGGCGAGGACAGATTGTGAGCCTTGGTAAGTGGTCAGCATTATGCTTAACTGCGAGGAGAAGCTGGTAGAGCTGTCCTTCGTAATTTGTTCAAACATCTGGCTACCACTGTTAAATAGGTTAGAGAAGAACACATGGTTCTCGTTTAAGACATTGCAAATATCACTAGGATGGAGATGGTGAGATTTTAAGAAAGACCAATACTGTTTTGATTATAACCTCAGACAGAAGAAAAAAAAAAAGGGAACCCTGAATGTTGAACTGAGAATTCCAGCGTTTTATTTATAGAAATTTCTATTCTGCATTGTTTCTTTAGTTTTTTCTAAAAGGACAATGTAGAAAGGTAACTGTTGCCTTTTTATTCTAAGACGAAATATATATATATATATATATATATATATAAAACAATTGTAAATTTATGAGCCCTTATTTAATAATGACATCTTTCATTTGGAATTTAAAAGTTACATTTTTGTGTCATAATCCCATTGATTAGGAATAACTGTGTTTTCCAATTAGATGGTAATTAAATAGCTGCTTTCTATCTCTGTAGAGCAGATGAAAGGTTTTTACTAAGAGCTGTAAGATTAATCCAGCTGCTTAAGATGTGTGTTGTATTTGACCATTTGCCAAAAAAGTCTGCAGACACATGAGCCAGCTGGCATTAGGCTGGAGGGTGGGACTCTCTCAGCTGATTAGGACTCGGGCTGTGACATTTTTATAAACTCTACTTTCAAAATGCCAAACAATAAAAAAAAAGAAAAAAAAAAAAACTGCCTTGGCTGCCCTACAATTTTGCCAAGCAATGATAGCTCTAGAAATTTTCAGCTTAAAATATCTCTTCTGATTCATATTACTTGAACCCCTAAAAGAAGCCATTTACTTATGCTTTAAAAAAAACAAACCCAAAACCTGCTTAAGAGAAAAAAAGAGATAGTAAAGCTATGTTTTTACCAGTTAAAGAGCCTTGGATTTTACTTTTGCTGTACTTTCTATCATAAAAGAGAGGGAAGTTAAAGTAGGAAACACCATAAAGATACGGATGTCACAAAGTTAAAGACTCATGTTAACTTTGTAATATTACTATTTAAAAGGAGAGACCAAAGCTAGTCAGAATTCCTTCATTTTCCCCATGTTGCCAATTCCATTTCCGAGAAGTGGCCTTACGCTCAGCATCTCAGGGTCCCTTCCTGCCCCAGCTCATCTGCCTGCTTCCCGGGCTGAAGTGTGAGAGCCCCCAGGTGTGGCTGTGCAGCCGGCCACCCCATGGCCGGTTGGTCACTCTCATCCTTTGATTTCTTCCCACCTGGTGCTCACCGCAGAGACACGTCTGACTGGCCATTTGCGTTATCTGAGAAGCTGTCAAAAGGCTGGGAAGATTTGGGAAGATTTCAAAAACCTGGCTGAGCTTGCCTTCTCAAGAATAATACTTTATGACACTTTTATCCTCTTCCCAAACCTCAGATGTTTGATTTTTTTTTTTCCACCGCTGAAATGGGCCAACGAGAAGCCTAAGGAGGGTTAGGAAAGTTTGAAAATATAAAAATCACAGAATGTTTCAACTTTCACGGAATCGTAGACATTTATATTTTCAAATTATAAGGTGACAGATGGGGCCTGGTTTCACTATAAACAGGATATAAAAGAGAAATCTCATTTAATGACACATGGTTTTTAGTTGTTCACTTATATGAATATTTAGCTTTCTCTATTTGTATTTGTTTGATTTATTTATATTATTTTAATAGGCCAAGCAGTCACATGGCTTAAAAATCAGAGTATAAAATGTATAAAGCAAACTGTCTCGTGTTCGCCCATGAGTGCTCCAGGCTCCTCAGCCTGAAGTTAAACACTGTTATGAGTTATTAATACTTGTACATGGCTAGGTTATTAACACTGGCATGGCCAGATTAGCAAATAAAAGCACAGGACTCATAATTAAATGTCAGATTAATAAATGAATACTTCCCTAGTATAGGATGCTTAAGTTTTGCATGGGATACATGTATGCTGGGGAAAAATAACTTTTTAATTTCACATTCAAATTTAACTGAGTGGCCTGTATTTTGTCAGGCAAACGTGGTCCTCTCTGAGGATTTTACACAAACAGAAGAAACACACGCTTCCTTCACATAAACACAACATACTTTTGACTCTTTTAAAAGGGTCACAAAGTTAAAGACTCATGTTAACTTTGTAATATTACTATTTAAAAGGAGAGACCAAAGCTAGTCAGAATTCCTTCATTTTCCCATGTTGCCAATTCCATTTCGAAGTGGCCTTACGCTCAGCATCTCAGGGTCCCTTCCTGCCCCAGCTCATCTGCCTGCTTCCCGGCTGAAGTGTGAGAGCCCCCAGGTGTGGCTGTGCAGCCGGCCACCCCATGGCCGGTTGGTCACTCTCATCCTTTGATTTCTTCCCACCTGGTGCTCACCGCAGAGACACGTCTGACTGGCCATTTGCGTTATCTGAGAAGCTGTCAAAAGGCTGGGAAGATTTGGGAAGATTTCAAAAACCTGGCTGAGCTTGCCTTCTCAAGAATAATACTTTATGACACTTTTATCCTCTTCCCAAACCTCAGATGTTTGATTTTTTTTTTTCCACCGCTGAAATGGGCCAACGAGAAGCCTAAGGAGGGTTAGGAAAGTTTGAAAATATAAAAATCACAGAATGTTTCAACTTTCACGGAATCGTAGACATTTATATTTTCAAATTATAAGGTGACAGATGGGGCCTGGTTTCACTATAAACAGGATATAAAAGAGAAATCTCATTTAATGACACATGGTTTTTAGTTGTTCACTTATATGAATATTTAGCTTTCTCTATTTGTATTTGTTTGATTTATTTATATTATTTTAATAGGCCAAGCAGTCACATGGCTTAAAAATCAGAGTATAAAATGTATAAAGCAAACTGTCTCGTGTTCGCCCATGAGTGCTCCAGGCTCCTCAGCCTGAAGTTAAACACTGTTATGAGTTATTAATACTTGTACATGGCTAGGTTATTAACACTGGCATGGCCAGATTAGCAAATAAAAGCACAGGACTCATAATTAAATGTCAGATTAATAAATGAATACTTCCCTAGTATAGGATGCTTAAGTTTTGCATGGGATACATGTATGCTGGGGGAAAAAAATAACTTTTTTAATTTCACATTCAAATTTAACTGAGTGGCCTGTATTTTGTCAGGCAAACGTGGTCCTCTCTGAGGATTTTACACAAACAGAAGAAACACACGTCTTCCTTCACATAAACACAACATACTTATGTACCATTCCGCACCTGCTTTTTTTAAAACTCAATACTATAACGATCATTCTACAGAATTATCAAAAGAGATTTCTCTTTGTTTACCATAATTGATTTAGCTAGAACCTATTTGGTATACGGGTAGTGAGTTCCTATATTTTGCTCTTATAAACAATGATGCAATAAGCAATCTTTTTAAAAAAACTGTCTCCATTTTTTTCCCAGTTCTATTGAGGCATAATTGACGTATAACATTGTGTTCACTTAAGAGTATAACAATGATTTTGATATATGTATATACTGTATCACAAAAGGATTACTATAATAAATGTAGTTAACATCTATCACTTTATATAGTTACAATTGGCCTTTCTTGTGATGATGAGACCTTTAAAGATTGGCTGTCTCCGCAACTGTCAAATACAGAGGACAGCATTGCTGACTATGGTCATCAGTCTTCACGCCACATCCCCGGAAGCTGGTATCCTTACATCACCTTCTCACATTTCTCTACTCCTCCAGGAACTACCAATCTGTTCTGTGTTTCGAGGAGTCTGATTTTTAAAAATTCTACATATAAGTGTGATGGTACAGCTTGTCTTTTTCTAACATTTCACTCAGCTAAGGTCCATCCACATTGCTGGGAACAGCAGGGCTTTCTTCCTTCTCATGGCTGAATAATGTTCCACTGAGTATCCACCACATCTCCTCCATCCATGTGTCCACTGATGAGTGTGTTCAAGGATTCCCTTTTGATCTCACCAACACACGTCATTTGATTTTTCAGATAACAGTCTTCCTAACAGATCTTTCATTGTTATTTCAATGTTTTGTAAACATTTTACCCCATTCAGATAACCATTCAATTTTCCTGTTTTCTTTGCTGTGCAGAAATTTTTTGTTTAATGTAGTCCCACTTACTTATTTCTGCCTTTACTGCCAGTGCTTCTGGTGTCAAGTAAAAAAAAAGTATTGCCAAGAATGTCAAGAATTTTTTCTTCCTATGTTTTCTCTTAGGAATTTTATTGTTTCAGTTCTTATGTGTAAGTCTTCACTCGATTCTGAACTGATTTTTATCTATAGTGTAAAGGTCCATTTCTATTATTTCATGTACAGATATTCAGTATCTCCAACACCATTTTCTCATTGTACATTCTTGGTGCCATTTTCAAAAATTAGCCCTATGCATATATTAGTTATACATGCATCTGTGTATTTATGGGTTCTCATCTCTGTCCTATTGTTCTGTTTGTCTAGTTCTTATGCCAGTCTCCATTTTTTCCCAGTTCTATTGAGGCATAATTGACGTATAACATTGTGTTCACTTAAGAGTATAACAATGATTTTGATATATGTATATACTGTATCACAAAAGGATTACTATAATAAATGTAGTTAACATCTATCACTTTATATAGTTACAATTGGCCTTTCTTGTGATGATGAGACCTTTAAAGATTGGCTGTCTCCGCAACTGTCAAATACAGAGGACAGCATTGCTGACTATGGTCATCAGTCTTCACGTCACATCCCCGGAAGCTGGTATCCTTACATCACCTTCTCACATTTCTCTACTCCTCCAGGAACTACCAATCTGTTCTGTGTTTCGAGGAGTCTGATTTTTAAAAATTCTACATATAAGTGTGATGGTACAGCTTGTCTTTTTCTAACATTTCACTCAGCTAAGGTCCATCCACATTGCTGGGAACAGCAGGGCTTTCTTCCTTCTCATGGCTGAATAATGTTCCACTGAGTATCCACCACATCTCCTCCATCCATGTGTCCACTGATGAGTGTGTTCAAGGATTCCCTTTTGATCTCACCAACACACGTCATTTGATTTTTCAGATAACAGTCTTCCTAACAGATCTTTCATTGTTATTTCAATGTTTTGTAAACATTTTACCCCATTCAGATAACCATTCAATTTTCCTGTTTTCTTTGCTGTGCAGAAATTTTTTGTTTAATGTAGTCCCACTTACTTATTTCTGCCTTTACTGCCAGTGCTTCTGGTGTCAAGTAAAAAAAAAGTATTGCCAAGAATGTCAAGAATTTTTTCTTCCTATGTTTTCTCTTAGGAATTTTATTGTTTCAGTTCTTATGTGTAAGTCTTCACTCGATTCTGAACTGATTTTTATCTATAGTGTAAAGGTCCATTTCTATTATTTCATGTACAGATATTCAGTATCTCCAACACCATTTTCTCATTGTACATTCTTGGTGCCATTTTCAAAAATTAGCCCTATGCATATATTAGTTATACATGCATCTGTGTATTTATGGGTTCTCATCTCTGTCCTATTGTTCTGTTTGTCTAGTTCTTATGCCAGTATCATATTGTTTCTAGAGAAGGAAATGGCAACTGACTCCAGTGTTCCTGCCTGGAGAATGCCAAGGGCAGAGGAGCCTGATGGGCTACAGTCCATGGGGTCAGATATGACTGAAGTGATTTAGCACACACGTGCATACTATAGCTTGATATTTATACTATACTGTATCTTTATATATAGTTGGCCCTCTGAATCCATGGTTCCACACCCAGGGGCTCAACTAACCAGGGATCAGAAATATATGTGGTTTTTTTAATTCAGAAAGTTTAAAAAGCAATACTTTTTTTGCCACACTCTGGCAACTATTTACCTAGCATTTACATGTATTTTCCACTATTGATATAGCATTTATTTTATGTCTTAAATAGCCCAGAGATGATGTAAAGCATAGAGGAGAATGTGTGCAAACACGATGCTGTTTTTCGCCTGGGACCGGATGCTGGTATCCATGGAGAGGAGACTGTGGTTGGAGATCTGGAAGCAGGACTTTGTTCTTCTTGCTCAAGACTGCTATAGCTATTTGCATTCTTTTGGATTTCTATATACATTTCAGAATTTTTAAAAAAAGTTTTGGCCTCTTTTTATTGATCTTTTAATTTATTTTTCATCCATCTTTATTCTTTGGCCTGTGTGGACCTCCCATCACAGTGGCCTCTCTTGTTGCAAAACACAGGCTCTGGGCGCATGTGCTCCAGAGTGCCAGCCTGTAACGACACACCAGTCCTGCCACTCGCAGTGTCAAGAAAAAAAAGTTTGCAAGAATGTTCCAGTGCTTCTGGTGTCAAGTAAAAAGTATTGCCAAGAATGTCAAGAATTTTTCTTCCTATGTTTTCTCTTAGGAATTTTATTGTTTCAGTTCTTATGTGTAAGTCTTCACTCGATTCTGAACTGATTTTTATCTATAGTGTAAAGGTCCATTTCTATTATTTCATGTACAGATATTCAGTATCTCCAACACCATTTTCTCATTGTACATTCTTGGTGCCATTTTCAAAAATTAGCCCTATGCATATATTAGTTATACATGCATCTGTGTATTTATGGGTTCTCATCTCTGTCCTATTGTTCTGTTTGTCTAGTTCTTATGCCAGTATCATATTGTTTCTAGAGAAGGAAATGGCAACTGACTCCAGTGTTCCTGCCTGGAGAATGCCAAGGGCAGAGGAGCCTGATGGGCTACAGTCCATGGGGTCAGATATGACTGAAGTGATTTAGCACACACGTGCATACTATAGCTTGATATTTATACTATACTGTATCTTTATATATAGTTGGCCCTCTGAATCCATGGTTCCACACCCAGGGGCTCAACTAACCAGGGATCAGAAATATATGTGGTTTTTTTAATTCAGAAAGTTTAAAAAGCAATACTTTTTTTGCCACACTCTGGCAACTATTTACCTAGCATTTACATGTATTTTCCACTATTGATATAGCATTTATTTTATGTCTTAAATAGCCCAGAGATGATGTAAAGCATAGAGGAGAATGTGTGCAAACACGATGCTGTTTTTCGCCTGGGACCGGATGCTGGTATCCATGGAGAGGAGACTGTGGTTGGAGATCTGGAAGCAGGACTTTGTTCTTCTTGCTCAAGACTGCTATAGCTATTTGCATTCTTTTGGATTTCTATATACATTTCAGAATTTTTAAAAAAAGTTTTGGCCTCTTTTTATTGATCTTTTAATTTATTTTTCATCCATCTTTATTCTTTGGCCTGTGTGGACCTCCCATCACAGTGGCCTCTCTTGTTGCAAAACACAGGCTCTGGGCGCATGTGCTCCAGAGTGCCAGCCTGTAACGACACACCAGTCCTGCCACTCCGCAGCACGTGGGATCTTCCCCGGCCAGGGATTGAACTGGTGCTCCTTGCACTGCAAGGTGGACTCTTCACCTACCGGACCACCAGGGAAGCCTCATTTCAGAATTTTTTTTCCATTTCTTTGGAAAAATGATGTTGGGATTCTGACCCTTAGCCCCACGGCTCTGCCCTGTGCCTCACTTTGTGTGCAGTGGACAGGTTCACAACATCCACACTTCCAATCCATAGACAAGATGCCATTGCCTATACTGATTATGAGAGGGATAAGTACTTTAAAAAATAATGAGTACTTTTTATTACTGCTTCATTGAAACAAAGTTGAATTCCACCAACCCCTCCAACCTTTAGTATGATTAATGTCATGCACTTTAATTCAACATATATTTTTAAGCACATGACATCACTGCTAAGGCTATAAACAGAAATCATCATTTACATGTCCCTGTAAACTTACTTTTTAAGTGTCCCTCAACCTTTCCATACTTGCAGTGTTTCCATCTTTGTCCTGCTGCTTGAAGAATTCCTTGATTATTTCTTTCACTGAAGGTTTGCTGCTAATAATTCCTTATAGCTTCTGTGTATCTGGAAGTCTTTATTTCCGAAGGGTTGCTCTGTCTTACAAACAGTCTGGGTGGGCAGTCATTTTCTTCCGGCATACTGAAGTTGTCACTCTGTTTACTTCACGCTCAGGTAGCTTCTACTGAGAATTGGCCCTCAGTCCTGGTGTTGCTTCTTTTAAGGAAACATATCTATTTTCTCTCAGATGCTTTGAACATCTTCCTCTCAACCTTTCAGCAGTTTTACCCTCCTGCTAATGTGCAGATGGAGGGTTTTTTCTTTTTAATTTAATTTGCTTGTTGTCATCCTTTTTCTTTAATCGCTGACTTGTGTCTTTTGTCAGTTTTGAAAATTCTCAGCTATCATGTCCTCAAACACTGCTTCTGTTTCCTAGTTGCTCCCCTCTATGTGGAACTACAATTATATACATTTTAGGTCTTTCACAAAGTCTTCTTTCTATCTTCTATACTGCTTTTCTTTCATTTTTAAGAGTTTCTTTTAGTATTTCAAAATAGGATCTACAGATCTATCCTCCACCTTACTAACCCCTCTCCCATGTCTGACCCGCTGCTGAAATGGCTGAGTAGCTGATTTCAATTATTTTGTTTTGTAACTTCCCAGTTGATTCTATTTAATAGGTGTCTGCTAGCTGGTGAAAACGTCTGTCTTGTCATTTATTTCTTTGAACATATGAATCTGATAATCCTTTATCACCTGTGGAGTTCCTTCTGGTCTCCATTTTTCTATCTTGGGTTTTGACCAATCAGTTCTAGCTCCTAAAGTCTTGATAATAAATTACTGAATGGAGGATATGGTTTTATAAATATTACAGAGGCAAGAAAAATGTTACCTTCATTTAGGGATTATTTCCTTTTATCTGGAAGATGCTAAAACAGGAACAAATACACTTGACTCATTCAGGACAGAGAAGTTTAAAGCTACGTTTCTGTCTTGATGAAGGACAATCCATTTCTAAGTTTCCTCTTCTCCTAGCAGTAGGACTTCGGGGACCTCATCAGAAAGCTCACAGTGTTTGCACAATCCCTCCTGTTTGTCTTGTCCAGAAGTCCAGTGTCTGTACTCCCAGCCTAAGACTTAGTCATCTGCTTGTGCTTGTATAGAATTGTCACTGTGGTTTTGCTGGACTTCTTGGCCCCTCTCCCTCCCAGCTTCCCCTCTTACTCCTGTGTGGCTTAAGAATCAGCAACGTCCAGGACCTCCATTGGAAACAGGCTCAGTGCTCAATGACTGTCTTTCCTCCAGGCTCTGCTCTTCTCTTAGGCCCAGGCTGCCTTGGGAGTTCTGACTTTCAGCAGCTGTCTCCCACATCTGTGACACCGGGGTTGTCCTCCACTGCTTTCATCTTAGCCTCCAAGTTTCGTGGGCTGAGAGGAGTGAAGCTGGGATGGCTCCCTCAAGGCCATGTCCCTTCTCTGAGCACTGTGGCCACTTGAGCTATAGGGCTGAAAACCTACCTTCACAGCCAAAGGCAAAGAACCCCCAGCGGGTATCATTCCCACTAACTCCTTTTTTTCAAATCTTTTTCTTTTACTGCTTTTCTTTCATTTTAAGACTTTTAGTATTTCAAAATAGGATCTACAGATCTATCCTCCACCTTACTAACCCCTCTCCCATGTCTGACCCGCTGCTGAAATGGCTGAGTAGCTGATTTCAATTATTTTGTTTTGTAACTTCCCAGTTGATTCTATTTAATAGGTGTCTGCTAGCTGGTGAAAACGTCTGTCTTGTCATTTATTTCTTTGAACATATGAATCTGATAATCCTTTATCACCTGTGGAGTTCCTTCTGGTCTCCATTTTTCTATCTTGGGTTTTGACCAATCAGTTCTAGCTCCTAAAGTCTTGATAATAAATTACTGAATGGAGGATATGGTTTTATAAATATTACAGAGGCAAGAAAAATGTTACCTTCATTTAGGGATTATTTCCTTTTATCTGGAAGATGCTAAAACAGGAACAAATACACTTGACTCATTCAGGACAGAGAAGTTTAAAGCTACGTTTCTGTCTTGATGAAGGACAATCCATTTCTAAGTTTCCTCTTCTCCTAGCAGTAGGACTTCGGGGACCTCATCAGAAAGCTCACAGTGTTTGCACAATCCCTCCTGTTTGTCTTGTCCAGAAGTCCAGTGTCTGTACTCCCAGCCTAAGACTTAGTCATCTGCTTGTGCTTGTATAGAATTGTCACTGTGGTTTTGCTGGACTTCTTGGCCCCTCTCCCTCCCAGCTTCCCCTCTTACTCCTGTGTGGCTTAAGAATCAGCAACGTCCAGGACCTCCATTGGAAACAGGCTCAGTGCTCAATGACTGTCTTTCCTCCAGGCTCTGCTCTTCTCTTAGGCCCAGGCTGCCTTGGGAGTTCTGACTTTCAGCAGCTGTCTCCCCACATCTGTGACACCGCGGGGGTTGTCCTCCACTGCTTTCATCTTAGCCTCCAAGTTTCGTGGGCTGAGAGGAGTGAAGCTGGGATGGCTCCCCTCAAGGCCATGTCCCTTCTCTGAGCACTGTGGCCACTTGAGCTATAGGATCCTTGGGTCTGTATAAAACCTACCCCTTCACAGCCAAAGGCAAAGACACCACTCACTCCCAGCCAGTTTCACGGCTTCCCCGGATGTGAGCCCTGCCACATCTTCCCTGGGACATGGAGCTGGTCACCTGCCTTCACTCTCTGATAGTATTACCTACTCTCAACACAGCAGCAGAGCAATATCTCAACGCACAGAGTTCTGGGGGATTTGAGGGCAAACCTAAGCCTACAGGAGCCAACAAAACCCGTCATCACCCTCTTGCCCCCTGCCACACCCAGCCTCAGCCACACTGACCTGCTGACTGGCCCTGAGACCTTGGGTCCTTTCTGCTTCAGTCTTTGACGAGTGAATTCCACTTTATGGAGTGCCCTTTCCCCACATAGTTCATGCACAATTTCTCCATCTCCTTCAAGTCTCTGCTTAAACTTCATCTTTAAAAAAGTTCCAGGGCTTCCCTGATGGTCCAGTGGGTAAGGATACCACCTTGCAGTGCAAGGGGCACCGGTTCAATCCCTGGCCTGGGAAGATCCCAAAGGATCTTGAGTGCATGAGCCCAGAGCCGGTGCTCTGCGACAACAGAGGCCACTGTGATGGGAGGCCCACGTGGGCCAAAGAACAAAGATGGATGAAAATAGATAAATGAAAGACCAATAGAAGTGGCCCGCCCGCCCCTCTCCCTCCCCAACCCGCCCCCTGTGCCCCCCCAAAAAAAGCCCTTTAAAAAAGTTCCTATGCTAATCACTTTCTTTCTTTACAGAAGGAAATGGCAACCTGCTCCAGTATTCTTGCCTGGGAAATCCCATGGACAGAGGAGCCTAATGGGCTATACAGTCCCTGGGGTTGTGAAGAGATGGACACAACTCAGTGATGAAACAACAATCACTTTGTTAAAATGAAACCTTCCTCGCCCTCCTCAGCCTGGCACCCTTCATCCAACTCTACTTTCCTCTCTTTCTTCACTCATGCACTGAACACCAGATAGGATAACACGATGTTGCTGTTTATCATATTTTTTGTTTTTCTCTCCATTTGAACTCATCTCTCCAGCTAGAAGTGAACAGGTACAGCAGACTAGAATCTGTACCTGTTTCTTTTGTTGATTTATTCTGAGCAGTGGAAATAATAGTAGAAATACTCAAAGGATAAGATGAATGGTAAAAAATAAAAAGTTTGATAGAGAAGAATAATCAAATTAATTTAATAATTGGGAGCTTTAATTTATTCATCAGTTGTTTATTGAGTATTCACTATGTCACCATGATAGTAAAACAATGATAGATAAGACAGGCCCTTGGAGCTTAAAAAACTTTCTCTGAATATGTATTGTGTGTACATACAACGTATATATACATCAAACCATCACATGAAACCATCACTGAAGATCTAAGGATTCTCTTTATCAGTGATACTTCAATAAGGTTGAAAAACAGTTCCCAGCTCCCTTCCTGGCATCCGTGAAATGAAGCACATGCTCCCTCATGGCTGCAAGGATTCCTACTTTTCCAGTGAGAGTAAGGTGGTGAGAATTAAGGTACTCTGTGGCAATCATGAATATTTCCCCCCAGAACACTACTTGGATTAGCTGTGCACCATGACCTTAAGAAAACTGTTGTTCAGTGACTAAATTGTGTCCAATTCTTTGTGAGCCAATGGACTAGGTAGCCCACCAAGCTCCTCTGTCCATGGGATTCTCCAGGCAAGAATACTGGAGTTGGTTGCCATTTCCTCCTCCAAGGGTTAAAAGTTCCTATGCTAAAAATAAAAAAAAAACTTTCCCCAACCCGCCCCTGTGCCCCCAAAGCCCTTTAAAAAAGTTCCTATGCTAATCACTTTCTTTCTTTACAGAAGGAAATGGCAACCTGCTCCAGTATTCTTGCCTGGGAAATCCCATGGACAGAGGAGCCTAATGGGCTATACAGTCCCTGGGGTTGTGAAGAGATGGACACAACTCAGTGATGAAACAACAATCACTTTGTTAAAATGAAACCTTCCTCGCCCTCCTCAGCCTGGCACCCTTCATCCAACTCTACTTTCCTCTCTTTCTTCACTCATGCACTGAACACCAGATAGGATAACACGATGTTGCTGTTTATCATATTTTTTGTTTTTCTCTCCATTTGAACTCATCTCTCCAGCTAGAAGTGAACAGGTACAGCAGACTAGAATCTGTACCTGTTTCTTTTGTTGATTTATTCTGAGCAGTGGAAATAATAGTAGAAATACTCAAAGGATAAGATGAATGGTAAAAAATAAAAAGTTTGATAGAGAAGAATAATCAAATTAATTTAATAATTGGGAGCTTTAATTTATTCATCAGTTGTTTATTGAGTATTCACTATGTCACCATGATAGTAAAACAATGATAGATAAGACAGGCCCTTGGAGCTTAAAAAACTTTCTCTGAATATGTATTGTGTGTACATACAACGTATATATACATCAAACCATCACATGAAACCATCACTGAAGATCTAAGGATTCTCTTTATCAGTGATACTTCAATAAGGTTGAAAAACAGTTCCCAGCTCCCTTCCTGGCATCCGTGAAATGAAGCACATGCTCCCTCATGGCTGCAAGGATTCCTACTTTTCCAGTGAGAGTAAGGTGGTGAGAATTAAGGTACTCTGTGGCAATCATGAATATTTCCCCCCAGAACACTACTTGGATTAGCTGTGCACCATGACCTTAAGAAAACTGTTGTTCAGTGACTAAATTGTGTCCAATTCTTTGTGAGCCAATGGACTAGGTAGCCCACCAAGCTCCTCTGTCCATGGGATTCTCCAGGCAAGAATACTGGAGTTGGTTGCCATTTCCTCCTCCAAGGAATCTTCCCAATCCAAGGATCAAACCTGTGTTTCCTGCATGGGCCGGCAGGGTCTCTAACACTGAGCCACCTGGGAAGCCCACATATTCTGTTACGTCACATCCAAGGCTTACAATCCTCCGAAGCAAATATGTTCTTTCTCACACAACTCCGGCTTTGGAATTGTAGTATCTTTGACCTTGATAGAGCCACCAAGAAGATATATGACAAGGGGAAACTGAGGTTGTGACTACATTTCTTTTTTGCGTCTAAGAGCCTCTACAAGGTGGACGCAGCTGAATGACACAGCTGGAAACATTAAGCAATTATATAATAATTGGCTGTGACACCCCCTCCCTTGAACACATTCCATCAACTCAAACTTGAATCTGTGCATTTCCCCTGGTAAACAGCTTCTGAAATGTTTTCAAAATAACTGTTGGTCAGATTTGTCTAATTAGAAACATTCCTCAGTTATTTTCTCTGGAAAACAGCTGTACCAGCACCAAGACAACCCCAATCTGTCCAGCAGGAGCAGTAACAGCAGGAAGAGTCTGCAACCTACAAACAACCTGGGAAGGGGGGCTTCCTCACACAGCTGCAGCATTAGCTGGCGTGGTTTGTTAGTCTTTCCAACAGTCATGATCCTCACAGGCAGAGCCACAGCAGAATGCTGGATACTAATGACCAAAGGGATGGGCACTCTCTCTCACTATCATCCGCAGGCAATTCCACTTCATCGTCCTTTAATGATTATGTTAAAAAATGCAATTACCTATGATTTATCCATGTCATTGGATTAAAGGTTGAAAAACAGTTCCCAGCTCCCTTCCTGGCATCCGTGAAATGAAGCACATGCTCCCTCATGGCTGCAAGGATTCCTACTTTTCCAGTGAGAGTAAGGTGGTGAGAATTAAGGTACTCTGTGGCAATCATGAATATTTCCCCCCAGAACACTACTTGGATTAGCTGTGCACCATGACCTTAAGAAAACTGTTGTTCAGTGACTAAATTGTGTCCAATTCTTTGTGAGCCAATGGACTAGGTAGCCCACCAAGCTCCTCTGTCCATGGGATTCTCCAGGCAAGAATACTGGAGTTGGTTGCCATTTCCTCCTCCAAGGAATCTTCCCAATCCAAGGATCAAACCTGTGTTTCCTGCATGGGCCGGCAGGGTCTCTAACACTGAGCCACCTGGGAAGCCCACATATTCTGTTACGTCACATCCAAGGCTTACAATCCTCCGAAGCAAATATGTTCTTTCTCACACAACTCCGGCTTTGGAATTGTAGTATCTTTGACCTTGATAGAGCCACCAAGAAGATATATGACAAGGGGAAACTGAGGTTGTGACTACATTTCTTTTTTGCGTCTAAGAGCCTCTACAAGGTGGACGCAGCTGAATGACACAGCTGGAAACATTAAGCAATTATATAATAATTGGCTGTGACACCCCCTCCCTTGAACACATTCCATCAACTCAAACTTGAATCTGTGCATTTCCCCTGGTAAACAGCTTCTGAAATGTTTTCAAAATAACTGTTGGTCAGATTTGTCTAATTAGAAACATTCCTCAGTTATTTTCTCTGGAAAACAGCTGTACCAGCACCAAGACAACCCCAATCTGTCCAGCAGGAGCAGTAACAGCAGGAAGAGTCTGCAACCTACAAACAACCTGGGAAGGGGGGCTTCCTCACACAGCTGCAGCATTAGCTGGCGTGGTTTGTTAGTCTTTCCAACAGTCATGATCCTCACAGGCAGAGCCACAGCAGAATGCTGGATACTAATGACCAAAGGGATGGGCACTCTCTCTCACTATCATCCGCAGGCAATTCCACTTCATCGTCCTTTAATGATTATGTTAAAAAATGCAATTACCTATGATTTATCCCAGTCATTGAATCAGATTCTCTGTGGGCCCAAAGACTCTTCGTGTTAGTACACCCACCAGGTGACTTCTGTGCATATGAAGTTTAAAAATAAAAACCTGACAAACATTAAAAAAAAAAAAAAAGGAAACAACCACAGTGACCTCTAACAACATCTGCTGATGGTGACTGGGGTTGACTCATTCTTCCTTGGTTCAATCTTAAATTGGGTTTTTGTAAATACAGTTGTTTTTGTTTACTTTGTATCTTTTAGCTTTTGCTTCATGTCCTGGGAATTCGTCTGTAGGAAAACCCTTGGATGTGCTGGAGATGTATTTTGGAAGAAAGTACTTGGCTATGTTTATTCCAGTGAAATTAGAGAGCACTGGAGGTGGGGAGGCCAGGAGTACAAGAGAACTAACATTTATATTTAGGGCCAAACACAGGCGAGGTAACTAGAAACCATTTGACGGTGTCTAATATAGAGCTGAAAGTAAAAGAAGTGGTTCCAAAACATTTGTCCAGTTGGGAGCCCCATGACTGCTAGGCAGTTACCACTATCAGCAGCAGCATGGTCACCACCAATATGTGAATTGTGCCCTACCTTTACTAGGCCCCCTTGCATGCATTATCACATTACATTCTCACAATCATCTGCATAGTTTCTGGACAGATCTTTCCTCTCCCAATAGGATGTTCCTTGTCCTCTTTAGTGTACAACCCAGGGAACTCCATGGTCATCCGCTCCTCTGGCCATGCCAACAGCCTTGGAGTTATCCAGGGCTGCCATCTGCCCCATGCCCCTTCCCTTCCTACCCTCCAATATTCACACGTCTGATGAATACACTTACATACTCATAAGATTACATGCCAGGGACTTCCTGGTGGCCCAGTGGTAGAGAATCTGCCTGCCAGTGCAGGAGACATTGGCGCGATCCCTGGGTTGGAACGATCCCGTGAGGACGGCATGGCAACTCACTCCAGCATTCTTGTCTTAGTAAATCACAGTTTACTCAGCTGCTCCAACCACACACCTCAGAAAATTTCACTTTTTTTCTTTTTAATCAATCCAAGGGATGGCACCTCTAACATACATCCTTGTCCTTTAATGATTATGTTAAAAAATGCAATTACCTATGATTTATCCCAGTCATTGAATCAGATTCTCTGTGGGCCCAAAGACTCTTCGTGTTAGTACACCCACCAGGTGACTTCTGTGCATATGAAGTTTAAAAATAAAAACCTGACAAACATTAAAAAAAAAAAAAAAGGAAACAACCACAGTGACCTCTAACAACATCTGCTGATGGTGACTGGGGTTGACTCATTCTTCCTTGGTTCAATCTTAAATTGGGTTTTTGTAAATACAGTTGTTTTTGTTTACTTTGTATCTTTTAGCTTTTGCTTCATGTCCTGGGAATTCGTCTGTAGGAAAACCCTTGGATGTGCTGGAGATGTATTTTGGAAGAAAGTACTTGGCTATGTTTATTCCAGTGAAATTAGAGAGCACTGGAGGTGGGGAGGCCAGGAGTACAAGAGAACTAACATTTATATTTAGGGCCAAACACAGGCGAGGTAACTAGAAACCATTTGACGGTGTCTAATATAGAGCTGAAAGTAAAAGAAGTGGTTCCAAAACATTTGTCCAGTTGGGAGCCCCATGACTGCTAGGCAGTTACCACTATCAGCAGCAGCATGGTCACCACCAATATGTGAATTGTGCCCTACCTTTACTAGGCCCCCTTGCATGCATTATCACATTACATTCTCACAATCATCTGCATAGTTTCTGGACAGATCTTTCCTCTCCCAATAGGATGTTCCTTGTCCTCTTTAGTGTACAACCCAGGGAACTCCATGGTCATCCGCTCCTCTGGCCATGCCAACAGCCTTGGAGTTATCCAGGGCTGCCATCTGCCCCATGCCCCTTCCCTTCCTACCCTCCAATATTCACACGTCTGATGAATACACTTACATACTCATAAGATTACATGCCAGGGACTTCCTGGTGGCCCAGTGGTAGAGAATCTGCCTGCCAGTGCAGGAGACATTGGCTCGATCCCTGGGTTGGAACGATCCCGTAGAGGACGGCATGGCAACTCACTCCAGCATTCTTGTCTTAGTAAATCACAGTTTACTCAGCTGCTCCAACCACACACCTCAGAATCACTTTTTCTTTTTAAATTTTTGGCCACTTTTATTGGTCTTTCATTTATTTATTTTCATCCATTCTTGCTTTTTGGCCTGTGTGGGCCTTTGATCGCAGTGGCCTCTCTTGTAGCAGAGCACTGACTTTGGGCACATGCACTCCAGAGTGCTGGCTCGTAATTGGACACACTGGTCCAGCTGCTCCACTGCATATGCGATCTTCCCAGGCCAGGGACCGAACCAGTGCCCCTTGCACTGCAAGGTGGACTCTTTACCCACTGGACCACCAGGGAAGCCCTCAGAATCACTTTTTACTTCACTTTTTCAACCATCTTACTGCTCTCCAGTGTCCTATTTATTATTTGGACATTTTTGTATATTTAACAGAAGAAATCACAAAGCTTGTTTAGTCAAAGGCAAATATTTTGTGTTAAAAATAAAATATTAAAAAAAGGATAATGGCAAATACTAGACAGACTTTGCAGCTTTTGTTTTTATCTGTGGCTAATACTATAAAACTGAAAATAATTAAATGGTGTCTTGCTATTTTCTGGAGAGAGGAAAAGTCTGAAATACTAGGTGTTTCCCTTTTGAAACGTATACTTTAGGTGGGGATGTCTGGTCCCTTCACCTTCAATGCTTCGGCGCCGTGGGCAGGAGGACAGTGAACCCGGGCTCTGGTGTCCAGCGTGGCAGCCACTCGTGGCTACTAAATGCTTGAACTGCAGCTAATGGGATGGAGGGATTGTAAGTTTATTACTTTTCATTTAAGAACGTGCCGGCTTTAAGTACACATTACATTCTCACAATCATCTGCATAGT
This sequence comes from Tragulus kanchil, assembly GCA_022376925.1. Classification (NCBI taxonomy): domain Eukaryota; kingdom Metazoa; phylum Chordata; class Mammalia; order Artiodactyla; family Tragulidae; genus Tragulus; species Tragulus kanchil. Next base: position 54,936,480 of record JAIOJX010000003.1, on the reverse strand, counting down.
TTCTGGACAGATCTTTCCTCTCCCAATAGGATGTTCCTTGTCCTCTTTAGTGTACAACCCAGGGAACTCCATGGTCATCCGCTCCTCTGGCCATGCCAACAGCCTTGGAGTTATCCAGGGCTGCCATCTGCCCCATGCCCCTTCCCTTCCTACCCTCCAATATTCACACGTCTGATGAATACACTTACATACTCATAAGATTACATGCCAGGGACTTCCTGGTGGCCCAGTGGTAGAGAATCTGCCTGCCAGTGCAGGAGACATTGGCTCGATCCCTGGGTTGGAACGATCCCGTAGAGGACGGCATGGCAACTCACTCCAGCATTCTTGTCTTAGTAAATCACAGTTTACTCAGCTGCTCCAACCACACACCTCAGAATCACTTTTTCTTTTTAAATTTTTGGCCACTTTTATTGGTCTTTCATTTATTTATTTTCATCCATTCTTGCTTTTTGGCCTGTGTGGGCCTTTGATCGCAGTGGCCTCTCTTGTAGCAGAGCACTGACTTTGGGCACATGCACTCCAGAGTGCTGGCTCGTAATGGACACACTGGTCCAGCTGCTCCACTGCATATGCGATCTTCCCAGGCCAGGGACCGAACCAGTGCCCCTTGCACTGCAAGGTGGACTCTTTACCCACTGGACCACCAGGGAAGCCCTCAGAATCACTTTTTACTTCACTTTTTCAACCATCTTACTGCTCTCCAGTGTCCTATTTATTATTTGGACATTTTTGTATATTTAACAGAAGAAATCACAAAGCTTGTTTAGTCAAAGGCAAATATTTTGTGTTAAAAATAAAATATTAAAAAAAGGATAATGGCAAATACTAGACAGACTTTGCAGCTTTTGTTTTTATCTGTGGCTAATACTATAAAACTGAAAATAATTAAATGGTGTCTTGCTATTTTCTGGAGAGAGGAAAAGTCTGAAATACTAGGTGTTTCCCTTTTGAAACGTATACTTTAGGTGGGGATGTCTGGTCCCTTCACCTTCAATGCTTCGGCGCCGTGGGCAGGAGGACAGTGAACCCGGGCTCTGGTGTCCAGCGTGGCAGCCACTCGTGTGGCTACTAAATGCTTGAACTGCAGCTAATGGGATGGAGGGATTGTAAGTTTATTACTTTTCATTTAAGTTCCTAAACTGATGCTCTGTTAAGTTACTGGAAACTTCAAGTGCATTTAGAACACTCATCTCCTTTTTCAACTCTACATTTTATGGAATCTAAACATGGATCTACTATGTCCAAGGAAAACTTAGCATTTCAGTTAAGATGTTTTATAAGTATAAAATAAACACTAGGTTTCAAAAACTTAGTCCGAAAAACAAAAAGTATAGTATTTCCTTAAAATGCTTTATATGTTGATTTTGTACTGAAATTATAGTTTGGATATACTGAACTAATTAAAATACATTATGAAAATTAGTTCCACTTATTTCTTTATATTTTTTTATTTTTATTTTTTTAAAGATTTATTTGTTTATTTATTTTGGGTGGGGGTTGGGTTGGGGAGGGAGGGGAGTGGGCAGGCCACTTCTATTGGTCTTTCAATTCTCTATTTTCATCCGTCCTTGTTCTTTGGCTCCTGTGGGCCTCCCATTGCGGTGGCGTCTGTCGTCGCAGAGCACCGGCTCTGGGCGCATGCGCTCCAGAGCTCGGGCTCGGTAGTTGGACACATCAGTCCAGCCGCTCCGTGGCACGTGGGATCTTCCCAGGCCAGGGCTTGAACCGGCGCCCCTTGCACTGCAAGGCGGTGTCCTTACCCACTGGACCACCAGGGGAAGTCCTCTTTTTATTTTTAATATGGATATTAGAATATTAAAAATTCTATCTGTAGATTGTATTATATTTTTATTGGATGTTGACATTATATTCAAGAAGATACAAATTCCTCATAGGATAAAATGTTTGAATCTACAACAGGAGTTATGATTTAAATTATGATTTAATATTTATCTTTTGAGTGAAAAATAATTCGACATGCACATTTAAGAAAACAAACGTGGCTTCCCTGGTGGTCCAGTGGGTAGGGACACCGCCTGTGCAAGGGACGCTGGTTCGATCCCTGGCCCGGAAGATCCCACGTGACGCTGGAACTGCTGGACCAATGTATCCAATTACCGAGCCGGAGCTCTGGTGTCCAGCGTGGCAGCCACTGTGTGGCTACTAAATGCTTGAACTGCAGCTAATGGGATGGAGGGATTGTAAGTTTATTACTTTTCATTTAAGTTCCTAAACTGATGCTCTGTTAAGTTACTGGAAACTTCAAGTGCATTTAGAACACTCATCTCCTTTTTCAACTCTACATTTTATGGAATCTAAACATGGATCTACTATGTCCAAGGAAAACTTAGCATTTCAGTTAAGATGTTTTATAAGTATAAAATAAACACTAGGTTTCAAAAACTTAGTCCGAAAAACAAAAAGTATAGTATTTCCTTAAAATGCTTTATATGTTGATTTTGTACTGAAATTATAGTTTGGATATACTGAACTAATTAAAATACATTATGAAAATTAGTTCCACTTATTTCTTTATATTTTTTTATTTTTATTTTTTTAAAGATTTATTTGTTTATTTATTTTGGGTGGGGGTTGGGTTGGGGAGGGAGGGGAGTGGGCAGGCCACTTCTATTGGTCTTTCAATTCTCTATTTTCATCCGTCCTTGTTCTTTGGCTCCTGTGGGCCTCCCATTGCGGTGGCGTCTGTCGTCGCAGAGCACCGGCTCTGGGCGCATGCGCTCCAGAGCTCGGGCTCGGTAGTTGGACACATCAGTCCAGCCGCTCCGTGGCACGTGGGATCTTCCCAGGCCAGGGCTTGAACCGGCGCCCCTTGCACTGCAAGGCGGTGTCCTTACCCACTGGACCACCAGGGGAAGTCCTCTTTTTATTTTTAATATGGATATTAGAATATTAAAAATTCTATCTGTAGATTGTATTATATTTTTATTGGATGTTGACATTATATTCAAGAAGATACAAATTCCTCATAGGATAAAATGTTTGAATCTACAACAGGAGTTATGATTTAAATTATGATTTAATATTTATCTTTTGAGTGAAAAATAATTCGACATGCACATTTAAGAAAACAAACGTGGGCTTCCCTGGTGGTCCAGTGGGTAGGGACACCGCCTGTGCAAGGGACGCTGGTTCGATCCCTGGCCCGGGAAGATCCCACGTGACGCGGAACTGCTGGACCAATGTATCCAATTACCGAGCCGGAGCTCTGGAGCGCATGCGCCCAGAGCCAGTGCTCTGCGACAACAGAGGCCACTGAAATGGGAGGCCCACACGGGCCAAAATAACCAAAGATGAATGAAAATGGATAAAAGAAAGACCAGTAGAAGTGACCTGTCCTTCCGCCCCCCTCCCTCCCCAACCCGCTCTCACTCCCAAAATAAAGTTGAAAAAAAAAAAAGAAAGAAAACAAACGTACTTATATGATTTGTCTTGGAATTTAATTGGTTCCCCCTTTTTTGAGAATATACGTATACTGTCGGACAACATGAGTCTCATAAGAGAACTTTGTAGTAAACTTGCTTTGCTTTGTTATTTATTAATAAAGTTTATTCATAGCTTTATGAGATATCATTTAGTCTGTGATGTGCTTAGTCGCTCAGTTGTGTCTGACTCTTTGCTCCCTCATGTACTGCAGCCCGCCAGGCTCCTCTGTCCATGGGATTCTTCAGGCAAGAACATGGAAGATTCTTCAGGCTATGCCCTCTTTCAGGGGATCTTCCAAACCCAGAGACTGAACCCAGGTCTCCCTCATTGCAGGCAGATTCTTTACCATCTGAACCACCAAGAAAGCCCATCATTTAGTCTTAAAGAAGTTTAATAAATACTAGCTTTCTTAAATTTTTTGAAAAATAATTATTGCATAGTTGATGATGCTGAATGAGAGTTATATTTTATATATAATCTTTTTAAAAATTTCATAGTATTATATAGACATAAGATATAAAATGTTATGCTACATATAATTTAAATTTCATTTAAGATGTATTTATTTAATATGTTAAAATGCTTGTGTAACTAAATCAAATGCCAAAACTCACTTCTGGAAAAATTACATCATGTTAGGCATTTAGTTTTCCTAGCCTCTATCCCACATTAAATAACAAGCAGCTGACAGGAATTCAGGCCTCAAGAAGCATTTTGTGTTCCTTTTAGAACTAATGATAGACCACTGATTACAAATTTGGTAATTCATCATTGAGTGCACATGTGAAGTTTTATTTGTATTGAATATATGCAGAAAACATTAATACATTATTTTTCTTGTATTACTTTTGTCTTCTTTCTTTATGATAAATTTTCAAACATAAAACAAAGTATAGTTTAGTATAGTGAATTCTTGTATTTCTATTACCAAGATTCAGCAACGGTCAGTATCTTTCTAATCTTATTTCGTATTTGGCCCTAAACAGTTTTTTCCAAAGTATTATTAAGTGGCATTTTATTCACTCATAAATGTCTTGGCAGGCATATTTAAATTTTGTCTAACAGAGTTATCATACCATTATAACCTAATATGGACCCCATAGGCAAGTATCATTTAAAGTTGGCTTGTTTGGATCAAGATCCAAACAGGATCTACTTTTCTGTGGTTTTGAGGTGTATCCATAGCACGGGCCGCTTCCCACAAGAAATACAAGAGGTAACGGGTGCAAACACAGGTATCTCTGCTCACCAGTGTGGCAGCTGTGCAGGGGCTGGAGCTAATTTTCTCAGTAGTTGGGTTTGCATATAAATGATATAATCTGTTAGGTTTTGTAGAACATAGACAGTAGCAAGTTCCCCATGCGAACCTTCAAGTTACAAACTTTTAAAGATGGGGCCGTGAATCCCATCAGAGCCTGTTCCAGCCGCCAGGCGTGAGTGAACCCAGTCTCCTATGGCAGATTCTTTACCATCTGAACCACCAAGAAAGCCCATCATTTAGTCTTAAAGAAGTTTAATAAATACTAGCTTTCTTAAATTTTTTGAAAAATAATTATTGCATAGTTGATGATGCTGAATGAGAGTTATATTTTATATATAATCTTTTAAAAATTTCATAGTATTATATAGACATAAGATATAAAATGTTATGCTACATATAATTTAAATTTCATTTAAGATGTATTTATTTAATATGTTAAAATGCTTGTGTAACTAAATCAAATGCCAAAACTCACTTCTGGAAAAATTACATCATGTTAGGCATTTAGTTTTCCTAGCCTCTATCCCACATTAAATAACAAGCAGCTGACAGGAATTCAGGCCTCAAGAAGCATTTTGTGTTCCTTTTAGAACTAATGATAGACCACTGATTACAAATTTGGTAATTCATCATTGAGTGCACATGTGAAGTTTTATTTGTATTGAATATATGCAGAAAACATTAATACATTATTTTTCTTGTATTACTTTTGTCTTCTTTCTTTATGATAAATTTTCAAACATAAAACAAAGTATAGTTTAGTATAGTGAATTCTTGTATTTCTATTACCAAGATTCAGCAACGGTCAGTATCTTTCTAATCTTATTTCGTATTTGGCCCTAAACAGTTTTTTCCAAAGTATTATTAAGTGGCATTTTATTCACTCATAAATGTCTTGGCAGGCATATTTAAATTTTGTCTAACAGAGTTATCATACCATTATAACCTAATATGGACCCCATAGGCAAGTATCATTTAAAGTTGGCTTGTTTGGATCAAGATCCAAACAGGATCTACTTTTCTGTGGTTTTGAGGTGTATCCATAGCACGGGCCGCTTCCCACAAGAAATACAAGAGGTAACGGGTGCAAACACAGGTATCTCTGCTCACCAGTGTGGCAGCTGTGCAGGGGCTGGAGCTAATTTTCTCAGTAGTTGGAGTTTGCATATAAATGATATAATCTGTTAGGTTTTGTAGAACATAGACAGTAGCAAGTTCCCCCATGCGAACCTTCAAGTTACAAACTTTTAAAGATGGGGCCGTGAACCTGGCTCCGGCAAGGCATCAGAGCCTGTTCCAGCCGCCGTCAGGCGTGAGTGACAGGGCAGCCGGCCCTCTGTCTCCCACTGCTGACGATCCTTCAGCTCTGCCACAGCCCACCTTCTCTCCTTCCTCCAGTCAGTGACTCTTGCAGCCTGCTCACTCGGTGCCGGCCTCCGTGTGCACCTCAAAGGCTGGCTGGCTGACAGCCAGCTCCTTCTGGGCTGTAGCCACCTGGCTTCCTGGGGCCAGAGACGCCCCCAGTGCCGAGGCTGTCACCTAGAAGCCCTGTCTGGACAAGTGTCCTTGTCTGGGGTGCCCGTATGGAATGTGTGTGTGTGTATGCAGTGCATCTGTGTGTGTGTGTGTGTGCAGTGCACCTGCACCCCCATACCCTGAACACCTGGGTACCACACTGTTGACAGAGAAGCGATCCTGATATTTGGTGAGACTAGGTAACACCAAAATGCTGGAAATTCTAAGTTGACTTTCTCTCCCCCCACCCAGAGTGATATAATATGTGGGCTATTTTTCCTCCCAGCAAAAGCCAGAGCTGTGAGAAATTCTACTCCATTTGCAAGATTATTTTTTTGCCTAGTGGTTTAAGGAAATGATGAGACTTTAAAGGGAACTCACACACCTCTTTCCTGGGAATGCATGGTGAATCCCGGAGAACTGACTTGGTGTTAAACGTCCTGTCTTTCAGAATTCTTCTGGAAATCCTGTGGGCCAGGAAAGGCCCCGTAAACATGATGTTCCCATGATTTCTGCAGGAAAAGCACTGTTTCTGGGGAAAGACTCCCTATCTTTCTTTTCACACCTCACTCAGTATGTGTTTCCTTCCAAATTCAGGAGTTTAGTTTTACTTTGCAGGTCTTAAAATGTTTTCATAGTTTCCCTTCCCAACCCAATCTTCTCTGTTCTCTCAGGTTCTAAAGAAATAAAAAATGGAAGAACTACCATGTTTCACATATCACATCTCACTATAATCCACAGAAACAGGATCACTACGGAAAACAGAATTCCGGACGGCCCTGTCTCTGAGAGATCTCTAATCCTGGTTAATCCTCCTCCTGGTGAAAGATGTGTCTGCACGTGGAGAGGAAATTTGCTGAAGCCCCATCTAGGGATCAAAGGTCTTCAAGAATCAGAGCTTCAGTGAAAGACAATGACAGAATTATTAAACACGACTACATTTCATCATAAAAGATTAATTATTTACTGTAGAATTAAAGGGCTAAAATGAAATAAAAATCTATCAACCATTTTCATTTACTCAAGGCAAAAGTTAAGCTGAAGAGCATCATAGTGACAGAGAACAATTTGGTCCTTTCTTTAGGATTTTCTTTTTGTCTTTGGATTATAATTATTGATGATAATTGCATTCCTGCTCCAAAGATTAGACAAAATAATAAAAAATTTATCACAGAAAGTCATTGTATCATTTACTGGAGTTCAAATATTATGAAAATATGGATTAAGAAGTATCTCATATAAGACAATATTAACATATGAAAACTATAAGGAACTTGAATTGTGTGTGATTTTACCCACATAGACATATTACTTATTTACTAATGATTTATTTGATGCTCTACAAAGAGATTAAAATGTATGTCATTAGAAAGTTAACAGATTCCTCAAAATGTTGCATTATAGTTAATCACTGAAAAACATTTTAAGTAGGATATAGTTTGCCCCAAAGGAATGTTACAGTACTTCTGTCTTATATGACAGAGGGCCTCCTGGAAACTCCTTTGTCTTTTGCGATCACTTAAATTTATATATACTTTATATACAACATGATACAAGCACATGAGATGTATAACCAGTTTTGGCAAACGTATATACACATGGAAGCACCACCCCAATCATGATACAGGACTTTTCCATCATTGGCAACAGATTCCTCAACAGTTATTTCTCCTCCAGCTTTACCCTCAATGACCCTCCATTGTTAAAACTTAAATGCTTTTCCTAGGGTTTTATATAAATGTGGTCATGTGGGATGGGTGACACTCTTCTGCTTGGTCTAGTTTGCTCAGGGTAATTTTGTCTTTGACATCTATGATGCTGAGCGTATCAGTAGTTTATTCCTTGTAATTACTGAGCAGGATTCGTTGCATGAGCTTGCTTCTCTGTTCTCCAAGTGATAGGCATTTGGCTCTTTGCCAGGTTGGGGCTGTGATTCCTGGAGCCTCTAGGATCATTCACACAGAAGTCTTTTCATGCTCACATGTCATCATTTCTCTCTGATAAATGCCCGAGTGTGGAGTTGTTGTATCATAGGGTGGGTGCACATTTAATTCTATAGAAACTTCCAGAAAGCAGTTAAAAGTCACCAGGACATTTGCATTTTTGCCAGAAATTCATGAGGAAAGTTCTCATTATTCCACATCTTCATGTACTTATATGAATATCACTATGCCATGATACTTAGAGCTATACCACACATCTTGAAATCAGGTAATGTAAGTCCTTCAATTTCTTCTTTTGAGAATATCCTATACTCTTAATTTCATAAGCCCTTTAGAATTAAAAATATATCAACTTCTTTTTTAAAAAGTTTCCTGAGATTTGTATTACTTTATGAATTAAATTTCTCATATAAGTTAACATATGAAAACTATAAGGAACTTGAATGTGTGATTTTACCCACATAGACATATTACTTATTTACTAATGATTTATTTGATGCTCTACAAAGAGATTAAAATGTATGTCATTAGAAAGTTAACAGATTCCTCAAAATGTTGCATTATAGTTAATCACTGAAAAACATTTTAAGTAGGATATAGTTTGCCCCAAAGGAATGTTACAGTACTTCTGTCTTATATGACAGAGGGCCTCCTGGAAACTCCTTTGTCTTTTGCGATCACTTAAATTTATATATACTTTATATACAACATGATACAAGCACATGAGATGTATAACCAGTTTTGGCAAACGTATATACACATGGAAGCACCACCCCAATCATGATACAGGACTTTTCCATCATTGGCAACAGATTCCTCAACAGTTATTTCTCCTCCAGCTTTACCCTCAATGACCCTCCATTGTTAAAACTTAAATGCTTTTCCTAGGGTTTTATATAAATGTGGTCATGTGGGATGGGTGACACTCTTCTGCTTGGTCTAGTTTGCTCAGGGTAATTTTGTCTTTGACATCTATGATGCTGAGCGTATCAGTAGTTTATTCCTTGTAATTACTGAGCAGGATTCGTTGCATGAGCTTGCTTCTCTGTTCTCCAAGTGATAGGCATTTGGCTCTTTGCCAGGTTGGGGCTGTGATTCCTGGAGCCTCTAGGATCATTCACACAGAAGTCTTTTCATGCTCACATGTCATCATTTCTCTCTGATAAATGCCCGAGTGTGGAGTTGTTGTATCATAGGGTGGGTGCACATTTAATTCTATAGAAACTTCCAGAAAGCAGTTAAAAGTCACCAGGACATTTGCATTTTTGCCAGAAATTCATGAGGAAAGTTCTCATTATTCCACATCTTCATGTACTTATATGAATATCACTATGCCATGATACTTAGAGCTATACCACACATCTTGAAATCAGGTAATGTAAGTCCTTCAATTTCTTCTTTTGAGAATATCCTATACTCTTAATTTCATAAGCCCTTTAGAATTAAAAATATATCAACTTCTTTTTTAAAAAGTTTCCTGAGATTTGTATTAGAATAGCACTAAATCTGTAATTCATTGGTTCTTAAAGACAGTTCCCTGACAGATTTTAAGGGGGTTTTATGGATGCAAAAGGAAACACAGTGACATGAGGACTCCAGAGTCAAGCAGAGAGTTAGAGCTGTACACTTGTAAAAAGTGGAACAGCTTTTTGAGAACCAGGCAGATGAACTCACCTATCTGGGAGCGCAAGGAAGGGAAGAGGCAGGAGAGAGGGCTACCAAGTTCTGTCGAGTTTTGAACTGCAGATTGACAGAATATGATGGGTGCTCTAGGGCTTGAGTGGGGAGTGCTCCCCCCCTCCCCCAGGACTCCATCTGAGGGCGTGTGAGTCTGACTGTGGGCACTGTTGGGCCTTGTAGCTCTTGGTGGACGTCTTCTGTCCAGGGCGGAGTTCATGTCTGCCACTCTGTTTTGGTTTCTCATTTTGAGATGAAGGTCACCTCCAGGGCCAGCCTGTTAACGTTCCTCCTGCCAGATCCTTTTCTCTGGGTGTACAGCTCCAACCGGGGAAACCAAAGCACGCGTCAGATGGTCTCAGATCAGAAAACAGAAAAACAAAACCAACAAAGCAGGATGTGATCAAACACCCAAAGAAACTGAGAAGGGCTACCAAATTATTTTAAATGTGCAATTATTTCCCGGACGAAGGTGGTGTTTTTGTAAAGGGATCTGTGCTTATGGAAGAAAAAGTATTAGGACATCTGCCTTCTTGAAGAAGAAAAAAATATCTCTGTCACATATTTTTAAATAAGCTGAGCCCAAATAGAGAGTGACTGCTGATCTAGTGCTCTTCACTGCATGGGGTTTCCTTTGGCTCTTTAAATGTTTGCCTGCTAAGTTGAGTCCAACTCTTTGTGGCCAATATCACTATGCCATGATACTTAGGGGCTCATTATTCCACATCTTCATGTACTTTTATGAATATCACTATGCCATGATACTTAGAGCTATACCACACATCTTGAAATCAGGTAATGTAAGTCCTTCAATTTCTTCTTTTGAGAATATCCTATACTCTTAATTTCATAAGCCCTTTAGAATTAAAAATATATCAACTTCTTTTTTAAAAAGTTTCCTGAGATTTGTATTAGAATAGCACTAAATCTGTAATTCATTGGTTCTTAAAGACAGTTCCCTGACAGATTTTAAGGGGGTTTTATGGATGCAAAAGGAAACACAGTGACATGAGGACTCCAGAGTCAAGCAGAGAGTTAGAGCTGTACACTTGTAAAAAGTGGAACAGCTTTTTGAGAACCAGGCAGATGAACTCACCTATCTGGGAGCGCAAGGAAGGGAAGAGGCAGGAGAGAGGGCTACCAAGTTCTGTCGAGTTTTGAACTGCAGATTGACAGAATATGATGGGTGCTCTAGGGCTTGAGTGGGGAGTGCTCCACCCCTCCCCCAGGACCCCATCAGAGGGAGTCAGAGTCTGACTGTGGGCACTGTTGGGCCTTGAAGCTCTTGGTGGACGTCTTCTGTCCAGGGCGGAGTTCATGTCTGCCACTCTGTTTTGGTTTCTCATTTTGAGATGAAGGTCACCTCCAGGGCCAGCCTGTTAACGTTCCTCCTGCCAGATCCTTTTCTCTGGGTGTACAGCTCCAACCGGGGAAACCAAAGCACGCGTCAGATGGTCTCAGATCAGAAAACAGAAAAACAAAACCAACAAAGCAGGATGTGATCAAACACCCAAAGAAACTGAGAAGGGCTACCAAATTATTTTAAATGTGCAATTATTTCCCGGACGAAGGTGGTGTTTTTGTAAAGGGATCTGTGCTTATGGAAGAAAAAGTATTAGGACATCTGCCTTCTTGAAGAAGAAAAAAATATCTCTGTCACATATTTTTAAATAAGCTGAGCCCAAATAGAGAGTGACTGCTGATCTAGTGCTCTTCACTGCATGGGGTTTCCTTTGGCTCTTTAAATGTTTGCCTGCTAAGTTGAGTCCAACTCTTTGTGGCCCCATGGACCATAGGCCACCAGGCTCCTCTGTCCATAGGGACCCTCCAGGCAAGAATACTAGAGCAGGTTGCCATTTCCTCCTCCAGGGGATCCTCCTGACCCAGAGATGAAACCCCGGTCACTTAGGTGTCCTGCACTGCAGGCAATGAATATGGAAGACCCAGTGAATGGCTGTCCACCGCAAACTTCCTTGCTGAGATGTACTTGGTCACTTTGTGTCTCTTCCTCTTCCCATCCCATATATACAAATGGTTGTGCTCTTCACCCCATCTGAAACCTGTCCTTTATGAGGTCTACTGATTAAGCTACTTCACCAAATGAAAAAATTCCATCAATCGGCTACTGCCACCAGCGAAAGCATGCATACAAGCAACATTTCATTCAGCTCAGTTCAGCTGCTTCTGACTCTTTGTGATTCCATGGACTGCAGCATGCCAGGTTTCCCTGTCCTTTACCATCTCCTGGAGTTTGCTCAAACTCATGCCCATTGACTCAGTGAGGCCATCCAACCCCCTCGTCCTCTGTTTCCCTCTTCTCCTCCTGCCTCAGTCTTTCCCAGCATCAGAGTCTTTTCCAATGATTCACCTCTTCACATCAGGTGAAGCTTCAGTACTTCTTCAATATTACAGATGATGTATTGGAGCTTCAGCATCATTCTTCCAATGAATATTCAGGGTTGACTTCCTTTAAGATTGACTGGTTTCATCTCCTTGCTGTCTAAGGGTTTAAAGGGCCAGCCTGTTAACGTTCCTCCTGCCAGATCCTTTTCTCTGGGTGTACAGCTCCAACCGGGGAAACCAAAGCACGCGTCAGATGGTCTCAGATCAGAAAACAGAAAAACAAAACCAACAAAGCAGGATGTGATCAAACACCCAAAGAAACTGAGAAGGGCTACCAAATTATTTTAAATGTGCAATTATTTCCCGGACGAAGGTGGTGTTTTTGTAAAGGGATCTGTGCTTATGGAAGAAAAAGTATTAGGACATCTGCCTTCTTGAAGAAGAAAAAAATATCTCTGTCACATATTTTTAAATAAGCTGAGCCCAAATAGAGAGTGACTGCTGATCTAGTGCTCTTCACTGCATGGGGTTTCCTTTGGCTCTTTAAATGTTTGCCTGCTAAGTTGAGTCCAACTCTTTGTGGCCCCATGGACCATAGGCCACCAGGCTCCTCTGTCCATAGGGACCCTCCAGGCAAGAATACTAGAGCAGGTTGCCATTTCCTCCTCCAGGGGATCCTCCTGACCCAGAGATGAAACCCGGTCACTTAGGTGTCCTGCACTGCAGGCAATGAATATGGAAGACCCAGTGAATGGCTGTCCACCGCAAACTTCCTTGCTGAGATGTACTTGGTCACTTTGTGTCTCTTCCTCTTCCCATCCCATATATACAAATGGTTGTGCTCTTCACCCCATCTGAAACCTGTCCTTTATGAGGTCTACTGATTAAGCTACTTCACCAAATGAAAAAATTCCATCAATCGGCTACTGCCACCAGCGAAAGCATGCATACAAGCAACATTTCATTCAGCTCAGTTCAGCTGCTTCTGACTCTTTGTGATTCCATGGACTGCAGCATGCCAGGTTTCCCTGTCCTTTACCATCTCCTGGAGTTTGCTCAAACTCATGCCCATTGACTCAGTGAGGCCATCCAACCCCCTCGTCCTCTGTTTCCCTCTTCTCCTCCTGCCTCAGTCTTTCCCAGCATCAGAGTCTTTTCCAATGATTCACCTCTTCACATCAGGTGAAGCTTCAGTACTTCTTCAATATTACAGATGATGTATTGGAGCTTCAGCATCATTCTTCCAATGAATATTCAGGGTTGACTTCCTTTAAGATTGACTGGTTTCATCTCCTTGCTGTCTAAGGGCCTCTTAAAAGCCTTCTTGAACACCACAGTTCAAAGGTATCTATTCTTTGGCACTCAGCCTTCTTTATGGTCCAGCCCTCATATCCATATGTGACTACTGGGAAAGTCATAGCTTTGACTATACAGACTTTTGTCTGCAAAGCGGTGTCTCTGATTTTGAATACTCTGTTTAGGTTTGTCACAGTTTTTCTTCCAAGGAGTAAGCAAGATCAGATCTTTAGAAATCCCAGCTTCTGAAACATCGGGTAATGTGAAGTCTCCCAGATGCCTCACTGCAGTTGATGTCGCTACCAAGCTTCAGTCACCTCATCCTGCCCTTGTGGCCACAGACCTGGGACCTGGCACAGGGGTCCCAGAGGATCAGACTTAAGGCAGGAGCTGTTTGAGGTCAGCCGAGTCCCCGGCCACACCATACAGGTCTCTGTGGAGGGGTCACCTGTCTCCCCAGCTGGCCCTTGCTAGCTTCGCTTCTTTAGGAGCACTACTTTAGGACTGAATATTCATGGAGCTCACTTCCTTGACAGACCCTTCAGAAAAGAAAACAGATCACCCTTCTCCAGAAACAGGCAACTGGAGGGGAGGCAGAGGTCAGAGACAGGGGCTGGCGCCCTTGGAGGTCCAGTCCCAGCCAGGTCTCACTTTGTTCTTAAAACAATCAGACGACGCTGCATCCTTTAAGCCAGGGGGTTGCAAAGAGTCAGACATACACACACATACACGCACGCACATGCACGCACGCACACGCACATGCACGCCTCTAAAGAGCGAGAAGAAGTAGGAATCCCTGAGGGCTACCCAGCGATGGGTCTGGATTTCTTCCTCTTTCTTTGCTGCCCTCGGAGCAGAAGGTCCCTGGACAACTTGAGAGCTCTGTCCTGGGCGGTCCCCACCTTTGCCTCCTAGACAACGATTCATGTTTCTTTCTGTTTCCATAGAAGGGGCCAGTAAGGAAAATTCAAAAGAACTGGCAATATGTCCCTTGCATACAGCATTCCGCCTTTGGCACGGCCACACACAAGCATTTTTCCCTTTGTTGTAGATCTTTTTAAAAAGTCGCACACAGAAGTCAAATGAGAGACAAATTTGTAAATACGTTCATTTTGGTTATTTCAAGTGAGGTGCAACAGTTAGGCAACCCCGTCAAGACATACTTATATTAATTCCTACTTAAATGAATTTGATGGAAGTAAAAATGTTTTTTTAAGCATGAAACAAAGAAATGAAGCTTTCATTTACTTAATTAAAAAAATGTATCCATGATAAAACTGCTAACTGGACCGAGGGGGAAATGACAAACACTGTGCACATACATGTGCATGCGTTTGTTCAGATCTGTGTCTTCAAGTACGGACACATGCACGGATGTTTTTTAAGTTTAAGTAACCAATTAGTTACTCGCTGGTGTTTACACCGGGTGGGGAAGGTCAGCCGGGCCCAGCTTGCTTTTGGACAGCCTCTTTGCATTTTAAGAGAGAAAAGCAGACCTTCTGTTTGAACTCCAGAATGTTCCACGCAGGCTGGGCCGCTGTAAGCTTACCAGGATAAATCACTCCTGCTTTTGCTGCATTGTTATTGTGGTATTGGGCAAAAATATTTGGCAGGCATTTCAAAGTATGCGCGTCCATCCAATGACGGCAGCTAAGAGAAAAATGCCAAGACTAAAGCAAGTGCATACTTTGCTAGGAGAGAGAGTGTTTTTCTAATGGGATATTTAATAAAATGAATTGCAGTCATACCTTTGTCTAATTAGAATGGGGCGACTTTCTTTAAGGAATAAGA
Organism: Tragulus kanchil; assembly: GCA_022376925.1. Classification (NCBI taxonomy): domain Eukaryota; kingdom Metazoa; phylum Chordata; class Mammalia; order Artiodactyla; family Tragulidae; genus Tragulus; species Tragulus kanchil. The sequence goes on along the minus strand of JAIOJX010000003.1, from coordinate 54,921,207 downwards.
GGAAAGGTCAGTTCTGATATGAAGTATTTTCCATTTGGACATTAAAAAAAACAAAAGTAAACATGGAGAAAACTGCAAAATAGAGTGCGAAGAGCTTGTCAGTTCAGTTCAGTCATGATAAATACCCAATTCTGCTTTGGAATTCGTCCCTGGAAATATAAATTGATTTTCCTCACAGCAAGAATGTGGTATGAGTTTGAACATAGAAAAAACCAGATTTATTATTATTGTTATTATTATGGAAGCATGTTGCCGTACCAGAGCTTAGGTGGGTCCAGATTTCCATTAGAAGTTGCTGTTTTCACAAGGACTTTAGAACTTGGACGTGACAATTGGCTTTAGCCTCTAACTTGTAAATAGCATCTCAGCCTGGGGCAGCCTTTCCCCTCCTTTTAATAACACCAGAGGCAAAAATCAGGCAAGACAAGATGCTTTTTTCCCTTCAGCTTTGAAGTCAAAGTTAGGAAGATATGTATCAATGTCAAATAAAGATCAACTTGACTTATTTTTTAAAGTTTTGAAAAGTATCTACAAACTGAACTGTTACCCTTTTTTTGGAATTTCAAGGAAAATAAAAAATAAAACTCTCCAATGAGCAGTTTTTATGTGACATTATTTGTCTTCACCACAATTTGTATTTTTCTTCCGATCTATGACTATTATTCCACATAAAATACCTCGCCTGTTTGTACTATATCTTTTAGGAATCCAACATTAAGTAAATTAACAGATAGTGAAGGACAGGAAAGCTTGGCGTGCTGCAGTTCACGGGGTCACAAAGAGTTGGACTTAGTGACGGAAGAACAACAAAAACGTACAAAAACAAATACCGAAAATATCAACTAATTTCTTAATTTGAGAACTCCAGTGGGATCATTCCCTACTGTAGCATTATCTTCTCAAAACAATGTGTTTCAGTTTTAAATTAACTTTTCCTCTTCCATGTGTGCATATTTCAAATAAGTTCATTTTTTTATCCTTGAGGAAACTGAACCGTTACGGACGTGTTTTTTGTTTGACTATGATTGTGCCCTAACTGAGCATCCTCTAAGGCGAGCTGGTGTTGGGCGGGGTGGGTGGAGGTAGTGGGGTCTGTGCGCAGCTAGAGAACCACCTGTGTCAGCATCACCCTGGACCTGCTCCTGGACCTGAGCGACCACAGTCTCTGCTCTGGTTGATCCTGCAGACGCCGCCCAGGGCCATCTGTCTCTGATACCTCACACTGAATACGACTCTATGGACCCCAGCACTTGATCCTCATCAAGAAAGCATCTTCTTGCTCCCAGTAAGGACATTAGCCTCCAGACACAGCCAAGAACACAGCCAGCCTGTCCAGGCCGGGAGTGGAGCAGAGATCCGGACTGGATGCCCTGGCAACTATTTTTCATCAGTACATTTATTACGTCTTGTTTTGGTTTTTAATTTTGCTTGAGCCATGAACTCATCTGATCATTTAAAGAGGTTTGGGAACTCCTCTCCAGAAAAATGTATACTTGGAAAAAGTCACCTCTATAGTTTCCGAGAGAAAAACTCATAAACTCCCTCCCAGAAAGTTAAAATATGTATCAATGTCAAATAAAGATCAACTTGACTTATTTTTTAAAGTTTTGAAAAGTATCTACAAACTGAACTGTTACCCTTTTTTTGGAATTTCAAGGAAAATAAAAAATAAAACTCTCCAATGAGCAGTTTTTATGTGACATTATTTGTCTTCACCACAATTTGTATTTTTCTTCCGATCTATGACTATTATTCCACATAAAATACCTCGCCTGTTTGTACTATATCTTTTAGGAATCCAACATTAAGTAAATTAACAGATAGTGAAGGACAGGAAAGCTTGGCGTGCTGCAGTTCACGGGGTCACAAAGAGTTGGACTTAGTGACGGAAGAACAACAAAAGCGTGAAAAAACAAATACCGAAAATCTCACCTTATTTCTTAATTTGAGAACTCCAGTGGGATCATTCCCTACTGTAGCATTATCTTCTCAAAACAATGTGTTTCAGTTTTAAATTAACTTTTCCTCTTCCATGTGTGCATATTTCAAATAAGTTCATTTTTTTATCCTTGAGGAAACTGAACCGTTACGGACGTGTTTTTTGTTTGACTATGATTGTGCCCTAACTGAGCATCCTCTAAGGCGAGCTGGTGTTGGGCGGGGTGGGTGGAGGTAGTGGGGTCTGTGCGCAGCTAGAGAACCACCTGTGTCAGCATCACCCTGGACCTGCTCCTGGACCTGAGCGACCACAGTCTCTGCTCTGGTTGATCCTGCAGACGCCGCCCAGGGCCATCTGTCTCTGATACCTCACACTGAATACGACTCTATGGACCCCAGCACTTGATCCTCATCAAGAAAGCATCTTCTTGCTCCCAGTAAGGACATTAGCCTCCAGACACAGCCAAGAACACAGCCAGCCTGTCCAGGCCGGGAGTGGAGCAGAGATCCGGACTGGATGCCCTGGCAACTATTTTTCATCAGTACATTTATTACGTCTTGTTTTGGTTTTTAATTTTGCTTGAGCCATGAACTCATCTGATCATTTAAAGAGGTTTGGGAACTCCTCTCCAGAAAAAATGTATACTTGGAAAAAGTCACCTCTATAGTTTCAGAGGATCCAGAGATAGCCTAAAATATACTCATAAACTATGAAATCCACATACCCCACTTTTAAGAAACTCTGATCTGTATATCACCCAACAGTCATAACACAGCAATCTTGTGGTTATTCAGATCTTCTCTCCCTCAACTTTAGAAATTCATTATCACTCTCGATTGAAGCCCTGCTTCACTGAGAAAATAGGAGCGACCAGAAGAGGTCTTCCCTGAGCCCCACTCAGGAGCATCTCCTCTGCTCCGCTGCTCTGTGTGTTAATCCCCCAGGCTCTGGGCTACCCCGAGCCCCCCCATCCACGCCAGGCTCAGACCCTTTCCCCTCACTCCACGATCACTGCATGGCGGGCACCTGGCTCACCTCTCCACTGCCTCTACTGACTTCTCTTCAGCATGTCAACACCTTGTTATTTCTCCCCCTTCAAAAAGAAGTGAATAAAACCTTCAACTCCATCCTTAGTTCTAACTCAACCTTCACCCCCAGCTACAGAAACCCTTGACAGTGACATCTGGACTCCTTTCCAGTTTCTTGTTTCTGGCCTGATCTCTTGAACAAACCATTCTACCCCAGCCACAACCATTCTGCCCAAGCTGCTCTTGTCAAGGCCCCTGTGATGTCTTTGTTTATCCACCAGCCAGCTGTGGCTCAGGCATAAGCTTGCTGGACCAACAGGACTTCCCTCCCCTAGGATCTCACCTTTTCCACACTGAATAGCTCTATGGACCCCAGCACTTGATCCTCATCAAGAAAGCATCTTCTTGCTCCCAGTAAGGACATTAGCCTCCAGACACAGCCAAGAACACAGCCAGCCTGTCCAGGCCGGGAGTGGAGCAGAGATCCGGACTGGATGCCCTGGCAACTATTTTTCATCAGTACATTTATTACGTCTTGTTTTGGTTTTTAATTTTGCTTGAGCCATGAACTCATCTGATCATTTAAAGAGGTTTGGGAACTCCTCTCCAAAAAAAATGTATACTTGGAAAAAGTCACCTCTATAGTTTCAGAGGATCCAGAGATAGCCTAAAATATACTCATAAACTATGAAATCCACATACCCCACTTTTAAGAAACTCTGATCTGTATATCACCCAACAGTCATAACACAGCAATCTTGTGGTTATTCAGATCTTCTCTCCCTCAACTTTAGAAATTCATTATCACTCTCGATTGAAGCCCTGCTTCACTGAGAAAATAGGAGCGACCAGAAGAGGTCTTCCCTGAGCCCCACTCAGGAGCATCTCCTCTGCTCCGCTGCTCTGTGTGTTAATCCCCCAGGCTCTGGGCTACCCCGAGCCCCTCCATCCACGCCAGGCTCAGACCCTTTCCCCTCACTCCACGATCACTGCATGGCGGGCACCTGGCTCACCTCTCCACTGCCTCTACTGACTTCTCTTCAGCATGTCAACACCTTGTTATTTCTCCCCCTTCAAAAAGAAGTGAATAAAACCTTCAACTCCATCCTTAGTTCTAACTCAACCTTCACCCCCAGCTACAGAAACCCTTGACAGTGACATCTGGACTCCTTTCCAGTTTCTTGTTTCTGGCCTGATCTCTTGAACAAACCATTCTACCCCAGCCACAACCATTCTGCCCAAGCTGCTCTTGTCAAGGCCCCTGTGATGTCTTTGTTTATCCACCAGCCAGCTGTGGCTCAGGCATAAGCTTGCTGGACCAACAGGACTTCCCTCCCCTAGGATCTCACCTTTTCCACACTCAACTCTCTGTGACCACACCCTCTGAGTTTCCCTGGTATTCTTCAGCCTCCTTGAGTATGCCTTCTTTATTTCCCTATCACTGCTAAGCAATAGAGCAAGTAGCTCAGGGCCTAAACCCTAAACCTCTTTATGATCTCCACTTGTGTTCTTGACGGCTTCATAAAGTTTTATGGCTTGAAATTCCATCTGTGTGCCAGTCACTTGAAAATTGGAAACCACAGTCTAAATCTTCCTCATATACTCCTTTTTCTCCTAGTATTTATCACTCTCTGATGTGCTATGACTTACACTTTTCTATTCAAGAGTCCTTCTCCTTCCCTCTTAGAATGCAAACACCAGAAGGGCAGGGGCTGAACCTCTTCCTAGCTGCAACATCCCCACCCATAGGACAACAGCTGATGGGAAAAGACTCAGATAAATATCTATTGAGTGAGTTTACACTGACAATTATTTCTTATTTTTAAATTTAGAAGAAATCATTGAGTTCCTTCTCTGTGGCTAGCACTGGTGAATCTGCTCACTCATTTCATACTATTCATAACTTAACACCCCAAGATGATTCTCAGGGTTTGAGTTTTACAGAAGAGTGAGTTATAGATAGTTGAACTCAGGGTCTTGAAAAATACTGTCCTGGGGCTACGTTCAGCCCACTTCCTATTTATTTCTAGCCCAAGACTAAAAGTTTACATTTGCATGGATGGAAGAAAAAAAAAGAAAAAATAATATTTTATGACCCATTACCCAAGTTTCAGTGTCTCTAAATAAAGTTTTATTGGCTCACTGACCTGTTCAGGCACTTTTCAAGACAGCAGCAGAGCTGAGCACACCTGCAGAACCTGCGAGTCAGGTTATCTCAGGAGATAACCCCAGTGATCTCTGCCAGGTAGGCCCTTGGCAGGAAATGTGTGGTGACTTCTGCATTAGATGATTTGTCTAAAGTCAGGAAGCCAGTAAAGGAGGAATGAATTCTCACTTGGACACTTGGTTCTAAGTCTGTGTTTTCTTGTGTTTTGTGATTCCCAGTGTCTTTTCATTTAAAACAGTTTCTTCAAATATGGCTGCCTTTCAAAATCAAGTGTAGGCCACAGCGCATGTTCAGGAGGAGAGGGCTGTGATGTGAAACGGTGTGGAGTAGCTGGTTTGCACTGATGTTTACCCTCCAGCTTTACGGTCCCACAGAGGGCCCTGGGAACAGAGGGGCTGCCCTGTCCTGGGAGGTGCTCCAGTGTACCTATGACTCTGGACTCCACATTCCCAGACGCCCTGCCTGCCCCAGGACAGAAGGACGCTTCAGTGAACATGTGCTGGGGCTGTGGAAGCAAAAGTGAGAAACTGATCCCATGGGGAAGGGGGAAGGTCATTTCCTGAGGGCAAGATCAACCCACTCATTTCCTGTTGGGCCAGTTCTTCTTCACTTTAGAAGTTGAGCAAAGTCAGAGAAGGCTTCTCTGGTGGCTCAGCAGTAAAGAATCTGCTTGCAGTGCTAGAGACATGTGATCAATACCTGGGTCTATAAGATCCCTGAAGAAGGAAATGGCAACCTACTCCAGTATTCTTGCCTGGAGAATTCCATGGACACAGTCCATAGGGTAGCAAAGAATCGGAAACGACTGAGCGACTAAACAACAACAAAAACCAGAGGGCAGCTGGTCCCATTTAACATCCTTCCTTCTAAAGTCATGAAAACACAGATGTCAGACGGGAGCTAGAAACTCTGCTCTGCACACCATCAGATGCAGGGCCCTGGGAACACTGACTATCTCTCTGTTACTGATATATTTCTAACATCCATTTAAGAATCCTTGGTCTGACTTGACTTCTCTATAAAATGACGATGCATATCACCCCGAATCTGTAAGTTTTATTTATTTATTTTAATTTTGGCTACTTTTTTAAATTGGTCTTTCATTTATTTATTTTCATCCATCTTTGTTCTTTGGCCTGTGTGGGCCTCCCATCGCAGTGGCCTCTCCTGTAGCAGAGCACCGGCTCTGGGCGCATGCGCTCCAGAGTGCAGGCTCCCAATTGGACACACCCGTCCAGCCACTCCGCCGCATGTGGGATCTTTGCATGTCAGGGATTGAACCGTGTCAGGGATTGCTGTGTAAGGCAGACTCTTTACCCACTGGACCACCAGGGAAGCCCTGAATCTGTAAGTTTGCTGTGATGAAATGGCTGTAAATTTCCTGATGTGTTACCTCACCTATACTGATTCAAAATAATCGGTTTTACTTATTAGTAGTATTTTTTTTATCGTTAGCGAGAAGAAACTTTGGGGAATTTTTCTTGACTGTTTTTGTGAAGCTACTGTGAAACTGATAAAGGGAAAAATGTAGTTCAACAAATGGTGCTGGAAACATTGGTTCTTCACATGGAAAAAAATGAAAATGGGTTTCCTACTTCTTACCATATGCAAAAATCAACTCCAGATGGAAGAAGAACTTAAATGTCAAAAGTAAAACTTTAAAACTTCTAGAGCAAAATATAAGGGAACAGCTTTATGACTTCAGAGTGGGGCAATACTTTTCAAACATGACACAAAAAATGCCAAACATAACAAAAAAGAATTATACACTTGATCATATTTTTTAAAAAATTTAAAATTTTTCAAAAGATCTTAAATAAGGCAAAAGGCAATCTACAGACGGAACGACTACCTGGGTCTATAAGATCCCTGAAGAAGGAAATGGCCTACTCCAGTATTCTTGCCTGGAGAATTCCATGGACACAGTCCATAGGGTAGCAAAGAATCGGAAACGACTGAGCGACTAAACAACAACAAAAACCAGAGGGCAGCTGGTCCCATTTAACATCCTTCCTTCTAAAGTCATGAAAACACAGATGTCAGACGGGAGCTAGAAACTCTGCTCTGCACACCATCAGATGCAGGGCCCTGGGAACACTGACTATCTCTCTGTTACTGATATATTTCTAACATCCATTTAAGAATCCTTGGTCTGACTTGACTTCTCTATAAAATGACGATGCATATCACCCCGAATCTGTAAGTTTTATTTATTTATTTTAATTTTGGCTACTTTTTTAAATTGGTCTTTCATTTATTTATTTTCATCCATCTTTGTTCTTTGGCCTGTGTGGGCCTCCCATCGCAGTGGCCTCTCCTGTAGCAGAGCACCGGCTCTGGGCGCATGCGCTCCAGAGTGCAGGCTCCCAATTGGACACACCCGTCCAGCCACTCCGCCGCATGTGGGATCTTTGCATGTCAGGGATTGAACCGTGTCAGGGATTGCTGTGTAAGGCAGACTCTTTACCCACTGGACCACCAGGGAAGCCCTGAATCTGTAAGTTTGCTGTGATGAAATGGCTGTAAATTTCCTGATGTGTTACCTCACCTATACTGATTCAAAATAATCGGTTTTACTTATTAGTAGTATTTTTTTTATCGTTAGCGAGAAGAAACTTTGGGGAATTTTTCTTGACTGTTTTTGTGAAGCTACTGTGAAACTGATAAAGGGAAAAATGTAGTTCAACAAATGGTGCTGGAAACATTGGTTCTTCACATGGAAAAAAATGAAAATGGGTTTCCTACTTCTTACCATATGCAAAAATCAACTCCAGATGGAAGAAGAACTTAAATGTCAAAAGTAAAACTTTAAAACTTCTAGAGCAAAATATAAGGGAACAGCTTTATGACTTCAGAGTGGGGCAATACTTTTCAAACATGACACAAAAAATGCCAAACATAACAAAAAAGAATTATACACTTGATCATATTTTTTAAAAAATTTAAAATCTGCTTCTCAAAAAGATCTTAAATAAGGCAAAAGGCAATCTACAGACAGAAGGAAAGTAGTCGCAATACTTTAAACCAACAAAGGACTAGTATCAAGAATGTGCAAAAAAAAAAAAAAAAAACACCAAAAACAAAAACACTTTTTTTGAAGGAATAGGAAGTCTGACAATATGAAATGTCGGGAAGTGTGTGGTTCAGTGGATGTTCTCCTGCATCTCTAGTGTGGATGTAAGGTACACAGTCACAGAGAAAACATCTGGCCTTATTCTGTGAAACTGAACGTGTGCATACCCCATAAGTCAGTAAGCCCATGCCCAGGAGTGGACCCACATCTGTGTTTATCAGGGGTCCTACCAGGAATGCTCACAATAGCCCTTTTCTTTTTTAAATCATGTTTACATTTTGTATTATAGCCTTTATAACTCTCTTCTAATACGACTCTTAAATTTAGTTACATAGAATCCTGCCCTCTACCCATCATGCAGACGTGCCACATCACATCTCTATTATTTTTTCTTTAAATTTTATTTATTTATTTATTTATGGCTATTTTGGGTTTTCACTGCTGCCACAAGCTCTTCTCTAGCTGCAGGGAGTGGGGGCTGCTCTCTAGTTGAGGTGAGCAGCCTTCTTGTTGTAGTGACTTCTCCTGTTGTGGAACTCGGGCTCTAGGGCACATGGACCTCAGTAGCTGTGGTACACAGACTCAACAATTGCAGCTCTGAGGCTCTAGAGCACAGGCGCAATAGTTGTGGCTCACGGGCTTAGTTGCTCTGCAGCATGTGGGATCTTCCCGGATCAGGGATCAAACTTGTGTCTCCTGCACTGGCAGGCAAGCTCTTCACCACTGAGCTTCCAGGAAGTCCAGCCCTTTTCTTAATTACCAGAAACTATTTTTTTGTTATTGTTGTTTAGTCACTCTGTTGTGTCCGACTCTTTGTGATTCCCATGGACTGTAGACCACCAGGCTCCTCTGTTCATGGGGTTTCCCAGGCAAGAATACAGGAATGGGTTGCCATGTCCTTCTCCAGGGAATCTTCCGTTTATGACTTCAGAGTGGGGCAATACTTTTCAAACATGACACAAAAAATGCCAAACATAACAAAAAAGAATTATACACTTGATCATATTTTTTAAAAAATTTAAAATCTGCTTCTCAAAAAGATCTTAAATAAGGCAAAAGGCAATCTACAGACAGAAGGAAAGTAGTCGCAATACTTTAAACCAACAAAGGACTAGTATCAAGAATGTGCAAAAAAAAAAAAAAAAAACACCAAAAACAAAAACACTTTTTTTGAAGGAATAGGAAGTCTGACAATATGAAATGTCGGGAAGTGTGTGGTTCAGTGGATGTTCTCCTGCATCTCTAGTGTGGATGTAAGGTACACAGTCACAGAGAAAACATCTGGCCTTATTCTGTGAAACTGAACGTGTGCATACCCCATAAGTCAGTAAGCCCATGCCCAGGAGTGGACCCACATCTGTGTTTATCAGGGGTCCTACCAGGAATGCTCACAATAGCCCTTTTCTTTTTTAAATCATGTTTACATTTTGTATTATAGCCTTTATAACTCTCTTCTAATACGACTCTTAAATTTAGTTACATAGAATCCTGCCCTCTACCCATCATGCAGACGTGCCACATCACATCTCTATTATTTTTTCTTTAAATTTTATTTATTTATTTATTTATGGCTATTTTGGGTTTTCACTGCTGCCACAAGCTCTTCTCTAGCTGCAGGGAGTGGGGGCTGCTCTCTAGTTGAGGTGAGCAGCCTTCTTGTTGTAGTGACTTCTCCTGTTGTGGAACTCGGGCTCTAGGGCACATGGACCTCAGTAGCTGTGGTACACAGACTCAACAATTGCAGCTCTGAGGCTCTAGAGCACAGGCGCAATAGTTGTGGCTCACGGGCTTAGTTGCTCTGCAGCATGTGGGATCTTCCCGGATCAGGGATCAAACTTGTGTCTCCTGCACTGGCAGGCAAGCTCTTCACCACTGAGCTTCCAGGAAGTCCAGCCCTTTTCTTAATTACCAGAAACTATTTTTTTGTTATTGTTGTTTAGTCACTCTGTTGTGTCCGACTCTTTGTGATTCCCATGGACTGTAGACCACCAGGCTCCTCTGTTCATGGGGTTTCCCAGGCAAGAATACAGGAATGGGTTGCCATGTCCTTCTCCAGGGAATCTTCCCGACCCAGGGATCAAGCCCTAGTCTCTTGTGTCTCCTGCATTGGCAAGTGGATTCTTTACCAATAGCATCACTTGGGAAGCTAAAAACTGTAAGTAACCCAACTGTAAGTACACCTATTCAAAAATGATAAATAAACTAAGATACATACACGCAGTGAAACATTACAGAGCAGCTGGACCTGACACTGCAGCATAGATTAGTCTTTGTAAGGTCATCATCTGAGCTCCAGAGGACGACTCCTGCAGGACTTGCAGACACAGCGTGGAGGGACAGGGTAGGACGAATGGGGAGTAGTGTGGAGCCACTTGCACTTCCGTGTGTAAACCAGTCAGCCAGGGGAACCTGCTGTGGGCACAAGAAGTGCAGTGCAGTGCTCTGTGACAACTTAGAGGGGTGCGGAGGGCGGGGGAGGGGAGAGGGAGGTTCAGGAGGGAGGGCACATGTGTGTACCTGTGGCTGATTCATGCTGACGTGTGGCAGACACCAGCACAATACTGCAAAGTAAATATCTTGCAATAAAATTTTTTTCAAAGATGAATTTGCAACTCAGACTAGCGCTCAGTCCACCTCCTCTCAGTGGGAAGGGTGGTGACTGTAGGCGGCACGTCCCCTTCTCCTTCCCGGCTGGGTTTTTCTGAGAGTCTAGAGGATTGCAGAGTCCCAAGCACCCTTCCTCCTCTTGTCTCAGCTCCTCAACAGATGCTTCTAAGGAAATATCTGCCCCCAAGTGGGGACCTCTAAACTCATTTTTCAAGTCATTTCAAGTCAGAACAACTTTTTTTTATTTCTTTTTTGCAACTGAGTTGCAGACTCCTAGGAACAGGAATTCATAACCAAACATCAGAACCCTAGGATTTTCTGGTTCATTACCCTTGGGTGGATCCAGAAAAAAATTTAAAGTGAAGACAAAACTCAGAGATGAGCCAGTAGACTGAACACACCGAGAAGCCTGATAAACAACCCCCAAATACAAGTAACATGACCATCCATGACGGGCTCCATGCAGACACTGCAGCTCCCTCTCCCCACAAGGAGACTGTTTTGGATTAAGGAAGGGCGGGTTTTCTCCTCCCACCCTACCCCCGTAACCCACCACCCACAAATGAACACAGTTAACTAAATAAGTCTTTATTCAAGGGAATGGCAATTATAAGTGACAATCTGGCCAAGAGACCACCAACAAAACCCTGTCCAGGGGAAAAAGAATTTTTTTCCTGGATAAGCAAATTCAATACCCAGGTGAACAGTTATACCCCACACAAAGTGTGTGGACGCAGGAAAAGCAGACTGTCTTTTGTTATGCAGGGCGGCCACATAATTCATCGCCTCCCTTGGAACACCTTGAGCCCAAGACAGGGCATTTAATGAGGCAAGCGATGTAACCAGATGAATCCCCCTTGCCTCTCCCTCCCCAGCTTCCACTTTGCAGGCTGCCCCTGCAGAAGGCAAAGGAAACAATACTACGGAAAATGTGACTTAGTTTTTGACGTAGATGTTTTGGTTTGTTTAGGTTCAGTGCTTGACCATCATTCTGATCAATCCTTATTCTGAAGACAACTTTTTGGAACTGGTATTTCTGTGTAGCCAGAAATGTGTAAATATGCACATGCTTTTAAGACCAGAAAAAAATGTCCAAGACGGTCGACAGTATTTAACTCTTAGAGGTGAACGACGGGTCAGTTAAAATTCCTTTCTATGCATTTCTATCTAAGAAAGTATTGTATTATATATCGTACTTAAAATGTATTCTCTATTTCTCACATTTTGTCTGCAAATCTTATGTCTCTGTCCATGGGATTCTCCAGGCAAGAATATTGGAATGTTTTGCCATTTGCTCCTCCAGGGGATCTTCCTGACTCAAGGATTGAAACTGAGACTCTTATGTCTCTGGCACTAGCAGGTGGGTTCTTTACCACTAGAGCCACCTGGGGAAGCCCCAAGTGATCTGGAGCCCTGGACAAAGTCAGAGGACAACATGCCAGAAGTTTTCGGATAAGATGGAACATTCTAAAGCTCCAAGAAGATACTTTATCTGGCCTTGAAATGGACGCTTTTCGTTGAAATGATTTGAAAATGCTACTTTCCTTTGAGTGAAAGCTAAAATGGGACAATGGGTGATGTGGTTTTCCTGTGTGTATTTTTGAAGCGCGCGTCTGGAGAGATGCATCATTACCAGCATGTTCCCTGACGGTCGTGCTGGGCAGACGCAGTGGAGGGGTCCAGGTGCCCGGCCACAGCTCCCAGCTGGACCATGTCTCCCTGGAGCGGCCACCCTACATTTGTGCCACGGAACAGCTGAAAAGCACTGACGACACTCTCCCCCAAGATTAAATTGACCGAAAAACCCAAAGCTACAGGGCTGTGGCGATCAGCCCTCCCAAGGTTAACACAACTTGGAGTTCTGAACAGAGGTCAAGGCGTAAGACACTGAGAATTCAATCAGGTTTTCTCTGAATCTTCTCAAAAGACTCTGTTTGCTTGAGCTGCCTATATTCAGAAATGGGGCCTCCTCTTGGTTTCTAAAGTAATCAAACTGCTACCGCAGAATTTGCTTGAAAATTCATGTATAAGTTATAAAAATAAATCTCTTTCCACCATCATGATCAAGCTTAAGTACAATAACAAGATCATGGCTAGAACAGAAAAGCAGCTGGAAACTGTATTCTGAGGTTACGGCGGTGAGATGGGGGCCAGGAGGCCCGGGCACCACTGTCTGGTAACCATCCCCTCCCCAAATCTCATCCCCAGGAATACAGATCCGAACAGTGAAACACTCATGACAGATGCCCATCTCTGTTTCTGTCTCCCTTCTCGTGCTGTTCGACGGGTCTGCCTTCACTTTAACTAATCTGAGCAAAATTTCCAACATGCAAAAATATAGACTCAGAGAGGGCGATTTTGTTCTTCAAATGTCAGTTTCAGGCCATGTAATATGTAGCATCATTTTCTGTATTGAACTTCTCTTGCCCTTCATTATAATTGCTGGTCACCTGGACGTTAGTTCTCCCACGTTCTGTAGACTGGTGCTTCTCACATGTTACGGTTTGAGAAGTGTCACTTGGGAGATCATGCTAAAGTCCAGACTCGGATTCAATGGGACTGGCGTGAGATCTGGGATTCTGTGTGGCTCACCAGCCCTGGGTGATGGGCTGAGACTGACTGCCCAGGCTGTGCAGACCCTGACGGGGGTGGTGCTTCTTTGACCATCTCCTGGAAATAGCCCCATGGAAGAGTTAATTCTCCATTTCTCTCAGTCATGTTGGGGCATTCCACACCCACTGCTGATGTCAGAGACTAAAGATAAGACGTGCCCTGGTCCTCTTTCTTTATTGACAGCAGCTGGGGGTCCTGAGCACAGCTGAGGACAGGGAAGACAGGTGAGGACAGGCAGGAGTGCCTGGCCTGGCCTTACTCGCTCCATCAGGACCAAAACGCCACTGCTGGGTGGCCATGACCCTATGGGGATGTCAGGAGCCTCAAACCACCAGAGCTCCATCCATGGCCCTACCGATGCTCCCCAAGAGACAGAGGTCATGGGCAGAGTTGGAGGTGGTCTGTCTGGAGAACTCCAGCAGACGCTGTTCATTTCCTCCCTAATTGAACCAGGCCTTCCTGGTGCAAGACTTAACACTTTGGGAGGAAAGAGTGTCTCATATTCCTTTTGTTCTTTTTTTTTTTTTTTTTCTTACCTTAAACCCCAAGTGTCTTAGATTCAAAGTCTGGTTAGCAAGTGGGAAATTCCCAGACATGCTTCTCCCCAGTCCCCGGGAGCTGAGTTCAATGCCGTCTGGCTTTTGCATCAGACTTTTACCCTACTGGCTCTCCCCTCTCCTGACATGAGCAGAGGACATGGGCTCGCCTTCTGAACCTCTTCAGTGCAAAAGTAAGTTTGTAAAACCAACCGACAGCAGCTGTTTGTCTCCTTCTCGTGCTGTTCAGGGTCTGCCTTCACTTTAACTAATCTGAGCAAAATTTCCAACATGCAAAAATATAGACTCAGAGAGGCGATTTTGTTCTTCAAATGTCAGTTTCAGGCCATGTAATATGTAGCATCATTTTCTGTATTGAACTTCTCTTGCCCTTCATTATAATTGCTGGTCACCTGGACGTTAGTTCTCCCACGTTCTGTAGACTGGTGCTTCTCACATGTTACGGTTTGAGAAGTGTCACTTGGGAGATCATGCTAAAGTCCAGACTCGGATTCAATGGGACTGGCGTGAGATCTGGGATTCTGTGTGGCTCACCAGCCCTGGGTGATGGGCTGAGACTGACTGCCCAGGCTGTGCAGACCCTGACGGGGGTGGTGCTTCTTTGACCATCTCCTGGAAATAGCCCCATGGAAGAGTTAATTCTCCATTTCTCTCAGTCATGTTGGGGCATTCCACACCCACTGCTGATGTCAGAGACTAAAGATAAGACGTGCCCTGGTCCTCTTTCTTTATTGACAGCAGCTGGGGGTCCTGAGCACAGCTGAGGACAGGGAAGACAGGTGAGGACAGGCAGGAGTGCCTGGCCTGGCCTTACTCGCTCCATCAGGACCAAAACGCCACTGCTGGGTGGCCATGACCCTATGGGGATGTCAGGAGCCTCAAACCACCAGAGCTCCATCCATGGCCCTACCGATGCTCCCCAAGAGACAGAGGTCATGGGCAGAGTTGGAGGTGGTCTGTCTGGAGAACTCCAGCAGACGCTGTTCATTTCCTCCCTAATTGAACCAGGCCTTCCTGGTGCAAGACTTAACACTTTGGGAGGAAAGAGTGTCTCATATTCCTTTTGTTCTTTTTTTTTTTTTTTTTCTTACCTTAAACCCCAAGTGTCTTAGATTCAAAGTCTGGTTAGCAAGTGGGAAATTCCCAGACATGCTTCTCCCCAGTCCCCGGGAGCTGAGTTCAATGCCGTCTGGCTTTTGCATCAGACTTTTACCCTACTGGCTCTCCCCTCTCCTGACATGAGCAGAGGACATGGGCTCGCCTTCTGAACCTCTTCAGTGCAAAAGTAAGTTTGTAAAAACCAACCGACAGAGCAGCAAAGGAGGGGATACTTAATTTTTTATCTTTTGAGCAATGATTTAGAAGATTTTCTTTTTGTTTTCCATTAAATCAAAATTGATTTATTATAAGCAGATCTCTTTTTAAATGTTATCAGGCAGGGCTCCCAAATTCCACGTGGTCTGGCTGTGTTTAGCCCTGATCAGGCTTGCATGTCACTAGTAGAAGATCTGGGGTCATTAGAATTTTAAAATACTTATATATATTTCCAAAGAAACAAAGATCAAATTCCTTCTGCCAGGGAAGGTGTCAAATTCACAGGCCTGAGGGGTTAGGAGGGAGAAGTCTTTGGAGGGCCACTATCCTGCTGTCATCCATTGCGTTAGTCAATGGAACGCAGCAAAGAGAAAGCTAACAGATCAGACAGGGCTTCCCTGGTGGCTCAGACAGTTAAGAATGTGCCCACAATGCAAGAGACTCGTATTCAATCCCTTGGGCGGGTAAATTCCCTAGAGGAGAAATGGCAACCCACTCCAGTATTCTTGCCTGGAGAATCTGGGCTACAGTCCATGGAGTCACAAAGAATCAGATACAACTGAAGCGACCAGTATGCACACATGTAACATTTATTGTGGTGGTCAGGGAGACGATGGCTGGAAGCTAACAGTAATCTGAAAAGGATGCTGCAAGTTGTGCTATCACTATAGAATTATTCATTGCTTTGCCATCATTTGACGAAACAATTAATATTATTCATATTGTCTTTGCCATTATTTATTGAGTGCCTTCAGTTTGCCAGTTACTGTGCTCAGCCCTTTCATATAGTATTAATTTTGGTCTTCCCCCAAACCCTCCAATGTACTATAGGTGTTCACATTTCTTTCTGGCTTTCTTCTCCACAAAACCTCTTGGTTTCTCAGCTTGTCAGAGTTGTGTTGAGCCCTGAATGACAGGATGGACCTGGAGCCCCTGGGAAAGTGGCCCCGGGGGGCTCCCTCACCTCTCCCACCACTCCCCCGTCCCCAGCCACCACTGATCCTCGATCCTACCTTTGTAAGGAGGTGAGAGCAGTAAGCACACTCATTACTTAATAGTTGATAGAATGTGCTAAATAATTTCTACTTACCATTATTTGACCTTGGAGAAGAGAGACTGGCTAAGAGCCACAAGACACAAGAGACAAGGAACGGGCAGCTGGAGATGGAAGGCAGCTAGAGATGGAAAGTGAGCCTCGAGATGATGAGAAAGGCCATGAGGCTCAGCCCCCCAGGGAGATCTGGCCACTCGTGAAAAGCAAATGAGTCAACACTGCAAACACTGATAGTAGATAAATAACAACAGCAAGTTTCCTGTCACCCAGGACAGGGATGGTCAGGAACCCACTCACAGACGCAAGAGGGTTGAATTATTGGAGGTTGACGTTTATGTGCAATGAACGTGCTCAGATACTAAAAATAGGACAGATGGTACATTCACCTGACCCCCTGCAGGAAGTTTTCCTGAATGATCCAGCTTTTAGTCATTTTTCTTACATTGTGGACTCCTCATATGAGGTAGTCTCTGTTGCAAGCAATTTAGTAATAGCATCTATTTTAGTGCCTGACTGTACTCACTACTGTAAATTATTCACAATTGTTTCGCATGTGTGACTCTTATCTTGGAGCAGAAAATCCCGAGAAAAATGTCCACATCTTGTATTTTCTTATAATGTTGATTAACTCCCTCTAAACCTTTCTACTCATAGTTCAGGAAAATAACAAAATGTTCCAGGAGTTCATGAATTTGTCTATCTATAATGGCAGGACCACGTCTCACAGTCTTTCTGAAGGTCCTGTGGTTTTCCAGTGGTCAGACTGGGTGGCTCACGTGTTCTGAACAGCCTTTAACCTGCCAGTTCACTAGGATGCAAAAGCTGAAGAACCGGCAATGACCATTTTTTACTTAGACACACATATTCTTCAAAGTTCTCTTTTCAGTTCTTATCTCACCAATGGGAATCTGCCCACTGGGGGCCTCATGTAAAACTTCATGGGAGAATCAAATCAGCACAGAAATGCGTCTAGTGGAATACTGTTTCTATTTGCCATGTCACAGCCTATTTGTGGGCAGTATTCTAGTGGCTTGCAAGGCATTCCTCGAAGGCGGTATCGAATGAACTCAAATGAGGAGGAAACCTTCCTGCAGAACATATTCTTAATACAGACACTTTCCTTCTCTGATAGTTTGAAAACCAGGAAAGTGCTTAAACCAGGTCTTTAGAAATACATATACAGCATTAGCCTTGGACCCACTTGCATGAATATCACTGGCAGCCTCTTATAAAGCAGCTTCCTGAATTCCAACCAGACCTATGGATTCAGAGTCTGCATAAGAGTGGCAAAGAATCTGTATTTAAGCAAGATTCCCAAGAAATTCTGTGGATCCTCATGTTTTAAAATCATCATTTTATTTTATTTTAAATGTTGGCCTTTTTTATTGGTTTTTTATTTATTTATAACACATTGGTTCAGTCGCTCCATGGCATGTGGGATCTTCCCGGGCCAGGGATCGAACCGATGCCCCTTACACTGCAAGGTGGACTCTTTACCCACTGGACCACCAGGGCCCCCATCATTTTATTTTTTAATCATAGCTTGAGAACCTATTTGCATTTCATTCCCTCTTCCCCGCTCCTTGGGACACAACTGCCTTCCATCCATTCACTAAAGCTGTTTCTTTTAAAACACATGACATGCTGTTTAAACTGTTTGCCTCAGGGTAGCAGCCCTGAACCTTGGCTTTCCTCAGAATTCTCATTGAAACTCATTAATAGTAAGTAATGCCAAGTGTGCACCCAGATTCCCTGCATCACACTCAAGAGGGCTGAGCCTGGGCTACACATTTCTTTGAAAGTTGAAGAGGTGACCAAGCAGTCAGAATGGAGAAGCCACCTTAAGAAGGAGCTGCGTCTCCCATTTGGGAGATGGTCGCTGTCTTCCAGTCCCTAGTGTCCAAGGGGCCATGTTCTATGGCCCTGCTGCTTTGCAAGTCCATCTGGCTCTGGGCGTCTGGAGGCACCGGCTGCAGATACACGGATGCACATGGTCTGCCCTCTATGTGCCCCTCCTGACATGGAGCCAGGGCTCTCTCTGTGCCTCTGAAGTCTCTCTCCCGCACCCGCAGCTGATGGCCTTCCTTCCCGGAGCCTCCACTGGCTGGCCCAAGGGAAGTGCTTCTGCCTAACTTCCAGAGGTGTTTATAAGAGTTTCCAGTTCTCTCAGGAGATACTGATTTCTGATTTCTCAGGAGATACTAATTTCACAGAACACTCTAGATTCACCACACAGCCCCCTATTTCTGGTCCTCCCCTTCTGTTGAACAGGAGGACAGCTCAGTGACCCACAAGCTGCCCTCGGCCTGAAGGAGTCGCCTACGTTCCGGGCTGACCCGGCTGCTGGAGCAGAGCAAACCCTGTCACTTCTTGGCATCATCCAAAGAGACCCAAGATCCAGAGATCCAAGACCCTCAGCATCTAGTCTCTAAGTGTCCAGCAGATATGCCCTTCACATGCTGCTGTGACAGTTTTGTGCTCAGATGTGTCCAACTCTTTGCGACCTCATGGACTGCAGCCTGCCAGGCCCCTCTGACCACGGGAATCTCCAGGCAAGAAGACTGGAGTGGGCTGCCATTCCCTTCTCCAAGGGATCTTCTAGACCCAGGGATCGAACCCCTGTCTCCTGCATTGCAGGCAGATTCTTTACCATCTGAGTCACCAGGGAAGCCCTATATACTGGGAGGGCATCTTTAAATCCAGCTATAGGAACAAGGACAAATCTTGTGGCCTTCTTTGGTACATATGCAAATTCAGCATCAGTGATAAACCTAGGTTTCTCTAGCAAGGTTTTAATGTAAACATTTCCACATCCAGACACCCCAGGGCCCCCGAAGGTGGCCCGCTCTGCGTATGAATCATAACCACTTCAGTAAATTTAACACCACTGCTCTCTATTTTGACTCATGGGGCTGGCGAATAATTTAGCTAAAGGGTTTCCAGAGAACAAAAGGCATGGCCCCTCGTCAGGGACCTCCTGTATTTTGAATTTTTGCTGGTTTAGGTCAGTGCGTGAACTGCAGGGCTGTTTTAAAATGTAATCACAACTACAAAGGTAGGTCCAGGAATTCTCGCATTGTTTGGCATTTAGTGATTAAAGCTGACATTCGCTGGGCAGAAGTGGAGTTTTAGAATTGATAGACCTCGACTAATCCCAGCAATAGAAATGGTCACAAATGAATGCTGTGACAGGTTTTGAACCAAGAAAAATCATCACTGAGCTCACTCGAAAAGATTAAGAGACTGTCAAGTTAAAAAATTATTGGCTCCATTTACACTCGCTTTGGGTAGCGAATGCTGTTTTATCCATTTGTACTTTTCAGGCGCCTCTTTCATGTGTCTTGTTATAATAATTTCCAAAGTCATAAACAAAGAAAATAAGACATCATCTCAGATAAAAATGGCACACGATTCAATACAGAGCATTAGCCGTGGCACAACCTGGCCTCTGAGAACAAAGGCATTCAAAATTCATCTTACTTGACAGTGTTAGAATGCTTTACATTAAATCTAGATTTTAATCCCGATTGTATTGTTACACATTACACTGTTCCCATGCCATCAGCCTCAAGGACTTTATTATTTATGTAATTCCAAGAGTTGATATGGAGTCAATGCATCTGATCTCAATGAATGGCATGGGATAAAAAAAATTATCAGTAGATTTCAGGGGAGAGAAAAAGACCATTTTAATTCTCTTGCAAGGCTATTGATAAGTAACAGATGTTGCTTTTCTGATTGAATTATTTTTGATTCATTTTTCAAAAAAATATAGATCTGTCAAAGTATTTGAAATCATCTAGAGATAGAGGTTATTTAAACAAGATTCTTTTCTTTCTCTTGTGAGGGAAAGCGTCCACCTTCAAGCGCCACAGGTCAGGTAGGGATATAATTTAGAGTGACATGCGCCTGAAAGTGCATGAGTGGTAGTTCCACTGGGGTGGGGACATGGTCCAGTCCACTTGGGTGTCAAGGGCCTTTGAGCAGCAGGCTGAGCTACGAGAGAAAGCTAACTTAGATGAGCAGAGCACCTCTTTCCTAGGCTCAGTCAAGAATTCAGGAGCTCAAGGCTGATGGCTGCCAAGATGGGAGTGGTGGACTGG
The DNA here is from genome assembly GCA_022376925.1 of Tragulus kanchil. Taxonomy (NCBI): domain Eukaryota; kingdom Metazoa; phylum Chordata; class Mammalia; order Artiodactyla; family Tragulidae; genus Tragulus; species Tragulus kanchil. The sequence continues at coordinate 54,900,752 of JAIOJX010000003.1, read as the reverse complement.
GAGGTTGGGTGAGCAGATGCAAGCTAACCCGTTTAGAGTGGACATGCCACTCAGCCCTGCTGCAGAGCGCCAGGGACTCTACCCAACCTGCTGTGACAAACCAAAGTGGAAAAGGACAGGAAAAAATCGCATACAGAACTTTGTACAGCTGAGGCACTTTGCTGTACCGCAGGGATTAACACAACATTGTAAATCAACTGTACTTCAAGTTAAAAAAATTATGGCTGGGCTCCATTTACACTCGCTTTGGGTAGCGAATGCTGTTTTATCCATTTGTACTTTTCAGGCGCCTCTTTCATGTGTCTTGTTATAATAATTTCCAAAGTCATAAACAAAGAAAATAAGACATCATCTCAGATAAAAATGGCACACGATTCAATACAGAGCATTAGCCGTGGCACAACCTGGCCTCTGAGAACAAAGGCATTCAAAATTCATCTTACTTGACAGTGTTAGAATGCTTTACATTAAATCTAGATTTTAATCCCGATTGTATTGTTACACATTACACTGTTCCCATGCCATCAGCCTCAAGGACTTTATTATTTATGTAATTCCAAGAGTTGATATGGAGTCAATGCATCTGATCTCAATGAATGGCATGGGATAAAAAAAATTATCAGTAGATTTCAGGGGAGAGAAAAAGACCATTTTAATTCTCTTGCAAGGCTATTGATAAGTAACAGATGTTGCTTTTCTGATTGAATTATTTTTGATTCATTTTTCAAAAAAATATAGATCTGTCAAAGTATTTGAAATCATCTAGAGATAGAGGTTATTTAAACAAGATTCTTTTCTTTCTCTTGTGAGGGAAAGCGTCCACCTTCAAGCGCCACAGGTCAGGTAGGGATATAATTTAGAGTGACATGCGCCTGAAAGTGCATGAGTGGTAGTTCCACTGGGGTGGGGACATGGTCCAGTCCACTTGGGTGTCAAGGGCCTTTGAGCAGCAGGCTGAGCTACGAGAAAAGCTAACTTAGATGAGCAGAGCACCTCTTTCCTAGGCTCAGTCAAGAATTCAGGAGCTCAAGGCTGATGGCTGCCAAGATGGGAGTGGTGGACTGGGAGGTTGGGTGAGCAGATGCAAGCTAACCCGTTTAGAGTGGACATGCCACTCAGCCCTGCTGCAGAGCGCCAGGGACTCTACCCAACCTGCTGTGACAAACCAAAGTGGAAAAGGACAGGAAAAAATCGCATACAGAACTTTGTACAGCTGAGGCACTTTGCTGTACCGCAGGGATTAACACAACATTGTAAATCAACTGTACTTCAATTTAAAAAAATAAGAATTTAGGAGTTCAACCAACAGGGAGCAAATATTCTTCTTTCCACAGCAAACAATCCTTCTGAAAACGATCTCTGTCACTTAGTTTATCTCCAACATAATTTATGCTCTTTTCTATTTGAACGGGAGACATAAACTCGAGAGAAGGAGGAAGCGGAGGCCAACCTTGAAATAAGAGTCAAGTTTCCCGTGACTATGCTCCATCCATCGCCAAGTGGAAACAGACCTTATACCCCAAAGAAAGAACAAGAAGTCTTCCTCTCATTCTCAGAATTTAGGAAACCCATTCTTCATGTGCTACAACCTTCCAGCACAGGGCTTCCCTGGACCCAGGTCCAGGGTTAAGAATCCATCCTGAGCTTCCCTGGTGGTCCAGTGGGTAAAGAGTCCGCTTTGCAGTGCAAGGAGCACCAGTTTGATCCCTGGACCGGGAAGATCCCACATGCCACTGAGGGGCTCGACCCGTGTGTCCAATTATGAGCCAGAGCTCTGGAGTGCATGCGGCCAGAGCCGGTGCTCTGCAACGAGAGAGGCCACTGCAATGGGAAGCCCACACAAGCCAAAGAATAAAGATGGATGAAAATAAATAAATAAAAAACAATGAGAGAGGCCAAAATTTTTTTAAAAAACTAAAAAAGAAGAAAAGAATCCACCTGCATTATAATCCAGGGGACACTGGTTGGATCCCTGGTCCAGAAAGATCCCACATGCCGCAGGGTAATTAAGCCCATGCGCCATGTGCCACAACTACTAAGTCTGTGCTCTAGAGCCTGTGTCCTGCAACAAGAGATGCTCCATTCACTGCAACTAGAGAAAGCCCACATGCAACAACAGCTCCAACACAGCCAAAAATCAAAACAAAAAAAAACCATGACAATTCCCAGGACAGAGGAGAGGGAAGTAGAGGAAGAAAATCTGGAAGAAAAGCATAGAGTTCCAGATGAGAAATCTGAAAACAAACAAGGAAGAAGTAAGAGTGTCATTCTCCGTGTCTCTATGACTAAGACTGGAAAGTGGTCACTCAACGGACAGATGGGGTTCTCAGAGAATTAAAAACAACAGTAAGTAGTAAAAGTATAAAATTGAGGACATTCTGAAAACAGAAATCAATATTTTTGAATTTAGGAGTTCAACCAACAGGAGCAAATATTCTTCTTTCCACAGCAAACAATCCTTCTGAAAACGATCTCTGTCACTTAGTTTATCTCCAACATAATTTATGCTCTTTTCTATTTGAACGGGAGACATAAACTCGAGAGAAGGAGGAAGCGGAGGCCAACCTTGAAATAAGAGTCAAGTTTCCCGTGACTATGCTCCATCCATCGCCAAGTGGAAACAGACCTTATACCCCAAAGAAAGAACAAGAAGTCTTCCTCTCATTCTCAGAATTTAGGAAACCCATTCTTCATGTGCTACAACCTTCCAGCACAGGGCTTCCCTGGACCCAGGTCCAGGGTTAAGAATCCATCCTGAGCTTCCCTGGTGGTCCAGTGGGTAAAGAGTCCGCTTTGCAGTGCAAGGAGCACCAGTTTGATCCCTGGACCGGGAAGATCCCACATGCCACTGAGGGGCTCGACCCGTGTGTCCAATTATGAGCCAGAGCTCTGGAGTGCATGCGGCCAGAGCCGGTGCTCTGCAACGAGAGAGGCCACTGCAATGGGAAGCCCACACAAGCCAAAGAATAAAGATGGATGAAAATAAATAAATAAAAAACAATGAGAGAGGCCAAAAATTAAAAAAACTAAAAAAGAAGAAAAGAATCCACCTGCATTATAATCCAGGGGACACTGGTTGGATCCCTGGTCCAGAAAGATCCCACATGCCGCAGGGTAATTAAGCCCATGCGCCATGTGCCACAACTACTAAGTCTGTGCTCTAGAGCCTGTGTCCTGCAACAAGAGATGCTCCATTCACTGCAACTAGAGAAAGCCCACATGCAACAACAGCTCCAACACAGCCAAAAATCAAAACAAAAAAAAACCATGACAATTCCCAGGACAGAGGAGAGGGAAGTAGAGGAAGAAAATCTGGAAGAAAAGCATAGAGTTCCAGATGAGAAATCTGAAAACAAACAAGGAAGAAGTAAGAGTGTCATTCTCCGTGTCTCTATGACTAAGACTGGAAAGTGGTCACTCAACGGACAGATGGGGTTCTCAGAGAATTAAAAACAACAGTAAGTAGTAAAAGTATAAAATTGAGGACATACCAGGAAAAAAAAACCCTGGATCCTTGGCTTCTCTTAAGAAATAAGGTATTGGGCTTCCCCTGGTGGTCCAGTGGGTAAGGACACTGCCTTGCAGTGCAACGGGCGCCGGTTCGATCCCTGGCCTGGGAGGATCCCACGTGCCGCCGAGCGGCTGGACCGATGTGTCCAATCACCGAGCCGGAGCTCTGGAGCGCATGCGCTCAGAGCCGGTGCTCTGCAACGACAGACGCCACCGCGATGGGAGGTCCACAGGAGCCAAAGAACAAAGACGGATGAAACTAGACAAATGAAAGATGAATAGAAGTGGCCCGCCCGCTCCCCTCCCTCCCCAACCCCCGCCCTAAATAAATAAATAAATAAATCTTTAAAAAAAAAAAAAAAGAAAGAAAGAAAGACCAATAGAAATAGCCTGCCCCCCCCCCCCCCCCCCCCCCCCCCCTCCCCACCAAAAAAAAAAAAACTTAAAAAAAAAAAAAAAAGAAAGAAGGTATCACATCTCAACCCTGGGCTGGTTTTTCCCACTGAGCATCATGGGTATCCCCGTGGGTTCCCACCGAGAAGGCAGACTGTCTGCTCCTCTGCCATTCCCTCCTCCAGGCTCAGCCTCCTGGCTGTAAGTCACGCTCCAAGGTTTCAGACCTGGGTGTATAGACTCTGTCCTTCCATAAAGGCAGATTAAACCCACCTGTTGGCAGGCTCAGGCCTCACCTCCCCTTAAGAGCCAGAAGCCCCACTGAGCTTACTCAAAACTAAGCTGCTTTGCGCGAACCTGCATTATAATCCAGGGGACACTGGTTGGATCCCTGGTCCAGAAAGATCCCACATGCCGCAGGGTAATTAAGCCCATGCGCCATGTGCCACAACTACTAAGTCTGTGCTCTAGAGCCTGTGTCCTGCAACAAGAGATGCTCCATTCACTGCAACTAGAGAAAGCCCACATGCAACAACAGCTCCAACACAGCCAAAAATCAAAACAAAAAAAAACCATGACAATTCCCAGGACAGAGGAGAGGAAGTAGAGGAAGAAAATCTGGAAGAAAAGCATAGAGTTCCAGATGAGAAATCTGAAAACAAACAAGGAAGAAGTAAGAGTGTCATTCTCCGTGTCTCTATGACTAAGACTGGAAAGTGGTCACTCAACGGACAGATGGGGTTCTCAGAGAATTAAAAACAACAGTAAGTAGTAAAAGTATAAAATTGAGGACATACCAGGAAAAAAAAACCCTGGATCCTTGGCTTCTCTTAAGAAATAAGGTATTGGGCTTCCCCTGGTGGTCCAGTGGGTAAGGACACTGCCTTGCAGTGCAACGGGCGCCGGTTCGATCCCTGGCCTGGGAGGATCCCACGTGCCGCCGAGCGGCTGGACCGATGTGTCCAATCACCGAGCCGGAGCTCTGGAGCGCATGCGCTCAGAGCCGGTGCTCTGCAACGACAGACGCCACCGCGATGGGAGGCCCACAGGAGCCAAAGAACAAAGACGGATGAAACTAGACAAATGAAAGACCAATAGAAGTGGCCCGCCCGCCCCCCCCCCCCCCCCACCCCCCCCCCCAAAAAAAAAAAAAAAAAAAAAAAAAAAAAAAAAGAAAGAAAGAAAGACCAATAGAAATAGCCTGCCCGCCCCCTCCCTCCCCAGCCCGCCCTCCCACCAAAAAAAAAAACTTAAAAAAAAAAAAAAAAGAAAGAAGGTATCACATCTCAACCCTGGGCTGGTTTTTCCCACTGAGCATCATGGGTATCCCCGTGGGTTCCCACCGAGAAGGCAGACTGTCTGCTCCTCTGCCATTCCCTCCTCCAGGCTCAGCCTCCTGGCTGTAAGTCACGCTCCAAGGTTTCAGACCTGGGTGTATAGACTCTGTCCTTCCATAAAGGCAGATTAAACCCACCTGTTGGCAGGCTCAGGCCTCACCTCCCCTTAAGAGCCAGAAGCCCCACTGAGCTTACTCAAAACTAAGCTGCTTTGGCTTCCAGCTTTGAATTTCTGATTCAGAATCCAGATATGTGACTCTGCTTTTTTCTAAAGCCTGCATTTCCTGTCTTGCTACTGACAATATGATAGACTCACCCACAGTCCCCGTAAGTCAATATTTCAGAAACGCCATTCAGAAAAAGACCTGCATAATCCATGCAAATGTAATAAAACATATGAAAAAAGCTACCTAGTACATATCAGTGTGGGCAACAGTAGAAAAGTCGATTTAGGGGAAAAAAATAGAATGGATAAGCAGGTGAATTCTTACACTTTTTTGTTAGCAGGAACATAAGTTGGCTCCAAAGTCAGTGAAACTGATGAAATGTACCAAGTGAGGACCCAGCATTGGAACCAGGAAGGGGAGGTCACTGCAGGAGATGACCCCTGCACTCCTTTCCCGGGGGTGTCCTGGATGAGCCCCCTCCTGCCAGCCTTCTGTGGCATCTCTTAGGCTGACTGTTGTACTCTCTAGTTCTCTGTAGCAGGATCAGCTGACACCTTTCCTGTTTCAAAGCAGTAATTTAGCCCAAATGCACTAATGACTCTCTTCCTAAAGGCTACGTTAGGTGGGAAAACAGAAAAGACCATGTGTGAAATGTATCAGTCCACACAAATTGCCTGAGCTGGCTCATGAGCTGGGGAAGCAAACAGGAATCTGCAAATTGACTCATAGCAGCCCCAGATCATCACGGTAATCAGAACATGCCACAGAGGACGATCGCCTTGTATGTCAAGGGGGAAGGTATGGACACGGCACACGAGATCTGGCAACGAGAGCAAAGGACACGGCACATGAGATCTAGCAGTGAGAGGGTAGGACACGGCACACGAGATCTAGCGGCGAGAGGGATGGACACGGCACACGAGATCTAGCGGCGAGAGGGATGGACACGGCACACGAGATCTAGCAGACAGAGGGAATGGCTGACAGCATTTGTCATCTCTGGGTCAGATTGGACCTTCCTGAGAGTCCAGGGTTTATCCTGTGCGGAAGAGTGAGGTTGAGCTGCCAAGTGGGACAGGTTTTGTGGACCCGTGGAGCTTGGCATGGATTCCTGCTGACCGTCACCAGACAGCTCCTGCTGCAGTCCAGGCCTTCGTGTTTCTCCCTGGTCACACGGATCCAAGTCTGGTTGAAGCTAATTGGCCTCAGCCTTCAATACAGGGCACCTAGTGCAGACTGACAGGCTGGAAATGATCCTTATGGCCACCCTTTTGTAGTTAACAGTGCTGACAAAGCTCACTTCCCTCTCCTTCTAGAGCACAATCGTATAATATAATCTCAGGGGTTTAATTTCTTTATTAGGAGTCTCTCGTGAAATAAGGACTGAACTGAATAGTTGGTTTGAACGTCTGGGATGCTAGGAAGGTTAGAATGGTCACTGCTCTAGGTGGACCAGCGACACCCAGGGGAGGCTCTCTCAGAGAGATGAGACAAAGCCAGTGCCAGTGGCCATGGAAACTCACAGGAGGGAAGAAGATGCTTCTAAGCATGAGCCACAGACCAAGTGGCATCATATGAGGACTGCAGGAAATTATTATTAAACACTGAAAGTGTTCACAAAGAACAAGACAGTGGCATGGATGGGAGATGGCATGCATGTCAGCAAGGACTAGGAGATGGAACCACCGTCGGAGCTCAGTCGACACAACCTCAAGTTCCCAGAAACCAGGATGAGCGCTCTAGGACCACAGAGACGTCTGAGAGAACAGGGAAATGTTAAGATGCATTTGCCTCAAAAAGAGCATTTCTTTAAAAATACCCTTAGAGGGCTTCCCTGGTGGGCCAGTGGGTAAAGAGTCTGCCTTGCAGTGCAGGTGGCACTGGTTCAATCCCTGGCCCGGGAAGATCCCACATGCCACTGAGGAGCTGCACCCGTGTGTCCAATTACGAGCCAGCGCTCTGGAGTGCATGCACCCAGAGCTGGTGCTCTGCAAGCAGAGAGGTCACTGCAATGGGAGGCCCACACAGGCCAAAGAATAAAGATGGAAGAAAAGAAACAAATAAATTTAAAAAAAAAAGTATAAAAGAGGCCAAAAAAAAATTACCCTTGGAGTGGTCTAATCCAGAGGTTAAATAGCTGGTTGTGAGACTGGAAGCTGGAAAGATATCATAGACAAGGAAGAGTCAAGGGTGGTATATTTAACCCCTCAAGTTACAGAGTTATTGCTGAGAAAGACTGAGGAAAGCGTCCTACCACCCCAGAGTGGCAGGCCCTCCAGACAAGCGGAGGGACAGAAAACTCCTCGTGCGAAGCCCTGGGTGGCAGAACCCCCAGTTACGGCATGTTCACAATGAACTAACAATAACAAAATGATTCCAGAACTTAGAATGACACATATACACTATTGATACTCAGTTAACAGTGTACCTTCCCCTTTAACCTCTCCTTCTTTAGAGCACAATCGTATAATATAATCTCAGGGGTTTAATTTCTTTATTAGGAGTCTCTCGTGAAATAAGGACTGAACTGAATAGTTGGTTTGAACGTCTGGGATGCTAGGAAGGTTAGAATGGTCACTGCTCTAGGTGGACCAGCGACACCCAGGGGAGGCTCTCTCAGAGAGATGAGACAAAGCCAGTGCCAGTGGCCATGGAAACTCACAGGAGGGAAGAAGATGCTTCTAAGCATGAGCCACAGACCAAGTGGCATCATATGAGGACTGCAGGAAATTATTATTAAACACTGAAAGTGTTCACAAAGAACAAGACAGTGGCATGGATGGGAGATGGCATGCATGTCAGCAAGGACTAGGAGATGGAACCACCGTCGGAGCTCAGTCGACACAACCTCAAGTTCCCAGAAACCAGGATGAGCGCTCTAGGACCACAGAGACGTCTGAGAGAACAGGGAAATGTTAAGATGCATTTGCCTCAAAAAGAGCATTTCTTTAAAAATACCCTTAGAGGGCTTCCCTGGTGGGCCAGTGGGTAAAGAGTCTGCCTTGCAGTGCAGGTGGCACTGGTTCAATCCCTGGCCCGGGAAGATCCCACATGCCACTGAGGAGCTGCACCCGTGTGTCCAATTACGAGCCAGCGCTCTGGAGTGCATGCACCCAGAGCTGGTGCTCTGCAAGCAGAGAGGTCACTGCAATGGGAGGCCCACACAGGCCAAAGAATAAAGATGGAAGAAAAGAAACAAATAAATTTAAAAAAAAAAGTATAAAAGAGGCCAAAAAAAAATTACCCTTGGAGTGGTCTAATCCAGAGGTTAAATAGCTGGTTGTGAGACTGGAAGCTGGAAAGATATCATAGACAAGGAAGAGTCAAGGGTGGTATATTTAACCCCTCAAGTTACAGAGTTATTGCTGAGAAAGACTGAGGAAAGCGTCCTACCACCCCAGAGTGGCAGGCCCTCCAGACAAGCGGAGGGGACAGAAAACTCCTCGTGCCGAAGCCCTGGGTGGCAGAACCCCCCAGTTACGGCATGTTCACAATGAACTAACAATAACAAAATGATTCCAGAACTTAGAATGACACATATACACTATTGATACTATGCATAAAATAGGTAACTAAGGAGAACCTACTGTACAGCACAGGGAACTCTCCTCAGTGCTCTGTGGTGACCAGGGTGGGGAGGAGATCCAAAAACGAGGGGATGTACATACATGTACGGGTGATTCGTTTGGCTGTACAGCCACTCTAATCCAATAAAATTTCATTTAAAACATTCTTTTAAATAGAATGACTGGGAACACAATGTACTAAGTGGGAAGCACTGGACCTGGATGAGCTGGCGGCCCTGGCCACGCCTTCACGCATGTCTGTGGCTTTGCACAGGCTCCTCTGTGGTCCGCTGAGCGTCACTGTCCACTGAACAGACCCATCACACCCACCGCCAGAGACCTGGAGACAGTGAGATGACCTCATGTGCAAAAACAAGTAGGCTCAACAGTGCTGGGCAATGGAAAGTGTTATTGTCATAAGGAGTAATCATTAAACCATGAGTCAGAGCAAGCAATTCTCTGATGTTGCTTCAGCTCAAGGGAGAAGCCAGGATGTGACATGCTTCACTCCAGACACATGGGCAGAGTGAGCGAAGCTCCTTGTAGATTCAAACCCTCTTTCTTCCTTTCGTTGCCAGTCACTCAGTTGGGACCACAAAAGGAAGGGCACAGGGTAACCAGACGGAGTTAACATGTAATATTTAAAATAAGAAGAAAAAAATTCAAATCTGCATATCGTCTTTAGCAAAAGGGCTTTCCATATCATTTACTCATTTTCTCCCTGGATTGTTTCTTTTCTCCGGTTGAGTTTTCAGAAAGTATAAGTGTTACTCAGTTGCGTCCACTCTTTGTGACTCCATGGACTGTAGCTCGCTAGGCTCCTCTGTCCATGGGATTTCCCAGACAAGAATACTGGTGTGGGTAGCCATGCCTCCTCCAGGGGATCTTCCCGACCCAGAGATCAAACCCAGATCTTCCACACTGCAGGTGGATCCTTTACTGTCTGAGCCATCCAGAGCTCTTACCACATTCTATATGCAAATTCAAGGTTGGTGATGAAAATACAAGTATTCTCCCTGTTCTGTAGCTTTAACTTTTCATTCTTTTAACAAGGTCTTCCCCAGAGCAAACATTTTAAACTCTTGCTGAAGTCCAGGTTATCATTTTATTCTTTTATGGTCATGATTTGGTGCTATTAGATATTTCTTATTTGGAAACAATCAGAGTTTTTCTCACTGGCTAAGCACAGTAGTACAGACCTTGGTTTTCACTTTTCTCTTCTTTCAGTGAAAAGGAAACCAGTAAGTGCTTTTGAACTATGATGTCGGAAGTCCTTGGACAGCAGGGAGATCAAACCAGTCAATCCTAAAGGAAATCATCCTTTAGGATGATTCATTGGAAGGACTGATCATTCATTGGAAGGACTGACCCTTCATTGGATGGACTGATGCTAAACCTGAAGCTCCAATCCTTTGGCCATCTGATGCGAAGAACAGACTCACTGGGAAAGAACCTGACACTGGGAAAGACTGAAGGCAAAAGGAGAAGTAGGCAACAGAGGATGAGATGGTTAGACAGCAGCACTGACTCAATGAACTTGAACTGAGAAAACTTCAGAAGATACTGGAGGACGGGATGTGGCATACTATAGTCCCTGCGGTCACAAAGAGTTATACATGACTTAGCAACTGAACGACAACAAGTCCCTTACAGTTTGTGTGCAGCCAAATGGTGGTTACTATCTGGTTAAATGTGAAATTGTCTGATTTTGGTTTTAGAGAGGAGGTCAGATGCTACGAGGATTATCTGTGGGATTTGTATGACTCATGGAGCAACACACTCTAACCCACTGCACTCTCTCTTGGAAGATGCTGATATTCAAGTGTGAGGTTTAAAGTGCTTTAGTTTTATACAAAGCAGAAATATAACAACTAGAGTTCTTCTAAATAGTCATTAATCATTTTGAGATGCTGAATTTATCTCATTGTGCATTATTCTTTAATTCTTCTTATTTTTCACAAATTTGCATATGTACACAAAATTTTTAAACGTTTTCTTTATTATTTTCTGTAAGAGTATATATTTAATATTTTTGTGTAATTTTATTATCTGTTTACTTTTGGCAGTGATGGTTCTTCGTTGTTGGGAGAGCTACTCTCTAGCTGTGGCGGGCAGGCTCTCACTGCTATGACTTCTCTCATTTCAGCTCTTGGGCTCTAGGGCACATGTTCAGTAGTTGTGGCTCAGGAACTTAGTTGCTCTGAGGCATGTTGGATCTTCCCAGACCAGGGATCAACCATGTGTCCCCTGCACTGGCAGGCAGATTCTTGAGCACTGGACCACAGGGAAGCTTCCGAATATTCCTTAAAATGTGATCCAGAGGTAAATAATGGTGCCTTCTCGTTAACCCTGTACAGTCGTTTAGACTGCAGCTTAAGTTGCCCGCAGCCATCTGAGCACATGGAGTCTTCATCACAAACCTCCTTGGGCAAAGAGCTTCCTGAATTCGTCTAAAACACAAAGCAAACATCGTTCTCTAACTCAGGACTTTTCTAACTATTTTATCCTACAAAACTATTCATCTCTATCAGCTATAACATAGTCACCAAAAAAGAAAAGAAAGAAATTAACTTTTATCCTTAGCATCCAACTGTTTAGAACATGAAGACAGCTTCGTTTAGCAGAAGGCTTAACTCTGGCATAATTAACATTCTACAATTACCAGAAATTACTGGCTAGTCTAAACTCACTTGAGAACCTTGACTGAAATCTGTATCACGGAGTTATATAACTTTAAAAGGTTACAATGAAATGGTAATCTGACTTCTTTACAGGTTCTCTCTAAAATACTGCATTTGTTTTTCAATTCCATATTTTGGATTCACATACACAAATTAAAAAGAATAATTTGGCCGATCTATATGATTTCCAATGGAGTAACTGACCTATGTTCTAAGTTCATACCACTGGACAGCAGATTCCAAAGCACCATACTTTAAAATGAGATGCTTTTAGTTGTGGCTCTTTATTTTTGCGTTTTTGTTATCTTGACTAGTAACTCTTAATGGTGAATGAGATTCTCTCCTAACAAAGAAACATCATCAGAGTTGTTTTAATGACACTTTCAACACAGAGAATAAACTTTCTTGAAGAACTCATCCACATCTGCAATTTCTATTATACTTGTTTCTAAAAATACAGTCACACTTCCTTGTAGTTTTCTTGTTAAGACTAACATGTTCAGTTTACTCACTCACTGGTTATATTTTATCAACCCCATTTTCAAAGCTGAAAGTTGCAGTGGCAAGTCACAGAAGAAACCAAGGCCGCTGGGGAGAAAATCAAGATGCCTGTGGGTATTTCGGAGAGATTTACATTGAATATGGAAGTGGTCCTGCCTCCTTGGAGCACATTCTTAGTCCCAAAGACACTGAAAAGCAGCCACGCTCAGTGAGCTTTCCTGAGGCTGCCAACTGCAATTGTTCTATCCCTAGAAGGGTGTGCTGAGGATTCAGGGTGAACAGGGCTAAGTCAGTTTTCCTCTAGATGGCATTCTTTTGGAGGAATTCATCAATCATTTTTTTAAAAAGACAGTAGCCACAAAAATCCAGCCTTCAAGGTAAATCAGGAAACAGTCTCTCCACATCGTTTTACTCACTACCCACGTTGACCGAGTGCCCATTATGTGCAGTTGGGGTGCCCTGTTTCTGCCGTCCCATCCGTTACACACACATGCACTTTGATGTACAGCTTATTAACCCCAGTATCTTGTGACTTTATGGAACTTTTTTTTCTATTTTTAATATTTAGAGGAATAAAAATCATTACTGGGTTGAAGAGGATCGATAAAGGACTCAGCATCCCCACAAGATCTGTCTGGTGTGGCCTCCTTCCCATTGGCCCAGACTTCTCACTTGCTGGCTTGTAAATCTCAGCACAGGGCGAGTCATCCAGGCTTTTCCTGACCACTCTCTTTAAGCTTAGAGCACTCCCCGACCACTTCCCTCCACCTGCACCCAGCACACCCAGCTTCCTCCCTGCTCCAGTGTTTTTCAACAACTTGTCATCACCGGGCCTCACACACTTCAGTCTTGATGGTCTCTCTCCCCTTTCTAGAACAGAAGTCCCACATGGCAAGGGGTCGTACACTCTTTTTTTCCTGCTGCAGTAACTGCAGCGTCTAGAATAGCTTCCGGCAGAGAGTAAGAACTCCTAAGAGCTTCCCTGGTGGCTCAGCAGTAAAGAATCCATGTGCCAATACAGGAGATGCAGGTTCGATCCTGGGTTGGGAAGATCCTCTGGAGGAGGACATGGCAACCCACTCCAGTATTCCTGCCTGGAGAATCCATGGACAGAGGAGCCTGGTGGGCCACAGACCATGGGGTCACAAAGAGTTGGATACGACTGAGTGGCTCAACAACAACAACAACAAAAACAGTAACAGCAATTATCGCTATCATAATATTAAATTTTGAGAACTTACAGCAAGCCAGGTCTAGTGCTAAGATTAATAAGCCCTTATTAAGTCTTCCATCAAAATGAGGTACACTCAAGTGTCATCCAGAGGGTGTGGAACAGAAACAAACTACCACTTGCCTGTGGTCGCCTGCTTTTTGGAACATTTGGGACCTGATCTCAGGTGAGTCTGTGTCCAAAGCCAGGATTTGTCACCACTGTGTCATTCAGACGGATCATCAGTTGCATAGGAGGCTTCATTCATGCTGAAATGAAATCCCTCTAAACCTTATTCAGATGCAGGTGGCTCCACTGTCAGCTTAGCTTGTCTGTACAGACACCTGTCCTCCCACCTGCCTGCTCCTGCGGGAGCCGCAGTGAGTGGACGTGCCTGCCTTGCACCCCGACTCTTCCTCACTCGTGAAGACTAGCCATTCGGAGACCAAGTGGACACTCAGTTCCACACTAAAGTGCTTATATTCACTCAGAAATTTTTGTTCATTCAGGATTTAATGTCACCTTACAGGTCACAAGAGAACCTCTACCAGAACTAAGATAAATGAAGCACATGGATTGAATACAAAGTGCTTTTTGCCTTTTGCTGACGCACGCTGCACACGGACTGCGGTTCTCATTCCTGCAGGAGAGAGAGCAGCAGTGAGAGACCTCGCGGGAGGCAGGGCCGTGCTGCTCAGAGCGGGTCCTGCAGACACACGGACCCCAGCCACTCGCCCCTGCACAAAACTTGTCATCACCGGGCCTCACACACTTCAGTCTTGATGGTCTCTCCCTTTCTAGAACAGAAGTCCCACATGGCAAGGGGTCGTACACTCTTTTTTTCCTGCTGCAGTAACTGCAGCGTCTAGAATAGCTTCCGGCAGAGAGTAAGAACTCCTAAGAGCTTCCCTGGTGGCTCAGCAGTAAAGAATCCATGTGCCAATACAGGAGATGCAGGTTCGATCCTGGGTTGGGAAGATCCTCTGGAGGAGGACATGGCAACCCACTCCAGTATTCCTGCCTGGAGAATCCATGGACAGAGGAGCCTGGTGGGCCACAGACCATGGGGTCACAAAGAGTTGGATACGACTGAGTGGCTCAACAACAACAACAACAAAAACAGTAACAGCAATTATCGCTATCATAATATTAAATTTTGAGAACTTACAGCAAGCCAGGTCTAGTGCTAAGATTAATAAGCCCTTATTAAGTCTTCCATCAAAATGAGGTACACTCAAGTGTCATCCAGAGGGTGTGGAACAGAAACAAACTACCACTTGCCTGTGGTCGCCTGTTTTTTGGAACATTTGGGACCTGATCTCAGGTGAGTCTGTGTCCAAAGCCAGGATTTGTCACCACTGTGTCATTCAGACGGATCATCAGTTGCATAGGAGGCTTCATTCATGCTGAAATGAAATCCCTCTAAACCTTATTCAGATGCAGGTGGCTCCACTGTCAGCTTAGCTTGTCTGTACAGACACCTGTCCTCCCACCTGCCTGCTCCTGCGGGAGCCGCAGTGAGTGGACGTGCCTGCCTTGCACCCCGACTCTTCCTCACTCGTGAAGACTAGCCATTCGGAGACCAAGTGGACACTCAGTTCCACACTAAAGTGCTTATATTCACTCAGAAATTTTTGTTCATTCAGGATTTAATGTCACCTTACAGGTCACAAGAGAACCTCTACCAGAACTAAGATAAATGAAGCACATGGATTGAATACAAAGTGCTTTTTGCCTTTTGCTGACGCACGCTGCACACGGACTGCGGTTCTCATTCCTGCAGGAGAGAGAGCAGCAGTGAGAGACCTCGCGGGAGGCAGGGCCGTGCTGCTCAGAGCGGGTCCTGCAGACACACGGACCCCAGCCACTCGCCCCTACATGCCGTTCCAAGCACAGGAGGAGATGAAAACAAACAGATCAAATGGTTCCTTGGTTTACGATCACAGTGAAAGAAAGATTTGAACTGACCTCAAAGTCAAAAGATTGATAAAAAGTAGAAGTATTCTTAACACAAAAGAGACCCTGGGGTCACGTTGGATAGTCTCTCTCTCTGTCTCTCTGTCTCTCTGTCTCTCTCTCTCGGGGCAATGGCCAGTGAACTTCCTGCACTGAGGGATGGGCTTCATACCTGACCACAATTATGAGCCCACGTGGGTGCTGAGCACCTGAACTGTGGCTGGAATGACCGAGAAACCGAAAGTTTTATTTCAGTTAATTTTAATTTTTTTTTAACTGTAATGGTCACATACCATGGCTCCTGCCTATCCCGCTGGGCTCCACAGCTTAAATAAGATGCAGTACAAATACACAACGGAATATTACACACACCAGGCAGAATGGCCATCATCAAAAAGTCTACAGACAGTAACTGCTGGAGAAAATGGAACACTCCTGCACCGTGGTAAGAAGGTAAACTGATACAGCCATTATGGACGACAGTATGGAGGTTTCTCGAAAGACTAAAAGTGGAGCTAGCATATGACCCTGGATCATCACAACTGGGCATGTACACAATTCTGTTCCCCAGTGTTCACTGCAACCAGAACATGGAAGCAACCCAGATGCCCATTAATAGATGAAAAGATAAAGAAGATGTGGTACCTACAGACAGTGGAATATTACTCAGCCAAAAAAAGAGTGCATTTGAGTCAGTTCTAGTGAGGCCGATGAACCTAGAGCCTTTTACAGAGAGTGAAGTAAGTCAGAAAGAGAAAAACAAGTATCGTATATTAACATCATATATTAATGTACATATATGCGTATTTATACACACGCCACCGTGTGTGGAGAGCTGGTGAGAGGCTGCCGTGCCACACGGGGAGCCCAGCCTGGGCGCTGGGACGACCCAGAGGAGGGGGCAGACGAGGGGAGGGAGGAGCAGGAGGGAGAGGTCATGTGCACAGTTACAGCTGATTGTGTAGTTGCACAGCAGAAACTAACACAACACTGTCAAGCAATAGTCCTCCAATTGAAAAACAAACAAACATAAATGACAAGAAATGTGTTCTCTCAGTCCTGAGGGGCGGACAGCGTGGGATTCTCTGTGTTAGCATCAGACCATCACAAGGTGGAGGGAGAGACACCACTGAGGGGCTGGGAAGCCTGGCTCCGAATGCAGGGGGCACAGAAAGGAGAGCTCTTGGCGGGTTTAGAGGATGCTGCCTCCAGGAAGTCCTTCCTGATCACCCCTCTGCTCATTCCCTGTCAAACCACAGAGTGTCCTCAGGTGTGTCCACTCATGGACCGCAGGCCTGGGGAGCCGCACAGGGCTCCCATATCCCCCTCTTCCTGTGCCCTGCCAGCACACCAGCCCCAGGTCATGAACTAGAACCTGAGGCTGTATCCACATGGCCATAAACTGCATCATCTTTTTCCCCTTTGTTCCACGGCTTCTTGGGACAAACCGATAAACATTCTTGATAAAGCTTGGCTGATGACTAGGGGGCTAAATGGCATCCCTGAATTAGTGGGTTCTTCTGAGAATTGCCCTTAAATATCAGAAGAGTCAGTTCTGAGTCCAAATGAGAAAAGGGTAAAGGGAAGAACAAAGCAACTTCTTGGAATAAAATCAGTGAGATCAAATTTTTCTGGACTATCTTTAGCGTCCTGTCTACTTCATAGGTCTTTTCAAGGAATTTCTTTGAAATCATCTCGATAAGCAAACAGAAAGCTAACTTAATTTGGCTTCTTTGAGGTAAGCTGTTGTCCTCTGAATAAGCAGTGAATTAAAATCCTCAGCAGAAGCCCAGAACGGAGGTGAACCACCAGCCCATCGACATCGACCCTCGGCCGTCGGAGGGTCTCTGATGGCTCCTGGGATCAGGAAGGACCTGACCTCTGAAGGGCCCTGGTCCCCATGAGGTCCAGAGCTGGTGTCGGCCACCACAAATACAAAATTATCTAAAACACGATGAAAAGGAGAAGGAGGAAAATCATTCAGCAGAGAAACCAGCTGTGCCTCTGCCGCTCACAGGCTTATTTTCCCAATGCCTCACATACTTCAAATACTTTGGTTCAACTCCTATGTGGGAGGAGAAGAAAAGAAAAATAACAAAAGTCAGTATTTTATTAAGCAGATTGTCTATATTGACATGAAAAATTGGATACTCTTTTCTTTTGAAAAATAAATAAATAAATATAACTTTTGTTTGTTTTTGGAAGCCTTGAGTGTCCTGCCTCTTGGGCCAGATGGGCATCTCAGCCGCGTCCCTCTCCAGGGTGGACGGCGGGCCTGCCTCCAAGCCCAGGTAGCCCGGCAGTGGCTGCTGTGTGAAGATGTCACGGGCTGAGCCTGAGGAAGAGCTCCAGAGAAACTGCGGGGAGACCTTTTCAAAAGTTTTTCGAGAACACATAAATTAAAGTGCTGACGAGAAGTCTTAAATACGTGCCAGGTATTTATTTATTTTTTCTCCTTAAAAATAATTTCTGCCTCTGTAAATGCCTCATTTGTGTGTCTCTTTCTTTCTTTTTTTATTAATTTAAAACATCTTCAGGCCTAATTTTTTCCCATTATGGCAGGACGTGGAGATAAGAAATTGAGTGAGTTCATAGAGGTTGGGCTTATCAGACAGATGATCAAACCCTTGTGCAAACTCTTGTCACCAACACTTGAGTCAGAATGTGACTCTAAAGGCACTGAATAGAGTCTGAAGTTAGGAGTCTCTTTCAGGGGGCAAGAGGTCTCATGAAATTTAAGCCAAACTTTTTCACACCCTTACCCTTAATGACAGTTAACTTCTCTGGGAGATTTTCTTTGAAAACACATGGTTCAAAGGAGACGCTTGTGTTGTGCAAAACAACAGTGACCTTCATTTGAAAGCCAGTCTTGACCTGCTTCTACAATTGCCAGACAAATAAAACAAACATTGCCAACACACTAGAAATTGTGTGTTTATCTGTAAGCAAATGGAGCTAAGTGATCATATGTCTCATGGTTAGGGCTATGGTGTTAGAAGCCGTCCTCAAATGAGGTCCAGAGCTGGTGTCGGCCACCACAAATACAAAATTATCTAAAACACGATGAAAAGGAGAAGGAGGAAAATCATTCAGCAGAGAAACCAGCTGTGCCTCTCCCGCTCACAGGCGTATTTGCCCAATGCCTCACATACTTCAAATACTTTGGTTCAACTCCTATGTGGGAGGAGAAGAAAAGAAAAATAACAAAAGTCAGTATTTTATTAAGCAGATTGTCTATATTGACATGAAAAATTGGATACTCTTTTCTTTTGAAAAATAAATAAATAAATATAACTTTTGTTTGTTTTTGGAAGCCTTGAGTGTCCTGCCTCTTGGGCCAGATGGGCATCTCAGCCGCGTCCCTCTCCAGGGTGGACGGCGGGCCTGCCTCCAAGCCCAGGTAGCCCGGCAGTGGCTGCTGTGTGAAGATGTCACGGGCTGAGCCTGAGGAAGAGCTCCAGAGAAACTGCGGGGAGACCTTTTCAAAAGTTTTTTCGCAGAACACATAAATTAAAGTGCTGACGAGAAGTCTTAAATACGTGCCAGGTATTTATTTATTTTTTCTCCTTAAAAATAATTTCTGCCTCTGTAAATGCCTCATTTGTGTGTCTGTTTCTTTCTTTTTTTATTAATTTAAAACATCTTCAGGCCTAATTTTTTCCCATTATGGCAGGACGTGGAGATAAGAAATTGAGTGAGTTCATAGAGGTTGGGCTTATCAGACAGATGATCAAACCCTTGTGCAAACTCTTGTCACCAACACTTGAGTCAGAATGTGACTCTAAAGGCACTGAATAGAGTCTGAAGTTAGGAGTCTCTTTCAGGGGGCAAGAGGTCTCATGAAATTTAAGCCAAACTTTTTTTCACACCCTTACCCTTAATGACAGTTAACTTCTCTGGGAGATTTTCTTTGAAAACACATGGTTCAAAGGAGACGCTTGTGTTGTGCAAAACAACAGTGACCTTCATTTGAAAGCCAGTCTTGACCTGCTTCTACAATTGCCAGACAAATAAAACAAACATTGCCAACACACTAGAAATTGTGTGTTTATCTGTAAGCAAATGGAGCTAAGTGATCATATGTCTCATGGTTAGGGCTATGGTGTTAGAAGCCGTCCTGTCTCTCTTCACTTAGGAAGCTTCGTGGCCGCGGTGATACAATCAGCCTTCTGTCGACCCAGGAAACTTCCCAAGCAGCAGCACCAGAGCCTTGCGGTCCTGGATTCCTCTAGATGGGTTTCCCACTCCTCCCCTGGGGAAAGGACAAGGTGACCCCACCCTGAGTATGTAACCTCCACCTGGAAGACGGTGTGGGTGATCAGGTTTGCTTGTGGTTCACTGATACAGCCATCCTCCTTGGGTGTAGAGACACCACGTGGCCATCACTGTGGCTTAGCTGCCACTGTTGGTTCTTCTGTTCTTCCCTCTCACGAGCTGTTTGAAATCTGAGATCCGAATGAGCCATTTCGTCTCTGGCTTCTAGGTCACCTTTAATATGCCACATCTTCAAATTCCAGACTCACGCGGCATGGTTCTAAACGATGGCTTCCATGTATCTCCCTGACTTTTTTCTTTCCAGACATGCCGTTCATGATTCAACTTATGAAAGAAACAAACGAATGAAAACCAAACACACAAAGTCTTTCCTCTCTTCAGCTGGGGAGAACAATCTTTTCCACAGCTCCACCCTGAAAGTCTGTGGCTAAGTCCTTCAGATGAACTCGGCTTCTGTGAATATGAGCCTAAACCATCGACATCACTCTACACCCATGTTATCTGCATACGCGTGCTGTGTGTCAGTTCTTGTTCAGTTCTGAGGACTTCTGCAGATGCTGTCTTCGAATGTTTCTTGTCTCTTAAGTTACGAACATACCACTGCCTTCTTTCAACTGCTATGTGGTACTCACACATAGGGTCTCTGGTTCTCTCTGTGATACTCACTCAGGTTTAGACTATGGATACGTTCTGATCTGAAACAGTGAGAAACAAAGCCGAGAGGAGCAGGGACCTCTGCTGCTCGGGATGTCCGTCCTGTATTTGATTTGCTTTCCTGCAGACAGGGTGATGCTCTGAGCTCCTGTTCCACCAGCGTGTCACCTTCTCCACATCGTCTGTGCTCTGCATGCACAGGTCATCAGCACGTGGAGAAGAAGCGACCCGCCATCAGCAGACACGTGGAAAGAGCAGCATGTGGCAGAGACATCGTGAGTCCCCGATCATTGGTTATGACAGAATGCTGGATGTTTTGCTAAGTTTAGAATCCCCTTAAGCGTATTGAGGTTCAAGTGCCATTAACTCTTGGCAAAATTCTCCTTCCTAATTCGAAGAACAAAGGATTACTAGAGCTCGTAAAAAGGCTTCTCAAATTTCAAATAGCTTTTTAAAAAACATTTAATGAGTTAAGAGTAATTGAATCAGAAACATATGGATTAAATTTTCCTTGAAATTCACAAGGGTTTAATATTAAAAGGGAGAACTCATTCAGCAGAACCCCCAAGGACTAGATCCCATTTTTTTAAGATCAACTAGTAATTCTCTGTAGCCCTTTATCTTTACCCATTTTTCTTTGTCTAAAGAGTCTTGTGGTTTGGGGGGTGGGTACTGTTTTAATTTTATCAATGGACAACACATCTGTCAACGAATGTAATATATCTGCTGCTTACATCTTCATGGACCTTATCCACTTACCTGCCTCTCAGTAATTTAACTGTGCAGTGGCCTCACCCATCATGGCTTTGAAACTGTTTAACCAACAGGAACTTTTTTTTAAAATTTTTTTGGGGGGTGGGTGGATTGGGGAGGGAGGGGCGGGCGGGCCACTTCTATTGGTCTTTCATTTCTCTATTTGCATCCGTCTTTGTTCTTTGACCCATGTGGGCCTCCCATCGCAGTGGCCTCTGTTGTTGCAGAGCACTGGCTCTGGGCGCATGCCCTCCAGAGCTCCGGCTCGGCAATTGGACACATGGGTCCAGCCGCTTCACGGCACGTGGGATCTTCCCAGGCCAGGGCTCGAACTGGCGCCCCTTGCACTGCAAGACAGTGTCCTTACCCACTGCACCACCAGGGAAGCCCCAACATGAACTTTTTTGTCAACCCACTGTATGCAGATTCACAGTGGGGCAGAGGGTAGGGGAGGGGGAATCAGGGTCTCTAGTTCCCTCTGCGGTCTCCAGCAGCCCTGTGGAATCCTGGAACATGGTTTAGAGACCTCTGATCCAGTTTCTAGCCACAAATGGGAAAATAAACAAAATAAAGGGAGGGAGAGATTCCTAAGAAGCCCAAATGGACACTGGAGAGTCCATGAAATGATAAGAAAGCTCCATCTTTAATTCTTATTCTATAAAACTTTCTAACAAGCTTTGAATGTTTCTGTCACCATGCTGACAACAATAACTGACAACAAAAAGAAGACTCCTTCCTAATTCGAAGAACAAAGGATTACTAGAGCTCGTAAAAAGGCTTCTCAAATTTCAAATAGCTTTTTAAAAAACATTTAATGAGTTAAGAGTAATTGAATCAGAAACATATGGATTAAATTTTCCTTGAAATTCACAAGGGTTTAATATTAAAAGGGAGAACTCATTCAGCAGAACCCCCAAGGACTAGATCCCATTTTTTTAAGATCAACTAGTAATTCTCTGTAGCCCTTTATCTTTACCCATTTTTCTTTGTCTAAAGAGTCTTGTGGTTTGGGGGGTGGGTACTGTTTTAATTTTATCAATGGACAACACATCTGTCAACGAATGTAATATATCTGCTGCTTACATCTTCATGGACCTTATCCACTTACCTGCCTCTCAGTAATTTAACTGTGCAGTGGCCTCACCCATCATGGCTTTGAAACTGTTTAACCAACAGGAACTTTTTTTTAAAATTTTTTTGGGGGGTGGGTGGATTGGGGAGGGAGGGGGGCGGGCGGGCCACTTCTATTGGTCTTTCATTTCTCTATTTGCATCCGTCTTTGTTCTTTGACCCATGTGGGCCTCCCATCGCAGTGGCCTCTGTTGTTGCAGAGCACTGGCTCTGGGCGCATGCCCTCCAGAGCTCCGGCTCGGCAATTGGACACATGGGTCCAGCCGCTTCACGGCACGTGGGATCTTCCCAGGCCAGGGCTCGAACTGGCGCCCCTTGCACTGCAAGACAGTGTCCTTACCCACTGCACCACCAGGGAAGCCCCAACATGAACTTTTTTGTCAACCCACTGTATGCAGATTCACAGTGGGGCAGAGGGTAGGGGAGGGGGAATCAGGGTCTCTAGTTCCCTCTGCGGTCTCCAGCAGCCCTGTGGAATCCTGGAACATGGTTTAGAGACCTCTGATCCAGTTTCTAGCCACAAATGGGAAAATAAACAAAATAAAGGGAGGGAGAGATTCCTAAGAAGCCCAAATGGACACTGGAGAGTCCATGAAATGATAAGAAAGCTCCATCTTTAATTCTTATTCTATAAAACTTTCTAACAAGCTTTGAATGTTTCTGTACCCACCAATGACTGACAACAATAAACTTGAAGACCTAAAACAGCAAAAGATAGACAGGAAGAAAAGAGACAAAATCTAGACAGCTTTCAAAAGGCTTAATAAATCTCTTCCTTTAAGTTTGGGAGAAATAGCCTATGACCTTCATGAGCATTCAAAGTATCAGTGCCTCCCATGCAGGTAACAGTGGGCACGGACTGTTGACCTCAAGTTGGGAAGACTTGATGTTCAGAAATGCTCTAGAGAAAGAGGATAGAGATGTTCATGCTGGCTTCTTGCTTTTTAGCCAGTTTATAGAATGTACATTCAAACAGTGGAGATCGTGGCATCCAATCCCATCACTTCATGGTAAATAGATGGGGAAAAAGTGGAAACAGTGTCAGATTTTCTTTTCTCAGGCTCCAAAATCACTGCAGATGGTGACCGCAAGCAGCAAACTAAAAGATGCTTGCTCCTTGTAAGAAAAGCTATGACAAACCTAGAGAGTGTATTAAAAAGCAGAGACATCACTTTTGTGACAAGGGTCCAAGTCATGGTTTTTCCAGTAGTCATGTTTGGATATGAGAGCTGGACCATAAAGAAGACTGAATGCCAAAGAATTAATGCTTTCAAACTCTGGTGCTGAGAGAAGACTTTTGAGAGTCCCTTATACAAGGGAGCAAGGAGATCAAACCAGTCAATCCTAAAGGAAATCAACCTTGAATATTCATTGGAAGGACTGATGCTGAAGTCGAAGCTTCAATACTTTGGCCACCTGATGCAAACAGCTGACTCACTGGAAAACACTCTGAAGGAAAAGCAGATGACAGAGGATGAGGATGGATAGATAGCATCACAGATCCAATGGACATGAGTTTGTGCAAACTCCAGGAGATAGTGAAGGATAGGGAAGCCTGGTGTGCTGCAGTCCATGGGGTCGCAAAGAGTTGGACACAACTGAGCAACTGAACAGCTCTGGGTTCCTAGGCTCCAGGACACACACAACCACAGAATCGCTGCTCCTGAGGTAGGTCCCCAGCCTTCAACTTTTGCACAGATTCTTCCTAGAACTTAGTTAAGATGAAGTAGCTAGGAGATTAATCAGAAAGGGAAGAAGTCCTCAGGTCTCTGTTTTTGAGGCTGTAAGTGCCAGCACCACTAGGCAGAGATCATTCCAGTACCTGGGCGTCCACAGACGGCACAGAGCTGAGTATATGTATGTTTTCAGACACAGTGAATTCTTTCTGGAAATGTGGCAGAAATAGCCTATGACCTTCATGCGCATTCTAAGTATCCCTGCCTCCCCTGCAGGTATCTGTGGGCACTTACTGTTGACCTCAAGTTGGGAAGACTTGATGTTCAGAAATGCTCTAGAGAAAGAGGATAGAGATGTTCATGCTGGCTTCTTGCTTTTTAGCCAGTTTATAGAATGTACATTCAAACAGTGGAGATCGTGGCATCCAATCCCATCACTTCATGGTAAATAGATGGGGAAAAAGTGGAAACAGTGTCAGATTTTCTTTTCTCAGGCTCCAAAATCACTGCAGATGGTGACCGCAAGCAGCAAACTAAAAGACACTTGCTCCTTGAAAGGAAAGCTATGACAAACCTAGAGAGTGTTTTAAAAAGCAGAGACATCACTTTTGTGACAAGGGTCCAAGTCATGGTTTTTCCAGTAGTCATGTTTGGATATGAGAGCTGGACCATAAAGAAGACTGAATGCCAAAGAATTAATGCTTTCAAACTCTGGTGCTGAGAGAAGACTTTTGAGAGTCCCTTATACAAGGGAGCAAGGAGATCAAACCAGTCAATCCTAAAGGAAATCAACCTTGAATATTCATTGGAAGGACTGATGCTGAAGTCGAAGCTTCAATACTTTGGCCACCTGATGCAAACAGCTGACTCACTGGAAAACACTCTGAAGGAAAAGCAGATGACAGAGGATGAGGATGGATAGATAGCATCACAGATCCAATGGACATGAGTTTGTGCAAACTCCAGGAGATAGTGAAGGATAGGGAAGCCTGGTGTGCTGCAGTCCATGGGGTCGCAAAGAGTTGGACACAACTGAGCAACTGAACAGCTCTGGGTTCCTAGGCTCCAGGACACACACAACCACAGAATCGCTGCTCCTGAGGTAGGTCCCCAGCCTTCAACTTTTGCACAGATTCTTCCTAGAACTTAGTTAAGATGAAGTAGCTAGGAGATTAATCAGAAAGGGAAGAAGTCCTCAGGTCTCTGTTTTTGGAGGCTGTAAGTGCCAGCACCACTAGGCAGAGATCATTCCAGTACCTGGGGCGTCCACAGACGGCACAGAGCTGAGTATATGTATGTTTTCAGACACAGTGAATTCTTTCTGGAAATGTGGCAGCAATGTGTTAGGCGTAGCCTGAGCTGGAGACAGATGTAAGAGTCAGAGTAACATAGAAAATGTGGATCCAGAAAGAAATACTAAATTCCCTTAGGAAAAAAAATGAGTTGTATTATCTTGGCATGGAATCAAGTCTAGGTGGAGCCTTCAAAGACCTGTGGAAATGACTAACAGTAACATTCAGACTTGTACAGATGAAACCTCGGAATATAAGAATACAGACTGTGTCTTCCTCCATCGTTCCATAAGGAAGGATTCCTGCTGGCAAAAAAAGAGAAAAAGAAAAAAAAGCATACTAAAATGATATTCAAGGTTTCTTTATTTAGATGTGTGAAAATGAGATTCCCAGAGCTGGGGTGACTATCACCTCCCTCTTTTGGAATATTGGAGCATTGTTGATGAAAGCTACCAAGAAAAGCTCTCCATGGTAGAAGTTCCAAGGTACTGAACATTCTGAAAATTACTCACCAGGCTCTGACCTTTTCCAACTACCTAAAATTAAACCCAAAACAAAAAAACTAGAAACTCAGCAAGGGAAGCAGGGGGAAAAAGTGGAAATATAAGGGCACTAATGTAAGAATAAAGCAAAGGCATTATCAATACGTTACTTGTCCAAAACTCATCGTGTAGCAAACTAGGGCTGTTTTTATGGATTTGAACATTTTGCAAAATTAATGTCACTATCTCATTCCCTTCAAACCCTAACACCTATCAGAGAACCCTGCCAGTTTCCATTGGAGCACAACAAAGACCTCACTCCCCTTGAAGCTACGCCAGGAGCTGGTCTTCTGATTTGAGCGTCTGCTTGGGCAACTGCTGCCAAACGTCTGAGTTCTGGAACCTCCCAGATGAGCCCTGGCGTCTCCCGGAGGGTGCGGGTAAGTCCACGTCCACGGAGGAAGCACGTTCTCCTGGAGCTTGAGGCACGGTGACCCTCCGCCCTTTGGAGAGCTGGGTAAAGAGTCACACTCGCTGAGGATGAAAAGAAAAGAGCTTGGAGCGAATGCAGTATCCAGTACCTGGGGCGTCCACAGACGGCACAGAGCTGAGTATATGTATGTTTTCAGACACAGTGAATTCTTTCTGGAAATGTGGCAGCAATGTGTTAGGCGTAGCCTGAGCTGGAGACAGATGTAAGAGTCAGAGTAACATAGAAAATGTGGATCCAGAAAGAAATACTAAATTCCCTTAGGAAAAAAAATGAGTTGTATTATCTTGGCATGGAATCAAGTCTAGGTGGAGCCTTCAAAGACCTGTGGAAATGACTAACAGTAACATTCAGACTTGTACAGATGAAACCTCGGAATATAAGAATACAGACTGTGTCTTCCTCCATCGTTCCATAAGGAAGGATTCCTGCTGGCAAAAAAAGAGAAAAAGAAAAAAAAGCATACTAAAATGATATTCAAGGTTTCTTTATTTAGATGTGTGAAAATGAGATTCCCAGAGCTGGGGTGACTATCACCTCCCTCTTTTGGAATATTGGAGCATTGTTGATGAAAGCTACCAAGAAAAGCTCTCCATGGTAGAAGTTCCAAGGTACTGAACATTCTGAAAATTACTCACCAGGCTCTGACCTTTTCCAACTACCTAAAATTAAACCCAAAACAAAAAAACTAGAAACTCAGCAAGGGAAGCAGGGGGAAAAAGTGGAAATATAAGGGCACTAATGTAAGAATAAAGCAAAGGCATTATCAATACGTTACTTGTCCAAAACTCATCGTGTAGCAAACTAGGGCTGTTTTTATGGATTTGAACATTTTGCAAAATTAATGTCACTATCTCATTCCCTTCAAACCCTAACACCTATCAGAGAACCCTGCCAGTTTCCATTGGAGCACAACAAAGACCTCACTCCCCTTGAAGCTACGCCAGGAGCTGGTCTTCTGATTTGAGCGTCTGCTTGGGCAACTGCTGCCAAACGTCTGAGTTCTGGAACCTCCCAGATGAGCCCTGGCGTCTCCCGGAGGGTGCGGGTAAGTCCACGTCCACGGAGGAAGCACGTTCTCCTGGAGCTTGAGGCACGGTGACCCTCCGCCCTTTGGAGAGCTGGCTGTAAAAAACATGCTCTTTTGCCACTCTGTACCTTCAGTTTGGCAATAACAGGAGAAAATCCGTGGTTCTGAGGATGAAAAGAAAAGAGCTGATGTGTGACTCACGCAATACAAAAGAATGCTGAAGGGGAGCAAGAGGTCCTGTGGAGTTGAGAGAGAAATCTGTTTCTTTCTCTCTGTCTTCCCGTGTCAACAAGATCTGGAGAGACAAGCCAGATCCTCATAGTAGGATGGTCCACACGAGCCGCTGGCAGCTCCATCTCCTGGGTTTTTCAAACGTCCAACACACTACTTCCTTGGGAAGCACTGGCTTAGTGCAGGAGAGTTTTCAAATGAAAAGTATACTTCCTTTTAGAAATTGCATTCAGCTCATCTTTAGATGACGGAGACATTCATATTCTAATATTCTGAGAGCTCCAATAACCTTTCACGAGGAAACTGGAGAGCAGCGAATCCAAGGAAAGCAGGGAGGTGAACATCAGAGTCAAAGTAGGGTTAGTGAGCCACACTTCTCCCCAGACTAGTGGAGAGGAAACAGACCAGAGGCGGCTTCATCTTCTATTGTGAGCGCTCTCGCCTCTGGGTAGAAACAGATCCATTATGCACCGTGCCCAATCTGCAGATTGTGGTTCAGAGTCTGCCCACATCGGAAAACCATCACTTAGAACTAGAGCCAAGGTCTTGTGTGTGTGTTTGGGAGGGGTGCATTTTTACTGAAGCAATGTGTGCTCATATTTAAAAAAAATAAAATAATACCAAGCACTTAAAGTTGAAAGCAAGAATGCCCTGCCTCTGCACACCCCACCCAGCTCCACTCCTAAAGAGGCAACTACTCTTAACTTGGTTGTCAGTTTCTCCTGGCAATGATCTTTGCTCAACCAAAAATACAGATTTTTAACATTTTTATCCCTCATTCTTTTTTCTTGTTTTCTTTTCTAATCGAACCTGTGTCCTTTGCATTGGAACACTAAGGACCACCAGGGAATTCCCTACCCCTCATTCCTATTTAATCAATTGTACCCATTACCTATTAACCCACCGTGATGGAAGGTGAAGATTTAATTTACCTGCACTGCCCACACAGTCCAGTTCGACTTGGGTTCATCCATCAGCCACCTTGTGGCTTTAGATGACATATGACTGCTGTTTTCCTAGCCTTTCCCAAGTCTCCCTGGGCTACAGCTTCAGCAGTCCCTGGATCTCGGACCCACTGGGCAGCAAACAGAGAAACAACAGCTGATTCAAGTGTGGCCAGGGTAGTTCCGTTCTCTGAACTGTAACATCCCTGTGTCACACAGCTATCAGATTCACACGCAACCACCAACCTCCAGCAAGTCTGCAAAAGAATGAGCTACTTTGTGAACATGCTCCAGAGAGCCGGGCAGGGTGGTCTCCATCTGGGAAGCCAGGCGCCTTCCACACAGGAAGAAGGGCAGACGTGACCCCAGAGCCAGTGACAACCCTTGGCGCCTGTCCTCTGTCCCAAACCACCGTGGGCAATCCTCACACAACTCTTCACGTGAGAGCAGTTTTAGTAGGGCAAGAAGGAAAGGTATCTGTACTCTCCATGTAGATGGATTCCTGCAGCTGGTCACACAAGGGGCCTCGCTCTTCCCTTGTGGCTTCATTAGGATGACAAGATCCTGGATCCATCCTTGCAACACTTCCTGGTTCTTTAACATGGGTCACATGGAGCTCATCAATTCTGCCTTAGTCGCCCATGTCACTGTCCTCTGAACATGTGAGCCTGTCTGTGTGCCTGCTCGGCCGCTAAGTCGTGTCCAACTCTTTGTGACCTGTGGACAGTAGCCTGCCAGGCTCCTCCGTCCATGGGATTCTACAGGCAAGAATCCTGGAGTGGATTGCCCTTTCCTCCTCCAGGGATCTTCCCAACCCAGGGATCAAGTCCATGTCTCCTGCATCTCCGCCATTGGCAGGCGGGTTTTCCATCACTGAGCCACCTAGGAAGCCTGTCAGTCTGTCTAGATCCTCTTTAAGACGTGGGCTGTGAAGTGTCTTCTGGACAAATTCTGCCATTAGTGAACTGTGTGGCCTTGGACATGTCATTTAAGCTCTCTGAGGCTTGGATTACTTGATTGTCTTTCAACGTCCAAAGGTAACATATAAAGCTGGAGAACTATAGAATCTTGAATGTGGAAAAAAATCTCAGAAGTCTGAAAATCTCATGTCTTTCTGAATGCACAAATCCTCCCCAGCATCCCTGGAACATGTCCATTAGGGCCTGAAGAACAACACTTCAGGGGTGGTCTGATCTGACCGAGAACAGTGGGACTTTTAATGCCCTTGATCTTGACACTGTTCTCGTATTTTAAAACCCTAACTTTGGCAGCAAATCTCGGACCCACTGGGCAGCAAACAAAAACAGCTGATTCAAGTGTGGCCAGGGTAGTTCCGTTCTCTGAACTGTAACATCCCTGTGTCACACAGCTATCAGATTCACACGCAACCACCAACCTCCAGCAAGTCTGCAAAAGAATGAGCTACTTTGTGAACATGCTCCAGAGAGCCGGGCAGGGTGGTCTCCATCTGGGAAGCCAGGCGCCTTCCACACAGGAAGAAGGGCAGACGTGACCCCAGAGCCAGTGACAACCCTTGGCGCCTGTCCTCTGTCCCAAACCACCGTGGGCAATCCTCACACAACTCTTCACGTGAGAGCAGTTTTAGTAGGGCAAGAAGGAAAGGTATCTGTACTCTCCATGTAGATGGATTCCCTGCAGCTGGTCACACAAGGGGCCTCGCTCTTCCCTTGTGGCTTCATTAGGATGACAAGATCCTGGATCCATCCTTGCAACACTTCCTGGTTCTTTAACATGGGTCACATGGAGCTCATCAATTCTGCCTTAGTCGCCCATGTCACTGTCCTCTGAACATGTGAGCCTGTCTGTGTGCCTGCTCGGCCGCTAAGTCGTGTCCAACTCTTTGTGACCTGTGGACAGTAGCCTGCCAGGCTCCTCCGTCCATGGGATTCTACAGGCAAGAATCCTGGAGTGGATTGCCCTTTCCTCCTCCAGGGATCTTCCCAACCCAGGGATCAAGTCCATGTCTCCTGCATCTCCGCCATTGGCAGGCGGGTTTTCCATCACTGAGCCACCTAGGAAGCCTGTCAGTCTGTCTAGATCCTCTTTAAGACGTGGGCTGTGAAGTGTCTTCTGGACAAATTCTGCCATTAGTGAACTGTGTGGCCTTGGACATGTCATTTAAGCTCTCTGAGGCTTGGATTACTTGATTGTCTTTCAACGTCCAAAGGTAACATATAAAGCTGGAGAACTATAGAATCTTGAATGTGGAAAAAAATCTCAGAAGTCTGAAAATCTCATGTCTTTCTGAATGCACAAATCCTCCCCAGCATCCCTGGAACATGTCCATTAGGGCCTGAAGAACAACACTTCAGGGGTGGTCTGATCTGACCGAGAACAGTGGGACTTTTAATGCCCTTGATCTTGACACTGTTCTCGTATTTTAAAAACCCTAACTTTGCATTATACTCATGTGTATTTTTTGGCTGCTACGTTATACTTTTGGCTCATCTGGTCCCAGAAAGTCATGAGCGCTACACATACTCACACACTTGGATCCTTTCTGCTTCCTTCTCAACTTTATCTTTCCCCCCAAAACACAAATGCTTGCTTTTTGTTTTCTAAATTGTCTGTTGCCTTTGTTATTGTTTTCCTCTCATCAAACAAGGAATTCAGGTTCACTGTGAAAACCATCTGAAAGGTACACATATGAAGCGAAAATCAACTGTAGCTCCAACCCAGAAGGCACCACTGCTGCATTCTGGCGAGTGTCACTTCGACTGCCCGCCTTGGGGTATATGTGGACCTATCCACTAACGCATATGCACACACACACACACAGTCTCACACACCCCAAACAGTGGTGCCTTTGATGACAGAGAGGAGAAAAGCCCATTGATTTATGCTGATTTAAATGATGAAGAAGTCCATCGTCTCGGTGGGGTGCCTTCAAGGGCAATGACGTGGGGGCTCGGTGACGTCACCGAGGACCTGCCTGTATTCTGTTTCTCCTCTGTCTTCCATGGTGCCAGCCTCCCCAGGGGCAAGCCCCTTTTCCTGTTGAGATCAGGATGGGTGCCAAGCAGAACACAGGGGAGAAGAGAACAGGGCCAATGTGGTGAGATTATGCAGATCTGCAGAGACAAGCAGAACATTCAGGAGAAGAGAACAGGCAGGTGTTTTCCATCACTGAGCCACCTGAAGCCTGTCGGGATCCTCTTTAAGACGTGGGCTGTGAAGTGTCTTCTGGACAAATTCTGCCATTAGTGAACTGTGTGGCCTTGGACATGTCATTTAAGCTCTCTGAGGCTTGGATTACTTGATTGTCTTTCAACGTCCAAAGGTAACATATAAAGCTGGAGAACTATAGATTCTTGAATGTGGAAAAATCTCAGAAGTCTGAAAATCTCATGTCTTTCTGAATGCACAAATCCTCCCCAGCATCCCTGGAAGATGTCCATTAGGGCCTGAAGAACAACACTTCAGGGGTGGTCTGATCTGACCGAGAACAGTGGGACTTTTAATGCCCTTGATCTTGACACTGTTCTCGTATTTTAAAACCCTAACTTTGCATTATACTCATGTGTATTTTTTGGCTGCTACGTTATACTTTTGGCTCATCTGGTCCCAGAAAGTCATGAGCGCTACACATACTCACACACTTGGATCCTTTCTGCTTCCTTCTCAACTTTATCTTTCCCCCCAAAACACAAATGCTTGCTTTTTGTTTTCTAAATTGTCTGTTGCCTTTGTTATTGTTTTCCTCTCATCAAACAAGGAATTCAGGTTCACTGTGAAAACCATCTGAAAGGTACACATATGAAGCGAAAATCAACTGTAGCTCCAACCCAGAAGGCACCACTGCTGCATTCTGGCGAGTGTCACTTCGACTGCCCGCCTTGGGGTATATGTGGACCTATCCACTAACGCATATGCACACACACACACACAGTCTCACACACCCCAAACAGTGGTGCCTTTGATGACAGAGAGGAGAAAAGCCCATTGATTTATGCTGATTTAAATGATGAAGAAGTCCATCGTCTCGGTGGGGTGCCTTCAAGGGCAATGACGTGGGGGCTCGGTGACGTCACCGAGGACCTGCCTGTATTCTGTTTCTCCTCTGTCTTCCATGGTGCCAGCCTCCCCAGGGGCAAGCCCCTTTTCCTGTTGAGATCAGGATGGGTGCCAAGCAGAACACAGGGGAGAAGAGAACAGGGCCAATGTGGTGAGATTATGCAGATCTGCAGAGACGTAGATAACGTGTGTCTCTAGCCAGCAACGCCTAGGGTTTGTCCCACGGCTGCGCCTGCATCGAGGGAGTTGTGTGTGTCCCAGGACCACCAGTGTGGGGAGCAGGCGCCTCCACAGATGCCGCGCTACACAGCTTCCCAAACAGTGAGAGGATCCCAAACGTGCGGATGTGGACCATGTCTCTAAATCACTGGTGCCATCACTAGCAGTTCCTAAGTATCCTAAGCCGCTGAGACACATTACAGAGAGAAATGAAACAAAGGGAAGAGAGAACTGAAACTAAGACAGAGGCAGCGCAGGGCCTCTCCCCTAGTCCTGCATGCTCCAGGGATACTCGGCACGAGTTCTGACCTGGGGAAAGATAAACCCACTGACAATAGTCCTCTCTGGCAAAAAAACTGAACAGTGAAAGGACCAAGAGGGAGGCTGACTCTTCATCACCTGCCTGTGGTGTTCACTTACTACCTATGAAAACCAAGATGACATTTTCTAATGTTAAAGCCCTTTAAGTGCTTGAGTCTGTTTCTACACTATTTTGTTCCATTGATTTAGATGTCTATTCGACATCATTTCCATTTCAGACTATGAACAACCCATGGTACAGCTCATTTCCATATATTTGTCTCTTTGCCAGGATTTTTCTGCCATGTTGACTCTTATGGATACACTTTACAAGCCTTTGCCATTGGTCAAGATGATCTTGCTGAGGATTTCATTGGAAACAGGTGTACTGGGCACCTGTACTGCTCAATAACAGGAGACTCGGGAATCAAGTCTGATGAGTGAATTTGCCGGGGAGAAAAATCACATTTCAGTTCAAAGGGAAACTCAGGTTGGAGCTGGGCGAGGGGAGGAGGCAGCTAGATGCTGGAAAGCGGGCCCACGGTGTCAACCTGCAGGGCCACGGGCCCAGCGAGCACGCTAGAGGCTCTAAAGCCGAGGAAGGAGCCTGACTCACCCTGGGCAGTGGCTCCCTGACCCGGGCTGACCTCCCGGCTGGTCTCGTGGGCACAGACCCTGACTCAGAGAGATTCCATTTTGGGGCGCAGCCTCGGCGGCCGCAGCTCATACCAGTGGTGATGGTACTTGACAGCAACAACCTAACATTTTCTAAACTGTTCATTGTTTGTCCAAGTGTGGACCAAAGATGATAGTCTCTCCTGCTTTGGCTGTATTTTTATGACCATGGACACGTCATCACTGGGTACCCATAAACAGAAAGGAATGGTTTAAAATAAGTCTCACTCAAAAAAATCCTCCTTTCTTTGGTAAGAGTATATATATTTAATTCTAGGTGTGATTGTTACAGTGACTTGGCATCCTAGCCCTGGACGACTTAATCAGTTTCCCCTTCATGACCTTCAGGACGTCCTTCCCTCCCCTAGGTTCAAGGCCCGTCAGGCAGATGGCGGCACCTCTGACCACAGTCCCTCCTGCCTCCTGGGAGGGTCGAGTGGGACTGGCTCCTGGTGAGAGCCAAGCCCCACCCTCACCTCCTACGTCTTGTGACGGAAGTGAGCAAAGCATCAGCTGGGAGGCCTGCAGACCTGTCCCTCTTTTCAAAACCCTATTGTGAGAGTAGCTGGATACAAACAGTAAATATCTTTTTTTCTGTTCCAGAATTCCACCCAGGAAACCATGTTCTCAAGTTCCTGTAGCTCTGGGATGGCACTGTTTCTCAGATTTGATAGGTTTTGATGACCCTGACAGCTCTGAGCAGTACTCGTCAGGTGTTTTGCAAAGTTCCCCTCCACTGTGTTTCTCTGACGGTTTTCATGTGGCAAGGCTGACAGTGGGCTTGGAGAGGAAGACCCCAGAGGGGTTTGGGAGCCTTTGCCATTGGTCAAGATGATCTTGCCGGGGTAGTAAAACAGGAGACTCGGGAATCAAGTCTGATGAGTGAATTTGCCGGGAGAAAAATCACATTTCAGTTCAAAGGGAAACTCAGGTTGGAGCTGGGCGAGGAGGAGGCAGCTAGATGCTGGAAAGCGGGCCCACGGTGTCAACCTGCAGGGCCACGGGCCCAGCGAGCACGCTAGAGGCTCTAAAGCCGAGGAAGGAGCCTGACTCACCCTGGGCAGTGGCTCCCTGACCCGGGCTGACCTCCCGGCTGGTCTCGTGGGCACAGACCCTGACTCAGAGAGATTCCATTTTGGGGCGCAGCCTCGGCGGCCGCAGCTCATACCAGTGGTGATGGTACTTGACAGCAACAACCTAACATTTTCTAAACTGTTCATTGTTTGTCCAAGTGTGGACCAAAGATGATAGTCTCTCCTGCTTTGGCTGTATTTTTATGACCATGGACACGTCATCACTGGGTACCCATAAACAGAAAGGAATGGTTTAAAATAAGTCTCACTCAAAAATCCTCCTTTCTTTGGTAAGAGTATATATATTTAATTCTAGGTGTGATTGTTACAGTGACTTGGCATCCTAGCCCTGGACGACTTAATCAGTTTCCCCTTCATGACCTTCAGGACGTCCTTCCCTCCCCTAGGTTCAAGGCCCGTCAGGCAGATGGCGGCACCTCTGACCACAGTCCCTCCTGCCTCCTGGGAGGGTCGAGTGGGACTGGCTCCTGGTGAGAGCCAAGCCCCACCCTCACCTCCTACGTCTTGTGACGGAAGTGAGCAAAGCATCAGCTGGGAGGCCTGCAGACCTGTCCCTCTTTTCAAAACCCTATTGTGAGAGTAGCTGGATACAAACAGTAAATATCTTTTTTTCTGTTCCAGAATTCCACCCAGGAAACCATGTTCTCAAGTTCCTGTAGCTCTGGGATGGCACTGTTTCTCAGATTTGATAGGTTTTGATGACCCTGACAGCTCTGAGCAGTACTCGTCAGGTGTTTTGCAAAGTTCCCCTCCACTGTGTTTCTCTGACGGTTTTCATGTGGCAAGGCTGACAGTGGGCTTGGAGAGGAAGACCCCAGAGGTGGGGGAGCCCTTTCCTGCCCCTCAGATCCAGGATGCCTGGCGTCACCATGACTCCTGTCTCATGGTGGGTGCTGGTGTGAGGCCCAGGCTGAGGCCAGCCGGCCGGGCTCTCCACTGTACGCTTACCTTTCCGAGGCTTCTCTCACTGCATTTCTGGGAATGATGCCCCTATGCACAGTCCACATCACAGGGCTGGGGCTGTGTCCCACTGCTACCAAAAACGGGTCCAGCTGCTCAAATGCCAACAGATAGGCCAGGTTGGTGAAAAGGAATGTTTGCTTTGTTTCAAATGCTAACAACCTGGGTGGAGGGCTGATGTCTGCCCAAAGGTCAACTCCCCTCACCCTGACAGTCAGGGCCTTTAAGAGCTTTACTAGGTTGAGGGAGGGGCTGCGTGCAGAAACAGCACAGGCAGCTCTAACAGTCCTTCTGAAACTGGTCATCAGTGGTCAGATCGGCATCGTCGTGATTGCTTTACGTATGAGTAATCTTCAGTTCCAGGATTGGTTTGTTTCCATTTCTTTTTCTTTTTTTGGCCACTTCTGTTGATCTTTCATTTATTTATCTTTGTTCTTTGGCCTGTGTGGGCCTCCCATCGCAGTGGCCTCTCTCGTTGAAGAGCCTAGGCTCTGGGCGCATGCGCTCCGGAGCTCAGGCTTGGTAGTTGGACACATCAGTCCAGCCACTCCGCGGAACATGGGATCCTCCCAGGCCAGGGATCGGCGTCCCCTGCACTGCACGGCAGTGTCCTCACCCACTGGACCACCAGGGAAGCTCTGTTTCCATTTCCTGAGGCTACCTCTCAAGACTGTGGCAGCTTATGTCGTGGCTACAGTCTGGACTTCTCCACCTGGAGGGGGTTTCACTATCTACAAGACACTCATAGGATATGGCTCAGAATATTCTCGGCAGCCCTTGAGAAGGAGCTAACAGTCCTTGACTATGCTTAATGAGTTGCGTTAGTTGCTTAGTTGTGTCTGACTCTTGTAGGACCCCATGGACTGTAGCCTGCCAAGCTCCTCTTTCCATGGGATTTCCCAGCCAAGAATTCTGGAGTGGGCTGCCATGCCCTCCTCCAGGGGAACTTCCTGACCCAGGGATCAAACCTGGGTCTCCTGCATTGGCAGGCAGGTTCTTTACCACTGGGCTGCTGGGGAAGCCCTACTTAATAAGTACCTTCCTATTATTTAGTCTCCTTTGACTGTTCGTTTCTGCATGTTCTCATTTCTCCGATTAAACTTATTCTTTTATTAAAGTTTTCCACAGACAAAAGGCAGGCAGAGGACATGGGGTGGCAAGGACCACAGGGGTCTGCTCCATTTCCCTACTGCACGGAGTATGGGCATAAATTACGTGAACTCATTTTGCACAGATTTACCTAGTCTTTATTTATTCAATCAATCCTTAATCTGTATCACTATGGACACATGGATATTTATTCTGAAGTTTGAATTACCATCAGTGCTGCATTTTTAGTTGCTCACATCCCTCCAGACTTGGTCATCTGGGCTCTTTCAGTTGGCTCTTGGTTCCCTGGATATGACCCCACTGCTTGCAGGTAGGTGTTTGCTGGGTTTTTTTTGTTTGTTTCTATCAGCACTTCACACTCACACTGCAAAATGCCCCAGGCTCATCTTTGATATTCCCGCCTCAGACCCAGAGTCAGCTCTATCTGCAAGGGGTTTCCGGTTCCTTTTATTGGGCCAGCACCATCACTCGGGTGCTCATGGCTACTGGGGTGCCCTTGCCTCCAGGCCTCTCGTCTGCCAGAGCAAGGAAACTGATGTCCAGGCACATGCATTCTCAGGACTGCTCCTGACCACCGTCTCCATGGTGCCCTTAGCCACCATCAGATTCCCCTGCCCTAAGGGGACTGGATGGAGTGGTGGTCTAAAACCCTTGCAGGGGTATTTCCTTCCTCCCTGGACCTACCAGCTAGCATTCCTTTATTCCCTTTTCAGGGGTATTTCCTTCCTCCCTGGACCTACCAGCTAGCATTCCTTTATTCCCTATTTCCAGCCATCCACACAGGGGGCTTTGGAGAACAGCCAGTTAGGTGCCTGCTCACGACACGAACCCGAACGCATCCACTGGAGGAGCAGCTGTGCCAGCTCTGTGTCCCGAGCCTCCCTGGACAGCTGTGGGGTCTAAAAGCAGCCCCTCGCCCTCCTTCTCCTGAGGGTCAGGCTGCAGGGCTCGCCCTGTCCAGAGTCCTCCCAAGAGCGACGCTGCAGCTGCAAACCCTTTCTGCGAGCAGCGCCCTCCCTGGAAATAGCTATCTTTGTTGTGACTGAGATATTTAGATCTTTTCCTTTTTTTGTTTCAGGGGTTCCCCTTATTTGATTGACTGATGGGCCTGCAAGTTATTTTGGATCTGGTTATTTCTATTCCTGTGTAAGATACGAGACCACAGGGGTCTGCTCCATTTCCCTACTGCACGGAGTATGGGCATAAATTACGTGAACTCATTTTGCACAGATTTACCTAGTCTTTATTTATTCAATCAATCCTTAATCTGTATCACTATGGACACATGGATATTTATTCTGAAGTTTGAATTACCATCAGTGCTGCATTTTTAGTTGCTCACATCCCTCCAGACTTGGTCATCTGGGCTCTTTCAGTTGGCTCTTGGTTCCCTGGATATGACCCCACTGCTTGCAGGTAGGTGTTTGCTGGGTTTTTTTTGTTTGTTTCTATCAGCACTTCACACTCACACTGCAAAATGCCCCAGGCTCATCTTTGATATTCCCGCCTCAGACCCAGAGTCAGCTCTATCTGCAAGGGGTTTCCGGTTCCTTTTATTGGGCCAGCACCATCACTCGGGTGCTCATGGCTACTGGGGTGCCCTTGCCTCCAGGCCTCTCGTCTGCCAGAGCAAGGAAACTGATGTCCAGGCACATGCATTCTCAGGACTGCTCCTGACCACCGTCTCCATGGTGCCCTTAGCCACCATCAGATTCCCCTGCCCTAAGGGGACTGGATGGAGTGGTGGTCTAAAACCCTTGCAGGGGTATTTCCTTCCTCCCTGGACCTACCAGCTAGCATTCCTTTATTCCCTTTTCAGGGGTATTTCCTTCCTCCCTGGACCTACCAGCTAGCATTCCTTTATTCCCTATTTCCAGCCATCCACACAGGGGGCTTTGGAGAACAGCCAGTTAGGTGCCTGCTCACGACACGAACCCGAACGCATCCACTGGAGGAGCAGCTGTGCCAGCTCTGTGTCCCGAGCCTCCCTGGACAGCTGTGGGGTCTAAAAGCAGCCCCTCGCCCTCCTTCTCCTGAGGGTCAGGCTGCAGGGCTCGCCCTGTCCAGAGTCCTCCCAAGAGCGACGCTGCAGCTGCAAACCCTTTCTGCGAGCAGCGCCCTCCCTGGAAATAGCTATCTTTGTTGTGACTGAGATATTTAGATCTTTTCCTTTTTTTGTTTCAGGGGTTCCCCTTATTTGATTGACTGATGGGCCTGCAAGTTATTTTGGATCTGGTTATTTCTATTCCTGTGTAAGATACGAGAGACTGCATAATTGGTGGCCTGCTCTTACTATTTGATCATCTGTTCTAAGAAAGTAAGCTGTTTTGTTGTAAAGTCTGCATTTTTTTTTTTTTAATTCAGAAATATTGATGGTCAGAACCCAGCCTGGGTATTTCCTGGGGTGATAAATTATATCACTGGCAAGTGTGACACGTCAGTATCTCTGTGTCTAAAGACCTCAGGGGCATCTTTTTTAGGACACCTTTTCTGAAGGACAGAAAAACATGCCCCCTCTTTCAGTAAATCATCCTGTGAGTGGCCTGGGGAGAGAAAGAGAAGCCGAATGGCATGGGGTGAGGTGGTTTTCTCAATGGCTAGGGTTTGATGAGCTGGGTTCTTCACACTGCACAGAAGTTTAACCTGATGGCATCTTAAGGTTAGCCTGTAAGAACGGGCCGAGGTTCTAGAGAGAAGCAACTGTAACCACACCGAGGGCAATACCTGGAGGCGCTCAACTTCCCATGCGCAGTGTGCACTTCATGTGAAAATTATAAATGTCGTCCTTGGGTTGTTTTTGTTTTTGTTTGGCCACTTCTATGGGTCTTTCATTTATTTGTTTTTCATCCATCTTTGTTCTTTGGCTCCTGTGGGCCTCCCATCAGCAGCGGCCTCTCTTTGCAGAGTGCGGCTCTGGGCAGGCGCCCAGAGCTCCAGCTCGGTAATTGGATACATCGGTCCAGCCGCTCTGTGGCACGTGGGATCTTCCCAGGCCAGGGATTCAATCATTTTGCAAGGCAATGTCCTGCTACGACACGAACCCGAACGCATCCACTGGAGGAGCAGCTGTGCCAGCTCTGTGTCCCGAGCCTCCCTGGACAGCTGTGGGGTCTAAAAGCAGCCCCTCGCCCTCCTTCTCCTGAGGGTCAGGCTGCAGGGCTCGCCCTGTCCAGAGTCCTCCCAAGAGCGACGCTGCAGCTGCAAACCCTTTCTGCGAGCAGCGCCCTCCCTGGAAATAGCTATCTTTGTTGTGACTGAGATATTTAGATCTTTTCCTTTTTTTGTTTCAGGGGTTCCCCTTATTTGATTGACTGATGGGCCTGCAAGTTATTTTGGATCTGGTTATTTCTATTCCTGTGTAAGATACGAGAGACTGCATAATTGGTGGCCTGCTCTTACTATTTGATCATCTGTTCTAAGAAAGTAAGCTGTTTTGTTGTAAAGTCTGCATTTTTTTTTTTTTAATTCAGAAATATTGATGGTCAGAACCCAGCCTGGGTATTTCCTGGGGTGATAAATTATATCACTGGCAAGTGTGACACGTCAGTATCTCTGTGTCTAAAGACCTCAGGGGCATCTTTTTTAGGACACCTTTTCTGAAGGACAGAAAAACATGCCCCCTCTTTCAGTAAATCATCCTGTGAGTGGCCTGGGGAGAGAAAGAGAAGCCGAATGGCATGGGGTGAGGTGGTTTTCTCAATGGCTAGGGTTTGATGAGCTGGGTTCTTCACACTGCACAGAAGTTTAACCTGATGGCATCTTAAGGTTAGCCTGTAAGAACGGGCCGAGGTTCTAGAGAGAAGCAACTGTAACCACACCGAGGGCAATACCTGGAGGCGCTCAACTTCCCATGCGCAGTGTGCACTTCATGTGAAAATTATAAATGTCGTCCTTGGGTTGTTTTTGTTTTTGTTTGGCCACTTCTATGGGTCTTTCATTTATTTGTTTTTCATCCATCTTTGTTCTTTGGCCTGTGTGGGCCTCCCATCAGCAGCGGCCTCTCTCTTTGCAGAGTGCCGGCTCTGGGCGCAGGCGCTCCAGAGCTCCAGCTCGGTAATTGGATACATCGGTCCAGCCGCTCTGTGGCACGTGGGATCTTCCCAGGCCAGGGATTCAATCAGAGCCGTTTGCACTGCAAGGCAATGTCCTTACCCACTGGACCACCAGGGAAGCCCATCCTTGCTTATTTTCAATGTGAAATGTTTAAATTTAAATAGTTTATATAGTCTCTCTTAATGTGACATTTTTTAATTATAAAAATGAATAAAAATTAACAAGAAAATAAAGATGGCTAAAATAAGTGATTTCATTGGAAAAGAGGCTGATGTTGGAAAAAAACAGAAGGTAAAAGGAGAAGGAAACAGCAGAGGATGAGGTGGTTGGATGGATGAGTCAACGGACACGAGTTTGAGTGAGCTCCGGGAGATGGTGAAGGACAGGGAAGCCTGGTGTGCTGCAGTTCACAGGGTCGCAAAGAGTCGGACACGACTAAGTGAACTGAACTGAACTGACAATAAGTGACTGGGCACTGAATATGAATGCAGTTGGAAGCGTCTTTCCCCTGGACTGCACCTGTCTCCACTCGGCTGTAGTAAATGTTTCAGTGGCAGAGCTTGACCATAATAAACACTCCTGTGGGCTCAACGCCAGACCCAGATAAGCCTCAGAAGGACTTTGTCCAATTTCTTAATTTAAACATGCAGTTTTCTTTGTAAAGGCTAATTTTAGCCGTCCCGTTCAATCTCTGTGGCACCAGGCTGTTCTGTTCACCTTTCCCAATGTTCACTAATCCTTGAAAATAATTGAAAGCAATTTTACAGAAGCATGAAATGAGTTTTCATGGATTTTCATCTATATGAAGTAGGCTTCAGCATTCTAATTGACCCTGAATAGGCAACTAAACAAAAACATAGCCCAAACTTCTCCTATTCTCTTATTTTAACTTTGCTAATCTCGTATGCTGTTCCCAAAAGACATTTAAGAAGTAATTGTTAAGCTATTAACATAAGTGAGATTATACAATTTTCTATCAAATGTTAACCAAGAAGTATATCTTTATACTTATCCTAAAAATTCCTTCCATTTGCTTGACAATCTATGTTGTTGTTTAGTTGCTAGCTCATGTCTGACTCTTTTGTGACTGTATCCATTAAGGTTTTTCTGTCCATTGTATTTTTCAGGAAAGAATATTGCAGTGGGTTGCCATTTCCTCCTCCAGGGGAACTTTCTGACCCAGGGATCAAACTCCTGCATTGGTAGGCAGGTTCCTTACCACTGAGCCACCTGGGAAGCCCAATTTTTTATTATAATCAACTAACAAAATAAGCAGTGAGAACCTGACTGAGATTTTGTCACCACTTAATTTTCCTGAATAAATTAAACTTAGGAGATCACATGAGACCAAAGAAAATCAAAAGTGTAAAATGGGCTGTTTCAGGAGTTGTCTGTGAAGAAAGTGGTCATGAAGAATAAACCGCCTTTTATGTTTACATGAGCAGGGGTGGAGGGCTCTGAATCATTCTGATGGTCATCTGACATGTCTTACGAGTTTATTAGCTTTTGTTGCATGCCAGTCATCACGAGATGCCCTCCTTACACACATGTTACCCTCCTCACACTTTCCTTGTCACTGACACACTACATCTTGACTTCAGGTTTTTTACTGTCTTTCCTCACTTGAATATGAGTTCTATGAGACTAAAGTCTCCCATAGAAGTATGTATAATCATTGGGGAAAAAATCCAATTATATAAGACATACTTGGGGCATCATATGTTTGGAGAATATACCTAAGTCCAATGGAATCAAGAAATTTTAGAAATGATGAGAACTATTTTGGAACCCTCACATTTGACAGGTACCATCTAAGAGGCCAAGATTTCAGTGTTAAAGAGGATCTTTAAGTTTTATTGGAAATATTTTATAATTTCAGTACTTTAAATGTATTGCTGTCTTAATGCAATTTTAAAAAATCTCCAGATGACAGTATTGAATACATTGCAAATGTAGTCCAACCAAAAAATAAGCTTGGAAATGAGAATCTAGATGAAATTTCTCATGCTTCTCCATGAGGCCTTTTTGAGGGGTCACCCCCTATGCCCATGACCAGGAATTCACAGACCCCCAGGGCAGAAGCCTGTTTAGAGCCTCTGAAGACTGTCTGAAAGCTTTTCACAATACTCCTTGGAATACAGAACACGGACACGCCCCCTTCAGCCTCACACCCCAGTGCAAAGGTTCTCTTCTTCCCCTGGAAGCAGCCTTGGCCACCTTTTCTTGTATTTGCATGACTCTTTCGGGACATTTCTTTCTTTAAAGGTTTTTCTGTCCATTGTATTTTTCAGGAAAGAATATTGCAGTGGGTTGCCATTTCCTCCTCCAGGGAACTTTCTGACCCAGGGATCAAACTCCTGCATTGGTAGGCAGGTTCCTTACCACTGAGCCACCTGGGAAGCCCAATTTTTTATTATAATCAACTAACAAAATAAGCAGTGAGAACCTGACTGAGATTTTGTCACCACTTAATTTTCCTGAATAAATTAAACTTAGGAGATCACATGAGACCAAAGAAAATCAAAAGTGTAAAATGGGCTGTTTCAGGAGTTGTCTGTGAAGAAAGTGGTCATGAAGAATAAACCGCCTTTTATGTTTACATGAGCAGGGGTGGAGGGCTCTGAATCATTCTGATGGTCATCTGACATGTCTTACGAGTTTATTAGCTTTTGTTGCATGCCAGTCATCACGAGATGCCCTCCTTACACACATGTTACCCTCCTCACACTTTCCTTGTCACTGACACACTACATCTTGACTTCAGGTTTTTTACTGTCTTTCCTCACTTGAATATGAGTTCTATGAGACTAAAGTCTCCCATAGAAGTATGTATAATCATTGGGGAAAAAATCCAATTATATAAGACATACTTGGGGCATCATATGTTTGGAGAATATACCTAAGTCCAATGGAATCAAGAAATTTTAGAAATGATGAGAACTATTTTGGAACCCTCACATTTGACAGGTACCATCTAAGAGGCCAAGATTTCAGTGTTAAAGAGGATCTTTAAGTTTTATTGGAAATATTTTATAATTTCAGTACTTTAAATGTATTGCTGTCTTAATGCAATTTTAAAAAATCTCCAGATGACAGTATTGAATACATTGCAAATGTAGTCCAACCAAAAAATAAGCTTGGAAATGAGAATCTAGATGAAATTTCTCATGCTTCTCCATGAGGCCTTTTTGAGGGGTCACCCCCTATGCCCATGACCAGGAATTCACAGACCCCCAGGGCAGAAGCCTGTTTAGAGCCTCTGAAGACTGTCTGAAAGCTTTTCACAATACTCCTTGGAATACAGAACACGGACACGCCCCCTTCAGCCTCACACCCCAGTGCAAAGGTTCTCTTCTTCCCCTGGAAGCAGCCTTGGCCACCTTTTCTTGTATTTGCATGACTCTTTCGGGACACTTTCTTTCTTTAATTGACTAATTAAGTTAAAGGTCACCATATTATCCAGGATATACTTTCCTTCTAAAAATAGCATTTTGGCCTTTAGGAGTTCCAAAGAATGGCCTCCTCCAGCACCAGCCCACCGCCTGGCCCCTGACCTGCGCTGGCTGTGTGTGTGCTGTTTCTTTGGGTCTGGAATGGGAGCAGGCAATGGCAGGTCCAAACTGGCCAGCCTGCCACCTTCCAGCTCACTTGTTTCCAGTGAGTACTGTAGGGGCTGGTAGTTAAGTTGTGAACCCAGCCACAGACCTCTGGCTCCCCGTAGGCACAGCTGGGAAGTTCTGCCCGCTCATCAAGCCAGTGGATCCTCCCCATTTACAGAAGAAGGTGGCCCAACAGCTTCTATACAAAGTCGTCAGTGGACTTGAGCTCAGACAGTCTCCAAGGGAGAGGTGCCTTCTAAGATTTCCAGAAGTCAGAGCACCACGTGGATGCTCAAGTGCTTAGCTGTGTCAGACTCTCTCTGACCCCACAGAGCATAGCCCACCAGGCTCCTCTGTTCATAGGATTCTCCAGGTAAAAATACTGG
Organism: Tragulus kanchil; assembly: GCA_022376925.1. Classification (NCBI taxonomy): domain Eukaryota; kingdom Metazoa; phylum Chordata; class Mammalia; order Artiodactyla; family Tragulidae; genus Tragulus; species Tragulus kanchil. The sequence continues at coordinate 54,856,042 of JAIOJX010000003.1, read as the reverse complement.
AATGGGTTGCCATTCCCTTCTCCAGGCAGAGCATTACATCCCGCTAGAAAAAACACATGAACAGCTGTACAAAGGTCCTTCCCAGCTGAACACCCTTAAGCCCAGTAAGCTAGATGAATGTGATGTGTGTGTATTTATGATGTTTACAGAGCAGCCAGGAGTGTAGGATTGGACAGTAACCTCAGACCATGCCTCACAGCTGGTGGGAAACTCCAGGGTCCTCACGGAGCACCATGACCCCCGTTCTGATCAAGGGTGCTTCTGCAGTGGGGTTTCCCAGTTGGTGCAGTGGTAAAGGATCCGCCTGCTAATGCAGGAGACACAGGAGATGAATCCTCTAGAGTAGGAAACAGTATTCTTATACTACTTTTTTTTTAAATTTTGGCCTCTTTTTATTGATTATTTATTTATTTATTTTTCATCCATCTTTAGTCTTCGGCCTGTGTGGGACTCCCATGGCAATGGACTCTCTCGTTGCAGAGCACTGGCTCTAGAAGCACACACTCCAGTGCGCTGGCTTGTGACTGGATACACTGGTCTAGTTGCTCTGTGGCATTTGGGATCTTCCCAGGCCAGGGATAATACCGGTGCCCCTTGCATGGCCAGCTGGACTCTCTGCCCATTGGGCCACCAGGGAAGTCCCTATACTCCAGTATTCTTGCCTGGGAAATCCCATGGGCAGAAAAGCCTGGCGGGCTATGGTCCATGGGGTCACAAAGAGTCAGACATGACTGAGCAACTGAGTGCAGCCCCGCAATGTGGGAACCCCAGCCCCCTACAACTGCTGAAAGGCAATTTTTCACCTGTCTTCTCTGATGGATGGCCACTGCCTGTCGATGGAGCAGGACAACAAGGCGTCACTGTATCCGTCCTCCAAGTCCCAACTTTTCAATATCCACTGTCCTTTTCCTTGTATTTCAATCTTAGCTTGAGTCTTTGGGCCCAACTCAGATTTGATCACTGTGTTCTACAAAACCATCAAGAGATCTTAAGCAAGAGAATCATGTGTTCATATAACATTCTAGGTCTGTCTCTGTTTGCAGGCTGTAGAGGACAGAGCATTTGGAAGTGACTGTACTTGCCAAATCAAAAGGCTTGAACTTGACAGTAGAAGGAGGAATGGAGAGGAGAGAGATGAGCCCAGAGCAAAGCACAAGGAGAAAGGATGCCTAGAAGAAACAGTATCTGATAGACAGGAATGAATTAAAAATGAGTAAATATGCAACTTCCAGAATTCCACATTCTATTGGAAGCACTTACTTCTACAAGAGGTCTTTCAAATAATGAAAATGTGGAAAGGCCTGTTTTTCTGTTTTAAGGGCATGTGTCTTATTTCACTTTAAATTCCACTCAAAATTAACATGAGTTCATTTTTCCACTAATCTCCTACCCCCGGTATTTGTCATCTTTTAACCACAAGCCTATCAGATAATTTGACGTATTTCCTCAAAGTTTTTCTACAGTATAAGTCAGTGTAAGTCACATAGCCCAGTGGTGGGTTCACAATTAACTCTTATCCTAATTACTCTGTGTTCTCTAATGGTGGAGCCCTGAGGAAAACACATTTGCCCTTAAGTGGCTTAAAGTAATATCGTGAACATACAATTTCATTTTTTGGTATCTGTTTTGATCTAGAAGAAGACTAAACAATGTACAGCCATGCTATGCTCCAGGACAGATAGTGTCAGTGCTCAGAAAAGATTTACTGAAGAATTAAAATAGTTTTCAAAGCTTTAAGGTTGAAAATACCAAAAAACATCGTCACAGGAAAACAGGTGCAATTGCTCGCACTTTCACCTGCAAAAGGGCAATTGATAAAGTGACTTCTACCTTGTTTAGACCATTGCTTTATTTATAAAAATAGTCTGTGGAGGGGGTTGCTAAATGCCTTGACAACCTTATTTAGAAGAAAATGGGTAAGAGAGTTTCCATACTGGGCAACGCCAGGGTTAGGAAAACGTTCCTGCAGTTTGTTCCCTGAGTGGGTATGGTTCTGATTACCTCCGAGGAATCAGAAAATACAGAACACTCGAGGCCAGGAATTCTACAGTGAAAAATTCTAAGTATCTGATGAAATGCGTTTTGCAGATTAAATCCCAGACCCTTTTCGGAGCATTTAATACACTCTCAGGGGTGAAATGTGTTTGTTTTTAGCAAAGTAGATTAGCTTACATCTCGTGATGGGAAAGTCTCTGTAACACGGCCTGCCCTTAGCTCTCATTTCGAAGTCGTTCGTGTGGGTTGTATCTTTTGGCCATCACTGAGGATCTCAGTTTTCTTCCCTGTCTGGGTGTTAAATCATTTTCTGTCTGCTGTCAAGCTGTCTCTTTTGGTTCCCAGGCCCCCTCCTCCTTTTCTAAGCTACTTGCTAATTCCAAGGTCAGGTTGGATCCATCCTTAGTCTTCTTTCGTCAACACACACGTCAAAATCCAGCACTGCTTCACATGCTTGACTGCCAAGGGTGTCCAGTTTTAACTTAGAAGATAAATTGTTGTACTGTAATGATTGAAATCAAATTCTGTTCGAAAGTGCATGATCAACGGGTCTTTCAGAGCTCACAAAAGGTGGAACAGACATTAGGGCAAAAGATGGATTTCAAAAGATGATTATTTCCAGTAGTTATGGAGAACAAGTTAACACGAACCACTGTCCAAACCACCTTTCGTGTTCCTTCTATGCCTTCAAAAGCCTGGACAAAGCTTCCTCTCTCAAGCCAGCAAGCTGTCTCCATCACTGCTTCCAAATGGAGCTCTCCACAAGCCCTGGGCCTCTAGGCCTACTTCATTCTTCTTCATGGCAGAAACTCCACCAGGTATTACCTGGAGAGCCGTGGCCCTGCAGGACTGATTTCCCGGCTCAATGGGCAGCTAACATGACATCATGTGGACTACAATGCTTATGCTTTTTCCGAGAAACTCTACACTTGTTTGGAAGAGGCTCCATGTCTACATGGAGCAACCTTGGCAACAGCCTTTGTTTCTGCTTCCAAGTCAAGGAGAGCAACTTCAAATCCTGGAAAACAGGCTTCACCATGATTCAGTCCCCAAAGTGCAGGATCCACATCACAAAGCGATGGCATGCAGCTCATCACAGATATGTATTATAATGAATTCCAGCAAGCAAACTATCATTGTTTGATTTTGAATTCTAAGACTGATCTCCAGCCAGCCTACAGAGGTTGCACATGTGGATAAAAATGACTAATGTTGAGGGAGCGATTTACTCCATACCAGGTGCCCTTAAAAATATTAAATACTCAGTTGCTGTTCAGTCATTAAGTCATGTGGGATTCTTTTGTAACTCTGTGGACTGTAGCCCACCAGGCGCCTCTCTCCATGGGATTCTCCAAGGCAAGAATACTGGAGTGGGTTGCCACTTCCATCTCTAGGGGATCTTCTCAACTCAAGGATCAAACCCACATCCCCTGCACTGCAGGAGGATTCTTTACCACACTGATCCATGGAAGAAGCTTTAAAAAATATTCTACCAATGTTAAGTAATTTAATTTGTTCCCTAAGAACCATCCTATGATCTGGGTATGTAATTATGCATGGGTTACATAAACACATAATTGCATGTGGGATACAATTATAATTCCTGTGTTAAAAGTGAAGAATTAATGCACAGAAAGGTGAAGTTACCTGCCCCAAATCCAGCAGCTAGGAATTGCTGGGGTCAGGATTTGAAAGTATCAACCCAAAGTTAACCACTTTATTACATTTCCTCTGTAAGCTTTCTTCATCCCAGTCAAAACATTTATAAATCATCGATACAAATTAAAAAGAAAAGATATTACAGGATTGATCCAAACAAAACACCACCATCTCTACTCCTAGCACTCACAGCTCTAAGCAGAGGGGTGACGTTAGAACCTATGACAGACCGACTTGTCTATCACCAGAAAGTCACCAGCAGTACAAGACAGGAATCTGCAAGGCTAGTCTGGAACTTCTGCTACCAATACAGGACACTTCAATGGCCCGAAATAAGACAATATGACTACATAGAAGCAATCGTGACACATTCAGGAGATACACCCAGCATCTGATGCTGTCACTCTGATCACCACTTATCAAGCGTGCACTCAGGCAGCCACTTCTTGTGCCTCAGTGTCTTTGCGTGCAAAAGGACAACAAGAGTAATACCAAGCTCTTAGAACTGCTATGAAGTTGAACTAAAAACACATGTGCAAAGCATTTAGTGCCAACAGATAGTAGTCACTCTGTAACTGAATATTAACACTATGATTATTATGAGGTCGATATGGCCATAAAAGATAAAAATATGCAGAATGCTTCCAACTTTGAATTTAAGTGACTCAAAACAGTGTCACTGTTCACTGAAAACAGGAACAGAGACTGGGGCTTCCACTGGCAGTCTAGTGGTTAAGTCTCCAAACTCCCAATGCAGGAGGCCTGGGTTCAATCCCCAGTCAGGGAACTAAGATCCTGCATGCTGCACAGCATGGCCAAAAAAGAAAAAAAGAAAAGCAAATAGGAACAGAGAAAGAAGAGTGGGTATAAAAAGGAAAGACTAACCATATAATAGAGAAGATGCCTCACTGATGGACAAGATCCAAAAGAAGCAAAAAAAACAAACAAAAAAAAGAACAAGGCTGTGAACACAGGAGAACGTCCTAGTCTGCAGCTGGGAAGAGGTAAATAAGATTAGAGCAGGCGGAGCTTCCACAGGGAAGCAGGAACAATGTGGCACAGCTCAAGTCAGACGGCCTCTGTTTCCCCAGTGAATGGGCTTCAGGGGCCACCAGGGAAGAGCAAGAATGCAGAAGAGGTCAATGAGAAATCTCTCAGGTGCCCTCTGAACTGAGTGGAAAGGGAAGGAAATGAGGGAGAAAGAAGAAAACTGGAAGAGTGGAGACAGAGCTGGAGGAACAGTGTGAGAAAGGACGGAGTATAACCCTGGGGGCAACCAAAGTCCCTACTGCCCTCCCGCCCCCAAGAAAGCTCAGAACGTGGATAGCCAGGTCGCCCCAGCCTCAGCGCGGAGACCAAGGTCTGGGTAGCAGGAGACGACGACTCCTGAGGTCATGAATTCACCTCAGCGTCCAGCTGAACAGACAGAGAGAAGCAAGGGGCAGGTTAGTGCTAACCTTACCTATGGGTCAGGTATGGCAGAGGACACACTGAGAGGCATTGATTGAAGTACTCTAACACCCACAACTAATACTAGCCATCGGTTATGCTAATTTTTTCAATTCATGCCTAACATCTGGTGTTCACACCCTAGGGCAGCTAAGAAATCTTGGAACACTGCAGCTGGACTAACGGTCAATAAACTTATATCACTGGCTTTGGAGTCTGAATCTGAACAAGTGGACTAGAGATAATGGACACTCATTATAAAATCTTGGTGGAAAATGGACAAAAAATGCATTACTTCACTTTTTCAAATGGTTTACATGGATACTGTTTCTTTTTCCACCTAATTTGCCATTTGGCAGGATCTAATGCATAAATAATAAATTAAGCTGTTATTAATTGCTGTTTTAATTGGAAAGAATACTTTGGCTTTGCAACCTTTTACACTGAGAAACACTTAAATATTCATGGTTTTTTTACGATGTCTTAAATGTTAGATTTCCAGTCTTGATTTTGTATTCTATCAGTGAAAATTAGCCAACCTGGCACTTTCTTCCAGGAATGCCTTTTTCACAGCTCAAAAATGCTTGCTCGATGTGTGTAAAAAGCTATCTGAATTAGGTAACAATTAAAACTTCATACCTCAAGCTTCACTCTAGTCCGTTCAGATACATTTGTCATCACGTCCTACGCGACTGAAGAGGAGAGCTGCTCTCCTTGATGGGATCTTTCTAGCAGGGCAACGTTTACCTCATCATCAGATGTGAGAATGAGCAGACTGTGCCCAGAATGGGGGCTTCCACGGGACGCATTCTTTACAGGATGAAAATTCAATATGCTGGATACATGAACAACCTGAGACAAGGCCAGGAAGTCCTAGCTGGCTTCCATGCTCAGAAAAGAGGCCTGGTAACATTCTCTTTGTTTTTAGCAGTCCTGAGCAATGTCCTTAGGTTTGTAGACATGAATTCTTCAGCATGCTCAGAACGTGGATAGCCAGGTCGCCCCAGCCTCAGCGGAGACCAAGGTCTGGGTAGCAGGAGACGCGACTCCTGAGGTCATGAATTCACCTCAGCGTCCAGCTGAACAGACAGAGAGAAGCAAGGGCAGGTTAGTGCTAACCTTACCTATGGGTCAGGTATGGCAGAGGACACACTGAGAGGCATTGATTGAAGTACTCTAACACCCACAACTAATACTAGCCATCGGTTATGCTAATTTTTTCAATTCATGCCTAACATCTGGTGTTCACACCCTAGGGCAGCTAAGAAATCTTGGAACACTGCAGCTGGACTAACGGTCAATAAACTTATATCACTGGCTTTGGAGTCTGAATCTGAACAAGTGGACTAGAGATAATGGACACTCATTATAAAATCTTGGTGGAAAATGGACAAAAAATGCATTACTTCACTTTTCAAATGGTTTACATGGATACTGTTTCTTTTTCCACCTAATTTGCCATTTGGCAGGATCTAATGCATAAATAATAAATTAAGCTGTTATTAATTGCTGTTTTAATTGGAAAGAATACTTTGGCTTTGCAACCTTTTACACTGAGAAACACTTAAATATTCATGGTTTTTTTACGATGTCTTAAATGTTAGATTTCCAGTCTTGATTTTGTATTCTATCAGTGAAAATTAGCCAACCTGGCACTTTCTTCCAGGAATGCCTTTTTCACAGCTCAAAAATGCTTGCTCGATGTGTGTAAAAAGCTATCTGAATTAGGTAACAATTAAAACTTCATACCTCAAGCTTCACTCTAGTCCGTTCAGATACATTTGTCATCACGTCCTACGCGACTGAAGAGGAGAGCTGCTCTCCTTGATGGGATCTTTCTAGCAGGGCAACGTTTACCTCATCATCAGATGTGAGAATGAGCAGACTGTGCCCAGAATGGGGGCTTCCACGGGACGCATTCTTTACAGGATGAAAATTCAATATGCTGGATACATGAACAACCTGAGACAAGGCCAGGGAAGTCCTAGCTGGCTTCCATGCTCAGAAAAGAGGCCTGGTAACATTCTCTTTGTTTTTAGCATGAAAGTCCTGACAGCAGCATGTGATGCCTTAGGTTTGTAGACATGATCTCAATTTTAAACTATTCTAGAACCATTCAGCTGGTCATAGGCCCACGGGGGGGAGCATGCTTCAAGGTTACCTAGGAATAGGAGAATTTATCTTCAAATTATTGTGGAATTGGGAAATGGAGAATTTTTTTTTTTCTCTATGACCCTGTGTGGTATATATTATGAGCCACAAGGAAGGAATCAAAGTGAATTGTATTTTTTCCAATGTCTTAAGATTACTATTGTCTTTATTTATTCTTTGAAAGGATAGCATACAGACAGAATTACCAGCTACACAAAACATGCACAATGACCCAATAAACTCTCTCTTTTTGATGTTATAATTTAAACAGTATAAATTAGGTAGGACGAAGGCTGTTAATGCTTAGGGCTGTTTTGATGGAGTGATAAGGAAAGAAGCCAGCCCCCACAGGTTGTGGGACAGCTGGGGGTGGGGGACGAAGAGAGGATGCCAAAGACAGCTCTCCTGAGAAGATCAGGTATAATTAAGACAATGCTGGTGCACAAATCATGCTCAAATTAGAAAATATATGAAAGGGACCAGTGGATTTCTTTTCATCTTGGAAAGAAATAAAAGCCCAGGTCTCAACCCATTTTTACAAAACCAGAAGCCTTTGACGTTCTCATTTACAAAGTTATACATGAATCCCCACCAGATAAACCACTATAATTGGCTGAAGGAAACAGAAAGCCCTCAGCCAAAGCTGTGAACGCTGTTGACTATTTCATTGCAAGAGGAAGCACTTGGGCAGTCGGTTATGGTAAGAGCTAAACCAGGAGCTGAAGTACGGTCACTGGTCCAAGACACACGATTGTTCTCCTCCAGCCTTCCGAGACATCCCTCAGGAACCTGGGGTTACAGAACCTGGGGTTAGACAAACGTGCGTATGGTCAAGTGTGCCAAAACACCTCCTCTCTACGCAGCAAGTTGTCCATGGAAAAGTGAGCAAGGACAGAGTGACAGGGAATTTCAGATCACTGGGTACCACTGCAGTGTTGGTCACTGCCAATGGCTTTGCAAACAAGCTGTGTTTTACATCTCTCCATGTAACAAAGATCATACCCCAGCCAGTGTGCGAGCAGAGCCTCCAGACAAACCAACGTGCAGCAGCTTTGCCGGAGCCTTGCTCTAGGTCACCCACGCTGGCCGCTGAGCAGGGCTGTGAGATCCATGGTAGTCAGCCAATCCACACACACAGGGCTTTGTTCTCACCTGAACCTGCTTCCGCACGACTTTCTGGTTAAGGGCATTTACCTCTTACCACTAAATGCAATTTGGCAGAAATGCAGAAATTCTGCAGTCATTTAGCCAGTCCCTGAAATTGTTGTGAAATTCTTCCAGGATAGCACAAGAAAATTACATGTCTGTGCAAAGATTAAAACACTTAGGTGACACATAACTGACCTCAACAGTTTCTATTGTGGAGAAACGGGGAGGGATAATCAGGAGACACGAGGCCTTGCCTGAGATGCTGAAGGTCAGGAGACAGCGCTGCCGGACTTCTCAGTACACGCTATCTGAGCGATGTTTACGCCCAAGGCCCCTTGCAGGCCCCTGCAGGGACACACAGAGATGCACACGGCAAGAGCGTGTGCTGAGAGGGTCACGCCAGGGATGGAAGAGTCAGGTGTAGACACGGGGAAGCAGGGAGGGAGAAGTGGAGCTGTTCCTGAGGCCCCAGGAGAGTGAGACAGTCTCTGACACTAACTTGTGAGCTAAGCTAAATCTCCTTCTCTTAGGTCTTGATTCTTCACCTTTAGGATCTTTTTCAAACATACATATATGTTTATTTAGGCTGTGCCAGGTCTTAGTTGTGGCATGTGGCATCTTTAGTTGTGGCATGTGGGATCTAGTTCCATGACCAGGGGTTGAACCCTGGTCCCCTGCACTGGGAGCTCAGAGTCTGGGCCCCTGGGCCACCAGTGCAGAAGTGCCACCTTTAGGGTCTTCACAACCATGTTTGGCAGGAATCTCTAAAGTACACTAAACACCATGTTGAGTTTTCCCAGGGAGAAGGATCTGGTTCTGGAAGGCCCAGACTTCCATGTGACCCAGCCTCCTTACTCTGTCAGGGATGCTCAAGTCAGACTGGTGAGACAGCTCGTGGTGGCTTTGTTCAAGCACACTCCATTTAGAGGACAAAACTGCTTTTCAAATACAGCCAGGGGGTTTCCTCCAAGTGAACCGAAAACGAAAGTGTTCACTGCTCAGTTGGGTCTGACTCTTTGTGACTCCCACGGACTGTAGTCTGGCAGGCTCCTCTGTCCACGGGATTCTCCAGGCAAGAATCCTAGAGTGGGTAGCCATTCCCAAGCAGGAGTTGAACCCTGCTTTCCTGCACTACAGGCTATTCTTTACCATCTGTGACCACCAAGGAAGCCCTAAGTCCCCCAGATATTGAAGTAAGTGACATTCCTGTGGCAAAATCTTGATAAACACCTTAGGGTTAATTCTTCATCCAAAATGTGTTGTTATTACTCTATCTGAATTTGAGAACCACCGCACTAGTGAGGAAACCACTGAGGTGACTCTACAGTAACATCCTACCCGAGTCTGAGGGCAGCACCAGCACTTGGGTCCATAGTACCGCCCTGTCCCCAGGTATGGACCACATAGTGCAGAAGACCATGATGTGCACAGGAAAGAGGACCCCAGATGAAAAACAGACAGCAACTACACATTTCTAACATCACTGGCTGAAAATAAGTGACAACAATCAAATTCATTCCAAGATCAACAAGAAATTCTCAACAACCAAAAAAAAAGAGAAAAACGCCGAATGGCCCAGGGAGCCTACGGTCAGAAACTGGGAGAATCCAGCTGCCAGAATGGAGGCAGTCAGATCCCCGGGTTCAGAAACAGAGGAGGGACAGGAAGACTGTGCTGGGCTGTGGGCGGTGTGCCTGGGCTGGCGTGGGGGTGGGGCGAGACCTCCCGGGAACTCCGTTTCTCCCCCTTCCACCACTGCTTTTCCTCCGACTTCCATCCACGACTTCAGAAAGCAACTGAGGGCAGAAGTGGGTTCAGAGCAAGGTTCTGCCTCTGGGGAGGTGTCCTCTCTAAAGCAAGACACCCTGCCCAGCAGCGCTCTCCAGCTCGGCATGGACAGAGGCGTTTGCCCACCCGCTCTTGGTCACAGTTGGCGGAGATACGAGCGGGTGTCCTTACAAAAGGGGACCCAGGGAGGGTGGGGGAAGAAGCTGGACTGGGCAGGAGGAGAGGTTTGGGACCCTGTGACATCAAAGGCAGATGTCGCCTGCTCTGTGATCTTGCCATGACTCAATGCACACAACATGCAAATACAGATCACATGGTAATCCTTTGATCCCCTTTGGCTCATCGTATCTTGCACTGCTCAGTTGGGTCTGACTCTTTGTGACTCCCACGGACTGTAGTCTGGCAGGCTCCTCTGTCCACGGGATTCTCCAGGCAAGAATCCTAGAGTGGGTAGCCATTCCCAAGCAGGAGTTGAACCCTGCTTTCCTGCACTACAGGCTATTCTTTACCATCTGTGACCACCAAGGAAGCCCTAAGTCCCCCAGATATTGAAGTAAGTGACATTCCTGTGGCAAAATCTTGATAAACACCTTAGGGTTAATTCTTCATCCAAAATGTGTTGTTATTACTCTATCTGAATTTGAGAACCACCGCACTAGTGAGGAAACCACTGAGGTGACTCTACAGTAACATCCTACCCGAGTCTGAGGGCAGCACCAGCACTTGGGTCCATAGTACCGCCCTGTCCCCAGGTATGGACCACATAGTGCAGAAGACCATGATGTGCACAGGAAAGAGGACCCCAGATGAAAAACAGACAGCAACTACACATTTCTAACATCACTGGCTGAAAATAAGTGACAACAATCAAATTCATTCCAAGATCAACAAGAAATTCTCAACAACCAAAAAAAAAGAGAAAAACGCCGAATGGCCCAGGGAGCCTACGGTCAGAAACTGGGAGAATCCAGCTGCCAGAATGGAGGCAGTCAGATCCCCGGGTTCAGAAACAGAGGAGGGACAGGAAGACTGTGCTGGGCTGTGGGCGGTGTGCCTGGGCTGGCGTGGGGGTGGGGCGAGACCTCCCGGGAACTCCGTTTCTCCCCCTTCCACCACTGCTTTTCCTCCGACTTCCATCCACGACTTCAGAAAGCAACTGAGGGCAGAAGTGGGTTCAGAGCAAGGTTCTGCCTCTGGGGAGGTGTCCTCTCTAAAGCAAGACACCCTGCCCAGCAGCGCTCTCCAGCTCGGCATGGACAGAGGCGTTTGCCCACCCGCTCTTGGTCACAGTTGGCGGAGATACGAGCGGGTGTCCTTACAAAAGGGGACCCAGGGAGGGTGGGGGAAGAAGCTGGACTGGGCAGGAGGAGAGGTTTGGGACCCTGTGACATCAAAGGCAGATGTCGCCTGCTCTGTGATCTTGCCATGACTCAATGCACACAACATGCAAATACAGATCACATGGTAATCCTTTGATCTCTCACACCCTTTTATGGAAGACATAAAATGAACATTCAGTATCTTGCAGTAAGCTATGATGGAAAAGTCTGGAATATATATATATATATATATATATATATATATATATATACACACATATATATATATATTTGTAACTGAGTCACTTTGCTGTACACTTGAAACTAACTCAATATTGTAAACTAACTATACTTCAATTTTTAAAACAAAGATGTTAAATGAATACACTACTGCTCCAACCTCCAAATGCTGAAATCCCTTTTCTTCTCCTCCATCTGGTAGCCTTGGCCAGAGTCTCCACGCCAGCACCATAGGGGATGGACACTCAGAAAGCCATTTTCAGGCTTCTCTCTCCATCTCAGGTTATGCTTGATCCAGAGGAAGTATGTATGACGAACCATCACAAATCATCCAGGGCAAAAATACTATTTGTATGTTTGTTTTCCTCCTCGGTTGAAAGAAAGGTCACTTAGGATTCTTTTCCAACATGAGGCAGATTGTTTCAAATAATCAGGCCATGTTAAAAAAATGATTTTGAGACAAATAAAATATTTAAACCATAAGGCTGGAATGTAAAACAATATCAGAAAGATAAAAGAAAATGCCTGTTTATATAGAAAACAGACTTGATATGTTCAAGGAGAAAAAGACAACAGCATTCAAGAGGATTTTAATATGTCTCCAAAGGCACGGACCCAAAAGAGTGTGTGTCTTCATGCTTTCATGTCCCCGTCAGCATCACAGCACAAGGCCCCAGAGGTCATGTGACCGGATTAAGTGGAAGCAGAGGAAAGGAAAGGTCACATACAGAGTTCATGCAAAGCTTCCGATGCTGGAGAGAGAGGGCTTGTTACAAGGGCTGCCCTGTATGGGTCCTTTTGAGCTGCTCCATTTGGAGCCTCAAAGCCTGCTGGCTCTGGGCCCAAGTACTTCACAGCAGGAGTCAGGATGGGGCCTCCTGTGGCTGTCCAGAGTGTCACCAACAGAGGAGAAACCGGTGGGCTGCTTTGGGCATTTGTACCTCAACTCAACAGGCTTCCTAGGTAGCACAGTGATACAGAATATGCCTGTCAGTGCAGGAGACCTAAGAGACGCAGGTTCGATCCCTGGGTCAGGAAGATCCTCTGGAGAAAGGGATGGCAACTCACTCCAACTAACTTTCCTGCCTGGGAAATCCCACGGAGAGAAGAGCTGGTGGGCTACAGTTCATAGGGTTGAAAAGAATCAGACATGCCTGAAGCAGCTTAGTGTGAACACACCACGACTCAACATTCCACAGTCACAGAGCTGGGACTTCCCTGGGGTCCAGTGGTTAGGAGCCCACCTGTCAATGCAGGGGACACAGGTTCCATCCCTGGTCTGGCAAGATCCCACATGCCTCAGGGCAGCTAAGCCCCTGTGCCACAACTACTGAGCCTGTGTGCTCTAGAACGCATGCTCCTCAAAAGAGAAGCTACTACAATGAGATGCCTGCACCTAGAGAGTAGCTCCTGCTCGCTGCAACTAGAGAGAGCTGCACAACAGCAAAGACTCCCAAATAAATAAATAAATAAATTAGAAATAGTCACAGTGGTGAGTCAGCTGAGCTCTAGCTTCTGGGGGGTTCTGGTCAGTAATGCTAAAACTTCTTTATTTATTTATTTATTTTTAAATTTTATTTATTTATCTCTTAGGGGGTGGGGTGGGGAGGGAGGGGGATGGACAGGCCACTTCTATTGGTCTTTCATTTCTCTATTTTCATCCGTCTTTGTTCTTTGGCTCCTGTGGGCCTCCCATCGCTGTGGCCTCTTCTTGTCGCAGAGCACCGGCTCTGGGTGCATGGGCTCCAGAGCTCCGGCTTGGTAATTGGACACATCGGTCCAGCCGCTCCGCGGCACTTGGGATCGTCCCAGGCCAGGGATCGAACCGGCACCCCTTGCACTGCAAGGCGGTGTCCTTACCCACTGGACCACCAGGGGAAGCCCCTCTTTATTTTTTTCAAATAAAATATTATCATAACAGCACACACTGGTTGATTGATCCTAACAAATACTTACTGAGTATCACTTCCACAAGGGAAGAAGGATGGCCCATCAGAAGAGCTTCTGTGCTACAGGGATTGACATTCAAATAGAAAAATGAGTTGCTGTGAACTCAAGAGAGCCAGGACACATCCACAGCAGACACTACAGTGTATAAACACATCTGTGCAGACTCAGGCTCCATGTCACACTCTAGAAATTACCGAACCAGAGCATAAATGTTGAACCATGGCAGCCTCAAAAACAAGAAAGAAAGAAAAGAAAACCCTCACATATCACATGGGAGAACACGTCCTTAATGTTTACTGAATAAATACACATCATTTCTTTCAAAATCTCAGACTTTAAGAGTCACAGCTGACCTAGCAACAGTAGTGTGCTGCAGGGAGCCAGTAAGTTAGCAATGGTGCTGGGCATTCTGGAAGCTTCTCCCATGGATGGTATTTCCTTCCCAAGTCACTCTGGCTTAGGCTTAAAAGCCTACTGTGTTAGTAAAGTGTTTGCAACAGTCAGTGGAGGTGCTGGACTGAATTCTAGTCCTAACATTCCTCTGCTTTGAGAGTGGCTGACATTCCATGACTTTCATGATCTGCACTCCTGGTTTCTGCCGATCAAGTAGGCAAGACAAATTTTTACTTGCCTTCATCTGGACAATGTGTGCTCTTTCAAATCCCCATGTCTCTCCCACAGCTCGTGAATGGTGAAGCGTCTGGAAGCTCACCCAGGACCTTGATCCACAGAAAAGCCGTGCATCTCGCTGGAGATGAACAAAAGCTCCCAAGAATGACCAGAGGGCAAACTGGGTGATTCTAAGGCTTAAGAGGCCTTCTTACTACAAGCTTGTTGGCATGGGGGGGGGGGGGGCGGGGACAGGGGGGAATGGGGGGAATAAGGAAAAGAAGGTAGGAATCAAATCTATTAAATTTCACAAGATGGGTATATAGAAAGTGAACTTAGCCACCCCTGGCATTGCTCGAATTCCACTCTGAGACCTAGTCATTAATAGTTAGCATTTTTGTGATTATTTTATAGACATGATGTCATCATGTCCGTGTTTTACTAATCACTGATGACACAGATGCCAGAGACCCGAGTTCTAACACAGTGATGTTATGAGTGGAAAATGTTGAGATGGTGGCGGGGCGGGCGTGGGGGGAGTTCAGGTTAAGTTCAAGGTACTTGGCTTGGACTATTTTCTGGGTGATTCAAATCTAGACTTCTCGGGGGTTCTATGTCTTAGAACTGCATTGAAAAACTCAACGTTTTATTGTTTTAAAAAATACCCATAAAGTTTAAAGCTTCTGAAATGGGAATCTTGGGTGGGGAAAGTGAAGAAAAAGAAAACCCTCACATATCACATGGGAGAACACGTCCTTAATGTTTACTGAATAAATACACATCATTTCTTTCAAAATCTCAGACTTTAAGAGTCACAGCTGACCTAGCAACAGTAGTGTGCTGCAGGGAGCCAGTAAGTTAGCAATGGTGCTGGGCATTCTGGAAGCTTCTCCCATGGATGGTATTTCCTTCCCAAGTCACTCTGGCTTAGGCTTAAAAGCCTACTGTGTTAGTAAAGTGTTTGCAACAGTCAGTGGAGGTGCTGGACTGAATTCTAGTCCTAACATTCCTCTGCTTTGAGAGTGGCTGACATTCCATGACTTTCATGATCTGCACTCCTGGTTTCTGCCGATCAAGTAGGCAAGACAAATTTTTACTTGCCTTCATCTGGACAATGTGTGCTCTTTCAAATCCCCATGTCTCTCCCACAGCTCGTGAATGGTGAAGCGTCTGGAAGCTCACCCAGGACCTTGATCCACAGAAAAGCCGTGCATCTCGCTGGAGATGAACAAAAGCTCCCAAGAATGACCAGAGGGCAAACTGGGTGATTCTAAGGCTTAAGAGGCCTTCTTACTACAAGCTTGTTGGCATGGGGGGGGGGGGGCTGAGACAGTGGAGAATTGGAGGAATAAGGAAAAGAAGGTAGGAATCAAATCTATTAAATTTCACAAGATGGGTATATAGAAAGTGAACTTAGCCACCCCTGGCATTGCTCGAATTCCACTCTGAGACCTAGTCATTAATAGTTAGCATTTTTGTGATTATTTTATAGACATGATGTCATCATGTCCGTGTTTTACTAATCACTGATGACACAGATGCCAGAGACCCGAGTTCTAACACAGTGATGTTATGAGTGGAAAATGTTGAGATGGTGGCGGGGCGGGCGTGGGGGGAGTTCAGGTTAAGTTCAAGGTACTTGGCTTGGACTATTTTCTGGGTGATTCAAATCTAGACTTCTCGGGGGTTCTATGTCTTAGAACTGCATTGAAAAACTCAACGTTTTATTGTTTTAAAAAATACCCATAAAGTTTAAAGCTTCTGAAATGGGAATCTTGGGTGGGGAAAGTGAATAAAATCCCAGACATTCCCAAAAAAACCAGCCTTCTTCTTTTCTACAACTCCATGTTTAGACATTCCTTAGATTAATAACCACAGAGCACACCAGGCTGGCAGAGAAGCCACAGGGCCACGTCCTCCATGCATGTCTCCGTGCATGCCCCAGACACTCCAACAGACGTCCCCTCCCTGGGGGTGAAAGACAAACCCTTTTCCAACGAGTCAGCTCTTCGCATCAGGTGGCCAAAGTATTGAAGCTTCAGCTTCTGCACAATCCTTCCAATGCATATTCAGGGTTGGTTTCCTTTAGGATTGTCTGGTTTGATCTCCTTGCTCTCCAGGGGGCTCCCAAGAGTCTTCTCCAAGACCACAGTTCGAAAGCATCAATTCTTTGGCAATCAGCCTTCCTTACGGTCCAACTCTTACATCCATCCATGACTACTTGAAAAACCATAGTTTTGACTATATGATCCTCAAATGGCAAATGGATCAGCTTTTCCTCAATACCAAGTTCCTGAGTTTAAATAATTTTCTGTAAGTCACAATGTGCAGTGCCTTTCAGCTTGTGTGTTCAAAGTGGTGGACTTTCTAAGTCTTGCCTCTGCTTTAGTGACTGTGCTGCATCCATGTAGGTGTATTTCTGACAGGGCGGTGATGAATGGAGACAGGCTCTGTCTTAGTTGGGCTTCTTGGCTGAGTCAGGAGAAGGGGAGCTGGGGGGTGTGCACCTCAGGTCCACAATGTGGATTTTTGCTTAATTGTTCCATTCTCTTCTCTTCCTCCACCTCAGTTCTGCTTTCAAAGTATCAGCCCTTCACCTTGTTTCATCTTTGTTTCCAAGGACCTAATCGGGAGCTTGATCAGAGAAAGATGTTCACTCTTCTCATATGGGAAGACTGTTCAGAGTTATTCCTCTGCATGTTTCCAAATGGGACTTAACTGAATTAAATGTGGGGAGTCTGGCAGGGAATTATGGGTGGATACCTTGCACTATGGTGGGAAAAAGAACCACAAACACATCCACCAAGACTCTGTCGCCTCCACTTTTCTCCAGCCATGCGTGGCCCTGAGGATCACAAGAAGACTGAAAGATACTGGAAGTTCTCTGCATTCTTCAGCAGAAGAGGCTGAGGTGAACGTGAGAGTATCCTAGACTGATGGAGTGAGGGGAAGTTGCTCTGATTAAGTTAGCATCTTCACTAGGGGTTTCCCTGGTGGCTCAGACAGTAAAGAATCCATTTTCAATGCAGGAAACTCGAGTTTGATCCCTGGGTTGGGAAGTCCCCCTGGAGAAGGGAATGGCAACCCACTCCAGTATTCTTGCCTGGAGAATCCCATGGACAAAGGAGGCTGGTGTGCTACAATCCATGGGGTTGCAAAGAGTCAGACATGACTGAGCGATGTTCACCTTTACTAGGAATGCACCTGTGTGGTAATTACTCATAGAAATCCTCTGGGGTAAGACACTTGGCATACAGAGACTTAACGTCTCAAGAAATCCCTCCGTTCAGATGTAATTGTAATAGCAGGTACCTGGTGCGATGTGCAGTGGAAACAGAATTATTTAAAACCTCTGAACCTGGTGATCATACCACCAGCTGAACCCCTGTGAAGAGTTGTAAGTCACAATGTGCAGTGCCTTTCAGCTTGTGTGTTCAAAGTGGTGGACTTTCTAAGTCTTGCCTCTGCTTTAGTGACTGTGCTGCATCCATGTAGGTGTATTTCTGACAGGGCGGTGATGAATGGAGACAGGCTCTGTCTTAGTTGGGCTTCTTGGCTGAGTCAGGAGAAGGGGAGCTGGGGGGTGTGCACCTCAGGTCCACAATGTGGATTTTTGCTTAATTGTTCCATTCTCTTCTCTTCCTCCACCTCAGTTCTGCTTTCAAAGTATCAGCCCTTCACCTTGTTTCATCTTTGTTTCCAAGGACCTAATCGGGAGCTTGATCAGAGAAAGATGTTCACTCTTCTCATATGGGAAGACTGTTCAGAGTTATTCCTCTGCATGTTTCCAAATGGGACTTAACTGAATTAAATGTGGGGAGTCTGGCAGGGAATTATGGGTGGATACCTTGCACTATGGTGGGAAAAAGAACCACAAACACATCCACCAAGACTCTGTCGCCTCCACTTTTCTCCAGCCATGCGTGGCCCTGAGGATCACAAGAAGACTGAAAGATACTGGAAGTTCTCTGCATTCTTCAGCAGAAGAGGCTGAGGTGAACGTGAGAGTATCCTAGACTGATGGAGTGAGGGGAAGTTGCTCTGATTAAGTTAGCATCTTCACTAGGGGTTTCCCTGGTGGCTCAGACAGTAAAGAATCCATTTTCAATGCAGGAAACTCGAGTTTGATCCCTGGGTTGGGAAGTCCCCCTGGAGAAGGGAATGGCAACCCACTCCAGTATTCTTGCCTGGAGAATCCCATGGACAAAGGAGGCTGGTGTGCTACAATCCATGGGGTTGCAAAGAGTCAGACATGACTGAGCGATGTTCACCTTTACTAGGAATGCACCTGTGTGGTAATTACTCATAGAAATCCTCTGGGGTAAGACACTTGGCATACAGAGACTTAACGTCTCAAGAAATCCCTCCGTTCAGATGTAATTGTAATAGCAGGTACCTGGTGCGATGTGCAGTGGAAACAGAATTATTTAAAACCTCTGAACCTGGTGATCATACCACCAGCTGAACCCCCTGTGAAGAGTTATAAAAATACACAGTGAGAAGTGTCTGAGAACTAACTAAGCAGAGTGGATGGGAACGATCCTATTTATTCCTCCAACTTCGCACAGCTAGCAAGAAAAACGTGTTTGATAAATCACAGATACTTCTAAAACAAGTCAACTTGAAGAAGCCAAGATGTGAAACTGAAAATAATGAGGCAACGGGAAAGTACTAGGTAAAGGGACCTTGTGTTTATAACAACAATGGTGGCTTTGAATTAAAAAACAAAAAAAAACCCCATAAATCCCACATTTCAAAAGAATATCTTAAATGAGAAAAGAATCTGAGCGTTGATAGTGCTACTTCAGGATATGTGTTGGTTTCTCATTGACAAGCACAGAAGTGAGAACAAGATATGACTTGTTCTGAAGTCACAGAGGAGCAAAAATGCGGCTGTTTTGCGAACGTGTTAACATTAGAGCTTCGTCTTGCTACTCCTTGTCCATGATCCTCGGTGGTTTCCGCAGAGCTAGGGTTTATCTCTCCTTGTCTCTGGTGTCTTCTCACCAAGGAGTTTACCTTCTGAGCAGAGGTTTTCTCATCCTCTGTCTCCTGTATGCATTTCTGGAGGGTCTCAGGGTGAGGCGAGTAGGCTACTGACCTGCAGCCCAAACCTCTTGTTTTCTTGTGCGTGTTCAATCGTACCTGACTCTTTGCAACAAGATGGCCTGTAGCCCGCCTGCCTCCTCTGTCCATGGGATTCTCCAGGCAAGAATACTGGAGTGGGGGCTTCCCCTGGTGGTCCAGTGGATAAGGACACCGCCTTGCAATGCAAGGGGCGCCAGTTCGATCCCTGGCCTGGGAAGATCCCACGTGCGGCGGAGTGGCTGGACTGCTGTGTCCAATTGCCGAGCCGGAGTTCTGGAGCGCATGCACCCAGAGCCGGCGCTCTGCAGCGACAGACGTCACCGCGATGGGAGCCCCACAGGGGCCAAAGAACAAAGACGGATGAAAAAATAGAGAAATGAAAGACCAATAAAAGTGGCCCGCCTGCTCCCCTCCCTCCCCAACCCGACCCCAGCCCAAAATTAAAATAAATAAATAAATCTTAAAAAAAAAAAAAAAGAATACTGGAGGGGGTTGCCATCTCATACTGTAGAGAATCTTCCTGACCCAGGGATGAAACCCAGGTCTCTTATGTCTCCTCCATTGGCAGGAGGATCCTTTACCACTGTACCACCTGGAAAGCCTAAACTTAAGTGCTTCTGAATACCATGTTCTTAAAAATCAAGACTGACATAAAAATTCACCCTGGACAGAAAGACCAAATGTGAAACCAAGACGCCTGCTTTTTTTCACTCCCCTGGTCTCACTCAGGCCCTGCTTGTGAAGAGCATTCTTGTGGATCAGTTCGTTGGGACAAGCTGGTCCTGTCACCTCAAAATACAGTTCTTGGTCTTGTCCTACATGCACACCTGGGCCCTGAGGAGCCAGAAGCAGGGAGCCTCAGAGAGACAGAAATAAAGCTGTTATGTCTGGAAGGAGGAAAGCGATGTGAGGCGAGTCAGAGGCAGGGAAGAGGCCGCTCTGGAGCAGCTCTGCGTGGACGCTGTCTGAGCTCCTAAAGTGTCTCCTCCAACGCCACCAGGTTATCAGAGTCTGGGAAAGAAGGTGACCCTTTATGAGACTCACTTTTCCCATCATGAAATAACATCTACCTCACAGAATTGTACAACAAGATAAACAAAGTCGCACACAGTCCCTTATATTTACTAGAAGTCCAGTCAATTTAAGTCAAATATGAACCTTTTGCACAACAGTAAAAGAACTCCAGGGGGCTTCCCAGGTGGCACTGGTGGTAAAGAACCCACCTGCCAGTAAGGGAGACGGAAGAGACCTGGACTCATGGACATGGAGGAGAAGACTCGGAGGGGAGTGGGGAGCCTGTGCAGGTGAAGACCCTTGCTGTGCAGTGGTCACCAGAGAAATCCTGGAAAAGCAGACTGGCCGACCAGACACTAAACTACATAACAAGGCTACAGAAACTGAAACATTCTCAAACCAGAAACAAAGTAAGCCATCCAGCACCAAAACCAAGTAGCAATGACTTACATGTAACGAAGGGGCCATTTGCAGACCTTGAGGCAAAGCTCACTTATCCCGTAGGATGGCGCCCTGTGTCATCTCTCCCACTTCAAAATACATTCCAGACAAATCTTTAGACCAACAGGAACTGTAAAAGTGCTAAAACAGATCATGACTGAAGTCTGAGGGGGAAGACTGCAGGCTTTTTTTGTTTTACGTACATATACAGGCAGGCATACACAGTTTATTTTATCAACACGGTGTCATTTTGCTAAATAACTTGATTTTGCACTAAAAATATCAGGAAGCATTTGCATGGTCCTTTTTAATGGCTGCATCATTGTATGTTGTATGGATATGCTGTCACAGCTTAGAAATCAACCTGTTATTATTCAGACCGTTTGCATTTGTCCTTACAAATACTACAGACTGCATCATTGTGTACTCGTCACTATAAAAATGAGGAAGCATCTTGCAGGTCACTGCCAGGAACCGAAATTGCTGAATAATAGCATTTTCTTGCTGCTTCTTAAATACATCCTGACAACCTTCCCAAAAAACCTGAACCAAAACTCAGCCCCAGCATTGCTTTATACGCTGTTTCTCCACACCCTTGACAAGCTGGGCTGCTACAGCTTGTTTATTTTTTGTTTGTTTGGGGCATGCGGCACATAAAATGATGTTTTAATTTGCTTCTAATTATAATTGGGCTTCCCAGGTGGCTCAGTGGTAAAGAATCTGCCCACCAGGCAAGAGACGTGGGTCTGATCCCTGAGTTGGAAGATCCCCTGGAAAGGAGATGGCAACCCACTCCAGTATTCTTGCCTGGGAAATTCTGTGGACAGAGGAGCTTCATGGGCTACAGTCCACGGGGTTGCAAAAGAGTTGGACATGACTTAACAATTAAACAACAACATTTATTACTACTGCTTTATGCCTTGTTATATTTGGTATTTTTTCTTTAATGAATTAGTTTCTTGTTCATATTTTGTCACCTTTTTTCTATCAAAGTATCTTTCTCTTATTGATTTTTGTGTGTATTTGGGATATGAATTATATGCCTAGTCTGGCTGCAAATGTTTTCTTCTAGAATGCCTGTAAGTTTTAATGTTCTTTATGATATTTTCCCCAACAGTAAGCTTTTCTGTTGGATGCTGGTAAGTCCGTGTTCTCCTAGAAGTCTTCTGAATTTTAACTGTTCCTCCAGAAGGCTTTCCTACTCCCAAATCACAAACATTCTCTTTTGTCCTATTTGGAAAATCAAATGAATTCAACTGCCATCTGTACTACTCCCAACACAGAGGCCCAGGGGACCTGGAAACATCATTTCTGGATTCTGCTTTAACAATGCCCCTGCACACAACCTCCAATTCCCAGACTGACGCTCTCTAAGTACTAGGAGACAGGGGTGCTTCACTGTGGGCTCCTCCCCGGAACCTGCTCAGGGCTGAGGGCTCCCTCTCAGGGCATGCCTCACCAGCCTCCCTCGTGCTGAGAACGGACCAAAGGACTTGACTGAAGAACCTGGTTCTGTGGCCTGGTAGATCCTGGCAGCAGGACCAAGTCAAGGCGCATCTCTCTCACACGGACCTCAAGAAACGTCTATCATCCTGCTACGAGTAACCACCCACATTCTGCCTAACAACGCAAAACACAGGCTGTGTCGGAGCCAGATTACACAGTAAAGGTGGAAGAACTGACCTCATGTAACTGCCCACCACTTCTTTTTGAAACAACCTTCCCAAAAAACCTGAACCAAAACTCAGCCCCAGCATTGCTTTATACGCTGTTTCTCCACACCCTTGACAAGCTGGGCTGCTACAGCTTGTTTATTTTTTGTTTGTTTGGGGCATGCGGCACATAAAATGATGTTTTAATTTGCTTCTAATTATAATTGGGCTTCCCAGGTGGCTCAGTGGTAAAGAATCTGCCCACCAGGCAAGAGACGTGGGTCTGATCCCTGAGTTGGAAGATCCCCTGGAAAGGAGATGGCAACCCACTCCAGTATTCTTGCCTGGGAAATTCTGTGGACAGAGGAGCTTCATGGGCTACAGTCCACGGGGTTGCAAAAGAGTTGGACATGACTTAACAATTAAACAACAACATTTATTACTACTGCTTTATGCCTTGTTATATTTGGTATTTTTTCTTTAATGAATTAGTTTCTTGTTCATATTTTGTCACCTTTTTTCTATCAAAGTATCTTTCTCTTATTGATTTTGTGTGTATTTGGGATATGAATTATATGCCTAGTCTGGCTGCAAATGTTTTCTTCTAGAATGCCTGTAAGTTTTAATGTTCTTTATGATATTTTCCCCAACAGTAAGCTTTTCTGTTGGATGCTGGTAAGTCCGTGTTCTCCTAGAAGTCTTCTGAATTTTAACTGTTCCTCCAGAAGGCTTTCCTACTCCCAAATCACAAACATTCTCTTTTGTCCTATTTGGAAAATCAAATGAATTCAACTGCCATCTGTACTACTCCCAACACAGAGGCCCAGGGGACCTGGAAACATCATTTCTGGATTCTGCTTTAACAATGCCCCTGCACACAACCTCCAATTCCCAGACTGACGCTCTCTAAGTACTAGGAGACAGGGGTGCTTCACTGTGGGCTCCTCCCCGGAACCTGCTCAGGGCTGAGGGCTCCCTCTCAGGGCATGCCTCACCAGCCTCCCTCGTGCTGAGAACGGACCAAAGGACTTGACTGAAGAACCTGGTTCTGTGGCCTGGTAGATCCTGGCAGCAGGACCAAGTCAAGGACGGCATCTCTCTCCACACCGGACCTCAAGAAACGTCTATCATCCTGCTACGAGTAACCACCCCACATTCTGCCTAACAACGCAAAACACAGGCTGTGTCGGAGCCAGATTACACAGTAAAGGTGGAAGAACTGACCTCATGTATGCAGACTGCACCCGAGCATCTTCATTCAGAGAGAAAGGTCCTTCTGGAAAAAGTCATCTTAATTTGCATCTACTTTCAGTAATAAGAGAATTGCTACTGCTCTTTTGTTTTTAAATTTTTTTATCAAGTGGGAGTTGATACGTGCAATGTTGTATGTTTTCCAGTGACTTTTCTTTCAAATGACTCATCGGTACCTTCAAATAATATGAATAGCCTGCTTTATTACTATTTCTCTTCTCCTGTGTGTGTCTTTCCCCTTAGCAATTACTTAGCACTGTACACTATTGTTAGCAAGCTGGTTGAGTTTCAGTCTTAGCTCAGATCTGAGACTGACGTGAAGTCCCCCAGCTCAGCCGCAGCTGTCCAAGGGGAGGCCTCGTTGCTATTCTGGGGCAGTCCTTGGTATTTCTCTTCAATCCTTATTATCTGGAAAAAATCTCTAAATAGGTTCTATAAATGGAAGTTTCAGCTGCTTTACCAAGAGTAACTCAGATTATAAGGTTTTAAGGTCATACATTTTTATCTGGAACTATCGATACTCTAAGGGCTGGATTCAACCATCATGCATCGCCAATTTAAAAAGAAAAGAAGGAAGAAAATTCAATATTCTGCCTTCTGGACATCAATATATACTGGCACATATATATGTGTATGTATATATGTGTATATAGAGAGGGGGCAGAGAGAGAGAGGCCTACGTTTAGGAAGGTGTGGCAAGCTCAGAGCTAGGGAAACAGGACACCCCACAGTAGTGGTGCTAGTGGTAAAGAACCCACCTGCTAATGCAGGAGACATCAGAGATGAGGGTTCAATCCCTGGGTGGGGAAGATCACTGGAGAAGGAAATGGCAACCAATTTCAGTATTCTTGCCTGGAGAATCCCATGGACAGAGGAGCCTGGTGGGCTACAAGCCATGGGTTGCAAAGAGTTGGACACGACTGAGTGACTGAACACACAACACACAATTTACTTAAGATTTTAATTATTCTGCTAAGTAAAGACAAGATCAACACCCTGACTCAGAGTAAGAAGAAAGCTCCATGGTTCCAACCTCTGTTCTAGAGGAGGAGGCCCTTGGGCCCACTTGACGGATGAACCCTAGTGTAATCCTCATGTATGACCTTATTCTCCTTCTGGAAAGTCATCTTAATTTGCATCTACTTTCAGTAATAAGAGAATTGCTACTGCTCTTTTGTTTTTAAATTTTTTTATCAAGTGGGAGTTGATACGTGCAATGTTGTATGTTTTCCAGTGACTTTTCTTTCAAATGACTCATCGGTACCTTCAAATAATATGAATAGCCTGCTTTATTACTATTTCTCTTCTCCTGTGTGTGTCTTTCCCCTTAGCAATTACTTAGCACTGTACACTATTGTTAGCAAGCTGGTTGAGTTTCAGTCTTAGCTCAGATCTGAGACTGACGTGAAGTCCCCCAGCTCAGCCGCAGCTGTCCAAGGGGAGGCCTCGTTGCTATTCTGGGGCAGTCCTTGGTATTTCTCTTCAATCCTTATTATCTGGAAAAAATCTCTAAATAGGTTCTATAAATGGAAGTTTCAGCTGCTTTACCAAGAGTAACTCAGATTATAAGGTTTTAAGGTCATACATTTTTATCTGGAACTATCGCATACTCTAAGGGCTGGATTCAACCATCATGCATCGCCAATTTAAAAAGAAAAGAAGGAAGAAAATTCAATATTCTGCCTTCTGGACATCAATATATACTGGCACATATATATGTGTATGTATATATGTGTATATAGAGAGGGGGCAGAGAGAGAGAGGCCTACGTTTAGGAAGGTGTGGCAAGCTCAGAGCTAGGGAAACAGGACACCCCACAGTAGTGGTGCTAGTGGTAAAGAACCCACCTGCTAATGCAGGAGACATCAGAGATGAGGGTTCAATCCCTGGGTGGGGAAGATCACTGGAGAAGGAAATGGCAACCAATTTCAGTATTCTTGCCTGGAGAATCCCATGGACAGAGGAGCCTGGTGGGCTACAAGCCATGGGTTGCAAAGAGTTGGACACGACTGAGTGACTGAACACACAACACACAATTTACTTAAGATTTTAATTATTCTGCTAAGTAAAGACAAGATCAACACCCTGACTCAGAGTAAGAAGAAAGCTCCATGGTTCCAACCTCTGTTCTAGAGGAGGAGGCCCTTGGGCCCACTTGACGGATGAACCCTAGAAGCTGGAAACGTCCACTTCACCTTAAGCCAGTTGGCCACAGGCTGTGACTTCTGACAGTTGTCTATGGTTCTGGCTTCCAAGAGCAAAGCTGAGCCGTTTACTGTCTTTTCAACACAGCAGCGCTCCAGGCACTTGCAAGGCCACCCTGGGCCTTCTCTTATCCTGGCTGGAGAGCCCCTGTTTTATGAAGTGTTGCCCTGCGTGGTGCTTGTAACTTCCAGATCCTTCACACTGCTTCGTAAACAGCCTGTTGAGAGGGCGCTGCCCAGAAAAGAGCCCTGAGTCTAGGTCTGACTGGGCTGAAAAGAGGCTGTGAGGTCTTCCTGGACCAAGAGCTCCAGCCTTGTGGTTCAGAGACTCACTAGGCTTAAAGGAGATAGCACCATGCTGATCGTTTTTAAGTTCACTGGCAACTAAAAATTTAGTCAAGATACTTTTCCCCTTGCCTCCCCAACCCAATACACAACACTCAGGACATAATGCACACACGGGAACAACCGGACAACCTGACTCTTCCATCCCAAACACACAGGACACGACCCACACACATGGGAACAACCGGACAACCTGGTCTCCCATCCCAAACACACAGGACATGACGCACACACAGGAACAACTGGACAACCTGGTCTCCCCCATGCAGAGACATGAGGTGGGTCCAAATTCAGACACTCTCTTCTCTATGTCAACACAGCATTCTACTTGTGGCATGCTTCGTTCATTTCCTGTGCTAGCAGCCTCTTCTCACGGCATGCACAAGCTAAATAATAATAAATAATTTATTCACTGAGGTCACAGATTTGCAGGGGTATAAACAGCATTAAGATGGCTGCTAAGGGCTCCTGCTAATTAAAATGTTCTCTAGGTATCATTTAAACAGCTCAGCTCAACAAGGAGGCAACATTGAGTGCTTTTTCCTAAAATTTAAAAAAGACAGAAGCTCTAGCCATGTCTCTAAAACTTCAGATGAATAAAAAGGGTACATTTTTAAACAATAACCATTAAGAAATAAAAATAAAGTAATACATTATTGAAAATTCAACACCCTGACTCAGAGTAAGAAGAAGGCTCCATGGTTCCAACCTCTGTTCTAGAGGAGGAGGCCCTTGGGCCCACTTGACGGATGAACCCTAGAAGCTGGAAACGTCCACTTCACCTTAAGCCAGTTGGCCACAGGCTGTGACTTCTGACAGTTGTCTATGGTTCTGGCTTCCAAGAGCAAAGCTGAGCCGTTTACTGTCTTTTCAACACAGCAGCGCTCCAGGCACTTGCAAGGCCACCCTGGGCCTTCTCTTATCCTGGCTGGAGAGCCCCTGTTTTATGAAGTGTTGCCCTGCGTGGTGCTTGTAACTTCCAGATCCTTCACACTGCTTCGTAAACAGCCTGTTGAGAGGGCGCTGCCCAGAAAAGAGCCCTGAGTCTAGGTCTGACTGGGCTGAAAAGAGGCTGTGAGGTCTTCCTGGACCAAGAGCTCCAGCCTTGTGGTTCAGAGACTCACTAGGCTTAAAGGAGATAGCACCATGCTGATCGTTTTTAAGTTCACTGGCAACTAAAAATTTAGTCAAGATACTTTTCCCCTTGCCTCCCCAACCCAATACACAACACTCAGGACATAATGCACACACGGGAACAACCGGACAACCTGACTCTTCCATCCCAAACACACAGGACACGACCCACACACATGGGAACAACCGGACAACCTGGTCTCCCATCCCAAACACACAGGACATGACGCACACACAGGAACAACTGGACAACCTGGTCTCCCCCATGCAGAGACATGAGGTGGGTCCAAATTCAGACACTCTCTTCTCTATGTCAACACAGCATTCTACTTGTGGCATGCTTCGTTCATTTCCTGTGCTAGCAGCCTCTTCTCACGGCATGCACAAGCTAAATAATAATAAATAATTTATTCACTGAGGTCACAGATTTGCAGGGGTATAAACAGCATTAAGATGGCTGCTAAGGGCTCCTGCTAATTAAAATGTTCTCTAGGTATCATTTAAACAGCTCAGCTCAACAAGGAGGCAACATTGAGTGCTTTTTCCTAAAATTTAAAAAAGACAGAAGCTCTAGCCATGTCTCTAAAACTTCAGATGAATAAAAAGGGTACATTTTTAAACAATAACCATTAAGAAATAAAAATAAAGTAATACATTATTGAATTAATAAGTATCAAACTTGTGTCTCCAGCATTGCAAGCAGATTCTTTACCTGCTGAGCCACTGGGGAAGCCAAATGGCAATATATCCTCAAAATGTCCACAGAACTCGATGGCAAATTTCCTGAGCCGCAGCTCAAATCCTTCCCCCAGGAGGTCCAGCTCCCTGTGTCTGCTCACTTTTCACATGGCTGTGACTGCTCTGCTCCTCACCAGTTTACTTTCTCTCCCATAAGCTCAGTGTCACATGCCATCAGAAAGCCACTTCTCATCAGGTGGCCTGCCACACCCAATATGACCATGCTCTGACACAGCCCCACTGACGACAGCAATACTTCTGTGGTGCTAACACCTACGTCTCCCTCTTGCTCTGTCGTGGAACACAAATCCTCGCCAGGGAGTCAGCCTGCCTGCCTGCCCCACTGCATTATCTCCCAGGGACCAACGATGGTGTCAGTGACTGTTGGTGTTCGTGAACGTATTTGTTTACTCCTGACTCCTCTTTGCCAGGTGCAATTCTAATCTACCCCTTAACCTGGGTGTTTGCATTTTACAATAAGCTCAAAATCTGCCTCAGGTGACTTAGAATGTGGGCAAGTGCGCCTGGGGACTCCAGCACCAGTTTAATGGGACTGGGACTTGCTGGGGACGCCCAGGGGATTTTGTTCCTGCAGACATTCAGATGAAGCCCCAGGTGGCCACGACAGAGAGTGCTTTGAATGACATTTTCTCTTGCTTTCTTCTTCCATCAGCAGTCCCTGACACTAGCTTCAAAATGACAAAAATAGTCTTCCAGAGGGCCTCCCAATGCTGCTTAGATGTTGGCTGAAGAAGAAACTTGAAAGAAATTATATGTTGCTTTGTGCTCGAAACTTTCATTCTTTTGTTGACGGCAGTAGGGAAAGAACTCCGCCCCCACCTCACCAGCGTTTCAACTCCAGCATCTTTTGTTGAGAGAGTGAGAAAGGTAGATATAGGAATTCTAACCCATAATTTGGTGCTAACATAATGGAAAGAGACATGTAGCCACATAATAACTACATGTTTCAGCAGATTACTTGGTAACATATTTTTTTGAATTATCAAGTTACTTTAAACATAATTACCATGCTACCTGACCTCCTCCGATCTCCTTGCAGTTCCCCAGAATACAAAAGACTGTCATCTTTCCACCATTATGATTTGTTTGTCATGGGGCAGGCACCTGGCAGAGAGCGCCACTGTGCAGTGTGCCAACGGAGCTGTCCACGGGGCCATCAGGAAAGCGTGTGCCCTTGTGCTATAATTAGCGGGCAAATACCTGCATGGCAACTCAAGTTTGGAGAATGAAAACCATGTTCATTATTACAAAATCCCATGAACAATTCACAGTATCACAGATTTCTACCCCTCACGGGGAATACCACTGCCCCACATACTGTGTTGTGCTTTGTTAAAACTCTACACATTCTAAAGAGCTTGACAGGAATATTATGAGGAAGAAGGCTTCCAAATTAAGAATGGGTTTGTCAAAATCACCTTGTTTTTCTCCAGTGTGATTATAAGGCACAGTTCAGCACAGAAGATTTAAAATTGGAAGTTCTCAAATTACTAGAATCAGCCAAGACTTTGCTGTAATCCAGCTTCACCTGTCTGGTGGTCCCACAATACGCCTCTTAAAATAGCATTATTTGAAGACTCAAAGGACATTTTTCTTCTGTGAAAGCTTATGTGAATTTGACAGCTCCCGTTTTATTTTATTTTTATTTGTATGAAAGGGTATCTGCTGTTCCTCCTTCGGGAAATTGCATTATCTCAGAGAAGAATTTCTAGACGTTTGACTCACACGAGTTATTTCTTGCTGGCTGGCTCGGTTGAGGGGAAGGTGAAATTATGAGACCAGAGCCTTGGGTGCAAACCACATGTACACGTGTGTGTGGCCACATGGCCACGGATGACACCTGGCTGCAGACAGCAATCTCTGCATAAGGGCAAAGTCTTTAGGAACTGAGCATAGAGGAGAACCGAATACAAACATCACCTGACCCAGAGCAGACACTCCACCCTGCTTCTGCGTCAGGACAGGGAGCTCATCTCTCCCCGCGAAAGCAGTGGAGAGATGTGGAATAATGTAAAGATGATGTATGTTTCCAGGGTAAAGTTAAGATTTCACCACTGATTTCACCTCATCAGCAACTCTGCCAGATTTTGCTCTAAAGCTGAGCACCTAAAGGAAAAAAAATCAGAATTACAATGAACAGTGGGCGCTGAGACATGCCTATAGATCGAAAACTTCTCTTGGGAAATCAGGGTCAGAGCTTTGACCTGCATCAGCAATGGTCACGCCCTGAAGGCTAGACAGCTACTTCTCTTGAGAGGAAAGCACTGAGAGTGAGGCAGATGCACCCTGGAAACTCCGCACACCCAAACGCGTGGAGATTTCACCTCTGCCATGTGGCCATGTACGTGACTTTTGGAGGAAGACAAGCTGATTCTCCCGGGCTCTCCGAGCTGTGAAGCCGCTCCTTTGCATTTTGTTTTTTTGGAAGCTGTCCTTCACTCCGCTTCCACCCCTGGGCTTCTTCTCCTGTGTTGACCCCCAAAAATGTGTGAAATGTCCATGCTTTTCTCCAGTGTGATTATAAGGCACAGTTCAGCACAGAAGATTTAAAATTGGAAGTTCTCAAATTACTAGAATCAGCCAAGACTTTGCTGTAATCCAGCTTCACCTGTCTGGTGGTCCCACAATACGCCTCTTAAAATAGCATTATTTGAAGACTCAAAGGACATTTTTCTTCTGTGAAAGCTTATGTGAATTTGACAGCTCCCGTTTTATTTTATTTTTATTTGTATGAAAGGGTATCTGCTGTTCCTCCTTCGGGAAATTGCATTATCTCAGAGAAGAATTTCTAGACGTTTGACTCACACGAGTTATTTCTTGCTGGCTGGCTCGGTTGAGGGGAAGGTGAAATTATGAGACCAGAGCCTTGGGTGCAAACCACATGTACATGTGTGTGTGGCCACATGGCCACGGATGACACCTGGCTGCAGACAGCAATCTCTGCATAAGGGCAAAGTCTTTAGGAACTGAGCATAGAGGAGAACCGAATACAAACATCACCTGACCCAGAGCAGACACTCCACCCTGCTTCTGCGTCAGGACAGGGAGCTCATCTCTCCACGCCGAAAGCAGTGGAGAGATGTGGAATAATGTAAAGATGATGTATGTTTCCAGGGTAAAGTTAAGATTTCACCACTGATTTCACCTCATCAGCAACTCTGCCAGATTTTGCTCTAAAGCTGAGCACCTAAAGGAAAAAAAATCAGAATTACAATGAACAGTGGGCGCTGAGACATGCCTATAGATCGAAAACTTCTCTTGGGAAATCAGGGTCAGAGCTTTGACCTGCATCAGCAATGGTCACGCCCTGAAGGCTAGACAGCTACTTCTCTTGAGAGGAAAGCACTGAGAGTGAGGCAGATGCACCCTGGAAACTCCGCACACCCAAACGCGTGGAGATTTCACCTCTGCCATGTGGCCATGTACGTGACTTTTGGAGGAAGACAAGCTGATTCTCCCGGGCTCTCCGAGCTGTGAAGCCGCTCCTTTGCATTTTGTTTTTTTGGAAGCTGTCCTTCACTCCGCTTCCACCCCTGGGCTTCTTCTCCTGTGTTGACCCCCACTGTGGGGTTGGCAGGATGTTTACTATTTAAATGATGCTGAAATGTCCATGCTTCTCAAATTTTCTTCCTGAATCCTTGCTAAGAATTTGTTGAGATGAAGAGCTTATTCAGCATGTATTTTTCTAAACAGTGGCTAACTGCACTACAAAAAAACATCATATGAAACTTCCATCAAAACCACATGAAAGTAACTATTTCCTCTAATGTCACCAGCCTTGGATACCTGATCTGACTTTCTAAAACTCCAGTAGGTAAAATTCGCATCCTCTTTTCTTTATAGTGAGTTTGACATTGGACATGGGTCTCTTTCCTGTTTGCAGTTCCTGCATGTCACTTCTTAGGTCGTTGGTCTTTGCTGTTAATTTTCTTTTTTTTTTTTAAATTAATTTATTTATTTATCTTTTGGGGGGGGGGGGGGGGGATGGGCGGGCCACTTCTATTGGTCTTTTTTTCATTTCTCTATTTTCATCCGTCTTTGTTCTTTGGCTCCTGTGGGCCTCCCATCGCAGTGGCCTCTGTCGTTGCAGAGCACCAGCTCTGGGCACATGCACGCCAGAGCTCCGGCTCGGTAATTGGACACATCGGTCCAGCCACTCCGTGGCACGTGGGATCTTCCCAGGTCAGGGATCGAACCGGCGCCCCTTGCACTGCAAGGCGGTGTCCTTACCCACTGGACCACCAGGGGAAGTCCGGTTGTTAATTTTCTAATTGGGTAACTCCTTCCTTCGCAGGGAGGCCCTAGAGTGTGGTGGTCTTAACCCTGCAGGGCCCTGGACCCAGAACCTCAGGTTCGAGATCTAACTCCACTCCTGGCCTACTTCAAGTATCATACTTCATCTTCCTGACCTCCAGTTGCTCTTCTGAAAAATGTGGACATAAGCAACACTTACCTCACGGGGCTGGAATCAGGACGGAACATCTACACGAGTGGAGTTACAAAATACACGAGTACACATTTATTATCAGTGTGTTGTATGTAAGACCTTTCTAATAATTCTTTCTCATGTGTTTTGGGAATATTTCTTTTAACTTTGTGCATGGTACCCCTTACAGCAGGGTTCCCAGTCTTCAGGATCTGGTACCTGATGATATGAGGTGGAGCTGATGTAATAATGATATAAATAAAGTGCCTAATAAATGTAACACATTTGAATAAGCCTGAAACCACTCCCTATCCCCAATCCATGGAAATACTGTCTTCCATGAAATCGGTCCCAGTCCCCAATGACAAAAAAGTTGGGCACTGTTGCCTCACACGACAGATATCTGAAAAAATAGAGAGCTCCCCTAACCCCGCCATTGGATGTAACTACCATCCTGAATTTTTCTCTCATAATTTTATAAGAGTATTTTGTATAGTTCATGAACTCAAGCTTACTAATCATATAATATGAATAGTTTATGTCCTTCATAATTTTTGTCTGCTTGACTTTAATTACTATGCCAGGTGTATGGTGGATTATTTAAGTATCTTCTTAATTAATCTTACTTCATATATTTTAAAGCTGTATGATTATATGTACACTGGTGTAGAATGCCAAAATTTCCTAGTGATTTAAACGGGGCTAATTTATGATAATGCAATGACTCTCTTTATCCTTCATGATTTTTTTTTAAATTTTGGCCTCTTTTTATTTATTTATTTCCATCTATCTTCACTCCTTGGC
Source organism: Tragulus kanchil (assembly GCA_022376925.1). Classification (NCBI taxonomy): domain Eukaryota; kingdom Metazoa; phylum Chordata; class Mammalia; order Artiodactyla; family Tragulidae; genus Tragulus; species Tragulus kanchil. Next base: position 54,822,615 of record JAIOJX010000003.1, on the reverse strand, counting down.
CTGTGTGGGCCTCCCACTGCAGTGGCCTCTCTCACTGCAGAGCACTGGCTCTGGGTACACATGCTCCAGAGCACTGGCTCACAACTGAACACACCGGCCCAGCTAATCCATGGCACATGGGATCTTCCCAGGCCAGGGATAGAATCCATGCCCGCTGTGCTGCAAGGTGGACTCTTTACCCACTGGACCACCAGGGAAGGCCCATGATATATTTCTGCATTAGAGATTTTCTGATATCAATATGGCTATATAAGCTGTTTTTGTGTTTTCTAATATATGTCCCTTATCTCAATTTCAAATTGAAAAATAAATATTCCATTTATTTTCTCACTAGTAATTTGACTGTTTTGTCCTATGTCTGGTCTTCCTACGTGGGCGTAGGATGCAGCTTGTTCCACATCTACCTGGTCACACCAGTTCAACACGCCTGACTGGTCTATATCTTATTGAACAAACCCCATCCTCTGATCACATGCTAGGACGTCAAGGCAATGTCAATTCATGATGCATTCATGCTGAGTCACTTCACTTGTGTTTGACTCTCTGTGACCCTATGGACTGTAGCCTGCCAGACTCCCCTGTCCATGGGATTCTCCAGGCAGGAATACTGGTGTGGGTTTCCATGCCCTTCTCCAGGGGATCTTCCTGACCCAGGGATTGAACCCACATCTCTTATGCCTCCTGTACTGGCAGGCAGGTTCTGGCTTAGCGCCACCTGACTCACCTATATTTATTTCAGTTCAGATAGCTAATGGATTGTCCCTGCCTGTGGACTGCATTTTGAGTAACATTATTTTAGACAACTCTCAAATTCTCTTCCTCCCTCATCTACCTCTTCCCCAAGATATCATCTGGGTATATGAAAGGGATCTTTCTGTATCCTTGTGGCACCCTTGGATTATGTATTGTTTTTTGGAGGCTCTAAGTCTCCTCTATAGAGCTTCTTTAGTCACTCAGAATGTAAAGAATCCCTCTAATGCAGAAGATCCTGGTTCAGTCCCTGAGTCGGGAGGATCCCCTGGATAAGGGAATGGCAACCCACTCCAGTATCCTTGCCAGGAGAATCCCATAGACAGAGGAGCCTGGCAGACTATAGTCCATGGGGTCACAAAGACTTGGACATGACTGAGTGACTATCACTGTTCTTTTAATGATAACTTTAAATATTATAGTATGTGTTTGTAATTTTTAAAATTCAAATGTTAATAATTACTTTTATCAGATAATGCAAGGACTTCAAATATTTAAAATACCTGTAATTATTGTGTTTATTTGACTTAAATAGTAAATGTTTGTATTTACATACATATTTATCATTTTCACTGATCTTCATTATTTTCTGCATCTACCATTTTGTTTTGTGATTGAGGTATAATAGACATATGGCATTATATTAGCTTCAGGTATACAATGTAATGACTCAATATGTGTGTGTACTGTGAAATGATCGCGATGATAAACCCAGTCACTTGTGGCTTCTTCAGTACCCTGTGTCCTCTTCTGGAAGAAGTTCTAGTGCCTTAAGCTACACCTTTAGACACTCAAGCGCGCACAATCTAAAGCAATGATGCTAGTTCATGTTGAAGGCTTGCTGGGAGACTTCAGAATAAGTAAAAGATGATTTCCTCTAGTTAATTAAGATCCTCACTCACACCCTCAGACTCATATCTGCCCCGAAACACTGGCCAATGGATGGTGTGTCTGTCACCCATACATGCCAACCTGGGAACCGTCATCCTACAGGGGCCACAGGCATAGTCCACTCAGGGAAGAATATGCCTGAGGTGCTGAGTCAAGTGCGGTCCTTGAGCTACTTGACCTTCGAGTGGACTGCACACATTTTGTTGGTAAGGCAAACTAGTGTCCACATCCTCATTAAAAATTGTCAAAATCCCTCTAACAACCAATCCAAACAATCTATCACTGGTGGGCTACAGTCCATGGGGCCGCAAGGAGTTGGACATGATTGAACAACTGAGCACACATGCATACCTTTGAATATTCATGTAGATGAATTAAGAAATAAAAATTAAGTTTCTTTGGATAAAATTTTCTAATGATATCATAAGTTCAATTGCATTTGTACGATGGTTATTATAACTGTAAACTAAACTTTGGCAAAGGTCCAGAAAGAGTATAGCAGACAGTAGAAACCTGTTAGAAAGAAAAAGCAAAGGAAAGAGAAGAAAAACCATAATGAGATGAACTGACTGATGGTGAGACCTGGTTTCCAGGGTGTATCTTGCACTTTTCATGGGCTTCCACACTAGACTGCCTTTAATGACTCTCACACACAATGACTCCCAGCCCACATTTGCTGAGTACTTTCTTCTGGCTGACATTCTCTAATTAAGGAACTTCAGAGAACTTGTGTGTGAGTCCAGGTTCCACACCTGGACGTGTGTGAGTCCAGGTTCCACACATAATCCTTTCTCACTTTCCGGACATGCCACTGTCATGTCCTCAAAGCTAATAAAGTGATTCATTTAGTATGCTGTACAAGACACTTGTCAGATCACTAACTTTTAGCCAAAACAATGAATTTTTTTTTTATTTTGGCCACTTCTATTGATCTTTCATTCATTTATCTTTGTTCTCTGGCCTGTATGGGCCTCCCATTGCAGCGGCCTTTCTTGTTGCAGAGCACCGGCCCTGGGTGCATGCACTCCAGAGCTCTGGCTCAGTATTTGGACATGTTGGTCCAGCTGCTCTGCGGCACATGGGATCTTCCCAGGCCAGGGATCGAACTGGCGCCCCTTGCACTGCAAGGTGGTGTCCTTATCCACTGGACCACCAGGGAAGCCCAGCAATGAATTTCTTAAATGCTTAATAAAACCCTTCCATGTGCAAAGCACTACTGAGGGTATTTAGTATTTAGGGTATCACTAAGGCAATCCTTCCCCTCAAGATAGACTTCAGTTCTGATTCAGATGAAGAGTCCTCAATGAATGGGGGAAGAAAATGCCAGCTGTCAAATAAAAACTAAATCCATAAGACAAAGTAAGACTAATTGCAAGGTGAACTCTCTGTGCAGTAAAAAGTGTGAGCTCAGGGTAACAACACAAGCAGGGGGTAGGAGGCAGGACTCGCCACGAGAGCTGTGAAAGACATACATCTTAGAGATCTGGAGGGACGTGAGGGGCTGTGGAAGACGACAGCCTTTGCTATCCAAGAAGTATCTTCTTCAGTGGTCACTCCTGCCATTACAAGAGGTGTCCGAATCTTTCATTTACAAAACATTTCAATAGCATTCCTTCTGGTCATCATCTAAGACAATGACACCTACCTGTCCTCAGACCCCAAACCTGCTCCCATGTCACAGTATTACAGTGTTGTTTGCTGGTGGTAAAGTTCTCTGCTTCCCAGAAAATCCTGAGACCCCAAAAGATGAAAACCACCAATGCATCAGTCCCATAGAAGGATGCCCAAGAGGGTCCCCACGTTGCCTCTGACTTGATACAACAGCACCTCAGCTCCTGGGCTGTCAGCCACTGACTATTTGGCAGTTATGGAAAAAATGTTCTCATTGACAGTTCAGGTGTTGTGGAAAAAAGCACCTGCATTTAGAAACAAAAGGTGTTAAAAGCTTTGTCAAGCGCGAGAGTATCCAGGTGGGCTAAACTTGGCAGTGCTCAGTGATGCTGATGAAATGCCTTAGGAAGCTCTGTGCAGGGTGCTGAAAAAGCAAACAACTCCTCTGATCTTCCAAGTATCACTATGGGAACCTAAAAAGGCGTTGCTCCTCACAGTAGAAAATACATGTAGGCGAACAACCCAATCAAAAAATGGGAAAAGGACCTAAACAGACACCTCTCCAACAACGACATACAGATGGCCCAAAGCACATGAAACGATGCTCAACCTCCCTTATAATTAGAGAAATGCAAATCAAAACTACAATGAGATATCACCTCACACCTGTCAGAATGGCCGTCATTCACAAATTGACAGACAATAAATGCTGGAGAGGGTGCGGAGAAAAGGGAACACTCCTGCATTGCTGGTGGGAATGTAAATTGATACAGCCTCTATGGAAGACAGTCTGGAGATTTCTTAAAAAACTAAAGATAGAAGCACCCTACGACCCAGCAATCCCACTCTTAGGCTTATACCCTGATGAAATCAAAACTGAAAGAAGCATCTGTACCCCAATGTTCATTGCAGCTCTCTATACAATAGCTAGAACATGGAAGCAACCTAGATGTCCATCGATGAACGAATGGATCCAAAAGCTCTGGTACATATATACAATGGAATACTACACAGCTGTAAAGAGAAATGCAGAAGAATCAGCCCTAATGAGGTGGCTGGATCTAGAATGTATCATCAAAAGTGAAGTCAGTCAGAAAGAGAAGGACAAATACAGTATATTAACACATATATATGGAATCTAGTAGGATGGTGATGATGGCATATGCAGTGAAGCAACGGAAAGACAGACATGGACAGTGGACATATGGACATTGTGGGGAAGGAACAGAGGGTGGGAGGCGTAAAGGAAGTAGCATGAAGGCCTGTACTATCATAAGTCAAGAGAATAGCTCTAGTCATTGCTCTGTGAGAAAAGGGGATCCTTCAAGGGTGCTGTGTGATGGTTGGGAGGGGTGGGAAGTGGGGGATATACATATGACTCATCTGGGAACATACATATCTGTAAACAACAAAACTCTGTAAAAGTTAAAAGCAAAATAAAGGTTAAAAAAAAAAAAAGAAAATACATGTAGGATCCACGGGCCAGCGCTGACCTCCACCCAGATACAGCACACACCTCCCGCTCCCAGAAAGCTCACCAGGACACGGTGGCATGGAAGAATTCTCTAATCTGCAGCTTGTGTTTGTCCTTCCTAAGACTGCAATTCAGGGGTAAGTTGGGGTACATCTCACTCAACACAACTGTTTTATCTGGCACCTCTTATTTGCACGGGGCAAGTGCTGTTCACAGTATCAGTACATTTTCCACCGAGAGCTCACAAATCACTCTCTCACCCTCCACATCGCCTTCACCAGCTGAAACAGAACTAAAGAAACCAGGCAAAATATGACCATCACACTAAGCCACTTTCTTAAGAACACAACAGACCAAGAGGCCTCGGAACAGCAGACGTCTGGAAAGCAGGATGCAGAGCTGCTCAGGGGCACAGAGACATGGGCATTAGGAGCCTCTGTGTCTCTCTGTGTCTCGGAGTGACTCTTCATTAGTGACAGCGACAACATGAGCCGAAGAAAGTGACAGTTGTATCTTTGTAGACCTGTCTTCCGTATTCCACCAGCAATCAAGGATTCTAGTCCACATTCGGATCTGTTTCATTTTTACCCTTGTTCCTTTTTCACCCTTATTTCTTGTTTTGTTCTTAAAATTTTTTAGGTTGCTAATTCTTACAAAGAGATCTATGCTTCACATGATAAAAGAACAATTTCTGCTATCAAAGCTTGGAACTAATACAACTTTGGCTGGATCTAGAATGTATCATCAAAAGTGAAGTCAGTCAGAAAGAGAAGGACAAATACAGTATATTAACACATATATATGGAATCTAGTAGGATGGTGATGATGGCATATGCAGTGAAGCAACGGAAAGACAGACATGGACAGTGGACATATGGACATTGTGGGGAAGGAACAGAGGGTGGGAGGCGTAAAGGAAGTAGCATGAAGGCCTGTACTATCATAAGTCAAGAGAATAGCTCTAGTCATTGCTCTGTGAGAAAAGGGGATCCTTCAAGGGTGCTGTGTGATGGTTGGGAGGGGTGGGAAGTGGGGGATATACATATGACTCATCTGGGAACATACATATCTGTAAACAACAAAACTCTGTAAAAGTTAAAAGCAAAATAAAGGTTAAAAAAAAAAAAAGAAAATACATGTAGGATCCACGGGCCAGCGCTGACCTCCACCCAGATACAGCACACACCTCCCGCTCCCAGAAAGCTCACCAGGACACGGTGGCATGGAAGAATTCTCTAATCTGCAGCTTGTGTTTGTCCTTCCTAAGACTGCAATTCAGGTGTAAGTTGGGGTACATCTCACTCAACACAACTGTTTTATCTGGCACCTCTTATTTGCACGGGGCAAGTGCTGTTCACAGTATCAGTACATTTTCCACCGAGAGCTCACAAATCACTCTCTCACCCTCCACATCGCCTTCACCAGCTGAAACAGAACTAAAGAAACCAGGCAAAATATGACCATCACACTAAGCCACTTTCTTAAGAACACAACAGACCAAGAGGCCTCGGAACAGCAGACGTCTGGAAAGCAGGATGCAGAGCTGCTCAGGGGCACAGAGACATGGGCATTAGGAGCCTCTGTGTCTCTCTGTGTCTCGGAGTGACTCTTCATTAGTGACAGCGACAACATGAGCCGAAGAAAGTGACAGTTGTATCTTTGTAGACCTGTCTTCCGTATTCCACCAGCAATCAAGGATTCTAGTCCACATTCGGATCTGTTTCATTTTTACCCTTGTTCCTTTTTCACCCTTATTTCTTGTTTTGTTCTTAAAATTTTTTAGGTTGCTAATTCTTACAAAGAGATCTATGCTTCACATGATAAAAGAACAATTTCTGCTATCAAAGCTTGGAACTAATACAACTTTGACAGGAAACACTGTATTGGGGATAAAACGGTTTGTTGAGAGAGATGCACTTTCAGTGTGTGGAACGCTCAGATGTGTCTGACTCTGCATGACCCCATGGACTGCAGTCCGCCAGGCTCCTCTGTCCATGGGATTCCCCAGGCAAGGATACCTGAGTGGTTGCCATTTCCTCCTCCAGGAGATCTTCCTGACCTAGGGATCCAACCTGAGTCTCTTATGTCTCCTGCATTGGCAGGAGGGTTTTTTAACCAGCTGAGCCACCTGGAAAGCCCATACATTCAGCAGAGATCTTGTATATTCACATTGGGCCCTGATACTGGCTTTAGTTGTGGGAACACAGGGTGTCTTTTCTTGTTATAGACATTTTTGAGATTTTTGTGCATGAATGTGAGAATGAACATGGAATCTGATACAGTGGGTCCACAAGTTACACCTCTACACCCCAAATGAGGTGCAAACAGCAGTCAGGAAGAAGGGGAGGAAGGTGGAAAGAAAGATACAAAGCCTCCAAACAGTCCTCTGAAGGCAGGGTCCTCCTGGGGCCCCGGGGTTAGGAGAGAAGTCACACATTAAGTGAAGGTGTAAGTTTTAATTATTGTATATAAGGAAATATATGGCCTCCATAAGTGGAGATTTTAAGTATGGTATGTAATTACATATATGCAACTGAGTGAAACTGTTGTGACATTATTATGTTATTATTATTACCTACGAAAGAATGGATTTTCCAATGGCTCAGTAGGTAAAGAATTCACCTGCAACATAGGAGTGCAAGAGATGCAGGTATTATCCCTGAGACTGGAAGATTTCCTCGAAGAGGAAATGGCAGCCCACTCTAGTATTCTTGCCTGGAGAATCCCATGGACAGAGGAGCCTGCTGGGCTACAGTTCATGAGATCCCAAGGAGATGGACATGATTTAGCAACTAAAGAGCAACAATGAGCTTCGTTTTTCTAGTGTCGTACACAAATGTGACAGATGGACCATAAAAAAGGTTGAGCACTGAAGAACTGAGGTTTTCAAATTTTAGTGCTGGAGAATACACTTGAGAGTCCTCTGGACTGCAAGGAGATTCAGCTAGTCCTTTCTAAAGGAAATCAACCCTGAATGCTCATTGGAAGGACTGATGCTGAAGATCCAGTACTTTGGCCACCTGATACAGAGTCGACTTATCATAAAAGACCCTGATGCTGGGAAAGATTGATGGCAGGAGGAGGAGACAACAGAGGATGAGATGGCTGGATGGCACTGTCAACTCAATGGACATGAGTTTGAACAAACTCTGGGAGAGACTGAAGGATAGGGAAGCCTGGGGTGCTACAGTTCAGGGGGCCACAAAGAGTCAGACACAACCGAGCAACTGAACAACAAGAAGTTGTATACCTGGATCTGCCACTAACTACTTAGGAAGCTGTGAATAAATTATTTTACATCTAAAGACTTCAGATTGCTTTAGAAGAGATGACATCTGCATTGTTCAGATGAATGCACTTTTACTTTTTCTTCAAGTATTAAAATAGTATTTATTATTCATTGTGACTTACGTGTAAGGAATTATGACATTTGTTGAATAGTGGCATTTGTTGCAAGAATCAAGGGGAAGCACAAACGAAAGGCTCCATTTAAAAACCTTGTACTTGTTGTTTCAAAATGGGAAGAAGCCAATGAAGAGAGGAAAGGCACATGTCCAAGAGAGAAGAAATGGTCAAGAGAGAAAGCCCTGGAAGTTACTGGAAGGAGAATCAGGCCTAGTGTCTGCTGTTGGCTCAGAACACTGCATCCAAAGCTCTCTCCCAGATGGAGAAACAAAAGCTGAAAGAGAAGAAGCAAGTGGTCCAACAGAAGGCGGCAAGTCAACAGCTCTGGGTTCAGACAGAAGGTGACTCCGCACCAACTCTTCACAACCAAGTCAATTCCCTGGCACCGAGATGTGGAGTGAATCAGCATTACAGAATGTGTATCAAATGTAAAGCCAAGGAGATGGACATGATTTAGCAACTAAAGAGCAACAATGAGCTTCGTTTTCTAGTGTCGTACACAAATGTGACAGATGGACCATAAAAAAGGTTGAGCACTGAAGAACTGAGGTTTTCAAATTTTAGTGCTGGAGAATACACTTGAGAGTCCTCTGGACTGCAAGGAGATTCAGCTAGTCCTTTCTAAAGGAAATCAACCCTGAATGCTCATTGGAAGGACTGATGCTGAAGATCCAGTACTTTGGCCACCTGATACAGAGTCGACTTATCATAAAAGACCCTGATGCTGGGAAAGATTGATGGCAGGAGGAGGAGACAACAGAGGATGAGATGGCTGGATGGCACTGTCAACTCAATGGACATGAGTTTGAACAAACTCTGGGAGAGACTGAAGGATAGGGAAGCCTGGGGTGCTACAGTTCAGGGGGCCACAAAGAGTCAGACACAACCGAGCAACTGAACAACAAGAAGTTGTATACCTGGATCTGCCACTAACTACTTAGGAAGCTGTGAATAAATTATTTTACATCTAAAGACTTCAGATTGCTTTAGAAGAGATGACATCTGCATTGTTCAGATGAATGCACTTTTACTTTTTCTTCAAGTATTAAAATAGTATTTATTATTCATTGTGACTTACGTGTAAGGAATTATGACATTTGTTGAATAGTGGCATTTGTTGCAAGAATCAAGGGGAAGCACAAACGAAAGGCTCCATTTAAAAACCTTGTACTTGTTGTTTCAAAATGGGAAGAAGCCAATGAAGAGAGGAAAGGCACATGTCCAAGAGAGAAGAAATGGTCAAGAGAGAAAGCCCTGGAAGTTACTGGAAGGAGAATCAGGCCTAGTGTCTGCTGTTGGCTCAGAACACTGCATCCAAAGCTCTCTCCCAGATGGAGAAACAAAAGCTGAAAGAGAAGAAGCAAGTGGTCCAACAGAAGGCGGCAAGTCAACAGCTCTGGGTTCAGACAGAAGGTGACTCCGCACCAACTCTTCACAACCAAGTCACTGGGAAGGGATTTCCAGGGAAAAGGAGGGCTGTGGCTTGACTCTGAGATGTGGAAGGTGAATCAGTCAGTGTGAACAGAGATGTGTATCAAATGTAAAGCCAAACGATCGGGATGGAGAGATCATTCACCCAATAGCTTCTATTTTCTTGCTCAGGTTGAAGGCAAGATAATATGGAAAGTGTATTGGGACGAATGGAGGTGTGATGAGCTCGAGAACTTCAGCAAATTCTATGAGTATGGAAAAGCCTTGAGAACCAAATTTTACTTCTTAAAGGATTATTAACGTGATGCAGGACATAATTTATTTCACACACATTGCACTTGCCTGTAACATTTACCTTTCTAGAAGAAAATATTGCTGGAAGTAGATTTCACGTATTATTCATGGAATATGTATTAAAACAGTCAAGGAAGCAACTTTGTCTCTAGGTGGCTTCCAGTTTGGGTTCAAAGAAGCCTCCATGAATGTTTTGAATCCCATGGGGCCATTCACTAAACACTGGATCAAGCAGACGTAAGGTAAGCTGGCTGGACTGTTGATGCAGCATCAGAGGATGGTGTCTTTGCTCTGCATGAAGGACCTCGAGTGAGAAGATGCTACTGATTTAGAATCCGGGGTGCAGCGCTCCCCTCCCCACACTCCCACTGCTGGAGAGGCAGGGCCCATCTTGGGTTTCTACAGGGGACCCTCGCTTAGGAGACAAGGAAGCTCTACACGGCCCTGCTCAAGTGCACCTGGAACCTTTTTGGCAGTTCTGATTTCCACTGGGTAAAAAAGGATATTGGGAAAGCCAAGAACTATTCCAGCAGAATTTTTAATGTGACATACGAATTAGAATATTAGAGCCATGAGATGATAATATGGAAATTAATGCCATGTTGGTAGAGGAACAAATTCTAAAAATGTTCTCAGACCCCTGTGCTCTCAAATGGGAAGCAAATGGTGCAGGAAAACATGAAGTTCCCCCCAAAACAGCTGGCCTTGAGCACACACCCCTCTTAGCCTGGAGCGGGAGCAGATGGTGGTATCTGTCTGTTGTTGCTGGTATTGTTTTTATTGTTTTCATGCGTTAATAACTAAATGCTGACAGCATGCTTGGAGCTGCTCTGAATTTAGAACGCAGAACTGCTTGGATCCCTTGGGCTTATCACCTCAGTAAAAGGAAGACATTTGAAAACATCAAGGCAGAGGTGATACGTGCTGTAAATCAAAGGTTACTGTCTATTCAGGTGGCTTGTTTTCTTAAAGTTTCTTTTCTTTTTTTTTAAAGATTTATTTATTGACTTATTTTGGTGGGGGTGGGGTAGGGAGGAAGGGGAGCAGGTGGGCCACTTCTATTGGTCTTTCATTTGTCCATTTTCATCCATCTTTGTTCTTTGGCCCGTGTGGGCCTCCCATCGCGGTGGCCTCTGTTGTCGCAGAGCACCGGCTCTGGGCGCATGCGCTCCAGAGCCTGGGCTTGGTAATTGGACACATCAGTCCAGCTGCTCCGCGGCACGTGGGATCTTCCCAGTCCCACGACTGGGAAGGGATCGAACCAGCGCCCCTTGCACTGCAAGGCTGTATCCTTACCCACTGGACCACCAGGGAAGCCCTAAGTTTCTTTTCCTTTTCTTGACCTTCAGTGTAGATGGGTGAGGAACAGCCAGACGGCTTGCTGAGGAAAGCTCATCTCAGGAAATAATGGGGAAGACAGAATAAGGGTACCGTGGTGGATCTGGGGAGCAGAGTGACTTCAGAGCAAAAAGGGGAAAAATATTGGACACAGAGGTTTTCCAAGTTCCAGAATAGATACAAGGGCTACTAAACGGACCATTCTCTGAAAGAAATTGGAACAAATGGGGTCAATTCCCACAGGGAAGTCAGGCCTGGAAAAGGGAGTCGGTACTTCCTGTCCCTGGGGGGCCAGAGGATGGAGAAGTGCTGGTCCCAGGAAGAGGGGCAGGGATGGTGAGGGCTCCCAGGATGGACGCACCAGAGGATGTGTGGGGCCATGGGCATGTCCACAGGGTGTGGGGACACCTCCGACAGGCCCCCTGCAGCCAGACCCATGTGAGGTCAGGTGCCCCATCGCTAGGTACTGTGTGCTCACAACCCAAAATCTCAGGGCCTAGTCTGTGGTCAGAGAAAGAGGTCATCAGCCCACCTATAGGAGAGTCAGGACACATAGGACCATCCTCCTGTGACAATCCTGTGCTCAGGCTCATTCCCACCATCATCCAGCACAAAGGCTGCACTTAGTCGCATCCTCACTCCCCAAGTGGCCCACCCTTCCTCCAGGACTAACCACATCCCACAACCATGGGGGTCACAGTCAGGAGACCTTTCTGATACAGAGCAACTGTTCCTTGAGCCACGCCTCTCCCTCTACATCATCCTTGACTTATTTTGGTGGGGTGGGGTAGGGAGGAAGGGGAGCAGGTGGGCCACTTCTATTGGTCTTTCATTTGTCCATTTTCATCCATCTTTGTTCTTTGGCCCGTGTGGGCCTCCCATCGCGGTGGCCTCTGTTGTCGCAGAGCACCGGCTCTGGGCGCATGCGCTCCAGAGCCTGGGCTTGGTAATTGGACACATCAGTCCAGCTGCTCCGCGGCACGTGGGATCTTCCCAGTCCCACGACTGGGAAGGGATCGAACCAGCGCCCCTTGCACTGCAAGGCTGTATCCTTACCCACTGGACCACCAGGGAAGCCCTAAGTTTCTTTTCCTTTTCTTGACCTTCAGTGTAGATGGGTGAGGAACAGCCAGACGGCTTGCTGAGGAAAGCTCATCTCAGGAAATAATGGGGAAGACAGAATAAGGGTACCGTGGTGGATCTGGGGGAGCAGAGTGACTTCAGAGCAAAAGGGAAGAATATTGGACACAGAGGTTTTCCAAGTTCCAGAATAGATACAAGGGCTACTAAACGGACCATTCTCTGAAAGAAATTGGAACAAATGGGGTCAATTCCCACAGGGAAGTCAGGCCTGGAAAAGGGAGTCGGTACTTCCTGTCCCTGGGGGGCCAGAGGATGGAGAAGTGCTGGTCCCAGGAAGAGGGGCAGGGATGGTGAGGGCTCCCAGGATGGACGCACCAGAGGATGTGTGGGGCCATGGGCATGTCCACAGGGTGTGGGGACACCTCCGACAGGCCCCCTGCAGCCAGACCCATGTGAGGTCAGGTGCCCCATCGCTAGGTACTGTGTGCTCACAACCCAAAATCTCAGGGCCTAGTCTGTGGTCAGAGAAAGAGGTCATCAGCCCACCTATAGGAGAGTCAGGACACATAGGACCATCCTCCTGTGACAATCCTGTGCTCAGGCTCATTCCCACCATCATCCAGCACAAAGGCTGCACTTAGTCGCATCCTCACTCCCCAAGTGGCCCACCCTTCCTCCAGGACTAACCACATCCCACAACCATGGGGGTCACAGTCAGGAGACCTTTCTGATACAGAGCAACTGTTCCTTGAGCCACGCCCCCTCTCCCCTCTACATCTTTACAGACATATTCTCTCTCGTGTTCTTGCTTTTGCTCTGAAAAAAATCCCCTTGTCTTCCCCACTGTACCAACCATATTTTGAAGACAAGAAGTCTATCTTTTCCTGAGAAAAGGCCAAGTGTAGAGGGAAAGACTTGTGCAAACGTGGACTCATACGAGGACACAGAGGGTTTGACTCCACAGCGCCTGCAGGGAGCCACTCACGTGTGGGCCCAGCAAGTATCCCCAGGCTAGAAATGAACATTGCCTTCAGGATGGTCAGATTCTCATTCTTTAAAAAGTTCAATCTATGATGCTTAGAGACTGCTCAGCTCCATGGCTCCCAGCTGCCCCACTCAGCTCCCTGAAGGCCTGCTGCTAACAAACACAAGGAAAAGGAGTAGAAACCAGCCAGGGAGGGAAAGAAGAAAATTAGAAAGGAATGCAGGATGAGAAAGAAAGAGAGAAAGGGAGGGAGGAAGGAGAGAAGAAAGGAAGAGAGAGACAGAAAAAGCAAAGAGGGGGAGGAGAGAAAGAAAGAAGGAAAGAAAATGAAAAAGAAACAAAAACACTGGCCCCTCAGGTGAAACATCAGCAGTGCTGGGCAGCCTCAAGCCGCCCCCTTCCCCATCCCAAAACATCACTTCCTTGTGGCACTGAGACCAAAGTGTGAGGGGAGGTCTGTTATACACACCAACCTGCAGGCCCCATGCCAGCCTCACACACAGATGGAAAAGGGATGCGCTGTGCATGGAGCCGAGCTGGGCTCCTAGTGCACGGTTCCTTCCAAAGCTGATGCTTTCCTCTGGTCCCCTGCCAAGAAAGCGGGAAGCTCAGATAAGCCTCTCCCCGCTGAGCTCAGCAAGCCAGCGGCCAAGCTGGGGCTGGTCCTGCCGCTAGAGGTCATCAGCCCACCCATAGGAGAGTCAGGACACATAGGACCATCCTCCTGTGACAATCCTGTGCTCAGGCTCATTCCCACCATCATCCAGCACAAAGGCTGCACTTAGTCGCATCCTCACTCCCCAAGTGGCCCACCCTTCCTCCAGGACTAACCACATCCCACAACCATGGGGGTCACAGTCAGGAGACCTTTCTGATACAGAGCAACTGTTCCTTGAGCCACGCCCCCTCTCCCCTCTACATCTTTACAGACATATTCTCTCTCGTGTTCTTGCTTTTGCTCTGAAAAAAATCCCCTTGTCTTCCCCACTGTACCAACCATATTTTGAAGACAAGAAGTCTATCTTTTCCTGAGAAAAGGCCAAGTGTAGAGGGAAAGACTTGTGCAAACGTGGACTCATACGAGGACACAGAGGGTTTGACTCCACAGCGCCTGCAGGGAGCCACTCACGTGTGGGCCCAGCAAGTATCCCCAGGCTAGAAATGAACATTGCCTTCAGGATGGTCAGATTCTCATTCTTTAAAAAGTTCAATCTATGATGCTTAGAGACTGCTCAGCTCCATGGCTCCCAGCTGCCCCACTCAGCTCCCTGAAGGCCTGCTGCTAACAAACACAAGGAAAAGGAGTAGAAACCAGCCAGGGAGGGAAAGAAGAAAATTAGAAAGGAATGCAGGATGAGAAAGAAAGAGAGAAAGGGAGGGAGGAAGGAGAGAAGAAAGGAAGAGAGAGACAGAAAAAGCAAAGAGGGGGAGGAGAGAAAGAAAGAAGGAAAGAAAATGAAAAAGAAACAAAAACACTGGCCCCTCAGGTGAAACATCAGCAGTGCTGGGCAGCCTCAAGCCGCCCCCTTCCCCATCCCAAAACATCACTTCCTTGTGGCACTGAGACCAAAGTGTGAGGGGAGGTCTGTTATACACACCAACCTGCAGGCCCCATGCCAGCCTCACACACAGATGGAAAAGGGATGCGCTGTGCATGGAGCCGCGAGCTGGGCTCCTAGTGCACGGTTCCTTCCAAAGCTGATGCTTTCCTCTGGTCCCCCTGCCAAGAAAGCGGGAAGCTCAGATAAGCCTCTCAGCCAAGCCAGCTGAGCTCAGCAAGCGGGCAGCGGCCAAGGACACATGGGACTGGTCCTGCCGCTCAGCTGGGAGGGGCGGCAGGCAGGTTGAGAGCTGGGTCCCGGCTACCAACGCCACCCGCAGAGGTCTCCCTGACAGGTCCCCAGCTGCTGTCCCATCTTAGGACCCGATCCATGGGCTGAGCCCAGGCCTGTCCTCATGTGTGGTGTTGAGTCTGACCACAGTCCACATCTGATCATCCCAGGGCCCCGGATTTCTCCCCCTCCGCTCAGGACAGAACTCACTGGAGTGTAGGACTCATCTGGTAGCCTGAGTTCGGGATCAGTTTCAGCCCCACAGAGGGTAAAGGAAGAACGCAGAGACATCTGGACATGTTCTCCAAAACCTTTAACAAAGAACTTTGACAAAGAACTTTCTTTTCCTCCCCATCTTCCAGAAAAACCATCTACCTCCATTGCAGGATTTATAATATATATAATTTATAATATACATGACCCACGATGGGGGGTTGCAGGGGAATAATACGCATCTCGACTGCTTTGGCTTTCTGGAATCTTCTAGGGTAAAGGCAGGAGGCACTGGGGTTTGCGTCTTGTGCTTCCCTCTGCATCTGTTTTTCAGGGCTGCATAGCAAATTACCACAGACCTGGTGGCCTAACACCACAGCCATGTGTGTTCTCACAGTGCCAGAGGCCAAGTCCTAAATCAAGGGGTCGTGTCAGCAGGGCCGGCTGCCTCTGAGGCTCTGGGGAGCGTCCTCCGGGCCTCCTCCAGCTCCCAGGGCGCCAGGCGTTCCTGGCTGGCAGACGCATCACTCCAGCCTCTGCCCCCACCCCGTCACCGGGCCTCCTCCCTGGGTCTCTGTCTCCTCTGCTCTGTCTTTTAAGACATTCGTCACTGTTCTGGGGCCTGCCCGGATTCAGGGAGACCTTTGTGATCTGGACCTCAGTCACATCTGCGGAGAACTTGTTCCAAATAAATTTGCCCCTGACGCTCTGGTGGACACAGTTTCTGGAGGAAGAGAGCCAGTCAAGCTCCGGGAACTGCTCCATGTCGTGTGACCATGGAGAGGTGATGAGATTACCAAGACCGACAGCTTATAATTTAAAATTCTAACTATTTAAAATAAATGCTTCAATCATCAAGAAACAGATTATAACAGATTCTTATTACTCACAATTCAGATTACAGAAATGTTAGCTTCTCCCCAGTTTATTATGTTCTATAAGATATGCTATAGTATTTTTTTTTAATTTTTTTTTTGGCTATTTCTATTGACTTTCATTTGTTTATCTTTGTTCTTTGGCCTGTGTGGGCGTCCCATCGCAGTGACCTCTCTCACTGCAGAGCACCGGCTCTGGGCACATGCGCTCCAGAGCTCTGGCTCAGTAATTGGACACATGGGTCCAGCCGCTCCGTGGCACGTGGGATCTTCCCAGGCCATGGATCGAACTGGCGCTGCTTGCACTGCAAGGTGGTGTCCTTACCCACTGGACCACCAGGGAAGCCCTATGGTATAGTTTTATACACTACATCATGACTCTTAAGAGATGGGACTTTCCCTCTCACCCTCGGTATACGCTCCTCCAACACAAGCACGACTCCTGAAGCGTGCTTGCTTCCCTGCAGCTGACTCTACTGATCATTATTTATTTTAGATCTATCTAGACAGAGAGAGAGAGAGATAGGTATAGTTGATCTAGTTGACTTCTTATAATTCTTATCTCAGAGACTTAGAATTGGAATTGATTTTTCCTGGAACCTCAGACTCTTACATACTAATTCTGCCTTCCTCCCCTCCCAGCCTCGTGGACACTGAACAAGACAGTTGCACAGATGGTGCCCACGGTGCAGTCTGCACAGGCGGGATGTTCCAGTCTTCTAAAACACCCACCCCCTCGACCGCTGGGCTGTGATACTGCTATTGTTTCAAAATCATTCAGCTTTTGTTTCAATCTGTCATCATCATACCTTCTTTGCTAGCGGATGATATAGAAATTGATATATCAATGGGCCTTTGTTGAAAAGTGTTTACATAAATGTAAAACCAAGATTTACATTTTTCAGATTTTTTAAAATACCTATTTATTTAGTTAGTTATTTTGGGCTGCCCTGGCTCCTCATTGCTGCACGTGGGCTTTCTCTAGTTGTGGCACGTGTGGATTTCTCTTGCTGAGGAGCACAGGCTCGAGGGCACGTGGGCTTCAGCAGCTGTGGCGCGCAGGGTCAGCAGGCGTGGCCCTCAGCAAGGCTGTTGCGGACACAGGCTAACTATTTAAAATAAATGCTTCAATCATCAAGAAACAGATTATAACAGATTCTTATTACTCACAATTCAGATTACAGAAATGTTAGCTTCTCCCCAGTTTATTATGTTCTATAAGATATGCTATAGTATTTTTTTTTAATTTTTTTTTTGGCTATTTCTATTGACTTTCATTTGTTTATCTTTGTTCTTTGGCCTGTGTGGGCGTCCCATCGCAGTGACCTCTCTCACTGCAGAGCACCGGCTCTGGGCACATGCGCTCCAGAGCTCTGGCTCAGTAATTGGACACATGGGTCCAGCCGCTCCGTGGCACGTGGGATCTTCCCAGGCCATGGATCGAACTGGCGCTGCTTGCACTGCAAGGTGGTGTCCTTACCCACTGGACCACCAGGGAAGCCCTATGGTATAGTTTTATACACTACATCATGACTCTTAAGAGATGGGACTTTCCCTCTCACCCTCGGTATACGCTCCTCCAACACAGGCACAAATCCTGAAGCGTGCTTGTTTCCCCTGCAGCTGACTCTACTGATCATTATTTATTTTAGATCTATCTAGACAGAGAGAGAGAGAGATAGGTATAGTTGATCTAGTTGACTTCTTATAATTCTTATCTCAGAGACTTAGAATTGGAATTGATTTTTCCTGGAACCTCAGACTCTTACATACTAATTCTGCCTTCCTCCCCTCCCAGCCTCGTGGACACTGAACAAGACAGTTGCACAGATGGTGCCCACGGTGCAGTCTGCACAGGCGGGATGTTCCAGTCTTCTAAAACACCCACCCCCTCGACCGCTGGGCTGTGATACTGCTATTGTTTCAAAATCATTCAGCTTTTGTTTCAATCTGTCATCATCATACCTTCTTTGCTAGCGGATGATATAGAAATTGATATATCAATGGGCCTTTGTTGAAAAGTGTTTACATAAATGTAAAACCAAGATTTACATTTTTCAGATTTTTTAAAATACCTATTTATTTAGTTAGTTATTTTGGGCTGCCCTGGCTCCTCATTGCTGCACGTGGGCTTTCTCTAGTTGTGGCACGTGTGGATTTCTCTTGCTGAGGAGCACAGGCTCGAGGGCACGTGGGCTTCAGCAGCTGTGGCGCGCAGGGTCAGCAGGCGTGGCTCCAGGGCTCCAGAGCACAGGTTCCGTAGTTGCGGCACACACGCTCTGTTGTTCCGCTGCATATGGAATATTCATAGACCAGGGATTGAACCTGCATCTTCTACATTGGCAGGTGGATCCTTCGCCACCCGCAACACCAGGGAAGTTCGTAACATGTCTTATTTTAGCTGAGATTCTACATAAACTTAGGTAACCTGTGCTACCATCATGTCTAATTGGCCAAAAAAAAAAAAAACACCTTTCTAATTTCTGAGTTACTTTTTGCTAGACCAGAGACAGTTGCCGAGAATGATGACTAGAATGATGACTTCTGTCACACGGCAGCCAACTCTTAAGTGCCACCTCGTTAGTGCTGTTCATCTAATAACCTCAGGATACAAGTGAGAACTGAGGAGAGGCGATTAAGGTCTTAAAACAGCCTTCTTGTTCAGGACTTCAAGCTTTGGGGGCCAGGTATTCCAGTCTCCATCTGACACTAAGTTCCTTTAAGCCAGAAATACCTGATGCATTTCCCCATGATCTTTAAGACTCTTAATACCACGCTGGACTCCTGGTTGATAAAGAACAAGAGTGCAAAGCTGCTGCACCGCTATTTATCATCAGGAGGCTTGTCTTTGTTTAGGTCACTATATATAAATGTTTAAACCCTACCAAGATTAACTAAGAGGGAAATAATGAGAGCCAAGAATCGAAGGGGATCAAGAGGAGGGGAGGAGAGTGAAGGAGAGAGAAGGGCTAGAAAGCGGGGAAGCGAGTAGCCAAGTTTTATGTTTCAAAATCATTCAGCTTTTGTTTCAATCTGTCATCATCATACCTTCTTTGCTAGCGGATGATATAGAAATTGATATATCAATGGGCCTTTGTTGAAAAGTGTTTACATAAATGTAAAACCAAGATTTACATTTTTCAGATTTTTTAAAATACCTATTTATTTAGTTAGTTATTTTGGGCTGCCCTGGCTCCTCATTGCTGCACGTGGGCTTTCTCTAGTTGTGGCACGTGTGGATTTCTCTTGCTGAGGAGCACAGGCTCGAGGGCACGTGGGCTTCAGCAGCTGTGGCGCGCAGGGTCAGCAGGCGTGGCTCCAGGGCTCCAGAGCACAGGTTCCGTAGTTGCGGCACACACGCTCTGTTGTTCCGCTGCATATGGAATATTCATAGACCAGGGATTGAACCTGCATCTTCTACATTGGCAGGTGGATCCTTCGCCACCCGCAACACCAGGGAAGTTCGTAACATGTCTTATTTTAGCTGAGATTCTACATAAACTTAGGTAACCTGTGCTACCATCATGTCTAATTGGCCAAAAAAAAAAGAAAAAAACACCTTTCTAATTTCTGAGTTACTTTTTGCTAGACCAGAGACAGTTGCCGAGAATGATGACTAGAATGATGACTTCTGTCACACGGCAGCCAACTCTTAAGTGCCACCTCGTTAGTGCTGTTCATCTAATAACCTCAGGATACAAGTGAGAACTGAGGAGAGGCGATTAAGGTCTTAAAACAGCCTTCTTGTTCAGGACTTCAAGCTTTGGGGGCCAGGTATTCCAGTCTCCATCTGACACTAAGTTCCTTTAAGCCAGAAATACCTGATGCATTTCCCCATGATCTTTAAGACTCTTAATACCACGCTGGACTCCTGGTTGATAAAGAACAAGAGTGCAAAGCTGCTGCACCGCTATTTATCATCAGGAGGCTTGTCTTTGTTTAGGTCACTATATATAAATGTTTAAACCCTACCAAGATTAACTAAGAGGGAAATAATGAGAGCCAAGAATCGAAGGGGATCAAGAGGAGGGGAGGAGAGTGAAGGAGAGAGAACGGGGCTAGAAACAGCAGGTTAAGGAAAATTGCCGCAGTTGAGCCCCCAAATTAATTCTAAACTTTCTGGCAGCAAAAGTAAAGAAGGAAGTTCAAGGCCCAGCAGAGTTTGAGTTTTGTAACAAATGATGGCCTACTAGTAAAGAAGGCAGCTGAAGGCACAGCCTAGTTTGAGTTATGTAACAAATGATAGCCAACTAGCTCTAGAAAAGATAAACTTCTCTTGGCACAATAAGTGCTCCATAAATATCACTAGAATAAATAAGAGGCAATCGATCACACAGGTTAGAATAAGGTCTGGCTTCAATAATAACAAATTCTTCATGTTCATTTCTTACACTGACCTTGAACAAAAGCACATATTGCTGAACCATAAAGGTTTCTATGGACATCCAAGGAAATAAGCTCCAGCTCATGTTCTGATATTCTGACATGATACAGAGGTAGAGAATGAATAGTTAATACACTCAGACTTCCCCCTTTGAAGGTCCACTTTCTTAGCTGGATTTCTGGCAAATCATAAGAAGCTGAAAAGTGACTGGAGTGTAAGTATTTTTGTGTTATTAATCGAAAGAACAGCCAAAGCTTGAGATGCCAACAGTGTAGATGACAAACCGATGCACTAGGCTGGTGCAGAAGTAAGTGCGGTTTTGCACTGTTGAACTTTGCTGTCTGATACCAGAATACATTCTTAAATAAATATGGCTGTGTTATGCATCATTTTAATCCGCATTTCTTGCTTTATGTTTTTGCTAATGACACTATTTGCTGTCTTATTTTATATTTATTTTAGACTAGGAAAATGATGTTAGACAAAGAGCAAATCTGAGTGATTTTCTTATTTGAGTTCAAAATGGGTCATACAGCAGCAGAGACAACTCACAGCATCAACAATGCCTTTGGCCCAGGAACTGCTAATGAACACAGTGCAGCGGCGGTTCAGGAAGTTTTACAAAAGAGATGCGTGTCTTGAAGATGAGGAGCACACGAGCTGACAGCACCTACGTGAGAGCACCATCAAAACTGTTCTTACAACTACATGAGAAGTTACCAAAGAACTCTATGTCCACCATCGTGTGATTGTTCGGCATTTGAAG
This sequence comes from Tragulus kanchil, assembly GCA_022376925.1. NCBI lineage: Eukaryota > Metazoa > Chordata > Mammalia > Artiodactyla > Tragulidae > Tragulus > Tragulus kanchil. The sequence continues at coordinate 54,801,283 of JAIOJX010000003.1, read as the reverse complement.
CAAATTAGAAAGATGAAAAAGCTTGATAAGTGGGTGCCTCGTGAGCTGACCACAAATCAAAAAGAAAAAGTCATCATTTTGACGTTTTCTTTTTTCTCTTTCTCTTTTCTTTTTTTAAATGGGGGCTGGGGAGGGAGGGGGATGGGCAGGCCACTTCTATTGGTCTTTCATTTCTCTATTTTCATCCGTCTTTGTTCTTTGGTCCGAGTGGGCCTCCCATCGCAGCAGCCTCTGTTGTTGCAGAGCATTGGCTCTGGGCACACGCGCGCCAGAGCTCCGGCTCGGTAATTGGACACATCGGTCCAGCTGCTCCATGGTACGTGGGATCTTCCCAGGCCTGGGATCGAACCGGCGCCCCTTGCACTGCAAGGTGGTGTCCTTACCCACTGGACCACCAGGGGAAGCCCTTGACGTTTTCTTATGCTATACAATAACAACCATTTCTCGATCAGATTGTGACATGAGAAGAAAAGTGGATTTTAAATGACAACCGACGATGGCCAGCTCAGTGGTTAGACTAAGAAGAAGCTCCAAAGCACTTTCCAAAGCCGAACTTGAACCAAAAAATGTCATAGGCACTGTTTGGTGGTTGCTACACAGTGGTTTACTGGTGTACTACTGATCTTGTCCATTACAGCTTTCTGAATCCCAGCAAAATTATTACATCTGAGAACTACGCAAATCGAGGAGATACACAGAAAACTGCAAGGTCTGCAGTAGGCACTGGTCAAAAGGCCCGTTCCCTAAAGCATGTGACTTGCTGTCTATGCATCATTTTAATCCGCATTTCTTGCTTTATGTTTTGCTAATGACACTATTTGCTGTCTTATTTTATATTTATTTTAGACTAGGAAAATGATGTTAGACAAAGAGCAAATCTGAGTGATTTTCTTATTTGAGTTCAAAATGGGTCATACAGCAGCAGAGACAACTCACAGCATCAACAATGCCTTTGGCCCAGGAACTGCTAATGAACACAGTGCAGGGGGTTCAGGAAGTTTTACAAAAGAGATGCGTGTCTTGAAGATGAGGAGCACACGAGCTGACAGCACCTACGTGAGAGCACCATCAAAACTGTTCTTACAACTACATGAGAAGTTACCAAAGAACTCTATGTCCACCATCGTGTGATTGTTCGGCATTTGAAGCAAATTAGAAAGATGAAAAAGCTTGATAAGTGGGTGCCTCGTGAGCTGACCACAAATCAAAAAGAAAAAGTCATCATTTTGACGTTTTCTTTTTTCTCTTTCTCTTTTCTTTTTTTTAAGTGGGGGGGGGGGCTGGGGAGGGAGGGGGATGGGCAGGCCACTTCTATTGGTCTTTCATTTCTCTATTTTCATCCGTCTTTGTTCTTTGGTCCGAGTGGGCCTCCCATCGCAGCAGCCTCTGTTGTTGCAGAGCATTGGCTCTGGGCACACGCGCGCCAGAGCTCCGGCTCGGTAATTGGACACATCGGTCCAGCTGCTCCATGGTACGTGGGATCTTCCCAGGCCTGGGATCGAACCGGCGCCCCTTGCACTGCAAGGTGGTGTCCTTACCCACTGGACCACCAGGGGAAGCCCTTGACGTTTTCTTATGCTATACAATAACAACCATTTCTCGATCAGATTGTGACATGAGAAGAAAAGTGGATTTTAAATGACAACCGACGATGGCCAGCTCAGTGGTTAGACTAAGAAGAAGCTCCAAAGCACTTTCCAAAGCCGAACTTGAACCAAAAAATGTCATAGGCACTGTTTGGTGGTTGCTACACAGTGGTTTACTGGTGTACTACTGATCTTGTCCATTACAGCTTTCTGAATCCCAGCAAAATTATTACATCTGAGAACTACGCAAATCGAGGAGATACACAGAAAACTGCAAGGTCTGCAGTAGGCACTGGTCAACAGAAAAGGCCCAGTTCTCCTCTACAACAACACCGGGCCACACATTGCACAATCAATGCTTTAAAAGTCGAAAAAGGGGGCTTCCCCTGGTGGTCCAGTGGATAAGGACACTGCCTTGCAGTGCAAGGGACGCCAGTTCAATCCCTGGCCTGGGAAGAGCCCACGTGCCGCGGAGTGGCTGGACTGATGTGTCCAATTAGCGAGCCGGAGCTCTGGAGCGCATGCGCCCAGAGCCAGTGCTCTGCGACAACCGAGGCCATCGTGATGGGAGGCCCACACGGGCCAAAGAACAAAGACGATGAAAGTGGAGGAATGAAAGACCAATAGAAGCGGCCCGCCCGCTCCCCTCCCTCCCCAACCCGACCCCCACCCAAAATAAATAGATAAATAAATCTTAAAAAAAAAAGAAGTCTAAAAAGGGCTTCCCTGGTGGTCCAGTGGGTAAGGACACCGCCTTGCAGTGCAAGGGGCGCCGGTTCGAGCCCTGGCCTGGGAAGAGCCCACGTGCCGCGGAGTGGCTGGACTGATGTGTCCAATTAGCGAGCCGGAGCTCTGGAGCGCATGCGCCCAGAGCCAGTGCTCTGCGACAACCGAGGCCATCGTGATGGGAGGCCCACACGGGCCAAAGAACAAAGACGATGAAAGTGGAGGAATGAAAGACCAATAGAAGCGGCCCGCCCGCCCCCCTCCCTCCCCAACCCGACCCCCACCCAAAATAAATAGATAAATAAATCTTAAAAAAAAAAAAAGAAGTCTAAAAAGGGCTTCCCTGGTGGTCCAGTGGGTAAGGACACCACCTTGCAGTGCAAGGGGCGCCAGTTCGATCCCTGGCCTGGGAAGATCCCACGTGCCGCAGAGCAGCTGGACTGATGTGTCCAATCACCGAGCCGGAGCTCTGGAGCTGCATGTGCCCAGAGCCGGTGCTCTGCAACGACAGATGCTACCGCAATGGGAGGCCCACAGGAGCCAAAGAACGAAGACGAATGAAAATAGAGAAATGAAAGACCAATAGAAGTGGCCCGCCCACTCCCCTCCCTCCCCAACCCGACCCCCACCCAAAGTAAATAAATAAATAAATCTTTAAAAATAAATAAATAAAAAATAAAAGTCGAACAAATAAGGCTAAGAAGTTTTGCCTCATTCACCATATCCACCTGACTTCTCACCAATGAACTACCACTTCCTCAAGTGTCTCGACAACCTTTTGCAGGGAAAACATGTCCACAACCAGCAGGAGGCAGAACATGCTTTCCAAGAGCTCGTTGCATCCTGAAGCATGGATTTTCATGCTACAGGAATAAACACATTTATTCCTCATTGCCAAAGTTGTGTTGATTGTAATGGTTACTATTTTTATGAATAAAGGTATGCTTGAACCTAGTTTTAATGATTTAAAATTCATGGTCTGAAACTACAATTACTTTTTCACCAATCTGATAAATCAAGGAAATGTGCTGATATTCTAACCACCTCTTAGATTTGAGCAGCAAAGGCATGCACAGGAAGAACCCCCTCTTCCCCCAGAGAGTCATTTCAGATCTGTTCAGGTGCTTACACGGGCTGCCTCCCGGAACCCCCACACATGTGCAGATGTGGAAGGATCACAAGTTCAGGCACCGTCAGGGAGCCATGGGCTGCTCTTTCTACTGCCATCAACATCGATTTTGGAAAGAACTGCTCGCAGACAAACCCACAGGGATGGTTAAGCTGCACAGTCCATGGTCCCCGCATAACGCAAGGAGTGAGTTTATTGGATGTGTTGTTTGCTGTTACCCACTCAGTAATTCTGAAGAGTCTCTCCCAATACCACGACCTTGGTTTGAGCAGCAATTTGTTTTTAACTCTCCCTGATAACAGGAGTGGGTAAATATGCTCAGTTATTCTTCATTATTGGGCCTGAAATGTGATGCTGCAGTCAAGCTGTCAGCAAGAGGAGTATTATGTTTTGTTTTATTAATTTCTAAGTGTCCTTGTTCATTTGTTCAACAAAGATTAGCATGTGCCCAGAGCCGGTGCTCTGCACGACAGATCCCCAATGGGAGGCCCACAGGAGCCAAAGAACGAAGACGAATGAAAATAGAGAAATGAAAGACCAATAGAAGTGGCCCGCCCACTCCCCTCCCTCCCCAACCCGACCCCCACCCAAAGTAAATAAATAAATAAATCTTTAAAAATAAATAAATAAAAAATAAAAGTCGAACAAATAAGGCTAAGAAGTTTTGCCTCATTCACCATATCCACCTGACTTCTCACCAATGAACTACCACTTCCTCAAGTGTCTCGACAACCTTTTGCAGGGAAAACATGTCCACAACCAGCAGGAGGCAGAACATGCTTTCCAAGAGCTCGTTGCATCCTGAAGCATGGATTTTCATGCTACAGGAATAAACACATTTATTCCTCATTGCCAAAGTTGTGTTGATTGTAATGGTTACTATTTTTATGAATAAAGGTATGCTTGAACCTAGTTTTAATGATTTAAAATTCATGGTCTGAAACTACAATTACTTTTTCACCAATCTGATAAATCAAGGAAATGTGCTGATATTCTAACCACCTCTTAGATTTGAGCAGCAAAGGCATGCACAGGAAGAACCCCCTCTTCCCCCAGAGAGTCATTTCAGATCTGTTCAGGTGCTTACACGGGCTGCCTCCCGGAACCCCCACACATGTGCAGATGTGGAAGGATCACAAGTTCAGGCACCGTCAGGGAGCCATGGGCTGCTCTTTCTACTGCCATCAACATCGATTTTGGAAAGAACTGCTCGCAGACAAACCCACAGGGATGGTTAAGCTGCACAGTCCATGGTCCCCGCATAACGCAAGGAGTGAGTTTATTGGATGTGTTGTTTGCTGTTACCCACTCAGTAATTCTGAAGAGTCTCTCCCAATACCACGACCTTGGTTTGAGCAGCAATTTGTTTTTAACTCTCCCTGATAACAGGAGTGGGTAAATATGCTCAGTTATTCTTCATTATTGGGCCTGAAATGTGATGCTGCAGTCAAGCTGTCAGCAAGAGGGGAGTATTATGTTTTTGTTTTTATTAATTTCTAAGTGTCCTTGTTCATTTGTTCAACAAAGATTTATGACATGTCTAGGATATGGCTCAGCCCCGAGGATAAGAGATGGAAAAGACAGAATGCCTGCTCTCAGGGAAGTTTCAGAGGATTGGAATCCAGTGTCAGAACGGCTAAAGGGGACTTTTCTGGCGGTCCAGTGGTTAGGACTCTGTGCTTCCACTGCGAGGGGGCACAGGTTCCATCCCTGGTTGGGAAACTAAGTGCAAGCTACATGGTATGGCCAAAAAAAAAGAAAAAGTAATTAATTTCAGGGGGAAAAGCCCCTAAGAACAGGTGATGCACCAGTCTGAGAGCGCCTTGACTAACCGAAGACTAGGGCTGGTTGGTCAGAAAAAGTTCCCTAGCCTTGAAAGAAAGAGCGCAGACTCTAAGCAAAAGCAAGGAGACAGACGAGAGAGGACACAGCTGAGGGGAAGAGCTGTCTCCATCGGATCCACCATAGCAGGGCGGCATCTCTGCCTTGGGAGATAGAGGACGTGCTGTGACCTCCCGAAATCCGAGGAGAATAACTTGTTTTAGATCATCCCAGTGAATAACAGAAAAAAAACTCTCTGAAACTTAAATTTCAAATAATTTTCACAAGGCTTCATTACTTTTTACTGACAATAAAAAGAAAATCACAAAACAAATAAGGAGAAAAATCCAAAGTGCACATACAAGCTAAATCTCTTTAGTCATGCCCAACTCTGTGCGACTCCATGGTCTGTAGCCCACCAGGCTCCTCTGTCCATAGGAATCTCCAGGAAAGAATACTGGAGTGAGTTGCCATATAACTCAGGGATCAAGCCCACATCTCAAAGTCTTCTGCTTTGGCAGGTGGGTTCTTTACCACTAGCGCCACCTGGGAAGAACAAAAACTATCTAACATTGAATCAGATTAACATAGACTGCCAATATTAAATTAGGAGATATAAATGCCAAACTTGCTTAAGGATATACAAGAGAGATAAGAAAAACTAATCAAGGCGTTAGATCATGTTAAATGATCAGATCTGAAACAAACACATCTCACAGAAAAAAAGCAATATCATAACTGAGAGTAAGTAAAGCAAATGTATCATTGCCTCAACAGATCAGAAACAGCTGCAGAAATGGCACACTGAAAAAGAGTTTTCAGAACAGTCCCCAGAAAGTGGTACTAAAAAGACACCCAGAAAACATGAGAGGGAAATGTAAAGAAATAATATATACCTCATGAAAGTCCTGGGAGAAGTAACAGAACATAGGAAAAGGAATATAAAAGAATTATTAGTTGAGAAGTTTCCTGGACATAAACAATGACAACAAACAACAAAGAAGGAAGGAAAGAAGAGAGAAGGGAGGGAGGAAGGGAAAAAGGAAGAAAGGAAGAGAGAGAGAGAGAGGGAAGGAGGGACTGAGGAAGGAAGGGACTTTACAACAAAAAAAGGACAATACCATAATGAAGTGACACGGAGTCATAGAATAGGAACATCTCAAAAGCATCAGAAATAGTAACAAATGACCCACAGATGGATGACCAAAGATAACAGGAGGTGTCTCAAAAAGCAAATGTATATCAGAGATGAGATGCTAACATTAATATACTGAGAGAAGATAATGACCAACATAAAAGCACATGACACACATTGGTACAAAATGTGCCACTCGTAATTCTTTTTTGTTGTTGTTGTTAAAGATTTATTTATTTATTTTGGGCAGGGGTCGGATTGGGGAGGGAGGGAAGTGGGCGGGCCACTTCTATTGGTCTTTCATTTCTCTATTTTCATCCGTCTTTGTTCTTTGGCTCCTGTGGGCCTCCCATCATGGTGGCGTCTGTCGTTGCAGAGCCCCGGCTCTGGGCGCATGCGCTCCAGAGCTCCGGAGCTCCGGCTCTGTAATTGGACACATTGGTCCAGCCGCTCTGGAGCACGTGGGATCTTCCCAGGCCAGGGATCGAACTGGCGCCCCTTGCACTGCAAGGCGGTGTCCTTACCCACTGGACCACCAGGGGAAGCCCCACTCGTAATTCTTAAAGACGACTAGCTATACACTAAAAATAATTCTATCGAAGTCTAAAACCCTAGACTTCAAATGGCAAAGATTAAGATATTGATGGCCATAGAATGTGGGAACAGAAGTGTGTTTATTTAATTTTATTGATTGACAATATGGAAGTTAAGAATGCATTTGAAAAGTTTAAAGATAATCACTAGTAAAAGGCCATCATCACCTGAAACCAATATAAAGGTATGTGTTAATTATATCTCAATTTAAAAAAGAAGAAGAACAAAAAGCCCATCATGGACTCTGTACACCACTAGAGAAGATATAAGGACAAAAATACATTTATATATACAAGGACAAAAATTAAAGGTAAGAGCCGGGAAACAAGTAAAAAGCAATTACCTAACGGCATGCAAAAATATTCATGCCTCTTAAATAAAAGTGAGATACAAGACAGCATGAATGCAAATTTATAATGTGTACGTTTATGAAGTTCACAGTTATGTGTATATAAAAGCCTAGAATGACATATTTTTAACATTTATCCAACCACTATCTCTGAGTAGTGGCTAATTCTAATTTCTTCCTATAATTCATTTCTATTTTCTAAATGTTCTTTAATGTTTATATATAGCATATGTTAACACAAAAACTACACATAAAATCCCTAATTTGAATATGAAGCCCGATATAGACTGTTAATACAGATGATACTATTGCAATGTCATCTGGCATCCATTTTCAGCTGTGAGAGCAAATGAGGGGACTGATAAAAAAAAGTTAAGTCACCACTTCAGTCAAATCTGCCAGAGCAGGAAACACCGATGGGCACCAGGCATCCACAAGGCCAAGATAAAATACTAAAAAGTTACTAGAAGCATTCCTGCCAAGCGAAGAGCCATAACACAATTCCAGATTCAGAGAGAGCACTGCTCTTCCCTCCTCAGAGGAGTATAAGATTGCTTTCAAACCAGCACAGCTTCACAGAACGCAGTCTCTCTGAGTGTCCAAAGGAGCTGAGGAGTTCGGTGTTGCACCACAGCTAGTGGGACGATTAACTCCCTCCCCTCCATTGCAAGAGTTCTTCATACGTTCTAGATACTATATGCTCAGTTGCTCAGTCATGTCCGACTCTTTGCAACCCCATGCACTATATAGCCCACCAGGCTCCTCTGTCCATGGAATTCTCCAGGCAAAAATGCTGGAATGGATTGCCATTTCCTTCTCCAGGGGAACTTCCTGACCCAGGGATCAAACCTACATGTCTTGCATTGCAGGTGGATTCTTTACCGCTGAGCCACCGCAGATTCAATACAATCTCTATCAAAATTCTAGTGTTTCTTTTTAACAGAAATAGTAAATAAGTTCATCAAATTCATGTGGAACTACAAGAGGTTCCAAACATACAAACTCATTTTGAAAATGAAGAAAAAAGTCAGTGGGCTCATCTCTTCCAGTTTCAAAACTTGCTATGCTGTTGTGTTCACTAAGTTGTGTCCAACTCTTTGTGATTCCATGGACTGCAGCCCGCCAGGCTTCCCTGTCCTTCATCATATCCCACAGCTTGCTCAGATTCATGTCCACTGAGTAATGATGCCATCGCATCCTCTGTCACCCACTTCTCCCACCCTCAATGTTTCCCAGCATCAGGGTCTTTTGCAATGAGTCGGCTCTTCACATCAGGGGGTCAAAGATCTGGAGCTTCGGTTGGACGTAGTAATGAAAACCACATAGCGCTGGCACAAGAATAGGTATTTAACGAATGGAACAGAACTGAAAGCCCGAAAATTCAGCCACTCATCACACCTATGGATCTGTGACAAAGGTGCCTAGAGCACTCAGTCTGGAAAGAACAGTGGTGCTGAGAGGGCAGAATGTCCACCCGCGAGAGCGTGACCTCAGCCCTGACCTCACACCATGTACCAAAGTCAACTCAGAGTCAATCAGCACCCTAAACAGAAGAGCTAAAACCATAAAAACCTTAGAAGAAAACAGAGGCGAAAGTTCACGACCTGAATTTGGCAGAATTGTTAGACATGACACCAGAAGTATGAGGGGAAGAAAAGATGAGATAATTTGGACTTCAATAAATAGCCTTTATTTTTATATTACTAAAATGACTGTGATAAAAATGTCGTTGATATCCTTAAAATTATAGCCAGAGGCATGATGAGAACAATAAACAACTACTTTCACTTAAAAACAAGTTAGCTGGAGCAGATGCCCTTGGATGACCTGGGCTGTTGGTACACCTGGTGGGTTTCCAGCTGCTTCTAGCTGCGTCTCTGCATCTGAGGGCATTTAGTTCCCGAGCTGCAGAGCAGGGCAGGTGGGAGCTGACAAAATGAACACTCCAGCAAACAGCCCTTCAATCTGCTTTCAGAAGTTGCTGCTTAATGACACTGGCTCCATTGCCTCTTGGGTAGGAAAACTCTGAAGCATGTGCATTACAATATGTCCCAAAAATCTCCCTGTGGGGTGAGGCTTCCACCTCTGCTGTGGTGGTGGACTGAATAAGGCATGGTTCATCCTCCTTATCCTGCCTCCCACTCACCACTCCTTTTATTGTGACCCAGAACCTCACTCCACCCCCAAAACTACACACTACACATTCAGATCCTCATCTTGGGGTCTAATTTTTGAGGAGTTTCAGCTACACTGAACCCAGCAACGTCAGCATTTTATAGAGTCCTTCTTTTGGCCACTTCTATTGGTCTTTCATTTATTTTTTTGGCCTGTGTGGGCCTCCCATCCCAGTGGCCTCTGTCGCTGCAGGGCACCAACTCTGGGCGCATGCGCTCCAGAGTGCCACTCGGTAGTAGGGCACATCGGTCCAGCCGCTCCATGGAATGTGGGATCTTCCCAGGCCAGGACTCAAACCGGTGTCCCTTGCACTGCAAGGCAGTGTCCTTACCCACTGGACCACCAGGGAAGCCCTTATGGAGCCCTTTTTAACACAAGCTTTCATCCTGAATACTAGGAATCAGCAAAGAATGAGACGCCCTGCCCCCTTTGCTCTTGAGTTCACTGCATGTTTCAATGTTACTCGGTTTCCCTGGTGGCTCAGTGGTAAAAAAATCTGCCTGCCAATGCAGGAGACACTGGAGACCTGGGCTTGGTCCCTAGGTAGGGAATATCCTCTGGAGGAGGAAATGGCAACCCACTCCAGGATTTGTGCCTGGAAAATCCCACAGACAGAGGAGCCTGGAGGGCCACAGTCCACTGGGCTGCAAAGAGTCGGGCACGACTGAGCAACTGACACTTTCACTTTTCTCAATGGAATAGTCGTCATTCTAATTAAAACACTAAGGCTTAAGAGAGGATGCTGGGTACAAGTCGCCAGCCCAGCAGCCAGAGCCACAGAATCCCAGAGCAGCGTGAAGACTGGAACTTGAGGACAAAGACGTCTGAATGACGACCGTGTCTCTGTCTCACTCTCGGCAGGAACCGCCAGACCGAGACAGACTAACATGGACACCTACACGTTAGAAGCAAAGCTGTAGGGAATTGAAGAGGGAGGCCTGAGTGGTGTGGCTCCGACCAAAGGAGTATGGGCTTCATGCTTCTATGTCACATCCCATCAAATGACACCACACACCCCAAAATGAGGCAGGGACACATCTATACCAACAAACAGCCCTAGGCGTGAAGGATCAGCACTCCAGCTGCACCATCCAGAGCCCAAAGTCAACGGCAGGTACTGGGCACAGCACCCGAGTTGGGCCACATAGGCTCAAATTCCATTCTCAAAACCTCCTCCAGCTTCTCATCTTCATGCCACCCAAAAGCACAGAACACAGAGGCTGAGCAGGGGGACTCTCAGGACACCATGGAAAATTCCAAGAGTTCCACCCTGCCCCGCGTGAAGAACCTGATTCCTTCCTGCTGCCCAAGCCATTCCCCTCTGACAACGTCCCTTACCCTGGGAAGAACTTCGGGGGAAATGAGACTTGTTCTTGTCTGAGACAAGTGTTCAGGCAACAAGGAAAGTCGTAAAACGTAAACAGATGGAGTCTACCTAGATGACAAGGAGCCGCTGAAGGCAAGGGAAGAAGTCACATGTTCTCCTCAAAAACATCACTCTTATTTCATCGATTCACAGTTTCACTAGAAAAAAGCTCTTTCCTTACCACCCCTCACGGTTCCTTAGAAGACGTGAGTTCTTACACAGACCACTCCCTGCATGCCTGCTAAGATGTTTCAGTCGTGTCCGACTCTGTGCCACCCCCTGGACTGCGGCCCGCCAGGCTCCTCGGCCCAAGGGATTCTCCAGGCAAGAACACTGGAGTGGGTGCCATGCCCTTCTTCAGGGGATCTTCCTGATCCAGAAACTGAACCTAGGCCTCCTGAATTGCTGGCGGATTCTTTATGATCTGAGCCACAGAAAGGTCATCTTTAATTTTCTCCTCCCTCCTGTCTTCCAGGGGAAGTCATCCTTTGGGATCCTGACCGTACTTTTGCTACTGTACAGAGACGGCGTGCTTCCTTACTGATGACCGCGCACCTCAGAAGAGGTGTCAAGGGGCTGTCCTTTCGGTGCAGACATGCACCCACTGATGAAAGGCGTCTCCTCCCCACCCCTCACACAAGAGCACACGCTCAGCCAGACCCGTTAGCTCATACAAGATCAACGGGGACACATGAGGTATGTCTGTGCATTTCAACTTGGAGAGGAGTGAGAATTAACAGTGAGATAAAATTAGCAACAACGGGTTGAATAGTAATACATATCATATTGTCATTTTCCTGTCCTAGGAATACCAGAGGCATGTTCAAACATTTATCACTATGCAGGACTTGGTTTTCATAAAGTATTTTATTGTCATCCCTAATTAATTCTACCTTTCAACAAGAAATTTAGGATTGGCTGCCACTGCTACCTGACTTGCATGTCAGACTGAAGCAGACGTTAATTAGATGACGTACCCAGGTGCCCGTAGGCTACTTGGGCAAGGCCCGCTGGCACAGAGCCCCGAGAGATGGAAAGTTCAGAAACCCGATTCCAGCAGGGGGCACCAGCTCCATTACAAATTTGGGTCCACCCTGGCTTCCTGCCGGTGGAAATCTCACAAGATGGCAAACCCAAGAAGGAAATTGACCACAAGTGTGGGCACTGGCCACCTCCCCTACGCCCCTGATGCATAACACGGTTCTTGGGTTTTAAACAGACTTCACAAACCAACAGACACTTTCCTCGTGTGTTCAAGACACACACACTACTCTATATAAGTTAGATAACCAAAAAGACCTACTGTACAACACAGATGCCTGCTAAGATGTTTCAGTCGTGTCCGACTCTGTGCCACCCCCTGGACTGCGGCCCGCCAGGCTCCTCGGCCCAAGGGATTCTCCAGGCAAGAACACTGGAGTGGGTGCCATGCCCTTCTTCAGGGGATCTTCCTGATCCAGAAACTGAACCTAGGCCTCCTGAATTGCTGGCGGATTCTTTATGATCTGAGCCACAGAAAGGTCATCTTTAATTTTCTCCTCCCTCCTGTCTTCCAGGGGAAGTCATCCTTTGGGATCCTGACCGTACTTTTGCTACTGTACAGAGACGGCGTGCTTCCTTACTGATGACCGCGCACCTCAGAAGAGGTGTCAAGGGGCTGTCCTTTCGGTGCAGACATGCACCCACTGATGAAAGGCGTCTCCTCCCCACCCCTCACACAAGAGCACACGCTCAGCCAGACCCGTTAGCTCATACAAGATCAACGGGGACACATGAGGTATGTCTGTGCATTTCAACTTGGAGAGGAGTGAGAATTAACAGTGAGATAAAATTAGCAACAACGGGTTGAATAGTAATACATATCATATTGTCATTTTCCTGTCCTAGGAATACCAGAGGCATGTTCAAACATTTATCACTATGCAGGACTTGGTTTTCATAAAGTATTTTATTGTCATCCCTAATTAATTCTACCTTTCAACAAGAAATTTAGGATTGGCTGCCACTGCTACCTGACTTGCATGTCAGACTGAAGCAGACGTTAATTAGATGACGTACCCAGGTGCCCGTAGGCTACTTGGGCAAGGCCCGCTGGCACAGAGCCCCGAGAGATGGAAAGTTCAGAAACCCGATTCCAGCAGGGGGCACCAGCTCCATTACAAATTTGGGTCCACCCTGGCTTCCTGCCGGTGGAAATCTCACAAGATGGCAAACCCAAGAAGGAAATTGACCACAAGTGTGGGCACTGGCCACCTCCCCTACGCCCCTGATGCATAACACGGTTCTTGGGTTTTAAACAGACTTCACAAACCAACAGACACTTTCCTCGTGTGTTCAAGACACACACACTACTCTATATAAGTTAGATAACCAAAAAGACCTACTGTACAACACAGAGAGCTCTACTCAATATTCTATAGTAACCTCTATGGGAAAAGAATCTGAAAAAAAGAACAGATGCACACTTCCCATGTGGCACAGTGGTAGAGAATCCACCTGCCAGTGTAGGAGATTGGGGTTTGATTCCTGGGTGAGGAAGAACCCCTAGAAGAGAAAATGACAACCCATTCCAGTGTTCTTACTTGGGAAATCCCATGGACAGATGAACTCGGTGAGCTACAGCCCATGGGGTGGTGAAGAGACAGACATGACTGAGTGCACACATAAATGTACAACTGAAACTCACACAACATTGTAAACCAATTATACTCCAACAAGAATAAAAAAAAAAAAAAAAAAACCTGAAGGTAGAACAAAACAGAAAAAAAAGAGAGAAAATACTTCAAGATGGAGGATCTTACTTCCAAAGCTTAATTCATTACAGTGTCTAAAATCTCATAGTTGAACCTTCCATCCTTGGCATATTAAGACTCACGGGGCCTCAGTTTTTAAAAGGCTGTAATAAAAATCACCGGGAAAGGCAATTCCCTTCATAGATACGGTACTGGCAGTGCTTACAGGGCTCTTGGGGAGAACAGAACAGGAGGAGGAAGAGAGAGCGGCCGATGCTGGGGTGGAATGTGCTCAGGACACTGATGAAAGACACTGTGCTCCAACGCCCTGCTCACCTCACGCCCAGGGCTGGGTCTCTGGGTGCCCTGCGCTCTAAAGTCTTGCCTTCTCACGTCCTGTAGGTAACATGGCTTTAATGGAAAGATCCTCAACCTGAGTCTGAATTGGGTCCATTGAGAAACAAAAGGAGGTGCTCAATCATCTTCGATTTTCCCTCCTCCTATGGAAAGTAGGCTCATTTAACCACCCAGGGAAATCCTTCCTTGTGAAGCAAGCACCAGGTGAGAACACCTCCAGTTCTAACGTGACTACACATCTCCTGAGGGTGTCGCTGACCTGCAGATTCTGGTTTTGCACCTCAAGGATGGACCTGAGATCCTGCGTTTCTGAACAGCTCCCGCCTTCAGGTGGCCAATAAACCCCAAAAGACTTCACAAACCAACAGACACTTTCCTCGTGTGTTCAAGACACACACACTACTCTATATAAGTATAACCAAAAAGACCTACTGTACAACACAGAGAGCTCTACTCAATATTCTATAGTAACCTCTATGGGAAAAGAATCTGAAAAAAAGAACAGATGCACACTTCCCATGTGGCACAGTGGTAGAGAATCCACCTGCCAGTGTAGGAGATTGGGGTTTGATTCCTGGGTGAGGAAGAACCCCTAGAAGAGAAAATGACAACCCATTCCAGTGTTCTTACTTGGGAAATCCCATGGACAGATGAACTCGGTGAGCTACAGCCCATGGGGTGGTGAAGAGACAGACATGACTGAGTGCACACATAAATGTACAACTGAAACTCACACAACATTGTAAACCAATTATACTCCAACAAGAATAAAAAAAAAAAAAAAAAAAAAAAAAAAACCTGAAGGTAGAACAAAACAGAAAAAAAAGAGAGAAAATACTTCAAGATGGAGGATCTTACTTCCAAAGCTTAATTCATTACAGTGTCTAAAATCTCATAGTTGAACCTTCCATCCTTGGCATATTAAGACTCACGGGGCCTCAGTTTTTAAAAGGCTGTAATAAAAATCACCGGGAAAGGCAATTCCCTTCATAGATACGGTACTGGCAGTGCTTACAGGGCTCTTGGGGAGAACAGAACAGGAGGAGGAAGAGAGAGCGGCCGATGCTGGGGTGGAATGTGCTCAGGACACTGATGAAAGACACTGTGCTCCAACGCCCTGCTCACCTCACGCCCAGGGCTGGGTCTCTGGGTGCCCTGCGCTCTAAAGTCTTGCCTTCTCACGTCCTGTAGGTAACATGGCTTTAATGGAAAGATCCTCAACCTGAGTCTGAATTGGGTCCATTGAGAAACAAAAGGAGGTGCTCAATCATCTTCGATTTTCCCTCCTCCTATGGAAAGTAGGCTCATTTAACCACCCAGGGAAATCCTTCCTTGTGAAGCAAGCACCAGGTGAGAACACCTCCAGTTCTAACGTGACTACACATCTCCTGAGGGTGTCGCTGACCTGCAGATTCTGGTTTTGCACCTCCAAGGATGGACCTGAGATCCTGCGTTTCTGAACAGCTCCCCGCCTTCAGGTGGCCAATGCTGATGGTTTCTAAGAAGCATGCACTGAGTAGCAAAAAGCTACAGAACCTTCCCCCAAACAAGATCCATTTTCTCAGCTCTCAGAAACGTGGGAGGAAAGCATTCTTGAAAACTCTCCAGGTAGATCAACCACATGGCAATTTGGTGAAGGATGAAGGAGTTGCCTCTGTGACACAAAAACAGTATTACGTGACGAGTGCGGACTAGCAGTGACCACGCTCTCAAAGAAACTGCGTCCCATGTTACACTGCTCGCTAGACCCTACCCGTCAGTATCTTTTACACAGTGATTACTCCTTAGCAACAAGTGAGTGCTCCTTGATGACAGTCTGTTCTTGTGCTCAGTCATGTCTGACTCCTTGCCACCCCATGGACTGTGGCCCGCCGGGCTCCTTTGTCCATGGGATTTTTCAAGCAAGAATACTGGAGCGCATTGCCAGTTCTTTCTGCAGGAGATCTTCCCAACCCAGGGATGAAACCAGCATCTCCTGCACTGCAGACAGATTCTTTACTATCTGAGCCACTAGGGAAACCTGAGATTCAGTAAGGAGGACCATGGAATGCAGCTGCCATGGGGAAGGAGTATCTGGGGCTGGCCTACCTGGGCAAGTTACTAGCAAGCATTTATAGAAGTCGAGGACAAGGCAGGGCCCCAAGGCACCAGATCTGATGTCCATGTGTTTCCTTTAATCTAGCTCCACTCATGCTACTGAACTATGGTTTCTGTGCAAATATTTACTTTCATAAACTTTGAAAAGGATGTTAATAAAATGTCTGCACATTCATGTTCTAATACACCTCTAGTCCATCTCAAGACAGACATTACATTTTAATCAGTTTTGCTCAGGTATATCTTAATGGAAATAAGCACTTCTTTTTTTTTTTTTTTTTTTTTTACTTTTTATTTTCAGAGTTTTGTTGTTTACAGATATGTACAATCCCAGATTAGTCATAGGTATATCCCAGGGCCCCTCCCTCCTCCACCCCCCTTACAGTCCCCCACCTCCACCCCTCCAGGCCATCACATCGTGCCCCTGCAGGATCCCCTATTCTCACAGAGGAAATAAGCACTTGTCTTAACTGGAAGGTCTTCCTAAAAGCTTGTTTTTCTGCCTCCATGCACAGTCACTTTGAGATCAAAGGAGAAAAAGAAAAAGAAAATTTGGGGACTCTATTTTCCTCTTTGCTCCCTAAAGTAAAAGGGTCCCAGCTTTGATCACAGGCCAGCTCCTCACCTGTGAGTCCCAGTGCATCACTAAAAGGCTGGGTCACCACCAGTGCCCTCCTGTGAATGAGAGAGAAGTTTTCCTCGGTGAAAATAAATAAGAGAAAAAAATTTTTTTTTTTTTTTAAAGAAACTGTGTTCCATGTTACACTGCTCGCTAGACCCTACCCGTCAGTATCTTTTACACAGTGATTACTCCTTAGCAACAAGTGAGTGCTCCTTGATGACAGTCTGTTCTTGTGCTCAGTCATGTCTGACTCCTTGCCACCCCATGGACTGTGGCCCGCCGGGCTCCTTTGTCCATGGGATTTTTCAAGCAAGAATACTGGAGCGCATTGCCAGTTCTTTCTGCAGGAGATCTTCCCAACCCAGGGATGAAACCAGCATCTCCTGCACTGCAGACAGATTCTTTACTATCTGAGCCACTAGGGAAACCTGAGATTCAGTAAGGAGGACCATGGAATGCAGCTGCCATGGGGAAGGAGTATCTGGGGCTGGCCTACCTGGGCAAGTTACTAGCAAGCATTTATAGAAGTCGAGGACAAGGCAGGGCCCCAAGGCACCAGATCTGATGTCCATGTGTTTCCTTTAATCTAGCTCCACTCATGCTACTGAACTATGGTTTCTGTGCAAATATTTACTTTCATAAACTTTGAAAAGGATGTTAATAAAATGTCTGCACATTCATGTTCTAATACACCTCTAGTCCATCTCAAGACAGACATTACATTTTAATCAGTTTTGCTCAGGTATATCTTAATGGAAATAAGCACTTTTTTTTTTTTTTTTTTTTTTTACTTTTTATTTTCAGAGTTTTGTTGTTTACAGATATGTACAATCCCAGATTAGTCATAGGTATATCCCAGGGCCCCTCCCTCCTCCACCCCCCTTACAGTCCCCCACCTCCACCCCTCCAGGCCATCACATCGTGCCCCTGCAGGATCCCCTATTCTCACAGAGGAAATAAGCACTTGTCTTAACTGGAAGGTCTTCCTAAAAGCTTGTTTTTCTGCCTCCATGCACAGTCACTTTGAGATCAAAGGAGAAAAAGAAAAAGAAAATTTGGGGACTCTATTTTCCTCTTTGCTCCCTAAAGTAAAAGGGTCCCAGCTTTGATCACAGGCCAGCTCCTCACCTGTGAGTCCCAGTGCATCACTAAAGGCTGGGTCACCACCAGTGCCCTCCTGTGAATGAGAGAGAAGTTTTCCTCGGTGAAAATAAATAAGAGAGATTTTCTTTATTATTCACTTTTAATTTTTAAAATTTTTAATTGGAGGGTAATTGCTTTACAACGTTGTGTTGGTTTCTGCCATACATCACCATGAATCCGTCACAGGTACACCTAGGTCCCTGTTCTACTGAGCCTCCCGCCCACCCCACTCTCCAGGCTGTCACAGCGCCCCTGGTCTGAGCTCCCTGCGTCCTTCAGAGAGCACCCCGAGCTCCCCATTCTACAATGCATGATGCACACGTCACTGCCCCGCCCTCCGTTCACCCCACCCTCTCCTTTCCATCCCTGCATCTGCAAGACCGTTCTCTACGTCTGTCTCCACTGCTGTCCTGCAAATCGGTTCATCAGGACTGTCTTTCTAGATTCCGCACATACAAGAGCGAGTGGGATTCATCATCTAGACTCTAAGAAACGGCACAAGCAAATGTGGGTGTCTGCCCAGCACAGCACGGAACCCGTGACTCTGTTTTCAGAGATCCAAGCCTGCCGAGTCTGTTGACTCTGTGCAGAAAGATGGGGTCCCTGGAAATGCCACAGAGAGTTTTGAGAATCAAATCTAACTCAGGCTTTGACACTTACCACACATGTACCTTTAAAAAGCTGCATTACACGATGTTACAATTAAAAAGCAAACATTAAAACATGTTGTCACATACAAATACGGAACAACAGGCCGTGTCTTTCAGCATCTGCTTCATGTTAACTGCAGATGTGAAATGTTAGTCATAGGTATATCCCAGGGCCCCTCCCTCCTCCACCCCTTACAGTCCCCCACCTCCACCCCTCCAGGCCATCACATCGTGCCCCTGCAGGATCCCCTATTCTCACAGAGGAAATAAGCACTTGTCTTAACTGGAAGGTCTTCCTAAAAGCTTGTTTTTCTGCCTCCATGCACAGTCACTTTGAGATCAAAGGAGAAAAAGAAAAAGAAAATTTGGGGACTCTATTTTCCTCTTTGCTCCCTAAAGTAAAAGGGTCCCAGCTTTGATCACAGGCCAGCTCCTCACCTGTGAGTCCCAGTGCATCACTAAAAGGCTGGGTCACCACCAGTGCCCTCCTGTGAATGAGAGAGAAGTTTTCCTCGGTGAAAATAAATAAGAGAGATTTTCTTTATTATTCACTTTTTAATTTTTTAAAAATTTTTAATTGGAGGGTAATTGCTTTACAACGTTGTGTTGGTTTCTGCCATACATCACCATGAATCCGTCACAGGTACACCTAGGTCCCTGTTCTACTGAGCCTCCCGCCCACCCCACTCTCCAGGCTGTCACAGCGCCCCTGGTCTGAGCTCCCTGCGTCCTTCAGAGAGCACCCCGAGCTCCCCATTCTACAATGCATGATGCACACGTCACTGCCCCGCCCTCCGTTCACCCCACCCTCTCCTTTCCATCCCTGCATCTGCAAGACCGTTCTCTACGTCTGTCTCCACTGCTGTCCTGCAAATCGGTTCATCAGGACTGTCTTTCTAGATTCCGCACATACAAGAGCGAGTGGGATTCATCATCTAGACTCTAAGAAACGGCACAAGCAAATGTGGGTGTCTGCCCAGCACAGCACGGAACCCGTGACTCTGTTTTCAGAGATCCAAGCCTGCCGAGTCTGTTGACTCTGTGCAGAAAGATGGGGTCCCTGGAAATGCCACAGAGAGTTTTGAGAATCAAATCTAACTCAGGCTTTGACACTTACCACACATGTACCTTTAAAAAGCTGCATTACACGATGTTACAATTAAAAAGCAAACATTAAAACATGTTGTCACATACAAATACGGAACAACAGGCCGTGTCTTTCAGCATCTGCTTCATGTTAACTGCAGATGTGAAATGTTGATAGAAATTATTATCATTGGTGGGTGTTTTGTACTATACATGATATCACAATGTACTTAATTGGTTCAGACATATTTTAATAAATTTGATCTTAATCCAATCAGGCAGAAATGTTCTGAAAAATTTATGTCGTTATTATAATATCTGAATATTTTTAAGTAAAATGATTTCAAGGATGTCTTTTTATATTTGGGAATTTGAGATTTGGTTTTCAGAGAATCTATGAAAATGCCACAGACATTACAATAAAAGGTTCTTTTAAAAAATTTTTGAACTTGAAATATAGTTGATTTACAATGTGGTATTAGTTTTGGTTATACAGTCAACTAATTCAATTACATATATATATATATATGTCAATATATATATACATATATATGTATATATATATGTATATATATATATATATACATGTGTGTATATACACACACACTTTGTGTAGATTATTTTCCATTATAGGCTATTATAAGATACTGAATAAGGTTTGTTCCACATGCTATACAGTAGATCCTTGTGGGTTATCTGTGTTACATAGATACATAGATGTGTGTATCTGAAACTATGACAAGCCTAGACAGCATACTAAAAAGCAGAGGTTTCACTTAGAAGAAAAGTTATGACAAACCTAGACAGAGACATCACTTTGCCAACAAAGGTCTGTATAGTCAAAGCTATGGTTTTTCCAGTGGTCATGTATGGACGGGAGCACTAGACCATAAAGAAGGCTGAGCATCGGGGCTTTCCTGGCGGTCCAGTGTGTGGGGATGCCGCCTTGCAGCGCAAGGGGCACCAGTTCGATCCCAGGCCTGGGAAGATCTCATGTGCTGCGGAGACCGATGTGTCCAACTACTGAGCCAGAGCTCTGGAGCACATGCGCCCAAAGCCAGTGCTCTGAGGTGAGAGAAGCCATTGCGATGGGAGGCCCGCACAGGCCAAAGAACAAAGATAGATGAAAGTAATAGATGAAAGACCAACAGAAGTGGCCAAAAAAAAAAAGAAGGCTCAGCATCAAAGAATTGATGCTTTTGAACTGTGGTGCTGAAGAGGACTCCTGAGAGTCCCTTGGACTGCAAGGAGATCCAACCAGTCCATCATAAAGGAAATCAACACTGAATATTTACTGGAAGGACTGATGTTGAAGCTGAAGCTCCAATCCTTCGGCCACTTGATGTGAAAACGGTTTGTACTATACATGATATCACAATGTACTTAATTGGTTCAGACATATTTTAATAAATTTGATCTTAATCCAATCAGGCAGAAATGTTCTGAAAAATTTATGTCGTTATTATAATATCTGAATATTTTTAAGTAAAATGATTTCAAGGATGTCTTTTTATATTTGGGAATTTGAGATTTGGTTTTCAGAGAATCTATGAAAATGCCACAGACATTACAATAAAAGGTTCTTTTAAAAAATTTTTGAACTTGAAATATAGTTGATTTACAATGTGGTATTAGTTTTGGTTATACAGTCAACTAATTCAATTACATATATATATATATATGTCAATATATGTATACATATATATGTATATATATATGTATATATATATATATATACATGTGTGTATATACACACACACTTTGTGTAGATTATTTTCCATTATAGGCTATTATAAGATACTGAATAAGGTTTGTTCCACATGCTATACAGTAGATCCTTGTGGGTTATCTGTGTTACATAGATACATAGATGTGTGTATCTGAAACTATGACAAGCCTAGACAGCATACTAAAAAGCAGAGGTTTCACTTAGAAGAAAAGTTATGACAAACCTAGACAGAGACATCACTTTGCCAACAAAGGTCTGTATAGTCAAAGCTATGGTTTTTCCAGTGGTCATGTATGGACGGGAGCACTAGACCATAAAGAAGGCTGAGCATCGGGGCTTTCCTGGCGGTCCAGTGTGTGGGGATGCCGCCTTGCAGCGCAAGGGGCACCAGTTCGATCCCAGGCCTGGGAAGATCTCATGTGCTGCGGAGACCGATGTGTCCAACTACTGAGCCAGAGCTCTGGAGCACATGCGCCCAAAGCCAGTGCTCTGAGGTGAGAGAAGCCATTGCGATGGGAGGCCCGCACAGGCCAAAGAACAAAGATAGATGAAAGTAATAGATGAAAGACCAACAGAAGTGGCCAAAAAAAAAAAGAAGGCTCAGCATCAAAGAATTGATGCTTTTGAACTGTGGTGCTGAAGAGGACTCCTGAGAGTCCCTTGGACTGCAAGGAGATCCAACCAGTCCATCATAAAGGAAATCAACACTGAATATTTACTGGAAGGACTGATGTTGAAGCTGAAGCTCCAATCCTTCGGCCACTTGATGTGAAAAACGAACTCACTGAAAAAGGCCCTGATGCTGGGAAAGACTGACAGCAGGTGGAGAAGGGATGAGATGGTTGGACGGCATCACAACCCAGTGGACATGAGTTTGAGCAAGCTCCAGGAGATAGTGAAGGACAAGGAAGCCTGCTGCAGCGCATGGGGTCATGAAGGTCTGGACACAGCGACTAAAGAACAAGAGAGCACAGCAAGTTCTATACTGGGAGGAACAAGACCTTTAAGCAAAGCCTGTCAATCACTGGACTGTCTGGATGGCACCATCCAGTACCACAGGCACATGGTGACTTTTTAAACTGTAATTCATTTAAATTCAATGATATTAAAAAAAGTTATTTCCTTGGTTGCACAAATCACATTTCCAGGGAGGAATAGCCTCATATCCCTTGAGGTCACTGTCTCAGGCAGCTCTGATATAGAGCATTTTCATCATCTAGAAAGTTCTAGGGGACATAGGTATACCTATGGCTGAATCATGTTGATGTCTGGCAGAAACCAACACAATATTGTAAAGCAATCATCTTTCAATTAAAACTAAATGTAGGGCTTCCCTGGTAGCTCAGTGGTAAGTTCTGTTTGACGGCCCTGTTCTGAACAGTTGCCTGGAAGGCATCTGAGGAAATGAAGCTGAGGACTAGAGATGCTGGACCAAGGGAAGACACACAAAATGTCCAGAGCCAAAGGCAGCATAGAGAAAGTCCAGTTCATGACGGGTGCCAAAGCAAGGCAGAAAAATACATTTTATGGGGACATCAGGGGGTGTGAAGATTCATTTTGAGGAACAAACCTTAGGAGAAACCAACTATATCATTTAAATCCACCTGCCTTCATTTTGCACTGTAAAGTACAAAGAAGGAGAGCTCATCTCTTAAAACCAAAGGTTAATAGAACTCCAAGCACTGTCATGGTTCAGTGTTAAATACAGATTTATAGTCAACACCTCTCAGAATGAATGGCGTGATCTTTTGTGATACTTGGTGACAGGCAAGAGTACACAGAAATAAAAATTTATGGTATGAGGTATTATTTTAAATTTGGGTTTCCATAGTGTTCTTTCAGTGAGGAGATAGCAAGTCTCATCACTTAGAGCTTTTCCATATGACTTATGATGACAAGTCACCTCTGTGGTTCTATGCACCATTAAATTTTATCTTCAGTATATTCCCCACATGAAACCTAAATCTCTATTAAGCCTCAGCCATATAATGCTGTAAATTTCTCCGGAGTAGGGATAACCATTCCTTCTCTGTAGAAAACATCATTTTTCCCACATATGAAAATGATTAAATGAAAAATTTAATGACCGAATCTAGAAAAGCTCCTTTAGGCCAGAGAAAATGAGTTTAATCTGCGAATGTGATTTATTCCTTTCAGGGAACTGAACTTCATCATGTAGCCATGGTTCACAATGCATCGCTCCACAGTGCTTGCCCTTCTAATGACGCCTGTCTTTGTCCTGTGAGCGGTGTTTAGTATAATACCTCGGTGTGTCTTGGAGCCATGAGACCGTCTGTCTCCACCCCACTGGATGAGGCAAAGCGAACACCAGCTATCAAAATTACTGACCTGTGACTGAAAAATGGCTAGCGAGGAATGTTTTTCTAGCCTCAGAATGAAAGCATTCTATTTCATCCTGGAGGTAATTTCAAATGGAGGGAGGGAGGTGGGGGTGTTAAGACAATGAATTAAAGAAGACAGCCACTTACATTAAGTCACACACACACACACAATTAGCCAAGACCCTGGGGGCGGCCGCCATTTGCCTTGTTGTTGTGGATGGAAAACTGTAACATAAATTTGCATTGGAAAAACCAGATCTCTGCATGTTTTCAAGGAGGTTGGGTCACGTTTGTTACACCAGGAAATATTAATACAAGGTAAGGTCAAGGGATGTTGTTTTGATACTTTAGAGCTGTCTATAAATAACTGAGGTTTAACTTAACCATATATTCTATTTGTGTGCTCACTCAGTCATGTCCGACTCTCTGTCCCCCCAGGCGCCTCTGCCCATGGGATTCTCCAGGCAAGAAGACGGGAGTGGGCTGCCATTCCCTTCTCCAGGGGATCTTCCTGATCCAGGAATCAAACCCTTGTCTCTTATATCTCCTGCATTGCAGGCAGTTTCTTTACTCACTGAGCCACTGGGGAAGCCCATATTCTACTCAGACTTTGATTAGCCAGCACTTGCAGAATTTCTTGACCTTTGAGATACACTTTGATAATTCTCATATAATAAATATACCAGGAACAAACAAATTCATTTAGGAAAAATACTTTTATCACATCAAATATGCTAACAGAAACTAAAACATGCTGTTTCAACACACCAATATCAAGAGATATCTGAATATTACCACCAAAATTTCCCCTCATTAATAGTCACAAATTTCAAAAGTTATAGTTGAGAAATGCTGACGTGATAATGTTTTTTTCTTACTCCCTGTATTAGTGACCTGTCACTGGGTAGCACGGTGGTTGCCCAAGCACAGTGCCTCTCTTGTCTGTTGCTGTGGATACCGGCAGGATGGGGCAAGGTGTCAGTCAAGGCCATGGTCATCTCAGGGTGCAAATGAGGCAGCACTGGCTTCTGAGCCGTGTTCCCGGCTGTGGACAGAACTGGGCCCCTATACTCTGGAGTGACCAGAGGAAAGAGCGAGGGCCAGTGGGCAGAAGGCAGACTATATGACTGAATCTCAGAAATGAGGCCCATCACTTCCCCACCCTTCTGTACCAGTAGCAAGTCCTGAGTCCAGCCCAGCCCACGGGGAGGGGACCACACACAGTCTGGGAACCCAGGCGGCAGGTCACTTGGGCCTGCCCCACCCCCAACACTGGTCACCGCCCTCCCTCCATCACAGCCCCGAGACACAGCACAGGTTCATTCTCCCCACCCAGCTGTCCTCTTGTCCCCACCCTCAGATTCTACTCCAGAAGACCCTGGCAGCCTTCTACCTGCAATCTCTACCACCATTTTTCTGCATGAAGAAAAATGGTGTTGTCAGCAGTTGAGATGAAAGTTTTGAACCTGAGTTCTGGCTCAGTCACAGACATGAGATTTGGGAAAATCCAGCATGCTTCCCCGTGCCTCGGTTTCCCTGTTGATGCTTCCACTCTTCCTCAGTCAGTGGTCACCGGTTCCCAGTGCAGGACCTGGGCATGGACCTGGCATCTTCCACTTTATCACTCCACTCTTGCAGGGTTATGAAGACCTAAGCAAATAAACCTATGCTGTGCCAAGAGGACTTTGAAGAGAATGGTAATAGAAGTGCCTATGAAGGTTTCTGATAAATAAAACTCAACGCAGGGCATGGCTTGTTGGTGAGTTTGCGCTGTTCAGGTCAGTTTTCTTGTGAAATCCACACATGCTCCACAGCTGACCTGGGTCTTGAGCTCATCTGCTGGACATTACCAAGATAGTAAGAACATTCTCATGGGGGGAGGGAGGAGGTACAAATCAGTTTTCTCAAAGGAATGTCAGTATGTATGAAATTTGTTGTATCCAAGGGTTATCAGATATCTATCATTAGATAACCATGAATTCTATTTTTACAGTAAGCATGAGACATGCTTTCCAACTGTGGTGCTGGAGATGACTCTTGAGAGTCCCTTGAACTACAAGGAGATCCAATCAGTCAGTCAAGGCCATGGTCATCTCAGGGTGCAAATGAGGCAGCACTGGCTTCTGAGCCGTGTTCCCGGCTGTGGACAGAACTGGGCCCCTATACTCTGGAGTGACCAGAGGAAAGAGCGAGGGCCAGTGGGCAGAAGGCAGACTATATGACTGAATCTCAGAAATGAGGCCCATCACTTCCCCACCCTTCTGTACCAGCAGCAAGTCCTGAGACCAGCCCACCCCACGGGGCGGGGCCCACACACCGCCTGGGAACCCAGGCGGCAGGTCACTTGGGCCTGCCCCACCCCAACACTGGTCACCGCCTCCCTCCATCACAGCCCGAGCCACAGCACCGGTTCATTCTCCCCACCCAGCTGTCCTCTTGTCCCCACCCTCAGATTCTACTCCAGAAGACCCTGGCAGCCTTCTACCTGCAATCTCTACCACCATTTTTCTGCATGAAGAAAAATGGTGTTGTCAGCAGTTGAGATGAAAGTTTTGAACCTGAGTTCTGGCTCAGTCACAGACATGAGATTTGGGAAAATCCAGCATGCTTCCCCGTGCCTCGGTTTCCCTGTTGATGCTTCCACTCTTCCTCAGTCAGTGGTCACCGGTTCCCAGTGCAGGACCTGGGCATGGACCTGGCATCTTCCACTTTATCACTCCACTCTTGCAGGGTTATGAAGACCTAAGCAAATAAACCTATGCTGTGCCAAGAGGACTTTGAAGAGAATGGTAATAGAAGTGCCTATGAAGGTTTCTGATAAATAAAACTCAACGCAGGGCATGGCTTGTTGGTGAGTTTGCGCTGTTCAGGTCAGTTTTCTTGTGAAATCCACACATGCTCCACAGCTGACCTGGGTCTTGAGCTCATCTGCTGGACATTACCAAGATAGTAAGAACATTCTCATGGGGGGAGGGAGGAGGTACAAATCAGTTTTCTCAAAGGAATGTCAGTATGTATGAAATTTGTTGTATCCAAGGGTTATCAGATATCTATCATTAGATAACCATGAATTCTATTTTTACAGTAAGCATGAGACATGCTTTCCAACTGTGGTGCTGGAGATGACTCTTGAGAGTCCCTTGAACTACAAGGAGATCCAATCAGTCAATCCTAAAGGAAATCAACCCTGAATATTCATTGGATGGACTGATGCTGAAGCTGAAGCTCCAATACTTTGGCCAGCTGATGCAAAGAGCCACCTCACTGGAAAAGACCTTGGTGCTGGGGGCAAGGGGAGAAGGGGTAACTGAGGATGAGGTGGTTGGATGGCATCACCAACTCGATGGGCATGAATGTGAGCAAACTCCAGGAGATAGTGGAAGACAAGGAAGCCTGATGTGATATAGTCTATGGGGTCACAAAGAGTTGGTCACAGGGCTTCCCCTGGTGGTCCAGTGGGTAAGGACACCGCCTTGCAGTGCAAGGGGCACCGGTTCGATCCCTGGCCTGGGAAGATCCCATGTGCCGCGGAGCGGCTGGACCAATGTGTCCAATTACCGGGCCGGAGCTCTGGCGCGCGTGCGCCCAGAGCCAGTGCCCTGCGACAACAGAGGCCACTGCAATGGGAGGCCCACAGGAGCCAAAGAACAAAGACAGATGAAAATAGAGAAATGAAAGACCAATAGAAGTGGCCCGCCCACCCCCTCCCTCCCACCCGACCCCACAAAAGATAAATAAATAAAATTTTTTTAAAAAGTTTAAAAAAAGAGTTGGTCACAACTTAGCAACTGAACAGCAATAAGAAGTATGAGACAAAAATGCTAGTACATGCAAAATGACCAGAGACAAAACAGTAAAAAGTATCTGTGAACATATTGGTGATACTTAAAATTTAAAACAACAAAGCTATAAACTGTAGGACTTTAAAGACTATAGAAATCAAGAGTCCAAATCTTATTGGTAGAGCAAAACCAGCTGTGTTTAATTGGTGACAGTTGATATTAAGATGATTATTAAATCCTATCCATATCTCTTCCAACCCATCTTGATACAGTTCTGTCCGTTTGTAACCTACATTAAAAGGAAGTGTCTTCTTTTTAATTTTGTTAAATCACGCCTGAGGGCTTCCCGGTAGCTCAGTGGTGCTGGAAATTTGTTGTATCCAAGGGTTATCAGATATCTATCATTAGATAACCATGAATTCTATTTACAGTAAGCATGAGACATGCTTTCCAACTGTGGTGCTGGAGATGACTCTTGAGAGTCCCTTGAACTACAAGGAGATCCAATCAGTCAATCCTAAAGGAAATCAACCCTGAATATTCATTGGATGGACTGATGCTGAAGCTGAAGCTCCAATACTTTGGCCAGCTGATGCAAAGAGCCACCTCACTGGAAAAGACCTTGGTGCTGGGGGCAAGGGGAGAAGGGGTAACTGAGGATGAGGTGGTTGGATGGCATCACCAACTCGATGGGCATGAATGTGAGCAAACTCCAGGAGATAGTGGAAGACAAGGAAGCCTGATGTGATATAGTCTATGGGGTCACAAAGAGTTGGTCACAGGGCTTCCCCTGGTGGTCCAGTGGGTAAGGACACCGCCTTGCAGTGCAAGGGGCACCGGTTCGATCCCTGGCCTGGGAAGATCCCATGTGCCGCGGAGCGGCTGGACCAATGTGTCCAATTACCGGGCCGGAGCTCTGGCGCGCGTGCGCCCAGAGCCAGTGCCCTGCGACAACAGAGGCCACTGCAATGGGAGGCCCACAGGAGCCAAAGAACAAAGACAGATGAAAATAGAGAAATGAAAGACCAATAGAAGTGGCCCGCCCACCCCCTCCCTCCCCACCCGACCCCACAAAAGATAAATAAATAAAATTTTTTTAAAAAGTTTAAAAAAAGAGTTGGTCACAACTTAGCAACTGAACAGCAATAAGAAGTATGAGACAAAAATGCTAGTACATGCAAAATGACCAGAGACAAAACAGTAAAAAGTATCTGTGAACATATTGGTGATACTTAAAATTTAAAACAACAAAGCTATAAACTGTAGGACTTTAAAGACTATAGAAATCAAGAGTCCAAATCTTATTGGTAGAGCAAAACCAGCTGTGTTTAATTGGTGACAGTTGATATTAAGATGATTATTAAATCCTATCCATATCTCTTCCAACCCATCTTGATACAGTTCTGTCCGTTTGTAACCTACATTAAAAGGAAGTGTCTTCTTTTTAATTTTGTTAAAAATCACGCTCTGAGGGCTTCCCCGGTAGCTCAGTGGTGAAGAGTTCACCTGCCAATGCAGAAGACACAAGTTCGATCTCTGATCCAGGAAGATCCCACATGCTGTGGAGCAACTAAGCCCACAAGCCAGAACTATTGAGCCCATGTGCCACAACTAATGAAATCCATGAGCCCTAAAGCCTGAGTTCTACAATAAGAAAAAGTCACCTCACCAAGAAGCCTGCTCACCTCAACTAGAGACTAGCCCTGACTCCCTACAACTAGAGAAGAGCCTTTGGCAGCAGTGAAAACCCAGAATAGCCAAAAATAAAATAATAAATAAATAAATATTTTAAAAATGTCCTCATAGTTAGGAAAAGACTTGAGGCTGGAGAAGGAAGATATAAAAAAAATCATGCCCTGTAGATTATATAAAAACTAAAACAATAAAATGAGAATGAGATCAATTCTGCAGAGAGCTCAGGTCCTTGTCACATCCACCACGATGGCTTTCTTGTAATATTCAGATAAAGGAAGGTTGGGATTAGCTTGAATTATGCAGACAAAACTTCAGTGCTTTACTTCATTTTGTTTGGATGAACACGGACATTATATTTCTTTAAAAAGATAGACATAACTTCCTGCTATTCATCTAAGACTTAATACATGGAAGTGGCATTTTTTAAACAATCATTTAACAAGCTGAGAGCTCCGTGAGAAGATGTCTTGTAACCACCGTGGGCTCTGGTCCGTCCTGGCCTGAGCTGTGCCCATCCATTTCCGTGAATCTCTACCCTGCTGCCTGTTTACAAGCAAACCCAGTTCAGCCATCCCTGGTAAGCCAGTCCTTCATGTGCTATGGCTGAAAGTGTTCCGTATGGCAGAGGCAGTTGGCTCTGAAACCCAATAGGACCCGACCTGCCAAGATAAGGGGACGAATGCAGGCTGTAGCCAAGAGTGCTGATCCACCTTTCTGGGTCAGCAGCTGCTGCTCTGTTGGTCTCTTGGGTTACAGTCTGGGGACATGAGGAAGCGTTCAGGACCATGTCACATGTTATTCTGGCCACCACCACTACCCTCAACCAATCAAGCCACAGCTTGATTGCTCAGGAATAAACTCCTACCTTATTATTTGTTTGTGAGACGATCCAGAAAATGGTTGGATTTCACCAATAATTCCCCAGGCCATGACAGCAGTGAGGCCAGTTTTACATGATGCAGAATCCATCTGAACTGCTTATGAAACTTCTTTTCTAAGACAATTTCAGTTGCCAGAGCAAAGGGTAGGAACCAATATATTTTGTGACGATCAAGGAGAGCACCCTGGTGAGAAACGTCTCATAAGAGAAGCTTCCAGGGTGGTCTCCACGCGCTGTTGCCAGTGGAGCAGGATTTCGTTACCTTCACTGGACAGCAGTGGCCAGCTCAGCGGGACAGCCCTGCCCTGGGCAAGCTGACAGCTTCTACTGGTTCCTTAAATACGAAGCAAGCAATCAGTCCATGCTTCCTGAAGACACGGGCAAATTGCTCCTGATGCAGTGCTATTTGGCCTGATAAATTCAAAGAATGTGTCAGGAAGTTGGGGGGAGTTGTTTGTGAAACATACTACTTTCAAATAGAAAAATAAAACTTACATTACACAGCTCTTTGCAACTAGACATCTTTAAAACATGGGCACTGACTCAGGAGTATAGGACTCTGGGTTTTAAGAGTTACTGAATATACTGCTATTATTCAGCTGCTCAGTCACGTCCAGTTCTTCGCGACCCCATGGACCACAGCCCACTAGGCTCCTCTGCCCCTGGGATGCTCCATGCAAGAACAATGGAGTAGCGGTCTTCCCTGGTGGCTCAGTGGTTACAAATTCATCTGGCAATGTAAGGGACACAGGTTCGACCCCTAGTCTGGGAAGATTCCACATGGCAAGGAGCAACTAAGTGTCATACGCCACAGCTACTGAAGCCTGCAAGCCCTAGAACCCACGTTCCACACGAGAAGCCACTGGCAGGAGAAGCCCTCACACCACAAGTAGAGAAAAGCCCATGCAGCAACCAAGACCCAGCACAGCCAAAAATAAATAAATAAAATCATTTTAAAAAGAAGTATACTGGAGTGCATTGCCGTTTCCTCCTCCAGGGAATCGTCCCAACCTAGTGATCAAACCCACATCTCTAGCATCGGCAAGAGAACTCTTCACCACTGAGCCACCCGGGAAATCCACAGAAAACACTGGGCTTCCCAAGTGGAGCTAATAGTAAAGAACCTGTTGGCAGTGCAGGAGACCCAGGTTTGACCCAGAATACATATCCCGCTACAAAACTGAATCTTGTTTGATTTTAGAATCACTAGAATACTTTGGGGGTATTCTACAAGCATCCTGGCTCAGCTTCCTATACTCTGTAACTGTCTATTACTGGTGGAAGGTATTCCATCTGTTCTTTAACATCACAGAGCCTACATCCCTTCACACCACAAAATAGCTGCTTTCTCCACAGCCCGTAGGCCAAGCCCTAAGCAGGTCTACCCATGGAGGGAATCTTAATTTTTAAGCAGCTGATGAGATGCCCGCTGCCCTTGTTGCTGGCACAGTCTTCCATTTAGAGCTGACATGTTTATCCTTGGGCATTTAAACTGTGGCCCAGAAAGCCATGAAGGGAGGCCAGTTATAAATGTTAGATTTGATTGGAGATGACATTCCAAAATAAACATGCCAAAGCGCAGTGGAGCATTCTTCCACACATCGAGCCTGCTCGCACGCGGCCGCAGACGCACCAGCACACCGGCACAAACCGCGTCCTCCTCAGCAGCTCCGCCGAGCGCAGGCTTGCAAACACACCAAGGCACGTGCGCAGCTTCTACCCAGCTCAGGAGAGCAAAGAAAGGGAAGTGAGCATCACAGGTCAAAACACATGTCGTTTCACTCAGCAGCCAAATGGGTAAGGAAGGCATTAAATCCCATCCTCCAAAATCATCAGAGACACAGAGGGAAAGGTTCACACAGAAGGACCAGCGAGGACGTCCCTTTTATACACCACTCAATTCTCTGATGAGAAAGTAAATGAATGGGAATAATTAGAAAGGAAGGGACTGTTTTGAAAAGAGAGCACACACCAAAAGAAATGTAAACCAGGCTGGGCCTCCTGCCCAGAAAATCAGGCAAACAAAGACAAAAACCAGAGAAAAAAATAGAGAAAATTAAAGAAAAGAGGTTATTTAAAAGGCATATTTAGCAAACTATGAAAAGAACAAAAACCCACCATGAGCACATGTGTTTAGAAAACAGGACAGCCAGAGCTGACATGGGGAGCAAGGAGACACCGAAACGCCTAAACCCACCTTTCTCTGGAGCTTCCGCCCCGAGGTGCTCGCCTACGGAGTCAGCTCCCTCTCAGTAAGGAGGAAACAGAGGAGAAGACTTTCACCTGGAGATCGCAGCACAGAGCTTGCTCTCCTCACTGCTGTGGGTGGCTGGAAGGACACAGCTCAGGCTGAAGGCCTTAGAAGACGGGTCTTCTTTTATTTTTTTTAAATTTATTTTATTGACGTCGAGTGGATTTACAATGTTGTACTAATTTCTGCTATACAGCAACGTGATCAGTTACACACATAGATTACATTCTTTTATATTCTCCTCTCTTGTGGTTTATCACAGGATACTGAATGTAGTTCCCTGTGTACACTGTAGGAGCTTGTTTAGCCATGCTGTATATGGTGCTAGTTTTGCACCTGCTAACCCCAAACTCCTAACTTATCCCTCCCCAATCCCCCACCCACTTGGCAAGCACGTCTGTTCTCCAGAGACAGTCTCTCCTTTGAATCTTTCAGTTTGTGTGAACACTGTGTGTGTGTGTGTGTGCACGCATGTGTGTGTTGGTGTGGTACCAGAAGGCATGACAACAGTAACACTTGTTGCCGATTTGCTGACATTTCCAGCATCTTCCTAACCTCGCTGGAGCCTGTCATTAGATCATTTCTGTTTGTATTTCTTTTAGCTGCCTCTTCTCAGACAATAAAGCCTCAAGGCTGCTAACTATTATTCATCATTCTTCACAAGGCATCAGCTAAGTGTTTGTAAGCCTGGCCTCGAGGTTCAGAGACCGGCTCCACCCTCCTGTCTTGTTATTGTCTTGTGTCTGGTGCATGATGTTAAACAAGAAGGATGGCCTGCGACCTCACGTGAACCCAAGGAGGGCTGTGTCACAGGCAGGGGATGAGCGTGGTCTTAGGAGAGCGTCTAGAAAGTTCAGACCTTGGAGGCCAAATACAAGTTTAAATCAAACGAAAGTAAACATTACCCTCCACGTGCGTAAACTGGTAGTTTTTATTAGACTTCTTATCCCCTTGAAATGAAAAAGTGGAAATTCTTAGGAAACTCATTGTGTGCTAACTCAGGCGGGGCTGTGGAGAGCTTTGAAATCAGGATGAATGCAAACAGTCACTCTTGCCTTTATTGTCTTAGTGTCTGATGGAAACAGGGCATCTTTCTAATTAACTAGAATATAAGACAGACTCAGAAGGTGTGGAAGAAAAGTGGAGGCAAAAATTAAAGTTAGGATGAGCACTGAAAGGATAAAGAACAAATTATGTCGAGGTTTTTAAATTTATTTTATTGACGCAGTGACTGTTGTACTAATTTCTGCTATACAGCAACGTGATCAGTTACACACATAGATTACATTCTTTTATATTCTCCTCTCTTGTGGTTTATCACAGGATACTGAATGTAGTTCCCTGTGTACACTGTAGGAGCTTGTTTAGCCATGCTGTATATGGTGCTAGTTTTGCACCTGCTAACCCCAAACTCCTAACTTATCCCTCCCCAATCCCCCACCCACTTGGCAAGCACGTCTGTTCTCCAGAGACAGTCTCTCCTTTGAATCTTTCAGTTTGTGTGAACACTGTGTGTGTGTGTGTGTGCACGCATGTGTGTGTTGGTGTGGTACCAGAAGGCATGACAACAGTAACACTTGTTGCCGATTTGCTGACATTTCCAGCATCTTCCTAACCTCGCTGGAGCCTGTCATTAGATCATTTCTGTTTGTATTTCTTTTAGCTGCCTCTTCTCAGACAATAAAGCCTCAAGGCTGCTAACTATTATTCATCATTCTTCACAAGGCATCAGCTAAGTGTTTGTAAGCCTGGCCTCGAGGTTCAGAGACCGGCTCCACCCTCCTGTCTTGTTATTGTCTTGTGTCTGGTGCATGATGTTAAACAAGAAGGATGGCCTGCGACCTCACGTGAACCCAAGGAGGGCTGTGTCACAGGCAGGGGATGAGCGTGGTCTTAGGAGAGCGTCTAGAAAGTTCAGACCTTGGAGGCCAAATACAAGTTTAAATCAAACGAAAGTAAACATTACCCTCCACGTGCGTAAACTGGTAGTTTTTATTAGACTTCTTATCCCCTTGAAATGAAAAAGTGGAAATTCTTAGGAAACTCATTGTGTGCTAACTCAGGCGGGGCTGTGGAGAGCTTTGAAATCAGGATGAATGCAAACAGTCACTCTTGCCTTTATTGTCTTAGTGTCTGATGGAAACAGGGCATCTTTCTAATTAACTAGAATATAAGACAGACTCAGAAGGTGTGGAAGAAAAGTGGAGGCAAAAATTAAAGTTAGGATGAGCACTGAAAGGATAAAGAACAAATTATGTCGAGGTAAATTGTGATGTACATGTGTATGGTAACATCTTAAACTCTATCCACAAGGGCTGTGGAAACCGCTATCATTTCAAATAAAGGTAGGCATTGGATCATCTCAGAATGCGTTCGAGATGTTAAATATACTAATCATATTGCTAGTGATAGTGTTATGGATAAAATGGATAGTCAGTAGCTCCTACATGCCTGGTACTTGTAAAGGATTTTATGAATGTATCACATTTGATCCTTGAGATAAAACCAGGTGTCAAGAAAACAGTAGAGGAGGTCATTCATGAAAAGGATGTGGAATCAGACACCCTGAGCTCCAACCCTAGATCTGTCCTCACCACACATGTGACCACACGCAAGCACCAAACGACTCCAAGCCTCGGCTTTATTTCTTGGGGAGAATGTGGATGACTCATTCAGAGAGGACTTAGGAGAACATTACATTAATTCACTTAGCAGAGAAAGTGTTGTTTTTTTAAAACAAATGGGGAAAACCCTGGTTTAGAGAGTTTACAACGCCATACGCAAGGCTAGCAGTAGATGAGATTCCACCCAGCTGTGCAGACTCTAAAGCCTGAGTTCCAGTTACACTGTATTGGACATATTTTAACAGGTCTTCATATATATATTTACGATAGAGTTATGTTTCATATAAATCTTAAAAACCTACAGCCTCAACCACTAAGACATCTAGAAACAAGTTGACTTTACTTCCTTATTTTAGATTACAACTTCATGTGGGTCTCTCGTGTGTCTAATAAGTTTAGCTTTAATTAAATGACACAATTTTATGTGATATTAAAAGCTGGCATGTTTAGCAGGGAACCCAAAGCCAGTGTGCTGTGACGACCTAAAGGGGAGGGATGGGGAGGAAGGAGGAAGGGAAGCTTAAGAGGGAGGGGGCATGCGTACCTCTGGCTGATTCATGCTGACGGATGGCAGAAATCATCCCAACATTGTAAAGCAATTACCATCTAATTAAAAACAAAATAAAAATTTTAAAAGCTGGTCTGTTTACCAGATCAGACTTAGAAACCTCTGGGTAAACCCTGGCCCGCACAGACGCACACAGTTCCTACACAGCTACGAGACACTGTCTTCACTTTTATTAGTTGTGGCGCAATGTGGAGAATGTGACATTGCAGCTGAAGAGTGAGACCAACATTTAAGGGGTGCTGACCCAGCAAAAACTCGGCTATTCCTTTTGCTGTCGTCATCGAGAAGGTGTGCTAATGAGAGAGCTCCGCAGCCAGGGCACGGCTGGCAGCTGCAGGGGGGCCCTGGGCCCTGACCCAGCAAAAATGTGCGAGAGTATGAAGTTTAGGTCACATTGATCCTTGAGATAAAACCAGGTGTCAAGAAAACAGTAGAGGAGGTCATTCATGAAAAGGATGTGGAATCAGACACCCTGAGCTCCAACCCTAGATCTGTCCTCACCACACATGTGACCACACGCAAGCACCAAACGACTCCAAGCCTCGGCTTTATTTCTTGGGGAGAATGTGGATGACTCATTCAGAGAGGACTTAGGAGAACATTACATTAATTCACTTAGCAGAGAAAGTGTTGTTTTTTTAAAACAAATGGGGAAAACCCTGGTTTAGAGAGTTTACAACGCCATACGCAAGGCTAGCAGTAGATGAGATTCCACCCAGCTGTGCAGACTCTAAAGCCTGAGTTCCAGTTACACTGTATTGGACATATTTTAACAGGTCTTCATATATATATTTACGATAGAGTTATGTTTCATATAAATCTTAAAAACCTACAGCCTCAACCACTAAGAGATCTAGAAACAAGTTGACTTTACTTCCTTATTTTAGATTACAACTTCATGTGGGCCTCTCGTGTGTCTAATAAGTTTAGCTTTAATTAAATGACACAATTTTATGTGATATTAAAAGCTGGCATGTTTAGCAGGGAACCCAAAGCCAGTGTGCTGTGACGACCTAAAGGGGAGGGATGGGGAGGAAGGAGGAAGGGAAGCTTAAGAGGGAGGGGGCATGCGTACCTCTGGCTGATTCATGCTGACGGATGGCAGAAATCATCCCAACATTGTAAAGCAATTACCATCTAATTAAAAACAAAATAAAAATTTTAAAAGCTGGTCTGTTTACCAGATCAGACTTAGAAACCTCTGGGTAAACCCTGGCCCGCACAGACGCACACAGTTCCTACACAGCTACGAGACACTGTCTTCACTTTTATTAGTTGTGGCGCAATGTGGAGAATGTGACATTGCAGCTGAAGAGTGAGACCAACATTTAAGGGGTGCTGACCCAGCAAAAACTCGGCTATTCCTTTTGCTGTCGTCATCGAGAGAGGTGTGCTAATGAGAGAGCTCCGCAGCCAGGGCAACGGCTGGCAGCTGCAGTGGTGTGCTTCCTGCAGCAAAATTTACCAAACTGGGGCTTCCCTGGGTAAAGAGTCTGCCTTGCAGTGCAAGGGACACCGGTTTGATCCCTGGCCCGGGAGGATCCCATGTGCCGCGGAGCAGCTGGACCAGTGTGTCCAATTGAGAGCCAGCACTCTGGTGCGCATGTGCCCGGAGCCAGAGCTCTACAATGGGAGAGGCCACTGTGATGGGAGGCCCACACAGGCTGAAGAATAAAGATGGATGAAAATAAATGAACAAAAAAAGCAATAAAAGAGGTCAAAATTAAAAAAAAAAAAAAATTACCAAACTGCCTTACCACCTCACAGGCCTATTTTTTCCTGGAATTCTGTTCTTTCTTTACGATGCGCACCCCTACCGCCCCAAACCCAGGCATCAAAGCCCTAGGCACGTCTCATCATGTTGACGGAAAGGCATCAGTTGCCACGGCCTCTCTTTGAGCTGTGACCCCCTCCAACACACACACCACAAACTTAGGATTTCTCTCCTGCAAGGCAGCCCCTGGGAGAAGTCGGAGTCGTCAGGCTCTCCGTGCTCCTGTGGGGCGTCGGTGGCTGAAGTAACTCTGCTGACACCCCGGCTACTGCTTTGGCCGTGAGGAGTAACGTTTCTGTCTCTGCCCCAGGCACCCTGGGTCTTCTGGAGACCTGTGGAAGCCTGCCCGGTGAGCCTGTGAGCTGGCAGCTAGGGCAGAGCCCCAGCCCCTTCCGATGTGGCCCTTCAGGTCTGGCCCAGATGCAGGGCCCCTCTCGCTTCCTAGTCAGAAGTGCTCTGGGGCTTAGAGGACGGAGATTTAAACTCCACTTCTCAACGTGGGGGCTTCCCCAATGGTTCAGATGATAAAGAATCGACTGCAACGCAGGAGACCTGAGTTCGATCCCTGGATTGGGAAGATCCCCTGGAGCAGGGCATGACTCCAGCAGTCTTGCCTGGAGAACCCCATGAACAGAGAAGACTTACAGGCTACAGTCCATGGAGTTGCAAAGAGGCAGACACAACTGAGCAGGCACACCTATCAGTATCGACCTTTAAGAGGAAAGAGCAACTGTCTGTTCAAAGAGAGTCTTGTTATCTGTAAAGGTAGACGTGAAAAAGTGAAATCAAGGCTTTCCAGACCACCTGGGATGGACTATTTCACAAGGGAGACTCTCTGGACTCTCTAGGGCTCACCACGTGGGGGGCCCCCACTGCCCCCACCTGCCTTGGGCCCAGCTATGACTCTCCTCTTCTCTCCCCACTTTGAGATCCACACACAGGAGCGCGCAGGGGCACAGGCCTATGTACATAGCTGTGTGCTCACACTCACACACACACACACACACACACACACACACACAGACTCACAGGCAATCGGCACTGTAGGCACACAGCCAGGAGGCACCACTGGTGGGTGATGTGGGCAATGACACTTTACGAGTCTTTGGATTTTCACTCCATCACCAAAGCAGTTCAGCCCCTGACACCTGATTTGTAAAGAAAGCCTAAGTCTGTCTCCAGTTAGCCTGGAGCTCTCGCCTGCCCTCCTCCCACATCTCTCTGTATTCTTTCAAGAAACTGGAGCCTCTGTTCTAAAAATGCTCTGGCCTTTGGGCCATTTTGGCCACATCCCCTTCCCCTGCACCTGCCTCAGCCAAGCCTGTGTTTTGTGATGGGTGTGGGGGCGTCTCTCGGCCTCTGCAGAGAGGGGCTGGGTGCCAAGGGCACCAAGGGAAGACCAGGTCGGTGCCCTCTGCACAACTGGGCCTGGCGTCAGCCGCTCTGCCGTGACCACCTCTCCCAGAGACCCTGAGGGAGCTTCCACCCAACTGGGGCCGTCCTCTGAGCCCCTGGCGAGCCCACCTGGCCAGGACCGCCTGGGAAACAGCGGGCTTAGGAAGTGATCACCTGGCTCCATGAGGGAAATCAAAGCGTCTGTTGTTGTTGGTTTTCTGTCTTTTTCTCTTTTTTTGTAATGTTCGGGGAAGAAGAGAAAGGCCTGGTAACAGGATCCTTCCTGAGCTGCACCCGCCAAGCGTAATCAGGTGAAGCCCATCTCACACAGAATTCCACCGGCTCCTTCCTGAGGCCACCACAATGCCGCCTATTGTTCACACTTTAATTAACTTCTGTTTTACTGATTTATTTGTTGCAAAAAAAAAAAAAAAAAACCAGAAGAAGAAAGAAGGAAAGATGAATTCTTCTTGTGCTGGGAGCTGAATTATTGCAATCTGAAACTCCTCATACCTTTCTTGAGAACTTCAAAGAGCACCCAAGTTGTTTACGAGCAGGAAACCAAATTAGCAGACCGATTACAGGGCTTCATGACTGGGGGTGGCCAGGCCGATGAGAAGTAGTCGTTGAAAAGCATCCTCTCAGCCACCTCCCCCATCCCCCCGCCCACGCCCACCCCTTTCAAGCCATTCTCGAAGGTGAGTGGGTTTGCTGGCTCCAGCTCAGGGGTGAGAAGGATGTCTCAGGCCTGTAAAATCCCACCTGGCTCACATGGGCTACTTCCAGAGAGAGAGGAAGAGGGGGGAAATTGAGGTCAGATCTGGAGGGAGATGGAAAAGAATGTGAGTGAAAAGAGTGAGCCACTGAAGAAGGGGCATGTCTGAATGTGTGATGAAAAAAAAAAAACAAAAACAAAAACACAGGCGGCCCATGCGGAAATAAAATACCGCAGCCTGAGGCATGCGCGCTGGAAACCTAGAGAAGGCGGGCTGGCCACATTTTAGGCAGCCCAGGAGAGGAATAATTACAGTCCGCTGTCAGCACATCCTCTTTCCAGAACGACCAGACACACAGAACAGAAGAGCAGTAGCAATTTGGGATGTTCTGCGGCGTGGAGGAAACACAAGCCTTAAAGACACAGCGACGTCCTCAGGGCCATCACGGGCCCTGACCGACAGCTTCACCCTGAAAAGAGTGTCGACAAGTATTTAATAAAAGCATGTGTTCATTAAGGATGCCTGCAGAGGATTCGGAATTCCCGCAATAAAAAACCACCAAGTGTTCAAAAGCCTTCATCTCTTTGTGACGAGAGAATTCGGGTCTTGCGTCTGCTGTGGATGTGGTGCTTGCTACGACCCACCAGCCCCTGTACAGTAGGGGCCCGCCCTCCAAGCCGAGACACCCACACATCTCTCCCAAACGCGCAGGGGACTGGCCAGGACAGGGAGTAAGCCAAGGTAGAAAATAAACTTTCTAAGCACCAAAGCAGGAATTACCACACTTTAATCCTTGGTTGTTAAATCGAACAGATCCTCCGGAACTAACCTTTTTCCTGTAACATTAAAATACGTAATTCAGTGTCTCAGACTTCTGTAAAGAGTTGCCAAAGCTAAAACCTTAATAGAAGCCCTTAGAACTACTCCTGAATCTGACACAGACCTTACAGAGACCAAACTGTAACAGGCTCGTCTCTGTATGATCTAGAATAACTTAACAGGAGCCCAGAAATCAGGCTGGATTTGAAGACTTCTAGGTGATGGGCTATAGAAAAATTTCATAAAAGCTCCTTCTTCTTGGGGCTTTAATAAAGTGAATATTAGAACCGAAGGTAGATCTTTGGGCTCTAGCCCTGATCCCCACCCCCACTTAGCTATGTGATCTTGAATGAGTTTAGAGAAACCTCAGCATCCTCGCCTATAAAATGGGGCATAAAAAACAGCCTAGCTTCCTTTCAGGGCTGTCCTGAAGATCAAGGTAAGTGATGCTGTTAACTGATAGCATGGTATACATGCAGAGGGTCTGTGTTCACAGGGAACGAGGGTTTGTAAAGATGTTTTGAATTGCTCTGCACTGAAAGTTTCATTCTTCTAGCTTAATTATACAGACAATAAAGAGAGAGAAATTTTGAAGCAGGAAATGTTTTCTCGGGCTCAAATTCGGGGGCGCATCTTACAGTTCTATTGATGACTAAATTTTCTAATGTGGATGCTCAAGTAACAATTATGTGTAGGCACCAAACATGGGCCATGGGGAGCGACAGCTGATCGAGGGCCTCTGTCTATTCACTGATGCTCTTCTCATATGTTTGAACCTGAATATGGTCATGCTGTCTCAGATAGGTTTAGAAAGAGGAAATTTAGAAACTAGCATAGTGTATTATAACCAACCATTTCAATCTGAATAAACTAGTTTAAGCTAATTGTTTAAATGACAAGTATATGCTTTTAAATGAAACATTAACCTGAATAACACACACTTTGTAAAATTGACAACCACTTTCAAAATTTAGCATGCAGGTTATGAGCAATCTCAGAGAAAAATACCATTGCATGCTTTAACAAATAATAATACCAAAATTGGGCTCACCTTTCAGAACAGTACAAAAGTGTTTTTCACCCAAGAGTGCCTCTTTCAAAAGTAGAAACTGGTGTCATTCCATTGATCCCGTGGGAAGCAAAGTTCAGGCAAGCTTGAGGGATTTCCCCCAAGTCACACAGTTAGTGGAGCTTTTGAGACTAGAATTGTTTTCTGACTTGTGTTGCCTTTTCAGCTATAGATTTTCAACTTGAAGGAAATGAAGAATTTGATATCTTTGATTATGCATTCTCTGAATTAGCCCACATAGGCAGTAAGGGAGTATTTTGAGGATCTTCTCAAATCAAAATGAAACTATAGTACACAAAACCCACTGAGAAATGGGGATCCAGTTCCCATTACAAGTACTTAAACACACACCTCTATCATAGGCTAATAACTGAGTCACCCTTTTATTTATTTCTTTAAGAGCAGAAACATAAACAATGTATTTATTTATTTACTTATTTTTATGATGCAGCAGAGTTTAACAATTTAATTCAATTTTTATTTTACATTGGCATATAGCTGATTTACAATGCTGTGTTAGGTTCAGGTTAGAGCAAAGTGACACAGTTTTACATAGACATGTATCTATTCTTCCTCAGAGTCATTCCCATGTGGGTTATTACAGAATATTGAGTAGAGTTTCCTGTGTGATACAGTAAGTCTTTGTGGATCATTTATTTTATATAGTGTAAATGTTAATCCCAAATTTCTAACTTATCCTTCTCCCTACCACCTTTCCCCTTTGGCAAATTTGCCTTTGGAATACTACTCAGCTATAGGAGGGGGAAAAAAAGAACGAAATAATGCCATTTGTAGCAATATGGATGGACCTAGAGATGATCACACTAAGTAAGTCAAACAAAGACAAATATTGTAGGACATCCCTTATAGTGGTATCTAAAATATGACAAGTATATGCTAGTTTAAGCTAATTGTTTAAATGACAAGTATATGCTTTTAAATGAAACATTAACCTGAATAACACACACTTTGTAAAATTGACAACCACTTTCAAAATTTAGCATGCAGGTTATGAGCAATCTCAGAGAAAAATACCATTGCATGCTTTAACAAATAATAATACCAAAATTGGGCTCACCTTTCAGAACAGTACAAAAGTGTTTTTCACCCAAGAGTGCCTCTTTCAAAAGTAGAAACTGGTGTCATTCCATTGATCCCGTGGGAAGCAAAGTTCAGGCAAGCTTGAGGGATTTCCCCCAAGTCACACAGTTAGTGGAGCTTTTGAGACTAGAATTGTTTTCTGACTTGTGTTGCCTTTTCAGCTATAGATTTTCAACTTGAAGGAAATGAAGAATTTGATATCTTTGATTATGCATTCTCTGAATTAGCCCACATAGGCAGTAAGGGAGTATTTTGAGGATCTTCTCAAATCAAAATGAAACTATAGTACACAAAACCCACTGAGAAATGGGGATCCAGTTCCCATTACAAGTACTTAAACACACACCTCTATCATAGGCTAATAACTGAGTCACCCTTTTATTTATTTCTTTAAGAGCAGAAACATAAACAATGTATTTATTTATTTACTTATTTTTATGATGCAGCAGAGTTTAACAATTTAATTCAATTTTTATTTTACATTGGCATATAGCTGATTTACAATGCTGTGTCAGGTTCAGGTTAGAGCAAAGTGACACAGTTTTACATAGACATGTATCTATTCTTCCTCAGAGTCATTCCCATGTGGGTTATTACAGAATATTGAGTAGAGTTTCCTGTGTGATACAGTAAGTCTTTGTGGATCATTTATTTTATATAGTGTAAA
The DNA here is from genome assembly GCA_022376925.1 of Tragulus kanchil. Classification (NCBI taxonomy): domain Eukaryota; kingdom Metazoa; phylum Chordata; class Mammalia; order Artiodactyla; family Tragulidae; genus Tragulus; species Tragulus kanchil. The sequence continues at coordinate 54,758,303 of JAIOJX010000003.1, read as the reverse complement.
TGTTAATCCCAAATTTCTAACTTATCCTTCTCCCTACCACCTTTCCCCTTTGGCAAATTTGCCTTTGGAATACTACTCAGCTATAGGAGGGGGAAAAAAAGAACGAAATAATGCCATTTGTAGCAATATGGATGGACCTAGAGATGATCACACTAAGTAAGTCAAACAAAGACAAATATTGTAGGACATCCCTTATAGTGGTATCTAAAATATGACACAGATGAACTTATTTACTAAACAGAAACAGACTTACAGGTTTCAAAAAATTTATGGTTACCCACTGACTCTTTTAATTTCCAGAGGATCTGGGTCCACAGGGAACAATCTCCATGCAAGAGAAAGACAAGAAAGAAGGGTTCATAGACAGGGGCCAAAGGCGTACCAATAACTCCACGGACAGCACAGCCTGGCCTAGGAGTAGACACCCAGCAGAGCTGTGGACTGAGGCCGACATGGGCAGGACCCACAAGGCTGGGCGTGCAGAGACACCTACCAGCCAGCTGAGCGGCACAGAGTCACTCTCAGGCTGAATGACATCTGAACCCCACAGCCCAAGGAGGGAGGTCAGAAGTAATGACCTTCGCTCTCATTGTTACTGAGGCATCACAAAGATGCCCTCCCATCAGTCTATGTGCCCAAGAGAGGATTAGACCCCATTCAGGAAGTAACTCCTCAGATCAGAAAGTGTGGACGAGTAAAGGAGGCATCTACTCATTCTGCTTCTCAGAACAGCAAAAACACGGAAACAGTGGGATCACGGCTGCTTCCACTCAACATAGAGCTGCAGCCGCAGCTGAGACCCTACAGCTGGCAGGAAGCAATCCACATTGCGTATTCACAAAGAGAAGACCAATTTCCAAAGATTCCAACCAGATAAAGATCTGGAATCCAAGTAAGCCTAGAGAAATTAAACCTCACCCGCCAAGAGCGACGGGGACTTTGAACAAGAAAGTAACACTCCAGTGGGAGGAAAACAATTTGAGCAGAAATCTGACCACACAAGAAGCAAAGCCTTGATCAAATTAAAAGGATGTCTAATTCCTTAACCAAATCTGGGTCAGGGTTTTCACAATTTGTTTGGTAAGCTGAAAAGAACAATATAAATATCAGCCTCCCTAATTATACCCAAGTTAACAGTGTAGTTATTCTATTTTATTTTCCTGGCTAATCTTCCAGTTAGCTAATACAGAACTTGGGATCATTTATTTTATATAGTGTAAATGTTAATCCCAAATTTCTAACTTATCCTTCTCCCTACCACCTTTCCCCTTTGGCAAATTTGCCTTTGGAATACTACTCAGCTATAGGAGGGGAAAAGAACGAAATAATGCCATTTGTAGCAATATGGATGGACCTAGAGATGATCACACTAAGTAAGTCAAACAAAGACAAATATTGTAGGACATCCCTTATAGTGGTATCTAAAATATGACACAGATGAACTTATTTACTAAACAGAAACAGACTTACAGGTTTCAAAAAATTTATGGTTACCCACTGACTCTTTTAATTTCCAGAGGATCTGGGTCCACAGGGAACAATCTCCATGCAAGAGAAAGACAAGAAAGAAGGGTTCATAGACAGGGGCCAAAGGCGTACCAATAACTCCACGGACAGCACAGCCTGGCCTAGGAGTAGACACCCAGCAGAGCTGTGGACTGAGGCCGACATGGGCAGGACCCACGAGGCTGGGCGTGCAGAGACACCTACCAGCCAGCTGAGCGGCACAGAGTCACTCTCAGGCTGAATGACATCTGAACCCCACAGCCCAAGGAGGGAGGTCAGAAGTAATGACCTTCGCGCTCTCATTGTTACTGAGGCATCACAAAGATGCCCTCCCATCAGTCTATGTGCCCAAGAGAGGATTAGACCCCATTCAGGAAGTAACTCCTCAGATCAGAAAGTGTGGACGAGTAAAGGAGGCATCTACTCATTCTGCTTCTCAGAACAGCAAAAACACGGAAACAGTGGGATCACGGCTGCTTCCACTCAACATAGAGCTGCAGCCGCAGCTGAGACCCTACAGCTGGCAGGAAGCAATCCACATTGCGTATTCACAAAGAGAAGACCAATTTCCAAAGATTCCAACCAGATAAAGATCTGGAATCCAAGTAAGCCTAGAGAAATTAAACCTCACCCGCCAAGAGCGACGGGGACTTTGAACAAGAAAGTAACACTCCAGTGGGAGGAAAACAATTTGAGCAGAAATCTGACCACACAAGAAGCAAAGCCTTGATCAAATTAAAAGGATGTCTAATTCCTTAACCAAATCTGGGTCAGGGTTTTCACAATTTGTTTGGTAAGCTGAAAAGAACAATATAAATATCAGCCTCCCTAATTATACCCAAGTTAACAGTGTAGTTATTCTATTTTATTTTCCTGGCTAATCTTCCAGTTAGCTAATACAGACCCTAGTAAAGGACCTTGTCCAGTTAGAGTTACAAGTAGATATTAAGACTATTTCAATCATGATCTGGAAAAATCTATAACACCTGGAGCTAGAGGCTTATTGTAGATTACAAACCTAACTCTTTTATTTTCTTTGGAGTGCTTCATTCAGATGGATGATGGGTTAATGGATGGATGGTTGGGTGGGTGGGTGGACAGCTGTGTAGATGTATGTATGGGTGGATGGATGGATGGATGGATAGATACCTGGATAGATGGATAGATGGACGGGTGGATGGATGGATGAATGGATGGATAGCTGGATAGATTAATGGGTGTATGGATGGGTATAAGGATGGATGGATGAATAGAAGGATGGATGGGTGGACAGACGGGTGGGTGAATGGATGAATAGGTGATGGATGGATGGAAAGCTGTATGGATGGATGGGTGGATAGCTGGACAGATGGATGGATGTATGGATGGGTATATGGATGGATGGATGAATGGAAGGACGGACAAGTGGATGGATGAATGGGTGATGGATGGATGGACAGCTGTATGGATTGATGGGTGGATGAATGGATGGATGGATGGATTCGCAGGTGGGTGGAGAAGAGCAGGTAGATGAGTGCCAGATCAGAGAAAGGCAAAGGAGAGGAGTACCACTTTCTGGACTTTCAAACCCTGATTTATCCTTTGCTTTTTATTTAGAAATGGTCATTTGATTCTGTTTCCTTCCCATCAGTTTTAAACTATAGAAAACGGGCGTTCGTTTCCTGGAAGTAGCATAAACACATGTAGACCCTACAGCTGAACCACACTAAAGAAGCAAAGCCTTGAATCCAAGTAGAGAAATTAAACCTCACCCGCCAAGAGCGACGGGGACTTTGAACAAGAAAGTAACACTCCAGTGGGAGGAAAACAATTTGAGCAGAAATCTGACCACACAAGAAGCAAAGCCTTGATCAAATTAAAAGGATGTCTAATTCCTTAACCAAATCTGGGTCAGGGTTTTCACAATTTGTTTGGTAAGCTGAAAAGAACAATATAAATATCAGCCTCCCTAATTATACCCAAGTTAACAGTGTAGTTATTCTATTTTATTTTCCTGGCTAATCTTCCAGTTAGCTAATACAGACCCTAGTAAAGGACCTTGTCCAGTTAGAGTTACAAGTAGATATTAAGACTATTTCAATCATGATCTGGAAAAATCTATAACACCTGGAGCTAGAGGCTTATTGTAGATTACAAACCTAACTCTTTTATTTTCTTTGGAGTGCTTCATTCAGATGGATGATGGGTTAATGGATGGATGGTTGGGTGGGTGGGTGGACAGCTGTGTAGATGTATGTATGGGTGGATGGATGGATGGATGGATAGATACCTGGATAGATGGATAGATGGACGGGTGGATGGATGGATGAATGGATGGATAGCTGGATAGATTAATGGGTGTATGGATGGGTATAAGGATGGATGGATGAATAGAAGGATGGATGGGTGGACAGACGGGTGGGTGAATGGATGAATAGGTGATGGATGGATGGAAAGCTGTATGGATGGATGGGTGGATAGCTGGACAGATGGATGGATGTATGGATGGGTATATGGATGGATGGATGAATGGAAGGACGGACAAGTGGATGGATGAATGGGTGATGGATGGATGGACAGCTGTATGGATTGATGGGTGGATGAATGGATGGATGGATGGATTCGCAGGTGGGTGGAGAAGAGCAGGTAGATGAGTGCCAGATCAGAGAAAGGCAAAGGAGAGGAGTACCACTTTCTGGACTTTCAAACCCTGATTTATCCTTTGCTTTTTATTTAGAAATGGTCATTTGATTCTGTTTCCTTCCCATCAGTTTTAAACTATAAGCAACCAAGTAGCAGGGTCAAGTCTTCATGAATTTTCTCATAAAGGAAGTAGCATAAAAACACATGTAGATCACAGACTTCTTAGAATGCAGGCCTTGACAGGATAGTAAACTTAAAACTAATTAAGGCTCCAAGAGACAATTTGCCACTAGATTTTATCACAGAGGACAGGGATGTAAGTCCTAAGGTAAAATTCCAATGTAAAATTACAACTTGAAGGCAAGTTTACAGAAACAAAATATCAGATGGTAAGAACTATAGAGATACAGAGTTCTAAGAAATTCAACCAGAAAACCGTGATAAGAGCTTACCTCCGTGTTCCCTTGAACAGTGCCTCTTGAAATGAAACCATATAAAATAAGAAATTCAGCAGAACCAAAATAATAACAGATGTACTTTAAGTGTTCCCAGACCTGAACATGCTGGAAAGCGGAGGTCGCGGTTGTTCAGGTTGATCCTGTCTTAACTGGCTCTGATGCGTGGTCCTGGCTAGAGGAGAGAGTCAAGTGTGCCTTTGAAGACACCCACACCAGGCCAGCAAAGCCCTGCAGTACAGGGCTTTTCTGACCTTTCATTTTTATCTCACTTGCTCCAATTCTGTCAAAAGCATGGAGATTTTCAAGTGATGGTTCACTGTCACGACACTTAAAAGCAAAGTGGGTCTGTGCCTGAGCCTGTCCTTGGCAGGGGCAGCACTGCAGGTGAACCCGGCCGCTGCTGCTCACCAGAGGCTCTTTCTTGGGGGGCCAGGGGGTGAATGCTGGGGCATTTAGGAGCCAATGGAACCCCATCTTTTCCCTGCCTCCTGACGTCAGACCAGTTCTACCTGTTCACACAGCCCAGGTCCTCACAAGGTGAGAACTCAAGACACATTATTTTTTAGCTTTTGTGCCCCTGGGGACTCAGGCAATGTCTTAAAATCCCCTTGAGATGCTTGCTGAAATGAGTCCAGTGCTGGGGCAGGGGCTCAGAGAAGCCAGCGGGAGATGAGTGGCTGGCACCTGGAGGGCAGTCGGAAGGAGGCTGGGGGGCTCTGGCCTGGCAGGGACAGGCTCTGTCCGGAAGACCCAGAACTTTAACACTTCCACCTCCATGGACAGAACCCATGGAGGTCACCAGCCTGGAGACAGATCCCTCTGACATAGGCTCAGGGTACATTCGTCCCCCAAGGCCTGCAACGAACTCCCTCCAGGAAACACGGACCACAGCGAGTGCTACTCACCCAGTTTTTGTTGCATTGTAATTTTTTTTCTCATCAAAAGCTCCTATCAGGGATAATGTAACAAAAGTAACTGAATCAATCCAAAATTTAATGAATCAAAGATAGCTACTTGTAACTTTTTTAATAAAGTGGATATTCATGTGTTACATTGACAAGTAGACATAAAAGATGTGAACTCAATCCCTGGGTCAGGCATATCCCCCAGAGAAGGAAATGGCATCCACTCCAGGATTCTTGCCTGGAGAATTCTATGGATAGAGCAGCCTGGTGGGCTACAGTCCATGGGGTTGCAGAGTCAGACACCACTGAAACGACTGAGCACACACACACTCTGGCAAGAACTTAGCAGCCTTGTAAGCTGCTGAACTGTCTAAAAGTGGACACTGTTCTTCCACAGTCAGGCATGCCCGGTGCCGGGGATCCCACCCGCACTAGTGTGTACTGTGATGTAAGCATGGCGCTCAGGCTGTGGTCAAGTCAAGCGGCCTCTGGGCACAGAGGGACCAGCAGATCTGGCATCCACGGAGGGCCTCAGATGCCCGCCTGGCGGATCCTCACACAGCAGAGACAAGGCCTGTGTCTCCAACTCCTCTGAGAACAGCATTCATTCTATAATGACCTGACCTAACCCTGGTTATCTTTCCAAGTCCCCTCTAAACATTAAGGGTCAGAGCATCCCGTAGATTCAGGGGGACACGAGCGTCCAGTTTGCTTGGTGGCAGGGGCTCACAAGGTGAGAACTCAAGACACATTATTTTTTAGCTTTTGTGCCCCTGGGGACTCAGGCAATGTCTTAAAATCCCCTTGAGATGCTTGCTGAAATGAGTCCAGTGCTGGGGCAGGGGCTCAGAGAAGCCAGCGGGAGATGAGTGGCTGGCACCTGGAGGGCAGTCGGAAGGAGGCTGGGGGGCTCTGGCCTGGCAGGGACAGGCTCTGTCCGGAAGACCCAGAACTTTAACACTTCCACCTCCATGGACAGAACCCATGGAGGTCACCAGCCTGGAGACAGATCCCTCTGACATAGGCTCAGGGTACATTCGTCCCCCAAGGCCTGCAACGAACTCCCTCCAGGAAACACGGACCACAGCGAGTGCTACTCACCCAGTTTTTGTTGCATTGTAATTTTTTTTCTCATCAAAAGCTCCTATCAGGGATAATGTAACAAAAGTAACTGAATCAATCCAAAATTTAATGAATCAAAGATAGCTACTTGTAACTTTTTTAATAAAGTGGATATTCATGTGTTACATTGACAAGTAGACATAAAAGATGTGAACTCAATCCCTGGGTCAGGCATATCCCCCAGAGAAGGAAATGGCATCCACTCCAGGATTCTTGCCTGGAGAATTCTATGGATAGAGCAGCCTGGTGGGCTACAGTCCATGGGGTTGCAGAGTCAGACACCACTGAAACGACTGAGCACACACACACTCTGGCAAGAACTTAGCAGCCTTGTAAGCTGCTGAACTGTCTAAAAGTGGACACTGTTCTTTCACAGTCAGGCATGCCCGGTGCCGGGGATCCCACCCGCACTAGTGTGTACTGTGATGTAAGCATGGCGCTCAGGCTGTGGTCAAGTCAAGCGGCCTCTGGGCACAGAGGGACCAGCAGATCTGGCATCCACGGAGGGCCTCAGATGCCCGCCTGGCGGATCCTCACACAGCAGAGACAAGGCCTGTGTCTCCAACTCCTCTGAGAACAGCATTCATTCTATAATGACCTGACCTAACCCTGGTTATCTTTCCAAGTCCCCTCTAAACATTAAGGGTCAGAGCATCCCGTAGATTCAGGGGGACACGAGCGTCCAGTCTGTGGCTCATCTCTCTGGGATGGTCCTGGTTTCACAGCACACACACTCCCACCCAGGTGCTCTAAAAGTTCTGGGATATGGGGACTCAGGCTGCAGTAGAGTGGGTCACACAGGAGGCTCACAGAGGGTTTTCCCTGGCCAGCCCCACACGCAGAGAAGAGGTTTAAAGAAAAGGGAGGGATGAGGGCAGGTTAAAGAAGCCCGCTGGGGTGTTCGATGAGACAGGTGCTCAGGTTCTGTGTAGGGCCCAGGTCAGAAAATGTTCGATGCCCCTTAGTGTGGCTTATCCCTGGTTCGCTCCCCAACAGTCCCCCAGCGCGCACTCCAGGCTGTACCGAGACTCAGGACTTCGAGCCACGGCCCATCTCTGATGGGAGAATCAGATCACCCCAGGCATTCGGGGCCCTCAGAGCCACCTGCTGCCACAGGGCGTTTCCTTCCAGGTCAGGATCCCCGTGGGGCAGAATGGACTGGACATGACAGGCTATCTAGAAGGGGCATTTCAGGGGGCTAACAGCATCCTCAGTGGTTCTCCCGGCCTGGGCACAGAAGGCTCCAGGAAGCTCATCTGTCTGCCTGCATCCCACTTCAGCCTCCCCCACCTGTGAGGTCTGCAGGGACAGAATAGGACAGGGCCACAGAGGGCCCCTCAGAGGCACCCCCCTGTGCCTTGGCCCTCAGCTCTGCAGGCTCCTTTAGCACGGGCACCTGTGTGGCCCCTGCTGGCCCTCCAGTTTCTCGCCTGTCCATTACTTCTCAATTCAGGAAATTAACATATTTTACCAGGCAAGAAAAATCCCTGGCACTCTCTCTAGTTATCGGAATGAATTCTTTTTAGCCCTTAATCCACGGCCCGAGCGCCGGCTGCCAAGTGCAGAGATAAAGCCGGCGGGTGGTCCCCGAGATAAGGGCCTGGCTTCTCAGCCTTTCCCTTCCATTCCTTGGTGGCACTTCATCTCACATTAGCGGGAGTGGGTCTCCTGGCTGCACGGTGCTGGCGGGGGCTCCCTTGCAGTCCCCTGGGGGTGGTGGAGACCCACAGGATGTGTCGGGGAGCCCAGGTTTGCTCTGCATGTCTCACGGGTCCCAGCGGACCACAGGTACTGCAACAGACCTCACCATGGGATTCCCCCAATCCTGTGAGCCATGTATTTGTAATTCTCTTCCAAACTGCAGTGTGGAAATTATCTAGTTTTCAGATAATCTGTGTTTGGGCTGGTTGCACCTACTTGGATATCCTGAAATCGTTCCTATAAGAATATCTAAAATGGAAAGTTCTTATTTGGACTACAAGACCCAGTAATTCATTTTGATTCTGTTAAGATTTTCCAAGCTAAAGGTATTTTTTTCCTTCTCTATATAAGTGACTTTTGTGATGGCTTTTATGCGAACAGTCTGTACAAGAGGAGCCAGCCTTTACACACGGGTCTGGGCAGCTGTCTGCAGCCGGAGGTTAAGACCATGGGACACAGCGTTCCTAGTTTCCTGCGACGTGAGCAGATGGTGTTGGGGTGGAGCCCAGCGGGCGTTTTCTAGAATGTGCCGCTTACAGACATGGACAGACACATTATGTCCTCACATGACTTGTGTCCACGTGGGCAAGCCAGTTTATCTTAAAATGCGACACTAAATAGGTACTTCTGCAATGAAGAAACACAGATGGCCCCAAGAGATACATAAAAAGAGGCTCAACATCGTTCATTATTAGAGAAGTGCAAACTACAGTCAGGTATCACCTCACACCAGTCAGAATGGCCACCATCAAAAAGTCTACCAACAATAAACGCTGGAGAGGGTGTGAAGAGGGAACCCCTTGCACTGGGTGGTGGTGTAGCTGCTCAGTTGTGTCCAGTTCTCACGACCCCTTGAGCTGCAGTCCTCCAGGTTCCTCTGTCCACGGGCTTCTAGGCAAGGATACTGGAGTGGGTTGCCATTTGCTTCTCCAGGGAATACACAGCTGGCTATTGTAAATATTTGGTTGCGTTTTCCTGCTGAAGGGTGTAGCTCTCCAGTTCGGTTATAAGTTCCTGGAAGCCACAGATACATCTGTGCACATTCCAGGATGTGTCGGGGAGCCCAGGTTTGCTCTGCATGTCTCACGGGTCCCAGCGGACCACAGGTACTGCAACAGACCTCACCATGGGATTCCCCCAATCCTGTGAGCCATGTATTTGTAATTCTCTTCCAAACTGCAGTGTGGAAATTATCTAGTTTTCAGATAATCTGTGTTTGGGCTGGTTGCACCTACTTGGATATCCTGAAATCGTTCCTATAAGAATATCTAAAATGGAAAGTTCTTATTTGGACTACAAGACCCAGTAATTCATTTTGATTCTGTTAAGATTTTCCAAGCTAAAGGTATTTTTTTCCTTCTCTATATAAGTGACTTTTGTGATGGCTTTTATGCGAACAGTCTGTACAAGAGGAGCCAGCCTTTACACACGGGTCTGGGCAGCTGTCTGCAGCCGGAGGTTAAGACCATGGGACACAGCGTTCCTAGTTTCCTGCGACGTGAGCAGATGGTGTTGGGGTGGAGCCCACGCGGGGCGTTTTCTAGAATGTGCCGCTTACAGACATGGACAGACACATTATGTCCTCACATGACTTGTGTCCACGTGGGCAAGCCAGTTTATCTTAAAATGCGACACTAAATAGGTACTTCTGCAATGAAGAAACACAGATGGCCCCAAGAGATACATAAAAAGAGGCTCAACATCGTTCATTATTAGAGAAGTGCAAACTACAGTCAGGTATCACCTCACACCAGTCAGAATGGCCACCATCAAAAAGTCTACCAACAATAAACGCTGGAGAGGGTGTGAAGAGGGAACCCCTTGCACTGGGTGGTGGTGTAGCTGCTCAGTTGTGTCCAGTTCTCACGACCCCTTGAGCTGCAGTCCTCCAGGTTCCTCTGTCCACGGGCTTCTCTAGGCAAGGATACTGGAGTGGGTTGCCATTTGCTTCTCCAGGGGAATACACAGCTGGCTATTGTAAATATTTGGTTGCGTTTTCCTGCTGAAGGGTGTAGCTCTCCAGTTCGGTTATAAGTTCCTGGAAGCCACAGATACATCTGTGCACATTCCTGGTTTTTGTGGACTCGACGCAGAGCCAGGTTTTTTGAGCCTAGTGTGCATTCTGCCAACAGTTTGCCACTGGGCTCTTTGCATCTCATGCCTGTTGTCCTGTAAGGAGGCTGTTCACAACCACCCGAGCACCTGGACCCACAAACCACGGGAAAAGCCGCTGGTTCCAACCAGTGTCCTCACAGCCTGTCTGGCCTGGCTCCCCATCTCATGTCCACATTGGCTAACATGAAATCCACCGATTGTCTGGTCTTTCCAGACACCGCACAAGACATCTCTGCCAAAGCAAACTGCCATCTCCACAAAGTATTAACCAAATCTGAATTTGACAACACTGGCTTTGCAGGATAGTTTCAAAACCTCATTCGTCCTGGTCAGAAACCTTCAGGAGATGGATCATTCTGCAGCAAGCAAACGATAATAGCTAACAATTATGCCCGCTTCTGCCATGGCTGGAGGTGGTAGCCTACCGGGGCTATGTTTGCACAAGTCACATGAAAGCAAAGTGGCCTGAAGTTCTCAGGACAAAGCCTTTGGAATAATCATGGCGTGAGACACACGTCTTGGTCCCTGAAACGCTGAGGAGGGTGAAGGAAGTGCGCACAGACACATCGTGTTCTCACCTCACCCAGCATTTAAACAGCCTTTGCGTTTCATGCTCTGATGAGGCCCGGCTTCAACACAAGGTGGATGTTTTCCAGTGAGTCATTACCTGACAAAAACAGAGTTTTACAGGTGGAAACCTCGACACAGTCCCAGCTCCGTCCACTCAGGCAGGGGCCCCTGAAAACATACCAAAGTAAAGAATGGGGCACCTCACACCAGTCAGAATGGCCACCATCAAAAAGTCTACCAACAATAAACGCTGGAGAGGGTGTGAAGAGGGAACCCCTTGCACTGGGTGGTGGTGTAGCTGCTCAGTTGTGTCCAGTTCTCACGACCCCTTGAGCTGCAGTCCTCCAGGTTCCTCTGTCCACGGGCTTCTCTAGGCAAGGATACTGGAGTGGGTTGCCATTTGCTTCTCCAGGGGAATACACAGCTGGCTATTGTAAATATTTGGTTGCGTTTTCCTGCTGAAGGGTGTAGCTCTCCAGTTCGGTTATAAGTTCCTGGAAGCCACAGATACATCTGTGCACATTCCTGGTTTTTGTGGACTCGACGCAGAGCCAGGTTTTTTGAGCCTAGTGTGCATTCTGCCAACAGTTTGCCACTGGGCTCTTTGCATCTCATGCCTGTTGTCCTGTAAGGAGGCTGTTCACAACCACCCCGAGCACCTGGACCCACAAACCACGGGAAAAGCCGCTGGTTCCAACCAGTGTCCTCACAGCCTGTCTGGCCTGGCTCCCCATCTCGTGTCCACATTGGCTAACATGAAATCCACCGATTGTCTGGTCTTTCCAGACACCGCACAAGACATCTCTGCCAAAGCAAACTGCCATCTCCACAAAGTATTAACCAAATCTGAATTTGACAACACTGGCTTTGCAGGATAGTTTCAAAACCTCATTCGTCCTGGTCAGAAACCTTCAGGAGATGGATCATTCTGCAGCAAGCAAACGATAATAGCTAACAATTATGCCCGCTTCTGCCATGGCTGGAGGTGGTAGCCTACCGGGGCTATGTTTGCACAAGTCACATGAAAGCAAAGTGGCCTGAAGTTCTCAGGACAAAGCCTTTGGAATAATCATGGCGTGAGACACACGTCTTGGTCCCTGAAACGCTGAGGAGGGTGAAGGAAGTGCGCACAGACACATCGTGTTCTCACCTCACCCAGCATTTAAACAGCCTTTGCGTTTCCTGCTCTGATGAGGCCCGGCTTCAACACAAGGTGGATGTTTTCCAGTGAGTCATTACCTGACAAAAACAGAGTTTTACAGGTGGAAACCTCGACACAGTCCCAGCTCCGTCCACTCAGGCAGGGCTGCTCCCAGTTTCAACATAAAGCTCCTCCTCCTGGATGCTGGCGATGACATCAGCATCTGCTCAGACCACAGGGCCGGTGATCGCTGCTGATCTCGGGTGCAACAGCCCAGGGCCAGCACCCACCTTCCGTCCGTCCTCCTGTATGGAGTGGCTGCATGGTCCCTGGCCCATGTTCTCTGACTCCTTCTCCTTTTAACAAATAGATTTTCAAGTGACCACAACAGCCTCGTAGGACACACCAAACACTAAACAGATGACCAGCTGGCGGGGAGTGATCCACCACCAACACAGCGCCTTAATGCAAGCCACACGGGACTCAAAACAGAGGCGTGGGGGGCCAGTCGCAGGGCCGAGTGGGGGTCTGTTTCAAGTTATACAAGGCCCTGGTGTACAAAAAGCAACGTTCATAAAAGTGAAAGCTGTGGTTCTGAATTATTGCCACCTGTTAGCATGAGTCTGACCTGCTCGATGGGGCAGCGGGACTGACCGGAGGGGAAGGCGATGGGCAGAGATGGGGCAGAGCCGGAGGGAGCAGGTACCCCTGGGGCCTGTTGCGGGGTGGGGGTGCGAGCAGGCGCCCTGAGCCCACCGCACTGTCATCTGGCCCAGTTTGTGGACAAAACCCATCTCCCGGAGCGGCGGGAGGGGATCAGTCATTCATTAGAACCTGGCCAGAGGACAGCTCAGACCTGCAGAGGACAGCTGTCTAATTGGATTTGCTCGTGTGTCCTGTCTCGGCGTTTACAATGGGCATGGGCTCCCAGGCCTTTCTAATTAGATTGTTAAACATAATAGCCGAATGGCACAGCAGTGAAGAATTTGCCCTTCCTTTGTGAGCACAAACTCGGGCTCAGAAAAGATTCAGGGTTTTTCCAGCCCATTTCCCCAGCCTTGTATCATGGCGTGAGACACACGCTTGGTCCCTGAAACGCTGAGGAGGGTGAAGGAAGTGCGCACAGACACATCGTGTTCTCACCTCACCCAGCATTTAAACAGCCTTTGCGTTTCCTGCTCTGATGAGGCCCGGCTTCAACACAAGGTGGATGTTTTCCAGTGAGTCATTACCTGACAAAAACAGAGTTTTACAGGTGGAAACCTCGACACAGTCCCAGCTCCGTCCACTCAGGCAGGGCTGCTCCCAGTTTCAACATAAAGCTCCTCCTCCTGGATGCTGGCGATGACATCAGCATCTGCTCAGACCACAGGGCCGGTGATCGCTGCTGATCTCGGGTGCAACAGCCCAGGGCCAGCACCCACCTTCCGTCCGTCCTCCTGTATGGAGTGGCTGCATGGTCCCTGGCCCATGTTCTCTGACTCCTTCTCCTTTTAACAAATAGATTTTCAAGTGACCACAACAGCCTCGTAGGACACACCAAACACTAAACAGATGACCAGCTGGCGGGGAGTGATCCACCACCAACACAGCGCCTTAATGCAAGCCACACGGGACTCAAAACAGAGGCGTGGGGGGCCAGTCGCAGGGCCGAGTGGGGGTCTGTTTCAAGTTATACAAGGCCCTGGTGTACAAAAAGCAACGTTCATAAAAGTGAAAGCTGTGGTTCTGAATTATTGCCACCTGTTAGCATGAGTCTGACCTGCTCGATGGGGCAGCGGGACTGACCGGAGGGGAAGGCGATGGGCAGAGATGGGGCAGAGCCGGAGGGAGCAGGTACCCCTGGGGCCTGTTGCGGGGTGGGGGTGCGAGCAGGCGCCCTGAGCCCACCGCACTGTCATCTGGCCCAGTTTGTGGACAAAACCCATCTCCCGGAGCGGCGGGAGGGGATCAGTCATTCATTAGAACCTGGCCAGAGGACAGCTCAGACCTGCAGAGGACAGCTGTCTAATTGGATTTGCTCGTGTGTCCTGTCTCGGCGTTTACAATGGGCATGGGCTCCCAGGCCTTTCTAATTAGATTGTTAAACATAATAGCCGAATGGCACAGCAGTGAAGAATTTGCCCTTCCCTTTGTGAGCACAAACTCGGGCTCAGAAAAGATTCAGGGTTTTTCCAGCCCATTTCCCCCAGCCTTGTATCTGATGGTAATGAGACCAAGTTTACTTCTTTTTGAAACCTCCCCCAGGAGCACAGGCCAGGCTGAAGTTCAAGCGAGATGTCAAAACACACACATGCAATACAGTAGCAACTTCTGCTTCCCCCCCCCCAGCCCTGCTTCCCTAATTGGTGCCTTGTGGGCAGTCGCGCCCCAGAGGCTGAGAGCAGGGTGGGGCTGGAAACGGAATTTCCCTGTCGCCCCTCACGGTGGTCTCCAGACCGACAGGGCTGAGAAAAAACTGCAGGACAGGGTGGGAAACCAGCCATTACTGGCTGGGCTCTGCGCCTGCCTCCCTGGGCTCCTGGGAAGCAGGGAACGTGCAGGAAACCGGGTAACAAAGGGCGGAGGGGCTGTGGAGCCCAGAGTCTCACCTCCATCCCCGCGCCGCGCGGTCCTGCGGCCGGAGGACCGTGTCTGTCCACGTCCGAGGAGCATCTGCACATGAGGACCTGTGGCCTCCAAGATGATACTCTGTGGCTGGCACGCTAGCTGGTGGGCATGTCACACAGCCCCGGCCACCCGGGACCTGTTTCCCAGGGTCAGGCATCACTCAGATTTGATCAAGGCCCCACACTCAAGCTTTTATTTCTTTATCCTAACAAACAAAAAAAATTTTCCCCCAAGTCTTTCATGTGGCTTCTATCACTTCTGACACCTTCAAAGACGGGACCCCCAGATCACTGGACATCAGGGCCTCAGGTGTTCGCAGCCTGTCCCTCTCCACGAGCAGGATTCAGTGTCCTCTCTCCCGTGGTGGCCCTGTCCACACTGCACCCCAGGTCCCACAGCCCCAGAGACGCCAAGTCTTCAAGGCAGAAAGAGCAATTTCTTGCAGAAAGAGCAATTTCTTCTCAAGTGTCCAGGAGAGTCAGGGGCGAACCCACCCATGAAAGCTCAGATTATACCCACAGACCATTCTTTGCATTTTTTATTCTACTCTGATATCCTCTCAGGCAAAAGTCTACTTGATTTTCAGGAATATCAATAATAAAAGCATGAAAGCATTTAAAAGCACCTCCAATTAAAACAAACGAAAGAGGAATGAGTAGCAGCACACGGTGCAGCATCTGAACCATCGCTCCATCTCCTCCCCTGCTGCTTGCTGGCTGGACGATCCCAACCTGGTCAGAGGACCAGGACCTCGAGCGCTCTCTGCCGAGACCCAGCAGTGACTCCAGAACTCAGCTCTATTCATGGCCATGGTTCGGGCCCTGAGTTCCAACACTGTCTGAGTGCATGGCTAGCTTGCCACACACTCCCTGCCTCCCAACTGGGGCAGACTCTCCGAGCACGTCTGTCAGGGCGGCACATCCCTTTTCACCGTGTCTGGTCCTGTCACACTCCTGGTTTATCTACTGCAGTCCGTGGGCACTGCAGGCTGGCCCCTGCTTCTACTCACACACTCTGTCCCTCTGTCACCTTCAAACTTTGCACACTGACACCCCTCAACTCCTCCTTCAGGGGTACACGGAGTTGTCTCGGAGCTGCCCTCGAGACACACTTCTCTGAAGGGCTGCTGGGACGCGGTTCCTGACTCAAGGGAGGTACATCTGAGGTGGGACCAGCTCCCCAGGCTGCAGGAGCCACCCCTGCCTCCCTGTTTCCATCTATCTCACTTAGATGGGGGAGCTGGGTGCTGGGATGGGGACCCTGGACCCACACACCCAATCCTATGCCATGCCCACCCAGAACAAAGGATCCCCAGGAAGTACGTGCTTCTAAAGTGACGAGATGAACAAACATGTGTGGAAATCTTTCAAAGAGTCCGGACAATCTCTTCGTTACAGCTTACAAATTTTGGAAAATTGAACCATAAAATCAACACAGACCTTGGCCCCTACTCTTAACCTTTGAATAAAAGAACCATGTGCCTGAAACCAAGACATGTGTGCAAAAGTACAGTCGTGTGGGTGAGGCAAACCCAAATACCAGCTTTGTTTTGAAACGAGAGCCCTTTTCTGGTTCTGACGCCCTGTGGTGTTTCTCATTCCAGCCTTCACGCCGCACACATGGGCGAGTTAAGTCGGCCTTCGTGGAAACGGTTTAGAAAGGTCTTGAAACTGAGAAGTGGATTATGTCAGGGACTGAAATTACTTGAGAACTGTTTGATCATAGAGATTTTGGAGTATGAGCAATTTGACACATGTGTCCATAATGATATGAATATGTGCATGTCTGTATTTCTGTGATAACACGAAAGATGTGGGCAGAAAGGACTTGCTCCAGATGCTTCACGGGATGCTTTGTTTAGTTTAGAACAGGTGTTGCAAATGGGGCCTCCAGTATCACTAGAAGTGCTCCATCACATTTGCACCCCTGGCGGTCCTTCGGTTCCCTTCTAAAAACTTACTGAAAGCTGATTTTGCTCCTTGAATTTCTAAGAAAATAACTTTCCATCTATGTGTGAATGTATTATTCTTGATTTTTAAGTATAAGTATCAGGCAATGGGGCTCAATGTGACCAATGGGTGCTGGAATACAGGACTCATCCAAGAAGGAAAAAATGTACGTAAATCTTCCTTTTGCCTTATCCCCCTTTCTTTGTCAATTTCTGGGATGGATTTCGGAAAAATCCTCCTGAGATTAGAAACATCCTGAAGTTGATTTCTGATGATTTGAAACTGTATTTCTCTCTATCTCATTTTGCTTCATCTCAAAAGCCAGTTAGAAAGAACTGGGGGCACGACATTGATGGAGAATGGACACAGCCCAATCTGGACACTCCCCAGAAAGCAACAATAATCAAGACAGGTGGTGTGGTAAAAGAGAAGACAAACAGATCAACAAGACAGAACAGAGAGTCCAGGAACAGACCCACATGTGTGTGCTCAGTTGACCTCTGACAAAGGGGCAAAGGCTAGTCAACAGAGCAAAGATGGTCTTTTCAACAAATGTGCTCAAACAACTGTATACACACACACACACACACACACACACACACACACAAAAGTGAATCTAGACACAAGTCTTACACCTTCACCAAAACTAACTCAGAGTGGACCAGAGACCTAAATGTAAAATGCAATATGATAAACTTCCTGAAAGAAAACATGGAACAACCTGGATGACTTACAGAAGATACAACTGATGAGCTGCACTTCATTAAAATCAAGAACTTCTGCTCTACGATAAACCACGTCAAGAAAAGGAAAAGACAAGCCACAAAGTGGGAGGAAACATTTGCCAAAGACATTGAATAAAGGACTGTTATCCAAAATTGACCTAAGAACTTTAACAAGTTCATAAGAAAATAAGCAGTCTAACTAAAAATGGGGCCAACACTTCATCTAAACAGTTCAACTAATGAACTCATAAGATCCAGTCATCATTCTCCCTGCCATTTACCCAAAGGAGTTGAAAACTTCCGTCCACATAAAAGCCTGTGTGGATGTCTACAGGAGCTACATTTATCATTGCTAACACTTGGGATTCTTAGGGCAGTGAACTGCACCGTGTGATGCTCTATTGTCAGATCTCAGTCGTTATACAGTTGTCTAAACCCACAGCCCATACAACACTGGGAGAGAACCCTAGTGCAAACTGTGCACTTTGGATGGTGATGTGGGTCATCAGTTGGAACAGATGGACCGTCTTATGGGGTATCAAGAATGGCAGAGGCCATGCATGTGGGTAGGTGGTATGGGAAATATCTGGACCTCTCTTCAATTTCACATGAATCTCAAACTGCTCTTAAAAATAAAATATATATATTTTTAAATTAGGGGCTAAAATCCCAAAAATCAATCTTTCAGAAAATATAAGCAGCTATGACATCTAGACCTGAGCTAGACAAGGGGAACCCAATCTGGACTCCCAGAAAGCAACAATAATCAAGACAGGTGGTGTGGTAAAAGAGAAGACAAACAGATCAACAAGACAGAACAGAGAGTCCAGGAACAGACCCACATGTGTGTGCTCAGTTGACCTCTGACAAAGGGGCAAAGGCTAGTCAACAGAGCAAAGATGGTCTTTTCAACAAATGTGCTCAAACAACTGTATACACACACACACACACACACACACACAAAAGTGAATCTAGACACAAGTCTTACACCTTCACCAAAACTAACTCAGAGTGGACCAGAGACCTAAATGTAAAATGCAATATGATAAACTTCCTGAAAGAAAACATGGAACAACCTGGATGACTTACAGAAGATACAACTGATGAGCTGCACTTCATTAAAATCAAGAACTTCTGCTCTACGATAAACCACGTCAAGAAAAGGAAAAGACAAGCCACAAAGTGGGAGGAAACATTTGCCAAAGACATTGAATAAAGGACTGTTATCCAAAATTGACCTAAGAACTTTAACAAGTTCATAAGAAAATAAGCAGTCTAACTAAAAATGGGGCCAACACTTCATCTAAACAGTTCAACTAATGAACTCATAAGATCCAGTCATCATTCTCCCTGCCATTTACCCAAAGGAGTTGAAAACTTCCGTCCACATAAAAGCCTGTGTGGATGTCTACAGGAGCTACATTTATCATTGCTAACACTTGGGATTCTTAGGGCAGTGAACTGCACCGTGTGATGCTCTATTGTCAGATCTCAGTCGTTATACAGTTGTCTAAACCCACAGCCCATACAACACTGGGAGAGAACCCTAGTGCAAACTGTGCACTTTGGATGGTGATGTGGGTCATCAGTTGGAACAGATGGACCGTCTTATGGGGTATCAAGAATGGCAGAGGCCATGCATGTGGGTAGGTGGTATGGGAAATATCTGGACCTCTCTTCAATTTCACATGAATCTCAAACTGCTCTTAAAAATAAAATATATATATTTTTAAATTAGGGGCTAAAATCCCAAAAATCAATCTTTCAGAAAATATAAGCAGCTATGACATCTAGACCTGAGCTAGACCAATGTAAAAGGTCTCAGACTGTCAACTGATTGACTCACTCATTTACAGCTAGAAAGTGCTATTGTGTGTTAGCCGCTCAGTCGTGTCTGACTTTTTGTGACCCCATGTACTGTAGCTCACCAGGCTACTCTGTCCATGGAATTCTCCAGGCAAGAATACTGGAATAGGTAGCCATTCCCTTCTCTGGGGAATCTTCCCAACCCAGGGATAGAACCTGTGTCTCCTGCAATGCAGGTGGCTTCTTTACCATCTGAGCCACCAGGGAAATCCAGAAAGTGCTATTATAAGAAGAAAGAATAACCTCCATTCCCCGGTAATGTAGAGGCTCTTATTACCAAGAGTAGGACATCAGAGACTAGAAGAACTACCTGTGTACAGGTGGACACGGAGACCACAGAAGGGCAGAGGAGGCAATGAGGATCCTGCCTGGACTGGCAGCCAGCCCTGCCCCCAACCCGCCCCCAGGGCCCCAGTGCTCCCTCTCAGTGGTGTGGATGCCAGGGGATACTGACTCCCAGTCCAGGGCCAGCTCCTGGAGGCAGCCAAACCAACAGGCAGGACATCCCTTTGTTTTCTTACAAGGGCACTGGCAGAAACACACCTCTGCCGAGAGTTCACTGGACCTCACGGCCACAGCTCCAGTCAGGAAGAGATCCTGGGGACTCAGATGTGGGCAACACAAACAGCTACAGAGCGTGGAAGCCAGGGGCAGCCTTGAGAGTCACTGGATGCTCATGTGAAGTCAGGTGAAAGCGAGTCCATCCTGTCCCCTACAGCAGCTTCCTACAGCCAGCCGTGGCCTTCTGTCTTCATCCTGGTCTCCTGCAGGCCTCCCACTGCCTCCCATGGTACAGAAAGGACACAGTTTCCATGCATTACCAGTGTCAGCAAACCACAGCCCATAAGCTAAGAACAGTCTTTACACTTTTAAAGGGTTGGAAAGAAATCAAAAGAAGGTTAATATCTTGTGACATGGAAGATCACAAGAAATTCAAATTTCAGGTTTATTGGAACACGGCATGCCCACATGTTTATGTATTGCCTGCCTCTACTTTTGTGCTCCGAGAGCAGAGTAAGCCCTTGTGATAGAGACCCGCAAAGCCCACAAAGCCCGAAATATTTATTACCTGGCCCTTGACAGAAAAAGCTTGGCAACTCCAGATGTGTGCTGTTGCCAGTTGCCAGTCCGTGTGAATTCCAGCGCGGCCTCCATCACGAGATGCCGGGTGGGGCCACCCTGGCGCAGGCAAACCTCAGAGGAGACACTTGGTCTCACAAGTCACCGAGGACACAGGCAATAGGCAAAACACAGGGGCCGCTGGCCACCCAGGAAACGTTCCTGCCAGGCCACTACCGTCACTCAGGAGCTGAGATAAACACCATGCATCCAAATCAACGTGATAAATTATGAAAGAAAGCGGATGTCCTAGAGAACATTGTCGCCACAGCAAAAGCCTTGAGCGTCTGGGTCAGCTACAGAGCAAAACCACTCAGATCCAGACTGTGGATCTTCAAGTGCACAGACTTCCACTGCAATTAAGAAAACTGGCAGACTTTCTCCTGAATCTCCCCCAGGGAGGACTCCATATTTCCATGTATGCCATCAGCTTGGACCTCCAAGGCAAAGAGAATTCAATGTTCGCTCAGTCACGCGACTGTTCATTTTCTCGTTCATTCATTTATTCATTCACCCAGGAAATACTTAAGGCACAGGTGGTAAATAGACAACACTACTAAGGGTCCTGACAACAAACAGCTTTGAGTTGAGTGTAAGAGACCGATGTGTCAGCTGAATGAAGTTAGTGCAAACATTCCTAAATTGGAGAGTTGAGCACGTTCAGTACACCAGAGGACACATCTCACTTTTTAACAATAAGACAGTCCTGTCAGGCTGAGAACCGAAGACTTGGGGGACAGGGATTCAGAGCTCACAGCGAGTGGGGGAAGACGGGTAGGGGCCAGGAGGTTTCCTCCCTACCCCACCTCCCCATTCCGGGCCTCCCTCCTCCCCCTCCCCCTGAGGCCAGCACAGGAAGTCAAGGTTTTTTCACCTTAGCTGTTCTTAGCGTTCAGAACACACTGTCTAAACTCGGCCTCAGGAGAAAAGTCTCTTCGGATCTTTATTCCTGGTATGTGGTTAAACATGTTTTCATGTTGTCAAAGATTAAATAATTAGGAGAACATGGTCAAAATCAAAAGGCGGCCCCATGTCATAAGCAGTTAGGAGGCTGTCACCGCCCTGACACGCCGGCGCTCCCGCGGAGGTGGGAGGAGGGGACCTGGTTCGCTGGCCATGTGGGTTCAATACGACGCCGGGCCTGAATAATTCAGATTTGTCATTCCAATCTCATTAAAATGGCTGCAGTTCAATCAGTACAAAAATAACAGGCAAAATAGGCACTAAGGCAAGGGTGAATGAAGAAACAGTGTGAGTGACCTGCTTGTGTGTGTGCGCTAGTTCATCCTCAGTCGTGGCCAACTCTGTGCAGCCCCAAGGACGGAGCCCGCCATGCTCCTCTGCCCTTGGGATTCCACAGGCAAGATTACTGGAGTGGGTTGCCATTTTCTTCTCCAGCGGATCTTCTTAACCCAGGGATCGAACCCAGGTCTCCTGCATTGCAGGGGGAATCTTTACCCTGTTGTCTAATTTCATGGATTGGAATATCAAAGAATGAACTAGGAACACTCTCAACTGAGAATTCCTCCTAATCAATAAACTTATGAAAGTTAAACTAAGTAATATAAGAGGTCTCGAATTAAACTTGTAAAAATGTATTGTTCCTCAAGTTGGTAAGATTTAAGTCAGGAAAAACCCCACTGGCCCTCCGGTGTAGAATGTCCCTCAGAGGTGTGACCTGGCCTCCCATGCTTCGGAGCCCCGAGTCTTGGGAAGACTGCTCCTTGTAGGAGAGTTGAGCACGTTCAGTACACCAGAGGACACATCTCACTTTTTAACAATAAGACAGTCCTGTCAGGCTGAGAACCGAAGACTTGGGGGACAGGGATTCAGAGCTCACAGCGAGTGGGGGAAGACGGGTAGGGGCCAGGAGGTTTCCTCCCTACCCCACCTCCCCATTCCGGGCCTCCCTCCTCCCCCTCCCCCTGAGGCCAGCACAGGAAGTCAAGGTTTTTTCACCTTAGCTGTTCTTAGCGTTCAGAACACACTGTCTAAACTCGGCCTCAGGAGAAAAGTCTCTTCGGATCTTTATTCCTGGTATGTGGTTAAACATGTTTTCATGTTGTCAAAGATTAAATAATTAGGAGAACATGGTCAAAATCAAAAGGCGGCCCCATGTCATAAGCAGTTAGGAGGCTGTCACCGCCCTGACACGCCGGCGCTCCCGCGGAGGTGGGAGGAGGGGACCTGGTTCGCTGGCCATGTGGGTTCAATACGACGCCGGGCCTGAATAATTCAGATTTGTCATTCCAATCTCATTAAAATGGCTGCAGTTCAATCAGTACAAAAATAACAGGCAAAATAGGCACTAAGGCAAGGGTGAATGAAGAAACAGTGTGAGTGACCTGCTTGTGTGTGTGCGCTAGTTCATCCTCAGTCGTGGCCAACTCTGTGCAGCCCCAAGGACGGAGCCCGCCATGCTCCTCTGCCCTTGGGATTCCACAGGCAAGATTACTGGAGTGGGTTGCCATTTTCTTCTCCAGCGGATCTTCTTAACCCAGGGATCGAACCCAGGTCTCCTGCATTGCAGGGGGAATCTTTACCCTGTTGTCTAATTTCATGGATTGGAATATCAAAGAATGAACTAGGAACACTCTCAACTGAGAATTCCTCCTAATCAATAAACTTATGAAAGTTAAACTAAGTAATATAAGAGGTCTCGAATTAAACTTGTAAAAATGTATTGTTCCTCAAGTTGGTAAGATTTAAGTCAGGAAAAACCCCACTGGCCCTCCGGTGTAGAATGTCCCTCAGAGGTGTGACCTGGCCTCCCATGCTTCGGAGCCCCGAGTCTTGGGAAGACTGCTCCTTGTAGGAGCACAGGGGCCAGGGTAGCTGAGCTAGGGCTGTGAGGCACCAAGCATGGCCAGGCAGTGCTGCACTCCCTGAGCTCAGGAAGTCGGCTTCTCAGAGCTCTTTGACTGTCACTTCTCACACAGATCTCCACTAACACCAACGCCCGATTTGTTAGTTAGGGACCCTTCCGCCCTGGCCCTGGGCCTGGCATCTGTAGTCACAGATGCAGAGCCAGCAGCTCCCGCCTCTCCTCAGCTGTGTGCAGGGCCCGGTCCTTGCCCGTTTGAGGTCCTCTCACCCTCCTGGTATCCTCCTGGAAGACATGGGCCTCTCTCTGCTTCAGCATCAGGGTGGCTTACCTGTCCCTCCAGCATCACTGTATTCCAGGCCTTGACTACACTGCTCTGAGGACCAGTGTTCAATCCCCGCCTCTGCACAGGGGCCGGACCAGACCCCCAGACCCTGCAGGCCCTGCCCCTAGGCAGGCCCCTGCCTCAGCATCTCCATGCCCTGAGACAGCTGCCCTCTGCTGTGGACAGCTGCAGGTGGTCCTTGGGGCGGCCCCCTGCAACCCTGGCGCCCAGGGCATCCAGCCTGGCAGACCCCAGTCCACCTGCAGGACAGGCCTCTGCCCAGTGGTCTCCAGTCCCTGTGTGCTCACCCTGCTGTGGCCACGTCAAGCCCTATGATCCAGTTCCCAGCTGAACACAGACTGTCCGAACACAGCCCGCCCTCCCCAGAGAGCACACCTACATAGAGACCAGAGAGGGGCCTCGTGACCCCAGCCATGGACGCACTCCCCTCGGCCCTTGGCTTGGAAGCCCCAGCAGAACCAACGCCCCCAGCAACGACCTTCACTCTCAAGTGGCCTAAACACACTCTCCTTGCAGGGAAACCAGAGAAACCAGAAGAGGAGGGCAGATGACTACCAAGTGAGTGCATCAGGAGGATAAACTCTGTGGGGACCTTCCTGGTGGTCCAGTGGTTAAGAGTTCGTCTGTCAATGCAGGCGGCACAGGTCCAACCTTCGCTCCAGGAAACCCCACATGCTGCAGAGCAGTCAATCATAGGCAAAACAAAGCTGAGTAACCCCTGGGTGCCTTTCCTCATGGCCTGCTCAACGCAAATCTTATTCCCATGACTTCTGAGCCTACATGAATTGAAATGAAGGTGCTTTCCTCCAGTACAGGGGTTCCTGGAGGAGAAACCGGGGACCCACTGCAGGAGGGCAGCAGGAAGAGGACCTCGGCGGAGACCAGACCAGAGCTCTTTAGATGGAAGGCTCATGTGGACAGCTATGCCAGCTTCGTAGGGAGGAGCCTAGCCCCTGCCTAGGCCCCAGCCCCTGGCGCTCCTGCTGCCTTAGCAGGTGACAGTTGGTAAACCGAGATCGTCTTCCCACGAATCAAAACCCTTAGACGTGGGTTCAGTCTGGTGGAGGTGGGGGTCTACACCGACTGCAGAAGAGGGGTGCCCTCCGAGGAGGCCATGCAGGGGGCACCGGAAGGGCAGGTCCCCAGGTGTGTCTGGAGAAGCCTGTGCTGGGCTCTGTCCTGGGAGCACCTCCTCCCATCTGGGCCAAAGGAATGGTGTGGCAAGAGAGGAGGGGGAGTCCCACCCCCACCCCCCGCCAGCCCTGTCCCCTCTCAGGTCTCTCCACAGGCTGATGGACGGGACGCACAAGGTCAACATGATGAGCCTGGACCCCGCTGCTCAGGCCTCTCAAATTCTGGAGACTCCCTGAAGGAGACGCAGACACAGCACCTCTTCTGAGTCTCTGTGAACGTGCAGACTCACAGCGTCCCTGTGGTGCCCACAGAGCCACGTGAGAGACAAACCCAGCCGAGTCGGAGGCCGGCCCTGGAGGTCCTCCTTCCAGTTTCGATGGCCTGCCTGCTCCCTGGGAATTTTCCGGGGGGTCACCCGGGTCCCTGCTTTCTGATATTTTCCAAACAATGGACACAATCCCTCTCTATGATCAAAATCTCCCACTCCCTATAATTAGCCCCAGGAAAGGAGAACCCCAGTAACTGCAGGAGGTTTACAGTGGAGCTGCGTACAGAAGCTATCACAGTGAGGCCCGTGTGGGCATTCCCTCGCTGCTGCTTGTCTTGTGAATCTAGCCCACGGAAGGACCATCACACTCGGCGACCCCCGGTCTCCCAGTTACTCAATCCATCCCTTTGAGGAAGTAACAACAGGACTGTGTGCCAAGAGGAGCTGATACGAGGCCTCTCCTCTTAAAGGGAGCTGGACAGGTGTGTGTGTGTGTATGTCGGTGTTTAAGACTTCAAGACTCTGCCATTTGTTTTCTTTGTTATTACTTCTTTAAAAACACAAATAGAAAATCATTCTCCTACTCTCTCCTTTTCACTGTCCACACTGAAACCCTAACAACCTACAGGCTTTCTATAGTGATACGCACACACCATGGATTCTATTAAAAGAATTGGACACTTAAGCCTTGCAAACGAGCATCATGAAAAATGCATCTCCACCCTGCACGGGTTTTTCCTGACTGTGCGGCACTTTTCTTGGAAAGCGCTATGCTTTTCTTTTGTGTATCTGCTCTGGCTAAAAGGAAAGGAAAAAAAGAGAGAGAGAGAGGACTCATGAGAAACTGCTCTGCGCGGAAAAGGGGGCAGATGCTGAACATGAAGGCAGGCTGCCCCTTAATAGGACCGAGAAAGCCCAGGTGCCCTTGGCCCAGTCCTGGCAGGGGCATTGAAGCTGGGAAAGTGCTGAATGTTGGCAGAGGTTTGTCCGCGGCCCCTAGGTAATCCATGCTGTGGAGACACGCCCTGGGGTCTGTCCCTGGTCCTGAGATGCTCGCCTTCACCTGGACGGTCTCCCTCTTAGACTCTCAGATCTCCCACCTATCAAGTCCTTGGTTCTGGAGCAGCACTGCAGGACTAGACGCCCTGAATTCCCCACCCAGGTCCAGGGCACTTTGGCAGCTCCACAATCCCCTTATTCCCTACGTTTATGCATCCTTCTACTCAACAGATACTTACTGAGCCTCCACTAGAAAAAGGGTTTTTCAGAGGACAGGGATGCCATAGTGAGCAGAGTCTGCCTTTCACTGGGCTGGCATCAGTGGAGTCAGACGGCCACCAGACTTCGTGAGTAAACAAAGTCACAGGCTGTTCTTGGGAACAAAAAAAATACTCAGGGGTTCATGCAGCCTCACCTGGGCTGAAAGGAAGCTGCAGTACCCGGGACGTGAGGAAGGAAAAGTGAGCATCCCCAACAACACTGCCAGCCGAGGGAGCTGCCCCTGACCTGCCGGGACAGCCCCGGCCACTCATGACCCCAGAGACACCTTGCTTCTGCTTAGGAACCGTCCTGAACGCTCCCAAACCAGACAAGTCGCTCTCTTCTCCGGTTCATCCAGCCACTAACAAGCTTATCTCATGGCTGCTCCTCACTGCCCCTGAGAGGAGGGGACACGGCACACAGGGTCCTATGGGAAGCACCAGGGTCATGGGAGGCCACGGGTGGGAGCGCCAGGAGCCTTCCCTGTGGGGAGGGAGGGGAATGAAGGCAGGGTGAGCAACCCAGGACAGGATGGTTGAACAGTTTCTGCAGGTTCTAGGCACAGGGACTGTCCTGAGTGGTCTGGTCCCTGGCAGACAGGACGATCAGGGCTGGGGGCTGGCAGCCAGAAGGCAAGCCAGGGGGTGGTAGGGCATGAAAGCCCCGCCCTCTACCAGCTCCAGAGACTGACTCCCCTGGGAGGAACATCCCCTCAGGGTCCTGCAAGGCCGGGTGTCCAAGAAGCAGAATACAGAGACATGAATTAGCGCACAAAGAGGTAAAGAATCCCCCAGCAATGCAGGAGACACAGGAGACGGGGGTTCACTCCTTGGGTCGGGACGCTCCCCTGGAGGAGGGCTTGGCAACCCACTCTGTATTCTTGCTCGGAGAAACATGGACAGAGAAGCCAGGCGGGGCAGGCAATAGTCCATAAGATTGCAAAGAGTTGTATGCACGTACCTCAGGCATAGCTGGCAAGAAGACAAGAAACAGAAACTGCAGCCCAGAGCCGAGCCCTGAGCCAGATGCCCAGTGTGTATCTGGGGGGTCAGGGGTCCCTGGTGGAGCAGAGGTCGGGTCCAATCCCAGAGGGATGAGCAGGAGCTGATGAGGGAACAAAGGCCAGCGTGTAGGTTGGAGAAAGCAGCCAGGACAGAGAGTGGAGTCAGACGGCCACCAGACTTCGTGAGTAAACAAAGTCACAGGCTGTTCTTGGGAACAAACAAAATACTCAGGGGTTCATGCAGCCTCACCTGGGCTGAAAGGAAGCTGCAGTACCCGGGACGTGAGGAAGGAAAAGTGAGCATCCCCAACAACACTGCCAGCCGAGGGAGCTGCCCCTGACCTGCCGGGACAGCCCCGGCCACTCATGACCCCAGAGACACCTTGCTTCTGCTTAGGAACCGTCCTGAACGCTCCCAAACCAGACAAGTCGCTCTCTTCTCCGGTTCATCCAGCCACTAACAAGCTTATCTCATGGCTGCTCCTCACTGCCCCTGAGAGGAGGGGACACGGCACACAGGGTCCTATGGGAAGCACCAGGGTCATGGGAGGCCACGGGTGGGAGCGCCAGGAGCCTTCCCTGTGGGGAGGGAGGGGAATGAAGGCAGGGTGAGCAACCCAGGACAGGATGGTTGAACAGTTTCTGCAGGTTCTAGGCACAGGGACTGTCCTGAGTGGTCTGGTCCCTGGCAGACAGGACGATCAGGGCTGGGGGCTGGCAGCCAGAAGGCAAGCCAGGGGGTGGTAGGGCATGAAAGCCCCGCCCTCTACCAGCTCCAGAGACTGACTCCCCTGGGAGGAACATCCCCTCAGGGTCCTGCAAGGCCGGGTGTCCAAGAAGCAGAATACAGAGACATGAATTAGCGCACAAAGAGGTAAAGAATCCCCCAGCAATGCAGGAGACACAGGAGACGGGGGTTCACTCCTTGGGTCGGGACGCTCCCCTGGAGGAGGGCTTGGCAACCCACTCTGTATTCTTGCTCGGAGAAACATGGACAGAGAAGCCAGGCGGGGCAGGCAATAGTCCATAAGATTGCAAAGAGTTGTATGCACGTACCTCAGGCATAGCTGGCAAGAAGACAAGAAACAGAAACTGCAGCCCAGAGCCGAGCCCTGAGCCAGATGCCCAGTGTGTATCTGGGGGGTCAGGGGTCCCTGGTGGAGCAGAGGTCGGGTCCAATCCCAGAGGGATGAGCAGGAGCTGATGAGGGAACAAAGGCCAGCGTGTAGGTTGGAGAAAGCAGCCAGGACAGAGATGTGGTGAGAGGGGACAACCAGGTAAAGGAAAGTCACCAGACTTGCTGGAAACCCAGGGGTGTGGGAAGAAGGCCGCAGGACAATGAGCTCAGAGTCTGAGGGCTGGGTCTACCCCAGAGCCAGCTCCATGAGGAAGGTATCAGGACCCTCCGGAGGTGGAAGGGGTAGCATGCTGTGCCTGGACCTGTGGTCCGGGTGGACTGGAAGGGAGCTGAGAATCGTGCACAAGCCTGAGAAACTTGAAGCTGCCACACAGTCCAGGGTGATGGGGTGGTCCCTGGGCAGAGGGAGCGAATACAGATTCCAGCAACCTGCATGGAGGGTAACCAGGGGATGTGGGGGGTGGATGTGCGGAGTGGGTGCAGGGATGGATGAAGGATACCCCAGGTCCCCACACGAGAGGCAGTGGGCAGAGAGCTTGTGGACAGTTGGGGATGTCCAGGAAGCCTGGCCGGGCAGGCAGCACAGACTACTGAACCTGTTCCTGGAACAGGAACCGTGCTCTCAGGGATTATGTTAGACACTTTACAAAACTATGTGAGTATCCAGGTCATGGGGATAATGTTTACAACCTCAGAGCATCATCACAAGGGCCACGTGAGACCACGTGACACTCATGCCTTTCTTGAATGTACCGCTACCATCAATGCCCACGTGAAGTCTCAGCTTCTGTCTGCCCAAAGCAAGGGCATCCACAGCCCCCACCTAGAGTCCCTTGGAGCAGAGTGGCATGTGCATGCTGTGCCAACGGGGGCCTGTCCTTGTAACCTCTACATCTGCTCTCCCCATCTTTCTTAGCAACAGAGCTCTGGCTTGGTTCTGGTCACCACTGTACCCCGAAGAATCGCCAGGTGACTACACGGGAACTTCAGACTCCACGTGAGCCACCCTGAACCTGTGCCCTGCCCCCTCCCAGCAGCAACCCACTCCTCCCCCTCGTTAGTGCCCCCATCCCATGTCCTACGGCTCCAGTTACCCAGGCAGGGACCCAAGGGCCAGCCTCAGCTCCTCCCCTCGTCCCCACATTCAAACCATCACCAAGTCTAAACATTTTCTTCCTGAACAGTTAACTTTCTTTCAAGGCCACCACCCTGGGCTTTCTGAAGCTGCCAGTGTCTTTGTCCTGGGCACTCCTGATGTCACCAACACAGGAAGTTACCCCAGCCTCTTCCTGCTCTGCAGCCAGAAAGGGATTCTGGAAATGCAGCCGTGACCACACCCCAGGCTTTTCTCCGAGCTCCCCCAGAACCCCTCAGTCCTTCCCAGGGCACCTAGAACCACATGCACAGCCCTGCGATCTGGGCCCAGGACACAGTTTTATTTCACTCTCAGCTAGGGCTTCCCTGACGGCTCAGACAGTGAACAATCTGCCTTGAACGGGGGAAACCTGGGTTCACTCCCTGAGTTAGGAAGATCTCCCTGGAGAAGGAAATGGCAACTCACTCACTGTTCTTGCCTGGAGAATCCCATGGACAGAGGAGCTGGTGGGTTATACTCCATGGGGTCACAGAGTCAGACCTGATTGAGCAGCTAACACTTTATCTTGTACTGATTTTATGAACTAATAGTATTATTTCTTTTTCATACGTTGCAAATATTTCCTAGATTCTGGCTTTGAAAATGGAAAGAGCCCTGTTCACAGCACACTCATGTGAGCCCAGAGATAACCCTGGGGTTATCCTTGATGCCATAGCCCCTGGGCACAGGGCTGCACCTGGATTGCCCACCCAGCTGGACCGCGCCCAGGGGGCAGGGTCAAGTCTACAGAAGAAGTCTCAAAGCCGGCAGCTAGGCTTTAGAAATCTCCACCTCTTAAGACAGGAGGAGGCAGACGTCACTTTTGATGGGAGCGCTGCCATTTCAGGCCGGTGCTCGACAGGGCTCCTTTCTGAACTTCTGTGAGTTTTATTCAAAGCAGACAGCGGCAACACGTGAGGACCAGGCGCCTACAAGCCTAATTTTAGCTCTGGCACATTCAGGGTTGCTGAACAGGCACCCTTCTCATTAGTGGAGCGCTTCTGTTCACACAGGAATGCATTGATGTCTCTTTCAGGTAGAGGTGGGCTGTGCAGAATCAGCCACGGCCCTGCGGCATCATGAGGTCCCCCATTCCCTCTCCACCTCCAGGCTGAACTCTGACCCCAGTGAGCGGGCAGATGAAGGGCCCCAGAAGCAGAGAGCCAGTGGAGGAGAGAGGATGGGTGGGCAAGCAGCTCTCAGTGTCCCTGACGAGGACCAGGACCAAGTTCGTAGGGGGTGAGGGTGAAAGGGACAAGCTTAGATCCCTTGTTATCTCAACCTTTTCACTGAAATGTTCTGAGAGCAGAGACTGCATCTCTCCTCATTCCTCCTGCTGATCCTCAACTAAGTGACGTGGCAGGCGTCCGAAAACGCTGACTGCAGGGCGAGCCTGGCGGTGCTGACATCCTGCTCCAAGTGAGAGCCTCTGTTCAGAGACAGCGGTATCTTCACACCCGAGAGCAAGCATGGCAGCCGCCTAGCCGGCAGACTCATCCTCCAGGGGGTGGAAGTTACTGCCCTGAGTCCCAAACACATCTGTGTATGCTTTCACATCTCCCAGGGTTGGAAATTCCGGGGAGGGTGCTGGACGGCGTGGCCTCCACGTCATGGGGAGGCTTTGTCGTCTCCTGGCTGAACAGCAGCTTCAAAGCCAGACAGCCCTGGGGTTGAATGTGAGCTCTGGCCCCTCAGAGCACCATGGCCTCCCTTCGGCTGCTCTGTACCTTTGTCTTCTCTGTCATCCAAGGAAGGACCCTGCTATGGGAGTGACAGTGTGGCCCCTGAAGGAAGCAGAGGATGCCAAGCAGCTCCAGGGTTGGCCTGAAGACCGGACACTAATTTTACGGTGAAGGAAATTCAAGGTCAAATTCTAAACTTCCATGCCTTAGGATACTTTTTACTTTAACAGACAGAGACGTTCTTTACATTTCCTATACGCTGTCAACAAGATTCACTCATTCATTTCTTCAGCTCGTATTTATTGGGCTCCAGTTGTATGCCAGGCAGTGCTCTTGGTATTCGGGGTACGTGAAGTGGAGTGGACTGGGTAATCACCTGGCTCTCTGACGGGGGTAGAGGAACCCGGATTTGTGGTGATTGCCAGTTGCTGACAACCCATTCCAGTATTCCTGCCTGGAGAACCCCATGCACAGAGCAGCCTGGTGGGCTACAGTCTATGGGGACATGCAAAGTCAGATATGACTGAAGCGACTTAGTACACCTGCATGCCAGTGACCATGGCACCAATATCCCCCAACAACCAACTTCCAAGCCCCAGTGACAGGAAGAACTGGAAAGACGTCCACAAAGCACTCTGACTCTAGCATACAAACAGGTGCATCTACAAAAACACTCCCCCTCCCACCGGCAGCCGGAGCCCCCTTGCTCTGTTCCTCGGGCCAGGAGCTGGCCGCTTGGCCTCCTCAGCTGTGAAGCAGAGCCACCCGAGCTGCTAACTCAGGAACGAGCAAGAATGCGGCACAGGCCTCAGTGGACCCAGGACCACGGCTCGTGTGAGCCTGCAGACATGCACCTCTCTCTCTCCTTGATGGGAAACTTTACTGCTCTGTAGACACGAGTCAGCTTGTGGACAGTGCGAGTTAAGCCAAGCGTCCCACCCACAGAAAGGCCCGGGGTGCCCCTCGGATGGCATCGATCTTGCCCTATGGTCATGGACACGCAGGGCCAGCTGGCACCATCTATCACCTCGACGTGGCGTTCCTTTAACCTCCCTGAGCTCTCTTCTGACCAGCAGTCTTTCTATCTGACTGTTTTCTTCATTAATCAATATGTTCAATCAAGTTTGGGGCGTGTGTCGATTATATTTATGCAAGAGCTATGATCTGAGTTTCTTTGAAAGTGTGTCCTTGAACACCGCTGTCAAGGTCAGCACTTTTCACCTGTTCACCAAGCACCGCCGAGTGGTTCGTGTGACCAGCCACACCGCTGTGTGCAGCTCCTCAGCTGCAGGGTGGAGGGTGGGATGTGGTCAAAAGAGGCACGGGCAGCACTGAGAGCTGGAGGCAGGATTGTTCTCTTACACACTGCTTAAGACTGCATTGCTCAGACCTAGGCACGGCCTCTGGACATTCTCCTAGCAGTCAGGAAGGCTATTCGGGTTTTCATTCCCAAAAGGTAGAAAGCATTCTGAAATCCACAGTGTTTCATCACACTTCACCTCCCCCACCTCAGCCTTTCTGTGGCTGTTGTTAGAGCCCCCACATTCTTAGGCTGTACTGAAGGTGCTTCTCTACCGGGCAGGTTTTCTAAAAGGATCCAGAGATCAGATCAAGAGCATTCAGTTGCTTTTCTTAGGCTGTACCCTGAAACTGAGCTAGACACCTGCATGCCAGTGACCTGGACCATATCCCCAACAACCAACTTCCAAGCCCCAGTGACAGGAAGAACTGGAAAGACGTCCACAAAGCACTCTGACTCTAGCATACAAACAGGTGCATCTACAAAAACACTCCCTCCCACCGGCAGCCGGAGCCCCCTTGCTCTGTTCCTCGGGCCAGGAGCTGGCCGCTTGGCCTCCTCAGCTGTGAAGCAGAGCCACCCGAGCTGCTAACTCAGGAACGAGCAAGAATGCGGCACAGGCCTCAGTGGACCCAGGACCACGGCTCGTGTGAGCCTGCAGACATGCACCTCTCTCTCTCCTTGATGGGAAACTTTACTGCTCTGTAGACACGAGTCAGCTTGTGGACAGTGCGAGTTAAGCCAAGCGTCCCACCCACAGAAAGGCCCGGGGTGCCCCTCGGATGGCATCGATCTTGCCCTATGGTCATGGACACGCAGGGCCAGCTGGCACCATCTATCACCTCGACGTGGCGTTCCTTTAACCTCCCTGAGCTCTCTTCTGACCAGCAGTCTTTCTATCTGACTGTTTTCTTCATTAATCAATATGTTCAATCAAGTTTGGGGCGTGTGTCGATTATATTTATGCAAGAGCTATGATCTGAGTTTCTTTGAAAGTGTGTCCTTGAACACCGCTGTCAAGGTCAGCACTTTTCACCTGTTCACCAAGCACCGCCGAGTGGTTCGTGTGACCAGCCACACCGCTGTGTGCAGCTCCTCAGCTGCAGGGTGGAGGGTGGGATGTGGTCAAAAGAGGCACGGGCAGCACTGAGAGCTGGAGGCAGGATTGTTCTCTTACACACTGCTTAAGACTGCATTGCTCAGACCTAGGCACGGCCTCTGGACATTCTCCTAGCAGTCAGGAAGGCTATTCGGGTTTTCATTCCCAAAAGGTAGAAAGCATTCTGAAATCCACAGTGTTTCATCACACTTCACCTCCCCCACCTCAGCCTTTCTGTGGCTGTTGTTAGAGCCCCCACATTCTTAGGCTGTACTGAAGGTGCTTCTCTACCGGGCAGGTTTTCTAAAAGGATCCAGAGATCAGATCAAGAGCATTCAGTTGCTTTTCAGTAAAAGAGTCATCCCAAGGGGTCACTGGTCCATTTGCTCTCTCATGATTTCAAATACCTAAGTTAAAAGAAAGCACACGTTCCAGGATGCCCTGTGAGTGGACTCTGACCTCATCCACTCTACTCAAATCTCACGGGTGAGAGGAAGTTACCTCTGCCACCCAAGGTCATCAAGGTGGAGGACCCAGGGAGGCTGGGGAGGGTGCCGCCCTAAGGGCGAGGCTCTTGGCCCAGAGCCTTCCTCGAAGTGCGTCTTTGTGCACAGTCTTCATCTGGAAGAAATCAGCGGATCCATCAGCCCCCAGACTGGAACACCGTGTGGTGGAGGGGAGACCAGGGGGCCCCAGACACTGGCCC
Source organism: Tragulus kanchil (assembly GCA_022376925.1). NCBI lineage: Eukaryota > Metazoa > Chordata > Mammalia > Artiodactyla > Tragulidae > Tragulus > Tragulus kanchil. The sequence continues at coordinate 54,723,999 of JAIOJX010000003.1, read as the reverse complement.
TGCAGCCAGAGCAAGTTCAGGTGGGACCGCAGCACATCCTGACCTTTGGGGACGGTGGTCTATTGCTCACCTTGGTGGAGTTACTTTAAATCAAAGGCCGGCACACCACAGCTGCACGAGCAAGGAACACCTAAGAAAATAAACGCGAGTCCAAAAGCGACTTGAGGCGGTTAACTGCAGTGGGTGGGGACGGGAGGCCAGTAGCTTTTAACAAGTTTTATGTGAAAGACTAACTCGGCGTGGTCGTCACGACAGTTGTGTTTGTGGCTGGGGTGGTATTGCTAACAGATGGGCACCTGGCAGCCTCTCTGAGTTCACGCAGACGCAGCAGGAGGAGCGGGCCGGCTGGCCCTGCCATAGCCCTGCACACACCCATCTCCCCCACACGCATAAACAGAGCGATTTAGGGCTGATCTGGTCAAAACACTCACAGAAATATTCAGCTGTTCCTCCCTTTGTAGCTGTGTGTGCCCTCTGAGAATTCACAGGGGAAAAAAACAACAACTTTCTGCAGAGAGTCTCTGCTTATTCAAAAGAGAAAGAAAGAAAAGAAAAGGGAGTGTTCTGCCACGAGACCCATGTCCCAGTCATGGCGTCACTGACTCCGTTAGGTTCTCCATGGAGGGAAAACAAGGCCGGGGACACGGACGGTGGCCTCTGGCGTCCAGGATAGCCTGCAGCAGTACAGAATCTGCATCCTTGGTTTGGGAGGTCAGCTTTAGAGAACGGCTTTGTACTTCAAAACAAAACAACCCCTGTGGAAAGTATCTTGGTGTTGCATACACAGGCACCGAGTTGGCTCTTAAGGAAGCTTAAAAGAGAACATTATGACACATGGAGACAAACAGCCAGATGGCGGCTGGGGAAGCAGAAGGGGAACACCCAAGAGAGGCGCCTGGGGGATCCTGGACGGACACCACCCCCAGACCCTCTCCCCACAGCCCGGGCGCCAGCTCCATCTCCATCTCCTCACACGGTAACTGACCCCTCGCCTCCCACTGGACATGGCCCGGGGCAGACCTCCCCTCACCCTCCATTTACTGCAAAAGGAAACCTGCCATGGAACACTGGTTCTACATTCTCAGTAGATCTCTGTGGGTTGATCATACTCTGTTTTTTTTTTTCTTTTTAAATAGTTTTCTGTAATTTGCAGAATGACAATACAAGCCATTGGAACAAATGACTTCAAATAGCTGCCAAGTACTCTGCCTACATGGGTAAGGTCCACATCGTTGCTCCCAAAGAATTTGGTGACTTGAACTGTTTCTCAAGATGAAACTTGTAAAGAGTTTCTCCTTCAGCACAGTGAGGTGACGTCCTGGCCAGCCAACCTGTGAGTAATGAGAATTCCTGAGAAAACTATCATGAGTGTTGGTTTTAAATCAATCACAGACGGAAAATTATTCTAGCATAAAATGGGGGAATCAATGACTAATTCTACACATGTGTGCTAAGTAACTTCAGTCCTGTCCAACTGTGCGACCTCCATGGACTGTAGCCTGCCTGGCTCCTCTGTCCATGGGATTCTCCAGACAAGAATACCAGAATGGGTTGCCATTTCCTTCTCCAGGGGATCTTCCCAACCGACGGATCGAACCCAGGTCTCCTGCACTGCAGACAGGTTCTTTACCACTGAGCCACCTGGCAGAAGTGCTAATTCCTTCAATTCTTGCTCCAGCCTTCCACTAGGCTCTCATGTCCACCCTCTGTACACTGAGCTGGAGCCTGACTTGTCTCCCAAAATGACCAAGCAAGATATTTTTCTTAATGGATTACTGACCAGGGGATTTTGGCAGAAACTAGTACCTGTGGTGTTAATATGTCTCTGCTCAATAATGTGTTAACAAAAGGCCTCTTTCAGACTCACATATATATGAAGATGAATATATAAAAGTTTTTAGTATTATACGTGTAACTTTAGTGAGGCATGTGTAAAATTTTCAACTTATATAATTATGTTCAGTTCAGTTCAGTCACTCAGTCGTGCCGACTCTTTGTGACCCCATTGATGATGGCAGCACGCCAAGCTTCTCTGTCCTTCACCATCTCCCAGAGCTTGCTCAAACTCCTGTCCATTGAGTCCGTGATGCCATCCAACCATCTCATCCTCTGCTGTCCCATTCTCCTCTGGACCTCAATCTTTCCCAGCATCAGGGTCTTTCCCCATGAGTCATCTCTTCTCATTAGGTGGCCAAAATACTGGAGCTTCAGCATCAGTCCTTCCAAGGAGTGTAAGGACTGATGATTCCTTTAGAATTGACTGGTTTGTCTCCTTGCAGTCCAAGGGACTCTCAAGAGCCTTCTCCAGCACCACAGTTCTAAGGCATCAAGTCTTCAGCCCTCAGCCTTCCTTATGGTCCAGCTCTCACATTCACACATGACTACTGGGAAAACTGCAGCTTTGACTACACAGACCTTAGTCTCTGCTTTTGAATACACTGGCGAGGTTTGTCACAGCTTCTCTTCCAAGCAGCAAGCATCTTTTAATTTCCTGGCTGTAGTCACTGTCTGCAGGGATTTTGAAGCCCAAGAAAATAAAGTCTGCCCCTGTTTCCATTGTGTGCCCATCTATTTACCATGAAGCAATGGGACTTGATTCCATGATCTTTGTTTTTTGAATGTTGAGTTTTAAGCCAGCATATTCACTCTCCTCTTTTACCTTCATCAAGAGACTCTTTAGTTCCTTTTTGTTTACTGTCATAAGGATGGTGTCATCTGCATACCTGAATATAATATTAAAAATTTTAACAAGTCATCATCAGCCTAATTCTCCCTATCAATTATGGGTAGAGAAATCCTCACACTCTCAGGAAATCTCCACAATGTAATCCAGACCTGGAAATCATTGTTTTTTCCATCTTCAAAGATACGAATTTTCAGCAGAGAAAAATTAAAAATACGGATGCAGGCAGCCCTTCATGTAGTGACTCCATCATAAACCAACAAACAGTTTGCCTTGATGATAAAGGACCTACAGAACTGTGAGGCGTGGGCTCAATAGTGCTGTCCTGTGGGCCTCAGTGTTGATTAGGTATTCCGTTCAAATAAGTTGGAGGGACATTCCACAGGTAGGGGCGATTCCAGCAAGCCAGAAAACACTTTTTTAAAAAGACAACTGACACTGAAACACCTTTATGGAACTTTCTTTTGATCTCAAGGAGGAACAAAATATTTATCTTTTTAAAAAATACATGAACAGCCAGGCAATTTGCAAGAGGCTAGGTGAGTTCCCAGTAAAATCCAGCCCTTTTGGTACCACTTAGAGATCAAAGGTGATCCGGAACGGGCTCTGTTTTATGTGTATTTTTATTTAGAGTAAGTGTTTAAGCTGTGCCTATCAAACTAACAGGCAGTAACCCAATACCGCCTGCTCTTGGGAGAACAGAGGTTTCGAGGCTCATGGCAGCTTTTACCCATATTTAAGGAGACTACAACATGCCCCGTAATTGTGAGCTGTGTGTAATGACACACACTCCACGCTATGAGGTAATAACGCAGCCTGTCAAGCAGTATAATAGGACTTCACGTGATTTTATCCAGAGAGAAAACCAATGTATCAAATTGCTTTTAGAAAAATGAAAACATAAAAGAAAATAAAGTCTGCCCCTGTTTCCATTGTGTGCCCATCTATTTACCATGAAGCAATGGGACTTGATTCCATGATCTTTGTTTTTTGAATGTTGAGTTTTAAGCCAGCATATTCACTCTCCTCTTTTACCTTCATCAAGAGACTCTTTAGTTCCTTTTTGTTTACTGTCATAAGGATGGTGTCATCTGCATACCTGAATATAATATTAAAAATTTTAACAAGTCATCATCAGCCTAATTCTCCCTATCAATTATGGGTAGAGAAATCCTCACACTCTCAGGAAATCTCCACAATGTAATCCAGACCTGGAAATCATTGTTTTTTCCATCTTCAAAGATACGAATTTTCAGCAGAGAAAATTAAAAATACGGATGCAGGCAGCCCTTCATGTAGTGACTCCATCATAAACCAACAAACAGTTTGCCTTGATGATAAAGGACCTACAGAACTGTGAGGCGTGGGCTCAATAGTGCTGTCCTGTGGGCCTCAGTGTTGATTAGGTATTCCGTTCAAATAAGTTGGAGGGACATTCCACAGGTAGGGGCGATTCCAGCAAGCCAGAAAACACTTTTTTAAAAAGACAACTGACACTGAAACACCTTTATGGAACTTTCTTTTGATCTCAAGGAGGAACAAAATATTTATCTTTTTAAAAAATACATGAACAGCCAGGCAATTTGCAAGAGGCTAGGTGAGTTCCCAGTAAAATCCAGCCCTTTTGGTACCACTTAGAGATCAAAGGTGATCCGGAACGGGCTCTGTTTTATGTGTATTTTTATTTAGAGTAAGTGTTTAAGCTGTGCCTATCAAACTAACAGGCAGTAACCCAATACCGCCTGCTCTTGGGAGAACAGAGGTTTCGAGGCTCATGGCAGCTTTTACCCATATTTAAGGAGACTACAACATGCCCCGTAATTGTGAGCTGTGTGTAATGACACACACTCTCCACGCTATGAGGTAATAACGCAGCCTGTCAAGCAGTATAATAGGACTTCACGTGATTTTATCCAGAGAGAAAAACCAATGTATCAAATTGCTTTTTAGAAAAATGAAAACATAAAATAAAATAAACTCGGCGATACAGTCTCTATATTCTCAGAGGCCTGAAAACAGTCCTCTTGGGAAACAAGTCTGAAGCTGGGAGGTTTCTGGGTGTCTCCACCGTCCAGAGAACTGACCAGGCCGTTAGGGAGAACAGAGCAGCCGGGCTCCCCCTCTGCCCAACCCAGTGCTGCTGAGAGCTGCTGGAACACCCTACCTGGTCAGGGCTGATTGTGCGAAGGTCAGCACTCAGGCCACTGTGAGCACAGAGGAGGAAGTGGGGAGCCGAGAAGCAGCTAGGGCTCCCAGACACACAATCACACCCAAGTTCCTGGCCCCACCCCTGCTCTGTTTGGAACCCTGACTTTAGCTTCAGGAAATAGACAGCAAGAAGCTGTGTTTTGGATGTTCCAACACTGTGTTTTGAGTGAAAACCTGTAAAGATATGAGGGCTTCCTTGGTGGTCCAGTGGGTAAAGACACTGGCTTGCAGTGCAGGGGACACCGGTTCAATCCCTGGCCTGGGAAGATCCCATGTGCTGTGAAGCGGCTGGACCAATGTGTCCCAACTACCAAGCCAGCACTCTGGAGCACATGCGCCCAGAGCCGGTGCTCTGCAACAAGAGAGGCCACTACAGTGGGAGGCCCACACAGGCCAAAGAATAAAGACAGATGAAAATAAATAAATGAAAGACCAATAGAAGTGGCCCCCCCTCAAAAAAGGTAGTCTTCAAAGATATGAGCTAGCGTTTCTTTTTCTCTGCACAATTTTCACTAGTCCCTCGTCCACTACACACACACACACACACACAGACTGCTTCCCTCTGCTGTGTAGAGGCAGTTACCATCCACACGCACCTCTTGTGTCTCTGTGTTCGGGGTCAGGGCCCCACGAGCCAATCCTCCTGGCCGGGTGCTGTCTCTTCCACTCTCCCTGACAACCGGGTGAACCGCCGAGGTCTCTGGAGCTGCAGTGGCTCAGGCCGTCTACCAGGTAGTGTTCAGGCGGGAGGGGTGACCTCGGTATGAGGTAATAACGCAGCCTGTCAAGCAGTATAATAGGACTTCACGTGATTTTATCCAGAGAGAAAAACCAATGTATCAAATTGCTTTTTAGAAAAATGAAAACATAAAATAAAATAAACTCGGCGATACAGTCTCTATATTCTCAGAGGCCTGAAAACAGTCCTCTTGGGAAACAAGTCTGAAGCTGGGAGGTTTCTGGGTGTCTCCACCGTCCAGAGAACTGACCAGGCCGTTAGGGAGAACAGAGCAGCCGGGCTCCCCCTCCGCCCAACCCAGTGCTGCTGAGAGCTGCTGGAACACCCTACCTGGTCAGGGCTGATTGTGCGAAGGTCAGCACTCAGGCCACTGTGAGCACAGAGGAGGAAGTGGGGAGCCGAGAAGCAGCTAGGGCTCCCAGACACACAATCACACCCAAGTTCCTGGCCCCACCCCTGCTCTGTTTGGAACCCTGACTTTAGCTTCAGGAAATAGACAGCAAGAAGCTGTGTTTTGGATGTTCCAACACTGTGTTTTGAGTGAAAACCTGTAAAGATATGAGGGGCTTCCTTGGTGGTCCAGTGGGTAAAGACACTGGCTTGCAGTGCAGGGGACACCGGTTCAATCCCTGGCCTGGGAAGATCCCATGTGCTGTGAAGCGGCTGGACCAATGTGTCCCAACTACCAAGCCAGCACTCTGGAGCACATGCGCCCAGAGCCGGTGCTCTGCAACAAGAGAGGCCACTACAGTGGGAGGCCCACACAGGCCAAAGAATAAAGACAGATGAAAATAAATAAATGAAAGACCAATAGAAGTGGCCCCCCCTCAAAAAAGGTAGTCTTCAAAGATATGAGCTAGCGTTTCTTTTTCTCTGCACAATTTTCACTAGTCCCTCGTCCACTACACACACACACACACACACACACACAGACTGCTTCCCTCTGCTGTGTAGAGGCAGTTACCATCCACACGCACCTCTTGTGTCTCTGTGTTCGGGGTCAGGGCCCCACGAGCCAATCCTCCTGGCCGGGTGCTGTCTCTTCCACTCTCCCTGACAACCGGGTGAACCGCCGAGGTCTCTGGAGCTGCAGTGGCTCAGGCCGTCTACCAGGTAGTGTTCAGGCGGGAGGGGTGACCTCGGCAGGAGTTTACTTCTCCTCTGGGGGTCTAAGCTGAGCGAGCTGGACCAGCACTGGTGTATTTTGGCAGTGGACTGTTGACCCTGGGTTTCTATGGGCTCCAGAGGAGCCGTTAAGAGGGGGGAAAAAAAGAAAAAAGCCACAGTTGCATCGGCCGTGATCTGAAACGAGACGTGGGTTTCACTCTGATGTGTTCACGGAACACGTGGACACATGAGTGGAATCTTAGACACAGGGAGGCAATAAACCCCCAGAGGCGGTTTTCACAGCCACCACGACCCTGCGTCCCCATGTTTCCATTCGGCTTTGAGTTTGCAGTCTCATGCAGGTGTGTGGCCAAGTTCCTCGCTGAGCTCCCTGGCTTTTCTTGATAGCAAATCAGTCCCTTACTGCTTACGCCCTGGACTGAGAAGAAGGAGCGACATACAGGGTGACCCTTCCCGGGACTCCAGGAGCTGGGAGAGTCCCCGTGACCATGGGGAACTCAGAACTCCCCCACAGTCCACACCCCTGCCTGCAGGGGTTGAGTTGTATTTCTCAGTAAATATGGAAAAGTCAAGGTGCATGCAGCAAGCTGGGAGATCTAAGTGGTGAGGTGGACTTGTTTATAGATCCTTGAAGTTCTAGGGACTTTCCAGGTATCACTGAAGGCCTTGAGATGACTTTCACCAGAAGCATCCCCTGTGGGGACCAGGAAAGCTCACACATGCAGCCTGATACTTTTTACCGCTCAGTGGTTTTTATCAGCCCTAAGTTGATAACTGATGACATTTTCAATGAGTTCTGGAGTCTCTTTATAACGACACAATCTCAAATCTGCACACTGAGTTCCACCCCACCCAAGTGAGCAGGTAACAGGATTTTGAGTGAAAACACCCTCTCTCCAACGAAGCAGCCACAAGGTGATAAAGTTTAGAAGGCTTCCTCCCACACCCTGGCACTGTCCTAGGTTCATATTACAGGTGGGGCAGGGAGACAGCAGAATGCTGACCCCCAGGTGTGTGGGCAACTGCGGGGCATCAAGACACCCCATGTGGGGTGGGAGTGGGGGCGGGAGGGTGAGGGGAGGTGACAGTGGAGGGGGTGTGCTCTTACTTAGCTTATAAGAGCTTTACAGGTCCTTCACAGCTGCCAGAAATGGTCCCCAGTGTCAACGTCAAAGATCTGAAAGGACCATGCACATGGTACGTAAGGGGTGCTCCAGACCTGGGGGCCTCACTGGGTCAGCATCTTTGTTTGCAACCGGAGAGGTCAGAGGCCCCCAAAGTGCCCACCTCACCATCAAGGGGAAAGAAAGAGCCCTAAATTGGCCTCTTTCTTGTCATGATGTCATTGTTGTTTTTAGTTGTTCAGTCGTGTCTGACTCTTTGCAACCCCATGGACGGCAGCATACCAGGCTTCCCTGTCCTTCACTGAGCAGCCGACACAGCACCTTCTCCTCCTGGCCCTCTCCTCTGCCCTGAGAGCACGGGGGACAGGTGGGAATATGGATAGACCTCTATGTATAAAACAGGTGACTAATGAAAACCTGCTGTTCAGCACAGGGAGCTCTACTCTGTACCCCATGGTGACCTGAATGGGAAGGAAATGTAAAAAACGCGGGAGGTATGTATATGTAGAGCTGAGTCACTTTGCTGTACAGCAGAAAGCAACACAGCATTGTAAAGCAATTATATTCCAATAAAAATTTTTAAAAAGAGAGAGACAAAGAGAGGTGCTGGCCTCCAAGCCAAAGCAGGTCCCCGAGGCAGCTGGAGAGCCCTGTGTGGTGTCAGCACGTTTATAAGGTAACACCCGTGTCTCGTCCGTATCTCTGGTGGCCCAGGCGCCTGATAAAGTCCCAGGACCACCTCTGGGCCCCTCCCAGCCCTGAGGAGTCCAAAGGTCAGAAATCTGTAGCCGTCTCACAGATAAAATCCCCCAACTTATTAATTTAAAATGTCACTAGAAATAAATGGCATTCGCTCTGGCACCATCAGTGAAGGGTTATATCGCTGACAAATGCCAGCGTTTTACTGATGGGCTTGGGAGATGCTCTGTCTGGAACTTAGATGTCTGCTCTTAACAAACTCTTCTGATGCTCACATGTGTCAAGCTGAGCACTGCACATTAGCCAGAGAGAGAGATTGAGAATGGTTGTGTTAAATGGTGATGCTTGGGGGCTACGACAGAGAAGGCTCTTTTTAAAAGCTGTTCTCCGAGACACATGGTATCAGTCATAGAACTTAAAACACGCAAAACAACACTGTCAGGAAGCCAAGCAGAGTGTGGATTCCAGAGTAGGAAGCAACTGCCTGCCAGGGCTCAGGCAGGACTCGACATCAGCAGTGACCTGTGCCTGCATTCATTTTCAGACAGAAAAGGGATTATTGTGATTTGTAAGAGGGACCTATTTGGGGCTTCTCTGGTGGTTCGGACAGTAAAGAATCCGCCTGCCAATGCAGGAGGCCCGGGTTTGACTCCTGGTCTGGGAAGAACCCGCACACCTCAAAGAGGCTGAGCCCACGAGCCACCAACTGCTGATGCTCAAGTGCCTAGAACCGGTGCTCACATCAAGACAAGCCACTGCAGTGAGAAGTCCGCGCCCCACAGCTAGAGAGCAGCCCCTGCTCGCTGCAGCTAGAGAGAGGCCCGTGTGCAGCAACAGAGAACCAGCGCAGACGAAGATAGGAAATGCATTCTTTGAAAGAGAGTTAATAAATTTAAAGCAATTAAAACTCTGGCCCAGGCCACAGTAAATGCCCTGTAAACACTATTTCCTCGTCTTACTCCTCTAGAAAGCTGTTTAAAGTGCACTGTGATCCTCAAGACCCCTCCTCCATATTCTCAGAGGAAGAACTTTCCAAGCAAGTGCGTCAAAGAAGAGCTCTTTCTTCTCAGCTTTAGAATCAATCTACACACGTGCCCTGGCCCTCCTCCTCCCTCCTTCGGGACTCCCGCCTTCACGGGTCCTCTGCATCCATCCCTGCCCATCCCTCACTCTCTTCTGTCCTCCACCTTTCTTGGATTTCCTTCTGGAGCATTTCTCTCACACACACACAGTGTTCTCATACATTTTCTGTGAAAACTATTTCAGGCAAATTTAAATCCTTTCTGAATCCTATTCTCCCTCTCTTTCACAATAAGGCTTCCTAACACTATAGAATATATTAGAGACCCAGCAGATTCCATGTCCTGGACAACTACCTCTGTGTTTCTTCGTCAACTCCAGCGCCGCTGCTCCTGCCAGGGTCCCTAGCAGCCCCCATGACTCCCAGCCCAAGGTTTTGCTTCCTCTTCTCTGACTTGTGTTTCTGTCTGTGACGAGGTGAACCACCCTTTCTGATGTCCACCCTCTCTGATGCTGGCGATTCCCGACTCTCTACTGAGCCCCGTCGTCTGTCCCTCTAGACTGCATGGAGGATTTCCCATCTTCCTTCCATAAACGGCCATGCCCCCAGGACTCTCCCTTAGGTTCTTCTCACCTGACGCTGAGTATCACGTCCTGAATGTCTGTTCTAACTGGTTTGCTTTGGGTGAGAGCACAGACTTCTGCCACATCCCAAAAACACACACTGGCCTCGCCGGCCTTCACCTCAACCAGCCTCCCTGCCTTCCTCAGGCTCTCAGACTTGGGAGCCATTTTCATCCAAGTGTGCAATCTGGCAGAAATTCTCCCCTTCTTCGACACCAAAGGTTAGTCCCTCTGAGGGGCTGGGGAGGGGTCATGGGGGTAGCTGTGAGTCACCTTCCAGGAGAACAAGAGGTCACCAGGTTTGGAAGCCCAAGTCACCCAAGAGGAGAAAGACTGTCTTCCTAGGCAAGAAGGCTTTCTCACAGGCTGTAGCTGTTGAATCAGGTAACAGAAAGACGAGCGCAAGGGCACTGTTCCAGCCTTTAACAACTCTGAGAAGTGCACAGGTTTTAGAAGATGAGACGAGCGACTGCAGCCTTTGCAGCACCACCTGGCTCCCTGCCCGTGTCCTTGAGGACCAAGAAGAGTCCGTGCGGGTGGACCCTGCCCAGCAGTGGACGCGGCCAGCGCAGCATTGCCGGGTTCTGGCTAAATTTAGCACCAGGTTTCCCTGCGCTGCTGCGGTTCTCCTGAGTCACCTCCCTCCGTCTTTGCTGGAACAAGCAACATCGTTCAATGTCCTGGGCTTGGCCAAGGACATAGCTCTCTTCCAACTTTGAATGCAGGTGACTTTTGCTTTTTCTGAAGAGAGCAAGAGAGCAGGGGCCAGTTGTGTGGCCTATTTTCCTTCTCAGCCTGCAGTTTGCATGCTGGTTGAATATGAGCATTTTGCTTCTTTCGTTCCTGTTCAAATCTAGGACCATCCAATGTGACAGCCCAAAAGTCCTGGAGATGAGGATCCTGTGCTCACATGGGCTTCGGGTTTCTGCAGGAACACACACCCTCACACACGCAAATACACCTACACACACACACACACACAAACACAGCAGCTGTTTGGAAGCAGTCCCTGGGGACTAGCAGGTCTGTTGAGCCCCAGCCAGGCCACCCCAGGGACGGATGCCTGCAGACATGGGTGCCAGGAGGAATTCAGCCTCTCCAGGAGCAGGTTCTTTTCTCATTCTCTCAAGAATTATTTTGACAGTCTTCTCACTGGTCAGTTTCCATACCATCCTCTTCTCTGACCTGACTGCACTGGTCCTCAGAGTATCGGGTCCAAGGGGCTGTTTGCCAAGCTCCCAGCTGGCCACGAGGCACCCGCGCCTGTCCCGGCTCTAGAGTTCCCACCCCCCTCCCCATCACCACCCACCCGGCTGTTCTGCAAGAGACCACGTGAGCGTGTGCTGCTCCCTGCGTGACCCAGACACACGCCTGCACCTCCAGTGGCCTGAGGATCTCCTTGAGGCCTGAGGCCACATGTCTAGTCCATGTGCCCTCGGGTAAGGCTGCCTGGACCTTAAATCCCCAGAGGATCCCTGGCCTCAGCTCTTACTCATCCCAGCATCCTCTCGGCTTCTCAGGAAACACGTGTTGACTCAACTCTGACCAGCAGAGCGTGAGGCTGACCAACTACAGACACACCCTCTGTCCTGGGGCATGTTCCAGCCCCACACCCAAGGTGAGTGGCTGCACACCCCCACCCGCCACAGTGGCTCCCCACCTGTCCCATCTCTCACTTTCAGAACAAAAGCCATGATTTGGGCTGACAGTCCCAGGACAATGGCAGTCTCTACACAGGGACCACACTCTGTAACTATCATTGCCCCTCTTCCGTGGATAAAGTAACATCTGAGTGCTGTGGGGCAAGTGGGGAGCATCCTGTGGGAGCCTGGGTCCACACATGCCTAAGAACAGGGTAGATTGGGCAGGAGGAGGAAGGAGGTTTCACAGAATCACATGGCTCCGAGGAATCAGGGTATCCACTCTTCAGTCCAGTCCTCAGACTCCCAACATCTCAAGGAGCCACTTACCAATCCTTCCTCTTCTCCCTGCACACACGTCTTCCCCAAGCCCACCCCGTTCCCGAATCAGGCAACTCTGGCCACGTCTTTGGTTCCCGTGGGTGGGGAGTCAAGTTGCCCATAGGTCCAACAGCATCTCTACGGGAAAGGAATCCCAGCAGTAAAGATACAGCAAGGCAGTGGAACTCTCAAAACCTTCTAAAGCCTTCCAGTTTCCAAATGTCCACAGCTCCCTCATAGATGCAATCTGGTACCACACACAATGTCTGAGTTCTTTCACATTTTGAAAGGAAACCTAGGCTTCCCAGGTGGTTCAGTGGTAAAGAATCACTTACCAATGCGGGAGATGCGGGTTTGGTCCTTTTGTTGGGAAGATGCCCTGGAGGAGGAAATGGCAACCCGCTCTAGTATTCTTGCCTGGAGAATCCATGGACAGAGAAGCCTGGTGGGCCACAGCCCGTGGGGTCACAGAGTCGGATGTGACTAAGCAACTAAAAAATCACAAAAACTAAGTCTGCTCTCCATATACATGAGCATTTTAAAATGCACGAGAATGACCTTCATCTAGAAAACACTTCCAGTGAGAAGCTTCGTGCTCAGCGCTGGGCTGAGAGGCTGCCGTTAGCGCCACAAGCCCAAGACCTGTCTCCGTGCTCACGAGGCTCAAGTCTGAGAGGAAAGACAGGCATGAGCAAGGGACCTCAGATGGAGCTGAAGAACTCTGAGAGGGCAGAAGACAGTGCTGTGCAGGCTTTTCAAAGGTGGGGGTGTTGCTGACCAGGAACAGCTTCCCGGGAAAGAGAGGCTTCAGCCTTGAAATCATGGAGCTAACACAGGGAAGCAGAAGGGAGAAACCCCAGGCAACTGGGACCAGCATGTGTGACGCTCAGGGCCAGGAAGAAACATCTAGAGCCTGCAGGAAGACCCTCCGCTAGAGAGGGGAGGAGAGGAGCGCTCTCTGGACAAGGCAGTGGCTGGCAGACGCTGTGTCTCAGGGTCCTCTAAGCCCTGCTCACGTGGGGACATCGAGACAGTGGTGGCTTCGCTGTTGACCCTACCTGTGGGCAACAAAACCAGCTCTCTGCGTAAAGTGGAATTTTTACATCCAAGGCTCACAGAATGTTGAGCTGAAAGGGATCCTAAGAAATACCTGATCCACGAATCCATGGGTGGACTGGTGCACAAATTCCTTCCTGGGCCCACCCTATAGGGTTACAGAGCTCATCGTCTGTTTACGTGTAACTCAGACAGTTAGATTTTCAACCCAAACTGGCCTCCTTGAAACTTCTACTACATGTGTGCCCGCTGCAGTTCCCCGCCTGACAACTTCTCAAGAGTTTAAAGACAACTATCTTGTCCCACTGTGCACTCACTTCCTCGGGCTGAAAATGCCTAACTCTCCCAACGCCGGCATATTATGTGATTCTAGAACCTCTCATAATCTGGCCTTAGTTTGTCAATGAAGAATATACCATATTTGCTTTTGAAAATACATCTAAATACATAAACTGGGTGATTAACCTGTTTGCCTTATCTCTAGTGTCTTTGCCTTAAATACGAAATCTGGCTTGCCTGGCTTTCAGGAACCACAATTGTCTGTGTAATTTTAGGGACTCTTTAAGGGCTTGGTAACATATTCTGCAAAATAAGCGTTTGCTAAATGTCATTAGTCAACTGAACAGTCTTTACTTTTTCCTGTGCAATCTCTGTGTTTAGCAGGGTTCACAGACTATGAAAGGGTTTGTGCAATGACACACAAAGCCTTGAGAAATTGGAGTGAGTACATCACTGACCTCAGAGGCCAGCAGAAGTCAGCCAAGTTCTTGCCCGGCGGCCGCGGCAGGACCGCATCGGCCAAGCACAGCCTTACACAGAAAGAGAGGCTTCAGCCTTGAAATCATGGAGCTAACACAGGGAAGCAGAAGGGAGAAACCCCAGGCAACTGGGACCAGCATGTGACGCTCAGGGCCAGGAAGAAACATCTAGAGCCTGCAGGAAGACCCTCCGCTAGAGAGGGGAGGAGAGGAGCGCTCTCTGGACAAGGCAGTGGCTGGCAGACGCTGTGTCTCAGGGTCCTCTAAGCCCTGCTCACGTGGGGACATCGAGACAGTGGTGGCTTCGCTGTTGACCCTACCTGTGGGCAACAAAACCAGCTCTCTGCGTAAAGTGGAATTTTTACATCCAAGGCTCACAGAATGTTGAGCTGAAAGGGATCCTAAGAAATACCTGATCCACGAATCCATGGGTGGACTGGTGCACAAATTCCTTCCTGGGCCCACCCTATAGGGTTACAGAGCTCATCGTCTGTTTACGTGTAACTCAGACAGTTAGATTTTCAACCCAAACTGGCCTCCTTGAAACTTCTACTACATGTGTGCCCGCTGCAGTTCCCCGCCTGACAACTTCTCAAGAGTTTAAAGACAACTATCTTGTCCCACTGTGCACTCACTTCCTCGGGCTGAAAATGCCTAACTCTCCCAACGCTCGGCATATTATGTGATTCTAGAACCTCTCATAATCTGGCCTTAGTTTGTCAATGAAGAATATACCATATTTGCTTTTGAAAATACATCTAAATACATAAACTGGGTGATTAACCTGTTTGCCTTATCTCTAGTGTCTTTGCCTTAAATACGAAATCTGGTTTGCCTGGCTTTCAGGAACCACAATTGTCTGTGTAATTTTAGGGACTCTTTAAGGGCTTGGTAACATATTCTGCAAAATAAGCGTTTGCTAAATGTCATTAGTCAACTGAACAGTCTTTACTTTTTCCTGTGCAATCTCTGTGTTTAGCAGGGTTCACAGACTATGAAAGGGTTTGTGCAATGACACACAAAGCCTTGAGAAATTGGAGTGAGTACATCACTGACCTCAGAGGCCAGCAGAAGTCAGCCAAGTTCTTGCCCGGCGGCCGCGGCAGGACGCACGGCAGCCTCGGACCAAGCACAGCCTTACACAGAGGGCCCTGTGATCTATTTGACTGCACCACAGAGTTTATTCCCACGACTAATTCCTGCCAACCCTCCGGCCAGGAGCACCCTAGGGGCCAAGGCTGCTGGTCATCTGTGTGATTCTGTGATCCAAGAGCATTTCCACGAGGCTAGCTGGGGTTGGGGGGATTTTGAGACTACTTTGTTTTTGTCAAGCCATTGTCCACTTCACTGTAAAATCTGTCGGAAAATTGCTATGAAGCAACATGTTTATCATGATTTAAAAAAAGGTAACAATATGCTATTATGACTTCAAGATCTCATGGAAAAGTCATGTTAGGTTAAGTGCAATAACCGTGCTATACCCTCAGGAGATGCCCACATGACAAGGTGAGGCAGGCTCACATTCATGTCCCTGTGCCAAATGATACCAACAATAAGCTAAGCAACAAGGCCACCTGCTCCAAGGAAGCAAGAGCAAAATCACTCAGTCACCAAGACTGGCGGCTGCTGTGAGCCCCTCACCTTCCTGCACCCAACTCACCCCAGAGCTCACAGGGCCTCTGCAGCCAGTCCCAGCCAGCCCTCCACCTGTGTAGGCCTGCCCTCCAGGAAGTCCCCCAGCCCAGCGTCAAGTCGGCGGCTCTCTGGGCTCCAGGGCAGAGAAGGTCGGACAGTTCAGTGCCCCCAACACCTGCTCCCTCCGAGCTCCAGATCCTGGCCCTGGGTGTGACCCAGCTCTGTGGAACTGCTCCGTAAGCACTGCTGTCACCTGGCTCATGAAAACCACAGACTCTCTGACCAAATTAAAGCTGTGTTCTTCCTGGAGCGCATGTCTTACATCCTCTTTCTGGTTACATTCAACATGTATCAAACCCACACACACACAAATGCAGCACAAGTGCTCTGGGTAAGAGGTACTGGGGCCCAGAGATGGGCTACGCTGTGACTTGTGAGAGGAGAAGAAAGGGTCAAGAGAAAGAAAGGAACAAAGATGAGAACACACAGACTCAGGACAGAGAGGGGAGGGCAGGAAAGGACGAGGCTACTTTCCCTCAGCACCCACTCTGAGACCCCTTGGCCCTGACTCTCTGCTGAAATCCACTTCTCCCTTATAAAGGTTCTGGGAGGGGACCTGGAGCTCATTTTATTTTTTGACGTGTAGTTGATTCATAGTGTGTGTTAGTTTCTGGTGTACAACAAAGTGATTCGGTTATATTTATACATACACACACACACACACATACACGTATGCTTTTCTGGTGGCTCAGTGGTAAACAATCTGCCTGCAGTATAAGAGACACGGGTTCGATCCCTGGATTGGGAAGACCCCCTGGAGGGGGACATGGCAACCCCCTCTGGTATTCTTGCCTGGGGAATCCCATGGACAGAGGAGCCTGGGGGGCTATGGTCCACAGGATCACAAAGAGTCCAACACAACCGAAGCAACTTAGCCCGCACACATCTGTTAACCCCACTCCTAATTTATCCCTTCCTTCCTTTTCTTTGGTAACCTTAAGTTTGTTTTCTGTGTCTATGAGTATACTTCTGTTCTGTATCTAAGTTTATTTGTATCACACAGTATTTTTTCAGATTCTACATATAAGTGACGTCCTATAATATTTTTCTCTGCCTCACTTGCTTCACTTAGCACAATCATCTCTAGGTACAACCATGTTACAGCAAATGGCATCATATAATTCTCTGGTAGGGTTGGGGGTCAACTCCCCTCGAGCTGAAGGGCTCCGTGCTGAGCCCAAGAAGCTTGGAAGTAAACACAGCACAATTCCCTCAGCACCTCAGGTTGCAAGTGAGTTACAGAGAGAGAGGGAAGTCCCCCACAGTGTGCTCAAAGGCAGGTGATAGGACGACACAGCAGCAGGGTCCCCTGGTTCCCGCTGGATGAGATGATCTGGTCCCACCTGTCTTCCCTCCCCGCTGGGTTCGCCCTGAGGCTGTGTTAGTTTTCCTCTGGAATGCTTCCTGTGATCTGGCACACGGAGCCACAGCAAAATCCCTGCCTGTCGGCCGCAGCTGTGCACATTCCTGGGCTGAGTCTCACTGGGGCCGCCGTCTTGGATGTCACTCACAGAAAAGTGAGAGACAGACGTAGTGAGAAATGGTGAGGAAGGTGGAGAAAGGGGGCTTTCAAGAGGCCGGCCACTCGAGCAGTCAGTCCACGGCCCCCAGGAGTTCTCCAGAAACACGTCCATCTCTCGAAGGAAACAGGCAGGCAGGTGCTCCCAGAACAGACTGTTTTAGCACCACCCTCCTGTCAGCCCTGGGTGTTTACACCGAGAACAAAACAAAGTAGCAGGAACTGGAAAATTAGTGTCTAAACTGAGAATCCTCATCTCCCAGTTAAAAATTCCTCCCTCTCCCTTAATCCCAGATGGGAGATTCAGATTTATAGAAATTCTGTGTGAAACACTTGGGATTCTGACCCACTGGCACGTATGAGCTGAGACAGCAGAAGAGAAACATATGCACTGCCACATGTAAAACTTGCCAGTGGGGACCTGCTGTGGGACACGGGGCTCTCAGATCAGTTGCTCTGTGACAACCTAAAGGGGGGGACGGGGTGGAGGCGGGAGGGGTTCAAGAGGAAAGTGACATACGTCGAATATGCTCAGTCACTAAGCCACGTCCAACTCTGTGCGACCCCATGGACTGTGGCCCACCAGGCTCCTCTGTCCATGGAACTCTCCAGGCAAGAAGGCTAGATTAGGTTGCCATTTCCTCCTCCAGGGGATCTTCTGGATCAAATCCGCATCTCCCTCAATGGCAACTGGGCCCAAACCACACCTTCACTGTGATGGATGGAGGGCGGCCCCTCCGTCTATGCGCATGTACACACAAGGATCTGCTGCGCCTGCCACCTGCCCATCCGCCTGCTGACAGCGAGGCCCAGCCCCTGCCCGGTCTCCCCCAGTCGTGAGCCTCACACAGCCTCTGGGAGGGTGGCGACATGAAGTCCCCGTATCTTTCCAGGACATGCTCTGTCCAGGTTCCACTGTTTCCGGCCCTCAGCTTGGGTTCCTTGTCAGCTCTCCAGACACTTTACCATCCCAAGGGCCAAATGGCGATCGTTCCCTTCACTGAGGCCCCAGAAACCAGGGCCTCCACTACTCCCGTCGGCACCCCCAAGACCCAGAGCCATTAGGGGAAGCACTAAATGAGGGGCAGTGGTGGAGGGGATGAGGCTGCACCCCAAAACAGCCGAGTATTCATTCTCCTCATTACCCACAGGCTGCCGAGTATTCGTTTAAAACACCTAGTGCCTGAAAACTGTTTACAGGTTCTAATCACCTCCCTGCAGCCCAGCGCTGTGGACACCAGAACCCTGCAGAACTTTCCTCAACAACCTGTCCCCGGAGCCCCATACAGAGCCCAGAGATCAGCAGGGGGCTACAGGACCACCTTTTCATGGCCGTTCCACGGGAGGTGGTCTCCACTCCTGAGCTCCCTAGGTTCTAGGACAAGGTTGCAGAGGTCTGTTAGACTAAACTGAGAATCCTCATCTCCCAGTTAAAAATTCCTCCCTCTCCCTTAATCCCAGATGGGAGATTCAGATTTATAGAAATTCTGTGTGAAACACTTGGGATTCTGACCCACTGGCACGTATGAGCTGAGACAGCAGAAGGGAAACATATGCACTGCCACATGTAAAACTTGCCAGTGGGGACCTGCTGTGGGACACGGGGCTCTCAGATCAGTTGCTCTGTGACAACCTAAAGGGGGGGACGGGGTGGAGGCGGGAGGGGTTCAAGAGGAAAGTGACATACGTCGAATATGCTCAGTCACTAAGCCACGTCCAACTCTGTGCGACCCCATGGACTGTGGCCCACCAGGCTCCTCTGTCCATGGAACTCTCCAGGCAAGAAGGCTAGATTAGGTTGCCATTTCCTCCTCCAGGGGATCTTCTGGATCAAATCCGCATCTCCCTCAATGGCAACTGGGCCCAAACCACACCTTCACTGTGATGGATGGAGGGCGGCCCCTCCGTCTATGCGCATGTACACACAAGGATCTGCTGCGCCTGCCACCTGCCCATCCGCCTGCTGACAGCGAGGCCCAGCCCCTGCCCGGTCTCCCCCAGTCGTGAGCCTCACACAGCCTCTGGGAGGGTGGCGACATGAAGTCCCCGTATCTTTCCAGGACATGCTCTGTCCAGGTTCCACTGTTTCCGGCCCTCAGCTTGGGTTCCTTGTCAGCTCTCCAGACACTTTACCATCCCAAGGGCCAAATGGCGATCGTTCCCTTCACTGAGGCCCCAGAAACCAGGGCCTCCACTACTCCCGTCGGCACCCCCAAGACCCAGAGCCATTAGGGGAAGCACTAAATGAGGGGCAGTGGTGGAGGGGATGAGGCTGCACCCCAAAACAGCCGAGTATTCATTCTCCTCATTACCCACAGGCTGCCGAGTATTCGTTTAAAACACCTAGTGCCTGAAAACTGTTTACAGGTTCTAATCACCTCCCTGCAGCCCAGCGCTGTGGACACCAGAACCCTGCAGAACTTTCCTCAACAACCTGTCCCCGGAGCCCCATACAGAGCCCAGAGATCAGCAGGGGGCTACAGGACCACCTTTTCATGGCCGTTCCACGGGAGGTGGTCTCCACTCCTGAGCTCCCTAGGTTCTAGGACAAGGTTGCAGAGGTCTGTTAGACTCACAGAGCCTCGCACAAGGACACAAACCAAACATCAGCTTTGGTAAGTGATGGGGTTAAAACAGGAACACATACTCGGGAAACTCCTGGGTCTCATGAGACCAGGAGAGAGACATAGAGGCTGGCCACCCAGCTCAGAAGTCGGACCAGGAGAGGTGGCTGCAGGGGAGGGTGACCAGGCGGGGTGTGGCCCACCTGGTTTGGGGACAGCAGGGTGAGCGGGGGAGGCAGCACTTCCCCTAGCAGGACATTTGTCCTGGTGGCAGGACAGGGTCCCTGGGAATGTCCGATGCTAGGGGGCTTTTTGTCCACAAAGACCAAGATCTCTTATCACCAGATTTTTTTTTTTAATTTTTAAATCGAAGGATAATTGCTTTATCATATTGTGTTGGTTTCTACCACACATCAGCACACATCAGCCACAGGCATACATAAGTCCCCTCCCTGAAACCTCCCTCCCACCTCCCAACCCTCTTGGTTGTCACAAGGTTCTAACCAGATTTTTAAAGCTAATATTCAAATGATTAAAATGAGACTGCAAAAACCCAACTTTCCATAAACTCTCAGTTCAATTTTCAAATCTTGTAAAGCATTTATAACCAGTACTTCTGAGCTGAGTCAAATTCTCTCACACATTTCAATACCTCAAGTCTAAAATCAGTAGCTTAATCACACTGCTGATGTTTTTAACATAATCAGGCAGATATTCTTAATATCAAATTCACTTAAGTATTGCATGTACTTTGGAATGTCAGGGTGATCTGGTTGAGACATCTGTCACCCCATAGATCTCCAGGGCTGATTCGGCTGACCTGGCTGGCTAGGCGGGTGTCCCCTTCCTCCCTCACCACTCCATGTGCATCCCTCCCGAAGCCGCGCTCTCCGTTGAAGAGGACGACCATCCCCAATAAGAGGAGGACCGGTCTTCGGTCAAGAGTATTGGAGTAGCTGTTCTCCCCTGCTAGAACCTCCAAACAAGTTCTCGAATATTGCATGTACTTTGAATGCAAAATATATGTAGATTAACTCAGTGATAACAAATTGCCCCTATGCTAAAGCTATGAATTTCCAAAGGCAGATTTCCTTAATTTTTTAATTAAAATTCTCCAGGAATCAGGAGTGCACTCACCTTTGCGGGGAGTTGTTCTATGACATGCACAGTGGGGGCCTCACACATGGAACCAGGAATCACAGAATTTCCCCAAATGATTTTACCAGGACTAAAGGTCCTCTGGGCTGAGCCCTCTTTATAATGAAGACAGGAGATTATTAATAGATCCGTACAAACAAACCCTTTGATTTCCATCTCCAGCTCGTTGTGTCACAGCTGACTTCCTTCCACTGATCTCTTTTATGGCCAGAAGGAAGCTGTATTCTTTTTGCATGTTTACCGTCTGGCAAGGCCACACCTTTATGGAGGTCATGATACTAAGTCATGTTAGTGACAAAGATGACAACCTTGGCTTCTGCTGCAGTGAGCTCAGTCCGAGTGCATCATCCCCAGAACCCTCACATCCTTGGGACAAAGGACGCTCAGAAGCAGGGAGCTTCGAATGACAGGTCCCAGCAGAGGGGTACAAGTCTTATTCTAGCATTCAAAGTGGTAAAATCGGAGCCACACAATAAATTACATGAGAAAAAAATATTATTGTAATAAAGAAAATGTTTGAACAATACTAGATGTGGAACTCATAAGAAGACTATTTCCAAGTTTCAACATATATCTGAGAGAGGAAAGTTAAAAAGAAAAAAATCTCATAAAATTAGCTTTCCCACCTGCACATGACGTCAAATGAATATACGACCCTTCTTGAAACAATACGAATTTTAGCAGGTTTTTACCACATTGATGAGAAATTGGTGTTGCCTGTGGAAGGCCTATTTTTCTAGGAGACCTAAATGAACTCAACATTCATGATGCAAAAAGTGATCGATGCAGCTGCAAGGGGTCGTAGATTTTTTTTAAGCAGTCTAATTTCTCTCTTTTTTTTTTAGTTTTGGTCTCTTTTATTGATTCTTTATCTACTTATTTTCATCCATCTCTACTGTTTGGCCTATGTGGGCCTCCCATTGCAGCGGCTCCTCCCACCACAGAGCCCCAGCTCTGGGTGCATGCGCTCCAGCGTGCCGGCTCACAACTGGACACACCAGTCCAGCCTCTCTGCGGCACGTGGGATCCTCCCCAGCCAGGGATCAAACCAGCGCCCCCTGCATGGCAAGGTGGACTCTTCACCCACTGGACCACCAGGGAAGCTCTAACTTCTCTTTTTTAAAAAAAGATTTCATGGGAAATACCAGCTAGAAATGTTTTCAGATCCTGGAGTAAGTGCTAGATAGTACTATAAATGCTTCAAATTATTATTCTCATATTCTCCTCACTACCAGGAGGCAGGTACCAGAGAAACAACGATGATGATGATGTGTGTATATCTACAAAATAAACAATGACCAAGGGCTGAACATCAGACTAACTAAATATTGTTAGAGCAAACTCCTCCTCCTCCAACTTCATAGACAGGTGGGGTATTAGCTAGTCCTAGAGGTGAAACTGGGGTTTTGCATCTATGACAAACACTTCATACCATACTGAGACACCAGTGCAGGACAGCAGTTGGAGTTTTCTTCCATGGTTGTGGGTTTGTGGAGTACTCTTTTCCTTTTGCTCTTTCTTATTTCCCCAATAGCCACTAAAGACTCCAGTTGGAGTCCCTACTTTGAGCCACCTGACCTAACATTCTATTTGGGATAAAACTCTAACGCCCCAGGTTTAATAAGGATAAGGGTTCCTGTCACAATATTCAAAGTGTCTGAACAAGAGTATCTTTAACGTGGTAATTAACAGTTACTATGACAACAATCATTTGAAAAACAGTCACATTTGTCAGACAAGGAATTCTTTGTGCACGGACCACCACCTCGGGGAGGTGAGGAGGAAGAACGTCCTTGGAAAGCAGAAATAAGTATCAGATGGAGGAGGTGGAAAATAAAGAGAAACCCCAGTGACCCAAGGGGAGCAATGAGAATGCAGCTGTTCAGTCCCAAGAGAGAGTCTAACCCCATCGCTCCCTACTATCGCTTGCAGATAAAGCCAGTGCCAGCAGCAGTGACTCTCGGCTCCGTGCATCCTGCGCATTCTCATCCCCCAGAAGGCTCATCTCCCCTGATTCCTCACCTCACATAACCTGCACTGATGAATGCCCCCGTTCATTCACTGGGACAGAAACCATATTGGCTGAAAAAGAAAGAAGAGCTTTATGACCTCATGAAGTTACTCTTCGAGGCCACTTCACATTAGGGAAAAGGAAAAGCCACTTGGGCATCGACCTGGTTGCATGAAATCTGATTAAAATACATACAATTCTTTGCTTTTTCTGAGCGTGTGCATGTGTGCTAGGTCAGTTCAACTGTGTCTGACTCTTTGTGACCCTGCAGACTGTAGCCCCACCAGGCCCCTCTGTCTGTGGGATTTCCCAGGCAAGAATACTGGAGTGCGCTGCTCCAGGGGATCTTCCAGACCCAGGGATGGAACTCAGCTCTCCTCAATTGCAGGCGGATTCCCTACTGTCCGAGTCACCATTGTTGACTCACAAATGTGGTAAAATGACCACAACTGATTCTGTGCTGATTGCTACAGAACGTAAGCCCGAAAGGAGCCTGGCAGGCTACAGTTCACGGGGTCACAAAGACTCAGACACAACCTAATGACTAACTTTCACTTTCACTTTGCCCTACTGAATGTATTTGTATAAGTATTAAATTTTGCTTTTTGTCCAACCTGTCTTGATCTTTTGGTCCCCAACCATCTCAGTTCTTATTTCATATTTGTCATTTATTTATGTCCCCCATCAAGTCGTTAGGCTTCTCCAAAGCTGAGGCTCCATGCACCATCCCATCCTTGGACCCCTAGAAGAGACGGTGGTTCAGTTGTTCCCACCTCCTCTTGGCCCCTCCACAAAGTCCCTCATCCCAGCCCTATCCTTCTACTCACCCGGCTACACTGACATGGTCTGAGTAGGTATTCGGATATCTTTGGGTATGTTCTTGTGATTATTTGACAATTGTCACTTTGACTTTGTGGGTGTGCAGGCGTGCGGGCACGCTCAGTTGCTTCAGTCATATCTGATTCTATGGGATCCCACCAGGCTCTTCTGTCCATGAGATTTCCCAGGCAATACTGGAGCAGTTTCCGCCTCCAGGGATCTTCCCAACCCAGAGATCAAACCACTGTCTCCTGCATTGACAGGTGCATTCTTCACCACTGAGCACAAAGATACATCTCGACAAAACTGGTCATCCTGTTTACAACTCAGTGATTCACTCTGCAGTGAGAGTCACACAGAAGTCATCAACAAATTTCAGATCCCCACAGTTCAAACCTGATTCTTTTACAATATAGCTGGTTTTGAGCTTTAATATAATTATCTTCTTAATATATTCAGTATTATTAGATTTCTTAAAGCTGTCAAATAGATGTGACCAGAAAGTTCACCAATGGGAGAATGATGCATTCATTCAAAATTCAATTAAGAAAATGGATGTCAGATTGTTTTAAAAGGGGGGAAAAAATGTACCCAAGTGTAAACTGTAAAATCCCTCAAGTCCAAAATACCAAACTCAAACTAGAAATTAAATGTGCCCAGGATGAATGTTTTAAGGAGCGCCTCTGAAGTCGGTGATGAAAGCATCGTAAACTAACCAAGGCAGAGGTCCAACCAGAGGATCCATGCAGCCACTTTTGATCTGAGTGCAAAGGATTTGCTGGGGGATTAAATGGCCAAGACGGAGGTAATTAATTCTCAGTGTTGGTTTGTTTGGAGGAAGGTACCGGCACCATTTCCTTTTGCTTTTGTCCAACCTGTCTTGATCTTTTGGTCCCCAACCATCTCAGTTCTTATTTCATATTTGTCATTTATTTATGTCCCCCATCAAGTCGTTAGGCTTCTCCAAAGCTGAGGCTCCATGCACCATCCCATCCTTGGACCCCTAGAAGAGACGGTGGTTCAGTTGTTCCCACCTCCTCTTGGCCCCTCCACAAAGTCCCTCATCCCAGCCCTATCCTTCTACTCACCCGGCTACACTGACATGGTCTGAGTAGGTATTCGGATATCTTTGGGTATGTTCTTGTGATTATTTGACAATTGTCACTTTGACTTTGTGGGTGTGCAGGCGTGCGGGCACGCTCAGTTGCTTCAGTCATATCTGATTCTATGGGATCCCACCAGGCTCTTCTGTCCATGAGATTTCCCAGGCAATACTGGAGCAGTTTCCGCCTCCAGGGATCTTCCCAACCCAGAGATCAAACCACTGTCTCCTGCATTGACAGGTGCATTCTTCACCACTGAGCACAAAGATACATCTCGACAAAACTGGTCATCCTGTTTACAACTCAGTGATTCACTCTGCAGTGAGAGTCACACAGAAGTCATCAACAAATTTCAGATCCCCACAGTTCAAACCTGATTCTTTTACAATATAGCTGGTTTTGAGCTTTAATATAATTATCTTCTTAATATATTCAGTATTATTAGATTTCTTAAAGCTGTCAAATAGATGTGACCAGAAAGTTCACCAATGGGAGAATGATGCATTCATTCAAAATTCAATTAAGAAAATGGATGTCAGATTGTTTTAAAAGGGGGGAAAAAATGTACCCAAGTGTAAACTGTAAAATCCCTCAAGTCCAAAATACCAAACTCAAACTAGAAATTAAATGTGCCCAGGATGAATGTTTTAAGGAGCGCCTCTGAAGTCGGTGATGAAAGCATCGTAAACTAACCAAGGCAGAGGTCCAACCAGAGGATCCATGCAGCCACTTTTGATCTGAGTGCAAAGGATTTGCTGGGGGATTAAATGGCCAAGACGGAGGTAATTAATTCTCAGTGTTGGTTTGTTTGGAGGAAGGTACCGGCACCATTTCCTTCTCTCAAGAGAGGAAGTGTGGTTTTGAAGAAAGAGTAAGGATTTGGAATTCAGACCACCTGAGTTCTGATCTACACTCTGTCGCCGTGACTTTAAGGACAGGATTTCATCTTCACCCAGCTCCCCGCCTTCCTCTGTGAAGGGGAGCGAGAAAGGAGAAATGCCTCTGTCACAGGTTGTTGTAGGGTGCAGGGAATACCTGACACATCATAGGTGCCACTACCTGTCAGGTTGGCAGGTGAGGCAGAGCCTGATTGTCCGGGTCTCCTGGGGTGGGGTGGGGGGTGGGTAAAGGGGACCCCTGCTTGGCTGGGTGAGCCCCTGGCCCTCTCCTTTCTCTCTCCCTTCTTTCTGTCGGGATGTGGACACATGGCAGCCGAATATGCCACAGCCATCTGGCAGTCAGAAGCATAAAGGCCAGGAAAATTAAATCATCCTCAGCCCTGAGGTCACAACGCTGCTGAACAAACGCCCGCAGCCGCGGCCTCTGGGCTGCTTGTTCTGCGGGAGAAGACCCTATTCACTTGAGTAACTCTAACGTGGTTTTCTGTTACTTGAAGTGAAGAAGCACTCCTGGTCTCAACATCAGGAGTCTGTCTGACAGCAGGAGACTCACCTCAGATATACAAGGTGACCTTGAAAAAGAGACAGGATGAAACGGAAATGTAACTCACATACGACCAGAAATGGTGCCTTTGATGAGTTCCTGACATAGTCATTCTTATCTGAGAACTTTCTGCCTTCTCCTTTACTTATTCAGTAGGTTCGTAGGGTTATAGATATTCTTTCACTCCTAAATTAGCATTCAGTTCCTCCCTCTTGCCCTCCCTCTGTCTGACAAATGGACCCCACTAAACCTCCAGATGTTAAGGAATAGCAAAGAAAAGCGGCATAAATTTGGCTGAGCTGTTGTGTTGCCAAAAGCTGGTTCCATTCTCAGCAGCTGCCCAGCAAGAGGAAGCCACTGTCCAGCTCCTAGATTCTGGGCTGCCTGTGACTTCTTATGACCTGGTTCCTTTCAGCGCTCCAGAATGTGAGGCCAAGACGGAGGTAATTAATTCTCAGTGTTGGTTTGTTTGGAGGAAGGTACCACCATTTCCTTCTCTCAAGAGAGGAAGTGTGGTTTTGAAGAAAGAGTAAGGATTTGGAATTCAGACCACCTGAGTTCTGATCTACACTCTGTCGCCGTGACTTTAAGGACAGGATTTCATCTTCACCCAGCTCCCCGCCTTCCTCTGTGAAGGGGAGCGAGAAAGGAGAAATGCCTCTGTCACAGGTTGTTGTAGGGTGCAGGGAATACCTGACACATCATAGGTGCCACTACCTGTCAGGTTGGCAGGTGAGGCAGAGCCTGATTGTCCGGGTCTCCTGGGGTGGGGTGGGGGGTGGGTAAAGGGGACCCCTGCTTGGCTGGGTGAGCCCCTGGCCCTCTCCTTTCTCTCTCCCTTCTTTCTGTCGGGATGTGGACACATGGCAGCCGAATATGCCACAGCCATCTGGCAGTCAGAAGCATAAAGGCCAGGAAAATTAAATCATCCTCAGCCCTGAGGTCACAACGCTGCTGAACAAACGCCGCAGCCGCGCCTCTGGGCTGCTTGTTCTGCGGGAGAAGACCCTATTCACTTGAGTAACTCTAACGTGGTTTTCTGTTACTTGAAGTGAAGAAGCACTCCTGGTCTCAACATCAGGAGTCTGTCTGACAGCAGGAGACTCACCTCAGATATACAAGGTGACCTTGAAAAAGAGACAGGATGAAACGGAAATGTAACTCACATACGACCAGAAATGGTGCCTTTGATGAGTTCCTGACATAGTCATTCTTATCTGAGAACTTTCTGCCTTCTCCTTTACTTATTCAGTAGGTTCGTAGGGTTATAGATATTCTTTCACTCCTAAATTAGCATTCAGTTCCTCCCTCTTGCCCTCCCTCTGTCTGACAAATGGACCCCACTAAACCTCCAGATGTTAAGGAATAGCAAAGAAAAGCGGCATAAATTTGGCTGAGCTGTTGTGTTGCCAAAAGCTGGTTCCATTCTCAGCAGCTGCCCAGCAAGAGGGGAAGCCACTGTCCAGCTCCTAGATTCTGGGCTGCCTGTGACTTCTTATGACCAAAAGGATGGGTAGACAGGATGTTGCTCCTGTTCTGAGCCTGCGCTCTCAGAAGATCTGGCAGGGTTAAAATTTTGTCACCAGGTAAGAAACTCAACTGGATCCTGAAGCAGTGGCCAGGAGGCCACTGGAGGGGAGCCTCAGGAGACGAGAGGTGACTGAGCCCACAGCAGAATGGAGGAAACAGAATGTGGGGGCAGCAGAATGGGGGCTCCAGCTTCCTCCCCAGGCTGTTCAAAAGATGTCAGATTACTTTAACCCCATCCTAGTTAAGCACAAAGATCCTGCACATGAACCCCCTTTCCCTTTTAACTCTATGCTATTAATATTTTGGTATCTATCATACAACTTCATATGTATCTTCTACCAGTAAAATAATTCCAAAGACCCTAGCTCTTCCTAAGTCAGTTTGGCAAAACCTAATCTGCTCAGATTCATCAGAAGAGAAGGTTCTGGAAGTCAGTCCAGCTCCAGGCCTCAGGTGTGGCTGCTCTGGCTGGGTCCTGTGAGCAGTCACAAGTGTGGGCATCTCCCTTCACTCCTCTTGGAGAAATCTCCACAGTAGAGTGGCTGGGATGCCTGCGTCACGTGGTACGTGTACTTTTAACTTCTTCAACAAATTGTTTTCCAAAGTGGCCACACTGTTTTCCATTCCTACCAGCAATTTTTGGGAGTTCTAGTTAGTTCACATTGTAAGAACTGGTTTCGCAGGTTTCTTCGATTTTAAGCCTCTGGGGGGTGTGCAGCGGTGTGTCGCTGTGGTTTTAATCTGCATTTCCTGCATGACTCATGACGCAGTGTTTCTCTTCTTTGGCCAAATGTTCAAATTCTTTGCCCATTTTTACTAGGCATTTTATTGGGTGGCCCCCGCTACCCAGTGCTCAGCATGTGGGATCTTAGTTCCCTGACCAGGGATTGAACCTGTGCTCCCTACCCTGGAAACCCAGAATCTTAACCACAGGACCAACATGGAGCCCTAAGAGGCTCTTCATAGTCTCCTTATAGAGTCATGTGTTTTCAGAGCAAGTCCATCGTCAGATAGGTTTTGCAATGTTTTCTCCCAGTCTGTGACTTGGCCCACAATGTCCAGCTCCCGTAGATTCTGGGCTGCCTGTGACTTCTTATGACCAAAAGGATGGGTAGACAGGATGTTGCTCCTGTTCTGAGCCTGCGCTCTCAGAAGATCTGGCAGGGTTAAAATTTTGTCACCAGGTAAGAAACTCAACTGGATCCTGAAGCAGTGGCCAGGAGGCCACTGGAGGGGAGCCTCAGGAGACGAGAGGTGACTGAGCCCACAGCAGAATGGAGGAAACAGAATGTGGGGGCAGCAGAATGGGGGCTCCAGCTTCCTCCCCAGGCTGTTCAAAAGATGTCAGATTACTTTAACCCCATCCTAGTTAAGCACAAAGATCCTGCACATGAACCCCCTTTCCCTTTTAACTCTATGCTATTAATATTTTGGTATCTATCATACAACTTCATATGTATCTTCTACCAGTAAAATAATTCCAAAGACCCTAGCTCTTCCTAAGTCAGTTTGGCAAAACCTAATCTGCTCAGATTCATCAGAAGAGAAGGTTCTGGAAGTCAGTCCAGCTCCAGGCCTCAGGTGTGGCTGCTCTGGCTGGGTCCTGTGAGCAGTCACAAGTGTGGGCATCTCCCTTCACTCCTCTTGGAGAAATCTCCACAGTAGAGTGGCTGGGATGCCTGCGTCACGTGGTACGTGTACTTTTAACTTCTTCAACAAATTGTTTTCCAAAGTGGCCACACTGTTTTCCATTCCTACCAGCAATTTTTGGGAGTTCTAGTTAGTTCACATTGTAAGAACTGGTTTCGCAGGTTTCTTCGATTTTAAGCCTCTGGGGGGTGTGCAGCGGTGTGTCGCTGTGGTTTTAATCTGCATTTCCTGCATGACTCATGACGCAGTGTTTCTCTTCTTTGGCCAAATGTTCAAATTCTTTGCCCATTTTTACTAGGCATTTTATTGGGTGGCCCCCGCTACCCAGTGCTCAGCATGTGGGATCTTAGTTCCCTGACCAGGGATTGAACCTGTGCTCCCTACCCTGGAAACCCAGAATCTTAACCACAGGACCAACATGGAGCCCCTAAGAGGCTCTTCATAGTCTCCTTATAGAGTCATGTGTTTTTCAGAGCAAGTCCATCGTCAGATAGGTTTTGCAATGTTTTCTCCCAGTCTGTGACTTGGCCTTTCATTTTCTTAACAATGTCTTGAAGCACAAAAGGTTTTAGCTTTTGATTTGGATGACGTTCCATCTAGGGACACCTTTGTTTTCTGCTTTCTGTGCTCCTACTCCAGAAATCTTTGCAGAACCCATGGTCATGACCATCTTCTCCTTTACTGCCTTCTAGAAATGGCACAGTTTTAGCTTTTACACTTGAATCCATGAGACTGTTTTAGTCCCCCACATTTTCACACAGTTATACGTGCTTGAGAGTCAACAAAAGTTTGTAAGGTTAAAAAGCATGTAAGAGTTTGGGGTTCATGACATAAGAAATGAGCTGGAGGTTGGGGAGGTTAGGGGAGGTGAAGGCAGAAGGCAGGCATCTGCCATCACTAAAACCTCTCAGCCCAGAGCGGGAAGGAGCTCCTAGGAGACCCCAGTCCAGGCCCCTGAGCAGCCTGTGGCCCAGATGGGCACCAGAGCAGAGGGGCCTCGGGTTCCAGACAGCCCTGTGCATGGCCTGTTCATCCCTGCGCCCAGCTGGAGTGATGGTTTACAGGCTGAGTGTGTGGTGTGCTCCAGGCCTCAGGAAACCGGACTCTCCCCCATCCACCCCACCCTGTCAGGGAAACTTCAAAGGGGCACACCTCCCCTTTCTGTTTTCTTCCCCTGGCAGCTCTTTGCCCAGGAAGGACGCTTGTTGAGGACTCCTTTATCCAGTCACCTGGGCCTCCGAGTGGGGAGCTCAGGAGACCAAACTCAGGGTCCTTTCTGTGGCCTCCAGGGCTCCTTGGGGCCACTCGTCCCTGGCCCTCAGCATCGCTCCCACTGTCCCCTGGGTGCTCACACAGGTGGTGCTCCCTACCCTGCCCCCCAGGCCCTGCCCCTGCTCTGCCGGATCCTCACCAGTGAGCACTCAGTGTCCCTTCAGATGCCGAGGTCCCCTCTTGGGACAGCCTTTCCAACACGTATTCCTAGACACAGTGCCAGTTCAACACGAAACCCCAAATCATCAGGCATGGTTGCTGGGAGACGCCCCAATTGTGGCCACAGTCATTTGTCTTATTTTGTCAAATACTTCAGGCTTCAGCTCATTAGTGGTAAAGAACCTGCCTGCCACTGCAGGAGACAAAAGAGACATGGCTTCAATCCCTGGGTCGAGAAGATCCCCTGAAGAAGGGCACGGCAGCCCACTTCAATGTTCTTGCCTGGAGAATCTCATAAGGAGAGGGGCCTGGTGGGCTACAATCCATGGGGTCACAAAGAGACAGACATAACTGCACGCACACACTCTATTTGTTAGTAGCCATAAAATTCGAGTTCAAGCCAGCTGCAAATATGGATGTCACAGGATCCTCGGATCTGCCTGTTGCATCCTTGTGAGTTAGCACCTCGGGCCCTGGACTGACGACACATGGCAGCCCCAGTGAGGCCCCTGGAGCACCAAAGAGAGAGCGGCGGAAGGAGGCTGAAGCTGGGGGAGATGCTGCCACCAGAGCCAGAGGGAAGCTGAGGCCCTTCCCAGAGCTAGCACCGGTCAGGTCAGGGCTCAGCGGAGCAGTGGATTTCACTGTTTCATTCTTAAAATCACTTTGGGGCGTGTGATCACAGAAGCACCATGCTGCCAAGGTGTCCCTCTTTGTAAATTATGGAGCTGAACTGTAAAAAAATAAAAACTTCAGAATGTTCCAAAAATCGTCCTATTTGTTTAAACTTTCAGAAAGTTCAGGGAAACACGATTTCACGTGGTGGATCTTCACAAAGCTCTGAGCCCTGAGTCCTGAACCCAGGAGAGAGGAGGAAGAGTCTCTTCTTCACAGTTTCCACAGTTATTTAATGAACGGGGAGGCAGGTCCTCTCTTTCGTTTATCACCAAAAAGGAGTGTCTTATAACTGATTTCAAGTTCCACGGTTGGTTTCTCTGGGCAAGTATTGAGCTCTGCTGCCCTTGAGCTGAGGCTGAAGGCCCTCCAGTCACCTGGAGCTGGGAGAGTGGCCTCAGGACAGACAAAGGGCCCACTGTCTCACCACAATGGGAAGATGTCCCCAAGGATGAGAGAAACCCTGACGGCAGCACCACCCCCACATCCCCCAACCCCGGCCCCATGGGGCCCAAGGCCCTCCCTCCCAGCAGAGCCTCCCTCCCAGCAGAGTGTCCTCAAAGCCCCGTCAGGCCCATCCCCCCCTGCCAGGGAAGCTACCAGCTGCTGCCCGATGGCACGGAGACACGATCAGTCTTTCTTAGTTTCTTCTTTCACAAACCACCCAGCAATGTGTCGCAAATAACAATCTTCTCCCCAGAAAAGGTGAAGTGTGCCCACATAGCTGCCAGCATCATGGCTTCAAGGCCATGGTTCAGCATTTGGAGTGTGCCCTGTGCCCCATAGGTGAAAACCCCTGGAAGCTTCAGGAAAAGTTGAGAAACAGCAGTGGCTGGGCAGAGAAGTCGGTCACTTGCAGCTCACCACCTTTTTCCTTCTTCCTCGGGCCCTGGACTGACGACATGGCAGCCCCAGTGAGGCCCCTGGAGCACCAAAGAGAGAGCGGCGGAAGGAGGCTGAAGCTGGGGGAGATGCTGCCACCAGAGCCAGAGGGAAGCTGAGGCCCTTCCCAGAGCTAGCACCGGTCAGGTCAGGGCTCAGCGGAGCAGTGGATTTCACTGTTTCATTCTTAAAATCACTTTGGGGCGTGTGATCACAGAAGCACCATGCTGCCAAGGTGTCCCTCTTTGTAAATTATGGAGCTGAACTGTAAAAAAATAAAAACTTCAGAATGTTCCAAAAATCGTCCTATTTGTTTAAACTTTCAGAAAGTTCAGGGAAACACGATTTCACGTGGTGGATCTTCACAAAGCTCTGAGCCCTGAGTCCTGAACCCAGGAGAGAGGAGGAAGAGTCTCTTCTTCACAGTTTCCACAGTTATTTAATGAACGGGGAGGCAGGTCCTCTCTTTCGTTTATCACCAAAAAGGAGTGTCTTATAACTGATTTCAAGTTCCACGGTTGGTTTCTCTGGGCAAGTATTGAGCTCTGCTGCCCTTGAGCTGAGGCTGAAGGCCCTCCAGTCACCTGGAGCTGGGAGAGTGGCCTCAGGACAGACAAAGGGCCCACTGTCTCACCACAATGGGAAGATGTCCCCAAGGATGAGAGAAACCCTGACGGCAGCACCACCCCCACATCCCCCAACCCCGGCCCCATGGGGCCCAAGGCCCTCCCTCCCAGCAGAGCCTCCCTCCCAGCAGAGTGTCCTCAAAGCCCCGTCAGGCCCATCCCCCCCTGCCAGGGAAGCTACCAGCTGCTGCCCGATGGCACGGAGACACGATCAGTCTTTCTTAGTTTCTTCTTTCACAAACCACCCAGCAATGTGTCGCAAATAACAATCTTCTCCCCAGAAAAGGTGAAGTGTGCCCACATAGCTGCCAGCATCATGGCTTCAAGGCCATGGTTCAGCATTTGGAGTGTGCCCTGTGCCCCATAGGTGAAAACCCCTGGAAGCTTCAGGAAAAGTTGAGAAACAGCAGTGGCTGGGCAGAGAAGTCGGTCACTTGCAGCTCACCACCTTTTTCCTTCTTCCTTCTCACTTGGTGTCATTCACAAACCAGGATAAATGCATGTGCATGCTCAGTCGCTCAATTGTGTCCGACTCTGTGTGACCCCATGGACTACAGCCCACCAGGCTCATCTGTCCATGGAATTATCCAGGCAAGAATACTGGAGTGCACTGCCATGCCCTCCTCCAGGGGATCTTCCCAACCCAGTGATCCGACTCCAAATCTCTTATGTCGCCTGCAATGCAGGCAGATTCTTTACCACTAGTGGGAAACAGAATTCAAAAGCTTCACCACCAGCATCTGCCAAGTTTCAACCTTTGACCTCCGCAACCCACAGCCGATGATGAGACACAGTGCAAAGCCCTTCCAGTGCCAGGGTAAATCATGACTTTTTCTTCTTAAATTGCAAAGAAAACTCTATGATCCTTAATGAAACACCCAGTCCAGTGTCAAGGAAACAGTGTTTCTTGAGGAGACAAACCCTCATGAAAATGTTTAATCAAGTGTCAGATAATTCAGTCATGGTAAAAGTGAAGCTTCCTTTCGTGACAAACATGTTTGTGGGGAAAGGAGATGTGAACACAACCTCCACTTTGATAAGTAAGTCTCTGGTCTTTACAGTAATGGGAAGACTGTCTGAACGGGGGACACACTCAGAGCAGCACCTGTGATCAGGTCCACACACATCCGTGCTCGATGGAGTCTATTGCCCTGTCTGTTACTTGGAGGTTCTTTTCCCTCATTTCTACTGAATTCAGTCAAATGGTCTGGGGATGTATGGCATCATGCTCTGAGAATGTGTCATCACAAGACCAAAATGAATTGTGAATCACTAATTCGGGGGGAAAAGAGAACCAGCCTGTCACAAGTTGGACACGGTGCTTCTGGGACGGGCCGATGCTGTGGCAAGACTTCACAAGGTGGAAAAGCACAGGCGCTTTCCAGAGAAGAACTCCAGCCTCACCCTCAGTCCTGCCCCAGAGATGCTGTGTCACAACCTCCAGAAGATCCTGGTGATGGAAGCAGGAGAGCCGCAGGGTCAGGAGCCTCCGTCCAACTCCAGCCCCGGAACAGCGAGCTTCTGGTACAGCGTCAAAAACAAGAGGCTTGGAATTCAAGAGGTCAAAACAAGAGATGGCTGGGTGAGCTCTTGGGTCTCAATTTCTAAAACTGTGTAGAACCGGGGAATTTGAACATCTCCCCAAATAAAGCACTGCTGAACTCTCAGGAAGCTGCAGCCCCTGCTGGGACCCATCCCTGGGCTAGAAACCCTGGCGCTCTCACGGAACCACCAACACAGGATGGGGGAAACCACCTGCTTCAGGCATGTTTCCCCAGCTGTGAAATAAAAGCGATATTTGCTCTACGGACCCCAGGGTGATAAGAGAAAAAAGACATTGTTTTGAGTTCACTGGAAGGATAATACTTGAAGACTTAAGAGTATCTCTTCACTGTGTACAAAAAACTACAAATTAAAGTCCTTCATGTTTTAAAATAGGTCCATGATCTGAGAGGGCTTCCCAGGTGATGCACTAGTAAAGAACCTACCTACCCAAGCAGGAGAGGTTTGATCCCTAGATTGGGAAGATCCCCTGGAGGAGGGCACGGCAGTGCACTCCAGTATTCTTGCCTGGAGAATTCTATGGACAGGGGAGCCTGGAAGGCTCCAATCTGTGGGGTCGCATGGAGTTGGACACAACTGAGCAATCGCCTGAGCCCGAGTGCGATCTGAAGAGTGTGGACGGGCAAGGCAGCAGCTGCTATTTGTGAAGAAGTACTTCGTGTCAGACTCCATCCCCACGATAAACCTGTGAGGCAAACGCTGTGATCCTACCTCACTGATGCTAAGGCCCCGATTGGGAGAGAACTACCAACTGAACCTACAACTTTTAACCCATCCCAGGTGGCTGCGGGTCTCGGGGGCCCTCTGGAACCGAAGCTGGGGACGGGTGCTGCCATGTCACCGTCCTTGGTGTGCACAGACAGCATCCCCCCAGGGAGGCAGACTGCACCTCGTCAACAAGGCCCCCAGGCTGCTATTAGTATGTCTGGTGCCGCCCTTGGCAAGGGTCTGCAGTGTGACAGGCCACAGCACCCACCCTGGGATGGCTGAGTGGACTCTCACTGTTCTCTGTAGCTTCTGTGGGCCTTCCTCTCCAGCCCAGGGAATTTGGCAAACTGCACCACTATTCACACCCTTTGGGTTCCAGGTGCCTCTTCTGTTCTGAGCAGGATAACCTGGACTCCAGTAAAGAGAGCGAGAACTCCACCCCCAAACCTGCCCACTGCTGGCCATTAGACAAAGGAACCCTCGATCACAGCCAACCCCTCCTTCACTAGCAAGTCTATCCAGAAAGAAAGTGGTAGCATGGTTGTGCTCTTCCTTGAACCCTGACACCCCGGTAGGGGGACACAACACAATGTCGTCCGTGACAGCTGGAGATGACTCTCAACCAAAAGGCAACCCACTGAGGATAAGAGCTGCCTCCTTCTCGGGCTGCCAGGGTCACTCCCACAGACAGGGGTAAATTTAGAGCCTGGCCGTCGCGTCCCACCCGCGACTCCCCGTCGCTGAGGACAGGCAGGTGCTAGGCCGATCTGGTCAACGCACCGCGTGCCAGTCCTGCTTGGCCCGTCCTGGGCCAGCCAGCCTGGCCCTCCTCAGAAGGTGACTCTGGTGGCGGGGGGGCTCTTCACAGAACCCCAGAAGGCTCTGCCTGGCCGGGGTCTGGGTCAGCTGGCCTGGCCAGCCCGGCTTCCTGCGGCTGCCGTGCTGTCTAAATGGAGAAGGGAAATTACAGGGGAGAGACGGGGCTACTAAAAAAGCAGAAGGAGGCCAAGGCCCTCCTCCCTGTTTATAGCCACGCCACCTTCAAGTAACCCCAGGTTCAAGAGAGCAGGGCTGAAGCCTGGCCCTCAGCAGATGAGCAGGAGGAGGAGCCCACTGACAGCGGGGCAGGGGAGGCTCAGCAGGCCCAGCAGCCTGCCGGTTTCGCTCCTTCAGGGAACATGCCCAGCAGCGTGAACTGTGACGGGCTCAAGTTCAAGCTTTGTCCGCTGATCCCATCTACTCTCCCTCCCTCCCAGGACGTCCCCCGCCCTCCTGTCTAACAGGAGGCCTGGCTGGCCACAATCACATCCCAGGTGCTAAAGTCATGGAAACGCCGTGGCACACCCAAGAGCACAAACACTGGTCATGAACTGGCCAGCGACCTAAACTAGGTTCACTGGACAACAGTGTGTCTTGGGTGATGCTTCCCAGAAAGCCTTGCCAGGAGGCCCTAAAATGGGAGGATAAGCGTCCCAGACACTCCTGAGTCCCCGGACACCCCTGAGCCCCCGGCAGCCCTGGGCCCCCTCTTTCTCTCAATCCAGCTAAAGGTCCGTGAACTCTGTTGGTCTTTCCAGAGAACCCACTTCTGTTTTTCCCTGTTGTTTTTCTCGTCTCTACCGGATTCATCTCCACGCTAATTTCCTTCCTTCCTTCCTTCCTCTGCCAGCTCTGGGTCTAATTTTCTCTTCTTTCTCTAGTCCCTTAAGTTGTAGACAGACTTAGATTACTGAGGTCTTTCCTCTTCTCTGGAGCCTGTTTACAGCTGGAGTTTCTTGCGGGCACTGCTGCCTGCCCACTGGGGGCTCTGGCAGGTTGTTGTACGTTGTGTGGACACCTCTCTTTTAACCATGAGAACAGTCAACTGCCCTGGGAACAGAAGCCAGAGGGAGAACAGTGGCCATCAGCTTTGCTTTTCCCTAAACTGCTTAATGAAGAAGCAATTTCTGCTCACGAAATTGTGGTCCAAAAAAGAGACACTTTCCTGGGTCTTATTGGAGATACTCTGGCCCATGTGAGCAGATCACCATAAGAACAGGGTGGACAGCAAGCTGATGGACGCATGTCAGTTTCTCTGAGGTCAGAGAACATATGGTGTAGGCACCAGGAGGCCCTGGACAGCATTCTCTGTCCGACCACCCTGGGCCATGCCTGCAGGGTCAGGGCACCACGACTCGCCTGAGGCCACCTCTTCCTGCAGCCAGCCTCCTCCACTGGCCAGCGTGGAGAATCAGCCACGCTTCTGAGGAGGGCCCCTCAGTTGGTGAATTGCAATCAGATGACTGAGCAAGTAACCAGAAGCCAGTGCCAAACAGAAGGAAGCTGGCTTTCCTGGGAGACAGAAAAACAAGCCCCTCAGAGCCCTGCCTGGCGCAGCCAGGGGATGTCAGCTGGAGGCACGCTCCCCCTCACTCACAGCACCCCCTGTTGGAACGCTGCTGTGGATGACCGGTTTTTGTTTTGCTTTATTTTTATGTTGCTCTGTGTTATTAAACAGCTGCCCCATTTCCTCCTCGTGGAGGCTGCCTTTCAAGGAGGGGGATTTCTGTTTATATGTGCAGTGGGGGAAACTTTCCGAGCTCTCTGGCATGAACAGCATCTCCTAAGACACCATGACTTATCTGGGCTGAGGGCACGTGCAGGCTCCCCCCTACACTCTGAAAGGTGACCGGCACCAGGGTGTGCGTGCCTCTTTTATCCGGCTGACTGGCGCACAGCTGAGAATGCTGCTTTCACGGTCAAACAAATCTTAAGGTAATTTCTTGGAATGCGTATCTGATGGGACAGGACCGAAAAAGAGAGAGAGGGAGTGAGTGGGGCTGAGCAGTCATCCACAGATGTCATCGCCGAGAACAGCGGGTGCCCGCGCGAGGGAAGAATCTGTTTTCTTCGGGAACATGGCTCTTGTGGTCACCATGCACTGGCAACCCCAAGCAAGGGTGAACATCAGGTTATTTCTTTCAGAAAGCCGCCCCCAAAATGTCTCAGCTTAGCATGTGAATAGAAATCAAAAGCGACGCAATACTTAATTGTATACTCTACTTTGACAGTTCATTTCTTCCAAGGGGATAAAACCACGTCACCAACAGCGGGCGGGTGGTGATTTCACAAACAAGAGAGAAGCTGACTCGCTGCGCAGACTCGGGTGGAGTCAGAGCAAACCTTAGAAAAGCCCTTTTTCCCACTATCAGTTCTCATCCGGGGCCGAGGGTCAAGGACCAAAGGTCAAAGTCAAGGGTCACACCTCCAGCATCCCATGGAATCAGTTCTCAGGTTTAGATCAATTCAAAAATTCATTGTAGGGCTTCCCTGGTGGTCCAGTGGGTAAGGACACCGCCCTGCAGTACAAGGGGCGCTGGTTCGATCCTTGGCCTGGGAAGATCCCACATGCCACGGAGCAGCTAAGGAAACCCAAACCAGTACTCTTTCGGGGGTGCCAAACAGAAGGAAGCTGGCTTTCCTGGGAGACAGAAAAACAAGCCCCTCAGAGCCCTGCCTGGCGCAGCCAGGGATGTCAGCTGAGGCACGCTCCCCCTCACTCACAGCACCCCCTGTTGGAACGCTGCTGTGGATGACCGGTTTTTGTTTTGCTTTATTTTTATGTTGCTCTGTGTTATTAGACAGCTGCCCCATTTCCTCCTCGTGGAGGCTGCCTTTCAAGGAGGATTTCTGTTTATATGTGCAGTGGGGGAAACTTTCCGAGCTCTCTGGCATGAACAGCATCTCCTAAGACACCATGACTTATCTGGGCTGAGGGCACGTGCAGGCTCCCCCCTACACTCTGAAAGGTGACCGGCACCAGGGTGTGCGTGCCTCTTTTATCCGGCTGACTGGCGCACAGCTGAGAATGCTGCTTTCACGGTCAAACAAATCTTAAGGTAATTTCTTGGAATGCGTATCTGATGGGACAGGACCGAAAAAGAGAGAGAGGGAGTGAGTGGGGCTGAGCAGTCATCCACAGATGTCATCGCCGAGAACAGCGGGTCCCCAGCGGGGGAAGAATCTGTTTTCTTCGGGAACATGGCTCTTGTGGTCACCATGCACTGGCAACCCCAAGCAAGGGTGAACATCAGGTTATTTCTTTCAGAAAGCCGCCCCCAAAATGTCTCAGCTTAGCATGTGAATAGAAATCAAAAGCGACGCAATACTTAATTTTATACTCTACTTTGACAGTTCATTTTTTCCCAAAGGGGGATAAAACCACGTCACCAACAGCGGGCGGGTGGTGATTTCACAAACAAGAGAGAAGCTGACTCGCTGCGCAGACTCGGGTGGAGTCAGAGCAAACCTTAGAAAAGCCCTTTTTCCCACTATCAGTTCTCATCCGGGGCCGAGGGTCAAGGACCAAAGGTCAAAGTCAAGGGTCACACCTCCAGCATCCCATGGAATCAGTTCTCAGGTTTAGATCAATTCAAAAATTCATTGTAGGGCTTCCCTGGTGGTCCAGTGGGTAAGGACACCGCCCTGCAGTACAAGGGGCGCTGGTTCGATCCTTGGCCTGGGAAGATCCCACATGCCACGGAGCAGCTGGACCAATGTGTCCAACTACCAAGCCAGTACTCTGAAGCACATGCTCCCAGAGCCGGTGCTCTGTGACAACAGAGGCCACTGCGATGGGAGGCCCACACGGGCCAAAGAACAAAGATGGATGAAAACAGATCAATGAAAGACCAAAAAAAGTGGCCCGCCCACCCCCTTCCCTCCCCAACCCGCACCCCTGCCAAAAAAAAAAATTCATTGTATTGCTAAAAGGAAAAAAGGACAAAAACTGACCCCCAAAATGGAGAAATCAAGCCTATTTGTGGATAAAATGCATTCAAACTATTTGTAAGAAATAAAACAACAGAGAAAGAGTTCTCTCTTTCTAAAGAGAGTCAGATCCCCCACTCCAGGGATCTTGAGATGACCACAGTGGGCACTGGCTGACAGGGACTTCTCGAGTTCTTCACACGGAGGAGACCTATCAGCACCTGTCCATCACCAGGAGCCAAGGCTGGAACCTGAACCCTTTCTGCTGCCAGGAACCCTCAGGCGGGTCTGTCTGTCTGTCCCTCAGTCTCGGCCACAATGTGGGAGAGTTTGAAAACTGAACACCGCGTTCCCACCGACACGCTCAGCAAACACGGTGGGTTCCTCAGGCCTGGGTTCTTCCTCCTTCCTGCAGGAGGGAGCAGCCCCTGCTGGGCAGGGGTGGGTGTTCTGACCATTGTTCCCTTGACTGAACAGGGTGGTGCAGGGGCTGAGGAAGAAGGTGGGGCTGGGAACAGAGAATCCGGATCAAGTGCTCCCAGCTCCTGACTCCCTGAGAAGTGAGGATTGGCCACCACACCTGTTGCGGGGCCCCTCCTGCAGAGGCAGTGCACAGGTTTAGCAAACCAGGCTCCTCTGCTCCCCAGAGGGCATGCCAGTCCCTCAGGACCCCTGCATCCTGCCCACCACAGGGCTCCTGGCTCATTCAAACCAGTGCCCCACCCCCAGTGTTATTTCCCCCACATTCCCTGCTGGACACAGCTCAGCCATCACCCATGAGAAATGTCTGGTGGTCCAGTGGGTAAGGACACCGCCCTGCAGTACAAGGGGCGCTGGTTCGATCCTTGGCCTGGGAAGATCCCACATGCCACGGAGCAGCTGGACCAATGTGTCCAACTACCAAGCCAGTACTCTGAAGCACATGCTCCCAGAGCCGGTGCTCTGTGACAACAGAGGCCACTGCGATGGGAGGCCCACACGGGCCAAAGAACAAAGATGGATGAAAACAGATCAATGAAAGACCAAAAAGTGGCCCGCCCACCCCTTCCCTCCCCAACCCGCACCCCTGCCAAAAAAAAAAATTCATTGTATTGCTAAAAGGAAAAAAGGACAAAAACTGACCCCCAAAATGGAGAAATCAAGCCTATTTGTGGATAAAATGCATTCAAACTATTTGTAAGAAATAAAACAACAGAGAAAGAGTTCTCTCTTTCTAAAGAGAGTCAGATCCCCCACTCCAGGGATCTTGAGATGACCACAGTGGGCACTGGCTGACAGGGACTTCTCGAGTTCTTCACACGGAGGAGACCTATCAGCACCTGTCCATCACCAGGAGCCAAGGCTGGAACCTGAACCCTTTCTGCTGCCAGGAACCCTCAGGCGGGTCTGTCTGTCTGTCCCTCAGTCTCGGCCACAATGTGGGAGAGTTTGAAAACTGAACACCGCGTTCCCACCGACACGCTCAGCAAACACGGTGGGTTCCTCAGGCCTGGGTTCTTCCTCCTTCCTGCAGGAGGGAGCAGCCCCTGCTGGGCAGGGGTGGGTGTTCTGACCATTGTTCCCTTGACTGAACAGGGTGGTGCAGGGGCTGAGGAAGAAGGTGGGGCTGGGAACAGAGAATCCGGATCAAGTGCTCCCAGCTCCTGACTCCCTGAGAAGTGAGGATTGGCCACCACACCTGTTGCGGGGCCCCTCCTGCAGAGGCAGTGCACAGGTTTAGCAAACCAGGCTCCTCTGCTCCCCAGAGGGCATGCCAGTCCCTCAGGACCCCTGCATCCTGCCCACCACAGGGCTCCTGGCTCATTCAAACCAGTGCCCCACCCCCAGTGTTATTTCCCCCACATTCCCTGCTGGACACAGCTCAGCCATCACCCATGAGAAATGTCTGGCCTCCACACCCCAGGTACCCCCTAGCCCCATCCAGGTTCCTCTGGTCCTCAGTCCTCCGGGAAAGCAGGAGCAACCTGCCCACCCCGGGGAGGCCGGAGAGGCTGTGAGCACCCAGACCAGAAAGCTACAGTCCAGGATACACATGACCATGACTGACAGCTGGACTCTGGGCTCAGGAGAACCGTGCCCCCGAAGGTGGCTCCTACCATCCAGCACGTCCCTGACAGCCTGTCAGTGCAGGAGCCGTGGGTGCCCTGAGCATCCCAGCTGCAGCCGAGTGGCCCTGCCTCCTCCGAGGGCCAAGGACCCGGCTCACACTGCCTGCCCAGCTGCCACCCACCCTTACCCCGACCCCCACCCCAACCCCACCCCAAGCAGATGACACAGAGCCTGTGTGCCTCACCCCACCAGCATCCTGCACAGAACAGATGGGCATCAGGGAGATGCCAGCGTCCATTTAACTACGCACCTGCCCTCTTGGGGAAAAAAAGACACATCCTGATTATTGAGCATAAATATTGATTATTATATGCATCATGTACATGTGATTTTCTGACAATATTAACATTGTTCAAACAAAATTGAAAAATAACTCCACAATCAAGGAATCGAAAATAGAAAATTCAAACTGGATCCCTGACGAACTCCTGCAGAAAGGGAGACCCCAGGTATCGGGGATACCTCTCCCTGCAGCTAACGCCAAGGGCCGTCACCTGCCTCCAGTCAACAGATATGTCCTGAGTTTACAGATGTTGGCCCCAGAGACTTAAACTCTTTGTCCTAGAGGATCTGTTTTGACCCACTGTTGTTAGGAGGTTCTCAGGGGTCATCAAACTATGCCCTTCTCTGAAGTCTTCCATTTGGTGGAGACTGCAGGAACCTCCCTGGTGGCTTGGTTGGTAAAAAGTTTGCCTACAAAGGGAGACCCAGGTTTGATCCCTGGGTTGGAAAGATGCCCTGAAGAAGGGAACGGCTACCCACTCCAGTCCTCTTGCCTGGAAAATCCCACAACTCGTCCAGGGGCTGCAAAAGACTGAGCCACTTTCACTTCCACAGCTCAGCCACCACCCATGAGAAATGTCTGGCCTCCACACCCCAGGTACCCCCTAGCCCCATCCAGGTTCCTCTGGTCCTCAGTCCTCCGGGAAAGCAGGAGCAACCTGCCCACCCCGGGGAGGCCGGAGAGGCTGTGAGCACCCAGACCAGAAAGCTACAGTCCAGGATACACATGACCATGACTGACAGCTGGACTCTGGGCTCAGGAGAACCGTGCCCCCGAAGGTGGCTCCTACCATCCAGCACGTCCCTGACAGCCTGTCAGTGCAGGAGCCGTGGGTGCCCTGAGCATCCCAGCTGCAGCCGAGTGGCCCTGCCTCCTCCGAGGGCCAAGGACCCGGCTCACACTGCCTGCCCAGCTGCCACCCACCCTTACCCCGACCCCCACCCCCAACCCCACCCCAAGCAGATGACACAGAGCCTGTGTGCCTCACCCCACCAGCATCCTGCACAGAACAGATGGGCATCAGGGAGATGCCAGCGTCCATTTAACTACGCACCTGCCCTCTTGGGGAAAAAAAGACACATCCTGATTATTGAGCATAAATATTGATTATTATATGCATCATGTACATGTGATTTTCTGACAATATTAACATTGTTCAAACAAAATTGAAAAATAACTCCACAATCAAGGAATCGAAAATAGAAAATTCAAACTGGATCCCTGACGAACTCCTGCAGAAAGGGAGACCCCAGGTATCGGGGATACCTCTCCCTGCAGCTAACGCCAAGGGCCGTCACCTGCCTCCAGTCAACAGATATGTCCTGAGTTTACAGATGTTGGCCCCAGAGACTTAAACTCTTTGTCCTAGAGGATCTGTTTTGACCCACTGTTGTTAGGAGGTTCTCAGGGGTCATCAAACTATGCCCTTCTCTGAAGTCTTCCATTTGGTGGAGACTGCAGGAACCTCCCTGGTGGCTTGGTTGGTAAAAAGTTTGCCTACAAAGGGAGACCCAGGTTTGATCCCTGGGTTGGAAAGATGCCCTGAAGAAGGGAACGGCTACCCACTCCAGTCCTCTTGCCTGGAAAATCCCACAACTCGTCCAGGGGCTGCAAAGGGTCAGATGCAACTGAGCCACTTTCACTTCCACTTTCTTTCCAGTTTTGCCAAGGAGACAAGGGTAGAAATACTGCCCTATGTGTCCCTCCAGGAGGATGGAGGACCTGCCCCAAGGCTGCACTACTGTTTTCTGACTGTTCCTCCCTTGCTTCTGCATCCCCTCCCTTCTCCGATCTGCAACTCTTTGAATCTGCCCTTTGGAGACCTCGGTTTGATCCGTGGGTGGGGAAGATCCCTTGGAGGAAGAAATGGCATCCCACTCCAGTATTCTCGCCTGGAGAATCCCATGGACAGAGCAACCTTGTGTGCTACAGTCCATGGGGGCCGCAAAAAGAGTTAAACACCAGTGAAGAGACTGAAAAACAAGCTAATTAGCACTTGTTTTGCTATGAGCGATTGCATATGGAGAGAGAGCTCAGAGAGTGGTGGCCTGGTGCTGCCCGGGACAAC
Organism: Tragulus kanchil; assembly: GCA_022376925.1. Lineage (NCBI taxonomy): Eukaryota > Metazoa > Chordata > Mammalia > Artiodactyla > Tragulidae > Tragulus > Tragulus kanchil. The sequence goes on along the minus strand of JAIOJX010000003.1, from coordinate 54,679,413 downwards.
GTGGGTCAAACAACAAGACAACCACACTGCGGCCTGAGGGGGCCCTCCTGCTCAGCCAGGGGCAGACTTCAGGCTGGCAGTCCAGGGCTGAGGCCTGGGAAGGCTCTCCAAGAAGCCAGGAAGCCCAGTGCCTCTTCCTCCCAACCCTGCTCCTCCACGGTCTCTCAGGCAGACAGGGGTCTACCCTGGGGCACCTCTGGGGCATGACTTTCCAGGGCCTTTACTGAAAGCACCACCTGGGAGCAGTGATTGCCTAACAGTCTGCCAAAGGGGAGGGCTGCAGAACCTTTGGCATCCTTGAACTGCAACTGTTTTCTGTCATGGTAAAGAAAAAGCTAATCATTTTTTCCAGCAAACCTGCCCTCCTCTGTCTCCTGTACAGACTGTTATGAAATTGCCAGAGACCACACACTGGGCTGTCTCTGTTTTCACAGTTTTTAAAGTCATCCTCTGAAGGTGAAGGAGCCGAGAGGAGGATTTCTCTCCAGCCCGGCATCTAAAGTGGAATTCCATCGGCAGAATGCTATTCTCTTCTGGCCACTTTCCACGAGTTCCATCTTCTTATTAAGTGTTTATCATCTCACTTAAAGGAAAAAGAGACAAAAAAGAACAGAAAACCTCCGACTGTGTCCAACTGGGAAAGTGCCATGCAGCTCTCGCAGTCGTGCTATCGAATATTCTGGAAATGCACTCTAAAGACCCAAAATTTAGCTCCTCATAGGAAAGTTCAATTTATGATAACATTTATCTCTACATTAATAAGGCTTTGCAAACAGAGAATATCATCCAGGTCTTTGAAGATGAATACCATAAATCAATCCAGCGATGTATCAGAGATACGGGGCCATTGCTTCTTAATAGAGTTGGCTCAGTGTAAGATGTTTCTTTTTTATATGAAATGATGTTGAGAGAATTTTGAAATGTGCACCGTCTGAGTCATACTGGCTTAGAAGCAGGAATTCAGCACAAACATTTTTCAGCGGCAGATCAATGATGTAAAAGTTTGTTTTCGAGGGAGAACAAATGTTTCGCTTCTCAAACCAGCCTGACCTGAGGGCAGGGGGGTACGTGTCCTCAGGCTCTGACTTTAGGAAGGGCAGGTCATGCCAACAGTCCGCCTGTGGCCAAGGTGCCCCAGAAGAAGCCCTCCTCCCACCTGCCCACCCCACTATATCTCCTCAAGTGTCCCAGCAGCTGACACCCATCCCCTACCCTAGGTCAGCACCCTCCAGAGAGGATCCTCATCCCTCCCTGGCCTCCACTCGCTCCAGCCTCCCTCCCAGAAACACTTTCAGATGGTTATCTATGAGATGTTCTTGGAGTTTCTGTTGATATTCCAACTGACATCCTCAGTGACTCAGGAAGTAAGCAGTTCAGTTGCTAAGTCATGTCTGACTCTTTGTGACCCTATGAACTACAGCCTGCCAGGCTCCTCTGTCCATGGGATTCTCCAGGCAAGAATACTGGAGTGGGTTGCCGTGCCCTCCTCCAGGATCTTCCCAATGTGGGGATTGAGCCCAGGTCTCCTGCACTGCAGGAGGATTCTTCACCAACTGAGCCACCAGGAAAACTGGAGAAGTTAAACCTGACAACAGTGGGGAGAAGGCCCTGTTCCGCTACTATCCCCCAGGTGGGCCCAGGAAGACAGCACCGCTTTTCTTGATGGAGGTGTCAGCCCCACCGTGATCTCTAAAACCAAATCCGACTGTGTCCAACTGGGAAAGTGCCATGCAGCTCTAGTCGTGCTATCGAATATTCTGGAAATGCACTCTAAAGACCCAAAATTTAGCTCCTCATAGGAAAGTTCAATTTATGATAACATTTATCTCTACATTAATAAGGCTTTGCAAACAGAGAATATCATCCAGGTCTTTGAAGATGAATACCATAAATCAATCCAGCGATGTATCAGAGATACGGGGCCATTGCTTCTTAATAGAGTTGGCTCAGTGTAAGATGTTTCTTTTTTATATGAAATGATGTTGAGAGAATTTTGAAATGTGCACCGTCTGAGTCATACTGGCTTAGAAGCAGGAATTCAGCACAAACATTTTTCAGCGGCAGATCAATGATGTAAAAGTTTGTTTTCGAGGGAGAACAAATGTTTCGCTTCTCAAACCAGCCTGACCTGAGGGCAGGGGGGTACGTGTCCTCAGGCTCTGACTTTAGGAAGGGCAGGTCATGCCAACAGTCCGCCTGTGGCCAAGGTGCCCCAGAAGAAGCCCTCCTCCCACCTGCCCACCCCACTATATCTCCTCAAGTGTCCCAGCAGCTGACACCCATCCCCTACCCTAGGTCAGCACCCTCCAGAGAGGATCCTCATCCCTCCCTGGCCTCCACTCGCTCCAGCCTCCCTCCCAGAAACACTTTCAGATGGTTATCTATGAGATGTTCTTGGAGTTTCTGTTGATATTCCAACTGACATCCTCAGTGACTCAGGAAGTAAGCAGTTCAGTTGCTAAGTCATGTCTGACTCTTTGTGACCCTATGAACTACAGCCTGCCAGGCTCCTCTGTCCATGGGATTCTCCAGGCAAGAATACTGGAGTGGGTTGCCGTGCCCTCCTCCAGGGGATCTTCCCAATGTGGGGATTGAACCCAGGTCTCCTGCACTGCAGGAGGATTCTTTTCCATCTGAGCCACCAGGAAAACTGGAGAAGTTAAACCTGACAACAGTGGGGAGAAGGCCCTGTTCCGCTACTATCCCCCAGGTGGGCCCAGGAAGACAGCACCGCTTTTCTTGATGGAGGTGTCAGCCCCACACGCCCATCCGCCTGGAAAGAGAGCACGCTGAGAGCACTGTGGGCTCCTCGGGGCAGTGTGAGGCAGGACGACACCTAAACTCCCCTGGGGCCTCCCGGCCTCAACATGGCCTGGGATGTTCTAGGTAAGCAGGGGATGCACTGGCCTCCGGATAGGAGATGCAGACCTGGAGTTCTGCCCTCAGGGGACCTTGGAAACTGATGGACGTCCAAGGGTGGGAAGAGAACACATTAGAGAGCAAGGTATATATTATTCACTGTGGAAATCATTCTCTGAACTGCTCTGCAAGTTTGGCAACTGCTGTCAAATGCTCTGACCTGGTCTGAGCTGCCCAGGAGGGAGGGAGAGCAGGACTCACTGATGTCTGTAATGCCTGGACTCAGATGGTCAGGGACAGACTCAGTCCTGTGACCTACCTCCTGGAAGGAAGGCACGTCGCAGGAGAAAGGCGTTTAGGCTTGACACCAAGAGGCTTTCTCCTGCCATGAAGTCAGCTGACCACCTCTATTCAGATAAATGCCTGATGGTCATTCCTGCCTAACCTAGACGGCAGGAATCCTCAGGAGGCTCCCGAGAACTGGCCCATCCCTATTCAGGGGAGGGTCTAGGCAGGAGCTTGTGGCTGGGGCTCCTCTGTGGGGCGGGTTTGTCTGAGAACAGAGCAACACGTAGAGTCCAGGGAGGAAGGCCCGTAGCCTGCACAAGGTCCCACCTGGGGTTTCCATAAGAGACAGCCCTCACCCAGGCTCACGAGGGTTTGTGAGACAGCTCGCCAGCTCCACAGCAGCTCAGAGGTTCTTAGGAGAGCTTCTGAATTATCCCCATCTCATTTACAAAGGAGGATGCCCCATGTCTCTCTGCCAGCCAGCCACTGAGAGAAACTACACGGGACCAAAAGGGCAAAGAGTACCTTATGGGACAAAATCACAAAGTGACTCAAGAAGTCAGAAAGTCGTCACCCTCCCTGGAACCTGACCAGGAAACCAAGATTAGCCCCAAAGCCTCTAGGTAAAGTTCCAAGCACTCTTTCAGGACCCAGCCCAAGAGGCCTGACTACCCGGGGCCAAGACAGCACCGCTTTTCTTGATGGAGGTGTCAGCCCACACGCCCATCCGCCTGGAAAGAGAGCACGCTGAGAGCACTGTGGGCTCCTCGGGCAGTGTGAGGCAGGACGACACCTAAACTCCCCTGGGGCCTCCCGGCCTCAACATGGCCTGGGATGTTCTAGGTAAGCAGGGGATGCACTGGCCTCCGGATAGGAGATGCAGACCTGGAGTTCTGCCCTCAGGGGACCTTGGAAACTGATGGACGTCCAAGGGTGGGAAGAGAACACATTAGAGAGCAAGGTATATATTATTCACTGTGGAAATCATTCTCTGAACTGCTCTGCAAGTTTGGCAACTGCTGTCAAATGCTCTGACCTGGTCTGAGCTGCCCAGGAGGGAGGGAGAGCAGGACTCACTGATGTCTGTAATGCCTGGACTCAGATGGTCAGGGACAGACTCAGTCCTGTGACCTACCTCCTGGAAGGAAGGCACGTCGCAGGAGAAAGGCGTTTAGGCTTGACACCAAGAGGCTTTCTCCTGCCATGAAGTCAGCTGACCACCTCTATTCAGATAAATGCCTGATGGTCATTCCTGCCTAACCTAGACGGCAGGAATCCTCAGGAGGCTCCCGAGAACTGGCCCATCCCTATTCAGGGGAGGGTCTAGGCAGGAGCTTGTGGCTGGGGCTCCTCTGTGGGGCGGGTTTGTCTGAGAACAGAGCAACACGTAGAGTCCAGGGAGGAAGGCCCGTAGCCTGCACAAGGTCCCACCTGGGGTTTCCATAAGAGACAGCCCTCACCCAGGCTCACGAGGGTTTGTGAGACAGCTCGCCAGCTCCACAGCAGCTCAGAGGTTCTTAGGAGAGCTTCTGAATTATCCCCATCTCATTTACAAAGGAGGATGCCCCATGTCTCTCTGCCAGCCAGCCACTGAGAGAAACTACACGGGACCAAAAGGGCAAAGAGTACCTTATGGGACAAAATCACAAAGTGACTCAAGAAGTCAGAAAGTCGTCACCCTCCCTGGAACCTGACCAGGAAACCAAGATTAGCCCCAAAGCCTCTAGGTAAAGTTCCAAGCACTCTTTCAGGACCCAGCCACTCAGAGTGCTCAGGGAATGAAGACCAGGCAGGTTGAACTCCCTTCAACTGCCCTTGGGATGAAAGATCTATGTAAATTGCTGTCACTGCTTGTGAATAACGCTGATATTTAATTCCTTGCTGTGTGTGCAGGCTCCATGTGGAGAAAAATATGAACACTGTATCATCATGTGTTTAATAATGAAGTAAACTTGAAATTCAAGAGAAGAACACCTAAATATAGGAGGAAAGGAAAATAATTTTTTTCCAGTCCAGCCTAGTGCTTAGTTAAAGTCCAGCTCCCTTTTGGAAACCTCAGTCTGAAGGACACACTTGTGTCCTTCAGACTTCACACTTATGTCTCTGACTGGAGAATAGTGATCAGCACCCAGAGTGCAGACAGGAAACTACTGCAGAGAAAAATCCAGTGCATTTGGTCTTACATGCAACAACCCTTTTGAATCGCTGAAGCTTGATTTACCAAGGATTTCCATAAACCTGAGCAGGGAGTCACGTGAGCACAGACACACTGGGATGACCGTATTACTGCTCCTGTGTAATTCCTTCATTCCTTCCGGGTAAGAGAGCCTTCCTGCCATTGTTCTGGGGCGGGTCGTGCCTATGAGTGGACAGAACACCTCTGCCGATAACACAGTTAGGCCTGGTCATGTGCTTAGGGACTCAGGACGTGGGAGCAGATAGGACTGCGTGCAGAAGCGTCATAGGCTTCCCGTGCACTTCCTGTGTCGTAGGCTTCCCGCCAGCTTTTGTGGACTTTTCTTCCTCGAAGAATGGCTTGTCCCAGTGGATGCTGCTCTTTCAACATAAGTCCAAAAATCAGGTATGTGATGTAGGGCCAAGTAAACCCAAGTTGAGCCAAGGTAGCCACGGCCAACCACACCCACCACAGAAGACGGTGAGAGGAAATAAACATTACTGGGAATCCAAAGGCTTCCCCAGTGGCTCAGCGGTGAAGAATCCACCTGCAGTGCAGGAGACCTGGGTTGAGGAAGATCCCCTGGAGGAGAGCATGGCAACTCACTCCAGTATTCTTGCCTAGAGAATCCATGGACAGAGGAGCCTGGCAGGTTACAGCCCATATGGTCACAAAGAGTTGGACACGACTGAGCAGCTAAACCACCACCACACACGTGGAGGCTTAGACACTCTTTGTTACCACAGCAAAGCTGCTTGGCTCATATTCTCCTTTGGTGTGCAATTCATACAAATCACATTGCAGAAAAATCACTGTTCAAATAAAAGCAACTAAAAGTGACCTTGAGGACCAGATGAGAAGATGTGCCTGAAGGGCAGGTGACACCCATTCCTCAGCTGGAGGTGGAAAGCCCTCCTCTGCTTCCATATCCATCTGACCTTCAGGTCGTCATGTGATAAAACTGGGGGCTGTGGTCCTGGGACACAGAACCATTGTCGATCAAGTGCCCCTGGTGGCTCCTCACCTCGCCCACCTGTTTTCAGATCTTCTCCTACAATCCTCCCCCAGAGAATCCAGGACACTCCGGCTATCCCGGATCCTCATCATAAAACTCTACAGACCCCCAAAACATCTCCCTTCCTGCATGTTTAAGACTCACGTGACATGCACAGGCAATATCAGGACTCCAAGAACTCTAAGAAGGGTCCTCGAGTGTTGTGGAAATACTGGCAGATCAGGGCAGGCGATGAGGGAGTTACCTGGGCAAATGAGTGGTAAAGACCTCCATGTCGTGCCTACCATCATGCCTGGACCACAGATGATGCACCACTGCCTTTAAGCATAAAACCAGCCGATTTTGAAAGATTCAAAAGGCTGGGGCAATTCCACAGAAGACAAGAGGATCATAGGATGAATCCAAGAGGCACAGAAACCCAACAGCCAGGTGGAACGCTAGTCCAAACCTTTGAAGACGATGGTGGGGGGGACGGGAAATGAAGACACCCCCCCTCCCTCCTCTGTCCCTATAAACACTGCAATGGTTTCTGAGCAAGGCGGAGCAGCTGCTTTCTGGCCAGTGGATCCAAGTGTGAGCAGGTGACACATCTGCTTTCTGGGAGGAGCCGGTCAGGCACCCGAGTGTAAAGGGGAAGACGAGGAAGCACGCGGGGTGAGTAGGCACTGAACAGTCCCAGACTCCGAAGCACAGAGGAGACTGCGGGCTGTGCCCTGGGGCTGGGGACATGCTTGCCTCGGGAGGGCTTCCATTTCTGCCTGGGGCAATTCTCCATTTGAAGTCCACAGCTTCAGCACTAGGGACCTTCTGGGAGAAACAAACCCTCTCATCATTCCTCCTCTCCTCTCTGCACTCTTTAAAGATTTATTTATTTATTTGAGGGGGGTGGGGTGGGGAGGGAGGGGAGCAGGCGGGCTACTTCTATTGGTCCTTCATTTATCCATTTTCATCCATCTTTGCTCTTTGGCCCGTGTAGGCCTCCCATCGCAGCGGCCTCTGTTGTCGCAGAGCACCGGCTCTGGGCACACACGCTCCAGAGCTCTGGCTCAGTAATTGGACACATCGGTCCAGCCGCTCCGTGGCACGTGGGATCTTCCCAGGCCAGGGATCGAACCAGCGCCCCTTGCACTGCAAGGCGGTGTCCTTACCCACTGGACCACCAGGGAAGCCCTCCTCTCTGCACTCTTATTAAATCCACACAGCACACTGGGGTCATTTCATTTTTCTCTGCGGTATCAAGTGTTTACATGCCCGCCTTTCAGGAACAGGCACTTCTGACTGGATATTCCCTTGATAGACTGAATTACGTTCCACTCTTTCAAAAAAAAAAAAAAAACAATCCCCTCAGCACAGGAGCATATACTGAGTTTGATGTGTTTGGCTGCAAAAGTTTATCTGGCCAGGGTTCTGTCCTCTGAAGTCTCCAGAGTGTACATTATGCTGTTATTTGAGATGAAGCCTAGAGTCGTGTGTGGGGCTCAGGATGGCACGTGATGCAATCTTACACCCTACCTGCAGGTGTGACCCTGAATTCTGTGAGGACGGGCACCTGGCATCCATGTTCGGTCGGGCATTGTTTCAACAGTGCCAACCAGGGCTGAAGATGATGAAATAAAACAGCACCCAGCTATAGCATACGTGTGTGCTAAGTCATGTCCGACTCTTTTTGACCCCATGGACTGTCGTCCACCAGGCTCCTCTGTCCATGGGATTCCCCAGGCAAAGACACTAGACTGGGTTGCCATGTCCTCCTCCAGGGGACCTTCCCGATCCAGGGACGGAACATCTCCTGCACTGGCAGGTGGGTTCTTCACCACTAGCGCCACCTGGGATATCCACCCAGCTATGGCATCATCTCCTAACTAAGAGAAAGGATGAACACCCACTGCAGTGAGCTTCCTGGAGTTCCACTGCTCGGCTCCCGGACAGCACAAAACCCTCCCCCTTTACAGTCATCTTTGGAGGGGTCATGCGAGGCTAGAGACAAAGCCATGTCTCGTGAATAACAGTCAAGGTAAAACCAATTATACATTTGTTTTCACATATGAAAATGACACTGGCATTGGTGACTCAGCCTCTAAGCCACAGAAGGAGGGGCCTGCCCACCACAGTTACAGACCCCATGCCTACCTGCTGAAGGAGGGGCCGAATCCATGGGACTGTCTGCCTCCTGACGTTGGCAGAGGCATTCACCAACAAATGACAGCTGCATGGTGGGGCTCTGGCAGCAGACCCTGGAGTGGAGACCACCTCCATCACATGTGAAAATGGAACCCACAATTGGTCTGCCCAGGAAGCCCTCCTCTCTGCACTTATTAAATCCACACAGCACACTGGGGCAGCGGTATCAAGTGTTTACATGCCCGCCTTTCAGGAACAGGCACTTCTGACTGGATATTCCTTGATAGACTGAATTACGTTCCACTCTTTCAAAAAAAAACAATCCCCTCAGCACAGGAGCATATACTGAGTTTGATGTGTTTGGCTGCAAAAGTTTATCTGGCCAGGGTTCTGTCCTCTGAAGTCTCCAGAGTGTACATTATGCTGTTATTTGAGATGAAGCCTAGAGTCGTGTGTGGGGCTCAGGATGGCACGTGATGCAATCTTACACCCTACCTGCAGGTGTGACCCTGAATTCTGTGAGGACGGGCACCTGGCATCCATGTTCGGTCGGGCATTGTTTCAACAGTGCCAACCAGGGCTGAAGATGATGAAATAAAACAGCACCCAGCTATAGCATACGTGTGTGCTAAGTCATGTCCGACTCTTTTTGACCCCATGGACTGTCGTCCACCAGGCTCCTCTGTCCATGGGATTCCCCAGGCAAAGACACTAGACTGGGTTGCCATGTCCTCCTCCAGGGGACCTTCCCGATCCAGGGACGGAACATCTCCTGCACTGGCAGGTGGGTTCTTCACCACTAGCGCCACCTGGGATATCCACCCAGCTATGGCATCATCTCCTAACTAAGAGAAAGGATGAACACCCACTGCAGTGAGCTTCCTGGAGTTCCACTGCTCGGCTCCCGGACAGCACAAAACCCTCCCCCTTTACAGTCATCTTTGGAGGGGTCATGCGAGGCTAGAGACAAAGCCATGTCTCGTGAATAACAGTCAAGGTAAAACCAATTATACATTTGTTTTCACATATGAAAATGACACTGGCATTGGTGACTCAGCCTCTAAGCCACAGAAGGAGGGGCCTGCCCACCACAGTTACAGACCCCATGCCTACCTGCTGAAGGAGGGGCCGAATCCATGGGACTGTCTGCCTCCTGACGTTGGCAGAGGCATTCACCAACAAATGACAGCTGCATGGTGGGGCTCTGGCAGCAGACCCTGGAGTGGAGACCACCTCCATCACATGTGAAAATGGAACCCACAACCATGGTCTGGCTGAGACACCTGCTCTAGTAGGCGAGCACCGTCCACAGGCACAGTCACGCCCAATGTGAGAGCAGACCGATGGTGGTCTCTTGAGTGTCTGGAGGGGAAGGGGGGACCAAGCCCTGTCAGAGTGAGTCCTAATTACCGAGCCCTCTGACAAGCTTAGGTGTCAGGCCAGGATCATGCAAACCACTGATCTTGGTGGAGTTCCCGGGACTCAGATGACAGGCTCCACTGACGACCACTGCAACCTGTCTGGCTCAACAGACAGTCACGCGTGAGACGAGTGACCAGCAGTCATGCATGAAACAAGTAAGAGCGTGCGATGTGACAAAAGGGGTGGTGGAGAGCCTCAGCCTCTATTTGAACAGTTTCAAGAAGATGAAATCCGTCTACTTCTTTAATTCCCTCCCTACAGGAAAGAAGTGACTTCACTCGTTTAAAACTCAAGGATCTCCAAGTGACTCTATAATCTTAACTCATCTGGCCCCTGTAACACCCCCAAGAGGTGAGGACGGATCCTGAGCACATTGTGGGGAGAGGAAACAGGCTCATTCCGGGGGCAGGAGCATAGTAGGGGATGCCAGTCTTGTGTTTCTTGCCCACCATGGGCTGCCTCTCTAGAACCTTCACAGTCGTTAAACTCCCCACCTCATGACATGTGCCTTCAGAAGTGAAGTGACCCAGCACTGACCCATCCCCCATCCCTGCCCTCCTGTCACACGACCCAAGGCGAGAGCGGGAGTCAAGTCGAGGCACCTCCTCCTGCGGGGTCTTCTACTGGCCCACATTGTGCCTGCTTCCACTGCTGTCACTCTCCAACCCCAATCAGCATCTGATGTGAAGTCCACTCTGGGTCCCAGCAGCTAAAGAACCCCCTGCCAATGCAGGAGATGCAGCAGACGTGGGCTCAATCCCTGGACTAGGAAGATCCCCTGGAGAAATGGCAACCCAATTCAGTATTCTTGCCTGGAGAAGCCCACGGACAGAGGAGCCTGGCGGGGATAACAATAACTTCCGTGCATTAAGTGTCTAGGGCTCTGGCAGCAGACCCTGGAGTGGAGACCACCTCCATCACATGTGAAAATGGAACCCACAACCATGGTCTGGCTGAGACACCTGCTCTAGTAGGCGAGCACCGTCCACAGGCACAGTCACGCCCAATGTGAGAGCAGACCGATGGTGGTCTCTTGAGTGTCTGGAGGGGAAGGGGGGACCAAGCCCTGTCAGAGTGAGTCCTAATTACCGAGCCCTCTGACAAGCTTAGGTGTCAGGCCAGGATCATGCAAACCACTGATCTTGGTGGAGTTCCCGGGACTCAGATGACAGGCTCCACTGACGACCACTGCAACCTGTCTGGCTCAACAGACAGTCACGCGTGAGACGAGTGACCAGCAGTCATGCATGAAACAAGTAAGAGCGTGCGATGTGACAAAAGGGGTGGTGGAGAGCCTCAGCCTCTATTTGAACAGTTTCAAGAAGATGAAATCCGTCTACTTCTTTAATTCCCTCCCTACAGGAAAGAAGTGACTTCACTCGTTTAAAACTCAAGGATCTCCAAGTGACTCTATAATCTTAACTCATCTGGCCCCTGTAACACCCCCAAGAGGTGAGGACGGATCCTGAGCACATTGTGGGGAGAGGAAACAGGCTCATTCCGGGGGCAGGAGCATAGTAGGGGATGCCAGTCTTGTGTTTCTTGCCCACCATGGGCTGCCTCTCTAGAACCTTCACAGTCGTTAAACTCCCCACCTCATGACATGTGCCTTCAGAAGTGAAGTGACCCAGCACTGACCCATCCCCCATCCCTGCCCTCCTGTCACACGACCCAAGGCGAGAGCGGGAGTCAAGTCGAGGCACCTCCTCCTGCGGGGTCTTCTACTGGCCCACATTGTGCCTGCTTCCACTGCTGTCACTCTCCAACCCCAATCAGCATCTGATGTGAAGTCCACTCTGGGTCCCAGCAGCTAAAGAACCCCCTGCCAATGCAGGAGATGCAGCAGACGTGGGCTCAATCCCTGGACTAGGAAGATCCCCTGGAGAAATGGCAACCCAATTCAGTATTCTTGCCTGGAGAAGCCCACGGACAGAGGAGCCTGGCGGGGATAACAATAACTTCCGTGCATTAAGTGTCTAGTGCTAGACAAGAATTGGGAAAATCATTTACATGTATTCTTGCTCATCCTCACAACCATCATGTGCTCAGTTGTTCAGTCATGTCTGACTCTTTGACACCCCATGGACATCTCGCCAGGCTTCTCCGTCCATGGGATTCTCCAGGCAAGAATACTGGAGTGGGTTGCCACTACCGGTGCATAATACCCATTTTATAATTACATAACTGAGATTCTGAACAGTCCAATGGTAGTAACAGCGCAGTTGGGATTAGAGGCAAGTGGGTCTGATCCTAAGTCCCACTCTTTCCACTCGCCCTCCAGGTTACCTGCTTCACCTGACCAGGCTAGCTGTAGCTTTGCCCCTTTTAATGGTTTGTCATCGCATTTTTCCCATTTGTGACAACCACACTGTGCTCTAGCCCAGATTCCCAGAGAAGTGATGACTTCTAGCCAACCTTTCCCAAGCAAAGGTAAACAGAATAAACGTACTACCAGAACCTAGCTGAGGCTGAAGGGTACTTAGGTTTGAATCAAAGAAAATTACCATGAAAGCATAAAGTTTAAAAGAGAATGTGGGGAGCTATACTCAGTATTTTGTAGTGACCTATACAGGGAAAGAACCTGAAAGGGATATACATATTCACAGCCAAATCGCCGCACTGTACACCTGAAACTACCACAAGACTGTAAGTGAACTCTAGAACGTGAGCATCTGTCTCTCTGCTCCAGAGAGCTCCAGTTTGGGCAAACAGAGCCTTAAGTGTCATAAACACTGAGACACTGCAAATCTCACTAGTATGTGTAGACTAGAAAAACCAAGAAAGACACCTCTGAATTCACCCCAAATGTGCTCCGCAAGGCTTCAAACGGTTTTACTAAAACTGAGAAAACAAGACTGTGGACCAAAGGCTGATGGCACGTGAGAGCCTTGAATGCAATCACTGAGGATACTCAAAATGTGGAAAGAGACGGTTTTCTGAACTCTAATACAGTGCCACACACAGAGGAAATCCAGTAGACATATTAATTACGTCTGCATCTAATTCAAAGACCCAGGGCATGCACGCTGTTTACTGGTTCTTCTCGGGCTCGGAGGCCAGGAAAGCAGGATGCCATCTGCTTGAGATGCTGAGGGCTAGTGTGCTGTTCCCATCTGAGCAATTCTTACCCAAACTGTTATCTTCTCTGTAAATAAGCCCAATTTTCATTTCAGACGACTGGCCCAATCCAGATAGTTACTGAGCTCGGCTCTGCTGTCGGCCCTATTAAGTAAGCATCTCAAAATGACCCTACCACTCGGAGCCGTGTTTTCAGTTTGTTCACAAATCCGCTCTCATGCAGCAGTGTCCATGATGGTCTATTATTTTTCCACTGCCTAAAAGGAGATGAGCATTGGTCCTGGGCTCTTTCCAATCCTGAATGTAAAAGCCTAAGCAATCTTCAGACATCTGGTCCTGAAAGAATCCAGAGAAGGGCCAGAGTATGCCTCAACTGTGGACCACCTTAAGAAGCCTGACAACACTGGGAGCCTGAGCCAGAGCTGCCACTGGCTTAGCACTGCCTGAACTGGGGAGGTGGGTGGAGAGCTAATGTAAAGGCACCAGCATCTGACACCTGATCCCCGGCAGTCACAGGTTTGGAGGGAGACATGCTGAGCCTTGCATTTGGATCTGAGTGTGTGTCTGCCTCAAAGATGCTCGCTGAGCTAGCTGACATGAGGCTTGTTTGCAGACCAGTTGCCCTGGACCGCCTTCAGGCTGCAGGTGCTGGGGTAGGAGGGTGGCCTTTCCCACTGGCCCCAGGGTCACCTAGCCCCCGCCCCGTCTCTTCCTCTGGCTGAGCAGACTGGGCTTCTTGTGTTCCCTGGTTCCCCTTCCTGCCTCCCCATGGCCTGGCACAAGCTCTTCTGTCTGGAATCCCTCCCTCTGACCGTGACTTGCTTCCGAAATCCGCTCCAATGATGCTTCCTTGACGAGCTCTCCTCTGACCCTGGACAAGGCAGGTCCCTGTTGTCAAGCTGGCAGGGTCGCATCCTAGCCCACCCCAGTGCCCAGCAGCCCTGGACGTGGGTTTAGTGACAATTCCTCTGCTCTGAGCGTCTCTGAAGTCTGGCCCCATAAGCAGAGGGTGGTTGACCACCGTGGGCTGGCAGCCTTCTACCCGAGTGGGGGCTGTGTCCTGTTGAGTCAGCACTTCCCAGAGAATCTCCAACACACAGTGTTTCATAAATATTTATTGAATGAGTAACAAGGGCATATAGTGTGCTGGCCAAAAAGTTTATTTGGGTTTTCCATAACATCTTACAGGAAAACCCAAATGAGCTTTGGACAACCTAATATTTCTACTGTATAACATGACATGGATACAGATAATGAAGTAAAGATATATGTTTTGTTCTTTAAAAAGATTCCTGTATTTTAAAACAAAGTTCCCAAGATATAAAATGATTTCTCTAAGAGCAGACACACCCACCGTCTTTTTCCTCAATGTTATGCCAAAAGAACATTGGTCCTGGGCTCTTTCCAATCCGAAGTAAAAGCCTAAGCAATCTTCAGACATCTGGTCCTGAAAGAATCCAGAGAAGGGCCAGAGTATGCCTCAACTGTGGACCACCTTAAGAAGCCTGACAACACTGGGAGCCTGAGCCAGAGCTGCCACTGGCTTAGCACTGCCTGAACTGGGGAGGTGGGTGGAGAGCTAATGTAAAGGCACCAGCATCTGACACCTGATCCCCGGCAGTCACAGGTTTGGAGGGAGACATGCTGAGCCTTGCATTTGGATCTGAGTGTGTGTCTGCCTCAAAGATGCTCGCTGAGCTAGCTGACATGAGGCTTGTTTGCAGACCAGTTGCCCTGGACCGCCTTCAGGCTGCAGGTGCTGGGGTAGGAGGGTGGCCTTTCCCACTGGCCCCAGGGTCACCTAGCCCCCGCCCCGTCTCTTCCTCTGGCTGAGCAGACTGGGCTTCTTGTGTTCCCGGGTTTCCCCCTTCCTGCCTCCCCATGGCCTGGCACAAGCTCTTCTGTCTGGAATCCCTCCCTCTGACCGTGACTTGCTTCCGAAATCCGCTCCAATGATGCTTCCTTGACGAGCTCTCCTCTGACCCTGGACAAGGCAGGTCCCTGTTGTCAAGCTGGCAGGGTCGCATCCTAGCCCACCCCAGTGCCCAGCAGCCCTGGACGTGGGTTTAGTGACAATTCCTCTGCTCTGAGCGTCTCTGAAGTCTGGCCCCATAAGCAGAGGGTGGTTGACCACCGTGGGCTGGCAGCCTTCTACCCGAGTGGGGGCTGTGTCCTGTTGAGTCAGCACTTCCCAGAGAATCTCCAACACACAGTGTTTCATAAATATTTATTGAATGAGTAACAAGGGCATATAGTGTGCTGGCCAAAAAGTTTATTTGGGTTTTCCATAACATCTTACAGGAAAACCCAAATGAGCTTTTTGGACAACCTAATATTTCTACTGTATAACATGACATGGATACAGATAATGAAGTAAAGATATATGTTTTGTTCTTTAAAAAGATTCCTGTATTTTAAAACAAAGTTCCCAAGATATAAAATGATTTCTCTAAGAGCAGACACACTGCAGCCCTACCCGTCTCTTTTCCTCATGACCACCTCCCTGCCACCAAATTGGTTACAACACAAAGAGCTGGATCAGTCATTGCTATGGGTTTGCTGTATTTTCAATGATCACAACTGAAGGCCTTCTTGTTTAAAAAAGTAAGTCCAAACTTTTAAAAAACCTAATTTGAAATTGGGACGCTTCCATCAAATAAGTGTATCATTGTATATTTTTAATCCCTAAAACTAGAGAGATTTCAGGATCTTTTCCTGATGCAACACACTCATGCGTGCGCACACACACACGCACGCGCGCATGTGCACACACTGGAATATTACTCAATCATAAAAAAGAATGGAATGTGCTATTTGCAGCAACATGGATGGACCCACAGAGTTGCTGGAGGGTCTCATTTGGTAGTTGCTGACAATTACTCTACTTTGTTGGCTATCAGAACTTCAGACCCTCACTAACAAGCTCACCGCAGAGTTTCCTGGCTCTGGAAATGCTGATGTGGAAATAAAAAGAAGTGATTGGGTAAAAGTCTGCTTTCATCTCCAAGAAGGGGCCTCTTCGTTTACAGCGAAGAATGACCTGTCAGAAAAATCAGGTTTTTACAGTGATTAGAAATACTCTGCCAGCTTTTCTGCCGAGAAGCTTATAGCCCACTGGAAACTCACAGGAAGTCAGAAGGCATCTGTTTTTTTCCAAAGAGAAAGCAGAGCTGGGAAGGTGAGGACGTCTGTGATTCCCGGAGCTTGCAGGAATTTGGGAGGTGTAGCGAAAAAAATCACAAAGTCCCATCCCCGATACCTTTCTCTTGCTCCAAGGCAAAATCTTTGATAAGAACTTTCCTTTTGATATCTGTTATCCAAATAATTCCAGCTTAAATTGGAACTCAAATATTAATCTGGTAATGACACCACTGAGACACCTTCTCTGACAGCTTATCTCCAAGGGCTTGTAGGCTCTACTCCACCCCGTTCCCTGCATTCCTCTCCACCCACCACCACATCATCTGAAGGCGAAAGAGACCCTCAAGTGTGTGTCTTAAGATGATTACTGTGTGCCCGGAACATCCTTTAATTTAAATTTCGTCTTGTTTTATTTTTAGCTTCAAAGCCCCTGCAGGAATGAACACCTGTCTCTCGGGGCATTATAAGAAATTGTCAGGTACCTGGCGCACTTTGTTTTGTCAAGGCCTCCAACAGTGACACAGCGGATAGACGCCACATTCTAATTAGTGATCAAAGCACAGGACACCTGTGAGCTGGGTGCGACTTCCACATTCTTTGATATTAGGTTTACACATCTGAAAGGGCCTTTGATTCTCCCATGTGTTTGTCCTTTCTAAGAGATCAACTCTTTTTTATCTTTTTTTTTTTTTTTTTTTTAACAAAGGTAACGTATTTGAGGCTAATACATTCTGAGCACTGAAGTTACAGGTGACAACATCCATTCACACCTGAATGTTAACACCTCATAAAAGTTGTACCATATCAAGTAGGATGCCAGGGGATAGTCCAAAAGGCATAGGAGATCCTGAGGGGGTCTCAGAAACCCTGGGTTTGATCACCAGTGTAAGGAAACTGTTCGTGAGCCCTTACTGTAAGGGCAGAAGGTGGGACCCATGGAGACAACTCAGGTTCAAGGTCCCTCAGAATCAGTCTGTGTTGTAGGCAGAAATCAGTTATTTTACATAAACTAAAATACATACATAGATGCATATGTTTATATGACATATAATATCAATATATGATACATAATTACTAATGCAGTATGCAAATTAGCATAAATATAGTAACATTAACATACTCATGTGTTCATATGTTATAACATACATATACTATTATACATATGTAATATATATTATTAATATGGAGAGTAATTTTATACACACACATACTAATAATTTCTGTGGTGAATATGGGACAATTGAAACTCAGCTATAAAGTTTTGCACTGCCAAGCAAAAAAGTAGCTTGGGACCTATGACTGGCTACTAGAAACAGCACTGAATACTTTACAAGAGTGGAGACACAAGAAAGTTCAAAGAACAAGATCCAGAAACAACCCCCCACACCTTTAAGCAATTTTTTAACCTGGACAGAATTTTGCAATTTGGGCCTAATGAATGTATCATTCTATATTCTTCTTTCTCACAATCAACATGAGAGTTTTCCTTTACGGTTAAGGACGCCCCTAGTGGCACAGTGAATAGGAATCCGCCAGCCCATGCAGGGGACACAGGTTCAATCCCTGGGCTGGGAAGATTGCTCATGCTGTGGGGCAACCAAGACCATGCACCACTACTACTGAAGCCCTGGTGTCTAGAGCCCATGCTCTGCACCAGCAGAAGCCGCCACAATGAGAAGTCCTCAGAACACAGCAAAGAGGAGCCCTTCTCACTGCAACAGAGAAAAGCAAGCACAGGGTTTCCCTTGTGATCCAGTGGGTAAGGACACCGCCTTGCAGTGCAAGGGGCACCAGTTCGATCTCTGGCCTGGGTAGATCCCACATGCCATGGAGCGGCTGGACCAATGCGTCCAACTACTGAGCTGGAGCTCTAGAGCACATGCACCCAGAGCTGGTGCTCTGCAGCAAGAGAGGCCACTGCGATGGGAGGCCCACACAGGCCAAAAAGAACAAAGATGGATGATAAATGAAAGACCAATAGAAGTTGCCAAAAAAAAAAAAAAAAAGGCAAGCACAAACCAACAAAGACCTAGCACAGCCAAAGATAAATAATTTTTTTTAAAATTGTCCATGAACATCATCTGATGACTATATAATGACATATCTTATTATCCATAATAAGTTACTTGCTTATTTCTAATTTTCTGCAAGCATGAAAACATCACAATGAAATAAAGTAGAACTCTTTGGAAAATTCCTGCTGCCTGCGGCTAACCTTTCTCTCAGAATGGCTGTATAGCTCTACCGGTGATATATACAATGCCTACACACCAGTAACTGGTGTTGCTTTTCATTCTTCGGTACTACTTTCATTTTTTAATTTTTGTGCTATTTTGATTATCAACATAGTTGAATATTATTGTTTATCATATATTTTAATTTCTTTAAATAAATTAATTTATAAACAAAAAGGACAGTCTTATTGACTATAGGTTCTAATATTGATTTATGTGAGTTCTTTTTTTTGCAGTTTACTGGCTTTTTTTAAAATTTTGGCCTCTTTTATCTTTGTTTTAAATTTATTTTCACCCATCTTTATTCTTTGGCTTGTGTGGGCTTCCTATTGCAGTGGTCTCTCTCCCTGCAGAGCACTGGCTTGGAATTGGACACACCGGTCCAACTGCTCCGCAGCACGTGGGATCCTCCTGGGCCAGGGATCAAATCGGTGCCCCTTGCACTGCAAGGTGGACTCTTCACCCACTGGACCACCAGGAAAGCCCCAGACTTGCATGAGTTCTTTACATATTAAGAAGAGTAACTTTTCACCATTAGACTTATTATAGATACTTCTTTCGTGCGTGTGTACACACTTTTTAAAAAACATTTGTCAATGGAGCTTTTAATGCATCAAGATACATAAAGATTTTTAAAGTCTTATGCAAGCAAATTTGCTATCTTTCCCTTTGTGATTCCTCCCCCTGCTTATTACTACTTTAGAAAGACTTTCCCCATAGAGATCAGACAAACATTTGCCCACATTTTCTTCTCATTTTACCTTACATTAGCTCTACCTAACTCACAGTTCTATAAATTTGCTCACTATTTGTATCAAAGTTAAGCTTTTGGTTTTCATCACAGCATATTTTGAAAATATTCCGATTATTTTGCAGAAACCAACCAAGAAGCAACGAGCTCATTCCCCAGCTAGGAAACCTATGGGAGCATCAAGCTATGCTCAGGGGAGCTTCAAAGAGCTCCCATCCCTTTTCTGCCCTGAGTTCATGAAGAATCAGTGCAGTGGTTGAAGCCACAGCCTGTGGCAGGAAGAACAACAATCTGGGCATAAGTCTCGACTTTACAAAGGAGATGGCCACCACAATGGGCTACTTTTAAACAGGCGATCTTTGGTTCAGGGTGACAATCTGAGTAAAGGAACACTTCGAAGGGTTACAAATGCTCCTTGAAGAGGAAATTTGATGAGAATTAGCTGCTCAGTACGTGCGATGAGGTCACTCACCTTAAACCAGCTTTCAATATCTTTTGAAGAAATCACCCTTTAAAGTTGAGCTGATCTAAGTGACATAAGCACAGAAGTTAAGACTCCCTCACTGGCTTCCCAGTTACCACTGGGCAAGGGCCAAAGAGTAGGACCACAGGGTGGCAGAGAATCCAGAAGTGCTGGGTGCTCACCCATCAAAGAGAAGGAGGCCAGCCATGATTTCAAACCAGACACAGGGACACATGAAAACTGGTACAGGCTAACTGGTCCTAACCCAAGTGATCAGACAACTATTCTTCCTCCAAAACCAGAAATGGTTGGAGAATGGTATTCCTCTTCTTCATCTGTGACTTCTGAGTCCAAGGAGCAAAATACTCCTGGAAACACCATTCATTCAAAACCTCGCTAACTTTGAGACAGTGCATTAAGGTCCAACCTGGGTTTTTAGAGAAATGAGGGAAAATTGCTTTAAACCTACTGAGAGAAAGGGAATCTGGCTATCACTTCAGTCGTGTCCGACTCTTTGTGACTCCATGGAATATAGCCCACCAGGCTCCCCTGTCCATGGGATTTTCCAGGCAAGAATACTGGAGTTGCCATGACCTCTTCCAGGGGATCTTCCTGACTCAGGGATCAAACCTGGATATTTTGCATTGCAGGCAGATTCTTTACCATCTGAGTCACCCAGGGGAGCCCATATGTTCAAAGACAGTCTAAAAGTGAGGATGCAGTTAAGAAGAAACATTGTAGGAATAAATGAGTTTCACTTGGGAAAAATGTAGGACAACAGAGGCAGATGAGAGTCAAGAGTGATGGATTCAGAGGGGAATTTCTGGAGTATCTTGTTCACCTGATCAACCCGATAATCTCAACCTAATCTATGGGGAGAAATAAGACTTTGATTGGTTATGGCCAGTCCCTTTATTGCAAAGGGCCTCCCAGCTGGCTCCGTGGTAAAGACTCCACCTGCCACTGCAGGAGACGCAGGAGACGTGGGTTTGACCCCCTGAGTCAGGAAAATCCCTTGGAGGAGGAAATGGCCACCCATTCCAGTATTCTCCCATGGGAAATCCCATGGACAGAGGAGCCTGGCGGGCTACAGTCCATGGGGTCGCAAAGAGTCAGACATGACTGAGTGACTGAGTGCACACATTCTATTGCAAAATGTTTGCCTAAGGCAGTGCCACTGCAAATTATCAGACCCTGATAAAGTTAGGCGCTTAGTGTATTACACTAGAGAAAAGCCCAGTAGTTGTACATTATCCAAAATATTCTCAATTCGGATCATGAAATCTGGGCCCATCAGAACATAAATATGTCACAATCTCTCCTGTGTAGACTGGGTCATGTGCTGTTACTTTTTACTACCTAGAAAGTAAGACAGTTTGTTTCATTTGCTGTGTACGGACAAACCCCTTCACTGTTCACTTGAAACTATCACAAAATTGTTGACTGGCTATACCCCAATACAAAATGGTTTTGATGTCAAAAAAATTAAAATTAAAAACTTTTAAAAATCCGGACCCTGTATACAGTTTTTCCACTTTTTAAAAAACAATGTTAATGTGAGCCAGGCCACCAAGAATTGCTAAGGATCTTAGAGGGACAGAGGAGGAGAACCATAAATTACCGGAAGAATACCTTTTGGGTCTACAACACATTAAACCGGCCATTGCCCACCCTACTCCCCACCACCACTAGCTTCCACTCCCAACCCATAACCCCTTAGGCACACACATAATTTCACTGTAATTTAAGCACAACTGGCTGTTTTTTTATGGAAAGTTAAGTGAAAGCACACATGTAGGTATGATCATCTTGCTCAACTTCTGAGCCAAAAGCCCAGCAGAAACATTTCACCTCCACAGAAGGGAGCTGTGGAAACAGACGGGCCAGCAGCTTCCTAGAGAAGGTCGGGCCCGCACCCACCCAGGTCCTCAAAGGAGCCAGAGCTCTGTGCCTTTCCTCCTCTTGATCTGCCCTCAAAACCTCCCTCTGAGCAAGACTAGCACATGGAGAATGAACAGAAGTCAAGGGCAATCAGGGTTTGCGTTTTGCTTTTAGTAACGGCCCACGCCACCCTGAAATGTGCCCATGAACCCCCAGTGGGGAAGGCAGCACTGCCTTCTCTCCTGGGTCCAGAGCGGTATTTCGTGGCTGGCAAACACCCTTGTTGGTGTTCTCTGTCAACCTCCATCAAAAAGCTTCATTTTTCACATGCTTTCAGCTCTGGGCACCATGGATAAGAAGGAAATAACCCAGGGCTTGGAGGGCGGGGCTGTCAGGAGATCCCCCTCCCCTACCCAGGTCCCCTGCCCACCCAAGATCCTGCTCCTTGGAGAAAACAAAGGCCGGCAGCAGGGAGAGGCGGAGAAGGGGGCACATTCCTGGGACTTAATGGTGACGCCTCCCCAGAGCGTGGAATCCCACGGCTGTTATCTCCGTCTGAGCCTGAGGGGGGGTGGGGGAGGCCCCCAGATTCCACTTCACTGACACAGAAAGGGCAGCTGGTGCAATTTCCCTTTAATTTACCTTTAAATAATGTTTGGTGCCCGGTTAATGTAATCTGCCCTCTAGAACAAAAGGCAGGGAATGAGGAGCTGCCAAAGTGCCTGGAGGGGTGAGCCGTTTCCAGGTCCAACCTTAGATACCTCACTCTACACACACACAGACACACACACACACACACACACACACACACAGCGCCTGGAGGTATAAGCTGCTTCCGGATCCAGCCTCAGCTTCCCCCACTTCACACCACACTCCACCCGCCGTTTCCAGGTCCAACCTTAGATACCTCACTCTACACACACACACACACACACACACACACACACACAGACAGACACACACACACACACACACACACACACACACACACAGCGCCTGGAGGTATAAGCTGCTTCCGGATCCAGCCTCAGCTTCCCCCACTTCACACCACACTCCACCCAGCTCCTACCAGGCTGCTTCCCCTCCCTCTCCTGCCCACCTCACAGGGGCCTGCGGTCACTCAGCCTGTGGATTGTTCCCTGGGCTCCTGTGAGGTCAGGTCCTGTGCCTTCCCTGATGGGCAGGTTTGGTGACACAGGAGAGGGAGTCATAAATAATTTGTGCTGAGGTGTGAGGGTGTCACTATGTACACATCTGCAGTTTCCAGGCCCCACGGGCATAGCCTGAGACCCAGCCAGGAGAATGAACAGAAGTCAAGGGCAATCAGGGTTTGCGTTTTGCTTTTAGTAACGGCCCACGCCACCCTGAAATGTGCCCATGAACCCCCAGTGGGGAAGGCAGCACTGCCTTCTCTCCTGGGTCCAGAGCGGTATTCGTGGCTGGCAAACACCCTTGTTGGTGTTCTCTGTCAACCTCCATCAAATAGCTTCATTTTTCACTTGCTTTCAGCTCTGGGCACCATGGATTAGAAGGAAATAACCCAGGGCTTGGAGGGCGGGGCTGTCAGGAGATCCCCCTCCCCTACCCAGGTCCCCTGCCCACCCAAGATCCTGCTCCTTGGAGAAAACAAAGGCCGGCAGCAGGGAGAGGCGGAGAAGGGGGCACATTCCTGGGACTTAATGGTGACGCCTCCCCAGAGCGTGGAATCCCACGGCTGTTATCTCCGTCTGAGCCTGAGGGGGGGTGGGGGAGGCCCCCAGATTCCACTTCACTGACACAGAAAGGGCAGCTGGTGCAATTTCCCTTTAATTTACCTTTAAATAATGTTTGGTGCCCGGTTAATGTAATCTGCCCTCTAGAACAAAAGGCAGGGAATGAGGAGCTGCCAAAGTGCCTGGAGGGGTGAGCCGTTTCCAGGTCCAACCTTAGATACCTCACTCTACACACACACAGACACACACACACACACACACACACACACAGCGCCTGGAGGTATAAGCTGCTTCCGGATCCAGCCTCAGCTTCCCCCACTTCACACCACACTCCACCCGCCGTTTCCAGGTCCAACCTTAGATACCTCACTCTACACACACACACACACACACACACACACACACACAGACAGACACACACACACACACACACACACACACACACACACAGCGCCTGGAGGTATAAGCTGCTTCCGGATCCAGCCTCAGCTTCCCCCACTTCACACCACACTCCACCCAGCTCCTACCAGGCTGCTTCCCCTCCCTCTCCTGCCCACCTCACAGGGGCCTGCGGTCACTCAGCCTGTGGATTGTTCCCTGGGCTCCTGTGAGGTCAGGTCCTGTGCCTTCCCTGATGGGCAGGTTTGGTGACACAGGAGAGGGAGTCATAAATAATTTGTGCTGAGGTGTGAGGGTGTCACTATGTACACATCTGCAGTTTCCAGGCCCCACGGGCATAGCCTGAGACCCAGCCAGGAGAACACGTTTTCTCTCCAGTCACTCCAGGCTCTGACTCCACGTTCCCATCGACAAAACACAAGGCCACACTGATGTGAGTCTTCAGGTCATTGAACTGAAAGGCAGGAGAGGAGGGGTGTAGAAGCCACAGAGCAAGTGTGAATTCTGCTCCTGAGATGTTTCACATCTGAATTCCACCTGTTAGAGCAATGTATCCAAGACACACGCAGTAAGTGTGCTCAGTTTCAGTGCTGATATGGACAATACGTAGGTTCAGATTTATACATATGCATATGCATGTTAGTACTGTGAATTTTAGAAACAGCTACCAGCGTCTGTTCTCAAGAAGCGTGTGGCCTGTGGTGCTGTCTGGGCGCCTGAGAAGTCCTGGCATCTCAATCTGTGAAGTGTTTAAATACATCCATTAGTAATTCTAGGATGGGCTTTCCCTGTGTCTCAGCAGTAAAGAATCTGCCTGCCAGTGCATAAGATGCAGGTTCAATCCTGGGTCTGGAAGATTCCCTGGAGGAGGGCATGGCAATCCACTCCAATATTTTTGCCTGGGAAATCCCATGGACAGAAGAGCCTGATGGACTACGGTCCACAGGGCTGCAGAGTCAGACACGACGGAGTGACTAAAGAACGACGACAACAAAAGCTGAGTGTCTCCTCTGTCAGTGCCCACCACTGACTCACAAGCCTTGCATCTACTCTGCATCCCTGGTCCTCCACAATCCCGGAAACGCAGGTGATAAAAGCAAGTGCATTCCAAGATGTCAGTTAACCCTGGAGGTCACGCAGCTGACCCAGTGCGACTGGACGTGGCCCCAGGGTCTCCTGTGAGCAGGTCACTGCTGGGACGTGTGCATCAGCATGCTCAGTCACTTCAGTTGTGCATCAGCATGCTCAGTCACTTCAGTTGTGTCCAACTCTGTGCGACCACATGGACTGTAGCCCTCCAGGTTCCTCTGAGCAGCTCAGCACAGAGGAAGCATGCTGCCAGCCCTTCTCCCGAAGTGAAATGTGTCCTGAGTGCACAGAATGCCAGTAGGTAGGACCTGTGTCCTTCTGGAGAGGATGAGAGGAAGACCGCAGCTCGGGAAGGTCACATCTGCCATCCATGGGCACGTGGGGTAAAGTGGCCCCACAGTCCAGGGCTGAGTGGCCACTTCCTGTGCCTGGACTCTTCTCTGCCCCCGTCCCTCACAGGAGGGAGGTCTTATATCAGAGCTGTTTGATTCAAGAGGGTCAAGTTTGGTAAACTGAGGCAACATTTACCCAGCCTCACGCTCCAACCACTGTTCACAAGCAGTGTTTACAGCCTCAGAGATGCCCCAGCGGCTGTTCATGCAAGCACAACCCAAGCTGTCACAAACCATTGATCAAGACATGACCCTGGGTGCCTCCAGCCCCGTGTGTGGTGGCCCATCTCTGGCTCATCAAGTGTGGAGCACCTTGAAGGTCAGCTTAGACATGTCAGCTCTCATCACCAGCCTCCCTGTGGTCATAGTCCACGGCCAGAGAGGCAGTCCAATAGGAAACAGTGAGGAAAAGTGCAAAACAAAACCAAAACAGAGACAGGGAAAAAAAACAACCCTGTGAATTTTAAGAAAACTTTCAGCAAAAATAAGACTCGTCCCAACCTCTGTAATGAAGCACTGGGACCTGGAGGCTGCGAGTCAGGCTCAGTGGTCACCCGCCTCAGCCGGGCACGGGCTCGCTGGTCAACCCCAGGCTCAGTGGTCAGCCCTGCCTCGGCCGGGCATGGGGTCCCTCCTGGCTGGACCCGAGCTCCCCCAGCCTCAGGGACCTACCACCGGTGCTCAGGCTGTGTCAGCTGCACAGTTAATGATCTGTTGGCGCCCATGCTTCTCACTTCTCACTGCGGGGCCCTGCACCTGAAGCACAGCTGGGCTCCCGCTGGCCCAGCTCTGTAATTTAGTTCAACTGCTCTACGGACAAGAGGAAGTGGTGAGTGCCCTGGAGCCCCCACCCCTGCTCCAGGAGTCCATCCCGTCCCAGGCTGGAGACACACTCCTGAGCATTTTAGGCAAACGGCGTGGGCAGGTCATGAGCTGTTGCGCACTGGGCACCACTCTCTGCTTTTGGTCCGTGTGGAGGTGCGTATGAGAGAGAGAGGAGGAGGGAGGTGCCCTGGTCCTGTGGAGAGGATGAGAGGAAGACCGCAGCTCGGGAAGGTCACATCTGCCATCCATGGGCACGTGGGGTAAAGTGGCCCCACAGTCCAGGGCTGAGTGGCCACTTCCTGTGCCTGGACTCTTCTCTGCCCCCGTCCCTCACAGGAGGGAGGTCTTATATCAGAGCTGTTTGATTCAAGAGGGTCAAGTTTGGTAAACTGAGGCAACATTTACCCAGCCTCACGCTCCAACCACTGTTCACAAGCAGTGTTTACAGCCTCAGAGATGCCCCAGCGGCTGTTCATGCAAGCACAACCCAAGCTGTCACAAACCATTGATCAAGACATGACCCTGGGTGCCTCCAGCCCCGTGTGTGGTGGCCCATCTCTGGCTCATCAAGTGTGGAGCACCTTGAAGGTCAGCTTAGACATGTCAGCTCTCATCACCAGCCTCCCTGTGGTCATAGTCCACGGCCAGAGAGGCAGTCCAATAGGAAACAGTGAGGAAAAGTGCAAAACAAAACCAAAACAGAGACAGGGAAAAAAAACAACCCTGTGAATTTTAAGAAAACTTTCAGCAAAAATAAGACTCGTCCCAACCTCTGTAATGAAGCACTGGGACCTGGAGGCTGCGAGTCAGGCTCAGTGGTCACCCGCCTCAGCCGGGCACGGGCTCGCTGGTCAACCCCAGGCTCAGTGGTCAGCCCTGCCTCGGCCGGGCATGGGGTCCCTCCTGGCTGGACCCGAGCTCCCCCAGCCTCAGGGACCTACCACCGGTGCTCAGGCTGTGTCAGCTGCACAGTTAATGATCTGTTGGCGCCCATGCTTCTCACTTCTCACTGCGGGGCCCTGCACCTGAAGCACAGCTGGGCTCCCGCTGGCCCAGCTCTGTAATTTAGTTCAACTGCTCTACGGACAAGAGGAAGTGGTGAGTGCCCTGGAGCCCCCACCCCTGCTCCAGGAGTCCATCCCGTCCCAGGCTGGAGACAC
Source organism: Tragulus kanchil (assembly GCA_022376925.1). Taxonomy (NCBI): domain Eukaryota; kingdom Metazoa; phylum Chordata; class Mammalia; order Artiodactyla; family Tragulidae; genus Tragulus; species Tragulus kanchil. The sequence continues at coordinate 54,652,407 of JAIOJX010000003.1, read as the reverse complement.
ACTCCTGAGCATTTTAGGCAAACGGCGTGGGCAGGTCATGAGCTGTTGCGCACTGGGCACCACTCTCTCTGCGTTTCTGGTCCGTGTGGAGGGTGTGCGCGTATGAGAGAGAGAGAGGGAGGGAGGGAGGGAGGAAGGAGCCTGCCCCTGGGGTTGGTGGGTGGTGTGAGCAGGAGCCTGTGTGAAGCTCTGAGAAACATGGGAGGCCTTTTTTTTTTTTTTAACAAACAAGCACAAGCTCTGTCCCCAAAATCTGTGGTTGGGGACCACTCCCTATGCTTACACAGAGGCCCTGAAACCCACCCTTGCTGGTAGAGAAGCCCCAGGCTTGAAGGGGAGTTGCTTTGGCCCGCCACCTTGGTGCTTCAGAACTCCCTAGGGTGGGCAGTATGGAGCCCCTGACCCGGCCAGAAGTGTGTCCTCAGGAGACTCCTGAGCATCCTGCATGCAGACCTGTGGGGCAGCCATGCTGGAGGTGTGTGAGGCTTCAGGGCTGCCCACCATCCTTCGCTCTCCCTCTGCACCCCCTCAATGACCAGGGGAGAAGGGTCTTCAGGACAGGGTGTGGGCAGAGGCCACCTGGAGCCAGCCCACTCCGTCCCTAGAGCCACTGAGGACAGCTCCGCCCACCACAGGCCCCAGGTGGGCACATGGGCGACCCTGCGGTCAGCGCTTTAGAGGAAACAGAAAGTAAGTTGGAGCACAGAGCTGTTCAGCCAAAAGAATGGGATTCGCTCCTCCCTCTAGGACATCACCCTCTGTCCCCTATCCCACCAGCCTGCAGCAAATGCCAACCCTCCCAACTTGCAGCCCAGAATAAAGTCCAGCAGTAAACTAGAGGCTGTACATAAGTTGCCTCCTTGCTGCCTAGACCACTGTGCTCAACAGGCATCAAAACCCAGCTTTCGGCAGCTTGGGAGCTCATCTGGACACCTCTCTAGGTGTCTGCGTGGCAGCTCATGCCCTGCTCCCACCCAGCCCGTCACCCTGGAGCCACCACACTGCACCTGCAACACAGACCTTGCTCGGGCCCATGTTCAGTGGCATCTTGTGGGCCCACTTGGGTCCAGCATGTGACTCCGAGAGAGACAGAGCACCATGCCAGTCTCACCTATGGCCATATCCCTAGGACCCAGCACAGCACCCAGCACAGACCACGAGAAGATCCACTGGCCTATCTGTGACCAACTCCAGGGACCAGGCCACCTTGCTGACCCTCCTTCTGGGCCAGCTCTCCTGTGGTGCTTCCCTTCCCCTCTTGGAAATGAACACCTGAGAAGGGCCCCTTCCAGGACGTACGGGGTTCTCTGATGGTGCTTGATTCATCTTTCTCGTCTCTACTGAACTGTCACCAGGTGGGAGTATTATCAATTTTTATCATTGCAAGGTATTCATTGTCATACCGATTATAACAGTAGGTCACCCCATTAAACATGACCCAGTAAGGGGAAATGAAAGGTGTTTCACACAGTCTGTCAAAACTGAAGCCAAACAATATCCATTTTCCAAAGATGACACTCAAAGCTTTAAGCCAGTCCCTTTCTAGATGACAATGCAATTTCTGGAGTAATGGAGACATTAGAAGAAAGATCACATGACACTTCAATTAAAAATGTCCTTTCGTTTTCCCCCTGAGCCTGCCCAAGCTCCTGTGGTTCCCAGGGAAATTGCCTTACTAAGGGAGAATGGGTTCTGGGCTCCCCTCAGCTGAGACACAGTGCCCACAGCTAATTCATCTCTCTGGGACCCTGACCTATTTGAATTTGGCCAAAATGCCCCGAGAGGAGGTCTTCCTGTATGACTCAGCTCCAACGGGGAAGAAGTGGCATCTTCTCAAGCAAGATGTCCTTGTGATGGTGTCACCCCTGGCCCTGGGGTGCACCATCTTAAGTAAAAGGAGGGGTAGGAGTCTGGCCAAGCATCTCTTGGGGCCACGGGGAGGGCGACCCTCTCTACACTCACTCTGGATATTAGCCGGTCAAAAGCAGGGCTTGGGGAGGGGTGTGTGTGTGTGCACGTATGTGTGTGCACCTGTGTGAATTACATGCAAACACATTTGGTCTCAGAGAGCAAGGCGACTCTGTTTGACATCCTCTGTAGATTGTGCTGGTCTGTGAGTTTACACGTTGTTCAGGAGAAAGGGCCTGATGTAGATGTCTCACTCTCAGGAAGGTCAAGCACTGCTCCAAAATTAAGACTTAAATAAAACGAATAAAAAGTGGTGGTTAGGAGCCCGACCTCTGGAGGCGGACTGACAGAGACATTTACCTCTGTGAAGCTCTTAAGGGAACTGCGATCCCTCCTATGGGACATTTCTAGGAGTAAAGGATGGCATGCAAGCACAGCACAGTGAGGGTGTGTAGGCACTGACAGTGGTGAGCAGGTAAGGAACACTAGCTTACACTGTGCTTACACACCCCTCCCCAGGGAGCCCAGCTAGAGGCAAGGCCGGGGCGGGGGGGGGAAGAATCCTGGCATAGGCTCTAGTCCATGGCACCTGGACCTGGCTCAAGTCCATGGCACCTGGGTCTGGCTGTCTGTGCCTGTGGAGGCGTCACCTGCCCACAGGCTGGAGGTGCGCTGGACTTCCTGGCATCTTCCCTCTCAGAGGCGCAGCTGCGAGGACCATGTTGTACATGACAAGGACGGGGAAAGGATCTCCAGTAAAGACCTCCGTCATCCACACCAAGGATCTCCTGACCTTCTTCCTGGGGTCTCATCACAAAGCCCACCCACACCATGACCTGCCCCAGAGAGTCCTGAGAGGTGATGCCAGAAGCAAGGTGAGGGGCAGCCCTAGCTCGGACAGCACCACTGGGGATACCTCCTCCCCACAGAAGCCCGGACTGACATCTCGGTGGGCTCACCAGGTCACACTGTTTTTATACCACCACCGTCACCACCACCACCAACAATAAAACCACAGTACTGATGAAAGCATTCTTCCATTGCTTAATCCCTAGTTCTCTATCAAGAAGATATTTTTGGCAATTTTTTTTCTGGATCTAGGAAAATCCAAAGGACTTCCCAGAAGGCACTAGTGGTACAGAATCCTCCTGCTAATCCAGGAGTCACAGGAGATGTGGGTTCAGTCCCTGGGTTGGAAAGATCCCCTGGAGTAGGAAATGGCAACCCACTCCAGTATTCTTGACTGGAGAATCTTACGGACAGAGGAGCCTGGCGGGCTGCAGTGTATGGGGTCACAAAGAATCAGACATGACTGAGCACACACACAATCACAGAAATAAGCTTAATTTGTAGTGAAAAACAAAAAAGTATCAGATGTGATTTTTATAAAACGGCACTAGGAGAACTGAAGACACCACCCTTTCGACCCAGCCCTTCCACACGTGTGAACGGAGCTTGTACAGGAATGCTAATTGCCGCACTGTTAGCAGCAGCAAATATACTGGAGACGACCTAAATGCCCATCAGCAGAGGGACATTTCTAGGAGTAAAGGATGGCAGCAGCAGTGAGGGTGTGTAGGCACTGACAGTGGTGAGCAGGTAAGGAACACTAGCTTACACTGTGCTTACACACCTCCCAGGAGCCCAGCTAGAGGCAAGGCCGGGCGGGGAAGAATCCTGGCATAGGCTCTAGTCCATGGCACCTGGACCTGGCTCAAGTCCATGGCACCTGGGTCTGGCTGTCTGTGCCTGTGGAGGCGTCACCTGCCCACAGGCTGGAGGTGCGCTGGACTTCCTGGCATCTTCCCTCTCAGAGGCGCAGCTGCGAGGACCATGTTGTACATGACAAGGACGGGGAAAGGATCTCCAGTAAAGACCTCCGTCATCCACACCAAGGATCTCCTGACCTTCTTCCTGGGGTCTCATCACAAAGCCCACCCACACCATGACCTGCCCCAGAGAGTCCTGAGAGGTGATGCCAGAAGCAAGGTGAGGGGCAGCCCTAGCTCGGACAGCACCACTGGGGATACCTCCTCCCCACAGAAGCCCGGACTGACATCTCGGTGGGCTCACCAGGTCACACTGTTTTTATACCACCACCGTCACCACCACCACCAACAATAAAACCACAGTACTGATGAAAGCATTCTTCCATTGCTTAATCCCTAGTTCTCTATCAAGAAGATATTTTTGGCAATTTTTTTTCTGGATCTAGGAAAATCCAAAGGACTTCCCAGAAGGCACTAGTGGTACAGAATCCTCCTGCTAATCCAGGAGTCACAGGAGATGTGGGTTCAGTCCCTGGGTTGGAAAGATCCCCTGGAGTAGGAAATGGCAACCCACTCCAGTATTCTTGACTGGAGAATCTTACGGACAGAGGAGCCTGGCGGGCTGCAGTGTATGGGGTCACAAAGAATCAGACATGACTGAGCACACACACAATCACAGAAATAAGCTTAATTTGTAGTGAAAAACAAAAAAGTATCAGATGTGATTTTTATAAAACGGCACTAGGAGAACTGAAGACACCACCCTTTCGACCCAGCCCTTCCACACGTGTGAACGGAGCTTGTACAGGAATGCTAATTGCCGCACTGTTAGCAGCAGCAAATATACTGGAGACGACCTAAATGCCCATCAGCAGAGGCACTGATTAACACTGTGCAGTTCTGTTCACAGGATGGAATGCTCCTCTGCAATTAGAGGGAACTGGCTCGAGCCAGTAGCGTCAGTCAGCATGGACCATTTCAACTTTGCAACAAAAGCCGAGATGGCTGGATGGCACCACCAACTCCATGGACATGAATCTGAGCAGACACCGGGAGCTGGTGAAGGACAGGGAAGCCTGCCGTGCTGCAGTCCACAGGGCCACAAAGAATCAAGACACAACTGAGCAACTGGACAACAATTAGGGAGCAAATGCTGTGGGTGACTCTTTTGACAACTGCCAATTATTTCACATCCTTACCATGGATTTTAAAATGTTGATTTCATAAGGCAGCAATTTTTCCTATCATCTAATTCTGCTGATGCATGTGCCCCCTGATCAATTTCAAGTCTTCAGAGTGCCCTGAAGATGCCTGGCTGCGATGTCACTGTGTCACCCTGAGCTTACCAGGCTTCCCTGTCTGCTGAAGTCACTGTCTCAGCAATTTCTCTTCCCTGCTGAAAACTCCAAGGACAAGCCAACAATACTGCTGCTCTTTGATACTCTATCGACTTTTCCTTCTGAATCTGTAAAGGGTATGCCTTGTGAGCTGTCATTACCCCAAACACAGAAACGTCACAACTTAGGAAAACTTTTAAGTTAAGCACACCCCCTCTGCAGGTGTACATGTATATACACGCATCAGCCTGTCCCCCATGGTCACCATTTTTCCAACATCCACACATCACAGTCGAGTTCACGACCCACAAAACAGTGAAAGGTCAGCAACGCCACATTACTAAACTGAGTCTTTTCCCGCCTTTTAATCCATTCTCTCCACCTAAATATTATTCATGAACTTCTATTTCTACTGGATATCACTATGTACTAAAAACAGGCTTGAAACTGGTTCAGAAAAAAACTAGACATTTAAAACACTCCATTCTGTAAAATATTTTCTTAATTTAAGGTTAAACTTAGAGATGTCCCACAACAATGAAAATCCTTATTAGAAGTTGAAGCCATTCCCTTATTCATCCACACTCTCTTGGCGTGCTACAGTAAACATTTTTCTAAACAAGGAATTCAGTGTCTTTGCAGTGACCTAGAGCTGATTAAGAGGCTGATTAGCTAAAACTGAGTGTCTCCAAGAGATCTATTGTAACAAGAGACTGGTGGTATTTCTGAGCTGAAGTCTATCGTGGAGGTTTCCAGTCAGTCATCTTAATTTAACAGAATAAGACACTGAGGCCTGAGCTTTATCAAAAGCCTACTTCTGGCAGGTGGCAGAGAAGGGAGAAGGGACCTTGGACGTGGGGTTGTTCTGCCATGGAAGTCTCCCTACCTTGTTATTCAAGTGGGGTAGCTCTGTTGTCACTTGACACAGAAGGAGCAATGCTGTAAATATGGCCTTAAAATGTGAATTAATTAATGATTGGACTCTTTAGCTGATTATTTTTCATCTTTATTTATGCCAAAATGATTTCCATGTTAGTGAAAAAAAAATGAAATCTATTCTCTACCAATCTCTTTTGGCGTTGAAAATATTTTTCTTTATAACAGAACCTAAGAGAGATACAAAGATTAGTTGAAAGAAATACTATCTTAGAGATAACTCCCTTGAAAGAAACTTAATTTAGCAGGAGATAATTAAGATCAACTGGATAATGATACAGCAAAAACTTCAGCAGAAAAAAAAACCTGAAACAATGTAGCATTTGTCTAGTGTGCTCGAACATATACACACAGTCACATACCCATTCATCCACTCACGCACTCACACACAACTTTAATAACTTTCAAAGAAAGATAGAAAATGACCAGAAGTTGAAAGAAACACAAAGAGTAAAGGAAATACAGAATTGTCCACAAAAGAAAGTCATGCTGGTGTATTCTGCTGGCTTTAGGGATCTCATAAGATAAGCAATTGATCTCAAAATTCTCTCCTAAGAGTGGCTTTTGGTCAAATATCTAGAGAAGTCACACCATTCAGATACATCGTGTGCAAACATCATGTGACATAATATAGAATAAGCAGTGGAATTATTGTTTCAGGTTAGTTGAAAGAAAAACATCTTTGCTTAAGCAGTGAAACATCTTTAAAATTCACTTCAAAGGTTGTATTCTCTTAATGTTGATTTTTAAAAAATGAACATTAATTCTCCAAGTATGTATAAATTTTTAAATAAAAGATTATGATAAGAACTCAAAAATGTGCTCTGATACACAACTCTGAGTAGAGGAGGTCTACAGGTTTTGTAGGCAGCGGAATTGATGCAGTGTCTTGAAAATGACCTCACTAATTCCTTATTAATCAACATTCAGGGCTTCCCTGGTGGTTCAGTGGGTGAGGAGCCCACCTTGCAGTGCAAGGGGCACCAGTTTGATCCCTGGCCCGGAAGACCCACGTGCCAGAGCAGCGGGAAGTTTTTCCCTACCTTGTTATTCAAGTGGGGTAGCTCTGTTGTCACTTGACACAGAAGGAGCAATGCTGTAAATATGGCCTTAAAATGTGAATTAATTAATGATTGGACTCTTTAGCTGATTATTTTTCATCTTTATTTATGCCAAAATGATTTCCATGTTAGTGAAAAAAAAATGAAATCTATTCTCTACCAATCTCTTTTGGCGTTGAAAATATTTTTCTTTATAACAGAACCTAAGAGAGATACAAAGATTAGTTGAAAGAAATACTATCTTAGAGATAACTCCCTTGAAAGAAACTTAATTTAGCAGGAGATAATTAAGATCAACTGGATAATGATACAGCAAAAACTTCAGCAGAAAAAAAAACCTGAAACAATGTAGCATTTGTCTAGTGTGCTCGAACATATACACACAGTCACATACCCATTCATCCACTCACGCACTCACACACAACTTTAATAACTTTCAAAGAAAGATAGAAAATGACCAGAAGTTGAAAGAAACACAAAGAGTAAAGGAAATACAGAATTGTCCACAAAAGAAAGTCATGCTGGTGTATTCTGCTGGCTTTAGGGATCTCATAAGATAAGCAATTGATCTCAAAATTCTCTCCTAAGAGTGGCTTTTGGTCAAATATCTAGAGAAGTCACACCATTCAGATACATCGTGTGCAAACATCATGTGACATAATATAGAATAAGCAGTGGAATTATTGTTTCAGGTTAGTTGAAAGAAAAACATCTTTGCTTAAGCAGTGAAACATCTTTAAAATTCACTTCAAAGGTTGTATTCTCTTAATGTTGATTTTTAAAAAATGAACATTAATTCTCCAAGTATGTATAAATTTTTAAATAAAAGATTATGATAAGAACTCAAAAATGTGCTCTGATACACAACTCTGAGTAGAGGAGGTCTACAGGTTTTGTAGGCAGCGGAATTGATGCAGTGTCTTGAAAATGACCTCACTAATTCCTTATTAATCAACATTCAGGGCTTCCCTGGTGGTTCAGTGGGTGAGGAGCCCACCTTGCAGTGCAAGGGGCACCAGTTTGATCCCTGGCCCAGGAAGATCCCACGTGCCAGAGCAGCTGGACCAGTGTGTCCAATTACAAGCCAGTGCTCTGGAGCACATGTGTCCAGAGCCAATTCTCTGCACCGAGAGAAGCCACTGCAATGGGAGGCCCACACAGGTCAAAGAGTAAAGGTGGATGAAAATAAATAAATAAAAAACCAATAAAAGAGGCCAAAATTCAAAAAAAAATCAAGATTCAGAACTAAGACAATTTATATCTTCTTTCATAGCCTGGCTCCTTCCCGAAACAGATAGTCATGGTAAGATGTTTTAAAGAATACCACGCTGGTCTTTTCAGAACCTAAAGCAAAATGTACAGAATTTTGGCAAAGTATTTCCCCAAGCTCTAAGCTCACCTCTCATAATGAACTTGCGTATAGAATATCAAAATATCTGCGTTGAGGATGATGACAAGCAACAGCAGTAGCTCATGTTCTTCACATGTGGCAGACAGCACAACAGACCGTGCACGGTGAGGCACAATGAGACTGTCACACTGGAGTCCTTCAGAGAGCAGACAGAGCATTCCCGCAGGATGCAGCCACTCTACTCAGGTACATGCCCAACATGGCTGATGGCAAGGACCAGAGCAGGTGCTCATCCACAAGTGTTCACAGCAGTGTGTGGTGGCGATGATCCAAGTGCCCACCAACAGACGAATAAACAAAACATGATCTACACCTGGAACAGTCTCAGCCAAAAATAATGAAACGCTGACACAGGTTATAACACAAATGAACATTGAACATTATGCTCAGTGAAATAATCAGACACAAGAGGGTGAATACTGCACAATTCCCTGCAATATATGAGGACCCTGTGTGCGTACTCAGTTGCTTGAGTCATATCCGACCCTTTGCAACCCCATGGACTATAGCCCACAAGGCTCCTCTGCCCATGGGATTCTCTGGACAAGAATACTGGAGTGGGTTGCCATGCCCTCCTCCAGGGGATCTTCCTGAGCCAGGGGTCAAACCGGGGTCTCTTATCTCTCCAGCATTGGCAGGCAGGCTCTTTTACCACTAGTGCCTACTGGGAAGCCCATATGAGGTTCCTAGAACAGGTAAATTCATAGAGAAGAGAGTAGAGGATGCTTACCAAGAGCCAGTGGGGGAGAGAGAGAAAGGGAAGAAAAGTGTGGGATGAGGAGCAGAGGAGATGCAAGGCAGGGTGACCACAGAAACCATCTTCCAGAATCTTCCTGAACACACACTTCCTAAGCACATTCCTATGCACATCCCCCTACCCCCGAACAAGCCTCTGAATATCTCAGTCCACAGTGGATACCTCCAAGAAGCGTTCTCAAAGTGGAAGTTCTAAACCAGCTCCTCCCCTGACTGAGCTTACTTCCCAACGAGGCTCAGGTGTGATATCGCTTGACTTTCTTGATCTTGGTAGGTTTTCTTGACCTTGGGTTGTTCCAAGTTGACTCTCGTCAGCCGCACATGGAGCAGGTGTCAACGGGCATGCTCCACTGTCATTTAAGTCAGAGAAACATACATTTCACAGCTTGTCCCAACCCTCATTGCTAGTGTAAAGATGTTTTCTTGAATTTGTGTGCCACACTCAGGTACTTTCATTAAGCGAAACAGATGTGGCAACTTACTAGCACACCATGAGATGGTAAAATCACTGTTGAATTTTTCACTTGGGTGAATCCTACTAGAACAGAGTCACAGGTAGGAAAGTGAGTCACCTGTATGCAGGCCATGAACCCCTGCAGAGATGATGGACACACGACCAACAGGTGTACAGAGCATGGCTGTCAAACAGCTTCTCAACAGAGAAGACCAAGCTGTTTCCGGCAGAGAGCAAAGCTTCGCCCAGCGCCGACTGTGCCATCCCTCCCTCGCTCGGGCTGCACCTAGGGGGGCTGAGAAACAGTAAACCGTGGCCTTTCTGTGTTGCCTCAGTGGTGCCATGGGTCTTGGGAAGCCACCTCTTGGAGAAGCCCCACATCAGAGGCATATGTGACTGTGAGAAGGCACTGTGGCCCTCAGGAGCTGCGACCTGCACATCCTCACAGCAGCTCACACTTGCCTCATCTTCTGCCAGCTTGGTTTGAAAAGAAATTTTTTAAATCCAGCATTGGCAGGCAGGCTCTTTTACCACTAGTGCCTACTGGGAAGCCCATATGAGGTTCCTAGAACAGGTAAATTCATAGAGAAGAGAGTAGAGGATGCTTACCAAGAGCCAGTGGGGGAGAGAGAGAAAGGGAAGAAAAGTGTGGGATGAGGAGCAGAGGAGATGCAAGGCAGGGTGACCACAGAAACCATCTTCCAGAATCTTCCTGAACACACACTTCCTAAGCACATTCCTATGCACATCCCCCTACCCCCGAACAAGCCTCTGAATATCTCAGTCCACAGTGGATACCTCCAAGAAGCGTTCTCAAAGTGGAAGTTCTAAACCAGCTCCTCCCCTGACTGAGCTTACTTCCCAACGAGGCTCAGGTGTGATATCGCTTGACTTTCTTGATCTTGGTAGGTTTTCTTGACCTTGGGTTGTTCCAAGTTGACTCTCGTCAGCCGCACATGGAGCAGGTGTCAACGGGCATGCTCCACTGTCATTTAAGTCAGAGAAACATACATTTCACAGCTTGTCCCAACCCTCATTGCTAGTGTAAAGATGTTTTCTTGAATTTGTGTGCCACACTCAGGTACTTTCATTAAGCGAAACAGATGTGGCAACTTACTAGCACACCATGAGATGGTAAAATCACTGTTGAATTTTTCACTTGGGTGAATCCTACTAGAACAGAGTCACAGGTAGGAAAGTGAGTCACCTGTATGCAGGCCATGAACCCCTGCAGAGATGATGGACACACGACCAACAGGTGTACAGAGCATGGCTGTCAAACAGCTTCTCAACAGAGAAGACCAAGCTGTTTCCGGCAGAGAGCAAAGCTTCGCCCAGCGCCGACTGTGCCATCCCTCCCTCGCTCGGGCTGCACCTAGGGGTGCTGAGAAACAGTAAACCGTGGCCTTTCTGTGTTGCCTCAGTGGTGCCATGGGTCTTGCGAAGCCACCTCTTGGAGAAGCCCCACATCAGAGGCATATGTGACTGTGAGAAGGCACTGTGGCCCTCAGGAGCTGCGACCTGCACATCCTCACAGCAGCTCACACTTGCCTCATCTTCTGCCAGCTTGGTTTGAAAAGAAATTTTTTTTAAATGAGCCACTGTGACAGCAAAAGAAAATCCCATTCTTGATGTTTTTCCCAATGATTCTTTTCTCCCCCTTGAGGCAGCTCCCAGCCCTGGATGACCAACCTCCAGAATCAAAAATGCAGACGGCTGACTTGGTAGCAGAGATAAATCTCAAACCAGATGCAAGACTTTTATGCACGTTTTGCAAGTTTTTACAACAGGCCATGGTGCTGCGAGGCAGTGTTTCCACTGGAAAGAGTGGCTCTCGTCCAGGACCTGGCAGGGTGGATTTTTCCAGTAGGAGCTAAGAATCAGTTTTGTCTCTTTTCCAAGAATCTTTTTCTTCTGCAAGAAGAAAGGAAATGTCAGGTACATAAGACATGGTCAGGCTCGGCCCTTCCTTCACACTTGCTCACACCTGCTCCAGCAAGCCAGTCGGGACTCATATCCCCACCAAGTCCTCTCACTCTTTCAAAATTTTCAAAGAGCTCTATGCCTTGGCTGCATCTGTGTAATTACGGCCCAAGAGTTCTAGAACAAACCAAAACCACCTCAGCTTGGCGAGGATACCCTCCAGGCCAAGCTGCTGACCGAGGAGAAGACGTGGGAAGTGCTTCATGCAGACGAGATGACACCGTGGACCCCAGTCTGGCGATCTGGCCCTGCCCTCATACTGCTGGTGGAGCAGACGGATGGAGAGACATGCTCTCGACTCCTTAGAGACACAGGAGATGCGTCCAGCGCCTCTGTGAGGATCGTGGCGGTAAGCAGTCAGAAGTCATGTGAGGAAAGCTCAGTCACACCCTGCTGGCACCCAGCTCCACAGAAGGCGGGGTGCTTCTCGCCGTGGTCAACGCGAGACCTCAGCAGCACAGGGGCCATGGAGGAAACAGGTGGGAACAGCCAGGCCCATCTTCTTTACCAAATAAGGAAACTTTATAGGGAGCATCCAAGACGTTGTAGGCAGAAGAGAGGACCACCATGGCCAGGAGGTGGTGGTGTTCCTGTCCACATCCTTCAAACAGGGCCCGGGGCTCCCCCACTTGCCTAAATTCCTTTTTTGCCAGCTTGGTTTGAAAAGAAATTTTTTAAATGAGCCACTGTGACAGCAAAAGAAAATCCCATTCTTGATGTTTTTCCCAATGATTCTTTTCTCCCCCTTGAGGCAGCTCCCAGCCCTGGATGACCAACCTCCAGAATCAAAAATGCAGACGGCTGACTTGGTAGCAGAGATAAATCTCAAACCAGATGCAAGACTTTTATGCACGTTTTGCAAGTTTTTACAACAGGCCATGGTGCTGCGAGGCAGTGTTTCCACTGGAAAGAGTGGCTCTCGTCCAGGACCTGGCAGGGTGGATTTTTCCAGTAGGAGCTAAGAATCAGTTTTGTCTCTTTTCCAAGAATCTTTTTCTTCTGCAAGAAGAAAGGAAATGTCAGGTACATAAGACATGGTCAGGCTCGGCCCTTCCTTCACACTTGCTCACACCTGCTCCAGCAAGCCAGTCGGGACTCATATCCCCACCAAGTCCTCTCACTCTTTCAAAATTTTCAAAGAGCTCTATGCCTTGGCTGCATCTGTGTAATTACGCCCAAGAGTTCTAGAACAAACCAAAACCACCTCAGCTTGGCGAGGATACCCTCCAGGCCAAGCTGCTGACCGAGGAGAAGACGTGGGAAGTGCTTCATGCAGACGAGATGACACCGTGGACCCCAGTCTGGCGATCTGGCCCTGCCCTCATACTGCTGGTGGAGCAGACGGATGGAGAGACATGCTCTCGACTCCTTAGAGACACAGGAGATGCGTCCAGCGCCTCTGTGAGGATCGTGGCGGTAAGCAGTCAGAAGTCATGTGAGGAAAGCTCAGTCACACCCTGCTGGCACCCAGCTCCACAGAAGGCGGGGTGCTTCTCGCCGTGGTCAACGCGAGACCTCAGCAGCACAGGGGCCATGGAGGAAACAGGTGGGAACAGCCAGGCCCATCTTCTTTACCAAATAAGGAAACTTTATAGGGAGCATCCAAGACGTTGTAGGCAGAAGAGAGGACCACCATGGCCAGGAGGTGGTGGTGTTCCTGTCCCCATCGTCCTATCACCTGGGCACAGTCAAACATCTATAACTGCAACTTGGCTGAACATTTTCTCTCCAACATGCAGAGTTCTGCCTTACTGAGGATGGTGGACTCAATGTCAAGTTTGTCTTTTAAGAAAATTCTTGGGCTTCCCTGGTGGTCCAGTGGGTAAGGACACCGCCTTGCAGTGCAAGGGGCGCCAGTTCGTTCCCTGGCCTGGGAAGATCCCACATGCCGCGGAGCGGCTGGACTGATGTGTCCAATTACCGAGCTGGAGCTCTGGAGTGCATGCGCACAGAGCAGGTGCTCTGAGACAGCAGAGGCCACCGTGATGGGAGGTCCACGTGGGCCAAGGAACAAAGATGGATGAAAACAGATGGATGAAGGACCAATAGAGGTGGCCCACCCGCCCCCCTCCCTCCCCACCCTCCCAAAAATAAATAAATAAATAAATGTTAAAAAAAAAAAGAAAATTCTTGTAGGAAATATTACCTCTTAAAGTAAGTTTTGGTTTTACCAATACAAACAGCTTCCCTAGTGGCTCAGACAGTAAAGAATTTGCCTGCAATGCAGGAAACCTGGGCTTGATTCCTGAATCAGGGAGATCCCCTGGAGAAGGGAAAGGCCACCCAGTCTAGTATTCTTGCCTGGATAATCCCATGGACAGAGGAGCCTGGCGGGCTACAGTCCATGGGGGTCAAAAAGAGCTGGACAGGACTGAGCAACTAACACTTTCAGTTTCACCAATATAAATATATCAAAGTATCCAAAATCATCAAAAGTTATTTGAATTGTTACCTTCCCTACAACAGAGGTTAAAATATATCCTTGACATGAATTCAATTCTCAAGCAAAGAAACAGGAATGTGATTAGTCCGGGACTCAATGTAATATTATATGACATGTTATAGCAACACAAATGCTTCGAGATGACAGTGGCACCTGTTAGTCACCGAGCTCCTGTGCCCACACACGTGACAGAGTACAACTGGAGGGGCTGGGACACAGAGCATTAACTAGCTTGCACAACATCGCACAACGTCAGAGCAGCTCAGCGGACAACAGGATGCGTGTCGGAGATTCCTGAATTCAGTTCAGTGTTCTGTTACATTTCTACAAAAGGGAGCAAGGTGTCAGGGTAGAGAGATGTCCTAAGCCTGAGTGGCAGGCACACAGTCCTCAATAGAAACATGGGAAAGAGAGACCATCTCGAGACCATGTGACCTGTGTCCTAAACTCCGTGCAAACTCTTGAGCGTGAGGAGACAAGCTGAGCCTGGCTCTGTGGGAAATGTGGAGAAGGCATGGCCTGAGAAAGGGTGTGTGAGCAACGATTCAGAGACTGAGACTTCACCAGGGAGTTCAGGGGGAGGGTGGACAAGAACCTACCAGGCAGGGGCAGCACGGGCATAAGAGCACCTGCTAAGACCACAGCCTGGCACTCACTCCGACACAGCCGACACCCAGCCTCCCAAACCAGTCAGGGTGCGCCTCCTCTGTCCTCCGAGGTGTGTGAAACTGGAATTTCCTCGTATTTTATCCACTCTATAATGGGTAGATACCTAGGATGGGGCTTGTGGCCATGGAGTGTCCCACTAAATATTACCTCTTAAAGTAAGTTTTGGTTTTACCAATACAAACAGCTTCCCTAGTGGCTCAGACAGTAAAGAATTTGCCTGCAATGCAGGAAACCTGGGCTTGATTCCTGAATCAGGGAGATCCCCTGGAGAAGGGAAAGGCCACCCAGTCTAGTATTCTTGCCTGGATAATCCCATGGACAGAGGAGCCTGGCGGGCTACAGTCCATGGGGGTCAAAAAGAGCTGGACAGGACTGAGCAACTAACACTTTCAGTTTCACCAATATAAATATATCAAAGTATCCAAAATCATCAAAAGTTATTTGAATTGTTACCTTCCCTACAACAGAGGTTAAAATATATCCTTGACATGAATTCAATTCTCAAGCAAAGAAACAGGAATGTGATTAGTCCGGGACTCAATGTAATATTATATGACATGTTATAGCAACACAAATGCTTCGAGATGACAGTGGCACCTGTTAGTCACCGAGCTCCTGTGCCCACACACGTGACAGAGTACAACTGGAGGGGCTGGGACACAGAGCATTAACTAGCTTGCACAACATCGCACAACGTCAGAGCAGCTCAGCGGACAACAGGATGCGTGTCGGAGATTCCTGAATTCAGTTCAGTGTTCTGTTACATTTCTACAAAAGGGAGCAAGGTGTCAGGGTAGAGAGATGTCCTAAGCCTGAGTGGCAGGCACACAGTCCTCAATAGAAACATGGGAAAGAGAGACCATCTCGAGACCATGTGACCTGTGTCCTAAACTCCGTGCAAACTCTTGAGCGTGAGGAGACAAGCTGAGCCTGGCTCTGTGGGAAATGTGGAGAAGGCATGGCCTGAGAAAGGGTGTGTGAGCAACGATTCAGAGACTGAGACTTCACCAGGGAGTTCAGGGGGAGGGTGGACAAGAACCTACCAGGCAGGGGCAGCACGGGCATAAGAGCACCTGCTAAGACCACAGCCTGGCACTCACTCCGACACAGCCGACACCCAGCCTCCCAAACCAGTCAGGGTGCGCCTCCTCTGTCCTCCGAGGTGTGTGAAACTGGAATTTCCTCGTATTTTATCCACTCTATAATGGGTATAGGAGCATCGCCACAGCTAGGATGGGGCTTGTGGCCATGGAGTGTCCCACTTAAATGGCCAGGGCTCTCCTAGGCACACCCCGTCACTGCCCTCAGGCCACAGCACTGACAGCCATTCAAGACTTGCAAAATCCAGTGTCACCAGAACCCCTGTCCTTTGGGGAAAAACCAATTCTTTCAATTCAGTCCCTAAGAGGCACTAAACTGTATTTACATGCATTTATACATTTACTTAACTACACAGAATACATAAATATATATGAATATCTAGTATCTAGATATAGGTGTATCCTATCTTACAATTCATGGATTCCTGCTTCTCTAGAATCATTGAGATAATATTTTCTGATAACAAACAGATATGTGTTGATTATAGAATTTTTTCAAAACATGAAAAATAAAAACTACCATGATCTCAGCATCAAATATACTGTTCTTTTTTTCCCCCATCATGCCTCTTTTTATATTTATTTTTCATCCATCTTTTATTCTTTGGCTTGTGTGGGCCTCCCATCACAGCAGCCTCTCTCATTGCAGAACACCGGCTCTGGGCACATGAGCTCCAGAGTGCTGGCTCTTAATTGGACACACTGGTCCAGTCGCTCCACAGCACTCCGGGCCAGGGATCGAACCAGTGCCCCTTGCACTGCAAGGTGGACTCTCTACCCGCTGGACCACCAGGGAAGCCCAAATATACTGTTCTTAACTGCTATTGTTGTTTAGTCGCTAGGTCGTGTCTGACTCTTTGCGACCCCATGGATGGCAGCACTCCAGGCTTCTGCCCTTCACCATCTCCGAGTTTGCTCAGACTCGTGTCCACTGAGGAGACAAGCTGAGCCTGGCTCTGTGGGAAATGTGGAGAAGGCATGGCCTGAGAAAGGGTGTGTGAGCAACGATTCAGAGACTGAGACTTCACCAGGGAGTTCAGGGGGAGGGTGGACAAGAACCTACCAGGCAGGGGCAGCACGGGCATAAGAGCACCTGCTAAGACCACAGCCTGGCACTCACTCCGACACAGCCGACACCCAGCCTCCCAAACCAGTCAGGGTGCGCCTCCTCTGTCCTCCGAGGTGTGTGAAACTGGAATTTCCTCGTATTTTATCCACTCTATAATGGGTATAGGAGCATCGCCACAGCTAGGATGGGGCTTGTGGCCATGGAGTGTCCCACTTAAATGGCCAGGGCTCTCCTAGGCACACCCCGTCACTGCCCTCAGGCCACAGCACTGACAGCCATTCAAGACTTGCAAAATCCAGTGTCACCAGAACCCCTGTCCTTTGGGGAAAAACCAATTCTTTCAATTCAGTCCCTAAGAGGCACTAAACTGTATTTACATGCATTTATACATTTACTTAACTACACAGAATACATAAATATATATGAATATCTAGTATCTAGATATAGGTGTATCCTATCTTACAATTCATGGATTCCTGCTTCTCTAGAATCATTGAGATAATATTTTCTGATAACAAACAGATATGTGTTGATTATAAAATTTTTTTCAAAACATGAAAAATAAAAACTACCATGATCTCAGCATCAAATATACTGTTCTTTTTTTCCCCCATCATGCCTCTTTTTATATTTATTTTTCATCCATCTTTTATTCTTTGGCTTGTGTGGGCCTCCCATCACAGCAGCCTCTCTCATTGCAGAACACCGGCTCTGGGCACATGAGCTCCAGAGTGCTGGCTCTTAATTGGACACACTGGTCCAGTCGCTCCACAGCACTCCGGGCCAGGGATCGAACCAGTGCCCCTTGCACTGCAAGGTGGACTCTCTACCCGCTGGACCACCAGGGAAGCCCAAATATACTGTTCTTAACTGCTATTGTTGTTTAGTCGCTAGGTCGTGTCTGACTCTTTGCGACCCCATGGATGGCAGCACTCCAGGCTTCCCTGCCCTTCACCATCTCCGAGTTTGCTCAGACTCGTGTCCACTGAGTTGGTGATGCCATCCAACCATCTCACCATCTGTCATCCACTCTCCTCCTGCAAGGAGGCGGGGATGCAGAAACAAGGAAGGACTCTCTGCCCCGGACAGGAGCTCCGTCTAGGGGAGCTGTTAGCCTGCGATGATTTCAATTTCTGGGGGCTACTTTCCAATTTTTTTAGGAATGCACAAATCCGTGACATAAAACATTGATGAGGTAGCTTTAACAGCAGATGATTATTAACTTGACTGTTTTTCAGGAGTATATCTGTAATTTTAGCTGATTAAATGGCTCAATACATGAAATTCTAATAAATTAATAACATACTGTCCTTTCCTCCTAGTCACTCTGGCATTAATAGCAGAGTGTCACAGGTTTTCGCCTGATGTAATGAGCTTTTGTGAGAAAATAAAGCTCAGAAAGAGAAAAGAGCAATGATCATAAATAACCTCCCCCACCAAAAAACTCTGAAGCATCACCAACTTCAGTGTTAACCGTTTTTGCACAGAAGTGCTTGCCTCATTAACTGCAAGCAAAAAAACTGCATACTCTTGACTTTTTAAAGGCGTAATTTTTTCCCCAGAATTTATCCACTTACACTGTCACCACTGAGAGCTTTCCCATGCCCACTGCTCACATCAGCCTGGAGTTACCAACAGCAAAGGGCTCTTCATGTCCTCGTCCTCAAACTGCAGGACATGTAGGCATTCCACCATTTCACAGAAAATGTAGTTTCCACCTACTCACTCAAGCCCTCCAGAGAGGGTCTTGCAGCCTCTGACTCAACCATAACTGTGACCACCCATAATCACTGGAGTAGCATCGCAAGTTATTTTCCAAAGAGCCAGAACCGGAAATGAAACATGTATTACAACACAGCACCTTTCAAAGAGCTGAATGCTGTTAAAAAATCTAAATATCATTAGCAAAAATTTCACCCCTATTGATTATAATACTGTATTAACATACACCACAAGTCACCAGGACCAGAGGGCTGTGACATGCTCTGTTACTGTATCATGAACATCCGTCTAGTGAAAAAGGCTGGGAATTCTCAACCAACCCCTTCCAGAAATAGAAAAAACTGGACATAATCTAGAAGCTATTCCACCCCCACTCCACACTTTAAACAAAGATCAAAAGAAAGATGTTGTAAAAAACGTTTTTGACATTTCCCATTTTTAAGTATAAACATGTGAGTGTATTTTAATACTATGAAACAGATAAAAGAGTAGGTAATATCTTTAAAGGGTGGAATACTTTATGCTAAAATAAACAAAACAAAAGAGCCGTCCAGAAAGTCAGACGTTATTACCCATGAGAAGTCACATGTTCTTTTCATTACAGAAACGAGCAGGTCCAAGTGCACTCGACAAGTGAGGACCTGGTCCCACGCAGGAAAGCTGACCACCCAAGCCCCGGAGGGATGTGCCCCAGAGGTCTCAGGTATCATCTAGCCCTGTTTCCTGCACTATGCACACACTTGCACACATACAGTGCCTCCTGCACTATGCACACACGTGCACACACACAGTCGCTATACAGAGACCTGCAGCTGACCCTGAGCACTAACCATCCTGCCTCACTGTTCACAGCCGACCGCCTTCTCCCCAGCAACTCAAGGTCAGTCCCGTCACCAAGTTTCCCGATCTGGCTCTTCCTGCTGAATCCTGTAACGAGTTCCGAGCACAAGTGAGAAACTCCACAGGGAACTGACTGCCTGAATGGGTTTGGGTGGTTCTCCTGCCCCTGCCCTACAGGAGAGCTCACGTAAGAGTCAGAAAGTCCGGGGTTCTAATTAGGAGCTAAATAAAATCCAGTCCTGAATGAATCATTTATTTAAGGTATATCTCACCAAAACTATACAAGATGGACTAGTTTTGTTAAGCTGAGGGTTTTACAAGCATGATTTCTCTGAGGAAAAAAAAAAGAGTCAGAATTTTACTTGATTAAACTTCTTATTTTCAGAGAGTTATAAAGCGGGCTTACCCAACTGTAACTAAAACAGGTTTACCACATGTATCACAGACTTCCCTGGTGGCTCATTGGTAAAGAAGTAAAGAATCTGCCTGCAGTGCAGGAGATGTGGGCTCAATCCCCGAGTTGGGAAGATCCTCTGGAGAAGGAAATGGTAACCCACTCCCAGAGAATCCCATGGACAGAGGAGCCTGGTGGGGCCCATGGGATCACAAAGTGTCAGACTCGACTGAGTGACTAAACAACAACACACACATTTGACACAACATGTGGTGCACGTGTACACCTGAACACACCCCAAATCCAGGGGCGTGTACTGAGGGATGCTGGGCATACACGCTCCCATGAGAGCTGACCTTGGACCAGTCCCCTGCCCAAGCACACTGGCCAGCCATGGGTGCCCTGTGGAGGGCTTGGCACTGTGGCAGTGGCCCGCCAGGAGAGAGCCCCACAAGGATGATGGAGGGGTAGAGGTCGGCCCGGGAGACTACACATGGGTGTCAGGTCAGACAGCTAGCAGGCCACACCCAGGGCTTCACCTGACCCAGGACCTCAGCTCACAGGAAGATCCTGCCCTCTGGGAAATGGTGGCTCCAGGTGCCTCCAGGACATACTGGGAGGCCTGAACTTGCCTCCAGAGGCCTCTTCCACCAGGGGCCCTGAGGCCCCTTGTACAACTGGGTGCTGAGAAGCCAGGGGCTGGGACATGACCTTCGCACACATTCCTGGACAGCCAGGAATCTATCTGGAAGGTGTCTGAGGGATTCAGAAGCATTTTTCAGGCACGCAGCATTTCAAAGACAACCGTAGAGACCACCACTGTATCAGTGAAGGTTCAGGGAACTAGAGACTTAGGGTCAGTAGACGGTAGTAAGAGGGTTTCCTGCCGATTTTTCAATCTCACTCATCCCAGGAGCTGCATGTTCCCTCAAGGACAGTCTCACCAACCCCCCAAACCAAATCCTGCATCCCATGTCATGTCGTCCCTAGGGGAGGATGCCCAAGGTCTGTTTCTGGAGGTTCTGCCTTGTTCATCAGACACTCCATCACAGAACCAAGAATAAACTTCAGGGCTACCCATGTCTAGAGCTGCATTTCAGCCAGGAAACTGTATCTTCCAGATAAGTCATGTCCAACTCCGAGACCCTATGGACTGTAGCCCACCAGGCTTCTCTGTCTATGGGATTCTCCAGACAAGATACTGGAGTGGGTTGCCACTCCCTCCTCCAGGGCATCTTCCTGACCCAAGGAACGAACTTGGGGTCTCCTGCATTGCCAGGCAGACTTAGCTCAAACTAGAGGGAAAACCAAACCATGGACAGAGGAGCCTGGTGGGGCCCATGGGATCACAAAGTGTCAGACTCGACTGAGTGACTAAACAACAACACACATTTGACACAACATGTGGTGCACGTGTACACCTGAACACACCCCAAATCCAGGGGCGTGTACTGAGGGATGCTGGGCATACACGCTCCCATGAGAGCTGACCTTGGACCAGTCCCCTGCCCAAGCACACTGGCCAGCCATGGGTGCCCTGTGGAGGGCTTGGCACTGTGGCAGTGGCCCGCCAGGAGAGAGCCCCACAAGGATGATGGAGGGGTAGAGGTCGGCCCGGGAGACTACACATGGGTGTCAGGTCAGACAGCTAGCAGGCCACACCCAGGGCTTCACCTGACCCAGGACCTCAGCTCACAGGAAGATCCTGCCCTCTGGGAAATGGTGGCTCCAGGTGCCTCCAGGACATACTGGGAGGCCTGAACTTGCCTCCAGAGGCCTCTTCCACCAGGGGCCCTGAGGCCCCTTGTACAACTGGGTGCTGAGAAGCCAGGGGCTGGGACATGACCTTCGCACACATTCCTGGACAGCCAGGAATCTATCTGGAAGGTGTCTGAGGGATTCAGAAGCATTTTTCAGGCACGCAGCATTTCAAAGACAACCGTAGAGACCACCACTGTATCAGTGAAGGTTCAGGGAACTAGAGACTTAGGGTCAGTAGGCGGTAGTAAGAGGGTTTCCTGCCGATTTTTCAATCTCGCTCATCCCAGGAGCTGCATGTTCCCTCAAGGACAGTCTCACCAACCCCCCAAACCAAATCCTGCATCCCATGTCATGTCGTCCCTAGGGGAGGATGCCCAAGGTCTGTTTCTGGAGGTTCTGCCTTGTTCATCAGACACTCCATCACAGAACCAAGAATAAACTTCAGGGCTACCCATGTCTAGAGCTGCATTTCAGCCAGGAAACTGTATCTTCCAGATAAGTCATGTCCAACTCCGAGACCCTATGGACTGTAGCCCACCAGGCTTCTCTGTCTATGGGATTCTCCAGACAAGATACTGGAGTGGGTTGCCACTCCCTCCTCCAGGGCATCTTCCTGACCCAAGGAACGAACTTGGGGTCTCCTGCATTGCCAGGCAGATTCTTTACCATCTGAGCCACCAGGGAAACCCACCTGCCAGATAAAGTGCTGGTAAAACTGGGATGTGCTTAGGCTCAAATCTAGTTGGAACAGAAACCAAGTTAGAGATTTGACATGACACATGGCACTATCCAAAGGACAAAGGAGTTTAACTTTTACATTCAAAAGATTTCATTTTTCAAGTTTTCCAAATTTGTTTAAAAAAAAAAATCTTCTAGGAAAAATTAGAGCAAATAAGTGTCTCCAGGTTACAAACAGTACAGGGAACCCAAAGACAGCTGTGGTGTGCTGCCTCTGTTGGATTTAGAGTTCCTGGAAGTTTACAATAAGCTTGCAGAAAGGGGGTCCTTTATTTGAAACATCACTCACTCGGGGTTCACCAGAAAGGAAGAACTTATGATCAGGAAGCCACAGCAGGCAGTCAGTGAAGTGCGGGAGAAGAATCGTCCCGAACCTTCGTCTGCTGGCCAGGATGCTGATCTCACTGGGGAGGGGTATTCGGGGGGGGGGGGGCATCTTGAATAGATGAGGATTCAGGAGGCACTCACTTCCACCCCAGTGCCTGCCAACTCTGCTTGATGGGAGTCCCTGCCCTAGTCATTTTATGGAAAAAAGGACACCTACCCATTTGGTTTAGAACTGGGCAAAGGTGGTAGTTATGCTACATGTCAATCTGGGAGCTGAAGGCAGCTACGAAGGTAAGCAACGCGGGACCTGCCCATGGAACCCTCAGTGATGGGTGGGTGATGATAGGCAAGCGAGGAAGCCTCTCCACTGTCGTGGCTCTGTCGTGGCTGGGGGTGGGATTGCGGTTCTGCTTAAGCTCCAACCACCAGATCCAGCGCCTGGTCTCCAGCCTCTGCCAGACACAGGAGCAAAGACTCCTCCAAGTCGTCTTGGAGTGTCCTTCCAGGGCTGAGTGCACCCAGGAGGTGGATGATCACATTCCTTGAGAATTTGAGGAAATCCAAGACCCCGATCCTCAGGAAGGCCACCTGCTGCCTGGCCCCCTCTTAGTCCAGCTAGTGCACATCACTGCTGCTGCTCTGGCTTCTTATCTGCCATGGGCGAGGCTGACCCTTCTCAAATGTTTTCCGGGAAAAGGGATTTTTTTCTGGAATCCGCATGTTATGAGGCACATGGTCCATGGGCGTCCAGTTCCGCCAAGCTGCGGGGTGGTTCCCTGTGAGGGCCAGGCTGCCTGGCGCAGCACAACACACCAGGACAAGAAAGTGACCCTCTCTGCCCCACAGTGCCTGGAATACCACAGTTATGCAGAGTCTTTGTGAGCAGGCTGAGGAACGTGCCCCGCACATTTGCGGTGGGCATGGAGGAGCTGCCGTCCCCAGGAGAGAAACACGGCCATGAAGTCACCTCCACGACTGCAGTGTAGCTGGTGTGGCCGTGTCCTCCTCCTGGTCTGCGGCTCCTGCCTGGAAGAGAGTTCTAGACCCATGTCCTCCGTGAGCTCTCTGCTCAGAGTGTTGTATTTCAGAACAAAGGGACGGTGAACCCCTCATCAGGAACAAAGTTATAATTCCCTGTTCCTGACTTCCTCCAGTGCACTTGGCACTTGGGATGCACCAGGAGCAGACTGTCATCCCAAGACTCGATAAAACCATCATTTGGGCAAAAACAAAACAAAACAAAAATCTGGCCTTAGGAAAGGGTGAGTCGTCTCTGTGATCCTTCCAGCTGTGCTTTGCGCTGGGGTAATAAATCACGCGTAAATAATAATCACCAAAACCAAATGTGTGCATGCGGGAGAATTCTTTGTCATTGTTCTTCACTAATAACAGTAATTTGGATGAGTGAGCTGTGTGGATATCAAATGTTCCTTGTCTGCAGCTTTCAATTAGCAGGTCAAGCATTCCTGCTTCACAGGACACCACATTTCGCTTGATATTTCCTCCCTGATCACATGGGAGGTCTTACTTCCTTTAGTTTCCTGATGCCTTTTTCTTCTCTTTGATTTTCTGGCCTGGTTGTCCTTTGATAGCCCACATGACACTGGGCTGGGCTGCTTCAACAGACCCAAGGCAAGGTCAGGCAGGTGGAAGTCCAAGGTCAGGCAAGACAGAGTCCAAGGTCAGGCCGGTAGGGGTCTAAGGTCAGGCAGGTGGGAGCCCAAGGTCAGGCAAGTGGAACTCGAAGGTCAGGCAGAGGGGTCCAAGGCCAAGTGGGTAGAAGTTCAAGGTCAGGCAGGGGGAGTCCAAGTTCAGGAAGCGGGGTCCAAGGTCAGGCAAGAAGAAGTTCAAGGTCAGGAAAGGGGAGTCCAAGGTCAGGCAAGTGGGAGTCCAAGGCCAGGCGAGGGGAGTCCAAGGTCAGGCTGGTTGGCTGCGGCTGCAGGAAGGGTGCTGGGCATTCCTGGCTCCCGTGCAGGGGCCTGGCTGGCTGGCTGAGGACACATGACACTCCCTTCTGCCATCCTCACAGCAGGGCCTGTAGCCTTGGTGAGTAGAGGTCGAGGAGAGCGCAGCCAAGGAAGCACTGGGCAGGAAGACTCGGGGAATTCAAGAAAAGCAGACAAGAGGAAGGTTCACAGGTTTGAACCCTTCAGGAAGCTCCATCCATTGACAACGTTTGCCGTGGGCATCAGCATCATGCCTGTATGGGCTGATATTAGGTGACCGACAGGACCACGGGCAGCTCAGGCTCAAATTACGGTTTAGTCCAGGGGTGCAGCCAGGAGCAGACTGTCATCCCAAGACTCGATAAAACCATCATTTGGGCAAAAACAAAACAAAACAAAAATCTGGCCTTAGGAAAGGGTGAGTCGTCTCTGTGATCCTTCCAGCTGTGCTTTGCGCTGGGGTAATAAATCACGCGTAAATAATAATCACCAAAACCAAATGTGTGCATGCGGGAGAATTCTTTGTCATTGTTCTTCACTAATAACAGTAATTTGGATGAGTGAGCTGTGTGGATATCAAATGTTCCTTGTCTGCAGCTTTCAATTAGCAGGTCAAGCATTCCTGCTTCACAGGACACCACATTTCGCTTGATATTTCCTCCCTGATCACATGGGAGGTCTTACTTCCTTTAGTTTCCTGATGCCTTTTTCTTCTCTTTGATTTTCTGGCCTGGTTGTCCTTTGATAGCCCACATGACACTGGGCTGGGCTGCTTCAACAGACCCAAGGCAAGGTCAGGCAGGTGGAAGTCCAAGGTCAGGCAAGACAGAGTCCAAGGTCAGGCCGGTAGGGGTCTAAGGTCAGGCAGGTGGGAGCCCAAGGTCAGGCAAGTGGAACTCGAAGGTCAGGCAGAGGGGTCCAAGGCCAAGTGGGTAGAAGTTCAAGGTCAGGCAGGGGGAGTCCAAGTTCAGGAAGCGGGGTCCAAGGTCAGGCAAGAAGAAGTTCAAGGTCAGGAAAGGGGAGTCCAAGGTCAGGCAAGTGGGAGTCCAAGGCCAGGCGAGGGGAGTCCAAGGTCAGGCTGGTTGGCTGCGGCTGCAGGAAGGGTGCTGGGCATTCCTGGCTCCCGTGCAGGGGCCTGGCTGGCTGGCTGAGGACACATGACACTCCCTTCTGCCATCCTCACAGCAGGGCCTGTAGCCTTGGTGAGTAGAGGTCGAGGAGAGCGCAGCCAAGGAAGCACTGGGCAGGAAGACTCGGGGAATTCAAGAAAAGCAGACAAGAGGAAGGTTCACAGGTTTGAACCCTTCAGGAAGCTCCATCCATTGACAACGTTTGCCGTGGGCATCAGCATCATGCCTGTATGGGCTGATATTAGGTGACCGACAGGACCACGGGCAGCTCAGGCCTCAGGAGAGAGGAGTCCTTCCCCAGGGCTGGGATTCTGTGAGAGTCCTTGGGGAGAAGGGCTGCAGCCAGGCCCTCGCCCCAGCAACGGCTCATTCTTGGACCATCCATCTTCTCCTTAAATAGCTGGCACAGGCCAAGGCCGGGATTAGATCGCTGGCCTGTTTTGTTCTATTTGCTTCAAGTTCACGAGGTCCCGATGTCACCACAGCAGCAGTGGGCTCAGCCTCAAAGAACAAACAGCCCAGAGGTCATGAGACTGGGTGGTGGGGAAGGCAGGGCGCCCGATAGGCTGGGCACCCAGTCACGAAAGCTCTGGGGCCCTGAAGGCCAGAGCCAGGGGTCCAGGGCTGCGGGGTCTTCACAGGCGCACTGTCTCTGCAGCAGTGGCCCAGGGAGAGGCTGAGGCCAGGGTCCAGGCAGCTGCAGCCCTGCCAGCCTTCAGTCCCCAGTACCATTCCTTCCTGAGGTCCACAGTGCCCAAGTGCTGAGGGCAGAGGGCCCGCCTGGCTCCACTTGTCAGCCATGTGCTCTCCAGAAAGTAACATAAGCTCTGATGTGGGGGTACCAGCGAGACCCCTGGAGGCCCTGGGGGTGGGCTGTCTCTGCTCTGTCCTCAGGGGTAAGACCCCCAGCCACCATTCCTGCTGGTGGCAGGGATCCTTCCAGGAGTGGGGCGTCCAGAGGAGGCATCTAAAACTCACCCGAGGAGACAGACTAGGGGGCTCAGAGTGAGAACTCAGCATGGGACAGACAGAGGGGCTAGGACAGGACACGGACACACAAAGTCCCGACCGGCTCTCAGATATGGGGAGGCACCACAGACACAAAGTCCCCCTGGCTCTCAGAGGCTGTGGGGAGGCATGGGGCCAGGACAGGCCACAAAGGAACAAAGTCACCCCCGGCTCTCAGAGGCTGTGGGGAGGTGTGGGTTTGGCCTGCAGTCGAGTGGAGCAGCAGACAGACAGCTGGCCCAGGGCGGGGGCCTTCCTCCACCCACCAGAGCCTGGTTCACAGAGTCCTGCCCTCCTGGCCCCCCTTTCTCTCCCTCCAGGAATAACTTCAGGATGAGGTGGCCCTCCACAGCCTCTTACCTGTTGGCCCTGCCTGGTACTACTATGGACCTGCCTGATGGGTTTCACTCACCTAGCCTTAAATCCTTCCTCTTCCTGCAAAGTGAAATGCGGATCCAACCAACAACCACATCTGGCTCAGAATCCGTATACTTGGCCCATTTCCTGTCCCAGAGATCCTGCCTCTCCAGGCACAACTCTTCACCACCATCTCCTTGGCTAGGGAGATGGCAACGAGGACACACCACCCCTCCAGCCAAGAGTGGAAATTATCCTCGAAGAAAACAAGCTCACACAGATCAGAAATAGCCCGTTCTGGAGACTGGGTCACATGGCCCCAGGTATATTTCTAGAATGTCTGCATGGTGAGGCTTCTGTGGGTTCCTGAAAAGGAGTCAAGGTTCTAATCTGCCCAAACTACCTTCTGCAGGGAGGTGGGCGGGTGGTGGGGGGGTCATCAGGTTAGACAAGAGATGCTGGAAAACAACAGGGTAAAGTTTTGCCCAGAAAACTAGTAGAATCCTCCCAGATACCACCAGACAGGCTCAGGGCCTTTCTGAGAAGGGGGCAGGCAGGTGGGCAGAGCCCAGTAAGATGGGTAATCAGCCTGGGTCCGTCCAGGCTCCTCCCTGCTGCCCATCAGCCGTGCATCTCACCCTTCCAGTATCCCTAGCAGTAACAGAAGCACTTGCTGGGGTCAGTGGGTGACCAAGATAACAGTTCACTGATGGTTGAAGGATTGACCATCAATTGACTCAGGGTAAGACCCCAGCCACCATTCCTGCTGGTGGCAGGGATCCTTCCAGGAGTGGGCCCAGAGGAGGCCTCTAAAACTCACCCGAGGAGACAGACTAGGGGGCTCAGAGTGAGAACTCAGCATGGGACAGACAGAGGGGCTAGGACAGGACACGGACACACAAAGTCCCGACCGGCTCTCAGATATGGGGAGGCACCACAGACACAAAGTCCCCCTGGCTCTCAGAGGCTGTGGGGAGGCATGGGGCCAGGACAGGCCACAAAGGAACAAAGTCACCCCCGGCTCTCAGAGGCTGTGGGGAGGTGTGGGTTTGGCCTGCAGTCGAGTGGAGCAGCAGACAGACAGCTGGCCCAGGGCGGGGGCCTTCCTCCACCCACCAGAGCCTGGTTCACAGAGTCCTGCCCTCCTGGCCCCCCTTTCTCTCCCTCCAGGAATAACTTCAGGATGAGGTGGCCCTCCACAGCCTCTTACCTGTTGGCCCTGCCTGGTACTACTATGGACCTGCCTGATGGGTTTCACTCACCTAGCCTTAAATCCTTCCTCTTCCTGCAAAGTGAAATGCGGATCCAACCAACAACCACATCTGGCTCAGAATCCGTATACTTGGCCCATTTCCTGTCCCAGAGATCCTGCCTCTCCAGGCACAACTCTTCACCACCATCTCCTTGGCTAGGGAGATGGCAACGAGGACACACCACCCCTCCAGCCAAGAGTGGAAATTATCCTCGAAGAAAACAAGCTCACACAGATCAGAAATAGCCCGTTCTGGAGACTGGGTCACATGGCCCCAGGTATATTTCTAGAATGTCTGCATGGTGAGGCTTCTGTGGGTTCCTGAAAAGGAGTCAAGGTTCTAATCTGCCCAAACTACCTTCTGCAGGGAGGTGGGCGGGTGGTGGGGGGGTCATCAGGTTAGACAAGAGATGCTGGAAAACAACAGGGTAAAGTTTTGCCCAGAAAACTAGTAGAATCCTCCCAGATACCACCAGACAGGCTCAGGGCCTTTCTGAGAAGGGGGCAGGCAGGTGGGCAGAGCCCAGTAAGATGGGTAATCAGCCTGGGTCCGTCCAGGCTCCTCCCTGCTGCCCATCAGCCGTGCATCTCACCCTTCCAGTATCCCTAGCAGTAACAGAAGCACTTGCTGGGGTCAGTGGGTGACCAAGATAACAGTTCACTGATGGTTGAAGGATTGACCATCAATGACCATCAAGGCCACGTGGCTCCTGGATTCAGGCGCTGTGCATGGAGGCAGCCCCAAGGTCACCAAGGCTGCCAACATCAGATAAGTCAACGCACCGCAGTGGTGACACACACGTGTACGAATGAGGAGCAGAGGGGCTCCACTCACATTGGGGAGGACGGGCCTCTATGAGGTGAGAGTGGGAGATGATGTCGGCATTATCAGGTCCAAGAAATACATAAAAATTAGAGAGTGTCATGGCTTGGTAGCAATACCAAGTGAATTTAGGCCAGGAATACTGGCTGGACTTGACATTCAACAGCCTATAAAAGACAAGCCATAAGACTATTTCAGTAGATGCAGAAAACAGATTCGATAAAATTCAACACCTGCTCATAACTTAAAAACAGCAACTCTCAGTATACTAGAAATAGAAAAGATTTTTCTTAATCTGATAAGAAGCTCTACAGAAAAACCACAGCTAACATGATACTTAATAGGAAAACTCTGGACTCCGTTACTGTAAATTTGGGAACAAGACAAGAGTGACCTCTGTCCTCTCTTCTGTTTGTTATTGTACTGGAGGTCTTAATGCATAAAGTAAGAAAAGAAAATATCTAAATATTAGGTGATAATAATAAGACTGTCTTTATTCACAAACAACATCACTGTCTATGTAAAAAATTCTAAAAAGTCTACAAAACAAAAACCACTAGAATAAGTACAATGCCATAAGACACAGGTCAATATAAAAACTTTCAGTGGAGTGACTTAAAATATAACTGAAACATAACAGTAATTAAAATCCACACTAAAAGCATAAATTATTAGGGATCTGGTTAATAAGACAGATATAAGACTACACACTGACTACTATAAAACATATCTTAGAGAAATAAAAGAGTCTATGTAGTTATCACATTAAAATATTAAATAAATAGATATACCATGTTTGTGGACTGAAGAACAAACTCAAATTTTCAAAGACGCCAGTTCTCCTCAAGCTGATCTACAAAATCTGATACAATCTCCATCAGCCCCAACAAGTTTTTTTTCCCAGAAATTGACAAGTTCTTTTTTTTAATGTATGCGACATGCCAAAAAACCAATTAGAACACCAGTACATACCCGAGGGAAAAAAACCAAGCTTGAAGAATTACATCCTCCGATTTCAAGACTGATGGTAGAGACACAGAACTGAGTCAAGATGGCCTTGACACGTGTGGCAAAGATAGCTATTGTCATTGTGCTAAGGGAATAGGAATGCCTACAATCACTTGGGGCGATGGTCCAGAGGGGTGGGAGGAGGGGAACTGGGTAGGGGGACCAGGGATATGCATATGAATGATCTGGGAACATACATGTCGGTGAACAACAAAACTCTGTAAAATCTTTAAAATAAATAATTTAAAAAAAAAGATGGCCTTGAGATGGGGATAAACAAGAACATTCTCCAGAAACAGACCTTCTGCTTATGCAGAAAAGTAACTTTTAACAAAGGTGCTGCAGCAATGCAGTCCAAAAAGGAAAGTCATTCCAACAATTGGAACTAGAACAACAGGTTATCTCTGTGAGAAGCACCTGCAACCCACCCTTAACCCCAACCTCACATCTGACTCAAGAATTAATGTGAGATGGAGTGAGTACGTTAACTGAAGAATCAAAGACGGCAAAACCTACAGGAAAACATGTTTTCACCCTTCAGTTGGTGAAGTCCTTCTAGAACACAGAAAGCACAACCGAACCCGCTCAGGAAAAAACTGAGGCTTCATCTGTTACCAAAACATAGTACAAAGATGACCAAGCAGGGCATAGGCTGGGTAAAACCCTCACAGACAAATCCCCCAGAAGGTCTTTTACCTAAAACGCTCGGGACAATGCCATAAGACACAGGTCAATATAAAAACTTTCAGTGGAGTGACTTAAAATATAACTGAAACATAACAGTAATTAAAATCCACACTAAAAGCATAAATTATTAGGGATCTGGTTAATAAGACAGATATAAGACTACACACTGACTACTATAAAACATATCTTAGAGAAATAAAAGAGTCTATGTAGTTATCACATTAAAATATTAAATAAATAGATATACCATGTTTGTGGACTGAAGAACAAACTCAAATTTTCAAAGACGCCAGTTCTCCTCAAGCTGATCTACAAAATCTGATACAATCTCCATCAGCCCCAACAAGTTTTTTTTCCCAGAAATTGACAAGTTCTTTTTTTTAATGTATGCGACATGCCAAAAAACCAATTAGAACACCAGTACATACCCGAGGGAAAAAAACCAAGCTTGAAGAATTACATCCTCCGATTTCAAGACTGATGGTAGAGACACAGAACTGAGTCAAGATGGCCTTGACACGTGTGGCAAAGATAGCTATTGTCATTGTGCTAAGGGAATAGGAATGCCTACAATCACTTGGGGCGATGGTCCAGAGGGGTGGGAGGAGGGGAACTGGGTGGCGGGGGGGACCAGGGATATGCATATGAATGATCTGGGAACATACATGTCGGTGAACAACAAAACTCTGTAAAATCTTTAAAATAAATAATTTAAAAAAAAAGATGGCCTTGAGATGGGGATAAACAAGAACATTCTCCAGAAACAGACCTTCTGCTTATGCAGAAAAGTAACTTTTAACAAAGGTGCTGCAGCAATGCAGTCCAAAAAGGAAAGTCATTCCAACAATTGGAACTAGAACAACAGGTTATCTCTGTGAGAAGCACCTGCAACCCACCCTTAACCCCAACCTCACATCTGACTCAAGAATTAATGTGAGATGGAGTGAGTACGTTAACTGAAGAATCAAAGACGGCAAAACCTACAGGAAAACATGTTTTCACCCTTCAGTTGGTGAAGTCCTTCTAGAACACAGAAAGCACAACCGAACCCGCTCAGGAAAAAACTGAGGCTTCATCTGTTACCAAAACATAGTACAAAGATGACCAAGCAGGGCATAGGCTGGGTAAAACCCTCACAGACAAATCCCCCAGAAGGTCTTTTACCTAAAACGCTCGGGACAATGACAGCTCACTGAAAAGACAAATTACCCCACTTACTATACACAAAATGGGTAACGAATATGGATCTGCTATATAGCACAGAAAACTCTACTCAACACTCTGTAATGACCTCTATGGGGAAAGAATCTAAAAGGCGGGGATATAAGTATATGCACAACTGATTGACTTTGCTGTACACCTGAAGTCAGTACAACATTGTAAATCAAATATACTCCAATAAAAATCCCCTGGTGGCTCAGACAGTAAAGAATTTGCCTGCAATGCAGGAGAAGCAGTTATGATCCCAGGGTAGGTAGATACCCTGGAGAAGGGCATGGCAACCCACTCCACTATTCTTGCCTGGTGAATTCCATGGACAGGGAAGCCTGGTGGACTACAGTCCATGGGGTCGCAAAGAGTCAGACACGACTGAAGCAACCAAGCACTCACGCACAGACATTGAGTCTGTAGCTCACTCTGGGCAGTACTGACATCTTAACAACATTAAGCATTCTGCTTTCAAACATTAAGCATTCTGCTTTCAGAATCTAAAACCACTGTGCTGACAGGAAGCTCTTGGGCTGTAACTTCTGTTAAGTTTGCCTTCCACCCCGGCTCGCACTCCCACTTACAATCACCCAGGTACGCTATTGTTGAAGAGACGACGGAAGTACATGTCATCTGTAAAAGCAATTTCAAAAGCCTAAAGTACTTTATGAAGCTATGAAGCTAGTTTGATGCATTTCTGTCCATCCAACAATTGGAACTAGAACAACAGGTTATCTCTGTGAGAAGCACCTGCAACCCACCTTAACCCCAACCTCACATCTGACTCAAGAATTAATGTGAGATGGAGTGAGTACGTTAACTGAAGAATCAAAGACGGCAAAACCTACAGGAAAACATGTTTTCACCCTTCAGTTGGTGAAGTCCTTCTAGAACACAGAAAGCACAACCGAACCCGCTCAGGAAAAAACTGAGGCTTCATCTGTTACCAAAACATAGTACAAAGATGACCAAGCAGGGCATAGGCTGGGTAAAACCCTCACAGACAAATCCCCCAGAAGGTCTTTTACCTAAAACGCTCGGGACAATGACAGCTCACTGAAAAGACAAATTACCCCACTTACTATACACAAAATGGGTAACGAATATGGATCTGCTATATAGCACAGAAAACTCTACTCAACACTCTGTAATGACCTCTATGGGGAAAGAATCTAAAAGGCGGGGATATAAGTATATGCACAACTGATTGACTTTGCTGTACACCTGAAGTCAGTACAACATTGTAAATCAAATATACTCCAATAAAAATCCCCTGGTGGCTCAGACAGTAAAGAATTTGCCTGCAATGCAGGAGAAGCAGTTATGATCCCAGGGTAGGTAGATACCCTGGAGAAGGGCATGGCAACCCACTCCACTATTCTTGCCTGGTGAATTCCATGGACAGGGAAGCCTGGTGGACTACAGTCCATGGGGTCGCAAAGAGTCAGACACGACTGAAGCAACCAAGCACTCACGCACAGACATTGAGTCTGTAGCTCACTCTGGGCAGTACTGACATCTTAACAACATTAAGCATTCTGCTTTCAAACATTAAGCATTCTGCTTTCAGAATCTAAAACCACTGTGCTGACAGGAAGCTCTTGGGCTGTAACTTCTGTTAAGTTTGCCTTCCACCCCGGCTCGCACTCCCACTTACAATCACCCAGGTACGCTATTGTTGAAGAGACGACGGAAGTACATGTCATCTGTAAAAGCAATTTCAAAAGCCTAAAGTACTTTATGAAGCTATGAAGCTAGTTTGATGCATTTCTGTCCATCCAACCATAAAATACGTGACTTTGGCTACTTATATTAAAATTCTCTTGTATGCCTCGTGCAGACTACTTCTCTCCTATTTCCCTCCGCTGTAGTCCCCTACAAATACCTCCAATTCAAGGGGGTCCATCATTTTCTGGACTTCCAACCTTCCTCACCTCCCCCGGTGCCTCACAAGCAGACCAGCTTCATTCATTCCCTGTACTTGAGTCTTGGGCACATCACTCTGGGGCTCATGGTCATGCTTAAAGTCCACCAAACATTTTTTAGAACATTTATAAGCCATTATAATCCCTCAGACCCTCCCTAACAACTCAGTTGAGTTCTTGAGGGAATGAGCATGGCATGGAAGAGTGTCTCATGGGTAAGGATGTCACTCACTGTGTATCCTCAAGGATCAACTCACATTTCATAACTTTACTGCCTTTTCTTACTTGGACTTCAAGCCAGCACATGGTAAAAATCTGGAACAGAAAAGCCCAGAGACTTTTTTATTTCAAGGTCATGGTATTGATAAAACTTTCTCTTCTGTTCTCCTTCTGGAAAATCTGCAATCTCAAAAATGTCAAAGTACCTCAAATCAGTGGCCAAGCTTATGACAGGGATTAGACTGAACTTAAAGGCCGTTCCACAGGATCTGGGCTGGACTGCAGCCACCTTGATAGGAACTATATATTAAAAAGGAAGCCTGTGTGTGCCTGACAACCACAGATAAAATTTCACGGTGACCACATGCGCTCCAGTGTGATACGCATCAGGAGAGGTGCTCTTCTGAGATGAAGAACAGTCCTTGCTGGAGGCACCTAGGGTCAGCTTAGTCACAGGACAGCAGGGAAGACCTGCTGGCAGTGTTAATCTCCCAAACCAGTGCCTGGAGAAAAGACATTTCGGTAGCACTTCAAATAGCAAAGGTGAGCTCTGGAACCTGCCTCCTCTGCACATAAGCACATCTCCCAGGTTACAGGGGAGGCATGCAGGCGGGCGCAGGAGCAGCTACCTCTGGACAGGAAACTTTCCCTGCAATGCTCCAGGGCAACGAATGCTCCCACCTGTCCCCAGAATCTTTCATAAGCATTTTTGTGTTTGCACGAATGTGTGTGTGTGTGTGTGGTGTGCATGGGCAGTCCACGTGTAAGGCCACACAGACTCTGCCCACGCCTGTCTGTGTTCTGAGGCGCTGTCCATGTTCTGGGTGGGGGTGTGTGTGTGGTGTGCGTGAGCAGTCCATGTGTAAGGCCACAAAGACCCTGTCCACATCTGTCTGCCTGTGCTCTGAGGTGCTGCCCCTGTGCACGTGGAACAGGGAAACACCTGCTGCTACTCACAGGCCCTCTGGTTGAGGCTGTGTCTGGCATGTACCCGACGCCCAGTCGACACCTGTGACTGGGCCTCTCTGGGCTTTCCTGAACCTCCTGGAGAACGCATGTGTCTCCCTTACCTGCTCAGGGCTCCTCCTGAGCTTTCTCCATACATCCCATTTTTAACTGAAAACAGTAACAGAGAGGCATCTGTGAGTGTGATGACTGAGCTAAGAAGGTGACCGAGTGGGGAAGAATGTGGAGGAGGGCCAGAAGGATAGGGTCCCTCCTCCTCAACCCTGGGGGTCAAGGTTGTTTTTGAGCTTTCCAATTAAACCAGACACTGAAGTACCCCAGACATGCGGAGATGTCCCCTCATGTCAGGAGGTGCTCGAGTTATGCACAGAACGTTCAACTTGACTTCTTAGCAGAGCAACAGCAGGGCCTCCGGAAGGGCCCGAGAAGCCCACAGCATCCTCGGAGGCGGTCACCCGGCTCAGGACCAGCCGAGACCTGCTGGCAGTGTTAATCTCCCAAACCAGTGCCTGGAGAAAAGACATTTCGGTAGCACTTCAAATAGCAAAGGTGAGCTCTGGAACCTGCCTCCTCTGCACATAAGCACATCTCCCAGGTTACAGGGGAGGCATGCAGGCGGGCGCAGGAGCAGCTACCTCTGGGACAGGAAACTTTCCCTGCAATGCTCCAGGGCAACGAATGCTCCCACCTGTCCCCAGAATCTTTCATAAGCATTTTTGTGTTTGCACGAATGTGTGTGTGTGTGTGTGGTGTGCATGGGCAGTCCACGTGTAAGGCCACACAGACTCTGCCCACGCCTGTCTGTGTTCTGAGGCGCTGTCCATGTTCTGGGTGGGGGTGTGTGTGTGGTGTGCGTGAGCAGTCCATGTGTAAGGCCACAAAGACCCTGTCCACATCTGTCTGCCTGTGCTCTGAGGTGCTGCCCCTGTGCACGTGGAACAGGGAAACACCTGCTGCTACTCACAGGCCCTCTGGTTGAGGCTGTGTCTGGCATGTACCCGACGCCCAGTCGACACCTGTGACTGGGCCTCTCTGGGCTTTCCTGAACCTCCTGGAGAACGCATGTGTCTCCCTTACCTGCTCAGGGCTCCTCCTGAGCTTTCTCCATACATCCCATTTTTAACTGAAAACAGTAACAGAGAGGCATCTGTGAGTGTGATGACTGAGCTAAGAAGGTGACCGAGTGGGGAAGAATGTGGAGGAGGGCCAGAAGGATAGGGTCCCTCCTCCTCAACCCTGGGGTCAAGGTTGTTTTTGAGCTTTCCAATTAAACCAGACACTGAAGTACCCCAGACATGCGGAGATGTCCCCTCATGTCAGGAGGTGCTCGAGTTATGCACAGAACGTTCAACTTGACTTCTTAGCAGAGCAACAGCAGGGCCTCCGGAAGGGCCCGAGAAGCCCACAGCATCCTCGGAGGCGGTCACCCGGGCTCAGGACCAGCCGCCAGAGCTGGTGCTCTGAGTCAGTGCTCGTGCCGAAGGAGGCTGCTCCCTGACAGCACACAGCTGCTCCCTCCAGCCACCTGGAGGTCTCCTGGGTGTTCTCGCAGCCTCGACCAACAGCTCAGCTGAGGCTGGAGTCAGTCTAGAGGCTTGATCACACTCTGACAAGTCCCTCCCTCCCTTCTCGCCTCAGCCTCCTGGTGCGGCCTGGATGGGTGCTCACTGACCTCAGGCCAGCACCTGTCTCCCTTGGGCTCCAGGACGGCCTGCTGCTCTCCATCTGGGGAGGTGGGCTCTGAGCATCCACACACTCAGGAAAGCAGCACACCGACTCGGTACATCGAAGTTTACCTTCCTTAGGAATCTTGCTTCCTCAAGTACGAGAGCATGGCCTGAGAGACAGGACACTCTCTATGAGGCCACCATCACGCTGATACCAAAGCCAGGCAAAGACATCACAAAAAAAGAAAATTATAGGCCAATTTCACTGATGAATCTAGACGCCAAAATCCTCAACAAAATCCTAGCAAACAGAATTCAACAACACATCAAAAAGCTCATTCATCATGATCAAGTTGGGTTCATTCTAGGCATGCAAGGATTCTTCAATATCCGCAAATCAATCAATGTGATACACCATATCAACAAATTGAGAGACAAAAATCACATGATCATCTCAATAGATGCAGAAAAAGCCTTTGATAAAGTACAGCATCCATTTATGATAAAAACTCTTCAAAAAATGGGCATAGAAGGAACTTATCTTAACACAGTGAAAGCCATCTATGAGAAGCCCACAGCAAACATTATCCTCAATGGTGAAAAACTCAAAGCATTCCCTCTAAGATCAGGAAAAAGACAAGGGTGTCCACTTTCACCACTCTTATTCAACACAGTCCTGGAAGTTCTAGCAACAGCAATAAGAAGAGAAAGCAAACATTAATCCTTCTACATGATATTATACATAGAAAATCCCAAAGAAAAAACTACTAGGCAATAGCATTCCTAGGTTACCAATTAAACCAGACACTGAAGTACCCCAGACATGCGGAGATGTCCCCTCATGTCAGGAGGTGCTCGAGTTATGCACAGAACGTTCAACTTGACTTCTTAGCAGAGCAACAGCAGGGCCTCCGGAAGGGCCCGAGAAGCCCACAGCATCCTCGGAGGCGGTCACCCGGGCTCAGGACCAGCCGCCAGAGCTGGTGCTCTGAGTCAGTGCTCGTGCCGAAGGAGGCTGCTCCCTGACAGCACACAGCTGCTCCCTCCAGCCACCTGGAGGTCTCCTGGGTGTTCTCGCAGCCTCGACCAACAGCTCAGCTGAGGCTGGAGTCAGTCTAGAGGCTTGATCACACTCTGACAAGTCCCTCCCTCCCTTCTCGCCTCAGCCTCCTGGTGCGGCCTGGATGGGTGCTCACTGACCTCAGGCCAGCACCTGTCTCCCTTGGGCTCCAGGACGGCCTGCTGCTCTCCATCTGGGGAGGTGGGCTCTGAGCATCCACACACTCAGGAAAGCAGCACACCGACTCGGTACATCGAAGTTTACCTTCCTTAGGAATCTTGCTTCCTCAAGTACGAGAGCATGGCCTGAGAGACAGGACACTCTCTATGAGGCCACCATCACGCTGATACCAAAGCCAGGCAAAGACATCACAAAAAAAGAAAATTATAGGCCAATTTCACTGATGAATCTAGACGCCAAAATCCTCAACAAAATCCTAGCAAACAGAATTCAACAACACATCAAAAAGCTCATTCATCATGATCAAGTTGGGTTCATTCTAGGCATGCAAGGATTCTTCAATATCCGCAAATCAATCAATGTGATACACCATATCAACAAATTGAGAGACAAAAATCACATGATCATCTCAATAGATGCAGAAAAAGCCTTTGATAAAGTACAGCATCCATTTATGATAAAAACTCTTCAAAAAATGGGCATAGAAGGAACTTATCTTAACACAGTGAAAGCCATCTATGAGAAGCCCACAGCAAACATTATCCTCAATGGTGAAAAACTCAAAGCATTCCCTCTAAGATCAGGAAAAAGACAAGGGTGTCCACTTTCACCACTCTTATTCAACACAGTCCTGGAAGTTCTAGCAACAGCAATAAGAGAAGAGAAAGAAATCAAAGGAATCCAGATTGGAAAAGAAGAAGTCAAACTCTCTCTATTTGCAGATGACATGATATTATACATAGAAAATCCCAAAGACACTATTACAAAACTACTAGAGACAATCAGCGAATTCAGCAAAGTCGCAGGGTACAAAGTCAACACACAGAATCACTGGCATTCCTATACACAAACAATGAAAAATCAGAAAACAAAATCAAACAGGCAATCCCCTTCACCATTGCAACCAAAAGAATCAAATATCTAGGAATAAACCTACCCAAAGAAACAAAAGAACTGTACACAGAAAATTACAAGACACTCATGAGAGACATTAAAGAAGACTTAAACAGATGGAGAAATATTCCATGTTCCTGGGTCGGAAGAATCAATATTGTGAAAATGACCATACTACCAAATGTCATCTATAGATTCAATGCAATCCCTATCAAACCTCCAATAACATTCTTCACAGAACTAGACCAAAGAATCACACAGTTCATATGGAAACACAAAAGACCTCGAATAGCCAAAGCAATCCTGAGGAAGAAGAATGGAGCTGGAGGGATCAGCCTCAAGAAGAATGGAGCTGGAGGGATCAGCCTCCCCAACTTCAGACTCTACTGCAAAGCAACAGTCCTCAAGACAGTATGGTACTGGCACAAAAACAGAACTATCAACCAATGGAACAAGACAGAGAACCCAGAGATAAACCCACGCACCTATGGGTACCTTATTTTTGACAAAGGAGGTGAAACTATAAAATGGGACAAAGACAGCCTCTTCAACAAATGGTGCTGGGAAAATTGGACAGCTACATGCAAAAAAATGAAGTTGGAACATACCCTGACACCATGCACAAAGATCAACTCAAACTGGATTAAAGACTTAAATGTAAGGCCAGAAACCATCAAACTCTTAGAGGAGAATATAGGCAAAACCCTCAAGGACATCAATCAAAGCAAGATCTTCTCTGACCCACCTACTAGAATAGCGGAACTAAAAAGAAAAATGAACATGTGGGACCTCAGGAAACTTAAAAGCTTTTGTACAGCTAAAGAAACTACAAAAAAGCTGAACGGACAGCCCACAGAATGGGAGAAAATCATAGCAAATGAAACAACAGACAAAGAATTAATCTCCAAAATCTACAAGCAACTCAGACAACTCAGCACAGGAAAAACGAACAACCCAATCAAAAAATGGGAAAAGGACCTAAACAGACACCTCTCCAACGATGACATACAGATGGCCCAAAAGCACATGAAACGATGCTCAACTTCACTAATAATTAGAAAAATGCAAATCAAAACTACAATGAGATATCACCTCACACCCATCAGAATGGCCGTCATCCACAAATCGACAGACAATAAATGCTGGAGAGGTTGCGGAGAAAAGGGAACACTCCTGCATTGCTAGTGGGAATGTAGATTGATACAGCCTCTATGGAAGACAGTCTGGAGATTTCTTAAAAAACTAAAAATAGAAGCACCGTATGACCCAGCAATCCCACTCTTAGGCTTATACCCTGATGAAATCAAATCTGAAAGAAGCACCTGTACCCCAATGTTCATTGCAGCTCTCTATACAATAGCTAGAACATGGAAGCAACCTAGATGCCCATCGATGAACGAATGGATCCAAAAGCTCTGGTACATATATACAATGGAATACTACACAGCTGTAAAGAGAAATGCAGAAGAATCAGCCCTAATGAGGTGGCTGGATCTAGAATGTATCATCAAAAGTGAAGTCAGTCAGAAAGAGAA
This sequence comes from Tragulus kanchil, assembly GCA_022376925.1. NCBI lineage: Eukaryota > Metazoa > Chordata > Mammalia > Artiodactyla > Tragulidae > Tragulus > Tragulus kanchil. Next base: position 54,611,863 of record JAIOJX010000003.1, on the reverse strand, counting down.
GGACAAATACAGTATATTAACACATATATATGGAATCTAGTAGGATGGTGATGATGGTACATGCAGTGAAGCGACAGAAAGACAGACATGAGCAGTGGACATATGGTCATTGTGGGGAAGGAACAGAAGGTGGGAGGTGTAAAGGAAGTAGCATGAAGGCCTGTACTATCATAAGTGAAGAAAATAGCTCTAGTCATTGCTCTGTGAGAAAAGGGGATCCTTCAGGGGTGCTGTGTGATGGTTGGGAGGGGTGGGAATTGGGGGATATACATATGACTAATCTGGGAATATACATATCTGTAAACAACAAAACTCTGTAAAAGTTAAAAGCAAAATAAAGGTCTAAAAAAAAAAAAAGAAAAAAGAAAATTATTCTGTTTCTCTCCATACTTGTTAAAGAATTAAAATGCATGACCATATGATGGAAATACAAAAAAAAAAAAAAAAAAAGGAATCTTGCTTCCTCAAGTACGAGAGCATGGCCTGAGAGAGAGGACACTCCCTCAGGACAGGTCCCACAGGTCCCTGGTCACCCAGCTCAGAATTCCAAGCACAGTGGTGGCCCAGACATGCCCAAGCCTCTGGACCCCCCAACCAGGTGTGGCCAAAGGGGCTCCCCGAGAGAGTGGGGACAGGGCCTGAGCACCTGGAAAGGACGTCCTTGTAGGGTTCCAGGATGGGGCGAAGGTCATGTGCTGTGCTCTCACAAGGAAGAAAATGGAAGGTGGCAAGTGACCATAGCTCCAAAGTGGGCAGAGCCATAGGAGCACCACCTCAGGAACATGGAGCTGTTTTGGGCAACAGTCACCCCTCTCCTTACCAATCTTCCCCTACCTCCAAAGAAAAGGACTCCACACACAGGAAGGTCAGTGCTGTGGACTCAGTATGTCCCCCCAGGAACCCATATGCTAAAACCTAACCCCTGATGTGATAGTGTTGGGCTGGTGGACCTTTGGGGGTCATGAGGATGGGGCCCTCCTGATGGGATTAGTGACCTCATGAAGGAGACCCTAGAGGGCGTCTGTACCCTGTGAAGACACAGGGGTTGGGAACCAAGCCTGCTGCAGGCTCTGGAGGCCAAGCAGTCCAGACCTGTTGTCATGATCTGCCCAGGCAGTGGTGCGCTGTCACCGCAGCCCACAGGGCCAACCGAGACAGCAGCCATCAGCCTCACTGCGCCTTCTGTAAGAGGAGGAGCAGCGGTCTGACCCTGATGGCAGAGTTCCAGGAGCATGTCTTCATGGGAACAGGTGACCCAGAAGGGAAGCCAACCCTGCAGGTGCCAGGTGGATGCACAGAGGCATGGCCTCTCTTTGTGAGCAAGACATCTAAGCTCCACTGGCAGCCATTTCTCAACAGAAAATTCATTGGTGTAAATATGACTTATTCTTTTCTCAGGACATGGCTTATTATTTTTGTTTTTCCTAAATGCAGATTATGAATAGAGCTGGCTTTTAAGACTAAGCCAGAGGTCTTGAAAAAGCAAGAGGAGGGAATCAGTTTTGTTTTTAATATACTTGAACTCTGGAAGCATCTTTTTCCTCTTCTCATGTGTATGGTTCAAGTAGACCTGAAATAAAGTATTATACTTTCAGACTAAATAGTAACATTGTGTTTTACTTTTTCAAAAAGAGGCGTATCAGTCTTAAAATGGAAAGATAATTTCAGGCACGCCATAGACAGAAAGAACATAGCATTTTCTAGAATCATCACCTCTTGTGAGGTGCGTGCATGTATTTAAAGCCAGGAAGAAAGTGGGTGCCGAGAGCCTGGCTTGCGTGAGGCTAACCCCTCCCTGCCTGATCAGGGAAACCTGATTCAGGTTTCCTCAGACACCAGGCAGGGCTGTTTAATATTGAAAATTGAGGAGGAAGTCCTGTGAGGAGATAAACTTGGAGAATTTCATAATGTACAGAAGATATGGATCATAAATTTATTTACAGTTTAATTTTAGGGGTCATAATTTCTGCCACACAGATGCAGCACCTGAAGCAGAGACAAGCCCCACCCAGGGCCACCTGGCTGTTCTGGCCACGCCATCACAGGCGCCAGGAGTGCCCCCCGCAGCAGGGCCGGTGGTCTCGACATGGCTGCACACGTCTGTTCCACCCGAGCCACACGAGTCCTGGGACAGCCTCTCCTGGACAAGCACACTGTGTACAATCATCCAGGGCTAGAGCCCAAGAGGCCGGCAAAAGAGGGCGCCACTTCCTCCCTCTGGGCCCTAACCAGGGCGACCAGCCCTCCCCAGGCCCCAGGCCACGAGTGAGCAGCCCAGCAGGCTCCCAGAAGTTCCAGGAGCATGTCTTCATGGGAACAGGTGACCCAGAAGGGAAGCCAACCCTGCAGGTGCCAGGTGGATGCACAGAGGCATGGCCTCTCTTTGTGAGCAAGACATCTAAGCTCCACTGGCAGCCATTTCTCAACAGAAAATTCATTGGTGTAAATATGACTTATTCTTTTCTCAGGACATGGCTTATTATTTTTGTTTTTCCTAAATGCAGATTATGAATAGAGCTGGCTTTTAAGACTAAGCCAGAGGTCTTGAAAAAGCAAGAGGAGGGAATCAGTTTTGTTTTTAATATACTTGAACTCTGGAAGCATCTTTTTCCTCTTCTCATGTGTATGGTTCAAGTAGACCTGAAATAAAGTATTATACTTTCAGACTAAATAGTAACATTGTGTTTTACTTTTTCAAAAAGAGGCGTATCAGTCTTAAAATGGAAAGATAATTTCAGGCACGCCATAGACAGAAAGAACATAGCATTTTCTAGAATCATCACCTCTTGTGAGGTGCGTGCATGTATTTAAAGCCAGGAAGAAAGTGGGTGCCGAGAGCCTGGCTTGCGTGAGGCCCCAACCCCTCCCCTGCCTGATCAGGGAAACCTGATTCAGGTTTCCTCAGACACCAGGCAGGGCTGTTTAATATTGAAAATTGAGGAGGAAGTCCTGTGAGGAGATAAACTTGGAGAATTTCATAATGTACAGAAGATATGGATCATAAATTTATTTACAGTTTAATTTTAGGGGTCATAATTTCTGCCACACAGATGCAGCACCTGAAGCAGAGACAAGCCCCACCCAGGGCCACCTGGCTGTTCTGGCCACGCCATCACAGGCGCCAGGAGTGCCCCCCGCAGCAGGGCCGGTGGTCTCGACATGGCTGCACACGTCTGTTCCACCCGAGCCACACGAGTCCTGGGACAGCCTCTCCTGGACAAGCACACTGTGTACAATCATCCAGGGCTAGAGCCCAAGAGGCCGGCAAAAGAGGGCGCCACTTCCTCCCTCTGGGCCCTAACCAGGGCGACCAGCCCTCCCCAGGCCCCAGGCCACGAGTGAGCAGCCCAGCAGGCTCCCATCAGCAACCAGCCCGCCTCCCGCCAAGACTGCAGGGCTCGGTCTAGGAAGGGGGACAGCATGGATGTGTCTGGGAGAGCCCCACACACTTGCTTCTGAAGAAACACAAGCTGCCGGGGAAAGAGGGCCACCTCACGCAGAGCTCTCTGAGTTAACAGAAGACGGGGACCTGCCGTCAAGTAGGGGCCAGCCAGCCAGGAGTGCCACTCCCAGAGCCACTTCCTGGGCAGACCTCCGGCTGACCCCATGATGCTGACCCGATCACAAAGGTCTCACTTAAGATGGTCCTGGCTCTGGAGCCTGGTTCCACAGAGACTCTTGAAACCAAAGCCTGGCCAATTTCATTTGTGGGGTTTGGGGTGAGTTTCAGTTTACTCAGGAAAAGAAATGGAGAAAAAATTTCTTATGCCAAAAGCAAAACATGCCAAACAGCTAAGGGGTGATTTTATCAGGCTGTTGCCACAGGAAGGATATGCATTCATGAAAACTTGGGGTCTTATTGGAGAAACAAGGGAGTTGTTGTGGGGAGTGGGGGGTCTCCTGAGGGTGGCCACTGCTGGGAGCACCAAGGGTGGGGCTGTCATAACATGGGCTGTGTCCCTCAGAACACAGGGCTTGTCACCTGCCTCCAGGTACGGGGCACACACCCACAGCCGGGCACCAGTTCCAAGACAGTCAAGTCAATTGTCTGGAGCAGCCTCCATGGAGCCTGAGTGGACCTCTGTTTACACGAGGACATGACTCACAAGATGCTCCATCAGCATCTTCCCATCTCAGGAAAGCAACCTAGAGACAGAACAGGAGGATGCAGACCAGAGAGGCTGGCAAGACACAGGCAGAGCCCGAGACAGCAGGGCTAGGGCAGCTCTAGAGGAAGCTGGGAGGAGGGTCTGGGGACTGGTGGGGGGAGGCAAAGACAGGGACTCCGCAGTCACCACATGTAGACAACCCACCACTGCTGCCAGCTCCTACCTGCTACTACGGGCACAGCCCTGGAGCAGCCTGCTGTCCCACCCCTGTGTTCACACTGAAGACGCATCCTGGTGGCCACCCCTACCCCGGAAAGTCTGATTTGAGGATCTAACATAGTCTGTGTGATTCTATTATTATTAATAACATTGTGTTGTTTTTTTCTTTTCTTTTTTTATGAATTTTAGCATATATACCTACAGAAAAAGAAGAATAAAAAGTGACCTCTTTGGTTCTACCAGCCAGAAGAAGTACTGCTTAATAAGTGTTTTCTTTTTTTTTCTCCCTGTAATTACTTAAGCAGACTTAATCGATCATATATTTTGATCACACCCTTCTGAGAGGTTTCAAAAATGAGATGAACCCACAATAAAATAAGAAAAATCTAGTAAGGTTTTTGTAATGCAAACTGCAGTCTGTTTAAAGACTCATTTGTTTAGACTAGAGACCTAAGCTTTTCAAATGTTTTGGTGTTGAAGTCTTATTCCTTTTATGAAATATTCAGTGGTTTTAGACCAAATAGGGCCTATTTGTTGATCTTATTTTGATTTTTTTTTTAATATTTCAAATGTTCCTAGTTTTTAGCAAGACAAAAAACTGACAAACATGTCGGAATTTTGATATTTTGGGAAACTGCACTGCTGTGTGAAAGTCTGAAGTCTGAGAAGCACTAACCTAGTCTGAGGGGTGACTGAGGATCCTCAGGAGCCTTCCATGGTGGAGCAACAGTTAGGGAGAAAACTCTGAGTCCCCACTCCTTGACGACGCTCAGCCATGCTCACCTGGGCGTTCAGAAGCACCAGCTGACGCAGAGCTGAAGGCTCCGGCAGGGCGGGGCCTCCACCGCCTGTGGAGCACAGTTGTTTATCAGGTCCTGGTGACACCACATCCACCTGTTCCCACAACACATCACTGTTTAAAGGATCTCTTTTCCACTTTGGGAAAGAAGGTACATTTCCTGTGACATGGAGTTAGTCACAGCCATGTTCCACTCAACAAAAAAAGTCAGCTCAAAACATTCCTGGTCGTCTTATCACCTCCCAAGGCTACAAATGAAGAGAAGGGAAATGACAGGACCCACTTTCCAACAGGCAACGACATCCAGTCAGGCTGACAGAGACAGAGGGCGGAGGGGCCGCGAGGGGGTGACTGGCCCACATCACACCCTCAGGAAGGAAAGGGTCCTGCGTGGAGGCTGATGGTCAACTCCACATCCTCAGGCCCCATGAATTCTCTGGAAAGCCTTTCTGAACTGGAAAGCCCATGACTTTTCAATCAGCAGTTAGAATTGCAGTGCCCCCCCACCCCCGTCAGCCCCTCTCCTGGGGACGGCTATCACAGCTGAGGGGGAGAGTCAGGACCTGCCACCACCAAAGGGTAAAAGTCAACTCCCTGCCAGGAGCCGCGGGGGCCTCTGGGCTGGGGGTGGAGATCTCCCAGCCCTGCGGCAGGGGCTCAACGGATGACAACCACCCTGCCAAGCCACCCATTCCTGCAGGCCAGAGCTCCTGAACAAGCTGCAGACACAACTGCAGAAACCATTTTGTGACAGAGAGCAACTCAGAGTGGCAGAGACGAATGTGCTTCTCAGTTCACACAGATGTTCAACCATCATGCTGCATGCTGGAAACTTCCCTAACTAAACAGAATGGAAAAGAAGAGGAGAAAGGATGGACGTGTGACTGAGTCACTCTGCTGTACAGCAGAGATGAGCAAGACACTACAGATCAACTCCACGTGAATGAAATACATTTAAACATTAAAAATAAAATTATTTTAGAAGAGGTCTCATTTTTATCATCCAAACAGACTTGTATTTCACCCTCACTTAGCATCATCGAACCTCAGTTCTAACAGGGGTGAAATACCTAAAGCACAGGTCCTTTGGCCTCAAGGGACGTCCTCCCACTCCGAGGAACTGAACACAGGCCCTGTTGGTCATCACCCTCTGAGTGCAGATGCATGGCCAGGTCCCAGAAAACTTGAGTGCCAACCACGGAGCTAGCTCACATCCACAGTCCAGTTGCACAATGCAGCCAAAACAGAGGGGGCAGCTGTCCAGTCTCACAGGAGTTGCTTTGATAAAGACAGGGTGGTCCAGAGCCGAAGGCCAGCCCATGGGTGGCTTGGCGGTGGACACCGGAGTGGGAAGGCCCCAGCCTGCACTCTGCACACTGGCTGCTGCGAGGTTGTCCCTTTATCTCACAACACCCGAGTCTGGATCAAACCATTCCCCAGACGCACAGGACAGGCAGAGGGCTGAGGCCATGGCCGCAGTAGGACACACCCCGGTGTGACCACCTCCTCTCTGGGCCCCTCCAGCACTGGGGGGACATACAGGGACCTGGGGTGAACCCAGCACTGAGGAACATGGCTACCCCAAGCCCGCGCCGGCCACCAGGCTGGACATAGAGGTCAACCAGTTCCGATCCTGGCGTTAAGGGTCTCTCAGCTCCCACGGGTTCCTCCTCCTCCTCCAGGCCCCTCCACCATGCAGAACTGCCAGGATTCACCCCAAATTTCAGTCAGATGGGCCTGAAAGCCTAGAGGAGGCTGAAGACCCAAAGCCAAAAGCCCCTTACTGTGGCCTTTGAAGCCACCTGCCTGCAGTTGCTGAAGTGGACTCTGTGAAGGCCCTATGCCCCCAACCTGCCCCACCCAGGTCCAAGGTCTGCTCATGGAAGAAGGACGGGGCTGGCCCCTTAGGGTCCCATAATGGCGGGCTTTGGTCATCTAGTCGCCCTGATGCTGGAGAAGGATGGACAGAGACAGGAGGGCCGGCCCCACATGCTGAAATCCTCAGTCTCCCACTGAGTCCCCAGGCAGTCCCCAGCAGTCAGGCTGGCTCCCATGAGGGACCCACTCCGATCCAGGCTCTGAGATAGAGCACACAGCCCACCCTCCTTTTATCCATGGGGGAAGGGGGCTCAGTCCACATCTCCCCTGGAGTCACAGCAGCCCACCTCCAGCATCCATGACATAGTCACAGAGAGGGGTCTGAGCCCACTCAGTCCCCACAACATGACCTCCCGAGCCCGGGTTCTCAGCCAAGGAGTGAGGATGTGGAGACGGAGCATGCATCAGGCAGGGTGCCTGGCCAGGACCGTGAACACCAGGGCAGGGATGCCCCGCCCAGGCCCTCCCCACCCCAGACTCCCGGCCTCTGGTCCTGACGGGCAGGTCATCTTGGGCTCCTTCCTGAGTGCTGGCTTGTGTTCCTTCAGCTTCTAATTTTTCAGTTGGATTTCATTTAATTGTTGCCATTTCATGCCTTCGCCCTGGGGCCCCAGGGTGCCCTCTGTACCTTTAAACACGTCACAAACAGAGCACACAAAAATAAATTCAGTCCCAATCTTTCCACATGGTGAAAAGCAGTCACATATAATAGAACCCTGATGTGTCTCCAAAACCTCTGAGAAATACCTCTTGGGGAGAAAACTACCAAGTGCAACAGTCCCATAGTCTTGGGAGTTAGGTCACAAGGAAGAGAGAAGAAAAAGGAAAACAGAAAGTCAAAAAGAGAGATAAATGGATTCTGTTCTTTTTCTTCCTAATTCATTATCCTGCTGTGCTAATTTCAAATAATTCTGAGCCATTTCGCCATAAATGTTGAGCCAAATTCCGCACACCTTGGCTAACGAAAATTTGTTCCAGAACAGCTGGAAAGCCACAGATTGCTGGCAATTACTCGATGCGGGTTGCTTTATTTTTCTTTCTTTCCCTATTTTCTAAAAGTCTACATTCAATTAAATTCATCGGGACCATGGTCAGAAAACAGAAAATTGAAGATCTGCACAGAAACAAACTCAGCTTCTATCTTCATCAAGTGGAGTGGAAATGCTGGAGAAGGAAATAATACCCCACTCCAGTACTCTTGTCTGAAAAACTCCATGGACAGAGGAACCTGGTGGGCTACAGCCCATGGGGTCTCAAAGAGACACAACTGAGCAACGGAGCATGCACCGAGTGGGAATGCACACACACCACGGTGGACCTACTCCCACCAGCACCTTGGGGCCCCGTGGTGCCTGTTCTCCACGGAAACTACCAGAAAACTGGCTGGACCCTGAATGGCCGACTCATTTTCTGAGATGGCTCTACCCACAGATCTTCCCCAGGGGCACTCCAGGAAAAAATACAACAGAACCAGTGCCTGACCCGAGGATGAGGGACGGGAAGGTGGGAAGCCAAAGAAACAAGTTCCTCCACTTTGCGCAGGGATGCTGGGCGGTCCTGTGGCTGTACCTTCCAATCCTTCCTGAGAAACTAGGTTTACACAGGACCCTTCCTGGTGTGCAAATGCCAACATGTGCTCAACTCAAGCCTCTGCACGAGCCACCACTGAGTGGGCAAAAGAAACATCTGTGGAGATAGAGCCCCAGGGCTCGCCTGGGAACAGGCTTGTCCCCCGCAGTGGGTGTCCACTCCAAGCCTGTCAGCTGTCCCACAGGCTTAGAGCTCTTACATGTGACCACTTTCTTCACTGCTGACACTGACCAGATCCCGGCAGACCTCTGCACCTGTCACCCCAGGCTGAGAGCTCCACCCACCCGGATCTCCCTTCAAAACAGGCAGCTTAGGCTGTAGGGATCCTGGCTCTCAGCAGGGGGGTTTACAGCAGGCTCCATCCAGGATGAGGCTCCTCATCCACCCGACTACCAGAGGCCTATCTCAGCCTTGGGGACAAATTGCTCAGGACACAGCATCTTACAACTTCTACATTAGCTTCCTCCTGCGGTGGAAAGAATGGTCCTGAAACTGCAGGTCTGCCCTCAAACCCCCGTTCCTGGGTGTCAGCTCTGCGGGGGAGGGGAGCCTTCCTGATGCAGGTGTGAGTGGGGCTGTATCACCTCAATTACTCTGCGGTTGCTTTATTTTTTTTAAAAGTCTACATTCAATTAAATTCATCGGGACCATGGTCAGAAAACAGAAAATTGAAGATCTGCACAGAAACAAACTCAGCTTCTATCTTCATCAAGTGGAGTGGAAATGCTGGAGAAGGAAATAATACCCCACTCCAGTACTCTTGTCTGAAAAACTCCATGGACAGAGGAACCTGGTGGGCTACAGCCCATGGGGTCTCAAAGAGACACAACTGAGCAACGGAGCATGCACCGAGTGGGAATGCACACACACCACGGTGGACCTACTCCCACCAGCACCTTGGGGCCCCGTGGTGCCTGTTCTCCACGGAAACTACCAGAAAACTGGCTGGACCCTGAATGGCCGACTCATTTTCTGAGATGGCTCTACCCACAGATCTTCCCCAGGGGCACTCCAGGAAAAAATACAACAGAACCAGTGCCTGACCCGAGGATGAGGGACGGGAAGGTGGGAAGCCAAAGAAACAAGTTCCTCCACTTTGCGCAGGGATGCTGGGCGGTCCTGTGGCTGTACCTTCCAATCCTTCCTGAGAAACTAGGTTTACACAGGACCCTTCCTGGTGTGCAAATGCCAACATGTGCTCAACTCAAGCCTCTGCACGAGCCACCACTGAGTGGGCAAAAGAAACATCTGTGGAGATAGAGCCCCAGGGCTCGCCTGGGAACAGGCTTGTCCCCCGCAGTGGGTGTCCACTCCAAGCCTGTCAGCTGTCCCACAGGCTTAGAGCTCTTACATGTGACCACTTTCTTCACTGCTGACACTGACCAGATCCCGGCAGACCTCTGCACCTGTCACCCCAGGCTGAGAGCTCCACCCACCCGGATCTCCCTTCAAAACAGGCAGCTTAGGCTGTAGGGGATCCTGGCTCTCAGCAGGGGGTTCACAGCAGGGCTCCATCCAGGATGAGGCTCCTCATCCACCCGACTACCAGAGGCCTATCTCAGCCTTGGGGACAAATTGCTCAGGACACAGCATCTTACAACTTCTACATTAGCTTCCTCCTGCGGTGGAAAGAATGGTCCTGAAACTGCAGGTCTGCCCTCAAACCCCCGTTCCTGGGTGTCAGCTCTGCGGGGGAGGGGAGTCTTCCTGATGCAGGTGTTAGTGGGGCTGTATCACCTGGAGGTCCCCCGGGGGCTGGCTTCCCAGCTGACTTGGGTGCTGCTGGCAGAGGCTGAGTGCCCCGCCCCACAGGCCTCTCCGTAGGGCAGCTCACAACATGGGAGTCTGCTTTGAAAAGTGACTATATGCACTTATACAATTTTATGGGATTGTATGAAATACAGGTTTCAGATTTAGCGTTGTTAACAAATATGTGTGGATATATTTTATATATTATGAGGCAATGGTTTTATTTATCACGCATCATGCTAGAGACCAAGGTTCAATCCCTGGATCAGAAAGATTCCTCTGGAGGAGGGCATGGCAACCCATGTCAATATGCTTGCCTGAAGAATTCCATGGGCATAGGAGCCTCGAAGGCTGCAGTCCATGGGGTCACAAAGAGTCAGATATAGGGCTTCCCTGGTGGTCCAGTGGGTAAGGACACCGCCTTGCAGTGCAGGGGGCGCCAGTTCGATCCCTGGCCTGGGAAGATCCCACGTGCCACAGAGCAGCTGAACTGATGTGCCCAATTACCGAGCCGGAGCTCTGGAGTGCATGCGCCAAAAGCCGGTGCTCTGTGACAACAGAGGTCACTGCAATGGGAGGCCCACACGGGTCAAAGAACAAAGATGGATGAAAATGGACAAATGAAAGACCAATAGAAGTGGCCTGCCTGCTCCCCTCCCTCCCCACCCCACCCCTACCAAAATAAATAAATAAATAAATCTTTAAAAAAAAAAAAAAAGAGTCAGATATAACTGAGTGACTAACATGTTTGTTTATTGAAAACAGTACATGGACGATACCGTGAAAACTTGCAAGTTTTTGAAATTTTTGCATGTAAAATGGATATGCCATGAAGGCAGAACTCTTTGCATTTGCTGTCAGCATGGTTCCTCAAACATAAAAGTGAAGAATCAGTAAGTAAAAGGGGATGGGAGCTTAATGGGAAAACGCTCCTGTTACTTGAATGTGTTGGTATTAGCTGAGTCTCTTCCAGGACGTGCCTTTCCATTCTTTTCTTCATAACCATTTTCTAAGGATGAAAGTATCTCTGAGCATATGGGCCATGTCTCTGTTTTGGATGTAAAAGTTTCTGGCATTTCACTGACTTCATTTCATCCTGAGTCATTCTCTCACTGCTGTAAACATCGGAGTGTTCTCATCAACCAGGAGTAACTGCAATGGCCTGAGAACAACCTGGCTGTCACTGTCTTGCCCATGAGAGTGACGGATGGCCCAATGGGCTGTCTTCCTAATTATTTTTAAATTTGCATTGCCTATTTATTTATTGTTTCCAAAGCAGATGGTCCCAGCAGAATTTTTGTTAAACTCCAGATGAAATGCTGCCTCATCCAGCGTCCACACTAAATGAAACAAAGACTGACTGGGTCAGGCGCTCAGCAGGTTCACCCTGCGCTGCCTTCATAACTTGATCGCTGCTCTCAACACTTTGAGGAAATATAACTGAGAACTCGTGAGCCCTACATGGACAATCCCTGCAAGAGGTTCCATGAGCTCCTGGGATGAATGACCTTTTAAGACTCTCTCCCTGTGCGCTGGTCTGCCATACCCTGGAACTGTGCAGTGACAGATCTAAAGGTGCATGCACACACACACACACACACACACACACACACATGTTCATTTGTTCCTTCAGAAAAGAACTAAATACTGATTGGGGTACTGCAATAGAGCCTAATGCACTGGCCAACCCAGTCTTTGCTCCCATGAAACTTAAATTCTAGTGAGAGAGGTAGACAAACAAGGAAATAACCATTTCATTTTTCAAGGAAGAGCTGGGAAGATATAAATCATGCAATTTGAAGGAAAAGAAAGAATTAAAAGGGTGAAATCTTTTCTAAGGTTAGGAAGGATTTTCTGAGAAGGTGACTTTTAAGCAGAAACATGTAAATTGTGCAGGAAGAGGCAGGGCAGACCCCCAGGAAACACTGTCCTGGCCGAGCAACGTGAAATGCCAACACCTAGTGGGTGAGCTCCATCCACTTGTGGACAGAAAAGCCCCACTTGAGCTGGTCAGAGGTTTCAGTTTTCTGGGGAAACAAGAGATGGGGGCAAGGGGCTCTTGGCCCCAAGACAAGCCAAGTGGGAGCTTCATAGATGTAGGACCCTTTTCTCTGCTGCTGCTATTGGCTTCTTACCCAACTGGAATGGGGGCTTATAAGGCAGGCTCAGCCCCACCCTCTTTGCCTGTCCACTCAGGACGAGGCCATTACCAAGTGGCTCCTAAGCTGTGCGTCCTCCACACTCATGGGGATGAAGGGAGAGTGGTCAGCAAGCTCAACCCACCTCCTCTAGGGTTTCGTTCCCCACACAAAGTACTTATTTTACAGACATTTTTGAGCCCTTCTGTGCCCTAAGGACCACCCTAGACACCATGGGCTGAGCAGAGGTGACAGTTTCCCTCCCCACGGAGCACCCGGCTGACAGCCCTCCCCATGTGTGTTCTTCTCAGCTCACCCTCCCAACACCACAAACAGGTAAGGCCTTAGTATCCCCACTTCATCAAAGGAAACTTTATGATGTCCAGCCAGGAAGTGTCAGAATGTATAACTGAGAACTCGTGAGCCCTACATGGACAATCCCTGCAAGAGGTTCCATGAGCTCCTGGGATGAATGACCTTTTAAGACTCTCTCCCTGTGCGCTGGTCTGCCATACCCTGGAACTGTGCAGTGACAGATCTAAAGGTGCATGCACACACACACACACACACACACACACACACATGTTCATTTGTTCCTTCAGAAAAGAACTAAATACTGATTGGGGTACTGCAATAGAGCCTAATGCACTGGCCAACCCAGTCTTTGCTCCCATGAAACTTAAATTCTAGTGAGAGAGGTAGACAAACAAGGAAATAACCATTTCATTTTTCAAGGAAGAGCTGGGAAGATATAAATCATGCAATTTGAAGGAAAAGAAAGAATTAAAAGGGTGAAATCTTTTCTAAGGTTAGGAAGGATTTTCTGAGAAGGTGACTTTTAAGCAGAAACATGTAAATTGTGCAGGAAGAGGCAGGGCAGACCCCCAGGAAACACTGTCCTGGCCGAGCAACGTGAAATGCCAACACCTAGTGGGTGAGCTCCATCCACTTGTGGACAGAAAAGCCCCACTTGAGCTGGTCAGAGGTTTCAGTTTTCTGGGGAAACAAGAGATGGGGGCAAGGGGCTCTTGGCCCCAAGACAAGCCAAGTGGGAGCTTCATAGATGTAGGACCCTTTTCTCTGCTGCTGCTATTGGCTTCTTACCCAACTGGAATGGGGGCTTATAAGGCAGGCTCAGCCCCACCCTCTTTGCCTGTCCACTCAGGACGAGGCCATTACCAAGTGGCTCCTAAGCTGTGCGTCCTCCACACTCATGGGGATGAAGGGAGAGTGGTCAGCAAGCTCAACCCACCTCCTCTAGGGTTTCGTTCCCCACACAAAGTACTTATTTTACAGACATTTTTGAGCCCTTCTGTGCCCTAAGGACCACCCTAGACACCATGGGCTGAGCAGAGGTGACAGTTTCCCTCCCCACGGAGCACCCGGCTGACAGCCCTCCCCATGTGTGTTCTTCTCAGCTCACCCTCCCAACACCACAAACAGGTAAGGCCTTAGTATCCCCACTTCATCAAAAAGGAAACTAGGGTAGGGAGAGATTCAAATCTCCCCACAGATGTCCAGCCAGGAAGTGTCAGAATGTGGTTCTTGATGTGTCAAGAGGAAGTCACTGGGGCTTCCCTGGTGGTCCAGTGGGTAAGGACACCGCCTTGCAGTGCAAGGGGCGCCAGTTCGATCCCTGGCCTGGGAAGATCCCACGTGCCGCGGAGCAGCTGGACCAATGTGTCCAATTACCGAGCCGGAGCTCTGGGGCACATGCGCCCAGAGCCGGCGCTCTGCGACGACAGAGGCCACTGAGATGGGAGGCCCACACGGGCCAAAGAACAAAGATGGATGAAAACAGATAAATGAAAGACCAATAGAAGTGGCCCACCTGCCCCGCTCCCTCCCAAATCCCCACCCCCGCCAAAAAAAAAAGAGGAAGTCCCTCCCCTACAGCACTGCTTCCAACTCACCACCCACCCATCTCCCCAATCCAAGTGCTCAGAATCCCAGGATGGACTTTACAGAAAAATTAAGCCAAAGAAAAATTCGATGGGAAATCGATCAGTTTTCTTGCCTGTCACGTTTGGACACAATATTCAGACACTGTAGCTTCTGGACTTTCAACTTCTCATAATATTTCTATCCTCAAGTCTCAAACGGGCACCTGTACACGTGCACACACACACATTCGCTCCAGGGCAGTGAAGCATCGTGCCAAGTGATAGGCTGCCATAGACTCACTTGGTTTCATGTATTTTCAGGGTCGTTTCTTACTGCATAAGATGAGGGTACGACTTGATATTTTAGCAAAAGTCTACCCAGCTCCTGTGTGACACAGCTATCAATCAACCCTGCCTAAGTCTCTGATTCCATAGTTCTAGGAGTAGACAGTGAAAGCCTGGGGCAGCAGGGGCTTTAGTCAATGGTGCCCAAGCTGTGTGGTCAGCAAGCTCAACCACCTCCTCTAGGGTTTCGTTCCCCACACAAAGTACTTATTTTACAGACATTTTTGAGCCCTTCTGTGCCCTAAGGACCACCCTAGACACCATGGGCTGAGCAGAGGTGACAGTTTCCCTCCCCACGGAGCACCCGGCTGACAGCCCTCCCCATGTGTGTTCTTCTCAGCTCACCCTCCCAACACCACAAACAGGTAAGGCCTTAGTATCCCCACTTCATCAAAAGGAAACTAGGGTAGGGAGAGATTCAAATCTCCCCACAGATGTCCAGCCAGGAAGTGTCAGAATGTGGTTCTTGATGTGTCAAGAGGAAGTCACTGGGGCTTCCCTGGTGGTCCAGTGGGTAAGGACACCGCCTTGCAGTGCAAGGGGCGCCAGTTCGATCCCTGGCCTGGGAAGATCCCACGTGCCGCGGAGCAGCTGGACCAATGTGTCCAATTACCGAGCCGGAGCTCTGGGGCACATGCGCCCAGAGCCGGCGCTCTGCGACGACAGAGGCCACTGAGATGGGAGGCCCACACGGGCCAAAGAACAAAGATGGATGAAAACAGATAAATGAAAGACCAATAGAAGTGGCCCACCTGCCCCGCTCCCTCCCAAATCCCCACCCCCGCCAAAAAAAAAAGAGGAAGTCCCTCCCCTACAGCACTGCTTCCAACTCACCACCCACCCATCTCCCCAATCCAAGTGCTCAGAATCCCAGGATGGACTTTACAGAAAAATTAAGCCAAAGAAAAATTCGATGGGAAATCGATCAGTTTTCTTGCCTGTCACGTTTGGACACAATATTCAGACACTGTAGCTTCTGGACTTTCAACTTCTCATAATATTTCTATCCTCAAGTCTCAAACGGGCACCTGTACACGTGCACACACACACATTCGCTCCAGGGCAGTGAAGCATCGTGCCAAGTGATAGGCTGCCATAGACTCACTTGGTTTCATGTATTTTCAGGGTCGTTTCTTACTGCATAAGATGAGGGGTACGACTTGATATTTTAGCAAAAGTCTACCCAGCTCCTGTGTGACACAGCTATCAATCAACCCTGCCTAAGTCTCTGATTCCATAGTTCTAGGAGTAGACAGTGAAAGCCTGGGGCAGCAGGGGCTTTAGTCAATGGTGCCCAAGCTGTGTGGCCTCTGAGGACAACAAGAACTGGGGCCTTAAGAGACAAAAGACACACACAGATACATGACCTGGTCCATTTGTCAGATTAACCAAGATGGTAGGTTTGCAGCCTTTTGTTTTGTTTGAGCCAGGGACCATCTCCAACTCAGATCACACAGCTATGCCCACAGTCACCAAGAGATCAAGGCAGAACTGCTCTAGGCGGGGCGGGGCCTAGCGGTAGACCAAGGAGAGACCCCTAGACGTCTCTCATCATGTGGATGCAAAAGCCTGCGGGAGGAAGGGAGTGAGTTAAGTATCCTCGGGTAGGGAGAATCCCAATGGGAAAGGGACGGCATCCTGGAAGCAGCAGCAAATGAGGACAAAAAGTCAGAAAGGAGGGAGGGGGGCACATGAGTTGACCTAAATTGTCTTTTTTTATACCTTGAATATACGTTGATCTTACATTTTAAAATTTGCTTTTAACGGATAATGACTTCAGCACAAATTATATGAAGGGCAAAAACATAAAGGATTACAGGCAAACAATATGTTCAATGTCATTTTCAAAGGTCCTTTTTGTGAGGAATTACAGTAAACTTCTCTGAATACAAAGTGACTTTGAACTAACCTGTTCTGTGTGGCCGTCTGCTCTGCAACTCCAGGCAGGGCCATTATTATGCTGTCAGCGAGGGGGCTTCTTTTCTGTACCTGTCTGCTCCCTATTCACAGAAAATTCTGCCTCCAAATACTCTAACAAGTTGCTAAAACTAATAAAGAGGCTCATTATGCACTTTGAAAACTTTCAGTTTTCTTGCCTGTCACGTTTGGACACAATATTCAGACACTGTAGCTTCTGGACTTTCAACTTCTCATAATATTTCTATCCTCAAGTCTCAAACGGGCACCTGTACACGTGCACACACACACATTCGCTCCAGGGCAGTGAAGCATCGTGCCAAGTGATAGGCTGCCATAGACTCACTTGGTTTCATGTATTTTCAGGGTCGTTTCTTACTGCATAAGATGAGGGTACGACTTGATATTTTAGCAAAAGTCTACCCAGCTCCTGTGTGACACAGCTATCAATCAACCCTGCCTAAGTCTCTGATTCCATAGTTCTAGGAGTAGACAGTGAAAGCCTGGGGCAGCAGGGGCTTTAGTCAATGGTGCCCAAGCTGTGTGGCCTCTGAGGACAACAAGAACTGGGGCCTTAAGAGACAAAAGACACACACAGATACATGACCTGGTCCATTTGTCAGATTAACCAAGATGGTAGGTTTGCAGCCTTTTGTTTTGTTTGAGCCAGGGACCATCTCCAACTCAGATCACACAGCTATGCCCACAGTCACCAAGAGATCAAGGCAGAACTGCTCTAGGCGGGGCGGGGCCTAGCGGTAGACCAAGGAGAGACCCCTAGACGTCTCTCATCATGTGGATGCAAAAGCCTGCGGGAGGAAGGGAGTGAGTTAAGTATCCTCGGGTAGGGAGAATCCCAATGGGAAAGGGACGGCATCCTGGAAGCAGCAGCAAATGAGGACAAAAAGTCAGAAAGGAGGGAGGGGGGCACATGAGTTGACCTAAATTGTCTTTTTTTATACCTTGAATATACGTTGATCTTACATTTTAAAATTTGCTTTTAACGGATAATGACTTCAGCACAAATTATATGAAGGGCAAAAACATAAAGGATTACAGGCAAACAATATGTTCAATGTCATTTTCAAAGGTCCTTTTTGTGAGGAATTACAGTAAACTTCTCTGAATACAAAGTGACTTTGAACTAACCTGTTCTGTGTGGCCGTCTGCTCTGCAACTCCAGGCAGGGCCATTATTATGCTGTCAGCGAGGGGGCTTCTTTTCTGTACCTGTCTGCTCCCTATTCACAGAAAATTCTGCCTCCAAATACTCTAACAAGTTGCTAAAACTAATAAAGAGGCTCATTATGCACTTTGAAAACTCATGCTGCTGTGTTACCAGGGAGTCTTTGACTACATAAATGAAACATATTCTAGACCTTTCTTTCCTTTGTTTTGAACTCATTTTTTCCTACTCTTTCTACAAGAGCGCAGATGAAATCTTCATTCCTTAATGATAATAGAGAGAAAGGCTTACTCCTCACACTCTTTAAAACAGACCACACAACTCAGATTTTCAGGGCAAGCCAACATGTCAAGTAGTTCTCACAGCTATCAGATCATCATTCCTCAGGGGGTTCAGAAGAGAGGTTTTCACACCCTTTGGGATGTGACAGAAGAGAAAGCTGAGGATATTTCAATTCCAGGCACAGAAACCACAGGCCCCGCCCCTCCCTGCTCCTTGGCTTCTCCTTGCCCTGCTCCTCTGGCCTCCATCCCTCTATGCACCCACTCAGTTAAGCCATAAAAGTGACCTCCTGGGCCCTTCAGGGCGCCCTGCGCAGCTGCTAACTGGTCCTGCTGCCCCTGCTCCGCCCACCTCTCCCCTGGCCACGACACTCCTCTTCCTTCAGAAGCAGCCCTTTTCTCCTTAGCTGGGCCCCTCCTGCCTCTCCCACCTTCTCCTTGAAGACACTCACCCTTGCATCCTGCCATCAAGGGCACCTCCCTTGGCCTGAGCTGCCTTCAGCTCTCTAACCCACTGTCTCCAGTCAGAGCTCTGCCAAGGGGTCCTCCCATCCAGCTCCCTCCTCAGAAAGGAGGTAGTTTCATTATTTTCCACTGTACTTGGGGCCAACCTCTACTAAACGACTGAATCTCATTTTATTATAACTGTCTGGGATTGTGGGTTTTTAAATTAAGAAATTTTACTTTCTGTAACAGTTCCAGGGTTTATAGAAAATGTGCAGAAAGCTGGGGTTTTCAATGTCATTTTCAAAGGTCCTTTTGTGAGGAATTACAGTAAACTTCTCTGAATACAAAGTGACTTTGAACTAACCTGTTCTGTGTGGCCGTCTGCTCTGCAACTCCAGGCAGGGCCATTATTATGCTGTCAGCGAGGGGGCTTCTTTTCTGTACCTGTCTGCTCCCTATTCACAGAAAATTCTGCCTCCAAATACTCTAACAAGTTGCTAAAACTAATAAAGAGGCTCATTATGCACTTTGAAAACTCATGCTGCTGTGTTACCAGGGAGTCTTTGACTACATAAATGAAACATATTCTAGACCTTTCTTTCCTTTGTTTTGAACTCATTTTTTCCTACTCTTTCTACAAGAGCGCAGATGAAATCTTCATTCCTTAATGATAATAGAGAGAAAGGCTTACTCCTCACACTCTTTAAAACAGACCACACAACTCAGATTTTCAGGGCAAGCCAACATGTCAAGTAGTTCTCACAGCTATCAGATCATCATTCCTCAGGGGGTTCAGAAGAGAGGTTTTCACACCCTTTGGGATGTGACAGAAGAGAAAGCTGAGGATATTTCAATTCCAGGCACAGAAACCACAGGCCCCGCCCCTCCCTGCTCCTTGGCTTCTCCTTGCCCTGCTCCTCTGGCCTCCATCCCTCTATGCACCCACTCAGTTAAGCCATAAAGTGACCTCCTGGGCCCTTCAGGGCGCCCTGCGCAAGCTGCTAACTGGTCCTGCTGCCCCTGCTCCGCCCACCTCTCCCCTGGCCACGACACTCCTCTTCCTTCAGAAGCAGCCCTTTTCTCCTTAGCTGGGCCCCTCCTGCCTCTCCCACCTTCTCCTTGAAGACACTCACCCTTGCATCCTGCCATCAAGGGCACCTCCCTTGGCCTGAGCTGCCTTCAGCTCTCTAACCCACTGTCTCCAGTCAGAGCTCTGCCAAGGGGTCCTCCCATCCAGCTCCCTCCTCAGAAAGGAGGTAGTTTCATTATTTTCCACTGTACTTGGGGCCAACCTCTACTAAACGACTGAATCTCATTTTATTATAACTGTCTGGGATTGTGGGTTTTTTTAAATTAAGAAATTTTACTTTCTGTAACAGTTCCAGGGTTTATAGAAAAATGTGCAGAAAGCAGAAAAGGTTTTCATGACCCTCATCACCCACCAGCCCTGTTCTTCCCCAGTTATCAGCATCTTGCTTTAAGTGTCCTCCACGCAGCTCATTTCTCTCTCATCACAGAATACAGTTCCATTGTCTGCATGTGTCATGGTTTATCCACTCAACTACTGAAGGACATCTTGGTTGCTTCCAGTTTGGGGTAATTAGGGTTTGTGTGCAGGTATTTGTGTGGACATACGTTTTCAGCTTATTTGGGTACACAGATGAGCTGAAATGTGCCAGCCAGATTGTACTATAAGGATGTGTTTAGCTTTGTGAGAAATTGTTACATGGTCTCCAAAGTGGCTGCCACATCCTGCATTCCCACCACCACTAAATCAGAGTTCCTGTTGCTCCACAGCGTCACTAGCATTTGGTGGTGTTAGTGTTGTGCATGTTTCTTTAGACCACTAGGTTGGCTTCCCACGTCATACTTTTGGCCCTTAGTTTAGATGCTTTCTGCTTGAAAAGACCACCTTGTGGGGGGCTGCTCCCCAGGCTCAAGCTCTGTGCTAAGCCTGTTTTGTTCATCCCTCAAGCCTCAGCATTCCCACCCTGTGGTGAGCCAGGGATGGTGTCCTCTGTCTTAATCTTTCTGGAACAAGGGAAGAACCTCGTCGGCCACCTTAGACTTCAGTCTTGGATAACTGGTGCAAGATGCTGCGCATAAGCGTCCCCCCCCACTTTAATAACCTCTAAGAAGAGGATCCTTTCTGTGGGTGAGCAGACTGTCAGTCCTTACGTGGGCCCCTCCTAGAAGCAGCCCTTTTCTCCTTAGCTGGGCCCCTCCTGCCTCTCCCACCTTCTCCTTGAAGACACTCACCCTTGCATCCTGCCATCAAGGGCACCTCCCTTGGCCTGAGCTGCCTTCAGCTCTCTAACCCACTGTCTCCAGTCAGAGCTCTGCCAAGGGGTCCTCCCATCCAGCTCCCTCCTCAGAAAGGAGGTAGTTTCATTATTTTCCACTGTACTTGGGGCCAACCTCTACTAAACGACTGAATCTCATTTTATTATAACTGTCTGGGATTGTGGGTTTTTTTAAATTAAGAAATTTTACTTTCTGTAACAGTTCCAGGGTTTATAGAAAAATGTGCAGAAAGCAGAAAAGGTTTTCATGACCCTCATCACCCACCAGCCCTGTTCTTCCCCAGTTATCAGCATCTTGCTTTAAGTGTCCTCCACGCAGCTCATTTCTCTCTCATCACAGAATACAGTTCCATTGTCTGCATGTGTCATGGTTTATCCACTCAACTACTGAAGGACATCTTGGTTGCTTCCAGTTTGGGGTAATTAGGGTTTGTGTGCAGGTATTTGTGTGGACATACGTTTTCAGCTTATTTGGGTACACAGATGAGCTGAAATGTGCCAGCCAGATTGTACTATAAGGATGTGTTTAGCTTTGTGAGAAATTGTTACATGGTCTCCAAAGTGGCTGCCACATCCTGCATTCCCACCACCACTAAATCAGAGTTCCTGTTGCTCCACAGCGTCACTAGCATTTGGTGGTGTTAGTGTTGTGCATGTTTCTTTAGACCACTAGGTTGGCTTCCCACGTCATACTTTTTGGCCCTTAGTTTAGATGCTTTCTGCTTGAAAAGACCACCTTGTGGGGGGCTGCTCCCCAGGCTCAAGCTCTGTGCTAAGCCTGTTTTGTTCATCCCTCAAGCCTCAGCATTCCCACCCTGTGGTGAGCCAGGGATGGTGTCCTCTGTCTTAATCTTTCTGGAACAAGGGAAGAACCTCGTCGGCCACCTTAGACTTCAGTCTTGGATAACTGGTGCAAGATGCTGAGCATAAGCGTACCACCCCACTTTAATAACCTCTAAGAAGAGGATCGCCTTTCATGACCATGGGGTGCATGTAGTTCCTACATTTTGCAAATGACGACACTGAGGCTCAGTTGGCGTGAAAAGAAAGAAAATCTAGAATCACGTGAGGTGACAAGATGTTAAGTAAACATACCAAGGTGATCATCCTGCAACAAAGATGGACCTCAAATCATCACGCGGTCTACCTTACACTCATGCTGTGTTACATGTCAACAGTATCTCAATAAAACTTGAAAAATTGAGGCTCAAAGCAGTTAGTAACACTTGCAAAATGGCACAGATAATAAGTAACAGAAAATTTAAAGTTCTCTCCAACACACAACTTACATCTATGAAGACAGAAGATGGGAAGGAGACGTCTCCAAAGGGTAAGCATGTGTAAGTTTTATTTAATAAATCCTGTAGGGGTGGAAAGTGTCAGAAACTCGGGGCCAGAAAAACAGGAGTGAACGAGGGGATTCAGGGACGTGGTGTGCAAAGAAGAGGAGAAATCAAACCATCTCTGATGGGTGACACAAGTCTCTGTTCCAAGAGACGCTCTTCTCAGGTAGAAGTGGACACTTGTTTGGAGGGTGTTTCAGGGGATGTATGTTGGGACTTCAGACGGAGAAGACCCTGCCCTGACCTGAAGACAGCAAGGGAAGGAGAAAGGTTGAGAGGGAGGAACAAGAAGGGAGAGAAGCACCAAACTCAGGAAGTACAACGCTGGGGGTCTCTTCTGTTGACACTGGGCATCCAGTCCACCCCCCTGCAAGGAGACCCATGTCCATGCTCTCTCTGTTCGCCCAGTGAGAACCTCATCCCACGTTGTCACCACCTGATCAGTCTCAGCAACCTTCCTCAGGGAAGTCGCAGACTAAATTTCAAATGTGCAGACTTGAAATGAATCATCAGGTCATCTCTCCATGATCTACTAAAAAAAATATTTCCAAATGAATGCTGTGTACAAACACCACTATCTCACAAGTAAATAACAGGATCTGTTAAAATATTTTTACAGCTAAGACCCTTCCAACATCAGAAGACCTCTGAAACCCAGCAGAACAAATGTCTAAATTCAGAGTCTCCTCTTAAGTAGATGCCAGAGCTAAAAGCTTCCTCATTTCACTGACATTCTAAACCCTGGGGGGGTTTTTCCCCACTTTCGGATAAAAACTCTGGCAAGAAAATGGGTATTCTATGCGTTCCAAAACAATTATTTCCAAATTCTCTTTCCTTTTTTGTTCAGTAGGTAATGAGACTTCACAATAAACATAAGATTCCCATGGCTGTCCAAAGCTAAGAAAGGATTAGACAAAAGTCTGCTTTTCACAACAGAGGACAGACTCTCCCGGAGCCCAGGGAGCAGGGCTCCGGACAAGAGCACCATGCACTTGCTCTGAACCCCCTGTTCTGAAATGAGGAGGCCTGTTTTTTTCTGGGACAGAGCAAGCAGCTCAGACTTGAAGACATTAAACATAAAATCATTTTCTTAAGTTACACCTTTTTGATCTTTCTGTACTAAAGCTGATTATCTCTCGTTACGCCTTTTTCTTTTCACTACTCAGAGAAATTCACGGTGTGAGATTGTAACCCACTTACAGGGAGACACACTTTATGGCTGACTCTGGACCCAAGGGTGGACATGAGACAAAAGCCCATCAACCTTCTGGGAGCCTAGGGACCCTCATTCTTGAGATGAGCACGGCACCACTGTTCCTCCGAATTTCTAGCTCACAGTGCATTTCTGTATGAATTTTGTTGACTTTAATCGTCACCTTAGAAGACAGCAAGGGAAGGAGAAAGGTTGAGAGGGAGGAACAAGAAGGAGAGAAGCACCAAACTCAGGAAGTACAACGCTGGGGGTCTCTTCTGTTGACACTGGGCATCCAGTCCACCCCCCTGCAAGGAGACCCATGTCCATGCTCTCTCTGTTCGCCCAGTGAGAACCTCATCCCACGTTGTCACCACCTGATCAGTCTCAGCAACCTTCCTCAGGGAAGTCGCAGACTAAATTTCAAATGTGCAGACTTGAAATGAATCATCAGGTCATCTCTCCATGATCTACTAAAAAAAATATTTCCAAATGAATGCTGTGTACAAACACCACTATCTCACAAGTAAATAACAGGATCTGTTAAAATATTTTTACAGCTAAGACCCTTCCAACATCAGAAGACCTCTGAAACCCAGCAGAACAAATGTCTAAATTCAGAGTCTCCTCTTAAGTAGATGCCAGAGCTAAAAGCTTCCTCATTTCACTGACATTCTAAACCCTGGGGGGGGTTTTCCCCACTTTCGGATAAAAACTCTGGCAAGAAAATGGGTATTCTATGCGTTCCAAAACAATTATTTCCAAATTCTCTTTCCTTTTTTGTTCAGTAGGTAATGAGACTTCACAATAAACATAAGATTCCCATGGCTGTCCAAAGCTAAGAAAGGATTAGACAAAAGTCTGCTTTTCACAACAGAGGACAGACTCTCCCGGAGCCCAGGGAGCAGGGCTCCGGACAAGAGCACCATGCACTTGCTCTGAACCCCCTGTTCTGAAATGAGGAGGCCTGTTTTTTTCTGGGACAGAGCAAGCAGCTCAGACTTGAAGACATTAAACATAAAATCATTTTCTTAAGTTACACCTTTTTGATCTTTCTGTACTAAAGCTGATTATCTCTCGTTACGCCTTTTTCTTTTCACTACTCAGAGAAATTCACGGTGTGAGATTGTAACCCACTTACAGGGAGACACACTTTATGGCTGACTCTGGACCCAAGGGTGGACATGAGACAAAAGCCCATCAACCTTCTGGGAGCCTAGGGACCCTCATTCTTGAGATGAGCACGGCACCACTGTTCCTCCGGAATTTCTAGCTCACAGTGCATTTCTGTATGAATTTTGTTGACTTTAATCGTCACCTTAGAAAAGTAAGCAGGATGCACACAAGGCTTCCAGTTTCCCAGCTGAAGAAACGAAGATGCTAACATTACTTATGGTGTGCCCCACTCCAGAGACTCAGGTCCAGACCGGAGCCTCTTCTCAATACCCCAGAATAACTGTCCACCACCTCCCCATCTGCATACCCACCAAGGCCTCCCCGTGGTCGAAGCTCTGGCTCTCCTACCTGGTTCCCAGCCTCACCTCACTTCTCCCTCAGAATCCACCCCACCCACCTATACCCACTACTCAACTGACCCAGTTCCCTGCCCAGAGGAGAATTACAGTGAAGTGGTTACAAACGCCTAAGAAAGACTGAACCACACTGGTGTTTCATTTAAACTTCATTTCAAACCTCAGCTCTTCAATATTAAATTACGAGTGTTCAACTGCAACAGCTTCGTTCTTCTAAACCTCAGGTGACTGAAGGAATGCTGAACCTTATAACCCAGAGAATCGTAAACAAGACCCCTCACCCAGGGCCTAACTGGTGTTCAAATGAATCTTATACACGCTAAGGAGACAGTCTGCCATTTATAAATGGGTCCTCACCATCTAGAACGCATCTCCCTGATTAAAAAAAAGAAATTTATTTCTGGTTTTGTCTATTATTTTTTGTTTGTTTGAATCAACATGTTGAGTTTTACAATGATTTTCTTTTTTTTAGCCAAATAAAATAAAGATGAATCTTTCTCAGTTTAAAAAATGTAAGAGGTGTCTCGCCCATCCCACCAAGTGTGGCCTGACTTCATACAGAAACCAGAGGAGCTCTGGTTCTGACCAGAACCAGAGAGGGACTGGGGGACTGTCCACACCAAAACCCCAGAGGGGTTGTGAAGCCAATTCGGAGTCCCCCGGAGCACGCTGGGTGCTGGGAAAGCTGCCTTCTGTGTGAGTGCATCTAGTAATCCCAGGCCTGGACCTGGAAGGGATGTAGGGAGCTGGCTGAGACAGTTAAGCTCCCACTTTTACATAAGAGTGCTTCCTGATGGCTTAGATGGTAAAGAACCCACCTGCCAATGCAGGAGACACAGGAGACCCCTGGGTTTGATCCCTGGGTCGGGAAGATCCCCTGAAAGAGGGCATGGCAACCCACCCCAGTATTTGGAGACAGGGCTGATGACCAACTTCACAGCTCGTGACTGTCCATGCCAGCAAACCAGCATCTCTCCAGGCATGACACCAACAGCACGCCAGCTCAGACCACCACTCAGTCAGACGTGTTTATCTTTACGTCATAACCTCATTTACATTTCTGCTGGACGCCTGAATCAACTCCTACATATCTAACTCCACAGATAGCGGACTCCCCAGCAGGGGCAAACTCGCGAGGACAGCCGCTGGGTTGCCTGAAGCTTTCTGCTGTCATTTCTCTGCCTACTTTCAACAGAGAGGATCAAGTTACTATGTTAGAAAATAAGCAAGACAAATCATTAGTGATATTAATCATTGTCAGTTTATTTTTCCTCCCCTTTTTTATTTAGTTAGGTGCTGACATGTATAAGCTTTAAGTAAATTGAACGTCCACTTGTATTTTATTGCTCGTTACAAACCCTCAACCCGCAGGGAGAGGCTCCGTTTATGTTAGAAACAGCAAAATCAGGATTCTGAGTCATCCGTGACTGACGGAAGCCACGCGTGGATGCTCCCTGTCTGCGGGCCCCTCCAGAACGCTGCTGCTGCGTGGAGCCCTGGCAGCCTAGACAACGGTCCCTGGGTCCGCTTCTACTGCCGCCACCACCCATTCGTTGCCAGGTCTGGTTCACTGGCAGTGAGAACCCTGATCATCAACCTTCTTTAAGAAGCAAGCCCAGCAGGAAAGCACTGTGGGGCCATGTGCGAGTACATTCTGGCGTTCGGAATCTGCTCTCTGCCAGTGCAGCCCTGCCATGGACCTCAGACCTGTGCTCAGGGCAGGAGCCAGAGGAGGAGCCCCCGCCTCTGCTGGCCCGCCAGCAGTCAGCTTCATGTAGCCCTTCCCACTCAGTGGCAGATCCCGAGGGCTATGTCACCAGCAGCTAGAATGGTTTTGCACTGACCCAGCCACCTCTTCTCACAGCCTGTGGAATACACTTGCAAAGCAATGGGTCAATGGTAAGCTCAGGTTTGGAAGCTCAGAGCAGAATGCAGTGCATCACCCACAGAAACCTGAGAGCCTCAGAGCAGGGCCACCAGGTACCACTAGACTCTGGAGCCACTGCTTGTGGTCTTCCAGAAAAGCTGGGACATAGCAGCATGCATTTCCCCAGCACATCTTGAGCACAAGTGTCTCAAAAGCAGGGTCTGTGTGCTTCTAAATGCTTCCTCTGCACGTCCCATCTGCAAAGGTTGAGTCCCTGCCTGAGGTCTGTGGCCTGAGGTCTGTGGGTCTGAGGATGGAAGCCAGGACCTGCCAACAGGACCTCAGGGCTCTGCAACCTTGCAAGATGCCAGCGGAAAAGGAACCAGTCACTTGGTTCAATTACCTACGAATGTTACTTTGAAGATGTCTTAGGTGAGTAGGTCCCTGTGCTTCCCATCACCTTCTTTGTGGTCCTCCCTGGCCTCTTCCAAGGCCTCTGCAGCCCCTGGTCCCTCTGCCCATCAGCTCCTTGGTCTGGAGCACACCATCCACTACGTGAGCCCATTTGATTTCATTAAGGACTAAATATTTACTTTACTATCCATTCAAACACCACCTGTAAAGGGCCTGTCAGATCCTCTCAAGTTCTAGTATCACCTCAGAGACTCAAGAGCACTTCCTGGAAATGGAGCACTGCCCTCGAAGGGAGGTGAGGACACCTCATCTGGTGGGGGTGGGATGACCCTCATTTGGTCTCAGTGTCAGCTGACGTGCACTCATGTTCTTAGAGACTTGTGTTCATCAACCTTCTTTAAGAAGCAAGCCCAGCAGGAAAGCACTGTGGGGCCATGTGCGAGTACATTCTGGCGTTCGGAATCTGCTCTCTGCCAGTGCAGCCCTGCCATGGACCTCAGACCTGTGCTCAGGGCAGGAGCCAGAGGAGGAGCCCCCGCCTCTGCTGGCCCGCCAGCAGTCAGCTTCATGTAGCCCTTCCCACTCAGTGGCAGATCCCGAGGGCTATGTCACCAGCAGCTAGAATGGTTTTGCACTGACCCAGCCACCTCTTCTCACAGCCTGTGGAATACACTTGCAAAGCAATGGGTCAATGGTAAGCTCAGGTTTGGAAGCTCAGAGCAGAATGCAGTGCATCACCCACAGAAACCTGAGAGCCTCAGAGCAGGGCCACCAGGTACCACTAGACTCTGGAGCCACTGCTTGTGGTCTTCCAGAAAAGCTGGGACATAGCAGCATGCATTTCCCCAGCACATCTTGAGCACAAGTGTCTCAAAAGCAGGGTCTGTGTGCTTCTAAATGCTTCCTCTGCACGTCCCATCTGCAAAGGTTGAGTCCCTGCCTGAGGTCTGTGGCCTGAGGTCTGTGGGTCTGAGGATGGAAGCCAGGACCTGCCAACAGGACCTCAGGGCTCTGCAACCTTGCAAGATGCCAGCGGAAAAGGAACCAGTCACTTGGTTCAATTACCTACGAATGTTACTTTGAAGATGTCTTAGGTGAGTAGGTCCCTGTGCTTCCCATCACCTTCTTTGTGGTCCTCCCTGGCCTCTTCCAAGGCCTCTGCAGCCCCTGGTCCCTCTGCCCATCAGCTCCTTGGTCTGGAGCACACCATCCACTACGTGAGCCCATTTGATTTCATTAAGGACTAAATATTTACTTTACTATCCATTCAAACACCACCTGTAAAGGGCCTGTCAGATCCTCTCAAGTTCTAGTATCACCTCAGAGACTCAAGAGCACTTCCTGGAAATGGAGCACTGCCCTCGAAGGGAGGTGAGGACACCTCATCTGGTGGGGGGGTGGGGATGACCCCTCATTTGGTCTCAGTGTCAGCTGACGTGCACTCATGTTCTTAGAGACTTGTGTTCCTGGACAAAGTTTACTCCAATGATGCATGTAGGGTGCCAGCTCACATCACACTGCAGCTTGCTGCTGCTACTGGAGAAAAACTGACAGCCTGTCTCATCCTAGTCTCAGATTGTGCTGTGGTGCTGTGGGATTGATACACATTTCAAAACGGTCCCCTGGAGGAGGGCAGGGCAACCCACTCCAGTGTTTTTGCCTGGAGAGTTTCATGGACAAATGAGGCTGGCGGCTACAGTGTGCAGGGTCACAAGAGCCCAATGCAACTGAGCAACCAGCACTTTCACTCTTCCCCTCAGAGAGGTAGCAGGACGGTGCCTGCTTGCTCAGCCTGTGTCTGCTCACCCAGCTATGCTGGCAGCTTAGAGCAGCATGGGGATAGCCCAGGGCCTGGGTCTCCAGGGACATTTTACCATCCTCTGTCCTTCTGCTGACACTCTTAGTGTCACAGTGGTGTTCCTTCATGTACAGCCTGAGGACTTCTCAAACTGTTGCTATTTCACTGGTCTCTGTTGAGTGAGACGGCACATGTGACCCTAAGAGGGGAGCCTCAGTGTCCTGGCCACTCTGAGACTCTCAGACATCATCCCCACTGGTTTCTGAGCCAGACACAGAGGGGACTCAGTTCTGGGGCAGCCCAGGGGCCGGAAGTCTGATGGCGCTCTGCCCCTCAATCACGCAGGAGAGGCTCCTGTCTGGGAGACCCCACTGTGTGCCACCAGGCCCCTCTGCCTTCCCTGCCTGTCTCCACATGGCTTTTCATCCTCTGCCCTGGAACAGATGTTCATCTGTTCTCAGGCTCCTTTCAGAAGGGACGAATGCCCAGGCAGCATGTCTCTGCTGTGTCCATGGAGTAGATGAGTGCAAGCTCTCCCTAGAGCACATCGCGAGGCCCCCTCAGCTCGCCACTTCATTATGACCGCCTTCTGTCTCCACCTGTCCAAGACCCACCTACTCAGGGCCACAGGTTGTGCCTGTTAGAAATGGCACAGTCCCGGGCCTGTAAACACTTCCATGAAACAATACATAACAATAGTTCACCAAGTTGCTCAGCACATATTTAAATTTAGCAGATAAAGAAGCAGACAGTATGCACAGGCTCAGGCTGGGCAGAAAGTCACCAACAGCACTAACTGTAGTAGCAACATTCCTTCAGCACACTCACTACTCCAGGCACCATGATGAGCCCTGTGATGTTCTGTCCGCTCAGTCTCCTTCGCGGAGTCCTCTCACTCATCCTATGAGCTAAATGCTGGTGCCTGCCCAGGAGGCCTCTTTTAGGAGGCAGGTGCATGAGGGGCTCAGGAAACCAGTCGCGGTCCTGGGGCTGGGGGATGGGGGTGAAAAGCAGCTGTGAGTGCAGAGTCTGTAGAAACCATGCTCTAAACAGTCACTGCCTGCCTTGGCAGGAAAATTCCAGATTGCCAAACTATCCCTTAGAACCACTTCCTTGGATATTCCTCAGAATGCTGCTTCCCAATCGCCAAATCCATAAATTCTGGGCTGACAACTGTACCAGCACACTGGGTGTTTGGTTCTCAACAGCACACCACTTCCAGTCTGCCCGCTGGACGAACATCCCCTGCAACGTTCCAGCACGTCTCAGTTCCAACAAATAGGATAATTACAGGAGGGGGAAGGAAGAAGCCGTGTGGGCAAACAGTAACTGAAGCCTTTGAAAACCCTCAAAAAATGTCATGCCCAAATGTCAGTTCAGGCTGCAAAACAAACCATTGGGGAAACACCAGGAAAAACTCTTCTGTGTCTCCAGAGAAAGCGAAACTCTCATCAGACTTCACTGAAGTCCTTTGGGGTAAAGAATCCATCCCAGTTGGCTAAACCATTTTACAAGATCTGTTCAACCGAAAATATCAGTGCAATTAAAGTATGATACAGAACTAAAGACCAGATGCCTAAGGATGACTTCTCAGGAAAACTTTCAAAAAAACATGAAATTATAGGTGACTCATCCTTCCAACTCTTAAAGACTAAAAAGAGGCATGTGTCCCCCAGCGGGCACACAGGACGCCTGGAAAATCCCCACCTTGCTCACCAGCATCTCTGAATTTGAAGAAGTTCTTCCTCCTTCAGTCAACATGAGCCTGAGAGCCTGAGAGCTTTGTGGCTGTCAAAGCTATACGGCAAGCCCGAAACACAGAATCAATTTGTATTCCAGAGGTTTTTGGTCTTTTTGTCAAAATCAAACCAAATCACAAAATCTCTTTAGATTCTTGAGGCCACAATATCCCATTAGAAACCAAAGCAAGAGTTTTCTTACAAAACTGTACCCAAAAATGGTTATGGTGAATGATAACTCCCAGCCAGTCTCTATCCAGTGCCAAGGCAGCAGGAGAAAATGACACGACAGCCTCAGCATTCTGAATGAAGAAGGCCCTTCCTTTTCTGTCCGTGTGGAGCAGCCCTTCCTGATGGAACCGTTCCTAGGACCCTCGAGGCCCAGCCCCACATCACCCCTCCAACAGGGACACGGACTCAGCCAGGGCTCAGCTAACTTGACAGACACACGGACCACTTACGCACCCTCCACCCTACAGGTCGATTGACATCTCAGTGACATCTCACCTTGCAGGGTCTCCAAGCACCTAAACCACAGATGCTTTTCACATCAAGTGGTTGGGACCCTGGCAGCCCTGCACCACAGAAGTGTAATAGGGGTCCTCATGCTGCCTTGCACCCGGGAGCCACCTGCCCTGCCCCCTGTGCCTGGGATCACTAAACGTTCCTTGACAGTCTGACAGTCAATGCTCACATGCCGCACTGGCAGAGGGTTGACTGTGGAGAACGGAAGGTTCCAGGGCAGAAGCCACGGGGCATCTCCTAGCAGGAGGTATGTCCCCTGTGGTTACACGAGGGGTGTGTGCCTGGCTCTGACCCCCTCTCCTCCCGCAGACACTGAGGCTCAAAGAGCTGCCCTCGCTCTATAGCTCCAGCTCCTGGGACACTGAAAGCTGCTGAGACTTTAGACACTTGGGCCTCCACTCAGGATAGTCTCCCTTCCACCTCCCACCCTCCCACCCAATGGCTCCTCTTGCTCCTCCTCAGGATGCATCCCCACAGCCATCGATCCTGCTGCAGGGTGAGCCACTGGTAACTCTCGTAACCACAGCGCTGGATAATTAGTCACTTCTGTAACTCCCATCCAGCCTGTGAGGTCCTGAGAGCAGAACCTTAGCCTGTCCTCTCTCAAGGCCTGTGGGCACTCGGGTCTTAGTGCATATCTGCTGGATGAGAGGGTAGAAGGACATGGGGATGGATAGGCAGGGTGGGAGCCACAGGTAAAACAGGGCCAGCATCTTGCAACCTGCGGTGGCTCCAATGTACCTGAGTCATGACCATACCCAAAGCCCCAACATCCTGAGAGTCAGAAATAGGTCTCATAACCACCACCACTCCGAAGCAGGAGACACACAAGAGATCTCAGGGGAATGACTTCCATGAAATTTTTCAGCCCAGAACACCTGAAGTGCGTCTCATATGACACAGGTTACTACCCAAGGTTGCGCTGGGTGGGTCTCCACCCAAGGCCTCTGCAGGTGCAGGTTTAAGGCAGGGCTGACCTGGGAGCTCCCAAACTCCTAGTGATGGGTGGGCTGTTGTGACAAAGGAGGGATCCATGACAGATCGTCTTCCCAGCACTGTGTGGGTGGTTTCACCATGGAGGTGTGCAAAACTATTCTACATTTTGGATAAAAGCCGCACCCACTCTTGTCCCGTCCCCCTGGCCAGACTAAAACAAGGATGACAAACACCCACATCCCAGGAGAAAAGCATGAGAGCTGTCTCCCCATCAGCCCTGGAAGGACTCCCTCAGGGAGACCAGCTCTAAAGAGAATTTAAGAAAAGATACGTGCATTAGACAGACTCCCAATGCCTAGAGTAACATGGAAGGAAGAGGAACTAAAACACCACAGGCACACAGATCTACAGCACGGTGTGAAGGCTGAGCGAGGAGCCAGCCTGTGAGGGTTACACAATAATTTCTGACTTGAACCTTGCAAGACAGTAACAAACTCAGGCTAATTTTTCTTTCTCAAAAAATACAATAGCAAGATCAAGAGAAGCGGAGTCAAGATGGCGGAGGAATGAGGGGACGATTTCACCAGCTCCCCAATAGAATCACCAGAACTAATCAAGAAATGAAACACCACCAACAAACCAGCCGCTAGACGACAGAAGAACTCCATAGGTCCGGGAGAGTAGAAGAGTAAACAGCCAGAATTTTCCCGGAGCTACTGTTCTAAGAACCCTCTATCCTAACCCCCACACCGGACCACACCAACGGAGAGTGTGCCAGCAAGTGCCCTAAAAGGGGGCCTCAGTGGAGCCTCGGGGGAGAGAGGGCAGTGCTCAGCGTGAAAACTCCAAGAATCCGCCTGGATCGCCGGCAGAAATTAAGACACCGCGAAGATAGGATACTGGAGCAGGGCCGCAGAACGCAATTGGGAAGTTCCCCACGCAGTGCTGCCTAGAGACCTGGAGCCGGAAGGCAGTGCCCAGTGCGAAAATCGCGCCACTTGGCTGGGGGAAAATTGCGACTTTCCGCCTGGCACCGGGTAAGTTCAAACACTCCTAGTGGGCGGCTTGCTGAACGGAGAGAGGAAGTCGCCCACGGATTGCTGACCAGGGACCGGGCCCCAGTTGGACGGGGAAGCTTGTGCCTGCCTTTGGGACTTGGACGCGTAACTGGCAGTGTGTGCGCGCCAGTGGCGGAGGAGCCCATACACCCCCATAGCTACACCCGCAGCGGAGGGAGCCCAGAGAAGGGCAGGTATTGGAGGCTGCTGGTGGGTGCACAGCAGAGCTGGGGCGCCCCCCTCCAACAGGGGACTGCGCGCGCCGCAGTCCCCCGCCCGACGAACTGGGATCAGCCCGCCGCCCCGGCCAGCACCTGAGCTTGCAGCAATGCCATTATTTGGCTGAAAACAAACCACAGCAACCCGAGCGGTAAGGGAAAGGCTACAGCATCAAGACAACACCATCGAGAGCAGATTGGCTTCCACCAGACAGATGAGAGGATAAAAACCAGGGACAGTATTTAGCTTTTTTTGTTTATTTGTTGTGGACAGTTCTGTTTATTTGTTTGATCTGTCAGGTTTGGGGTTTTGTGTTTGATTTTTTTTTTTTTTTTTTTTTTGTCTAATCTTATTTTTTCTTCCCTTTTTAATTTTTAATTTCTTTTTTTTTTGATTTTTAATTTTTACTTTTTTTTAAATTTTAATTCTTGGAAACTTCTAATTTTCTTTCCTCTTTGCCACTGCTTCCTCCCTCTATGTTCTAAATGTAAAACTTTCTCCTTTCTACCACTATCCTCTAGATAAATATTTCCTACCTTCCTGTCTCCACTATTCTCTTCCAGCTGCACTAAACAATACAACACACTAATCTTGGCTACATAACCCTATAAGATCCTTCCAAGACGACAAAACCAAAGTTGGGAAGCCTCGGAGAGGGCAGCGCTCAGTGTGAAAACTCCAAGAATCCGCCCTGATCGCCGGCAGAAATTAAGACACCGCGAAGATAGGATACTGGAGCAGGGCCGCAGAACGCAATTGGGAAGTTCCCCACGCAGTGCTGCCTAGAGACCTGGAGCCGGAAGGCAGTGCCCAGTGCGAAAATCGCGCCACTTGGCTGGGGGAAAATTGCGACTTTCCGCCTGGCACCGGGTAAGTTCAAACACTCCTAGTGGGCGGCTTGCTGAACGGAGAGAGGAAGTCGCCCACGGATTGCTGACCAGGGACCGGGCCCCAGTTGGACGGGGAAGCTTGTGCCTGCCTTTGGGACTTGGACGCGTAACTGGCAGTGTGTGCGCGCCAGTGGCGGAGGAGCCCATACACCCCCATAGCTACACCCGCAGCGGAGGGAGCCCAGAGAAGGGCAGGTATTGGAGGCTGCTGGTGGGTGCACAGCAGAGCTGGGGCGCCCCCCTCCAACAGGGGACTGCGCGCGCCGCAGTCCCCCGCCCGACGAACTGGGATCAGCCCGCCGCCCCGGCCAGCACCTGAGCTTGCAGCAATGCCATTATTTGGCTGAAAACAAACCACAGCAACCCGAGCGGTAAGGGAAAGGCTACAGCATCAAGACAACACCATCGAGAGCAGATTGGCTTCCACCAGACAGATGAGAGGATAAAAACCAGGGACAGTATTTAGCTTTTTTTGTTTATTTGTTGTGGACAGTTCTGTTTATTTGTTTGATCTGTCAGGTTTGGGGTTTTTGTGTGTGATTTTTTTTTTTTTTTTTTTTTTTGTCTAATCTTATTTTTTCTTCCCTTTTTAATTTTTAATTTCTTTTTTTTTTGATTTTTAATTTTTACTTTTTTTTAAATTTTAATTCTTGGAAACTTCTAATTTTCTTTCCTCTTTGCCACTGCTTCCTCCCTCTATGTTCTAAATGTAAAACTTTCTCCTTTCTACCACTATCCTCTAGATAAATATTTCCTACCTTCCTGTCTCCACTATTCTCTTCCAGCTGCACTAAACAATACAACACACTAATCTTGGCTACATAACCCTATAAGATCCTTCCAAGACGAATCTATTCCTTCTCATCACCCATACACTCTCCTCCTCCTCACCCCCAACACATGTCTTAGGTAAAAATTGCTTCCAATGAAAGAGTCCAAGCCAGGACCTTGCCCCGGATCTATTTTTCCAGGCACTATTTTAATTAATTCAAAGCTTAACGGGCAAATATCATCTTTGATTGCGTCGTTTGCCAGAAAAATTTCCTATGCTTTATCTCTTCAAGACCGGTTAGATGTGGTTATTGCTGTGTATATATGTATATCTTATGACTATGTTAGAAAACATCTGCATGCTTTTATGACTGTCATCCATCAGGGATACACCTCTTGTTCCTCAGATGCTAGTATCTGAACTAATATCACGAAACACCATAGCAAACCAGACATAGAGCCTACACCCCCTGACCAATCATCAACCAAGGATCCTCGGAGTGAAGCCCTGATTCCAACATCCCACACTATCAAAGAAAATACAACACTAGAGATTATTCACCTATAAACAAGACCTAACACCACCCAAGACACAAACCACTGAACCCTTCTACAAGGACAGAAACCCAAAGGAAGGGAGAATTCAACCAAGAAACCTGGTGGGGAAAAGAACTCCATACACACAGACACACACAAAGAAACAAAAACTAACCTAATAATGAAACAACAGAGAAACACTGCACAAATGAAGGACCAAGCTAGAGAAACAGAGCTTCAAATGACAGAGGAGGAGATAGACAAATTATCTGAAAGAGAATTCAGAAAAACTATACTAATGAGGATGCAAAACACCGAAAACAGAATATTAGAGGAAATTAGTGCATTGAGAAGAGACATGCAGGAAATGAAAAATAAGCAAATAGAGACCACTAACTCAATTGCTGAACTCAAAAATACTATAGAAGGTCTCAACAGTAGAGTATCAGAGGCTGAAGAACGGAAAAGTGAGTTGGAAGACAGAATGGTGGAAATAAAAGCTGAAGAACAGAACAAAGCCGAAAGAATTAAAAGAACTGAGGATAGCGTTAGAGACCTATGGGACAATATCAAATGCACCAACATTAGAATTATAGGAGTTCCAGAGGAAGAAGAGGGGAAGAAAGGCTACGAAAAAATTCTTGAAGAGGCTATAGTTGAAAATGTCCCCAGCATGGGAAAGGAAATAGTCAACCAAGCCCAAGAAGCACAAAGAGTCCAAGCCAGGACCTTGCCCCGGATCTATTTTTCCAGGCACTATTTTAATTAATTCAAAGCTTAACGGGCAAATATCATCTTTGATTGCGCGTTGCCAGAAAAATTTCCTATGCTTTATCTCTTCAAGACCGGTTAGATGTGGTTATTGCTGTGTATATATGTATATCTTATGACTATGTTAGAAAACATCTGCATGCTTTTATGACTGTCATCCATCAGGGATACACCTCTTGTTCCTCAGATGCTAGTATCTGAACTAATATCACGAAACACCATAGCAAACCAGACATAGAGCCTACACCCCCTGACCAATCATCAACCAAGGATCCTCGGAGTGAAGCCCTGATTCCAACATCCCACACTATCAAAGAAAATACAACACTAGAGATTATTCACCTATAAACAAGACCTAACACCACCCAAGACACAAACCACTGAACCCTTCTACAAGGACAGAAACCCAAAGGAAGGGAGAATTCAACCAAGAAACCTGGTGGGGAAAAGAACTCCATACACACAGACACACACAAAGAAACAAAAACTAACCTAATAATGAAACAACAGAGAAACACTGCACAAATGAAGGACCAAGCTAGAGAAACAGAGCTTCAAATGACAGAGGAGGAGATAGACAAATTATCTGAAAGAGAATTCAGAAAAACTATACTAATGAGGATGCAAAACACCGAAAACAGAATATTAGAGGAAATTAGTGCATTGAGAAGAGACATGCAGGAAATGAAAAATAAGCAAATAGAGACCACTAACTCAATTGCTGAACTCAAAAATACTATAGAAGGTCTCAACAGTAGAGTATCAGAGGCTGAAGAACGGAAAAGTGAGTTGGAAGACAGAATGGTGGAAATAAAAGCTGAAGAACAGAACAAAGCCGAAAGAATTAAAAGAACTGAGGATAGCGTTAGAGACCTATGGGACAATATCAAATGCACCAACATTAGAATTATAGGAGTTCCAGAGGAAGAAGAGGGGAAGAAAGGCTACGAAAAAATTCTTGAAGAGGCTATAGTTGAAAATGTCCCCAGCATGGGAAAGGAAATAGTCAACCAAGCCCAAGAAGCACAAAGAGTTCCATACAGGAGAAACCTCAGAAGAAACACACCAAGGCACATTCTAATCAAACTAACGCAGACTAAATATAAAGACAGATTACTAAAAGCAGCTAGGAGCAAACAACAAATAACATATAAAGGAAACCCCATATGTCTAACTGAGGGTATTTCAACAGAAACCCTGCAGGCCAGAAGAGAATGGCAAGACACATTTAAACG
This sequence comes from Tragulus kanchil, assembly GCA_022376925.1. Classification (NCBI taxonomy): domain Eukaryota; kingdom Metazoa; phylum Chordata; class Mammalia; order Artiodactyla; family Tragulidae; genus Tragulus; species Tragulus kanchil. The sequence continues at coordinate 54,574,193 of JAIOJX010000003.1, read as the reverse complement.
GTTAAAAGAGAATAACCTCCAACCAAGAATTCTCTACCCAGCAAGAATCTCATTCAGAATTGATGGAGAAGTCAAAAGCTTCACAGATAGACAAAAACTAAAAGAATTCAGTACCACAAAACCAACCCTACAACAGGTGTTAAAGGGCCTGATATAGCCAATAAACACAAGAGTAGGAGAAGTCCTACAAATCAAACCCCAAACTTCTAAGAAGATGACAATAGGAACAGTTGTATCAATAATTACTTTGAATGTAAATGGATTAAATGCTCCAACCAAATGACACAGGCTGGCTGAATGGATCCAGAAACATGACCCATATATATACTGTTTACAAGAGACTCACTTCAGACCTAGAGACACTCATAGACTGAAAGTGAGAGGCTGGAAAAAGATATTCCATGCAAATGGAAATCAAAAGAAAGCTGGAGTAGCAATCCTCATATCAGACAAAATAGATTTTAAAGTAAAGAAGATTCTAAGAGACAAGGCAGGTCACTGCATCATGATTAAGGGATCTATCCAAGAGGAAAACATAACAGTCATGATTATCTATGCACCCAACACTGGGGCACCTCAATACATAAGATAGATACTTTCAGACTTAAAAGAAGAAATCAATAATAACACAATAATAGTAGGAAACTGTAACACTCCTCTCACACCAATGGATAGATCATCAAAACAAAAAATTAATGAAGAAACACAAGCCTTAAATGCTACACGAGAAAAAATTGACCTCATCGATATCTTTAGGACCTTCCATCCAAAAGCAGAAGAATACACTTTCTTCTCAAGTGCTCACGGAACATTCTCCAGGATAGACCACATCCTGGGCCACAAATCTAATCTCAGCCGATTCAAGAAAACTGAAATTGTATCAGCCATCTTCTCAGACCACAATGCAATGAGACTAGACATCAACTACAGGGAAAAAACCGCTAAAAACACAAACACATGGAGATTAAACAACACATACCTAAAAAAACAACTGATTACTGAGGAAATCAAAGGAGAAATTAAACAATTTCTAGAAGAAAATGATAATGAACACACGACCGTGCAAAACCTACGGGATACCGCAAAAGCAGTTCTAAGAGGGAAATTTATAGCAATACAATCTCACCTCAAGAAACTAGGAAAATATGAAACAGATGACCTAACCCTCTGCTTAAAACAATTGGAGAAAGAAGAACAAAAACATCCCAAAGCCAGCAGAAGACGAGAAATTATAAAGACTAGAGCAGAAATAAATGAGAAAGAAATGAAAGAAACTATAGTATGGATAAATAAAGCAAAAAGCTGGTTCTTTGAAAAGGTAAACAAAATTGACAAGCTACTGGCCAGACTCATCAAGAGAAAGAGAGAGAAGAACCAGATCAACAAAATCAAAAACGAAAAAGGAGAGATTACGACAGAGAATGCAGAAATCCAAAGGATTCTAAGAGACTATTATGAACAACTCTATGGCAACAAACTGGACAACCTGGAAGAAATGGACAGCTTCTTGGAGAAGATTAATCTCCCAAGACTGAGCCAGGAAGAAACAGAAACTTTGAACAACCCAATCACAAGCTCAGAAATCGAATTTGTGATTAAAAATCTACCCAAAAATAAAAACCCAGGGCCAGATGGCTTCACAACCGAATTCTACCAAACATTTAAAGAAGAGCTAATGCCTGTCCATCTAAAGCTCTTTCAAAAAATTGCACAGGAAGGAAAACTTCCAAACACATTCTATGAGGCCACCATCACCCTGATACCCAAACCAGGCAAAGACAACACAAAAAAGGAAAATTACAGACCAATTTCTCTGATGAACTTAGATGCCAAGATCCTCAACAAAATCCTAGCAAACAGAATTCAACGACACATAAAAAATCTCATACATCAAGATCGAGTCGGGTTCATCCCAGGCATGCAAGGATTCTTCAATATCTGACAATCAAACAATGTGATACACCATATCAACAAATTGAGAGACAAAAATCACATGATCATCTCAATAGATGCAGAAAAAGCCTTCGACAAAGTACAACTTCCATTTATGATAAAAACTCTTCAGAAAATGGGCACAGAAGGAACCTATCTCAACATAATAAAAGCCATCTATGAGAAGCCCACAGCGAACATTATCCTCAACGGTGAAAAACTGAAAGCATTCCCTCTAAGATCAGGAACAGGACAGGGATGCCCACTTTCACCACTACTATTTAACATAGTCCTGGAAGTTCTCGCAACAGCAATAAGAGAAGAGAAAGAAATCAAAGGAATCCAGATTGGAAAGGAAGAAGTCAAGCCATCTCTTTTTGCAGACGACATGATATTATACATAGAAAATCCCAAAGACACTATTACAAAGCTACTAGAGCTAATCAATAAATTCAGCAAAGTCGCAGGATACAAAGTCAACACACAGAAATCACTGGCATTCCTATACACAAACAATGAAAAATCAGAAAACGAAATCAAACAGGCAATCCCCTTCACCATTGCAACCAAAAGAATCAAATATCTAGGAATAAACCTACCCAAAGAAACAAAAGAACTGTACACAGAAAATTACAAGACACTCATGAAAGAAATTAAAGAAGACTTAAACAGATGGAGAGAGATTCCATGTTCCTGGGTCAGAAGAATCAATATTGTGAAAATGACCATACTACAAATATCATCTACAGATTCAATGCAATACCTATTCAACTACCATTGACATTTTTCACAGAACTAGACCAAAGAATAACACAGTTCATATGAAACACAAAAGACCTCGAATAGCCAAAGCAATTCTGAGAAAGAGGAATGGAGCTGGAGGAGTCAGCCTCCCTAACTTCAGACTCTACTACAAAGCAACAGTCCTCAAGACAGTATGGTACTGGCACAAAAACAGAACTATCAACCAATGGAACAAGACAGAGAACCCAGAGATAAACCCACGCACCTATGGGTACCTTATTTTTGACAAAGGAGGCGAAACTATAAAATGGGACAAAGACAGCCTCTTCAACAAATGGTGCTGGGAAAATTGGACAGCTACATGCAAAAAAATGAAGTTGGAACATACCCTGACACCATGCACAAAGATCAACTCAAAATGGATTAAAGACTTAAATGTAAGGCCAGAAACCATCAAACTCTTAGAGGAGAATATAGGCAAAACCCTCAAGGACATCAATCAAAGCAAGATCTTCTCTGATACACCTACTAGAATAGTGGAACTAAAAAGAAAAATGAACATGTGGGACCTCAGGAAACTTAAAAGCTTTTGTACAGCTAAAGAAACTACAAAAAAGCTGAACAGATAGCCCACAGAGTGGGAGAAAATCATAGCAAATGAAACAACAGACAAAGAATTAATCTCCAAAATCTACAAGCAACTCAGACAACTCAGCACAGGAAAAACGATCAACCCAATCAAAAAATGGGAAAAAGATCTAAAGAGACGCCTCTCCAAAGAGGACATACAGATGGCCCAAAAGCACATGAAACGATGCTCAACTTCCCTTATAATTAGAGAAATGCAAATCAAAACTACAATGAGATACCACCTCACACCTCACACTCAGAATGGCCATCATCCACAAGTCGACAGACAATAAATGCTGGAGAGGGTATGGAGAAAAGGGAATCCTCTTGCATTGCTAGTGGGAATGTAAATTGATACAGCCTCTATGGAAGACAGTATGGAGATTCCTTTAAAAACTAAAAATAGAAGCACCCTATGACCCAGCAATCCCACTCTTAGGCTTATATCCTGATGAAATCAAAACTGAAAGAAGCACCTGTACCCCAATGTTCATTGCAGCTCTCTATACAACAGCCAGAACATGGAAGCAACCTAGATGTCTACTGACAAATGAATGGATCCAGAAGCTCTGGTACATATATACAATGGAATACTACTCAGCTGTTAAAAGAAATGCAGAAGACTCAGTCCTAATGAAGTAGCTGGCTCTAGAACATACCATAAAAAGTGAAGTAAGTCAAAAAGAGAAAGACAAATGCAGTATACTAACACACATATATGAAATCTAGTAGGACGGTCTTGATAACACACGCAGTGAACTCATGGAAAAACAGACAGAGCATAGACATAGGGACATTGTGGGGAAGAAATAGGGAGGGAGAGGCATGGAGGGAGTAACATGGAAACCTATGCTGTCATGTGTAGAAAAGATAGCTATTGTCATTGTGCTAAGGGAATATAAGTGCTCACAATGGCTCTGGGCGATGGTCCGGAGGGGTGGGATGGGGAGAACTGGAGGGGTGGGGTCCAGGGATATGCACATGACTGATCTTGGAACATACATGACCGTGAACAACAAAACTCTGTAAAACCTTTAAAATAAAGAATAAAAAAAAGTAAAAAAAAGATCAAGAGAAGACGACTGAGTGCAGAACTGGCCGTCCACGGCTATGCCAGCCACTTGTCCTCCTCCAAATCTCTCTCCTCCAAAACAACTGGTTGCCAACAGATGAAAACATGCCAGTACTCCAGAGATGAAGAGCCATCACAGTGGATGTTAGGAGTAAGTGATACGTGCTAAGATGCTTCTTGCTTCACACAGATGAGCTATTATCTTAACAGAACCGTGCACTGGGTGCTTCCACCTGTTCAAATAGCAGAAGCAAGTCTCTGCAAAGCGCGAATACGAATGAGACATGCACAGAAGCTCAGGAGATTAACTGTACGGAAGCGGAGCACTGCCGCGGCCTACAGCACACCTTCTCTGGCAGCCATCAAAGTGACGGTGCATTTGTCTGCCTGTGCACGTCATCTATTAAACATTTTCACAGCACCCACGACAGAGCCAGATGCTCACAGCTCTCGATCATCTCTGGAACATGCATGCAGTGTGTCCATGTTCATGGTGTATCTGTGTGTGCATGTGTGTCTCTGTGCGTACATGCATATGCCTGCATGTGTGTGCATGTGTGTCTGTGTGCGTGCCTGTGTGCCTGTGTGTGTCTGTGTGTGCATCCGTGTGTGTGTGCAAATGTGTGCACCTTGGCAGGTGCAGGGTGCCCTCTGCAAACAGGCCACCACCCTTGTACTGCCCCAGGGAAGGCAGGATTGGCCAGGTCTCCAGCTGTGACCCATGGAAAGGAAGCGGGCCACATGTCTTCTCTTCAGAAGCCCCTATTTAGGCCACATTTTCCCCTTCCCTGTGCAGCTGTCTAACTATGAAAAGCCTGGAAGAGACATCAAAATGCAGTTATTTTTTACACGGGGCACATTCCATAAAACCCAAGCTTCTCCTGTGGAGTTGACACTTCTTTTCTGCTAATCCCCTGCCTCTCATCTTTCTCCCTTTCTCATCTCCCTAATCCATCTGATTCAACCGCCGTCTCCACTCACCTGTGGCTCCAGGCCTGCAGCTCCACCCCCACCCGCGCTTGGACCTAAAAACAGCACTGCACACCCTGCCCTGAGCCCTGAGGTGGTGGGGCTATGTCCCTGTCAGCCCAGACTCTGAGCTGTGCTGACCCCAACTCCAAGGAATTCAAAGGCATGTATCTGAGTGTGGATGTGAAAAGGTGCCGTACATACTGGATACTGACTGGATGCAGGACAGTGAAGCATGGACTAGCTGTCAGTGGCCGGGGGTGGGGGGTGAGGTCAGGAAGCATGCCGGGGCTCTGCAGCTCTGCGCAGAAACCTTCCTAATGCACTGATGTCTCTGTGAAGGTGCATCAGGAGTGGAGGATTTACCAGCACCTCTGGGATTGCATTATCTTTTTAAACAATTAATAGAGGAAAATAGTTGCCTCAGAGACAGCAGAATGACTCCCAAATGTAAAATGACCACAGGAAAGAAACTGCCACTGCTTGCTGCCCAGTTCTGTCCAGAGCCTTGACACAGATGAGTGTGTAAGGATTGGGTGGTCCCTGGTGGGCCACACCAGCCCATAGGGCCAGCAGCCATGGTGCAAGCATTACTAGGCAGCTGCTCTGCTGTGCAGCTCCTGCACACACCAGTCCTGCTTTGCTCTGAACCCAGGAGCCAAGGACGAGGTCCCTCCCCTGGGTCCCTGGGTTGTTCAGGAGGAGACCAGGGCCTCAGACAATATGAGAACCGTTCAGTGCTTATTTGTTCACCATGGACTGTGAATGAAAAGAAATTCAGAAAGGGGAAGATTCTAGTAGGCTAGAGGGGAAAAGGAACTCAAGCATGTTCCTGGAGGGAGGGCAGAGGTGTGGGCTCTACACACGTGACTGGGCTAGAGTCAGGGTCAAAGCCGGAGGTTCTGGATGGAACCACACTGGGATCCCCTCTGCTGCAGCATCAGAGGTCAGGGGTCTGAGCAGCAGTCACTCAGCCTTCCTGGGCCTTGTCTGTTCAACCAGAGTGAAATAGATTCATCTCCTGCATTTCCAAATCCTATAACTAGCAGTTCACACAGCAAAGACTGTGATCTGTGGCTACACGCACATTAGAAGGTGTTAAGGAGAGGAACTTGGACAGAAAGCTTTTTTTAAAGGTGGTGGGTTGACTCTGGAGAAAGAAAACTTATGTTCACACAGAAACTGATACATAAGCATTTATTGAGAGCTATTGAGAAAGTCACCTACAGATGGAAACAACTAAAACGTCCTGCAGTGAGCTAGCGGATTTTCCAGAAATAGTGGTTTACCCAAACAACAGACTACTACTAATCAGTAAAAAAGAGCTTTGATGCTCAGGACAAAATGTATGACGCTCAAAGACTATGCTAAGTGGAAAAGCCAGCCTCAAAAGTCTGGACATTGTGTCATTCCATTTGGACATGTGTATAATGTTCTCAGAGATACAGAGCTACAGAACAGATCGGTGGTTGTCAGGAGTCCACTGTGGGGTGGGGCAAAGACAAGGGATAACGCCAAGAGTGGATCATAAGTTATACATAAGCCACAGGAAAAGAACGACACTGCCCTGCTTGCTGCCAGAGCCTTGACACAGATGAGTGTGTAAGGATTGGGTGGTCCCTGGTGGGCCACACCAGCCCATAGGGCCAGCAGCCATGGTGCAAGCATTACTAGGCAGCTGCTCTGCTGTGCAGCTCCTGCACACACCAGTCCTGCTTTGCTCTGAACCCAGGAGCCAAGGACGAGGTCCCTCCCCTGGGTCCCTGGGTTGTTCAGGAGGAGACCAGGGCCTCAGACAATATGAGAACCGTTCAGTGCTTATTTGTTCACCATGGACTGTGAATGAAAAGAAATTCAGAAAGGGGAAGATTCTAGTAGGCTAGAGGGGAAAAGGAACTCAAGCATGTTCCTGGAGGGAGGGCAGAGGTGTGGGCTCTACACACGTGACTGGGCTAGAGTCAGGGTCAAAGCCGGAGGTTCTGGATGGAACCACACTGGGATCCCTCTGCTGCAGCATCAGAGGTCAGGGGTCTGAGCAGCAGTCACTCAGCCTTCCTGGGCCTTGTCTGTTCAACCAGAGTGAAATAGATTCATCTCCTGCATTTCCAAATCCTATAACTAGCAGTTCACACAGCAAAGACTGTGATCTGTGGCTACACGCACATTAGAAGGTGTTAAGGAGAGGAACTTGGACAGAAAGCTTTTTTTAAAGGTGGTGGGTTGACTCTGGAGAAAGAAAACTTATGTTCACACAGAAACTGATACATAAGCATTTATTGAGAGCTATTGAGAAAGTCACCTACAGATGGAAACAACTAAAACGTCCTGCAGTGAGCTAGCGGATTTTCCAGAAATAGTGGTTTACCCAAACAACAGACTACTACTAATCAGTAAAAAAGAGCTTTGATGCTCAGGACAAAATGTATGACGCTCAAAGACTATGCTAAGTGGAAAAGCCAGCCTCAAAAGTCTGGACATTGTGTCATTCCATTTGGACATGTGTATAATGTTCTCAGAGATACAGAGCTACAGAACAGATCGGTGGTTGTCAGGAGTCCACTGTGGGGTGGGGCAAAGACAAGGGGATAACGCCAAGAGTGGACGTCAGTTACAGCAATTATACGTGTATTAAGTTTTCAGGATCTGTATGCTCAAGGAGGTGTAATTTACCATATGTTAGTTTAAAGAAAGGAAACTCTAAAAAAACAAGTAGAATAAAAAGGTAGTAGGCAGAGAGGGGAACTGCTGTATGGATGAGATTTTCTCTGCCGAGTTCCCAAGCCTGTGGAGAGAGGCAGTTGGGGAAGCAGGCGGGCCTTTAGAGCTAGGTGGACAAGCAAACAGACCCGGGCTAGGCCAGCCTGGGGGAAGGAACATCCCCAGGGTTATGGATGAGCAAGCCCTGCTCCCACGGAGCCTCCAGAGAATCCAAGGCGAGTCCTAAGGACAGCAGTCCAGGGCCGGGGACTGGCCCATATTCCGGGCGATCAGCCCCCAGCCATCTGGGTCCCACAGAGCACCTGAAATTGGACCTTAATGGAATAAACCGTGCAGTGTAAACAAACCACAAGAAACACATCTGTGGCCACGAGGAGCCCCTGACGTCTAAGAGGATGGTGGAGGCCGGTTCTGTGTGTGTTCTGGTCTGGACTGCATTTTCTTTCAAAGAATTCAATTTCTTTCCAAAGCAGGTGAGGAGAAGGAATGTGAGGCTGGATGATCAGATTTCATCCAAAAAGTACAGAAGTAATGGAATCAGCCATTACATTAATCCTCATCTTCAGACAAGCTTTTCACAAATTCACCAGGTGCCACAAAGTGGCCCAAAGGTGACAGCTGACAAAATCTGCTCCTTCCTTTGGCAAAGCCCGTCACAGAATTTCTTCCTTAAATCCTTGGTCCCGGGGCCTAGGATCAGAGGCTCCCTGACTTGCAAAAGAGGCTCCTGGAAGCCCCAAGAGGTCCAAAGGCCAAGGCTGGGCTGGGGCCACATCTCTAGGCAGCAGAGCAGGAGAATCCCATGGGGACAGTGGCCCTCTCTCCCGGGCTTGGCCTTCACTACCGTATGGCCTGAACAAAACTTCCTGTTTTCTGTACTGCCCCGAATTACTAAAATGACCCACCCTCCCTCCCCGGAAGGTGTGTGGAAGGCCATGCTGCCAGCAAGGCCCCCACAGTGCATCCATTAGCCAGAGGCCAAGCTGTACTTGCACAGCTGCACTGAAACCTGGGGGCAAGAGACCACCCAATGGACCTAGAAGGTGTAGATGCCACTGGAGCTCTGACAAGTAAATCCACAGAATTTTTAAAATATCAAGATTCTCTTTTTAAAGCTCTATATAAAGTGAAAAGTGAAAGTCACTCAGTTGTGTCTGACTCTGTGATCTCATGGATGACCCGTGGAATTCTCCAGACAAGAGTACTTGAGTGGGTAGACTATTCCTTCTTCAGGGAATCTTCCCAACCTAGGGATGGAACCCAGGTCTCTTGCACTGAAGGCAGATTCTTTACCAGCTGAGCTACCAGGGAAGCTCCATATAGCATGAAGACAAATACTGCTCAGATACAAATCTGCATGAGGACATTTGAGATGATCCTAACACTTGAAGTTTCTCAAGCACGTCTGTCAAGGTTCCCTATGAACAAGAGCCTCAAGGAGGTATCCCCAGAAGTCTGGAATGGAACTTTACATGGGCTGATGTCAAGCAAAAAACTATCACAGAACTGAGAGTTTTAATTTCAATGTTCATGCAAAATATTTGTATTTTATCTTTCTGTGTGCTCAGATGCTCAGTCGTGTCAAACTCTGTGACCCCATGGACTGTAGGCCACCAGGCTCCTCTATCCATGGGATTTTTCAGGCAAAAATACCAGAGTGGGTTGCCATTTCCTTCTTCAGCGGATCTTCCTGACCCAAGGAACAAACCTGTGACTTCTGTGTCTCCTGCACTGCAGGTAGATTCTTTACCTGCTGAGCCATTTTAATTTATTATCTATTTTATATTATGGTATAGCTGATTTACAACGTTGTGCTAATTTCAGGTATACAGCAGAGTGATTTGGTTATACACATACATATATCGATTCTTTTTTTCAGATTCTTTTCCCATATAAGTTATTATAGGATACTGAGTTCCCTTTTTTACACAGTAAGTCTTTCTTGATTATCTATGTTATATGTTCCCTGGTGGCTCAGTGGTAAAGCATCCACCTGCCAATGTAGGAGCAGCAGGAGACTCAGGTTTCAATCCCTGGGCCGAGAAGATCTTATGGAGAAGGAAATGGCAACACACTCCAGTATTCTTGCCTGGAAATTTCCCCATGGACAGAGGAGCCCAGTAGGCTCTGAGGCTCCCACATTCAGGCTCTGTCTCTGCCTCCAGCAGGATTACTCATGGCAGAGCAGACTGGTCTTTAAGGGAAAGGGCACTGGATTTAGGGGCTGGAAGGACAGAAATCTGGGAGCCCAGATCAATGAGATCTAGTCTGTCTCCTTTGATAAAGTAGTGTGGTCCTCCACACACAAAAGACAAAAGTTCTCCCCTCTGCCATGTACTATAAAAAGCATATTCAACTAAGGAGCTTCTATGCTAGAGGAGTGAATGGAAGGAACTCCAAAAGGGAGGGGATATGTGTGCATGTGTGGCTGAATCACTGCTATACGGCAGAGACTAACACAATGTTGTAAAGCAAATATACTCCAATAAAAATTAATTTTAAAACGAGATGAATAACTTAGCTATTGAGGGCTGAGGGAGTGGAAGGTGCCCAGAAAACACAGACCAAGTCTAAACGCCAGAAAAGGTGGGGATATCAGTAGAGCTGTCAGGTAGGCAGGGAAAGGTAAAATCTGAATTACAAGATGCAGTGCTGCCCAGGAGAGGGACTATTTTATAACGCCACAGCCACCAAGCACCAGAAGGAGCTCGCCAACCTGCCACAGTCAACATTACTTCAAGGCCAGAGCCCTGAGGGTGACTAAGGACATAGCGTCTCCAGAGACAGCAAGGTCAATCACTGTATTCCCTTTGCTATTGTTCACAATAATGACAATTACAGTGAACGTTCATGGAACACTAGATTATATGCTGAGCACTGGGCCAAGCACTTTACACCACTAAAACTAACAGGCACGGGAGGAAACGCTGAATGACTGTGAGTCAGATCTGTTGAACGGCTGGCACTATACTCATTCATCCTAGCTCAGTGCTGTGAAGCCAAAGTAGGATTTCATAGTTATGAGTTATTTCATAGTTAATAATATCAAGCTTCTTGTCAGACTTCGTTGTTCAGTCACTAAGCTATGTTCAATTCTTTGCAACCCCACGAACTGCACCACGCCAGGCTTCCCTGTCCTTCACAACCTCCCAGATTCTACTCAGATTCATGTCCACTGAGTCGGTGATGCCATCCAAACATTCATCCTCTGTCACCTCCTTGTATTCCTGCTCTCAGTCTTTCCCAGCATCAGGGTCTTTTCCCAATGAGTTGGCCCTTTGCATGAGGTGGCCAAAGTACTGGAGCTTCAGCTTCAGCATCAGTCCTTCCAAAAAATATCCAAGGTTGATTTCCTTTAGGATTGACTGGTGTGATCTCCTTGCTGCCTAAGGGACTCTCAAGAGTCTTTTCTAGCATCACAGTTCAAAGCCATCAATTCTTCAGTGCTCAGCCTTTTTTATGGTGCAACTCTCACATTCATACATGACAACTGGAAACACCACAGGTTTGACTATATGGACCTTTGTCAACAAAGGGATGTCTCTGGTTTTTAAGATGCTGTCCAGGTTTGCCATAGCTTTTCTTCCAAGGAGCAAGTATCTTATCATTTCATGGCTGCGGTCACTGTAGTGATTTCGGAGCCCAAGAAAATAAAATATGTCACTGCTGCCACCTTTTCCCCACCTATTCGCCATGAAGTCATGGCACTGGATGTCATGATCTTATTGTTTGGAATGCTGAGTTTTAAGTCAGCTGTTTTGCTTTCTCTTTCATCCTTCCTCATCAAGGATTTCTTTCATTACTCTTCACTTTATGCCATTAGAGTGGTATCATCTGCACATCAGAGGTTGGTGATATATCAGACTTCAACAGATGTTTTTTATTTTTTAATATTTTTGGCCATTTTTTATTTTTCTTTTTTGCTTTTACAGAGTTTTGTTGTTTACAGGTATGTATAATCCCAGATTAGTCATATTCAACTGATGCTTATTAAACCCACTTGATGTATGTTTAAAGTACATAGTATTCGTCCTCCCTCATATGGCACTGAAAATGTCACGAGAATTTCACAGCAAGCTGTTAAGAAAAGCAACCTTTTCTCTTATCAGCGTTTCGATGTGTCTAAGTTGAGTATTTCCATATAAATAAGAGACAGTATCTCAAATACTGAAAAGGCAACTTTTCCACCCTCTTTCCTCAGTAGGGATCTATGGGACTGTGGAGGAGACTTCTCAAGTCTGTTGTTTGTATTTGTAGACCCCTCTGAAGCCATGCACTCTGTTCAATAAACAAGTACGGCACTTAGTACTGAGTACAGAACGATGGGTCCACATACTCAGAAAGGCTGAGCCCCATGGTGTGTCCATAGAAAGTGTGTATCCAAAGCAACATTCCCTTTGAATGTTGATAAGAAATCTACAAACACTGGCAGCCCTTGGTTTACACAAACTATGATCCAAAAAATGCACTTGTAAACATTTGCTGGGGATTTAGAATATGAGGCAAAACTGTAGCTGATGGCCAGTTTGGGCAATGATGAGTTGGGAAGGCATCTGGCCAGAGTCCTGGTCTCTGACCATCGCCTCCCCAAGCAGTCACAGGCAGTCTGGGGGACAAAGCCAGGAGGCAGCTGGATGAGCCCATCTGTCACCACAGGTCACTCCATCCTGGTGACAACACGCAGGCGCCAGGGACGGAACCTAATAAGCAAAGCCAGCTCCTGGATCAAAAGGCTGCTGATTTCTGTCGGACTCTGGTCTCAGGAAGAGCAGTGAAGAGGCTGGGGCTTGCAGAGTTGCTTGGAACAAAGTACACATGCTGGTGGCTCAGCCAACAGAAGCATGGTCTCCCAGGCCTGGAGCTGGAAGTCCAGACTGAGGTCTCCCCTGTAGATGCGGCCACCTCCCCACCCCCACCATGTCCCCACAAGGTCACTCCTTGGCGTGTGTCTGTGTCCCATCGCCTCTCCTATCAGGACACCAGTCCTACCGGGTTAGGACTCAGCATACAATCCCTGGGTCACTTGACCTGGGTCACCTCTGAAAGGTCCTCTCTCCAGATGCACTCATGTCCTGAACTGCTGAGGGTCAGTCCTCTAACACGTGAGGTATGCTCATAGAAGTCCCTCTTTTATAGGAGAAAAGGAAAAGGAAAGACTTCAGCCTATCCCTTAGGCCTAGGGCAGCACCAGCCAAGCAGTGTTCTGGGGGTTGCAACCCCCACGCACAATCCTCAGGCAAGCTGCTGTGGCACAGGGTATGACTCCAACCCAGCTCAGGCCACTGCCTCCACGCCCCCACCTCTCTGTGCCGCCCTGGGTCAGGAGAAGCTTGGTGACCAACTGCATGGATCTGGAAAAATACAACTGCAGACTGTCCATGTCAGTCTGCTAAGACCAAAGTCAATAACAGTGATGAGTTAATATGTAGTTGTTGAAAAGTTTCCCATGAAAGACTGCATCCTAAGTGGAGCTAAGATGGCGGTGTAGAAGGAAGTGCACTCATCTCTCCTGAAAAACTGCCTGAATTGCAACAAGTTCCTGAAAAATCATTGACAGGAGGAGGTTGGATCTGATCACAAAAAAGACTCCCCACATGGAAGAGCAAAGGAGAAGCCATAACAAGATGGTAGGAAGGGCCCAATCATGCTTTTAAAAGTCAAACTTCATACCCGCCAGAGAGGCTGGGTAGGCCCAATACGCAAAGCCTGTTGCAAATCAAGACCCGGGAAAGGAGCAGTGACCCCCACAAGCGACTGAGCCAGACCTGCTTTAGAGGGTCCAAGTGCCCCCTTAAGCTAGAAGTGCCCTTGAGCAGTCCTGGGAAAGATAGCACTTAATTCCCTTTGAAGGAGGTTATCATTAACCCAATTGTACAGCCGCCAAGTAGGCCTGGAGACTCTGAGCACACCATGATCCAGGAGAGGGGAATAGCGATCCCGCATGAGATGGAGCCAGACTCACCTCTGAGTATTCTGAAGTCTCCAGCAGAGCTGGGGGGTCGATGGTGGCCTGCAGCAGGGTTGGGACACTGCAGAAGTGCTTCTCACAGAGCACGTGGGAATAAATCCTTTGTGAGAGAGACGCCTTTACCCCTACTGTAGTTTGGCTGCAGGTCAAACTACAGGGAGGGAGCTTAGCTCCACCCAGCAACAAAGGTACCTGGATTAATGATTAAGAAACTACCAGGGTGGCTTCCCTGGTGGTCCAGTGGGTAAGGACACTGCCTTGCAGTGAAAGGGGCGCCGGTTCGATCCCTGGCCTGGGAAGATACCACGTGCCACAGAGCGGCTGGACCGATGTGTCCAATTACCGAGTTGGAGCTCTGGAGTGCATGCGCCCAGAGCCGGTGCTCTGCGACGACAGAGGCCACTACGATGGGAGGCCCACACGGGCCAAAGAACAAAGATGGATGAAAAATAAATAAATGAAAGACCAATAGAAGTGGCCCACCAGCCCCCCTCCCACCCCCACCAAAAAAAAAGAATACTGGAGTGGGTTGCCATGCCCTCCTCCAGGGGGATCTTTAAAAAAAAAAAAAGAAAGAAAAAAAAGAAAAGAAACTACCAGGGCCAGCCTGGGCGGGCCTTTAGGTTCTATAATAGGTGGAAATAAACAAGCAGTAAGAGAGGCCTTATATCCAACCACTGCCAGAGGCAAGAAAAAGACTGATAATTCCTGAATAGTCAGCAACAGACAGAAGAACATAAACATTCACTATTTTCACGTTTTGACTGGAGCTGGATTTACCACTGGATTTTTTAATTATTATTATTTTATTTTTTAGTCTTCTTTCTTTCTTTTTCTTTCCTCATTCTTTTTTTCTTTTTCTTCCTCATCCCTCCCACCCCCCCTGTTTTTTTTTTTTTTCTTTCCTGCACTGAACTCTATTGAAGTTACCAATCTTATCAGTAAGACTGAATATATTCAAGTTTACACAATTTTTTTTTCTCTTTTAAACCACAAATTATATTTTGGTATATACTTCTGGTTTCACATTGGCACTTTACGGTTCTGTGGGGGTTTTGTTTGTTTTTATTGTTTTTGCTTTGTTTTTCTATATTTTTCTATATACTTATCTCTGTTTCAATTTTTAAATTTTTGATATGTATTACTTCCTCTACAACTATTTCTTTGCTTTCTCTGATGTTCTTTTCCTACAGCACTAAACTCTAATACATACAAATCTTTATCTTCCTATATTTAATTTTGCAGTATTATTCTATATTTCTCTTCTATCCTCCCTTTCTCTTTTTTCCCTTTCCCCACCACATTTCTTAGTCTGTTTTGTCCTCATTGCCTTATCCCCAGTTGGGACCCTGCTGTAGCATTATTCTCCAATTTGTGCTCTACTTAGTTTGGTTATTAACTGGTGGATATCATTCTTGGTTTTCTCTATCCACCGTGCTAACATATTGTACTGTATTTTTTGTTGGAATGTTTGGGTTATGTTATGGCTGTATATGTTTGTGTGTATAATTCAGTATGCTAGATAGCATTTGCATAATATTTTAATTGCCATTTGTCAAAGGTATACCTTCTGTTTCTCATTCACATATATATGTTTGAATATCATTTAATGCCATAACAAACCAACCATGAAATCTTCATTCCCTGGTCAGGCAACAAGTCCAGGGGCTTTAGGGAGGGAGCACTGACTCAAAAATCCTACAATACCAGAGAACACCTAACACTAGAGAGCATTAAACAGTGAGAACTCCAACAAAGGCAAGAGCTTGTATGGAAGTCCTGACATCACCCAGCCACCAGCATCACCCAGAATAAGATGCCTCATCCAAATGACAAACACCCATGAACGTAACTCAAAGTCTGGGAAAAGGAAACCCCAAACATAATTAGTTAAAAAATTAATAATAATAATGAAACAGCAGAGAAATACCACACAAGTTAAGGAACAATCTACAAACACACAAGTCCAAATAAATGAAGTGGAATTAAACAAACTTTCTGACAGTGAATTCAGAAGAATGATAGTAACGATGATCCAAAACACTGAAAACAGAATTTCAGAGATATTGCAAGAATCAACTAACAAACTGAATAAAGAAATACAAGAACTTAAAAAACAGCAGAGACAAACAAATCAATTGTTGAACTTAAAAACACTATAGAAGGAATCAAGAGCAGAATATCTGAGACAGAAGACAGGATAAGTGAGCTGGAAGACAGAATGATGGAAGTAACAGCTGAAAAACAAAGTCAAGCTCAAAGAATGAAAAGAGCAGAAGATAATTCTTTAACTTCTTTTCCTACAGCACTAAACTCTACTACATACAAATCTTTATCTTCCTATATTTAATTTTGCAGTATTATTCTATATTTCTCTTCTATCCTCCCTTTCTCTTTTTTCCCTTTCCCCACCACATTTCTTAGTCTGTTTTGTCCTCATTGCCTTATCCCCAGTTGGGACCCTGCTGTAGCATTATTCTCCAATTTGTGCTCTACTTAGTTTGGTTATTAACTGGTGGATATCATTCTTGGTTTTCTCTATCCACCGTGCTAACATATTGTACTGTATTTTTTGTTGGAATGTTTGGGTTATGTTATGGCTGTATATGTTTGTGTGTATAATTCAGTATGCTAGATAGCATTTGCATAATATTTTAATTGCCATTTGTCAAAGGTATACCTTCTGTTTCTCATTCACATATATATGTTTGAATATCATTTAATGCCATAACAAACCAACCATGAAATCTTCATTCCCTGGTCAGGCAACAAGTCCAGGGGCTTTAGGGAGGGAGCACTGACTCAAAAATCCTACAATACCAGAGAACACCTAACACTAGAGAGCATTAAACAGTGAGAACTCCAACAAAGGCAAGAGCTTGTATGGAAGTCCTGACATCACCCAGCCACCAGCATCACCCAGAATAAGATGCCTCATCCAAATGACAAACACCCATGAACGTAACTCAAAGTCTGGGAAAAGGAAACCCCAAACATAATTAGTTAAAAAATTAATAATAATAATGAAACAGCAGAGAAATACCACACAAGTTAAGGAACAATCTACAAACACACAAGTCCAAATAAATGAAGTGGAATTAAACAAACTTTCTGACAGTGAATTCAGAAGAATGATAGTAACGATGATCCAAAACACTGAAAACAGAATTTCAGAGATATTGCAAGAATCAACTAACAAACTGAATAAAGAAATACAAGAACTTAAAAAACAGCAGAGACAAACAAATCAATTGTTGAACTTAAAAACACTATAGAAGGAATCAAGAGCAGAATATCTGAGACAGAAGACAGGATAAGTGAGCTGGAAGACAGAATGATGGAAGTAACAGCTGAAAAACAAAGTCAAGCTCAAAGAATGAAAAGAGCAGAAGATAGCCTCAGAGACTTCTGGGATAATATCAAACGCATCAATATTCTAATTACAGGGGTTCCAGAAGAACTAAAAAAAAAGAATGGATATAAGAAAATTTTTGAAGAGATTATAGTTGAAAATTTCCCTAACATGGCAAAAGAAATAGTCAATCAAGTCCAAGAAGCGCAGAGAGTACCATACAGAAGAAACACACCAAGACACATATTAATTAAGATAACACAAATTAAACAGAAAGACAGAATTCTAACAGCAACGAGGGAAAAGCAACTAATGACACATAAGGGAAACCCCATACGTTTAACAGATGATTTTTCAACAGAAACTCTGCAGGTCAGAAGGGAATGGCAAGAAACATTTAAAGCGCTGAAACAGAGTAATCTGCAACCAAAAATACTCTACCCTTCAAGGATCTCATTCAAAATTGATGAAGAAATCAAAAGCTTTACAAATAAGCAAAAATGAAAAGAATTTAGTAACACCAAACCAGCCTTACAATAAGTGTTAAAGGGACTTATATAGACAACAAGTATAAGAGAAGAAGATCTACAAAACAGAACCATCATAACATCTAAGAAGATGACAGCAGGATCATTTGTATCAATAATTACTTTAAATGTAAATGGACTAAATGCCCCAACCAAAAGACACAGACTGGCTGAATGGATCCAGAAACATGACCCATACATATGCTTACCTACAAGAAACTCACTTCAGACCTAGAGACACTCATAGACTGAAAGTGAGAGGATGGAAAAAGATATTCCATGCAAATGGAAATCAAAAGAAAGCTGGAGTAGCAATCCTCATATCAGACAAAATAGACTTTAAAACAAAGAAGATTATAAGAGACAAGGCAGGACACTACGTAATGATCAAGGGATCAATCCAAGAGGAAGAGATAACAACCATAAATATCTATGCACCCAACACAGGAGCACCTCAATACATAAGACAAACACTTTCAGAAATAAAATAAGGGGCTTCCCTGAGCAGAATATCTGAGACAGAAGACAGGATAAGTGAGCTGGAAGACAGAATGATGGAAGTAACAGCTGAAAAACAAAGTCAAGCTCAAAGAATGAAAAGAGCAGAAGATAGCCTCAGAGACTTCTGGGATAATATCAAACGCATCAATATTCTAATTACAGGGGTTCCAGAAGAACTAAAAAAAAAGAATGGATATAAGAAAATTTTTGAAGAGATTATAGTTGAAAATTTCCCTAACATGGCAAAAGAAATAGTCAATCAAGTCCAAGAAGCGCAGAGAGTACCATACAGAAGAAACACACCAAGACACATATTAATTAAGATAACACAAATTAAACAGAAAGACAGAATTCTAACAGCAACGAGGGAAAAGCAACTAATGACACATAAGGGAAACCCCATACGTTTAACAGATGATTTTTCAACAGAAACTCTGCAGGTCAGAAGGGAATGGCAAGAAACATTTAAAGCGCTGAAACAGAGTAATCTGCAACCAAAAATACTCTACCCTTCAAGGATCTCATTCAAAATTGATGAAGAAATCAAAAGCTTTACAAATAAGCAAAAATGAAAAGAATTTAGTAACACCAAACCAGCCTTACAATAAGTGTTAAAGGGACTTATATAGACAACAAGTATAAGAGAAGAAGATCTACAAAACAGAACCATCATAACATCTAAGAAGATGACAGCAGGATCATTTGTATCAATAATTACTTTAAATGTAAATGGACTAAATGCCCCAACCAAAAGACACAGACTGGCTGAATGGATCCAGAAACATGACCCATACATATGCTTACCTACAAGAAACTCACTTCAGACCTAGAGACACTCATAGACTGAAAGTGAGAGGATGGAAAAAGATATTCCATGCAAATGGAAATCAAAAGAAAGCTGGAGTAGCAATCCTCATATCAGACAAAATAGACTTTAAAACAAAGAAGATTATAAGAGACAAGGCAGGACACTACGTAATGATCAAGGGATCAATCCAAGAGGAAGAGATAACAACCATAAATATCTATGCACCCAACACAGGAGCACCTCAATACATAAGACAAACACTTTCAGAAATAAAATAAGGGGCTTCCCCTGGTGGTCTGGTGGATGAGGGCACCACCTTGCAGTACAGGGGGCGCCGGTTCGATCCCTGGCCTGGGAGGATCCTGCATGCTGCGGGGCAGCTGGACTGATGTATCCAATTGCCGAGTCGGAGCTCTGGGGCGCTTGTGCCTGGAGCCAGCGCTCTGCAAAGACACATGCCACCGCGATGGGAGGCCCACGGGAGCCGAGGAGCAAAGACGGATGAAAACAGAGTAATGAAGGACTGACAGAAGTGGCCTGCCCGCTCCCCTCCCTCCCCAACCCGACCCCCACCCAAAATAAATAAATAAATAAATCTTTAAAAAAAAGAAATAAAATAAGAAATCAACAATAACACAGTAATAGTAGGAGACTTTAACACTTCTCTCAATGGACAGACCATCAAAACAGAAAATTAATAAAGAAACACAAACCTTAAATGCCACATGAGAAAAAATTGACCTCATCGATATCTTTAGGACCTTCTATCCAAAAGCAGAATACACTTTCTTCTCAAGTGCTCATAGAACATTCTCCAGGATAGACCACATCTTGGGCCACAAACTAAGCCTCAGTAAATTCAAGAAAACTGAAATTATATCAACCATCTTCTCAGACCACAATACAATGAGACTAGAGATCAACTGCAGGAAAAAAAAAAAAAAAAAAAAACACTAAAAACATAAATACATCGAGATTAAACAACACATACCTAAAAAACAAACTGATTACTGAGGAAATCAAAGAAGAAATAAAAAAACTCTTAGAAGAAATTGACAATGAACACATGACAGTGCAAAACCTAAGGGATACTGCATGAGCAGTTCTAAGAAGGAAGTTTATAGCAATACAATCTCACCTCAAGAAACAAGAAAAATATCAAACAGATGACCTAACCCTACACTTAAAACAATTGGAGAAAGAAGAACCAAAAAAACCCCAAAGTTAGCAGAAGAAGAGAAATCATAAAGATCAGAGCAGAAATAAATGAAAAAGAAACGAAAGAAACAATAGTAAAGATAAATAAAACAAAAAGCTGGTTCTTCAAAAAGGTAAACAAAATTGACAAACCACTGGCCAGACTCATCAAGAAAAATAGAGAGAAGAACCAGATCAAAAAAATCAAAAACGAAAAAGGAGAGATTACGACAGAGAATGCAGAAATCCAAAGGATTCTAAGAGACTATTATGAACAACTCTATGGCAACAAACTGGACAACCTGGAAGAAATGGACAGTTTCTTGGAGAAGATTAATCTCCCAAGACTCAACCAGGAAGAAACAAAAACTATGAACAACCCTACACAAGCTCAGAAATCGAATTTGTGATCAAAAGTCTATCCAAAAATAAAAGCCCAGGGCCAGATGGCTTCACAGCCGAATTCTACCAAACATTTAAAGAAGAGTTAATGCCTGTCCTTCTAAAACTCTTCCAAAAAATTGCACAGGAAGGAACACTTCCAAACACATTCTACGAAGCTGCCATCACCCTGATACCAAAGCCAGGCAAAGACAACACACAAAAAGAAAATTATGGACCAATTTCACTGATGAATTTAGACGCCAAAATCATCAACAAAATCCTAGCAAACAGAATTCAACAACACATTAAAAAACTCATACATCGGGCTTCCCTAGTGGTCCAGTGGGTAAGGACACCGCCTTGCAGTGCAAGGCGCACCAGTTCGATCCCTGGCCTGGGAAGATCCCACATGCCACGGAGTGGCTGGACCAATGTGCCCAATTACCGAGCCAGAGGTCTGGAGCACATGTACCCAGAGCCAGTGCTCTGTGACAACAGAGGCCACTGTGATGGGAGGCCCACACGGGCCAAAGAACAAAGATGGATGAAAATAGATAAATGAAAGGCCAATAGAAATGGCCCGCCCGCTCCCCTCCTTCCCCAACCTGCCCCTCCCCCCACAAAAAAAAAAAAAAAAACAGCTCATACATCATGATCAAGTCAGGTTCATCCCAGGCATGCAAGGATTCTTCAACATCTGAAAATCAAACAATGTGATACACCATATCAACAAATTGAGAGACAAAAATCACATGATCATCTCAATAGATGCCGAAAAAGCCTTCGACAAAATCCAACACCCATTTATGATAAGAAGTCTTCAAAAAATGGGCTTAGAAAGATTCTATCTCAACATGGTGACAGACACATATGAGAAGCCCACAGCAAACATTATTCTAAATAGTGAAAAACTGAAAGCATTCCCTCTAAGATCAGGAACAAGACAAGGGTGTTCACTTTCACTATTATTATTCAACATAGTCCTGGAAGTTCTAGCAACAATAAGAGAATAAAAAGAAATAAAAGTAATTCAGACTGGAAAAGAAGAAGTAAAACTCTATTAGCAGACAACATGATATTATACATAGAAAAGTCCAAAGACACTATTACAAAGCTACTAGAGCTAATCAACGAATTCAGCAAAGTTGCGGGATACAACATCAATAAACAGAAATCACTCACATTCTTACACTCAAACAATGAAAAATCAGAAAATGAAATCAAATATGCAATCCCATTCACCATTAAAACCAAAAGAATAAAATATCTAGCAATGAACCTACCCAAAGAAACAAAAGAATTGTACACAGAAAATTACAAGACACTCATGAAAAAAATTAAAGAAGACTTAAACCAATGGAGAGATATTCCATGTTCCTAGGTCAGAAGAATCAATATTGTGAAAATGGCCATACTACCAAATATCATTTACAGATTTAGTGCAATCCCTCT
Organism: Tragulus kanchil; assembly: GCA_022376925.1. Classification (NCBI taxonomy): domain Eukaryota; kingdom Metazoa; phylum Chordata; class Mammalia; order Artiodactyla; family Tragulidae; genus Tragulus; species Tragulus kanchil. The sequence continues at coordinate 54,551,939 of JAIOJX010000003.1, read as the reverse complement.
CAAATTACTAATGACATTCTTCACAGAACTAGATCAAAGTATAACACAGTGCATATGGAAACACAAAAGACCTCGAATAGCCAAAGCAATTCTGAGAAAGAAGAATGGAGCTGGAGGGATCAGCCTAACTTCACACTATACTACAAAGCAACAGTCATCAAGACAGTATGGTACTGGCACAAAAATAGAAATATAGACCAATGGAACAAGACAGAGAACCCAGAGATAAATCCACACACCTATGGGTACCTTATTTTTGACAAAGGAGGTGAAAATATAAAATGGGACAAAGACAGCCTCCTCAACAAATGGTGCTGGGAAAACTGGACAGCTACATGCCAAAAAAAAAAAAAATGAAGTTGGAACATTCCCTGACACCATACACAAAGATCAACTCAAAATGGATTAAAGATCTAAATGGAAGACCAGAAATCATAAAACTCTTAGTGGAGAATATAAGCAAAACCCTCAAGGACATCAATCAAAGCAAGATCTATCACCTAACCTTTAGAATAATGGAAATAAAAACAAAACTAAACATATGGGACCTAATGGAACTTAAAAGCTTTTGTACAGCAAAAGAAACTACAAAAAAGCTGAACACACAACCCACAGAATGGGAGAAAATCATAGCAAATGAAACAACAGACAAAGAATTAATCTCCAAAATCTACAAGCAACTCACACAACTCAGCGCTGGAAAAATGAACACCCCAATCAAAAAATGGGAAAAGGACTTACACAGACACCTCTCCAAAGACGACATACAGATGGCCCAAAAACACATGAAACGATGTTCAACCTGAGTTATTATTAGAGAAATGCAAATCAAAACTACAATAGGATATCACCTCACACCTCACACTCAGAATGGCCATCATCAAAAAAACTACAGACAATAAATGTTGAAGAGGGTGCGGAGAAAAGGGAACACTCTTGCATTGCTGGTGGGAATGTAAATTGATACAGCCTCTATGGAAGACAGTATGGAGATTTCTTTGAAAACTAAAAATAGAAGCACCCTATGACCCAGCAATCCCACTCTTAGGCTTATACCCTGATGAAATCAAATCTGAAAGAAGCACCTGTACCCCAATGTTCATTGCAGCTCTCTATACAACAGCTAGAACATGGATGCAACCTAGATGTCTACTGACAAATGAATGGATCCAGAAGCTCTGGTACATATATACAATGGAATACTACATAGCTGTAAAGAGAAATGCAGAAGAACCAGCCCTAATGAGGTGGCTGGATCTAGAACCTATCATAAAAAGTGAAGTAAGTCAAAAAGAGAAAAACAAATACAATATACTAACACATACATATGGAATCTAGTAGGATGGTAATGATAACACACGCAGTGAAGTGATGAAAAAACAGACATAGAGAATAGACATATGGACATTGTGGGGAATGAACAATGGGTAGCCAAAAAAAAAAAAAAATGAAGTTGGAACATTCCCTGACACCATACACAAAGATCAACTCAAAATGGATTAAAGATCTAAATGGAAGACCAGAAATCATAAAACTCTTAGTGGAGAATATAAGCAAAACCCTCAAGGACATCAATCAAAGCAAGATCTATCACCTAACCTTTAGAATAATGGAAATAAAAACAAAACTAAACATATGGGACCTAATGGAACTTAAAAGCTTTTGTACAGCAAAAGAAACTACAAAAAAGCTGAACACACAACCCACAGAATGGGAGAAAATCATAGCAAATGAAACAACAGACAAAGAATTAATCTCCAAAATCTACAAGCAACTCACACAACTCAGCGCTGGAAAAATGAACACCCCAATCAAAAAATGGGAAAAGGACTTACACAGACACCTCTCCAAAGACGACATACAGATGGCCCAAAAACACATGAAACGATGTTCAACCTGAGTTATTATTAGAGAAATGCAAATCAAAACTACAATAGGATATCACCTCACACCTCACACTCAGAATGGCCATCATCAAAAAATCTACAGACAATAAATGTTGAAGAGGGTGCGGAGAAAAGGGAACACTCTTGCATTGCTGGTGGGAATGTAAATTGATACAGCCTCTATGGAAGACAGTATGGAGATTTCTTTGAAAACTAAAAATAGAAGCACCCTATGACCCAGCAATCCCACTCTTAGGCTTATACCCTGATGAAATCAAATCTGAAAGAAGCACCTGTACCCCAATGTTCATTGCAGCTCTCTATACAACAGCTAGAACATGGATGCAACCTAGATGTCTACTGACAAATGAATGGATCCAGAAGCTCTGGTACATATATACAATGGAATACTACATAGCTGTAAAGAGAAATGCAGAAGAACCAGCCCTAATGAGGTGGCTGGATCTAGAACCTATCATAAAAAGTGAAGTAAGTCAAAAAGAGAAAAACAAATACAATATACTAACACATACATATGGAATCTAGTAGGATGGTAATGATAACACACGCAGTGAAGTGATGAAAAAACAGACATAGAGAATAGACATATGGACATTGTGGGGAATGAACAATGGGTGGGAGGCGTAAAGGAAGTAGCTTGAAAACCTATACTATCACGTGTGAATTAAACTGCTATTCTCATTGCTCTGTGAGAAAAGGGGATCCTGAAGGGGCGCAGTGTGATGGCCTGGAGGGGTGGTATAGGGGGGATATACATATGACTAATCTGTAAACAACAAAACTCCATAAAAGTAAAAAGTAAAATAAATATTTTTTTAAAAAATAATAATAAAAAAGACTGCATCCTGCATTGCAGGGAAAACAGACCTGTGAAAGCAGAACCCCTTCCCTTCAAGAGGTTCACACCTGGATGGGCAGTGAGCCCTCAGATCCTCCACCTCCAACATGCCTGCAGCAGGTCCAGGACCTGCACTTAACCCCAAAGGGCTACCAAAGGTGTTCTCAGAAAGATCCACATTTAAGCTCATCTCTGCCGGTGTTCCGCTTAACAGCTGTGCTGTGGGCCCTGTAAAATCTGCACCCTCGGGTGAGAGTGTAGCAACAGCCCTGAGTAGGAGGGGGGTACCCACAGTACTCTGTGATCACGGTACAGACAATTCCACAGAATCTCGGGTCCTGGGGACATAGCTGAGGACCACCCCCGGGGTCTGTGTCCTTCCAGCCAGACAGGTGGGGGGCCTGCTCAGGCATCCCAGGTAGCACCCTTCACCTGCTAGTTGCAGCCCTCCTCCCTCCCCATAGACCAACTGTCTTTGATCTTCACCTCATATTAGCCCATCAGTGTGCACTGAATCCAACAAGTTGCCTTAGGTCACATACAACATAAGTGTGCTTTAAAAGAACCCAGAGACGTTGGTGTCATCTTTAAACAAATCCATAAGATTTCTCTAGGAAGTAAATGAGCACTTAAGGTAAGGAATGTACACTGTGACCAGAATAAACAGCAGGCTACTGGAGTGAGGTCTGGGCCTGGGAATTTCCACTAAACCTCTAAAGTTCCCTCACAAATGGGAAGAAAGCAAGGAAGACATTCTCCTTCTCTCCCCACCCCGCCATCCTCATAGCCTGAGGCTTACTCTGCAGCCGTCCAGACAAGCAGCTGACACACAAGCAGCAACTCTGATCTGAGTTTAAGTTGCTTTAAAATTGAATTTTAAGGACAATTTTTAGGTAGCCACAGACCATCTGTTTGTTCAAGCTAAAATTAGAGCCGGTCATCCACAAAGATGGCCCCAGAGTTGTGAGGACTTGTGCTCTATCACCTGCCTGCTAGGCTCACCGGACATATTGGCAGTAGGGTGTGGTTCCCATGGCCCGCTCCCCTGTCCAGGAGCTCAGGGTCCTGAAAGGTGTCCTAACCCTCCTGAAGTGGTTGGTGTTGAGGTGGAGTTCCACCTCAGCAGCCCAGGTGTCATGTGCACACACACACAATGGCTGTAGTTACTTGCACAGGATTTCACCTCAAGGTGTCACCCCCAAATTGTGCTGAGAATGACAGATCCACAGGGAGGCGGGGAAGGAGGGGACTGATGATCTGATGTCCCTTTATGAGTTCAGCGTTAGGGGCTGTGGGCGTAATTCTTCCTGTCTTTTCATTTTGTTCAAATTCAGGGCTTGTGGCTGCGGCCCAGAGTAGTCCAGAGGAGCAGAAGTAGGCCCTGGAAGAGGGTCCTGAGTGGGCTGGAGGGGTCCCCACTGGGCAGTGCAATGGGAAGTGCTCAGCTTGGCCTGAGTCCCAGAGGGTCCTGGGCTGGCCCCCGGATGCCCAGACCCAGGAGGGAGGTGGACAGCCCAAGGCAGCAGCCATGCAGATGGGCACAGAGCCCACATCCCAAGCCTGTCCTTGATGTTTCCCGCATCCGCCACAATCAAGCTGAAGGCTGCCACTGCTGCCTCGGCACACAACTGCCAGTCCACATTGAAGAGAGTATTGAGGCCAGAGGATCAATTCTCTTCTCTCTGCAAAGACCTGCATGCCCAGGTGTTCAGCACCAGCACTTTTCACTTTGTGAAAATCAGTGATTCAGTACAAAAGAAGGAAAAATCCAGACTCAAGATGCAAGAAATCCCAATGCGAGAAAAGGATCTAGTACCTGTGCAGGAACCCAGAGTTAGCCACACCACATGCCTGAGTCTAGCTGTCTGAGAGTGCATGTTTAAAGCCCACGTCACAATTCTTAAAACCAACTCCAAACCTGAAATCAAACTGATTTGACTGGCAGACAGTTCTCTCCATATTTCTACCGATCAAATTCTGTCCTTTGGTAGCCACAGACCATCTGTTTGTTCAAGCTAAAATTAGAGCCGGTCATCCACAAAGATGGCCCCAGAGTTGTGAGGACTTGTGCTCTATCACCTGCCTGCTAGGCTCACCGGACATATTGGCAGTAGGGTGTGGTTCCCATGGCCCGCTCCCCTGTCCAGGAGCTCAGGGTCCTGAAAGGTGTCCTAACCCTCCTGAAGTGGTTGGTGTTGAGGTGGAGTTCCACCTCAGCAGCCCAGGTGTCATGTGCACACACACACAATGGCTGTAGTTACTTGCACAGGATTTCACCTCAAGGTGTCACCCCCAAATTGTGCTGAGAATGACAGATCCACAGGGAGGCGGGGAAGGAGGGGACTGATGATCTGATGTCCCTTTATGAGTTCAGCGTTAGGGGCTGTGGGCGTAATTCTTCCTGTCTTTTCATTTTGTTCAAATTCAGGGCTTGTGGCTGCGGCCCAGAGTAGTCCAGAGGAGCAGAAGTAGGCCCTGGAAGAGGGTCCTGAGTGGGCTGGAGGGGTCCCCACTGGGCAGTGCAATGGGAAGTGCTCAGCTTGGCCTGAGTCCCAGAGGGTCCTGGGCTGGCCCCCGGATGCCCAGACCCAGGAGGGAGGTGGACAGCCCAAGGCAGCAGCCATGCAGATGGGCACAGAGCCCACATCCCAAGCCTGTCCTTGATGTTTCCCGCATCCGCCACAATCAAGCTGAAGGCTGCCACTGCTGCCTCGGCACACAACTGCCAGTCCACATTGAAGAGAGTATTGAGGCCAGAGGATCAATTCTCTTCTCTCTGCAAAGACCTGCATGCCCAGGTGTTCAGCACCAGCACTTTTCACTTTGTGAAAATCAGTGATTCAGTACAAAAGAAGGAAAAATCCAGACTCAAGATGCAAGAAATCCCAATGCGAGAAAAGGATCTAGTACCTGTGCAGGAACCCAGAGTTAGCCACACCACATGCCTGAGTCTAGCTGTCTGAGAGTGCATGTTTAAAGCCCACGTCACAATTCTTAAAACCAACTCCGCAAACCTGAAATCAAACTGATTTGACTGGCAGACAGTTCTCTCCATATTTTCCTACTTCTGAACTCAAATTCTGTCCTCACTGGAGCACTGATGTCAGAGCTTAAAGACACATTGCAGGAAAAAACGGGAACATCTGAGGAGCTGTGGGAGGGGCCAGTGCCAGGGAGCTGAGCACTTGGTGGAGCTGTTGGGGGCAAGCGGCACCGAGGCTGCACAGTGGGGTGGGTGTGCAATTCATACCCCATGGTGATCCACTCAGGGTAGGACATTTAGAGAAACCTCCAAAGGCATGCTTCTGCTTTGCTTAGACTCTCCACGAGGGCAGTGCGAACTTCATTTTGTTTCTTGTGGGGAGGAACAATGCCTATTTCCTCATTTCTTTCTCAAGTACCATCACTGGTCCTCCTGTAGAACTGGACATTCTGTTGTCCCAAAGACACACCAGATGAGGCTCTGACGTGCTCCTTGCTCAGGTTCTGTAAGGCATCAGCAGACCTCACAGGGCCAGGCCTAAGGGCCAGAAAAGCAAGCTGAGTTGACAAGGTTCCGAGCTTGAAACCCCATCTCTTGAGCTGCAGGAAGGCAGGGGGAGTGTCACAGGAGGACCCAAGAGGCGCCAGGAGCACATCCCGTCGACAGCCTGATGAGGCTGACCCCCAGGGGGAGAGGCTCCAGCTGCACCCTGAGGAACACAGACCACCCATCACACCTGATGTTTGCAAACCGCTGGGCATCTTGCAAGCACCTGTAAACCTTCTAGTGACTAGATTCACCCACACTTTCCTGAGATTTACAAAAGGTGGAGGAGGAACAGACTAGATCTTCCCAACAGGCAAGAACCCCTGGGCAGTAAGTCTTTCAAGGACAAGAACCCGGTGTGAAGCAGGCAGGAGGCAGGATGAGATCCCTGCAGAGGACAAGAGCTATGTGTCTATTAGATAGATATGAACTAGAACGAAGGAGGAAGCCAGGTGGGGCATCGGGGTAGAGGAGAGGCCATCAGCGGGCACGCAGGAGAGTGGTCCTCACCCATTCCTCACCCGCAAGCCTCTCCACCACCACCCCAAGCCTTAGCCGTTATTAAAAGGGTCCTTGGAGGAAGGGACAGGATGTAGCAAAAATGACTAGTGCTGAGTTCACAGAGCCATCTGACAATGGAAGCTGATTAAAAGGGTGAATTTAAGCCAAAGGGAAAAGAGAGCCAAGTGTTGACAGCAGCAAAAGCATCTCAAAGGGACTCAGAGGCTGAGAACTTGCAGCTCTTTCCGGGACCCCAGGGTCGTTCCTGTGTGAACAGGCCTCTTTTCTAGCTCCAATACCTTTTGTAGCTGAAAAGGATCTGCAGAATACCACACTTCCCTGCCCAGGCAGTGGTCCTTCAGGGAGCTGTGGGGAAGTTACCATGCGTTCTCCCCAGAGGATTTACTAAGAGCCTACTACGTGTCAGAGAGAAATCAAACAATATACACTCCACCCTCAGGCTTTAACACTCAGGAATGCACAGTGTCATCAGGTTTAGTGGAGAAGATAATTCACTTACATTGGGCTCACAATCAAGTCAGGAGAATGACACTTTAATTCGAATGCCACTTTCTGCATTTAAATAGAAGATGTGCATTTCTAGGGACCAGAATACTCAGAACCTTGCTGCTCTGAGGGTCATCCGTGATCAACAGTGCTGGCAGCACCTGGAAACAGAGCACTAGAGCTGCAGACGCTGGAGCCCACTCAGACCCCAGACGATAACATCCTTCTAACAGGACACCAGGGCTCCTCAAGCACATGGGAGTCTGAGAACCCGTGGTCCAGAAGAGTGGTTCTCAAACGTCAGAGAGCCCAGAGTCACCTGTCGAACCAACTGCTGGTTCCAGCCTCAGAGCTCCTGGCTGCTGGGTCTGGATCTCTAGAAACTACACTTGGAGACCATCCCATCTGAGGGACCCCCACCACACCACCAAGCCTGTGTCTGCCCTGCAGCTGAATGTGGAAAGCTAATTTAAGACCTGAGCCTTACCTGATCTGCAGTGGAATCACCAAGAGGGCGACGTGGACTGCCGGCCCCAGATTCCTCATGGACACACATCACAATGAAACTTTAGGGATATCGAAGACACAATGAAAATCTTCTTTAAAAAATGAAGAGCAGGGACTTCCCTGATGGTCCAGTGGCTAAGACTCCATGCTTCCAAAGCAAGAGGCCTGGGTTCAATCCCTTATCAGGAAACCAGATCCCACATGCAACTAAAAGATCCCGCGTGCTACAACTAAGACCCAGTGCAACCAAGTAAATAAATATTTTTTTTAAAAAAATGAAGAGCTGGTTGAATTTCTGAAGATTTTCGTAAGGTTTCTGAAGAACTGGAAGAAGACAGTTTGCAACTGTGTTTAAATGTGCACCTGCTTATTCTTTACCCCTACAGGGTGCTGCCTTTTTTTTTTGTTTTTTGACACAAAAGTAAATACAGCTTTTTCTTTCCACTTTCACTCAGCATTTGGGACATGATTAAACCCTATTACCTCCTCATTCTACCCTTTCTGCACCTCTAACTGCAACTTTAATCAGTGGTCATAAACATAGAACAATTCTTGATTTTTCCTCTTGTTTTTTGCCTTGGCCTTGGCGGCCGCCTCCATAAATCTTCTCTCCTCACCTGGCCCACCTCCTACCAAAGGGCACACAAGTCTAACTCACAGTGCCCACAAGCTCTCTGCTTTGGATAAAGACTTGGGGAGAAGCCTGGCATGGTGGGAGATTTTTAAATAACTTTTTAAACTTTTTACATTTTCCATCAACAGTGCTGGCAGCACCTGGAAACAGAGCACTAGAGCTGCAGACGCTGGAGCCCACTCAGACCCCAGACGATAACATCCTTCTAACAGGACACCAGGGCTCCTCAAGCACATGGGAGTCTGAGAACCCGTGGTCCAGAAGAGTGGTTCTCAAACGTCAGAGAGCCCAGAGTCACCTGTCGAACCAACTGCTGGTTCCAGCCTCAGAGCTCCTGGCTGCTGGGTCTGGATCTCTAGAAACTACACTTGGAGACCATCCCATCTGAGGGACCCCCACCACACCACCAAGCCTGTGTCTGCCCTGCAGCTGAATGTGGAAAGCTAATTTAAGACCTGAGCCTTACCTGATCTGCAGTGGAATCACCAAGAGGGCGACGTGGACTGCCGGCCCCAGATTCCTCATGGACACACATCACAATGAAACTTTAGGGATATCGAAGACACAATGAAAATCTTCTTTAAAAAATGAAGAGCAGGGACTTCCCTGATGGTCCAGTGGCTAAGACTCCATGCTTCCAAAGCAAGAGGCCTGGGTTCAATCCCTTATCAGGAAACCAGATCCCACATGCAACTAAAAGATCCCGCGTGCTACAACTAAGACCCAGTGCAACCAAGTAAATAAATATTTTTTTTAAAAAAATGAAGAGCTGGTTGAATTTCTGAAGATTTTCGTAAGGTTTCTGAAGAACTGGAAGAAGACAGTTTGCAACTGTGTTTAAATGTGCACCTGCTTATTCTTTACCCCTACAGGGTGCTGCCTTTTTTTGTTTTTGACACAAAAGTAAATACAGCTTTTTCTTTCCACTTTCACTCAGCATTTGGGACATGATTAAACCCTATTACCTCCTCATTCTACCCTTTCTGCACCTCTAACTGCAACTTTAATCAGTGGTCATAAACATAGAACAATTCTTGATTTTTCCTCTTGTTTTTTGCCTTGGCCTTGGCGGCCGCCTCCATAAATCTTCTCTCCTCACCTGGCCCACCTCCTACCAAAGGGCACACAAGTCTAACTCACAGTGCCCACAAGCTCTCTGCTTTGGATAAAGACTTGGGGAGAAGCCTGGCATGGTGGGAGATTTTTAAATAACTTTTTAAACTATTTTTTAAAATAACATTAATCGAGGGTGGAGACTTCTAAAGTCACAAAACGTTAGTGAAAGTCCAAGAGGGCTGACCCATCTTTGAAACAACATTCTGCAGGTAGTGGGTGATTGAACAGGGCAGGCATAGGGGGATAAATAACTCTGAAGCAGATGCAAGCAGAGGGTGGAAGGGGGCTGTCGCCTGGCTTCAGGGTTCGCTCCATGGATGCATCTGCTTCTCTTGAAGAGAGCTAAGCGCACTGCCTCGTCTGCAATTCACGTCTCCAACGGCACCTCAGCATCACTTCTGAGACCAATGGGACCCCTGGAGGCATACCTGGGGCTGACCAGGATGACAGACCCAGACGCTTCAGGGGCTGAGGCAGCCTGGGCTTCCACCTGACCTTCACCAGCTTCCTGTCCATGACTTCTTAGAACTGAGCGCTTCCCCGGCCCGTGACGCAGGCTTCTCGAAAGCCTTGCACAATCCTAGGGCACCCACTGGCACTCCCTGCCCTCCCCTGCCTGGCAGAGTGTGTGATAAGAAAGGGTTCGCTTCTTTCCTCCTTCTCTTCAGTCTCGGGGCAGACCTTCCATATCTGTGCATCTGTGCCTACATCTCTGCCTTCCTCCACCTGGAAGAACTTGTTAGCAGGGACAAAGATGACACTCAGAAGGATGCCAAGGCATTCCTGACTTCTCTCCTCTCTGCTCAGCTGGTCTTGGGTACAAAGTGTTTCCTGCATCCTTGGAGATGGTCACTAGTAAGAGGCATAGGCAAATCTCTGCCTGTGCTCTCTGAAGGAGCTACTCGTTCTGTTTCTTCCTGAGCCTATGAGCCACTCTGCAGCCCAGTGATGAAGCCCACATGCTCTCCAGATTTGGATTCTAGAGATGGAGGAGGGGCACTCCACCATTCACAAAACCTCAGTCCTTACTAACCTGGCAGGTCAGAGTTGCCCACGCAAAGTCAGGCGAGAACTCCAGTCTGGGCTTCTGACTTATCAAAGTTTTGATTCCTCAGGAAGTCTGCTGACACCCTGGCCAGCACTTCCACAGCCTCAGGGTCACCCCAGCCCCAGGCTCCCCTGTGGCCACCCAACCAGTGTGTGGTCAGTGTTGGACATGTATTTGCAGTGACTCCCCAGCAACCTGCACTCAGCCTGCTGTTGGCCATGATCTCACAAAGCTGACCTCTGTGACTGCAACCCCGAGCTGCTTTGAACAGCAAGGGACAAAGCTTAGAATTCCCAGAACTCAGTCCTGCATGCTGGTCCACACCCCTCTACACCTCATGCATTGCTAAAACCTCCTCATCACCACATACGTTGGCCCCAAGCTCAGCAGTGGGTCTCCCACAGAGTTGGAAACGGCACCTGGCTAGTGCTGGGGTGTCCAAGGAGAGTCAGAGAGTCAGAGTAGGTCACCGAGACACTGCTCAGGCCTTGCCCTCCTCTGTTCAGGAAATCCCACGTGGGCTCCCATCAGTCCCCATGAGCTGTAGGAGCATGAGGCAGACTTCTTCCATGCCTGGGCCACAAACATCCCTGGGTCCTGATCCAGTCTCCACATCCAACATGAGGGACAGACAGAGCCTCAGCCTAGGGCCTCTGACCTACTGCCAGGGAGAGCGACTTCTCTCTCCGATCCAGTAGGACAAGTGCACTAAGGCAGCCCCAGAGGGGCTGATGGGTGAAAAGATGGAAGGAGATGAGAAACAAGATACAGGAGAAGCTGCTCTGGTGTCCTGGGAACAATAGGAGAGAGAGCAGGTGGGCAGCAGTCATGGGACAGTGGACACGGAGCCGTGGATCAGCACTGGTCCAGGCCTCTCCCGTCACGGCCTCTGCAGGCATTGCATTCCCAGGCCCCACATCCACACACCGTCCTTGCCAAGTTCATAGCAAGACTGTGAAAAAGACCAGCACCACCTCTGGTTTCTCCCCATGGGAGCTGAGATGCGACCCTGCATGTAGGTGTGGAGTTTGGTGCAGGTTCCTATCCTGCCACCTGCACGTTCGTGGAAAAGCCACTGCTTTGTTCTGGCCCCAGCTTTCCCCTTGGAAGGCCATGTCCACAGCAGAGGCTGCTCTGCCCCTCCCAGGGGAAGTAGCCAGGAGCTGCCCCTCCCGTGGAACCTTCCAGTAGCCCCAAGGCCCTGAGCTTCTCTGTGGCCCCTTCTGTGCAGAGCTTTGGGGATTTTTGGCCTTTCCTGATCCCAAGGCCACTCTGACTTGTCCCTCCTCACATCACACTTCGTGTCTACAGACAGCCCGAGGGCACCTGCAGGGACCCAGCCTCGCCAAGCCACCAGCCTGGCCACGCAGCTCAGACAAACACCCGTGGTAAAGTCATTTGTTCCAGACAGCCTGTGCCTCTAATGGAAACGCCAACACTGCCCTGAGGTGGGCAGCCTGGGGTGGATGCCCATCAGGAAATCTCATCAGATTGCTTCAAGATTGCCTCAGCCTTCACTCCAAAATACCAACTGCATTGCAGCCATATGAAAACTGAATCCACCAAGTAGATGGGTCTGTTTTGAATTTTTATGTAATTGGAAAAATGAAATAAATTCTTTAAAATTTGATTCTAATTTGCCTTAGCCTTTTATGGATTTTGTAGCTAATCAACCAAGATAGCACTTATTTCATTCTTCCTTAAAGCTACCCCCTGTACAGAGCCTTCATTTGTGAATAAAGATGACTGACAGATACTAGTATTCTCAGCGATTGCTGTTATTTAAATTTAGGTTACTTATTTACTTCTCCATTACAGAGGAATGAAAAGAAATAGAAGCTGTTTAAATGACCATCTAAAACAAACTGGAAATGTTCTGGAGATTTATGTAGCGATTTGAAAAATAATTATAATTTTTTGCTTTGTCTAGAACATTAGGGAGTTTGGGGACCCATTTTGAGAGTTGTAAAAGCCAAAAATTAAAAAGAAGAAAAATGTTTTTCTTATGGCAAACCCACTTAACATGCCAACTACAGACTAGGGTTTCATGTCTGGGAGCAAATGAAAGAGTCCTAAGCACATGAAGAAAGAGAATGAAGTAACTCTCATCCGTGGAAACAAAACAAGAATGAATGCAACCTTAGGAAAGGACTGTCTGGATCCTGTAGCCATCCTGAGCCCAAGCTGGGTCAAGCCGTAAGTGATACAGGTTCCAAACTGACTGGGACAGAATTAAATGCTCCTCGGCATCTTTCCATTGTGAACAGAAAGGCTAGATGCTTGGTACAAAAGTGGGGGCTGGCATCCTGTTCCCAGCACCCAGTGCCCTCTCCCCGCCAATGCGCAGCACGCCAGTGGCCCTCGATGCTTCTTTCCTCCAGCCCTTCCACTGTATGGTACTCAGCAGCCTGCAGACCCAGCCTCGCCAAGCCACCAGCCTGGCCACGCAGCTCAGACAAACACCCGTGGTAAAGTCATTTGTTCCAGACAGCCTGTGCCTCTAATGGAAACGCCAACACTGCCCTGAGGTGGGCAGCCTGGGGTGGATGCCCATCAGGAAATCTCATCAGATTGCTTCAAGATTGCCTCAGCCTTCACTCCAAAATACCAACTGCATTGCAGCCATATGAAAACTGAATCCACCAAGTAGATGGGTCTGTTTTGAATTTTTATGTAATTGGAAAAATGAAATAAATTCTTTAAAATTTGATTCTAATTTGCCTTAGCCTTTTATGGATTTTGTAGCTAATCAACCAAGATAGCACTTATTTCATTCTTCCTTAAAGCTACCCCCTGTACAGAGCCTTCATTTGTGAATAAAGATGACTGACAGATACTAGTATTCTCAGCGATTGCTGTTATTTAAATTTAGGTTACTTATTTACTTCTCCATTACAGAGGAATGAAAAGAAATAGAAGCTGTTTAAATGACCATCTAAAACAAACTGGAAATGTTCTGGAGATTTATGTAGCGATTTGAAAAATAATTATAATTTTTTGCTTTGTCTAGAACATTAGGGAGTTTGGGGACCCATTTTGAGAGTTGTAAAAGCCAAAAATTAAAAAGAAGAAAAATGTTTTTCTTATGGCAAACCCACTTAACATGCCAACTACAGACTAGGGTTTCATGTCTGGGAGCAAATGAAAGAGTCCTAAGCACATGAAGAAAGAGAATGAAGTAACTCTCATCCGTGGAAACAAAACAAGAATGAATGCAACCTTAGGAAAGGACTGTCTGGATCCTGTAGCCATCCTGAGCCCAAGCTGGGTCAAGCCGTAAGTGATACAGGTTCCAAACTGACTGGGACAGAATTAAATGCTCCTCGGCATCTTTCCATTGTGAACAGAAAGGCTAGATGCTTGGTACAAAAGTGGGGGCTGGCATCCTGTTCCCAGCACCCAGTGCCCTCTCCCCGCCAATGCGCAGCACGCCAGTGGCCCTCGATGCTTCTTTCCTCCAGCCCTTCCACTGTATGGTACTCAGTCACAGGGCTTCTTCAGCCTTTGGGAGAACACTAGAAATTTTAGTACAAAACCCTGGGTGTGCAAATCTAAGTCTGGAACTTTGGGAGCACAGCACAGGGCACAAAGTTCCATCTACCTCTTTCAGACAACTCATTCTCAATTTGCAACAAATAATTTATAGTTAGAACTTACTGCCTGCTAGACCACGGTCATTGGAAACACATGTCAGTGCTGTTGTGGCTTCAGAAACAATCAGAAGTCATTTTATTTTGCATTTCAAAGACCAAAACAGTAGCTTAAATTTTTAATGCATAACCAATTGTTTAAAAACATCTGGAGAGCTATACCTTTCTGCATTTATAGACAGATTCTTTCTTTAAAGGCAAATAGGAAAATCTTATGAGGTCTCTTTCCTACAAGTCCAATGCGCCCCAGTCCACTGGTAGAATTCTTTGGCCTGTGTACTCACTGTTTCCATATTATCCAGACTCGGAGATACATAACGAGTGCAGTGCCATTCAAATAAAAATTATTCTGCCTTGGATCGCCTATCAAATCTCACACTTTCCTTCATCGTATAGTTTCACCAAGACACGCATGTGAGTGCACAAGCACAGACACAGACAGCAAAGAGCAGAGGTGAGGCGACAGAGGCCCCCATCACCGCTCCATCCTCAGCAAGGACCCGGGAGCCCAGAAGTGCTGGCTCTGCTTCAGAGATGGCTTTGCAGAGAGCAGCAAGTCTGCAAGGACCCGCATCTGAAACATCTTCGAGTTTTATAAAGAATAAGACATAAGGGTGTCTGTGTAGTCTTCCAGGAAATCCATCCATTGCAATTGTTCCATTGAGTCTTAGAAAACAGAAAGCCTGTGCTGAGTCAAAGCTGCTGCCCAGTGGCCTCCTCCTGCTGCACTCCAGTGACAGGTAAACAGCAAGCTGTCACCAGAGCACGAGGGCCAGACTGAGACTCAGATTTATAGCTGGGCCTTTAATGATCTAGAAAAGCCCATGGATTCCCGTGTTTGAAAAGCTGTGCTGCATACAGCCTCAATTCAGGGAGACTGCTGGCAGATGGATCAGTTCCATTCACATCTTTTCAATCTTGCTCTCCGGGTGAAGGCTGTTCTTCCCCCACCCCAAGCAAAGATCCAGGTTCCTGGACTCCCCCCTTCTGCAGACACACCACCCCCACCCCCACATCAGGACAAGAGCCCATCCACTGTGTGTGCATGTCCACTGGCCCTCACAGCATGTCCCCCAGGCCAGGATGTGGTCACTCTTCGGATCCCAGCATCCGTCCCCACAAGCGATGCTGCTACTGCTGTCAGTCCATCTTCTTGCAACTGAGGAGTCCAGTGAGCAGGAAGAGCCTCCCCTCATGTCCCACCAGCTAGGATGTCCCTGGGTCAAGACCCAAAGTGCCGTCCTGCCCCCTGCCCCTGCCCCTATGCCATGCTCTGCCCCTACAGCACTCAACCTCCCAGGCCTTGCCCCACTCCCACCACCCCCATCCCCTCCCCAGGCTGCAGCTGCCAGGGTCCTCTTCCTCCCATTCGCAGGACCTGCTCTGAGGCCGACTCTGGTCACCACACGGCAGGGCTCTGAGCAGTCCCCGAGCACTGGCAGGCATGAAACAAAGGACACATGCGTGGATTTCAAGACTCAGTCGCTGGATTTGCTAGACAGGCCCGGCACTAAGACGGCCACCTCTGGGTCAGTGTGTCCATGTGTGATGAGGACTGTGTCTCCTCAATGCTGAGCCGAAAGACAAGTTTTTCCCAAGGGCTTTACTTTCCCCTCCTGTACGCTCTGCAGAAGCTGCATTTATAAACCAGCGGGCCCTCTGAAGGTGACTCAGCCCAGGAAGGCCAGTAACAGCTGTTCTCTCAATGCTGCTTTGTATCCTCTCCTCCTTGCCCCAGAAGACCACAGATCGTCCTACAAATCTATGTCCCTCTGACTCTAGGCCTCACATCCAAATGAGTAAGTGCACACACAAACAAGGACACTCACATACACACACACCGGCAGAACCAGCTGTTCATGCAGTAATCACACAGACTTGGATCCATCATCCCTGTCGGGGGTTCTAAGTCAGGTGGAGGAAATGGGCAACAGGGAACCAGTCACTGACCACACTGTTTTCTTATTAAGCCTGAAATGGGTCATCGGAAGAGTCAGCCTGGTTGGCTGTATCTGTGTCCATTTCCCACAACCGCGGAAGGAGCAGGTGTTCTCAGTGCAAACACCATGTGACATCACAGCCTCTAGTGATGCCGATAAACACTATGTGACATCACGGCTCCTAGCAACACTGAGCGCGCAGCAGATCTCATTTCACTCTCGGGCAGCAGCTGCTCTCTAAAATACTGAAAACTGAAAGTGACCACGATTACACAGAATCTTCAGGGTGTTTTGTTGGCTCTGCTGCTCGTTTTCGGCTCCCAAACCTTGCTGAAACTCTTCAGTCTTTCCTCTGCCCAGAAACACGTCTGCTCTTTTACTGTGGGTTTACAAGGCACACTTGGCATGCGGTGCAGCTCCATATGCTGACTTGGGCTTATGGAAGGCAGGTGCACACTTTAATATACGTGGGTAAGGGGACCCCCTTCCAACCCATAAAAAGAACCCCGGGCATGTTCTCATGCGGAATCTCTGCACTCTGTCTTCATAGCCTTAAGAGCTGGGGCATTCGTATTGCTTTTACATATCACCATGAACAAATTAGAATCAGCACAAATCATGTTCCAACCCCGCAAAAAGGCCATAGGAAAGGGTCTGCGTCACAGTCTGGCCCCTATCTTCTGGCTGAAAGACGTCCATGAGCTGAACTCCTCTGTCCTGGGCGTCTCTGTACTGACATCATATAAACAGAGACACACAGCACTTTGGGGACAGGTAAAGGCCAGCCCACATTTCCATCAAAGCAAGATGTGTGCCCCCTGCATCAACCAGGAAAGAGGAACGACTCTGGCAGACTGACTGCTATCTGTGTCAGACAAAGCCATGGGCAAGCACCCCACAGGAGACCTGCGCCCCATGGGGACTGATACCCTAGTGATGGTGCCAGACAGCAGGCCCAGGAAGGAAACACCTCCTGGGCAGCTCTGCTCAGCCCTTGGTGCAGCCAAAAGAAGAGCAAGGCTGAGAGCCTCTGCTCATCATCATTTTGTGAGTGAGAATCTGACTTGGAAACAGGCCCTGGGGTTAAGCCTCCTTTAGCCAGGACACAAACCCACATCGGTTCCTCCTAGAAGTCTGGCCCCGTATTCAGGACCTAGGAGACAGAAGAGCAGTGCCCATCCGGCTGACTGTCAGACCACGTGGTACAAGGCAAATACAGACAATGTTGTCTGCAGAGGAACCCATGTTGCTTCCAGGGCTGCTGAAAACCCTTCCCCAGCCCGTCCTGACTCCTCCCTTCCTGCCTCCCCTGTCTTCCATCTTCCCAACAGGAACAAAGTCCTGATGACCCAGAGAAGATGCTTCAGGTGGCTTCCCATCAGACAACAGCGACGGTACCACACAACCAGCACAAGTGGCCTGATCTCAAAGACATGAGCAGGTTGTGCAGAGGACCGGTGGACAGTTGGGAGGGCCCCGCGCCTGAGCATGGAAGGGGCTCCCACTTGGCTGGGTGCACCCCTGCAAGGGCCGCTAGTCAGCGCTTCAACACAGTCACTGATCTGTGGCCCCACACCGGGCTCTGTTCACCCTTGGGGTGAGGGGCATGCCCTTGTGTCTCTCGCTAAGTCTGTCACTCATGTCACTTCCTGTTCAGGAGCAGAGGCTGGGTATTAAGTTCCCTTGCCCAAGACTGAGCATCTCAGAGCTGCCTGTTCCTTCCATGCAACAGCTAAAACGGAGGGTCCACTGGGCATCAGGAAATAGCCCCACACTTGCCAGGCTCTCCGGACCACAGGCAGCCTTATCCCACAGTGTCTGGTCATGGAGCCTACTGTGCGACAAACTGCAGTTTGGGTTAAAGAGACATCAGTGTGTGCACGGAAGCAGGGAGTGACCCTGAGTGACTTCCATGACAAGGATGCACTTCCAAGGTGACCACCGTGTCCATGATAAAGGTCCTAAGGACACTAAGTCTTTCTCGGGTTGACCAGGCTCTCTCCAGCACCTCCTTCAGGCTCCCTTCAGGTTGACCAGAGTCCATAGTGGGCACCTGCCATCCACTGCCACCCACAGCACCAAGGCTGCCGCCCAGAGCCCGTGTGTCCTGGTCAACATGGTGAGACCACAGGCTTTGGACAGAGATGCTTGCTCAGGGGAGCAGGATGCACCCACGAGTCATCCCTCTACAGGCACAGGCGAGCAGCAGGCTTCCTCTTGGACCACAGGCAGACACTGGAGTCTACCCAGGGAGCAGAACGCAGTGGAGACAGACTGAGTGGCGAAAAGATGAAGCAGACGAGCAGGTGTGGATGGTTGGAGCTCAGATGTGGGGTTTCCAGTCCTCCCCTCGAGCTGCAATGGGACCCAACACACCTGAGCAGAGACGAGCAGTGGGCGACCACAGTGACTACTCATGCATAACGAGCAGTCTTATGAACAGAAGATGAGGATCATCTAGTGATCCATGAAAGGCTGCCAGCCCTGGCTGCTGTAGAGGCTGGCAGCCCTATGCATACCTGCCACCTGCCTGCAGTCAGCATGCAGAGGCTAGTTGCCCTGTGCACGCCAGCTGCCCCACCTGCAGCCAGTATCCAGAGGCTGGCCTTGGAGAGAGTTACTGAGCTACAAAGAGCGTGTGTGGCTAGCAACACAGTGAATAGGAGGGAACCACTGTGGTCTCCATGTTCACTGGCCCCTCTGCTGAGTACCTGAGACCCACCACCACACTGAGCTCCCACACCCACCACAAGGGAGGGAGGCTGTGACCCACATGTCTGTGGACAGAGGCACAGACAGCAGGCCAGCAACAGAGATGAGTTCAAACCCAAGTCTAGGTGAACTTAAAATGCGACCTGGGTTCAGGACAGGTCTGTCTTCTGTCCTGCCTCCCAGCCTTCGATGCTCAGGACTGGCCCCTGGACCAGCACCCAGCTGCTGCCCCATCACACCTGCCATCACTCTCAGAGCAAGGCCTGCCCATCTGGCGAGCAAGCGTGGATGTGGATGGCTGACAAGCAGTGCTGAGCCGACACACAAAGCGTCAAGAACCACTCCCCATGCAGAGCGGCTGCCCCAGAAGTCTTTCTCGGTTTGGGCCTCTCCAGCACCTCCTTCAGGCCCCAACCAGAGTCCATAGTGGGCACCTGCCATCCACTGCCACCCACAGCACCAAGGCTGCCGCCCAGAGCCCGTGTGTCCTGGTCAACATGGTGAGACCACAGGCTTTGGACAGAGATGCTTGCTCAGGGGAGCAGGATGCACCCACGAGTCATCCCTCTACAGGCACAGGCGAGCAGCAGGCTTCCTCTTGGACCACAGGCAGACACTGGAGTCTACCCAGGGAGCAGAACGCAGTGGAGACAGACTGAGTGGCGAAAAGATGAAGCAGACGAGCAGGTGTGGATGGTTGGAGCTCAGATGTGGGGTTTCCAGTCCTCCCCTCGAGCTGCAATGGGACCCAACACACCTGAGCAGAGACGAGCAGTGGGCGACCACAGTGACTACTCATGCATAACGAGCAGTCTTATGAACAGAAGATGAGGATCATCTAGTGATCCATGAAAGGCTGCCAGCCCTGGCTGCTGTAGAGGCTGGCAGCCCTATGCATACCTGCCACCTGCCTGCAGTCAGCATGCAGAGGCTAGTTGCCCTGTGCACGCCAGCTGCCCCACCTGCAGCCAGTATCCAGAGGCTGGCCTTGGAGGGGTTACTGAGCTACAAAGAGCGTGTGTGGCTAGCAACACAGTGAATAGGAGGGAACCACTGTGGTCTCCATGTTCACTGGCCCCTCTGCTGAGTACCTGAGACCCACCACCACACTGAGCTCCCACACCCACCACAAGGGAGGGAGGCTGTGACCCACATGTCTGTGGACAGAGGCACAGACAGCAGGCCAGCAACAGAGATGAGTTCAAACCCAAGTCTAGGTGAACTTAAAATGCGACCTGGGTTCAGGACAGGTCTGTCTTCTGTCCTGCCTCCCAGCCTTCGATGCTCAGGACTGGCCCCTGGACCAGCACCCAGCTGCTGCCCCATCACACCTGCCATCACTCTCAGAGCAAGGCCTGCCCATCTGGCGAGCAAGCGTGGATGTGGATGGCTGACAAGCAGTGCTGAGCCGACACACAAAGCGTCAAGAACCACTCCCCATGCAGAGCGGCGCTGGGACACACAAACCAGAGCAGATGTCACAGAGGACACTGTCCGCCAGCAGACTTTGCACCAAGAAGAGGACCATCCCACTCAGTGGGGAAGCGGGGACTCAGTGTGCACGTCCAGGCCAGGTCTGAGAGCTGCTCAGCCACTGTTCTGTCCTGCCATCCAGGACTCCAAAAACGAACCACTGGAAGGTCACCACAAGTCTTTCTCCTGGACATCCCACCACCATTTCAGAAAGGATGCTCAAGCTGAAATGACCACCTTGCTCCTAGGATTGGCTCATCTTCCTAAATCCCCACATCTGCGCTGACTGACAGGGCCACCTTTCCCCCATCAGAGCTGGAAATGGGCCCCATGGTACACCAGTCCCCCAGAACCACCACAGTGCCCACCATGCACGAGGAGCTCAAGAAGTGATGACTGACCACAGGAAACAAGGAAAGCCATGTTCGAGAGAGTCTGTCATCTCGGGGAGAAGAAGGGTGAGGAGATTTTCCTGTTGATTTCAGACAAGCCTAGCAAGGGTCACACGAGATCCTTGCAGAAGAATCACTGTCCACCATCTCCAGTGCAAACCCAGTTGCCCTTGCCAAAGCTCTGAGCCCGGCCCCGGCCCAGGCCCTGGGCCAAGGGTCTATCTCCTCGCCTGGCAGGGATACCTGTCCACCACCTCTTCACAACCAGATTCCACTCCCTGAACCTGCATCAGTTGGCCTTAAAGGGAATTCCAGCCAAAGAGGCCCTTGTCTGTTTCGCCCTGGGCTCCAGATACCAAGTCAAAACACAGACAATGGCCAGGACAAACTGCCACGTGTAGGAAAGGATCGTTATCAAATCCCAGCTCCATGGTCAAGGTGAGTATGAAGCAGGAATGTTGCCACAGCAGAGCTGCGATGGTTCTGGGAAATCTGAGCTGAGAAGGATGGAGGGGGGTGAAAGAAGAAAAAGAAAGAGAAAGAAAAAGAAAATTTTACTGCTGTATTAACAGCAGTAAAATTCCATCTATCAGAACAACCAAGAGAGTGTAAATACAGGGAACCAAATAAGGGCCGGGCTTGGGAAGTGCACGGAATTGTTCACTTTAGATCAAAGCTCTTAAAGACAAACAGAGACAGAGGAAGAGTCAGGCGCTGACAGGTAGGGTGGGTCATGCTGCACTGCAGCCTCTGCTTCCCTCCTGCAGCAATGCTTCCTGGGGAGAGCTCTCGGCTTCCCCAGCAGCGACGAGGAAGCCCCTCCTCCTCGGGAGGGCTGGTGGCAGTGCCCAGCGGCAGGGACCCGGATCTCTTCCAACATAACCACCTTGAGCTGAGTGCTAGTCGCGTGCCGGGTACCAGGCTGACTGCCAGCGCCTTCACAATAACCCTATGAGCCCTGGTTTCACTCAGGAGCGAAGGTTTTGGGAGCTTCAGGCATTTGCCCAAGATCTCCGCTGGAAACGCAGAGAACAGGGCCTCACATAGAAGCCGGCCGACCCCAACAGCATGATGAGAAGCCAACTTCTGAAATAATTCTCATCATATTATTAATTAAATTCCTGCGAGCTATGGATGTATGCTAAGTAACAACATCAAGTCATTTAAGCCAGTGGTTCTCCAAGTGTGGTCTGGGACCCACTCAGGGGTCTAGGAGGTCAAACCCTGCTCCTGACCTCAGCCACCATCACGCACCTCCTCCTCCGGAGACGACATGGTGGGTGTGAGCTTGTGTGTGTTATCGTGACTTAAGTTTTTCTCAGCTGCACTGTTCAAGGTGGTCCACGTTGACAGCTGTGACTCATAGCAACAAAGGCTCTCGGGGTCTTCACTCACACTTGAGAGCCTAAAGGAACCGTGAGGCCGCAGGTTCAAGGCCTTCCCACTTAAATCAACCAGACAGGTCCTGACACACAGACCTGCCTGCAGGCTTTCTATGTCTGCCTCTTATGGTTCACTGGCCATGCTGAAATGTGGAAATCCTATTTAATGTGAGGTAGGTGTGGTACTATTTATAAAATGGGTGAGTCCTGCAGTTTTCATAAGGAGGTTTATATTGCATATTTGAAATCTGGAGGTTTTTCAGGAATGTATCATAAAACCACCTCCATAAACCGTCTCTCAGGAGTAGCATGATAACACCACCAGGCGACTCAGCCGTCAGCAGGTTACTGCAAACTTATACGATTTCTGGGATCATCATTTCTCTTATTATTCTTAAGGGAAACCAAGAAATCTTCCCATAGTTTTGAAGTCTTATCAGCTCTGTGTTCAGAGGTCTTCACTTTCTCGACTCCCGTGACTGGCAACTGGTGACAGTCCTCACCTGGTAGGTCTCTTCTGTGACTCTCAGGATGAAGGCCCAGCTGAGTGGGGCGTCTGGTCTGAACAGAGCTTTAGCAACAGTTTTAGCTTTACTAATACGTGAAGCTACTCAGTGGTGTCTCAAATTCTTACTTCAGTAAGTTATCTAATTAGTTGTCCTGCAGCTGCCGGAGCACCCCCTCCTCCAGCCACAATGGTAAGGATTCACAAAACACTAGAGGCTTGGACTCAGCAGATACCAGGCACACGCAGCCTGCAGCAGCCAGGAAAGACGGCAGCCTTGGAAAGCAGGCTGGTTGGGGAGCCACGATTCTCCTGTGGGAAGCAGATGCCCCTCCTGTCCACAGGGTTTTAAGTGGGCAGGAGACTGGGACACGGACACAAAGCTGCGGAGCCCATGGGCTCTGGGCTGTGGGCTGATGCTGACGGTGAGGCTCCCGAACCCTTGGCCTGCATTCAGGGCCCAGGATGGTCTGAAAGGCCTGTGTCCTGCTTGCCCAGCAGCTGAGGAGTAGCCCACACCCACAAGCTCTCACACTGGCGCAGCCAGTTCTATGAATTATGTTAGGATCTGACTTTAGGTTTCAGAGAC
This sequence comes from Tragulus kanchil, assembly GCA_022376925.1. Classification (NCBI taxonomy): domain Eukaryota; kingdom Metazoa; phylum Chordata; class Mammalia; order Artiodactyla; family Tragulidae; genus Tragulus; species Tragulus kanchil. The sequence continues at coordinate 54,528,709 of JAIOJX010000003.1, read as the reverse complement.
ATGAGCTGTGGCTTCATCCTCCACAGATTCACAAAGTCTAATCAATAATGACAGAAAAGTAGAACTGTCTCATTCACAGGAGTCTCCCAAGGACCTAGAAAGATGCCTGTCCACAACAGGTGCCCCATTAACAGTTTGGAATAACTGAGGCATTTATTTAAAAGAGAATGTGCCACAGTCTTGATCTGAGATGAAGAAAGAACAGACTTCATAAAATGTAGTCCTGCAGTTTTCATAAGGAGGTTTATATTGCATATTTGAAATCTGGAGGTTTTCAGGAATGTATCATAAAACCACCTCCATAAACCGTCTCTCAGGAGTAGCATGATAACACCACCAGGCGACTCAGCCGTCAGCAGGTTACTGCAAACTTATACGATTTCTGGGATCATCATTTCTCTTATTATTCTTAAGGGAAACCAAGAAATCTTCCCATAGTTTTGAAGTCTTATCAGCTCTGTGTTCAGAGGTCTTCACTTTCTCGACTCCCGTGACTGGCAACTGGTGACAGTCCTCACCTGGTAGGTCTCTTCTGTGACTCTCAGGATGAAGGCCCAGCTGAGTGGGGCGTCTGGTCTGAACAGAGCTTTAGCAACAGTTTTAGCTTTACTAATACGTGAAGCTACTCAGTGGTGTCTCAAATTCTTACTTCAGTAAGTTATCTAATTAGTTGTCCTGCAGCTGCCGGAGCACCCCCTCCTCCAGCCACAATGGTAAGGATTCACAAAACACTAGAGGCTTGGACTCAGCAGATACCAGGCACACGCAGCCTGCAGCAGCCAGGAAAGACGGCAGCCTTGGAAAGCAGGCTGGTTGGGGAGCCACGATTCTCCTGTGGGAAGCAGATGCCCCTCCTGTCCACAGGGTTTTAAGTGGGCAGGAGACTGGGACACGGACACAAAGCTGCGGAGCCCATGGGCTCTGGGCTGTGGGCTGATGCTGACGGTGAGGCTCCCGAACCCTTGGCCTGCATTCAGGGCCCAGGATGGTCTGAAAGGCCTGTGTCCTGCTTGCCCAGCAGCTGAGGAGTAGCCCACACCCACAAGCTCTCACACTGGCGCAGCCAGTTCTATGAATTATGTTAGGATCTGACTTTAGGTTTCAGAGACATGAGCTGTGGCTTCATCCTCCACAGATTCACAAAGTCTAATCAATAATGACAGAAAAGTAGAACTGTCTCATTCACAGGAGTCTCCCAAGGACCTAGAAAGATGCCTGTCCACAACAGGTGCCCCATTAACAGTTTGGAATAACTGAGGCATTTATTTAAAAGAGAATGTGCCACAGTCTTGATCTGAGATGAAGAAAGAACAGACCCAAATGAGTACATACCCAAAAGTGAAGCCTGGGCTCTAAAAGGCCAGTGCCCAGAATCCTCTGCACTGAGGAACTCCATCCGCTTGAATAATCAAAGAGAAACTACACTGGCTGGAAAAGCAGGTTTAGTCCTAGTATCAGATGGGGAGTGATTTTTTAATAAGGAAATCAAAATAAAGGAAGACAGGAGAGGTATCTTGAAAGAAATGCTGAGATTTTAGAAGCTGATTTGAGAGAAAGAAATATGAAAGGGAAATGACATCTTAATGGCAGATCACGACGGGAAAGCAGACAGACGCGGGATTCAGCACTTGAAGAGAGGGTGTTAGGGGGGAGGGCTGGATTTGTGTCGTCAGTTCATCAGGGGTACATGGGGCCCAAAGACGTTCAATGTACAAGATGAGACAAGCCCTCAGCAAGTAGACTGGGGTGATTTCTCCAGAACAGCCAGAATCCAGAAACCCCAGAGAAGCCCACCCAAAGGCTGGAAGTGGCTGGGGGCCCACAGGGGTCTGTGGGACCCCACTCCCTGAACACAGTGTGAAAGCTTCAAGCTCCTGTTCCAGATACCTGAACATCATTTCACCACAGTACCCAGAGCTGGTAGCATAAATAGGAAAAACAAATCAGCTAGAGCAAAGCTTGAAGAAAGAAAGAGACAATTAAAGGCACCAAGCATAAAGAGATAGCTGAAATCCCCAAGCTGATCCGGGACCCCAGGGGCCAACGGGGGCTGGAGGTGAGGCTCCCAACCCTTGGCCTGCATTCAGGGCCCAGGATGGTCTGAAAGGCCTGTGTCCTGCTTGCCCAGCAGCTGAGGAGTAGCCCACACCCACAAGCTCTCACACTGGCGCAGCCAGTTCTATGAATTATGTTAGGATCTGACTTTAGGTTTCAGAGACATGAGCTGTGGCTTCATCCTCCACAGATTCACAAAGTCTAATCAATAATGACAGAAAAGTAGAACTGTCTCATTCACAGGAGTCTCCCAAGGACCTAGAAAGATGCCTGTCCACAACAGGTGCCCCATTAACAGTTTGGAATAACTGAGGCATTTATTTAAAAGAGAATGTGCCACAGTCTTGATCTGAGATAAAGAAAGAACAGACCCAAATGAGTACATACCCAAAAGTGAAGCCTGGGCTCTAAAAGGCCAGTGCCCAGAATCCTCTGCACTGAGGAACTCCATCCGCTTGAATAATCAAAGAGAAACTACACTGGCTGGAAAAGCAGGTTTAGTCCTAGTATCAGATGGGGAGTGATTTTTTAATAAGGAAATCAAAATAAAGGAAGACAGGAGAGGTATCTTGAAAGAAATGCTGAGATTTTAGAAGCTGATTTGAGAGAAAGAAATATGAAAGGGAAATGACATCTTAATGGCAGATCACGACGGGAAAGCAGACAGACGCGGGATTCAGCACTTGAAGAGAGGGTGTTAGGGGGGAGGGCTGGATTTGTGTCGTCAGTTCATCAGGGGTACATGGGGCCCAAAGACGTTCAATGTACAAGATGAGACAAGCCCTCAGCAAGTAGACTGGGGTGATTTCTCCAGAACAGCCAGAATCCAGAAACCCCAGAGAAGCCCACCCAAAGGCTGGAAGTGGCTGGGGGCCCACAGGGGTCTGTGGGACCCCACTCCCTGAACACAGTGTGAAAGCTTCAAGCTCCTGTTCCAGATACCTGAACATCATTTCACCACGAGTACCCAGAGCTGGTAGCTTAAATAGGAAAAACAAATCAGCTAGAGCAAAGCTTGAAGAAAGAAAGAGACAATTAAAGGCACCAAGCATAAAGAGATAGCTGAAATCCCCAAGCTGATCCGGGACCCCAGGGGCCAACGGGGGTGAGGTGCTGTCATCTCAGGGCCAGGCTGTCGCACCAACATTGCAGGCAGCAGGCAGCACTCCCAGTCACAGCGGAAGCTGACACCAACTCGCTACAGAGGGCCAGATCCCCAGGACTGCCTCCCCAGTGAAGACATGGACAGGGACCTTTCCACGAGGATGGGGATTCTTGTCCATCTCAGCCTGGGCTCCAGGAGGAAAGCAACTACCACTGCCTAAGATTATAAATCCCAGACAACAAAACACTGGTGTTTGGGGTTTAAACAGACCCACCAACATGCTCTAGGAACCCTACAAGGTGATAAATTAAAAGGATTAGTCCTGGACCATCTTCAGTATTTCTCACAAAAATAGGCTTAAAACTGTATTCTGGGAACGGCCCCCAACCTCAAACTCAACAGGATTCCTAAAGCTATGCTTGCATACTTAGTCACTCAGTCATGTCTGACTCTTTGTGACCCCATGGACTGTAGCCCAGCAGGCTCCTCTCTCCATGGGATGCTCCAGGCAAGAATACTGGAGGGATTTCCCATGCCCTCCTCCAGGGAATATTCCCAACCCAGGGATAGAACCCAGGTCTCCCTCACTGCAGGCAGATTCTTTACTGTCTGAGCCACCAGGGAAGCCCTCCAACAGCTAAACTCTGCTAAAGATGAACTTATAGGCCTAAACTACAAACATGTAAATAAAGAATATGGCGGCAACAAGAACTGACACAGAGAGCATACAGATGAGTGGGATGCCTAGAAAGGAAGCAACAAGACAGTTCTATAGAGACAGCCACATGGCATGTTTAAATAGACAGGATGTCAAAAACAGTCTTACAGCCTTAGAAAGAACAGCCAATGCTTAGAGGAGTCAGAAGCAAACACAGTTATTAGATTATAAAGGTCAGTAGGTCCAGTTTAAGGTTATGCACAGGTTAATGAAAAATTATTAAGTTAGAAGGTTTGAGGAAATTATCAATAATGCATCATACAGTTACATAAAGATGGAAATTATGAAAAAGAATGAAATAAATAGATCCAATTTATATTAGAAACTTAAAGCACTTCACTAGCAATCATTTCCTGATGTCTTCATTCTCTATTCCAAAGTACCTCTCTTATCTGTATTTTCAGCAACAATCTAATATGAAGTTCCAGAAAAGAACCTGAATGGGTTAAAGTCCTAAATGTGACAAACAAAAAAAACTGTACAAATGCATATGAGATTATCTTTATGAAACTGCAGCATGGAAAAACTTACTTAACAAACAAAAAATCATAAAAAGATTGATACATTTGATGGTATTAAAGTTAAAACTTCTGGGGGACTTCGCTGGAGTCCCCCAAACGTGCAGTGTCCCCCAAAAGTGCAGGAAGACTTTGCACTTCCAATGCAGAGGGCACAGGTTTGATCCTTGGTCAGAAACTAAGGCCACACACTCTGTATGGCATGGCCAAAAATAAATTTTAAAAGAAATATAATTAAATTAAAACTTCTGTATGAAAAAAGATACTACAATCAAAGCGAAGAGCTAATCTGCAAGAGAGATATTTACAATCCAAACTGTTTAACTCACAAAAGATTTTTTACATAAGAATACAACCAATAAATATGAAATTAATTCAGCAATAAGAAAATAATATAAAAACAGGATTTCAGGGCTTCCCTGGTGGTCCAGTGGGTAAGGACACCGCCCTGCAGTGCAAGGGGCGCCAGTTCGATCCCTGGCATGGGAAGATCCCACATGCTGTGGAGAAGCTGGACCAATGTGTCCAATTACCAAGCCGGAGCTCTGGAGTGCATGCACTCAGAACCGGTGCTCTGTGAACAACAGAGGCCACTGCGATGGGAGGCCCACAGGGGTCAAAGAACAAAGATGGATGAAAATGAATAAATGAAAGACCAATAGAAGTGGCAAAAAAAAAAAAAAAGACACAGGATTTCAGAGAGATGGAATGCCCAATAAATGCCCCAAAAGTAAATGTTTGAAGCCCTCTCTAGTAATCAGGTAAAGAGATAATATCTACCTTTCTGCCTGACTGGGGCTTCCCTGGCAGCTCAGACAGAAAAGAATCCACCTGCAATGCAGGAGACCTGGGTTTGATCCCTGGGCCTGGAAAATCCCAGGGAGAAGAGAAAGGCTACCCACTCCAGCATTCTGCCTGGAGAATTCCATGGGCCGCTCATCCGTGGGCCGCTCATTCACTGCCTGCCTGACAAAACGTAGTGGGTCTGACCCCACATAGTGCTGTGGGAACACAGGGAGATGGGTTGGCTCCCAGGCCACCTTCCAAATGTAAACTGCTTCAAATTCTTAGCACTTTGGCTGGGTCAACATTAAAGATGACCATGTACTGCATACTGCAATTTCCCACTGGTTACCAAGCCTCACCGCACTCACACTTGAGTCCTATCAGAAACCCACAGGAATGCTTCCCAATGTGGAGACAACAGCAAAACCATCTGTCCATTGGAAGGAAATGGATAAAAGGTGGGTGATTAACATTCAGTTCAGTTCAGTCACTCAGCTGTGCTTGACTCTTTGTGACCCCATGGACTGTGGCACGCCACGCTTCCCTATCCATCACCATGTCCCAGAGCTTACTCAAACTCTTGTCCATTGAGTCGTGATGCCATCCAACCATCTCATCTTCTGTCATCCCCTTCTCCTTTTTATCTTCATCCATCTTTATTCGTTGGCCTGTGAAGGTCTCCCATTGCAGTGGCCTCTCTCATTGCAGAGCACCAGCTTTGGGTGCATGAACGCTAGCTCATAACCGGACACACCTGTCTAGCCGTTCCATGGCACATGGGTTCCTCCCAGGCCAGGGATCAAACCAGTGCCTGTTGCAGTGCAAGGAAGACTCCTTACCCACTGGACCACCAGGGAAGCCCTCCTTCTGCCTTCTATTTTTTCCAGCATCAAGGTTTTTTCCAATGAGTTGGCTCTTCACATCAGGTGGCCTAAGTATTGGAACTTCAGCTTCAGCATTAGTCCTTTGTTTGAATATTCAGGGTTGATTTCCTTTAGGACTGACTGGTTTGATCTCCCTGTAGTCCAAGGGATTCTCAAGAGTCTTCTCCAACATCACAGTTCAAAAGCATCGATTCTTCAGTGCTCAGCCTTCTTTATGGTCCAACTCTCACATCCATACATGACTACTGGGAAAACCACAGCTTTGACTACACTGACGTTTGTCAGAAAAGTGATGCCTCTGCTTTTTAATATGCTGTCTAGGTTTGTCAGCTCCTTGTTTTAATACATTGTCTAGGTTCATCAGTTCCTTCTTCCAAGGAGCAAGCGTTTTTAGTTTCATGGCTACAGTCCCCATCCACAGTGATTTTGGAGCCCAAGAAAATAAAGTTTGTCAGCCTTTTCCATTTTTGTTTCCATCTTAGCACTTTGGCTGGGTCAACATTAAAGATGACCATGTACTGCATACTGCAATTTCCCACTGGTTACCAAGCCTCACCGCACTCACACTTGAGTCCTATCAGAAACCCACAGGAATGCTTCCCAATGTGGAGACAACAGCAAAACCATCTGTCCATTGGAAGGAAATGGATAAAAGGTGGGTGATTAACATTCAGTTCAGTTCAGTCACTCAGCTGTGCTTGACTCTTTGTGACCCCATGGACTGTGGCACGCCACGCTTCCCTATCCATCACCATGTCCCAGAGCTTACTCAAACTCTTGTCCATTGAGTCGTGATGCCATCCAACCATCTCATCTTCTGTCATCCCCTTCTCCTTTTTATCTTCATCCATCTTTATTCGTTGGCCTGTGAAGGTCTCCCATTGCAGTGGCCTCTCTCATTGCAGAGCACCAGCTTTGGGTGCATGAACGCTAGCTCATAACCGGACACACCTGTCTAGCCGTTCCATGGCACATGGGTTCCTCCCAGGCCAGGGATCAAACCAGTGCCTGTTGCAGTGCAAGGAAGACTCCTTACCCACTGGACCACCAGGGAAGCCCTCCTTCTGCCTTCTATTTTTTCCAGCATCAAGGTTTTTTCCAATGAGTTGGCTCTTCACATCAGGTGGCCTAAGTATTGGAACTTCAGCTTCAGCATTAGTCCTTTGTTTGAATATTCAGGGTTGATTTCCTTTAGGACTGACTGGTTTGATCTCCCTGTAGTCCAAGGGACTCTCAAGAGTCTTCTCCAACATCACAGTTCAAAAGCATCGATTCTTCAGTGCTCAGCCTTCTTTATGGTCCAACTCTCACATCCATACATGACTACTGGGAAAACCACAGCTTTGACTACACTGACGTTTGTCAGAAAAGTGATGCCTCTGCTTTTTAATATGCTGTCTAGGTTTGTCAGCTCCTTGTTTTAATACATTGTCTAGGTTCATCAGTTCCTTCTTCCAAGGAGCAAGCGTCTTTTAGTTTCATGGCTACAGTCCCCATCCACAGTGATTTTGGAGCCCAAGAAAATAAAGTTTGTCACTGTTTCCATTGTTTGCCCATCTATTTGCATGAATTGATGGGACTGGATGCCATGATCTTTGTTTTTTGAATGTTGAGCTTTAAGCCAGCTTTTTCACTCTCCTCTTTCACGTTCATCAAGAGGCTCTTTACTTCCTCTTCGCTTTCTCCCATAAGGCTGGTGTCATCTGTATATCTGAGGCTATTTATATTTCTCCTGACAATCTTGATTCCAGCTTGTGCTTAATCCAACATATTATATGATTAATATATAACATAAAAATATATATATAACATAGTGATTAACATTACAGAATATTATAGAGCAGTTTAAATAAATGGATTAAGTTTATATAGATACATCTTGAAAATATTACATAAAGTGAAAAAAAGTTGTCAAATGATACAGTATAATTTTGCACATTTTAAGCTGTATCAATAGCATATATTTACATGGATATGTATTCAGGGGGAAGTCCCAAAAGACAGTTATTAATGCCAGGATGTCAGTGATGATTTCAGGATCGTTTTCCTTTGTAAAAGGCAGGAGGACAGAGAAAAAAAAGTGGCTTTAAATAAATCTTTATATCCTATTATTTTTAGTGAGAAAGTGTAAGTTAACAACTCTTTTATCTTGATGGTGGCTTCCCAGGTGGCTCAGTGAATAAAGAATCTGCCTGCAGTGCAGGAGACGTGAGTTCCATCCCTGGGTCGGGAAGATCCCCTAGAGGACATCATGGCAACCCACACCAGTATTTTTTTTTTTTCACACCAATATTCTTGCCTGGAGAATCCCATGGATAGAGGAGCCTGGTGAGCTATGGTCCATGGGGTCGAGCAAAAAGTCAAATAGGACTCAAGCGACTGAGCACACGTGCACACAGGCATCAATTAAAATATTTACATTTCATGACTGAAATGCTTTATCATTCTAAATGATTTCAAAGCCTAAATGATTATAGATAAGAAGAAGGAGGAACTCAGCTCTATGTAGAAATCCATGCTAAGGAGAGGAGCCAGTCTCCCAAAGATAAAATGGGGCAGGTGCCAGTCAGATGAAATAACCACTGAATTTATGTATAACATTCCTCTGAGTTATATGTCTCATGTTTGATTTTAAATTAAATTTAAAGCACCTGTAAATGAATGACCCTCTTATAACTGACTCATCACAGAAGAACAGAAGAACCAGACCACAAACGAAGATGCTGTGACAGAGGACCCAGGCTGCAGCAGGTGCTGGGCACAGTCAGGAGCACAGGACTAGGGACAGGCTGCCTGGATTTGAACATGGCTCCACCACTGGCTAGCTGTCACCGACACAAGCCAACTGCCTCAGTGAACCTCAGCTCTCTCAACTGCTGAATAGGGACTGTGCTGGTCTCTACTCTGTAGGGAAGTAATAAAGGTTAAATGAAAGAATTATGTAAAGTGCTTCCTCAGTACCTCATGAGTACTCAATAAATTTTAACTATTATAGTTATTGTTTTAGTTACAGAAATTGGGCATATAGCTCCTAAATTATAAAGTTAACTCTTAAGTTTTCCATCAGCTAGACTAAACGAAAAAGTAACTCAACCAGTAATACAGATTCCATCACTTCAGACAAATGGATGGGAGGGTGGATGAATGGATGGATGGATGGGAGGATAGATGGATGGATGGATTGATGGATGGATGGATGGATGAATGGATGGATGGGTAGACAGATGGATGGATGGATAGACAGACAGAGGAACAAATGGACAGATGGGAGGAAGGAAATATCTTATTGCGTTTTAAGGTTTCAATATATTTTCCAATGTCTGAATTCTAAAACAGTTTTTTGCATTGCTCTCCACAAAATGTACCTGAATCAATAAAGAAGATATCTTATTCAATATAAACTTAGAAACTCCAATTTCCTATCCCACTGAACTTCACACCCAAGAAAACCACTGCCCCGATAAATGCTCCAAACCTGTGATGCACTGAGAGAGTCACTGAGGCGCACATGCTGATCAGCCAAGACAGACATTTTATTAAAGGTTCTGGAAGGCAGGGTAGCTGAGTAAGAACATCAGCAGGCAGACTAAAACATCTCTCCTTTTCCCTAGTGTGTTTCTCATCACTGGAAAATGGTTTTCAGTGAGCAACAAAATTGCAAGAGAATAAAATTTAAAAGATCACTGCCTTCCCAACCTCCTCACCAGAAAGTATCAAATCTTGGAATTTTATTCTTCCAAAATTTTTCCATTGGCTTCATCACTCAAGCATTACATATAAGAAAAAATTCCTTTGAACAGGTGCCCTATTTACGAAGACATTTATAGCTGTCATAAAAAATACAGGAAAATTATTATTCCTCCTTCTCTTCCCACTTTTTCTCCTAAAACGTTAGAACAGTAAATTGGGTCTGAATCTTCACGTGTACAGAAAACAAGTTCGTATTTCTTCCCCCCTCCTTCATTCCCCTGGCAACTCTGATGTACTTCTCCTGGGCTTGCTCGGACTCTGACTTTGCAGAGTCCTTCAGAAGGCCGACAATGATAATAAAATGCTCTACTCAGGAAGCCCCTGTGCTCAGTTTCATAGGAAAAGTTACCATTGCTGAGCGAAAAAGACTGAGTAACCAGGTGTTATCTTTACACTGTAAAGCACTGTATTCAAGACCTTAAATGCCATTATTACGGGGGAGGCCTCACGAACTTAACAGTTATTTTCTTGATAATTACCTCTATCTCATAAAATCACAAGGACTGGACGATATTATTAAATTTAAGGCTCTATCTGCGCTAGAGTAGGGAGCTTTAAAAACTCCAGACATTCTGCAGGCCTTCAAAGGACGGGGAATAGCAACTGTACTTGACTCATCTTGATACTAATGCAAACTTCTGTGTCCCCTTTGGCACAGTCATACACAGATCCTGCAGGAAGGGCACACTTGGAGGAGCCTTGATTGGTTTTGACAAAGAAAATCCCAAACTGCCTCCTGGCAGCATGTCTGTAACATGCAGTCTATTCTCCATGGTCTGAGTCTCAATCATTTCTTCCTGTGTCTGGACTCAGCAACGGGGCCACAACCCAGAGAACAACGAAACCTTCATTCTTCTCAAGACAGTTTGGAAGGAACCAGAGTCAAGACACTCTTCTAAGAGGTTAATTATCAGTGGAAGAAAGAGGGGTGGCAGTGGGGTTGGGGCTGCCCCCTTGGTTCTGGAAGGCAGGGTAGCTGAGAAAACCCTCCCCCCCAGTGTGTTTCTCATCACTGGAAAATGGTTTTCAGTGAGCAACAAAATTGCAAGAGAATAAAATTTAAAAGATCACTGCCTTCCCAACCTCCTCACCAGAAAGTATCAAATCTTGGAATTTTATTCTTCCAAAATTTTTCCATTGGCTTCATCACTCAAGCATTACATATAAGAAAAAATTCCTTTGAACAGGTGCCCTATTTACGAAGACATTTATAGCTGTCATAAAAAATACAGGAAAATTATTATTCCTCCTTCTCTTCCCACTTTTTCTCCTAAAACGTTAGAACAGTAAATTGGGTCTGAATCTTCACGTGTACAGAAAACAAGTTCGTATTTCTTCCCCCCTCCTTCATTCCCCTGGCAACTCTGATGTACTTCTCCTGGGCTTGCTCGGACTCTGACTTTGCAGAGTCCTTCAGAAGGCCGACAATGATAATAAAATGCTCTACTCAGGAAGCCCCTGTGCTCAGTTTCATAGGAAAAGTTACCATTGCTGAGCGAAAAAGACTGAGTAACCAGGTGTTATCTTTACACTGTAAAGCACTGTATTCAAGACCTTAAATGCCATTATTACGGGGGAGGCCTCACGAACTTAACAGTTATTTTCTTGATAATTACCTCTATCTCATAAAATCACAAGGACTGGACGATATTATTAAATTTAAGGCTCTATCTGCGCTAGAGTAGGGAGCTTTAAAAACTCCAGACATTCTGCAGGCCTTCAAAGGACGGGGAATAGCAACTGTACTTGACTCATCTTGATACTAATGCAAACTTCTGTGTCCCCTTTGGCACAGTCATACACAGATCCTGCAGGAAGGGCACACTTGGAGGAGCCTTGATTGGTTTTGACAAAGAAAATCCCAAACTGCCTCCTGGCAGCATGTCTGTAACATGCAGTCTATTCTCCATGGTCTGAGTCTCAATCATTTCTTCCTGTGTCTGGACTCAGCAACGGGGCCACAACCCAGAGAACAACGAAACCTTCATTCTTCTCGCAAGACAGTTTGGAAGGAACCAGAGTCAAGACACTCTTCTAAGAGGTTAATTATCAGTGGAAGAAAGAGGGGTGGCAGTGGGGTTGGGGTCCCTGAGATGAAAATTCCACAGAAGATTCAGGCAATTCCTCTCCCCTTCTGTCCTCTCCCAGGAAGCCCAGCATGTCAGAACAGAGCCTGGGTCTCATCTAGAAGAGCTCAAAGGCAGCCATCTCTTTGACAAATATATGAAACAAATATTATAAACGAGAGGGTGAGACATGACACCTTGGCTGAGCCTGGACCGGGGAGAGAGGCTGGGAGGCTGTGTGAGTAAGGCACGCACCAGCTGGGAAGCGGGGCTCAGGCCGAGGGCCTGACCCCGGGTTCAGAGCAGACAGGCAGGGCAAGGATGTGCTCTGTTTTGTAACCTTATTTTATGGCTATCTGCTGGTGGGCCGCTTCGCCTGGTTCTGGTCTATTTCAACATCCATTTATGCTCCGAGGCCAGTTCCTAATAAACACATTCTTTCGTCTACCTTGCCAAGCAGGAGTCCTCAGACCTGGACCCACCCCAGGAAGTGGAGAAGGCCTCTTCTCTCTGCTTGGGGAGTGAAAGCCCCTCCTGTGAGCACTCCCCGCGCCCCTCTCAGCTGAGAGCTCCCTCCCCTCACAGAGCTCTCTCCACTCCAGGGCAGACCCTCTGAGAGCTCCCTCCCCTCGGGGGGCGGAGGCAGACCCAGCAGCTTGGAGAACCCTGGCCCACGGAATGCAGGGATGTGACCTCGTGCTGAAAGAATCCACCTTGACTCTCCAAGCCGAGAATGAAATCAACTCATGTTACTGGCGATTCCTATTCTATGTTTCTTCCGGACCTAAGTCACAAGATAACTTAACACACAGAAGCAAACCCCCAGTCCAAAGATCCTGCAGGAAGGGCACACTTGGAGGAGCCTTGATTGGTTTTGACAAAGAAAATCCCAAACTGCCTCCTGGCAGCATGTCTGTAACATGCAGTCTATTCTCCATGGTCTGAGTCTCAATCATTTCTTCCTGTGTCTGGACTCAGCAACGGGCCACAACCCAGAGAACAACGAAACCTTCATTCTTCCCCAAGACAGTTTGGAAGGAACCAGAGTCAAGACACTCTTCTAAGAGGTTAATTATCAGTGGAAGAAAGAGGGGTGGCAGTGGGGTTGGGGTCCCTGAGATGAAAATTCCACAGAAGATTCAGGCAATTCCTCTCCCCTTCTGTCCTCTCCCAGGAAGCCCAGCATGTCAGAACAGAGCCTGGGTCTCATCTAGAAGAGCTCAAAGGCAGCCATCTCTTTGACAAATATATGAAACAAATATTATAAACGAGAGGGTGAGACATGACACCTTGGCTGAGCCTGGACCGGGGAGAGAGGCTGGGAGGCTGTGTGAGTAAGGCACGCACCAGCTGGGAAGCGGGGCTCAGGCCGAGGGCCTGACCCCGGGTTCAGAGCAGACAGGCAGGGCGAGGATGTGCTCTGTTTTGTAACCTTATTTTATGGCTATCTGCTGGTGGGCCGCTTCGCCTGGTTCTGGTCTATTTCAACATCCATTTATGCTCCGAGGCCAGTTCCTAATAAACACATTCTTTCGTCTACCTTGCCAAGCAGGAGTCCTCAGACCTGGACCCACCCCAGGAAGTGGAGAAGGCCTCTTCTCTCTGCTTGGGGAGTGAAAGCCCCTCCTGTGAGCACTCCCCGCGCCCCTCTCAGCTGAGAGCTCCCTCCCCTCACAGAGCTCTCTCCACTCCAGGGCAGACCCTCTGAGAGCTCCCTCCCCTCGGGGGGCGGAGGCAGACCCAGCAGCTTGGAGAACCCTGGCCCACGGAATGCAGGGATGTGACCTCGTGCTGAAAGAATCCACCTTGACTCTCCAAGCCGAGAATGAAATCAACTCATGTTACTGGCGATTCCTATTCTATGTTTCTTCCTGACCTAAGTCACAAGATAACTTAAGACACAGAAGGAAACCACACTGCCCAAAGAAGACAGTTCACAAAGAAGAGCTAACTCTGACCAAAAAAATGTCACCCAAGCACCACAATGCCTCCTTGATGGAGCCTGGGAGGCTGTTTGGTGTGAGGAAGCAGCCCTGGTGTCAGACCAGGGAGCCGACAGAGGCAACAGGCAAGCCCTACAAAGCAAGGCAGCTGGGGCTTCACAGTCTAGCAGACTGGCTGTGGACTTGTGTGGGCCAGGAATAGAGGTTCTGGTGTATACATCTAGGATGAAGAGGTGGTTTAACAAATGATATCATCCAGTATCTTCCCTCCATAAACAGGATTTTTGTGAAAATAAGTGTTCCAGAAAAGAGGTACCTAAGAGGCTGTTAGGCTTAAGAGGCACAAAGGAGGCCAACACAGGACACAGCAGGCACTTAGTGGGAGCAAACACACCCAAATGAGGACAAGGTGGTGGTGGCAGAGACACACAGGAGACCTCAGAAACGGCCATAAAAACAAGGCAGTTGGGCTTCCCTCGTGGTCCAGTGGGTCGGCCTTGCGGTGCAGGGGGCACCAGTTCGATCCCTGGCTCAGGAAGATCCCATGTGCCACGGAGTGGCTGGACCAGTGTGTCCAATTACAAGCCAGAGCTCTGGAGTGCATGCAGGGCCGGTGCTCTGCAATGAGAGAGAGCACTGCAATGAGAGGCCCACACATGCCAAAGAATAAAAAAGATGGATGAAAATAAATAAATAACCAATAAAAGAGGCCAAAAATTTAAAAACAAACAAGGCGGTTATGGGAGCACAGTTCAGAAAATGAAGGCTGCCTCCCCACGGATCACGGGCCCTGCCCCTCGGGAGTGCTGATCTGCAAGGCTGCGCCATGACCATACCAGAGCGTGAGCAAGGGGCGGGAGAAGACTTGCACACAGGCGTGAGGGGCACAGGCATCATTCCCGCTACCGGCCAAGCCAATGAACTACACCACACACTTTCATTTAATCACATGAAAACAGATCTGAGACCAAAAAAACAAGAATAAGAAAGTACAGAAAAACGAAGTTCATTTCTGGGAATTCAACATTACTTTCCATTCCCAGCTTCTCTTAATCTAACTGGTTTCTAAACAAGAACAAAATAAAAATGAAGGCCAAGGAGGCCTGGTTAACACCCCCACTGACCACGTGGCATGCACCCCAAGTTCCTTTCCATTTACAATTTTAGTTTGTCCCACCTCCTTAAGCTGATGTGTTTAGACTAGTTTAGCCTCAATATAACTGAGTTTTTTTCTTCCACACCACATTTACAGCAAAAAATGGGGCCCTTACAACTTAAATCCAGAAATCAGATGACTCCCGAGTAAAGTGTTTTTAGGGACCTGTGTTTAAAATAGAGAATCTTGCCCTGAAAGGTGGGAGCATCAGTTGGAGAGTCTGTGGAGCCAATATTCCCCACACTGAAACCATGGCATCCAAGATGGTGACGCCGAGTGGCTCAGAACTGACCTCTCGACCAAGGTCTCAGCAAAGGCAGTACTCGACTCAACAGGGCAAGATGCTAAGCCCCTTACAGCAGCTACAGGGAATTCAGTTCCTCTCAGTATTCTTTTCTCCATAGTATTTGAGGCATGTTATCTATGGGTGCGTGCTAAGTCGTTTGTCGTCTTGGACTCTGCAACCCTAAGGACTGTAGTCCGCCAGGCTCCTCTGTCCATAGGATTCTTTTTTTTTTTTTACCTTTATTTTACTTTTAACTTTTACAGAGTTTTGTTGTTTACAGATATGTATGTTCTCAGATCAGTCATATGCATATCCCCCCCTTCCCTCCCCTCCCGACCATCACACAGCACCCCTGAAGGATCCCCTTTTCTCACAGAGCAATGACTAGAGCTATTTTCTTCACTTATGATAGTACAGGCCTTCATGCTACTTCCTTT
The DNA here is from genome assembly GCA_022376925.1 of Tragulus kanchil. Lineage (NCBI taxonomy): Eukaryota > Metazoa > Chordata > Mammalia > Artiodactyla > Tragulidae > Tragulus > Tragulus kanchil. Next base: position 54,513,005 of record JAIOJX010000003.1, on the reverse strand, counting down.
ACGCCTCTCACCCACTGTTCCTTCCCCACAATGTCCATATGTCCACTGTCCATGTCTGTCTTTCTGTCGCTTCACTGCATGTGCCATCATCACCATCCTACTAGATTCCATATAGATGGTGATGATGTCCATAGGATTCTCCAGGCAAGAATGGCTGTGTTGCCACACCCTCCTCAGGGCATCTTCCCAACCCAGCGATCAACCCGAGTCTCTTATGTCTCCTGCAATGGCAGGCGGGTTCTCTACCACTAGCGTCACCTGGAAAGTCCCTGCTATTTATACTCTCAATCACTTTTAAAAAGTATCCGTGATCTTTATTTGGCACAGCAATTTATTAGAACTTAATACAGACTCAGGAAAGTGATGAGAAGGTGGAGTAGAATATTGTAATTGTAAAGCATGTAGACCTGGGTTGTCTGGTGCATCTCCTTGAAGATGTGGAGCCACACATCTGACACAGCCCACGTCTCTGAAGAGCTGGCATTACGTGCAGTAAACCACAAGGCAGAAAGTCACAGTACCCAGCCCAGTCTCAGGAGGAAGTCCTCCTTGCCTAAAAGGGGCCAAGGTCTGTGGAGCCAATATTCCCCACACTGAAACCATGGCATCCAAGATGGTGACGCCGAGTGGCTCAGAACTGACCTCTCGACCAAGGTCTCAGCAAAGGCAGTACTCGACTCAACAGGGCAAGATGCTAAGCCCCTTACAGCAGCTACAGGGAATTCAGTTCCTCTCAGTATTCTTTTCTCCATAGTATTTGAGGCATGTTATCTATGGGTGCGTGCTAAGTCGTTTGTCGTCTTGGACTCTGCAACCCTAAGGACTGTAGTCCGCCAGGCTCCTCTGTCCATAGGATTCTTTTTTTTTTTTTTACCTTTATTTTACTTTTAACTTTTACAGAGTTTTGTTGTTTACAGATATGTATGTTCTCAGATCAGTCATATGCATATCCCCCCCTTCCCTCCCCTCTCGACCATCACACAGCACCCCTGAAGGATCCCCTTTTCTCACAGAGCAATGACTAGAGCTATTTTCTTCACTTATGATAGTACAGGCCTTCATGCTACTTCCTTTACGCCTCTCACCCACTGTTCCTTCCCCACAATGTCCATATGTCCACTGTCCATGTCTGTCTTTCTGTCGCTTCACTGCATGTGCCATCATCACCATCCTACTAGATTCCATATAGATGGTGATGATGTCCATAGGATTCTCCAGGCAAGAATGGCTGTGTTGCCACACCCTCCTCAGGGCATCTTCCCAACCCAGCGATCAACCCGAGTCTCTTATGTCTCCTGCAATGGCAGGCGGGTTCTCTACCACTAGCGTCACCTGGAAAGTCCCTGCTATTTATACTCTCAATCACTTTTAAAAAGTATCCGTGATCTTTATTTGGCACAGCAATTTATTAGAACTTAATACAGACTCAGGAAAGTGATGAGAAGGTGGAGTAGAATATTGTAATTGTAAAGCATGTAGACCTGGGTTGTCTGGTGCATCTCCTTGAAGATGTGGAGCCACACATCTGACACAGCCCACGTCTCTGAAGAGCTGGCATTACGTGCAGTAAACCACAAGGCAGAAAGTCACAGTAGCCCCCCGAGAGGAACCACTTAGGGCAAGGGAGTCTCAGGGAGGAAGTCCTCCTTCTACCAGGCATTGTGTCGGCCAGCATTACTCAAAGGCCACCTCCTCCAAACACGAGACCTCGCAGCGGGACAGTGTTTCTCATCTGACAGAGAAGGACACTGACTGAGTTGTGTGGTGTGGTCAAGGTCACCAGGCGGGGAGAGTAAAGGGCCGACCCTGAGCCTTGGCCACCACCAGGGTTGCAGCTCACGGCCCCATCCACCTTGCAGTTCCCACAGCCGCCTCTCCCGGGAAGGAGCTGCTTGGTTCCAACCCCTACAGCCTACCGGATATTTGAAAAATCTGTAGCCTCTAGGCAGCCTGTCAGTTTTATTTGCTTTTATTTTTTCAAATTCAGAAATCATCAAAGATTGGATTTGTAGTTGCTGCCCTCAGAGTTAGCAAGAAACAGACTAAACAAACAGTACATTTGATCAAAGTCAATGCATTGGAAAAAAAAAAAAAAAGAACTGTCCCCTTTTCTCATTCATTAACAAAGACTGACAGGGTGACAGGGCTCACACACTCAGGTCCAGTCTGGTCAGGGTTTTTATTTCACGTATATACTGTGATCTGCATGGGAAAAGTGACTTCAAGAGACAAATACGGTAGGCTAGGATTTAATCCAAATAGATAAGCCAGTGACAGCAGAAACTAGGAGCTTTTTCAGTCAGTGAAACAGAAAACAAGAGAGAGGGGGCCCCAGGACAGGGTAGGTTTGGGGGTTGTTCTTCTGGGGCAGGAAGAGAGGAACTCCATAAGCAGTTTCACAGACAGATTAGATAATACTCCTCAGAACAATGCGAGTACTTGATGTGCTTAAGGCAATAGGCAGATGGTCCTGTCCAAAGCAGTGGAACTTAATACAGACTCAGGAAAGTGATGAGAAGGTGGAGTAGAATATTGTAATTGTAAAGCATGTAGACCTGGGTTGTCTGGTGCATCTCCTTGAAGATGTGGAGCCACACATCTGACACAGCCCACGTCTCTGAAGAGCTGGCATTACGTGCAGTAAACCACAAGGCAGAAAGTCACAGTAGCCCCCCGAGAGGAACCACTTAGGGCAAGGGAGTCTCAGGGAGGAAGTCCTCCTTCTACCAGGCATTGTGTCGGCCAGCATTACTCAAAGGCCACCTCCTCCAAACACGAGACCTCGCAGCGGGACAGTGTTTCTCATCTGACAGAGAAGGACACTGACTGAGTTGTGTGGTGTGGTCAAGGTCACCAGGCGGGGAGAGTAAAGGGCCGACCCTGAGCCTTGGCCACCACCAGGGTTGCAGCTCACGGCCCCATCCACCTTGCAGTTCCCACAGCCGCCTCTCCCGGGAAGGAGCTGCTTGGTTCCAACCCCTACAGCCTACCGGATATTTGAAAAAATCTGTAGCCTCTAGGCAGCCTGTCAGTTTTATTTGCTTTTATTTTTTCAAATTCAGAAATCATCAAAGATTGGATTTGTAGTTGCTGCCCTCAGAGTTAGCAAGAAACAGACTAAACAAACAGTACATTTGATCAAAGTCAATGCATTGGAAAAAAAAAAAAAAAGAACTGTCCCCTTTTCTCATTCATTAACAAAGACTGACAGGGTGACAGGGCTCACACACTCAGGTCCAGTCTGGTCAGGGTTTTTATTTCACGTATATACTGTGATCTGCATGGGAAAAGTGACTTCAAGAGACAAATACGGTAGGCTAGGATTTAATCCAAATAGATAAGCCAGTGACAGCAGAAACTAGGAGCTTTTTCAGTCAGTGAAACAGAAAACAAGAGAGAGGGGGACCCAGGACATGGTAGGTTTGGGGGTTGTTCTTCTGGGGCAGGAAGAGAGGAACTCCATAAGCAGTTTCACAGACAGATTAGATAATACTCCTCAGAACAATGCGAGTACTTGATGTGCTTAAGGCAATAGGCAGATGGTCCTGTATACCCATAACGCACAGTGATAAAGAACTGAGACCATAGTAATGTGCTTAGAAGACCATCGAGGAAGAGAGCTGTGTATGTTTTCACATAGATACAAAAAATCCATTTTTGTTGAAGAGCTTAAAACTTGTTTCCAAAATCCTGAAGTAAAACTCTTTTGATGCCAGGCTCCTTGTTCATGGGACTCTCCAGGCAAGAATACTGGTGTGGGTAGCCATTCCCTTTTCCATGGGATCTTCCCGACCCAGGGACTGAACCTGGGTCTTCTGCATTGGCAGGCAGATTTTTTACCATCTGAGCAACCAGGGAAGTCACTCTTCTGGTGCTAAATACACCAATTCAGGCAAAACCAAAAGTATTTGGGAAGCATTTGTGAGGAGGGTTTCTGTTTTCCTTTTCCTGAACAAAGGCAAGGTTGGATTGGGGGAAGTTTGGGTACTACGTTGTATTTTTTAATCTTTATACCTACAAAATAAAGGGACAGTAAACCAGTAAATATCTGAAATACTACATTATTCCCTGTTGGTAAAGCTCAGGATAACTGGAAAACCCAGTGCTGACTGGACACACATGCTAACTTCCCACATCCGAGCACCCTCAGGAAGAGGATCTGCTGACAAGCAGTGCAGCCCAGGGTTCTCCCACCGCTGACCTCCTGCTCTGGCTCACCTCACGATGTACACACTTCAACGAGAGCTTTCTTTCAGAGACTAGCAGCCATGCAACAACCTTCCAGACATCTCACAGAAGCAAAAGTGCCACAGAACAGGCACATGGTCTCACAGACAGAACTCCCTAAACCAGTAGGCAACTTTCCTATTGTGCGTCCTACCAGATACTATAATTTTTGCCCTAACTCCATTTCATCAACAAAGTTTTTCATTTATGCAGCAACCTGCACCCTCAAATGTGTGCACTTGTTCCAACAGAAGGTGGAGCCCAAAGGTCCACCACCCCGCCCTCCTGTGGGCAGGATGCCGGCTTGTGTCATAATCCTCCACCTCTGTCTGCCTTCTCCACTGGCCCTGTTGCAGCAACAAGGGGACCCCCCAGGTATCTGCTCCCACCCACCAGAGCTCCCGGGGTATCAGGAGCAGGACCACACAGCACCCGACACCCCCCAGGCCCTTCCTGAGGGTGCAGGATGAGGACCTGCCCTGATGTGGGTCCTTGGTGGTCCTGACCAGACAGAGCAGAATGGCAGGGGGCGGGCTCCCAGGAGAGTGTGGAAGGAGGAGGGCAGAAGCAGTGTCATTGTCACTATGAAGTCCTCCCAGGCTGACAATGAGCTTCAGTGTCACTGAGACATATCCCTGAGTCAGGAGGACACCACTGAGAGCTGCTGGCAAAACCCAAGGCCAGAGAAAGTCACAAGACCTTAGGATGTCCTCGGAGAGGCATCATCCTAACTGAGTGGACAACAGGCTGCATTCACCAGCAAAAAGGGGCAGGAAGGTAACTGCATTCCACAAACTGTATGGCTAGTCAGCAGAGCTGTGGAGACTGCTTTTCCCAGAAAGGCACAGGGGAAAAAATCTAAACAGCAACTAAACTACAATCAGGATCAAAAACAAAGCTATCTCGATTTCTCCAAATTCAAGACCGTCACATTAAAGAGCTGTTTCATATAAAACAACCTCACAGAGGCTCCAACTCTCTGCGCGGAAAAGGCAAGTTCTAATGCAGCTTCCCTCACCACACGACCTCATGACTCAAAGCATAAACGTATCCACATAAAGGGCTCGTGTGCCATTTTTTCCCCTGATGAATGCCACAATTTTGGCAAAAATGGAATTCATAGCACCAGCTATTTTTGTTATGCAAACACACTAAAAAGAACTCTGGCTAGTTTTCATATTGAAGCAAAGCATGTTTTCCATCTTGGCATTACTCTGTTAACAGAATTCACTTTTTCTTCTCAAACTTGACTAAGCTCCTGAAACCTATTCTTCAATAACACGTGAGAAACTAATCCAACGCAAGCTAAGTATGAACCTCTGAGACCTACCTAGGTAGCTTGTAACTCTGTAAGTATGCTGAGACGCTCTGTTGTAAGTTAACACTCTCAGATACATTCTAGTAGATCTGCACTATTCTGGAGGACACCTTCCCATTAGCCTCAAATTATCTTAAATCAAGAGGCTTGGAAACAATGACCTGGCCATTTTCAGTGGAGGTCTTACCAACTTTTGTGTTGTGAAATAAGATTTTTGCCAACTTAACTACAAGCCATTCACTTAAGAAGGTCACTCCTGGTAATAATTTTATGAGAAACTTGTACTGTATCTAGTCTCAGAAAACATGATTTCATCTTTAGTAGATTCATATTTGTGTTGTGTAGCTGAGCTACATCAAGTTAAACAATAATTTTAAGGTGGAAACTGACTAGGGTTTTTTTTCCAGATTTTCCACCACTTTAGTCATTCACAGGGCAATGTTTCTATGTTTCAACCTGTTGTTTTCTCTTCACAAATAAGATGTTAAAACTTTATAATTGCATGCAAAAAATAATAAAGCCTATGCTGAAGGAGTGTAAGGTATGAACATTTTAACTAACAAAACCGAAAAAATATGCTTGCACAAAGGGAAAAGAAAAACCAACTGCTGGCACATGGTGAAAAGAGACAGGGCTCTTCCAAATGTGCATAATCCTCATTTGAAGATTTCTCAGTATCCAGGGGCCTTTCTATATAGAGACACCATCCATGTGCACCTTGTAAACACTGGCATCACTCCTTGACTTAGCAACATCCATAGGTGGAGAAATGCAGTGTAAGTGAGGCCCACAGTGTGCACCAGGAACCAGTGTGGCTCTGCGTCAGCCTGTCAGGTTACTAGACCTGCCCATGTGCAAGACATCTGATGGATGGTCTCTCATCCGGCAACCCTGGCCCACGACATCTGTCCTCGCCATGGCTGGATCACACTGCCCCCACCATGGTCGTGGATCCTGGCTCTCCAAACACATCCCAAAGCAAGCGGCACTGAAACATCCAAACAGTGATGTCTGAAATGAGTTGACAGACGAGTAGTTTACAAGGGTTTTCATCCTGATTTACACATGGCTGCCCAAAGGGGTCAATTGAGATTCTCTCCTCACCACTGAGGACCTTTGGGGCCAGCCCTGCATTCCCTGTCAAGGGCCATCCTGAACCCTCGAGACAAGGAGCCCAACAGCCTCCACAGTGAGCTGCAATGCTTATTCAAAAGATATGGACGGAAAATTCCATTTATCCTAGGTGACAATCATAACACTTTACTTATTGGACAAAAATAGGACTAAAATTAAAATATTCATTAATTTTTGAAATACCAAAACTCCAAGCCATTTTTAAAAAATATTTCCTATGAAACTTAGAATCTGTGCTGTATTCAAATAACAAAGACTCTAAGAAGCACTTCAAGTCATCAGGTGCATGAAGAGTGTCGCTTCCTACCAGCTGGAAGACAGACAGACACACATGCACACAGCAAAGAGACAGCACACACACACACACACACACACACACACACACACACACACACACGGCAAAGAGACGCAGTCAGAATATGTTCCCGTGACCTCTCTTAAGGCCTTACAAATTACAATATGGATAACACACAAAAATTCAAAGTTTGGGGACCAGTGTGACTTCTTCAATTCCCTTCAGCTGTTTTTTTAAGCCAGTGTCAAAGTAACTGAGATACTAAATAAATGATCAAAATAAAGGAGCAACAGCATTTAAGCTCAAAAAACAGACAGGGAAACAAAGGCCACAGAACCAAAGTAGTCTGCTGGAAGTTGTGTATAAATCAGAGACAAGAACTTAGGGGAACTGTTAAATTTCCATTGTATTTAATTTGTGAAACTTTAAAATCTCTCTTAATCATAAAGTACAGTACTTCTTTCACTAAAATGCTTTTATAAGTTTAGAGAGCTGAAGTAACTGTGAACCCCTCAGATTCCATTCCCTGTGAAAGAATTGGAACGGCCCTTTTACAACGTGTTACAAATTCCAAAGGCAGGAAGGAGGGATGGACGGACATCTCAGCTAAAGGGGAAAGAGAGGTCTCCTGAGAGCACACTGCAGTCAACATGTCACTTAGACAAATTAATACTTCACTCCCCAAAGCTCAGCCAGATATTTTTATTTTGTTGGGGGGACAGTAATTTTTGATTTATGGAGAGTCTCAAGAATCCATTGCTTAATTCTACTTTGGTAATAAAAATCTTTGGATATCCCTGTTTTGAAATCCTTCAGACAGTCTATCATGGAAAGCCCTCATCTCCTGAGAGGCACTCGGCCATCTCCCTCGGCGTGCCTTCTCACTGACCGTCCCCCCAGAAGACTTCTAAGCTGTAAACAGTCGGGACTGAAGGCCATCACCATCAGGGAAACATCAGTGTGCAGCACACCCAAACAGACCCTGAGCTCTCATGTGCGGGGCCGCCTCCTGGCGTGGCTCTCTCGATGACTGTGCTGTGGAAGCAAGGCGTGGGATGTGGGTCCAGGAGAGCTGCAGGTCACTCTTTGCTCAGCACTTTGGATACAGACTCTGCCTTCTGTACTCAATGGGGAAGGTGCCTTATTCAACAGGAGACCAAACAACAGAGGAGTGAGAGAAGAGGGGTCCTTGGCTGTAAGACCGACACCCACTCCCTTGTGCTTGAGAGACCGATCCTGACCAAGGCCCTGCCTGCCGCCTCCCATACCACAGGGATGACCGGGCTCCAATCTCCTTCCTGAACAAAGCCTTTTGTTTTTAACTGCAGCTCCCGGTGTGGATGTGTGAAAATCACAGTGTTCGCCCCACAGAGAGGATGTTCTGAGAAATAAAGCCAGGCTATAAGATGAATCATATAGGCAACACGAACTCTCCAACACCCCTCGCTCACCCAACAGGCATCCGGGGAGGAGACGCTGTCCCTGGACAACCCCAAGGGGAGCAGGCACGGCCTTTCCCCAGTGCCACAGGTGAGACGCACAGAAAGGAGTCCTCCCTCTCCACGGCTTCCCCAACCTGGAACAGAGCGAACCTCGTAATCCTGAGCAAGTCAGGAAACCACAGAATCATACCCTTTGGAGGCACAGGACACCTGAAGGAGCCTGTCTCTCCAGGAGTGGAGGAGGAGGCCCAGGGAGACTGGTGAGTGGTTCAAAGTCTCCAATCCCTCCCCTGTGGTCAGCGGTCTTCCCTTCTCCCCACCAAGCCTTCCCTACCACAGAGCGCAGGGTGGTCCTCCAACCAACAGAGACCTGATGATAGCTGTGACGTGCACAGCAGCTGAATAACAGAGCCTCACAGTGTCCGCACACATGTCACACCACGAGATCAAAGGGAAGGTCCTCCCCGGTCCTCGGACAAAGGAGGTGGAGGTGAGACACTGTGCGCAGAGTCTGAATCCTGAGGGGTCTGCCTGCTACTTCCCAGGGACCCACTCATCTGTTGCTGATCACACCACCAACCTCTATTCCAAGAAGCACTGCCACGCGCAATTCCGCTCATATTCACAGAGATCTGCTCTATCAACTCGGTTGCCCATCGTCTCAAATGTGGTTAACATTCAGTTAACTAGTGATCTCGGAAACCATGCAACACACACAAGAGGTGCTATTCTGATTGATCTACATGAACTGGGTCCCCACATAGCCCAGATGCTACTAAAGAGACTGCCTTTGCGTGATGTACATTGCTAATGAAACAAGTCACTTGAATTGAACACAAAAACAACAAATGAAGTGAGTACATACACAGGAGAGAAAATCTTCCAAAAGCTTCCTTTTCTGCTAAGTGTGAGCAGAAAGGCACTAGTGGAAAACTCTGATTTCCTAACCCAAATGCCTTAGGAAAATTACCTGAAATTGCTACAAGAAAACCCAACTTTATGATACTGTTTTCAGAACATGTAACTTCTGATGTTTTCACAGACAGGAGACTTTTCAACATCTGCCCCCTTCCTTTACCATCTCTTGACTCCACACCTGCCACCATTTGTGCTTGGATTCACGTGCTCCACATGAACTGCTCCTTCCCAGAGGTCTCACACTGGAAACTCTACCCAGTGAGGGCTGAGAAGGTCAGACACAGGCAGAAAAGGTGGCCAGAAATAGAGGGCCCACTTCCATTGACAAGACATGAAGTCTGAAAGCAATGAACAACGTGGCTAGAACATTCTGCACCTTGGACTGATGGTGGCTTGACTCCCACCAAAATGGTGATGAGATGAACATTAGAATAGAATAAGATCCCATAAAAATGATAAAACAAAGCTTAAATTTTAAATTAATATTACAACACAAGAATGTAAAAATGTGATATATCAGTATATATTAGTATCTTTTTAATTGCACTAATGTGTTGGGTTTCCCTGATGGCTCAGCTGGTAAAGAATCCACCTGCAACAGAGGAGACCTGGGTTCGATCCCTGGGTTGGAAAGATGCCCTGGAGAAGGGAATGGCAACCCACTCCAGTATTCTTGCCTGGAGAATCCCATGGACAGAGAAACTGGTGGGCTATAGTCCATAAGGTCACAAAGAGTCAGACACAACTGAGTGACTAACAGACTTAATGTATTAAGGAAAGAAACACACACCCGAACAGGTGCTCTCAAATGAGCCAAGGTCCAGGCTGATTTACATACAGAAGGCTGACTGGGAAACACAGGCACCACGGCCTGAAAACGGCCTCAGACACCTCACTGGCAGGCTGGCACCAGCTCCAGAGGCCCTGCCCTGGCCTCTTAGATGACAGGTCCTGAAGTAAAAGGATTATGAGAATTGGTCCCTGGGCTCAGGGAACCACGCACTCAGGAGGGGAGAGCCTGGTGAGGCTCCCACCCTTCAGACGTCAGCTTATCCCCGGGTCCCGTCCAGTCAGGGCTACAGGATGCTGTCCTCAGTGGGGTCTCTTCAGTTGCAGAGTGGACGTGCTTCCTCAGCTGAAACTCCATGGCAACCAAGAAAGGGAGCCATCAGGAGGCGAGAGCGACAGCCCACCTTCCTACCTCCTGTGGACTGGACGGAGCTTCAGCAGAAGCCAGTGTCCTGGGGAGGCAAAGGGGAAGGAGACACAGACACACCTTTCCCGAACCCCCAGCCCTAGAGCCCCCTCTGCTGAGGGCTGGCTGCCCTCTCTCTTCCGCTTGCTTCCTTCTCCTTTCTTTCCACTTCACCCTCTTATTCTGATGTGGGATTGAGAAAATTTCCAGTTTATTCCTGTTTCTTTCTCATCTCCATGGTGCCGTGTGTCACTCACCTACCTTCTGGCCAGTTCTCTGTTGCTGGCCAAGGCTGTAGAGCCAGCACTTGAGAACACAGGGATGTGCTTCCAGAGAAAAGAGGTAAGTGGAAATCCTAAAGGTATTCCCTGTCAGAGTGTTGCAGGGCTCCACACAGATGGGGCCCCATCCTACCTGCCCCCGTGCCGGGCATACTCCACAGGTGAAACTTCGATGCCATTAACACAATTAACATCTACGATCTTCTTTTATTCTACCTGACTATTTCAGACTGTGGCTTTTTGGGGGTACAAATGTCAAATTCGAAGTATAGGTTCTCCTGAGCTTCAGCTAATGACTGTGTTTTCCCTGTGTTGGCCGTGGTTTAAGGACACAGGCACTGAGAAAGGTATGGCTGTAAATCATTCCAAATCAAAGTGACATTCTTCATCTATATAAAAACCATTAAGTAGAGCCATTCATATAAGCAAAGAATGAGGTTACATAACTCTGAGCACAGATCTGACATTATGGTGATATCTTATGATGATATGCCTTGTTGACTGCCAGCAATTTAGAGGCACATGACAAGAAGCATATTATAGTCATTTTTGGTGAATTTTTTGAGGTCACAGATCCAGATTTTTTTTAATCTTTTTTTTTAACTTTTATTTTACTTTTAACTTTTACAGAGTTTTGTTGTTTACAGACATGTATGTTCTCAGTTTAGTCATATGTATATGCCCCTCATCCCACCCCTCCAGACTGTCATACAGCACCCGTGAAAGATCTACTTTTCTCACAGAGCAATGACTATAGCTATTTTCTTCAAATATGATAGTACAGGCCTTCATGCTACTTCCTTTACGCCTCCCACCCTCTGTTCCTTCCCCACAATGTCCATATGTCCACTGTCCATATCTGTCTTTCCATCGTTACACTGCATGTGCCATCATCACCATCCTACTAAATTCCCTACATATATGTTAGTATATTGTACTTGTCCTTCTCTTTCTGATTGACTTCACTTTTTTTTTTTTTAAAGATTTATTTATTTATTTTATTTTGGGCGGGGGTCGGGTTGGGGAGGGAGGGGAGCGGGCGGGCCACTTCTATTGGTCTTTCATTTCTCTATTTTCATCCATCTAAAAATATGGAACGCTTCACGAATTTGCGTGTCATCCTTGCACAGGGGCCATGCTAATCTTCTCTGTATCATTCCAATTTTAGTATATGTGCTGCCGAAGCGAGCACTTGACTTCACTTTTAATGACAGGCTCTAGAGCTACAGATCCAGATTTTTATAAGGGCAAATATTATTTAAACCTTCTCATATTTAATGAGAATATTCCTACAGGAAATAAACACTTGACATTATTATTAATGAAAATAAGCTGGTTTTAGAAGTAAAGTTTGCATTTTAAGGTATTATTAGCAATTTGAGGCATCTTGAGGGAGGTAGACATGTGGGGTGGGTCTGGAGAAAAGTATCATTTCTCAGATGAAAGAAAGGTACCCCCTCCCCCCAAAAGGAACAACCCATACAAAGCGAGGGAAGAATGAGACACCTGGGAGCCTCTGGAAGCAGAAGGGGCTCTGCCGGGGACGTAACAGGAGGGCTCAGGCCCTCTACAGGGAGGAAGGCAGACCAGTGCTAGTACAGGATCCCAGGACCAGAGACACGGGGCCCAACACCTGCCCTCATGGAGTTCCCAGTCCTTCGAGGAGTTCACAGACCACTATGCAGTCACATGAGTAACAGTCAAGGTGTGGGGGTGAGCAAAATAGGTAAAGGTCAAAAGGCACAAACTTCCAGGTCTAAGGTAGAGAGTCCTGGATGTGACGCCCAGCATGGCGACTACGGCTCACAATGCTGTTTGTGTATTTGAGAGTTGCTAAGAGAGTTGATCGGAGAAGTTCTCACTGAGAGAAAACAAATTCTGTAACTACGCACGCTGACGGACGTTAACTAGATTTATTGTGAGCATTTCAGAGTGTACACAAACACTGAGTCACTACTTTGTACACCTGAAACTAATATGTCATGCGTCAATTATACCTCAATAAAAAAAATGAAAAGGAGGTTGTGACTGCCGCTACAAAGGGCAGTAACGGGGATTAAGGATGCTTACATGAGGCTAAGCTGTAGACTCTCCAGAGACATCAGGTGAGGCACTTCTGAAAAAGCAGCATTTGAACTGAGTTCTGTGTGAGGAGGACCCTCCAGGGGGCTAGCTTTCTGGGCAAGCCTCAAGAAAGACCCAATTCCCAAGGTCTGCAATGGACCAGCACTCGCTTCACTCCCAACTGAAGTAAATGAAACTCTGTAAATACAAACTCTATACCATCCAGCATCTGAGGCACTTTTGCACACAGGAATGAATAAATAATGATTATTTCAGAGGTACATCAACAGCTGAATCCTCACGTTATCACTTGGTCTTTCTCCAAATCCTACCTACTTTTTTTAAATTTTATTTTACTTTTTACTTTTACAGTGTTTTGTTGTTTATAAATATGTACAATCCCAGACTAGTCATATGTATATCCCTGGCTCCCATCCCTCCTCCACCCTACCCCAGGCCCCCCATCTCATCCCTCCAGGCCATCATTGCACTGTGGGAATAGGGGATTATACAGGGGTGCTGTGAGATGGCCTACCTACTTTTCATGCACCTGTCCAGGTGGCACCCCTGCCCAGCAGTCATGCGCAGAGAGCAGAGAATCTGCTCACCGGCCATCCGGGCTTGGAGAACGGCTATCTTACTCTGGCATCCCATGCACCATCTTCCCTGACAGGACAGCAGTGGGAGGGCCGGACAAGGTCTCATATGCATAACAGAGACTGGCACCTGATTTATTTCTCACCTCATGGAATTTAGGCTCACAGAGCTGTAATTAAATCATAGGAAGCACTGAAAAGCAGACACACAATAGGTTTGGAAGGCCAGTACATTCACTGGGTTAAAAAGAAGTTCCTCATTCCAACATTATCTCTGTGTACTTTCTACAGAAGTATAGCATAGCTGTCCTTGAAACTCAAGGGCTCTATCTCGCAAATGAAAAATGAATCTTCAGGCGAAGGATATAAAAACCTCAGGTAGGTCTTTCCAAATTGGTGTGGGAGTGAAGGATTTGGAGGCAGTCCAGTCTAAGCACACCGAGGCATTTATCATGGCTGCCCAAGTTCATCTTCACTGCTATGTTAATATGAAGTGTTCAGCAGTTATTTGGGTTGAGTTAGATTTATTACTACTTTTAATTTAAAAGAAAACAATCAAGCAGAAGAGGGTCCTTTTTTCTCTCCCATCAAAACATCTGTATTCCAGAGACAGCATTTAACATGGGAGAAATCAGAGCTACGATCCATTAGCGAGAGGGAAAGCCTGTCCTCATCACCTGCAGTCATGACAGTTCTTCCATACGTGGACAAAACACTGTGAAACATTCAAAACTGAGGGCAGGTGGTCTGCTGAAAGCATGTGGGCCTCCTTCCCACAGCCTGTGGGCCTTGACCATGCCAGGGCTCCCTGGAGGCGCCCCCGATGAATGCTTCGCATGGACTTCACTCTGCAGACCACTCACCAAGTATTCACAGGGCAGCAAAAGACTTGTTTACATGGCCAAGAAAGAGACTTTTTAAAGCACAGCAAAACTGTCGTGCATGTTTCCAAACACAACCAAAGATAAAATTAGATGCTACCCTGAAAGCATGCTTGTGCAAATGCTGACCAGCATGTGGGTGGCTTTAACTGTGATCTAACTGAAGATGGCTGGACAGTGAACGTGCGAACATCTATACTGTTCAGGACTTGGTATTCTTAATGACACTTTCTGCCTTGAAAGTCTCTGACCCTGACAATCTGGACACCCATCAGTCATGCATTGCACGTTACAAACACCACCCCATGTTCTGGCAAGGTGTCAAAGGGCCCAGCCAAAGAGCTACTTTTCCCAAGTACAATTGATAGCAGATGACAATGTCCAGCTCTTCCCTAGATCCTGACAACTATGTAACAACAAATAAAAAACATCCCAGTGATTTACTGTTCTAATTCTACACTGTTGTGCTCTGTGTTTCTTTAAGGAAGGTGCAAGTGTATGTGTGAGAGTCGTGAAACACGGTGGTTGCCATGGCGATTATCTGTGTTTAGAGAGCGCATGGAGTAAAGGTCCATGTCATGGTGGGAGAAGAGTGCATGTTAGCGATGGCTTTTCACAAGCCTAAATCATGTTAAGTCCCCAGTTTCAAAGAAATGTCGAAAAAAAAAAAAAGGAATGTAAGGTTTTATCTGGAAAAGCCCTAAGAACCAAAGTGTTTTTGTTTCAGGGGTAACTTTCCTCCCAGTACTTAGATGAGATCTGAAGACTGAAGACAGGACCAGAGGGCTGAGGAGAGGGGATTTTCCAATCAGAAAGCTTTCCTCACTGATTTGTAGGAGCAACACATTCCCCCCTGGCTTCCCACAATCTGCTTTGCAGCCCTGACATTGCTGAGTAAAGCCCAGGTAACTGATCTACCAGAAAATACCAAGTCCTGTTACCTGGCGCTGCCATCGGAACAGAACTCAGCACCTGCCTGAGACTCCACTGTGCCCACCAGGGTTAGGAGATACTGGGTGGCTGACTGATGGAGTTGTGCTCACTCTCTCTGGTCCAAAACAGCAACTAACAACAACAACACCCGACTCCAAAATGGGCAAAGGACATGCTCAGAAGAAGATAGATCAAAGACCAGTAAGCTCATAAAGAGATCCTAAGCATCACTCGTCTTCAGTCAAATACAAATCAAAACCACAATGAGATGACTTCACACTCATTAGGATGGCTACTATTAAAGACAAAATACAGAAAACAGGTGTTGTTAAGGATATGAAGAGATTGGATCTTGTGCACTGCTGGTGGGAATATAAAACGGTATAGCCCCTGGTATAGTTGATGGAAAACAGTATGGAGGTTCCTCAAAAATACAAGAGAATTACCATATAACCGAGAAAACCCACCTCTGGGTGTATATTCAAAAGAGTGAAATCAGAGATTCAAACAAATATTTGCACACCCATGTTCACAGCAGTATTATTCTCAAAAGCCAAACAGTGGAAGCAACTGAAGTGCCTATCGGTCAACAAACGGATAAACACAATGCAATCCAAACACAGGATGGGACACTGCTCAGTCCTAAAAAGAAGGGGCTCCTAACACAGCTCACCCTGGGGATGAGCCTTGAGGTCCTTGGTAAAGAGAAGGGGCCTCTGACACAGCCCACACAGGGATGAGCCTTGAGGTCCATCAGTAAGAAGCAGCTCACGATGTATTAACCCCTCCATCACTGCCATGTTCCTGCCACCAAGCTTCCTTCACAAGGATTTACTCTGGGTACTGTAAAACTCCATGCTGCATCTCGTAGTGGTTTCATTTCACTGACATCAGAAAGCACAATCAAGGGTGTACCCCACAGGGACACTCCTGGAAACAGAACTGAACCATCCATATCTTCTTAAACGTACCAATACTTGGTAAACACAATCTCTCTGGAATCAAAGCACATATAAGCCTCAGCCTGTACTGAAGAGAAAGACTTTTTTACAAAGAGTGAGGGGGGATGGGCTGTTCTTTTTCTCTCCTTTGGTTAAAGAATAAGACAGCACGTGTACATAGTGGGTGGCTGCTCTGAGCTTACCATGGATGTGTTCAACCCAAAATGGCTTCTGTTGCATTCTCTGCAATAGAGAGAATTGCACTCTCTGTGGAATCAGCTCTTAAAACTGATGGGAGACTTCTTTTGCAGCTGACATTAGGAGGAAAAGAGTGCGACATCCTGGGACTCCCCAGAGGAGTACTCATCAGTTAACCTCTGCTCTCAATGCCACGTCCTTACGTGGCACTTTAGCACTCAAGCTGTGCCAGGCACTGTGCTCCCACCTCACGGGCCCATTTTATTTATGCCTCGCACCATCCCTATGAGATCACATAGTCTCCATCACACTAAGGAGGAAAGCACAGAGTGGACCGCTGTAATCTACCAAGGCCATACCGTTGCTAAGCTTTGCCTGAACTGCAGAGGCCAGCTCCTGGCCCAATAAGCCCTCTGAATCCTGGGGAAGGAGACAGACCCATGGGCCAGCTACTAAGCATTTTTCCACCCTCGGCTGAACTTAGCATGTTCCTTCCACGTGACTCTCTTTTCACAAATGGACCAGCACTTCCAGGTGCTCATCAGGAAAAAGTGCTTTAGGAAGTGACTCTCCCACTTCACCCCGAGGCATGCGGTTGAAGGGCAGGTTCCGGTTCAGCCCATCTGGAAGGGCTCCAAGAAGCTCCCGGCAGACGCTGACATGGTTGGTCCCCGTCCACATGCATGAACTCAGCCAGACACAAAACGACACACACGAAGGGATTCTATTCCCTCAGGGTCCCTAGAGCAGGCCAATGAGGAACTCCTCACTGGGGCCAGAGTTTCAGTTTGGGAAGAGGAAAAGGTCCTGGAGACACGGGGTGGGGATGGGAACAATGTGGGTGCACTAAATGCTACTGGACGCTGCACTGTCAACTGGTGAGATGTCAAGTCCTGTATGTTTCAGCTCGGTGCTCAAAACCCTTCCCCAGCCATCACCCAGAGGAGCAGTGAGCTCCTAGGGCCTGAAGTCAGGGCTGCCCTGCCCATCCTACAGGCCCTGTTAGAGATCCCCCAGAGGCGTGTGTCCGGTGCCCTCGCCTCAGGCACACATGAACCATTCCTTCCTCTTGGCTGTGCCCCTCCCAGGTAAGCACCCAGCTCTGAGTTGCACCTCCTGCCCATCAGCCCCACCCCCCAGCCCTGCCATGCCGTAAGAGTCAGCACCTCATAGGCCTCAGCTTCCCACTGACAGTACAAAAATTAAACGAATAGGCACGTGCACAGAACTCAGAGCTGGGCCTGGCATGCGATGACCAATTGTCACCCCGAGTCTATCCTCTCACAGGGCCATATCCCCTGGTCTCAGGAAGAAGGGCTGCTTTCTTCCTCTGCTCCCCATGCTGCACTTATACAAGCTTCTTCTTTTCTTCTTTTGTTTTAAAGAAAGTGTCACTGTGTGTGTAAACATGTGGCTGCCATTGGACTGTGAGCCCTGGAGGTGACAGGCCTATCACTGTCACCCAGAGCAGCAGCCTCAGCCTGCCTGCCCCCATTCAGCTGCCGGGAGACTCCGTGGTGCCTGGGAGGCCTGGGCCTCAGCACGTGCACGTCTGGACAATGAAAGGAAGGCGCACCTCACCAGATACACCAATCCCTAACCGCATCATAAAGGTTCAAAGCCTTAAATAACTCAGACGCCTGTTGTTGTTCAGTTGCTCAGTCATGTCCAACTGTACGCAACCTCATGGACTGCAGCATGCCAGGCTTCCCTGTCCTTCACCATCTCCCAGAGCTTGTTCCAACCCATGTCCACAGAGTCAGTGATGCCATCCAACCACCTCATCCTCTGTCACTCTCTACTCCTCTGCCTTCAATCCTTCCCAGCATCAGGGTCTTTCCCAATGCATCAGCTCTTCCCATCAGGTCATCAAAGTATTGGAACTTCCGCTTCAGCATCAGTCCTTCCAATCAGGATTGATTTTCTTTAGGATTGACTGATTCGATCTCCTTGCAGTTCAAGGGACTCTCAAGAATCTCTTCCAACATCACAATTTGAAAGCATCAGTTATTTGGCACTCAGCCTTCTTTATAGTCCAACTCTCACATTCATACATGACTACTGGAAAAACCATAGCTTTGACTATATGGACCTTTGTCAGCACAGTATTATCTCTGCTTTTTAATATGCTCTTTAGGTTTTTCAGATTTTTCTTTCAAGGAGCAAGTGTCTTTTAATTTCATGGCTTCAGTCACCATCTGCAGTGATTTTGGAACCCAAGAAAATAGTCTGTCACTGTTTCCATGCTTCCTCATCTATTTACCATGAAGTGATGGGACGGGATGCCATGATCTCAAGTTTCTTGAATGTTGAGTTTCAAGCCAGCTTTTTCATTCTCCTCTTTCACCCTCATCAAGAGACGTCTGAGCTCCACACAAGTTAAACTGGTGCCATGAGGCAGTGAGCAAGCACCACCCAGGCTGTGTGGGCACCAGGGCGCCGTGGGGGCAGCAGATCAGGGCCTGCCCCCCTGGTCTGGCCCGTCCCCAGGTCTTGCCTTCTGCCAGAGCCACAGGACAGCAGCCCCGTGGGGGGATTTGGGATGTGAATCCCTCAACAAGATGGCTATCACTGACTCACAGCGCGTGTCAAAGGGTCTCCGTGCTGCTCACCGAAAGCGCTTGTTCTGACTTCACCTTGAACCACAGGTAGAGCCGAGGTTTCCACTTACCCCCACTCCCCAACACCGCCCTCCTCACAGGATACGTTAAGCCCAGGAAGAATGCCTTAGTAAACATCGTTTTCTGTTTAAACATGTTAATAATTGTCGAATTTGGTTTGAGGGAATGTTTTTATTATAATGGCTGTTAACAGGAAGGTCTCCAGCTGTCAAATCACCTCACATGCTTCACAGAGAAAAATCTAGGTGTCCCAAGGGTGGTCCAGGACTTTGGTGTGAATTAACAGCCGAGTAGACGGCGGGAGGCGGGGGTGGGGTACATTCATGACAGAACAAAGAGAGTCTCTGCATCGTGACTCAAGGTACCTGCTTGTTCCCAGGCTCTGCTCTTACAAATCCCCAGGATCCGCTCAAACGGCAGAATCAGCTGCCTGGGGGCAGTTGGAGGTGGGGTTGCAGAGAGAGTCCAGAGACCCTCAAAGGCCAAGGGCTGCTCGATGACCACCCTGAACAGCCAGTTTCTGCCACCAGCAAACCTCCCCAGACTCACTAATAAGCACTGATTCTTTCATCTTTTAGAAAAATAACCATCACCTTCAACCAACTTCGGGGCTATTTTGAAGAACTTTAGAGAAGAATGTTTCCAACATCTGTTTCCTAGAGGATAGCCCTACGGAGGCCTCTACAGTGGTTCCCACGTCTTGAATCTTGAGGGAGCCGCTGAGGGAGGAACCACTGAGTGACCAGGTGCACGAGGGCTGTGAACATGAAGAGCTGGGTTTTGTGTGGAAACCCGACAAGCAAACACATCCCTTCATCCACTTCAGAAGCTTCTCCCAGGGATTCCGGCCAGAAGAAAGGTGGCCTTGCTTTCTAAACGAGATGAACACCTAAAAGCTGTAAGTTAAAATCACCTTCTTAGGTTTCACAGCCTTTGAGAAAGACTTCTTATTAGAAGATTCCTATTATAAATACTTTTGTTAAAAAAAAAAAAAGCATTCTTAATTCAACATCCTGTAAATCTGAGTTGGATAATTTTGAATGAAAATCTCTTAATTTTTACCATCAAATACTCAAGATCTTTTGACTCTCTCGAACCTAAGATTCCACTAAACCCAGACACACGTTCTCCCAAGAATTTGGCCAGTGTCCCAGGAGCCCTGAAGCCTTCCACAGTCTGGCCCTCACTTCAGCCCGCCCCCACTAAAGCATTAAACACAGGAAAGCACATGGTATACACTGAGCATGTCTTCCTTGAGGAATGGAGTCCTGGCCGTGCCTCAGCCCAAAGGCAGCTGGCCACTGAAGTAAGGCAGGAGGGCCTGCAGTCAGGAGCCAGGGCAGCACGATAGGCCCAGGGCCTCTCCTGGATCTGGGCCACCACTGGCCACCCTCGGACCCGAGTCATGTGTCAATTCTTCCCCCAACTCCAATTCCTGCTGTACCACTTCGCCCGTGGGACCCCTACCCTGAGAGTGTTGGAGCAGGCTCCCTGAGGCTGGGGAGCACGCCCGGTCCCCACCCCGCACCCTGGGGCTTTCACCAGCTAATTAGCCCTGGAGCCACTTGCCTTTTGTTCCAGGCAGTCCCCGAGGAACCTGATGCCAAGCTGGAGCCCACCAGGCAAAGAACACATTCCAGAACCTGGGCTGCCTGCCAACCGCCCGCTGGAGGTCCCCACCCCCGAAACCGAAGTCCAGGGCGTCAGCCCAGCAGCCCCAGAGGATCCCACGCTGGCACTGCCGCCTGGGGAAAGCTTCCCGCTCCTGCCCCTGCCCCTGTTACGACCCGCCACAGAGCCCAGGTGAAGGCCAGAGACCAGCCCGCTGCTGATCTCACCTTGTTACCAGCATCCAGCTATGGGTGGGGCAGGGCTCTGCTGACTCAGGGGCTTTCTCTCCTGGTTGATAGCTGCTCCCAGGACCCGACCCCTGACCCAGTGGTGCTAAGCCCACACCCTGTCTGTCCCTCTAAATCTCCTTTAGTCTGCCCTTGGTGAGGGTACTCAAGTACAGGCCTTTGTCACCACCAGTGACACCAGGATCCCCAGACATTAGGGCATTGTGCCAGGAGGACAAGATGCTCTCCTGAAGGCTCTGACACACACCTCTGCCCTCAGTTCACAAGCCTGGTTTCCTCTCTCTCTCCTCTCTTGGCTTCCCTTCAATTTCAGTGACCCCAGATCTAACAGGAAAAAAATCACCTGGGACCCAATCAGCTTTAGGGGAATCTCATCTTCTCTGAATGCCCAAGGCCCCTGGAGTTAGCCCCTGACGCCGCTGAGGCCCCTCTACCCTGACCTTTTGCCCTGCTCCTCCTGCTCCACGCTCAGTCAACTGAGCTCCAACATGCCCTGCACACAGAAACCCCAGTACTCCCTCCAGCCTGACCATTGCCCCAAAGCCCTGTGACAACCTGGTCCAAGGCTGCGTGTCTGAGATCTGGTTCATCCTCCCACAAAACCAGCTCCTGCTCGATCCCTTCAGTGTCCCTGATGGCACCATACACTCCCCCAGCAGCTGGGTTTGGTACCCTGCCCTGTTCACCGTGCGTCCTGTCACTCCTATGTCCACTGTGCAACCCCACCAAGCCTCTGGCCTGACCTCCCTCCTGCCCACCCCATGCACAGTCCAGGCAGACTCAGGGCTGCTTGTCTAGACCACTGGACCAACCCCCAAGCTGAATCCAGAAGCACTAGAGCAGAACTGGTCCTTGGGATGCCCCATTTTCCTCTGTCTCCAGTCAGCGAGCAGAGATGCAGGCCCAGATGGCCTCAGTAAGGTGGGCGTCAAGACTCCAGATTGGGTATCAACCGAAAGAAGATTGCAGACAAGACCCTCCAGCATGGTAACCAGAGGACACCAACCCACCTGTGAGCATGGCCACCCTCTCCTGCTCATACAGGCCTGCTTTCACCCCTTCCCTGGACTTGTTCCTCCTGGTGTCCTGCTCTCGTTACTGCACCACCAGCCAGGGCCCCTTGGGACCCTCTCCTCAAGAAGCCCACTTGAAAGGGTTCTACCTCGATTTGAGACTTAAACCCAGGGCCCACTAACTAAAACCCTGTTTGGGACTCAAACTCACATGGCTGGGACTTGAACCCAGCCAAAACCCTGCTTGGAACTTGAACCCATGCGGCCAGGACTCGAACCCAGCCAAAACCCTGCTTGGGACTCGAATCCACATGGCTGGGACTTGAACCTAGCCAAAATCCTGTTTGGGACTTGAGCCCATGTGGCCGGAACTCGAACCCAGCCAAAACCCTGCTTGGGACTTGAACCCATGTGGCTGGGACTCGAACCCACGTGGTCAGGACTTGAACCCAGCCAAACCCTAAGAATTAAAATCACTCACCCAACGTCTGGACCCACTGAGACTCAGGTTCTTCATGTCTCTTTGCAGAAAAGAATTCAGCAAGAGACAGTGATAGATAAGAAATAGATTTATTCAGATTCAGAAGAAGTACACTCTATAAACAGAGTGTGGGCCATCGTAGAGCAAATCCAGCGATCCCGAAAACATGGCATTCTTAGCTTTAATGCGCTGGGTAATTCCATATGCAAATGAATGGGAGGATTATTCCAGCTCTTTCAGGGAAGGGGCGGAACTGTCATGGCACCTCTGGGTGTGTCATTTAGCTTGCTGACTGAGAATCAAGGTCTGGTCTGCCATCTTGGACCCATTTGATTCTAATAGGCTTATGCTGTGCCCTTAGGCTACGTCATTCTTTTCAAAAATTGTGCCCTGCTCCTTTCCCTCCTAACCCTTATACACCCAGCATTCTGGCTCAATACTTTCTCCACCTCTCCCAGGATGCCACACCTCCCATCCTCAGTACAGGTCTCTCTGGCCTGCTTGAAGCAGTAGACTGCTCATATTGTATCCTTTACAGAACCTTTCACCCTGAATAAGGAACAGTAAAGCTGAATGGCATCACATGGCTCCTGCTCTGTGTGTGAGACACAGACGCTGCGGGTGGAGGGGAGGAGAGATGTAAACCAACAGACGATGAGTACCAATCACTGTCCTCACGGCAGGGAGTGTAGACAGCCATGCACACCAAGGAGCCGGCAGGGCAGGCCCCGCTCAGGCTCCTAGGATGGGGGTTGGCTGCCCCTCGCTCCCAGGACAGAGGCCCGGCCTGCCCCTGCTCAGCCTGTGTGACCACAAGCCCACCCTACGCATGGTCGTCCTCCACCCAACAGAAATGCTCACACACATTCATCAGAAATGACTTGGCTCACTCTGCTGAGCTGACATTCTGTGTTGTCGTTCTGTGTTGTTTCTCCCAGAGCACCGTCACGGAAACAGGGAGGCGATCCTCAAGCTCCTGCCAGGCTCACGCAGCCAAAGGCAAGCGCTGCTGGACAGGGACCCCCATGCAGTGGCAGGCCAGCACAGTCTCAGAGAAGTGGTCCCCTCTCAAGGCCCCGTCACAATGGGTGCACCCCTCTGGCTCACAGGCCTGAGCCTTTGGGCCATCTCTCCAGAACCTGATTGGGAGTGGGGAAGGCTCAGAGGCAGGATATGGCTGTGAAGCTGCTGGAGGGGGGCCCCTGTCACCCTTTCTACTGACAGAAAGGCAGAAGAGCTGGCCTCCATGAGTGCAGGCTCCCAGGCCCCGAGCTATTTCTACAGAAGTACAACATACCCCTGGGTAGAAATAGCACTCACTGCCACCAGGAATTTTCTTTTCTTTGTCCCGCTACAGAAGCTAAAGATACTCACACCATAGGAAGAAAGATGAGTGGAGAATAATTTAAGACACCTTTGAAACGCCTGCTTGGGCTATTTTTACTCCTTCTCATTCCATTGAGACAGAAGGCTCTAAAAACGGACCAGGAGAAGCCAAGTGTTGATATAGCCATCTGGTGAGTCCCTCGAGTGCAGGCGCCCCCACTGCATTCCTGTGTCTCCGCAGGTGACAGGTGACACAGACAGGATGGTGCAGGGACGGGTGTGGAGAGGTGGGGGATGAGGCGACCCCAAAAAACAAAGGTTGAGGGTGGACCAGAGGGAGCTAACTCTTCACCAGAAGGGGGAACCGTCTAATCAGCACACAGAAGAGAAGAAGGAGCGTTCATAACGTAGAATTCCAGGCAGAAATGCTCCTCAGACCCAAGGCACAGCCCTGCTTTCCTGGGGTCTGTGCCCCGCCCAGCTCCCCCTCCCCCAGGATGGCACCTCGCGCACCCAGGGCCCTGCGCCCTGGGTCAGGGACCTTCTGAGGGCACTAGCACAGCCATCCTCCCATCCTCGGAAGACCCTGGGTACAGCGTTTGCCACTGCCTCACAGACAAGTGGACCAGGCGCACAGGGGACAGTCTACCATCCAGAATCCCAGTGCAAGGAAGTGGGGAGCCAGGCCTGAGGGAAGTCTGTGTGTTCTGACCCTTGAGACCAGGGCTTCTCTTGAGAAGCTGGTCTCCACTCTCCCCACCCCCGGTCTCCTCTCCCCGTTCCTCCTCACCCTCTGCCCCTACCTTCTGGGCAATGCCTTTGTCCACCTCCACACCTGCTCAAACTATTCTCTCATCTGAGACCCCCCTCTCCCCTCATCCTGGTCACTCTTTCTGAAAAACTGTTTGAAAAATCAATGAAGAAGCTCTCACCTAGGGCCTGGTTGTTGTTGTTCACTCGCTAAGTCGTGTCCAGTTGTTTACAACCCCATGGACTACAGCACCCCAGGCTTCCCTGTCCTTCACCATCTCCCAAAGTTTGCTCAAACTCGTGTCCATTGAGTCAGCAATGCTATCAAACCACCTCATCCTCTGTTACCCCCTTCCTCTCCAGCCCTCACCCAACATCAGGTAAGCAGGCTGGATACCAATGAGTAGGCTCTTCACATCAGGTGGCCACAGAATTGAAGCTTCAGCTTCAGTATCAGTCCTTCCAATGAATGTTCAGGGTCGAATTCCTTAAGGATATTGACTGGTTTGATCTCCTTGTTGTCCAAGGGACTCTCAAGTATCTTCTCCAGCACCCTAATTTGTAAGCATCAGTTCTTTGGCGCTCAGCCTTTTTAATGGCCCAGCTCTCACGTCTGTACATGACTACTGGAAAACCCATAGGTTTGACTATATGGACCTTTGTTAGCAAAGCGATGTCTCTGCTTTTTAATATGTTGTCTAGTTCCAAGAAGCAAGCGCCTTAATTTCATGTATACAGTCACCACCCACAGTGATTTTGGAACCCACGGGAAAAAAAATTTGTCACTGCTTCCACTTTCCCCCATCTATTTGCCATGATGTGATGTGACCAGTTGCCATGACCTTAATTTTCTGCGTGTTTAGTTTTATGCAAGCTTTTCCACTTTCCTCTTTCACCCTCATCCTAACACTATTTAGTTCCCCTTTGTTTTCTGCCATTAAAGTGGTATCATCTTCTTATCTGAGGTTGTTGATATTTTTCTTCTTCATGGATCACAGCCTTGTCATGGCAAAGGGGCTTGTGTAACTCAGTGAAGCTATGCCATGTCATGCCTTGCAGGGTCACCTAAGATGGACAGGTCATAATGGAGAGTTCTGACAAAACATGGTCCATTGGAGGAGGGAATGACAGACTACTCCAGTATTCTTGCCTTCAGAATTCTATGAACAGCATGAAAAGGCAAGGCCTGGCATTGCTACTAAATTTTTTTCAAGCATTTGGCTTTTGCAGAAAGTGCTAAATTCTCTAAGAATGAGAAAAATGCTTCACTCTCCCCTCAAATGTCTAGAAAACAGCTAAACGTGAAGTATCGGGTCTGTAGGGGTCTGCAGAAGTGATGGAACCCTGAGGTCAGGTGGGCCATGCTCCTGCCATTCAGCATCCAGGTGGTGCCTCCATGTGTGACTGCTTCTAAACTGCTCCTCAGGCTCATCCCTGACCTGCTAACCTAGTCATGGCAGGAACCCCAATCCTGACCCCGTAAGGCATTTACTCAACATGAACAACACAGTCTTTTCTTATGCAAAAAGAACCCAAAGGAAAGACAGTCTAGAAGTGGGAAGGAAAAGCACCTTCCTCTCCCTTCTGGGGAAGGAAAAAGCCCGGGCTCCTTGGGGAGGGAGGCGGGGCGGGTTTCCACACAAGTAATTTGTAAGCATCAGTTCTTTGGCGCTCAGCCTTTTTAATGGCCCAGCTCTCACGTCTGTACATGACTACTGGAAAACCCATAGGTTTGACTATATGGACCTTTGTTAGCAAAGCGATGTCTCTGCTTTTTAATATGTTGTCTAGTTCCAAGAAGCAAGCGCCTTAATTTCATGTATACAGTCACCACCCACAGTGATTTTGGAACCCACGGGAAAAAAAATTTGTCACTGCTTCCACTTTCCCCCATCTATTTGCCATGATGTGATGTGACCAGTTGCCATGACCTTAATTTTCTGCGTGTTTAGTTTTATGCAAGCTTTTCCACTTTCCTCTTTCACCCTCATCCTAACACTATTTAGTTCCCCTTTGTTTTCTGCCATTAAAGTGGTATCATCTTCTTATCTGAGGTTGTTGATATTTTTCTTCTTCATGGATCACAGCCTTGTCATGGCAAAGGGGCTTGTGTAACTCAGTGAAGCTATGCCATGTCATGCCTTGCAGGGTCACCTAAGATGGACAGGTCATAATGGAGAGTTCTGACAAAACATGGTCCATTGGAGGAGGGAATGACAGACTACTCCAGTATTCTTGCCTTCAGAATTCTATGAACAGCATGAAAAGGCAAGGCCTGGCATTGCTACTAAATTTTTTTCAAGCATTTGGCTTTTGCAGAAAGTGCTGAATTCTCTAAGAATGAGAAAAATGCTTCACTCTCCCCTCAAATGTCTAGAAAACAGCTAAACGTGAAGTATCGGGTCTGTAGGGGTCTGCAGAAGTGATGGAACCCTGAGGTCAGGTGGGCCATGCTCCTGCCATTCAACATCCAGGTGGTGCCTCCATGTGTGACTGCTTCTAAACTGCTCCTCAGGCTCATCCCTGACCTGCTAACCTAGTCATGGCAGGAACCCCAATCCTGACCCCGTAAGGCATTTACTCAACATGAACAACACAGTCTTTTCTTATGCAAAAAGAACCCAAAGGAAAGACAGTCTAGAAGTGGGGAAGGAAAAGCACCTTCCTCTCCCTTCTGAGGAAAACAGCTCTCTCAGCAGAAGGCAAACACGTCTTGCAGTCCCAGGCACTTGCCTCAGGGCTCCTTGGGGGAGGGAGGCGGGGGCGGGGTTTCCACACAAGTGAGGGATACTCCCTCCTCCCCTAACCCTTACCCTGCAGTCAGCATCTCAGACTCTACGGACACAAAGTCATTTTAAGAAAAACAACGTCATCCTTTTATTAGTTGAGTAAAGAAGACTGCGGAGAGGCTAAGACACCTGAGGGGAGATGCTGGAGGTTGTTAGGAACCACCTGGAGAGACGAGCACAGAACTCTTGATTAACACTGTTGGGCTCAGTCACTCACCTCTCAGTCTCTCAACAAATCAATGCCCAGAGGTTTCCCAATGCGGCCTGATTCAAGCCACTGGTCATCCCCCAGCAGAGCAGACATGCTGCCCAACCTGGAGCCTGAAACACAATGACACACCTGACGATGAAAACAAGATTCTACAAGTCAGGTATATGACCTAAATCACGTATGCAGAAGCATTCTTGGAGGGCTGTCCCTCTGATAGCCAACATCATCCCATCATCCTGATTGTCTATATTCTTAGAGCAGCAGAACCTGAGTCTGTTCTGAGATATTCCAGCAGGAAGTCTTCTCCCTTAATTTGGATAGAACTTTCTCTCTATTTAATTTTGCTCTAACTATGACTATGACTATGACTATGTCTATGACTGTGTGTCTAAAAGAGATTTGAGGTTCTAGGATTAAACTATGCCACCTCAGAGCTAAGGAAGATGAGGTCCAGGAAAATTAAGTGACTCTCCAAGGCCAGATTGCAAGCTGGCAGCCAAACAACGAAAGTCCAAGTCTCCTGATGAGCCTAAAAGTCTTTTGTCCACAGACTGCTTGGTTGATCCTCTATTAAATCACACAGAGTGAAGATACTTATAATACTGGTTGTCAAGAAAGACTTAGTGTGCATAATATATAAATATCCCCACAAGCAAATTAGAAATCAAGAGAAAAAATAAAAATAGGCTAAGATATCAACAGACAATGCTCAGTAGAAGGAATCTAAATTGTCAGAAAAATATTGATAATATATCACATCACTAATAATCAGGAAAATAAACAATGACGCAAAACACAACTCCACACTCATAAGATAAGCAAACATTTGAAGTCTGGAAACATCTCCTGAGGGCTTGAGTGTAGAGCAGGGAGACTCCCACATCCATGGTGGGAGGACTGGCCAGGAGCACCGACCAGTGCAGCCACAATAAACAGCAGCCAGCAGCACCTCAGGAAGTCCGAGTGGCCACCAATCCCAGGCCAGGACACACCCCAGAGGAGAAACAGACATGCTTCACAAGGGGACATAGGCAAGAAAGTTCTGTGCATATTGTAAGAGGGAACATACTGGAAACAACTTAAGTACGCCTTGATGCAGTGGAAAATCAACTGGGAATGGATAAATTCTGACTCATTCATACAGTGGCAGGATGGAGAACATTTTAAATGAATTAACTAACTTGACAGGTATCGACAGGACTAGGTCTCAGACACACAATTATGAGAGGCAAAATGGTGCAAAACATAAGTTGCATGGTAGGCTACCATTTGTATGATTTTTAAATATCTCCCAAAATACCATATATTATTTTAATTTTATACATACTTACATGGTAGAGATGAAAAGAGGAATGTGCTTTGCAGTGAAGGTACTACAGCACACGTGTAAACAGAATATGCCTGCTACAAGATAATGATGACCTGCAGAAGACAGTGGGAAATTACAGCCAGAGGCTCAGCCAGCACTATGGAGGGCATGCAACTGTGCCTCTGTTTTCATTTCCTTTTAAAAGTGAGGGCAAAAGAGGAAAAGGGCACATGTATACCTACGGCTGATGCATGTTGACATATGGCAGAAACCAACATGATATTGTAAAGCAACCAACCTTAAATTAAAAATAAATAATTTTTTAGGGCTTCCCTGATGGTCCAGTGGGTAAGGACACCACCTTGCAGTGCAAGGGGCGCCTGTTGGATCCCTGGCCTGGGAAGATTCCACGTGCCGCGGAGCAGCTGGACCGATGTGTCCAACTACCAAGCCAGAGCTCTGGAGCGCATACGCCCAGAGCCGGTGCTCTGCAACAACAGAGGCCACTGTGATGGCAGGCCCACACAGGCCAAAGAACAAAGATGGATGAAAATAAATAAATGAAGGACCAACAAAAGTGGCCAAAAATAAATAAACAAAAAAATTCTTTAAAAAGATAGGGCAAGGGCTTCCCTGGTGGTCCAGTGGGTAAAGAGTCCGCCTTGCAGTACAGAGGGAACCGGTTTGATCCCTGACCCAGGAAGATCCCATGTGCCGCGGAGCAGCTGGACTGGTGTGTTCAATTACGAGCCAGCACTCTGGAGCATATGCACCCAGAGCCAGTGCTCAGCAATGGGGAGATACCACTGTGATGGGAGGCCCACACATACCAAAGAATAAAGATGAATGAAAACAAATTTTTTAAAAAAGACAATAAAAGAAGCCAAAATTTAAAAAAAAAGAAAGAAAAATAGATAGGGCAAGGGCTTCCCCGGTGGTCCAGTGGGTAAAGAGTCCGCTTGCAAAGGGTGCAAAGGGTGCAAAGGGTACCAGTTCAATCCCTGGCCTGGGAGGATCCCATGTGCTGCAGAGTGGCTGGACTGGAGTGTCCAATTACTAGCTGGCGCTCTGGAGCACATGCTCCCAGAGCCCATGCTCTGCAACAGGGGAGGCCTCTGCAGTGGGAGGCCCACACAAGCCAAAGAATAAAGATGGATGAAAATAAATAAATAATCAATAAAAGAGATCAAAATATTTTTTAAAAAGGGCAAAATGTTTTATTAGCGCCTGTACTTCTCTGTAATATTTTATAACCAAATTCAATTGAGAAAAGAAATTCTTAATAAGAAATTCTTATTTAATTAATACAACTTGTCTTATATATTAAAGAGTCAGTGTGCCAGGCTGAAAGCCCATCTGAACCCACTATGGGTGACTGTCGGGAAAGCTGTCTTCATGAGTCTCTGCCTGTTTCCTACTGGGACCCACAACAGAGTTCCAGTGAAGGAGATGTCTTCAGGGAGGTGCTCTTCATGGTAAATGTGGAAGGCTTCTGGACTGCTCAGTCCCCTCACCTTCTTCTCAGAAGACAATGTTCCTAGAACTCTTACTAGCTGCCCCAAACTGCTCTTTTACTCTAATTTCATTGACAGGTAATAGATGATAGACAGAGATCTATAATAAGCAATAGATAAATGACAGATAATAGATGTAGATGACGTATATAGATTGATAATAGATAAATGATGATAGACAGACAGCGGATAAGTAACAGATAAAATGGTCACCTCTCCTATGAGGCTCTCTGTAATGTGTGGCTTTCTCTCCTAACAATTTATGAGATACTGGAGTATGGGGAGGGCTTGGGCTATGAAAGGCAGTAGAGAGAAAAGGTCAGAACCTAATCCCCCTCTTCTTGAACACGGGCCAGACTTAGTGACCTAAATCTACAAAACAGAGCATAGAAAGAGGAAGTGGTAACTGTCCAGAAAGGCCAAGCAAACACACTCATCCATACACACGTTCACCTCCACCAGACACACATTCCAAGGGGGTAAGTCAGACGTGCCCTCCCTCTGACAGAACAGGCTCAGAAGGGATTGCATGTCTGTGGTATATCCTGTCCAGAAACACATAACCCAAGAGGGTCAGGTACTGCCTGTGACCGTCTACCTGACCCTAAGTGTAACCATGGCCCTGAGTGCCACCTCCTCTGAGGTTCAAAGTATTATCATCTAGTGGAGAGGGGGCTTCTGAGGCTCTTTTCAAACCTCAAGACCCTGAGTCTATACCCCCAACTGTTCTCAAAACCAGAACTGTCTGATGCAACATGCCGCCCTCATCAGGATTCTAACCATTACCCAGAATTCAGATAGTTTTCTGGGGCCTGGACTGGAACTGTCTTTGGAAGCTAGTTGTTCATAAACTACTGATGAAACCTCCTGACACTCACTTCTCCCAAGATACCTACCACACACTGCTGCTCTGGACCCTCAACTGGAGGGCACCAGTGAGCACAGCAACCCGTGCCTATCCAGGACACCCCCAGCCATATCCTGCTTCTCCAGCCCCCAGGCCTCCACCCTGCCCCTCACCCGACAGACGCCTTGGTCTCCGCACTCATCTCTTCCTCAGAAAGCCCTCTCTGCAGGTCCTGGCTGGGTTGGAGCCATGGCCCCATGGCGTCACACTTTTCATTGTCTGCACCCCAAAACACCCCCTCTCTGTCCAGTCCTGGAGGTCCAGAGCCTCCCGTGCCAGGCACCTGCCCAGCACATCACAGATGTTCACCTAATCCTGCCAGAGGAGATGTTTACACGCTCCAGGCAAAGAGTGGTCAGAATGGACTACAGAGGTGGGCAGAGTGATCATTTCAGATGAGAGGCATGGAAAGGTCTCCCAAACGCTGACCTATATAAACCCTGCTTCGGGGGAGGGGTGGGAATACAAAGTGCATTCCCAGGAGAAGAGCTACATGTACAGAGTCATGCACTACAACTGGACTCCCTAAGCAGACATCGTGGGAAATCAGAGCACAAAGTCAGAGCTAGTCCCCGACAACCACGCTCCCCTTCGAGGTACTCAAGCCTGTGAAACACTAGCTCCAGTCCCCAGAGCAGTGCTGCCAGAGCAAAGAGACAGTCACTGCCCAGAAGTCACTGCTTACCGGAACCAGTACGCAAGCCCAGGACTCTATTTTGGCATTGAAAAATAACTTGAGTAGTGTAAAACAGTTCCTTCCAAACCTGTTTTCTAATATAATTCAATGGCACTGTTTACTCTGAAACAAAAATGGACAAACTCAGCCTTAAGAACCTAACCTGTGCACCTAAAAAATATCGAAACTCAAATATTTCAAGGTTAAAAACAGATGATCAGGGCTTCCCTGGTGGTCCAGTGGGTAAAGAGTCTGCCTTGCAGTACAGGGGGCACCAGTTCAATCCCTGGCCCAGGAAGATCCCATGTGCCACGGAGCGGTTGGACTGGTGCGTCCAATTATGAGCCAGTGCGGAGCGCAGGTGCCCAGAGCCGGTGCTCTGCAACGAGAGAGGCTACTGCAATGGGAAGCTCACACAGACCAAAGAATAAAGATAGATGAAAATAAATAAATAAATAATAAAGGAGACCAAAATTTTTTAAAAAGAAGAAAAACACATAATCACCCTGAAGCATCTCTGTTGGCATGCAGTGCAGCATGTGTGGTCACAGAGCCTGAGAGTAGCTGTCAGCGGGGCAGAACTTTCCCCTCTCCTTTCACCATGGCCACAGTCAGGAGAGGAGTGACGGAGTCCCACGAGTTTCCAGACCCCGCCTGCCCATCCCACTGCCAGTCAGAGAAGGTCGTTAATATTAACCAGGTAATGCTCCAGCTCCCATCATGTGAGGGAAAGACATTACTTGTTGCCCAAACAGCCACATACCAAATGGATGAATTCACGGTGACTCTTAGAAACAGCACTTGGAGAAATTTCCATTGCTGAGCACAGACTGCACCGTCACTCCTGCCAGAATCCAACGACACAGCACCATGCTCACCACCGGGGCACCAGAAGGACAGTTGGACCAGCTTCCTCAGAGGACTGGATGGTTAAACATCTTTGTGGACTCAGGATGTCTTGTGTGCCCTGACAGTGCCTGACTACATAGTAAAAGATCTTCCTCACAGATACTTCTCCCCAAGTGTCAAAGTATTTAGAAAGGTTATTCACCTTTTCAGTTACTTATTCTGTAATTATTTGTTATGTTTCTTATTGCACTGTTACTTGCTGTTGTTTGTTATAATGTTACTTATTTTGTAACAAGCTGCCCTAGCAATCCCCCATGCTGTGTGGCTCAGAAGTCAGCCCTCATGGGTTCAATGACAAGGCAGCAATTCGGAAGTAGAGGGAACAACGAACAACAACCCTGAGAGGGAAATCTCAAGGGCAAGGAAAAGTTCTGTGCATATTGTAAGAGGGAACATACTGGAAACAACTTAAGTACGCCTTGATGCAGTGGAAAATCAACTGGGAAGGATAAATTCTGACTCATTCATACAGTGGCAGGATGGAGAACATTTTAAATGAATTAACTAACTTGACAGGTATCGACAGGACTAGGTCTCAGACACACAATTATGAGAGGCAAAATGGTGCAAAACATAAGTTGCATGGTAGGCTACCATTTGTATGATTTTTAAATATCTCCCAAAATACCATATATTATTTTAATTTTATACATACTTACATGGTAGAGATGAAAAGAGGAATGTGCTTTGCAGTGAAGGTACTACAGCACACGTGTAAACAGAATATGCCTGCTACAAGATAATGATGACCTGCAGAAGACAGTGGGAAATTACAGCCAGAGGCTCAGCCAGCACTATGGAGGGCATGCAACTGTGCCTCTGTTTTCATTTCCTTTTTAAAAGTGAGGGCAAAAGAGGAAAAGGGCACATGTATACCTACGGCTGATGCATGTTGACATATGGCAGAAACCAACATGATATTGTAAAGCAACCAACCTTAAATTAAAAATAAATAATTTTTTAGGGCTTCCCTGATGGTCCAGTGGGTAAGGACACCACCTTGCAGTGCAAGGGGCGCCTGTTGGATCCCTGGCCTGGGAAGATTCCACGTGCCGCGGAGCAGCTGGACCGATGTGTCCAACTACCAAGCCAGAGCTCTGGAGCGCATACGCCCAGAGCCGGTGCTCTGCAACAACAGAGGCCACTGTGATGGCAGGCCCACACAGGCCAAAGAACAAAGATGGATGAAAATAAATAAATGAAGGACCAACAAAAGTGGCCAAAAATAAATAAACAAAAAAATTCTTTAAAAAGATAGGGCAAGGGCTTCCCTGGTGGTCCAGTGGGTAAAGAGTCCGCCTTGCAGTACAGAGGCAACCGGTTTGATCCCTGACCCAGGAAGATCCCATGTGCCGCGGAGCAGCTGGACTGGTGTGTTCAATTACGAGCCAGCACTCTGGAGCATATGCACCCAGAGCCAGTGCTCAGCAATGGGGAGATGCCACTGTGATGGGAGGCCCACACATACCAAAGAATAAAGATGAATGAAAACAAATTTTTTAAAAAAGACAATAAAAGAAGCCAAAATTTAAAAAAAAAGAAAGAAAAATAGATAGGGCAAGGGCTTCCCCGGTGGTCCAGTGGGTAAAGAGTCCGCTTGCAAAGGGTGCAAAGGGTGCAAAGGGTACCAGTTCAATCCCTGGCCTGGGAGGATCCCATGTGCTGCAGAGTGGCTGGACTGGAGTGTCCAATTACTAGCTGGCGCTCTGGAGCACATGCTCCCAGAGCCCATGCTCTGCAACAGGGGAGGCCTCTGCAGTGGGAGGCCCACACAAGCCAAAGAATAAAGATGGATGAAAATAAATAAATAATCAATAAAAGAGATCAAAATATTTTTTAAAAAGGGCAAAATGTTTTATTAGCGCCTGTACTTCTCTGTAATATTTTATAACCAAATTCAATTGAGAAAAGAAATTCTTAATAAGAAATTCTTATTTAATTAATACAACTTGTCTTATATATTAAAGAGTCAGTGTGCCAGGCTGAAAGCCCATCTGAACCCACTATGGGTGACTGTCGGGAAAGCTGTCTTCATGAGTCTCTGCCTGTTTCCTACTGGGACCCACAACAGAGTTCCAGTGAAGGAGATGTCTTCAGGGAGGTGCTCTTCATGGTAAATGTGGAAGGCTTCTGGACTGCTCAGTCCCCTCACCTTCTTCTCAGAAGACAATGTTCCTAGAACTCTTACTAGCTGCCCCAAACTGCTCTTTTACTCTAATTTCATTGACAGGTAATAGATGATAGACAGAGATCTATAATAAGCAATAGATAAATGACAGATAATAGATGTAGATGACGTATATAGATTGATAATAGATAAATGATGATAGACAGACAGCGGATAAGTAACAGATAAAATGGTCACCTCTCCTATGAGGCTCTCTGTAATGTGTGGCTTTCTCTCCTAACAATTTATGAGATACTGGAGTATGGGGAGGGCTTGGGCTATGAAAGGCAGTAGAGAGAAAAGGTCAGAACCTAATCCCCCTCTTCTTGAACACGGGCCAGACTTAGTGACCTAAATCTACAAAACAGAGCATAGAAAGAGGAAGTGGTAACTGTCCAGAAAGGCCAAGCAAACACACTCATCCATACACACGTTCACCTCCACCAGACACACATTCCAAGGGGGTAAGTCAGACGTGCCCTCCCTCTGACAGAACAGGCTCAGAAGGGATTGCATGTCTGTGGTATATCCTGTCCAGAAACACATAACCCAAGAGGGTCAGGTACTGCCTGTGACCGTCTACCTGACCCTAAGTGTAACCATGGCCCTGAGTGCCACCTCCTCTGAGGTTCAAAGTATTATCATCTAGTGGAGAGGGGGCTTCTGAGGCTCTTTTCAAACCTCAAGACCCTGAGTCTATACCCCCAACTGTTCTCAAAACCAGAACTGTCTGATGCAACATGCCGCCCTCATCAGGATTCTAACCATTACCCAGAATTCAGATAGTTTTCTGGGGCCTGGACTGGAACTGTCTTTGGAAGCTAGTTGTTCATAAACTACTGATGAAACCTCCTGACACTCACTTCTCCCAAGATACCTACCACACACTGCTGCTCTGGACCCTCAACTGGAGGGCACCAGTGAGCACAGCAACCCGTGCCTATCCAGGACACCCCCAGCCATATCCTGCTTCTCCAGCCCCCAGGCCTCCACCCTGCCCCTCACCCGACAGACGCCTTGGTCTCCGCACTCATCTCTTCCTCAGAAAGCCCTCTCTGCAGGTCCTGGCTGGGTTGGAGCCATGGCCCCATGGCGTCACACTTTTCATTGTCTGCACCCCAAAACACCCCCTCTCTGTCCAGTCCTGGAGGTCCAGAGCCTCCCGTGCCAGGCACCTGCCCAGCACATCACAGATGTTCACCTAATCGCTGCCAGAGGAGATGTTTACACGCTCCAGGCAAAAGAGTGGTCAGAATGGACTACAGAGGTGGGCAGAGTGATCATTTCAGATGAGAGGCATGGAAAGGTCTCCCAAACGCTGACCTATATAAACCCTGCTTCGGGGGAGGGGTGGGAATACAAAGTGCATTCCCAGGAGAAGAGCTACATGTACAGAGTCATGCACTACAACTGGACTCCCTAAGCAGACATCGTGGGAAATCAGAGCACAAAGTCAGAGCTAGTCCCCGACAACCACGCTCCCCTTCGAGGTACTCAAGCCTGTGAAACACTAGCTCCAGTCCCCAGAGCAGTGCTGCCAGAGCAAAGAGACAGTCACTGCCCAGAAGTCACTGCTTACCGGAACCAGTACGCAAGCCCAGGACTCTATTTTGGCATTGAAAAATAACTTGAGTAGTGTAAAACAGTTCCTTCCAAACCTGTTTTCTAATATAATTCAATGGCACTGTTTACTCTGAAACAAAAATGGACAAACTCAGCCTTAAGAACCTAACCTGTGCACCTAAAAAATATCGAAACTCAAATATTTCAAGGTTAAAAACAGATGATCAGGGCTTCCCTGGTGGTCCAGTGGGTAAAGAGTCTGCCTTGCAGTACAGGGGGCACCAGTTCAATCCCTGGCCCAGGAAGATCCCATGTGCCACGGAGCGGTTGGACTGGTGCGTCCAATTATGAGCCAGTGCGGAGCGCAGGTGCCCAGAGCCGGTGCTCTGCAACGAGAGAGGCTACTGCAATGGGAAGCTCACACAGACCAAAGAATAGAGATAGATGAAAATAAATAAATAAATAATAAAGGAGACCAAAATTTTTTAAAAAGAAGAAAAACACATAATCACCCTGAAGCATCTCTGTTGGCATGCGGTGCAGCATGTGTGGTCACAGAGCCTGAGAGTAGCTGTCAGCGGGGCAGAACTTTCCCCTCTCCTTTCACCATGGCCACAGTCAGGAGAGGAGTGACGGAGTCCCACGAGTTTCCAGACCCCGCCTGCCCATCCCACTGCCAGTCAGAGAAGGTCGTTAATATTAACCAGGTAATGCTCCAGCTCCCATCATGTGAGGGAAAGACATTACTTGTTGCCCAAACAGCCACATACCAAATGGATGAATTCACGGTGACTCTTAGAAACAGCACTTGGAGAAATTTCCATTGCTGAGCACAGACTGCACCGTCACTCCTGCCAGAATCCAACGACACAGCACCATGCTCACCACCGGGGCACCAGAAGGACAGTTGGACCAGCTTCCTCAGAGGACTGGATGGTTAAACATCTTTGTGGACTCAGGATGTCTTGTGTGCCCTGACAGTGCCTGACTACATAGTAAAAGATCTTCCTCACAGATACTTCTCCCCAAGTGTCAAAGTATTTAGAAAGGTTATTCACCTTTTCAGTTACTTATTCTGTAATTATTTGTTATGATGTTTCTTATTGCACTGTTACTTGCTGTTGTTTGTTATAATGTTACTTATTTTGTAACAAGCTGCCCTAGCAATCCCCCATGCTGTGTGGCTCAGAAGTCAGCCCTCATGGGTTCACATGACAAAAATATTTTTTTGTCTCTAGGTTTCTCTTAAAAAAATTTTAATTAAGAAAGAGAATTGGGGCTTTCCTGGTGGTCCAATGGGTAAAGACTCTGCCTTGCAGTGCAGGGGGTGCCGGTTAGATCCCTGGCCTGGGAAGATCCCACGTGCCACAGAGTGGCTGGACTGATGTGTCCAATTACCGAGCCAGAACTCTGAAGAACACACGCCCAGAGCCGGTGCTCTGCAGCAAGAGAGACCACAGCAATGGCAGGCCGACACAGGCCAAAGAACAAAGATGGATGAAAATAAAGTAAATAAAAGACCAATAAAAGAAAAAGAGAGAGAGAATTGGTCTGAGCTTCTAATTAATGAATCTTCGATTCCTGTCCAAGCGGTCAGCCCTGGAGAAGACAGCCAGTGAATCCTGCAAATCCGATAAACTATAGACAGATCCAGCAGAGCATTCTGCCGTCCTGGGCAATACTGTGCAATGCCGAATGAGCCAAGATGGTCACTGTCCATCCTGGCTAGA
This sequence comes from Tragulus kanchil, assembly GCA_022376925.1. Classification (NCBI taxonomy): domain Eukaryota; kingdom Metazoa; phylum Chordata; class Mammalia; order Artiodactyla; family Tragulidae; genus Tragulus; species Tragulus kanchil. Next base: position 54,474,757 of record JAIOJX010000003.1, on the reverse strand, counting down.
TGGCCTGAACTTCTCTAGCCCCAGTGTCCTCACCCAAGATCGTCATTGTCCATCCTGGCTAAGTGGCCTGAATGTCTCCAGTCTCAGCCTCCTTACCTGCTTAGACAGTCAAGATAATCAGTCTTCTTAGGGGACTTCTGTGAGCATCTTAAAAGAGGACCCATGTAGGGCTTCCCTGGTGGTCCAGTGGGTAAAGAGTCCACTTTGCAGTGCAAGAGGTGCCAGTTCAATCCCTAGCCTGGGAAGATCCCACACACCGCAGGGCAGCTGGACCAGTGTGTGCAATTACAAGCCAGCGCTCTGGAGTGCATGTGCCCAGAACCAGCGCTCTGCAATGAGAGAGGCACTGTAATAGGAGGCCCACACAGGCCAAAGAACAAAGATGGATGAAAACAAATCAGTCAAAGACCAATAAAAGAGGCCAAAATTAAAAAAAAAAAAAAAGAGGACCCATGTAAAAGCACAAAGTAAGGCACATAGAAGACACCTAATACCCACCTCTCCCACCCAGAGCTTTTCATAAAAGCTCACACCTAAGAGTCAAGAAGACTCCAACAAATTCCCAACAAAGCTCACAACCTAAATGCAAGTCAAGTGAACATTTTTACACTCACTTTATACATTTATAAATTCTTTTGGATTCTATTATTTCGCATGATGTGATCATTTCATCAAGGATCTTCCTTAGAAAAAGAACCTTGCTTCACAACTAATACAAATTACAATGCCAAGAATATCAAATACAGGATATTTGTAACCCCTGAAAGTATTTCCCAGTGTCTGATGCAATTCAGAAACTCAGCTCACACGTGCTGGCTAGCTGTCCCTCTAATCCATCTACCAACGGAGGTGACGAGAGGGAGCCATAGGTTAGTGAGCCAGGGTACATGTAGAGCAGCAGAAATCCACTTCCACAGCAACATCTGTAATTGGAATATTTAATAACTTGGTGTTATTTTCTCTACGAGGATTCCAAATACGGGCTCACACAGATAGCTCAGCCTCCAAAGGAAGGACCAAGAGGCCGAGCTCAGGCCACCCTCTCAACCAGTCCACCACAGCAGCTGGGGGCTGGTGCTGACAGGCCCTCCACGTGCCACCTGGATGCAAATTTGCATGTCACCTTCCCCAATCCTTGATCTACTTGTGCAGCCAGATTACTGCCTTAAACTGTTTACCCGAGACGTGCTTTGACATGCATTTTTCTCTTAGGCAAAACCTTCTGTGATTTATGGGAAACTGAAATCATGTGCTTCCGGTTAGTTTATACTTTAAAACACCAGAACGTTATTTTGTAGAACTATTTCAATGTCCAGAGAGATTTTCTTAAAAATAGAGGTCAACATCTTGCCCAGGGAAACAATCCCCCAGACCCTAAGGACCAGGTTTGGCTGAAGATCGCCAAGTCTTTGGATCTGCTGAAGGCACTCAGTCCACCTCAAGATTCCCAAGTCTGTTCAGCATGCCTTGAGGGCAAGCCTGCCATTCTCTCCAGGCACCCAAAAGCCTACATCCATCCCTCTGGGGACCCTGGGTTTGGGAAGTCATTTTGCTCACAAAACCAATAACCTAGAGTTCATTTTTCCAACAAATTCCCAACAAAGCTCACAACCTAAATGCAAGTCAAGTGAACATTTTTACACTCACTTTATACATTTATAAATTCTTTTGGATTCTATTATTTCGCATGATGTGATCATTTCATCAAGGATCTTCCTTAGAAAAAGAACCTTGCTTCACAACTAATACAAATTACAATGCCAAGAATATCAAATATAGGATATTTGTAACCCCTGAAAGTATTTCCCAGTGTCTGATGCAATTCAGAAACTCAGCTCACACGTGCTGGCTAGCTGTCCCTCTAATCCATCTACCAACGGAGGTGACGAGAGGGAGCCATAGGTTAGTGAGCCAGGGTACATGTAGAGCAGCAGAAATCCACTTCCACAGCAACATCTGTAATTGGAATATTTAATAACTTGGTGTTATTTTCTCTACGAGGATTCCAAATACGGGCTCACACAGATAGCTCAGCCTCCAAAGGAAGGACCAAGAGGCCGAGCTCAGGCCACCCTCTCAACCAGTCCACCACAGCAGCTGGGGGCTGGTGCTGACAGGCCCTCCACGTGCCACCTGGATGCAAATTTGCATGTCACCTTCCCCAATCCTTGATCTACTTGTGCAGCCAGATTACTGCCTTAAACTGTTTACCCGAGACGTGCTTTGACATGCATTTTTCTCTTAGGCAAAACCTTCTGTGATTTATGGGAAACTGAAATCATGTGCTTCCGGTTAGTTTATACTTTAAAACACCAGAACGTTATTTTGTAGAACTATTTCAATGTCCAGAGAGATTTTCTTAAAAATAGAGGTCAACATCTTGCCCAGGGAAACAATCCCCCAGACCCTAAGGACCAGGTTTGGCTGAAGATCGCCAAGTCTTTGGATCTGCTGAAGGCACTCAGTCCACCTCAAGATTCCCAAGTCTGTTCAGCATGCCTTGAGGGCAAGCCTGCCATTCTCTCCAGGCACCCAAAAAAAGCCTACATCCATCCCTCTGGGGGACCCTGGGTTTGGGAAGTCATTTTGCTCACAAAACCAATAACCTAGAGTTCATTTTTCCATTCAAATGCCACATCTTTTGAGCACTGCCCAACAACGCTTGAAAAGATGTACTTAAAGAGACACCCTTTCTGTTACAAACTGTTTCACTTGAGTCTTCTGAGGTTCCTCATTCAGATGGGGGACATTATTCTGAACCCAGGGAAGATCTAAAGAGAGCATGTCCCTCAGAGCTATCCAGCAGGGCCCTGCCGGCACCCCGCCCTCCCTCTCCATCTCCTCACCGCTGACTGGCCTGCACTGGCCTTCCCTGGCCGTCTCCAGCAGCACCACCAACTCTCCCTGAGTCTGAAGGAGGCCATCACCACCCCCACGAAATGGTCCTGCACCAGAGGCTCTGGCAGTGGGTGAACTTGGCTGCCTTCACTTAAAGGCACACTGAGGACACTTTTAGACCATTTGGATAAAAACTAACGGCCTGTCACACATTTGGGAGTCATTCATTTCTAAATACAGATTCATTTTAGATACATAATGTGTGGTAGGTTATGAAACGCCTCTCAGAATGCTACAGAAGAATGCTCATCTCTTTTCAAAACCAATTAGCTAACAAAATTACTATTAGCCGTATATGGGAGTTGTTGTAAAATCGCGATTTACTTTTTTCACAAACACACCAGAACTCCTACAGCATCCTTCAGGGAAGCCGCAGGAAGCACTGAAGGTGGCCATAAAAACCAAAGGCCCAGAAAGACTGCCTTCAATGAGGCAGAGACTAAAGAGGAAACAAGGAGCAATCCCAGCTAAGAATGTTCTGCCAGCTCAGAGGCTCCGAGCATCCGCCCAGTGTCAACTTACCATTAATGACACTTTTAGAACTGCGCCATGACACCAAACCAGGCAGGCATTGTACTCACGAGAGTTCACGTATTTATACCCTGTCTTTTCATAGCAGCAGCCATACCTAATTTTATATGTAAGAAGTTCATATAGAGAATGTTGATAAAGGTCACCATGGTGACTACACATTTTTGTCTCCATGGTGACATTCCTAAATGATAAAGACCTTTAAATTTAATTTTATTTAAAGTTCCCAAAGATGTTTTCTCCTCAGACTGAGTAATACAGCAAGACTGAGTGGCTCTGGCTCTCTGTTGCACTTGCTCTTATGAAACCAAAGGGGAGGGGAGAAAGGTAGAGGGGAGAAAGAGGGAGGAACTCTTTAGAACAGATGCAATGTGGACTCGTGCTTCTTGCCTGGAAAGACAGATCAACGGCCTTACTCTTGATACAGAGCAGTAACAGTGTCCAGTACTTAAGTGTCTCCTCTCTCACAGTGGTCTTCCCACTGAATCTCCACAGCAGATGTCTGTCCTGTTTTCCAGACAAGAAGACCGACAGCCAAGGAATTGGTTGATTTAAGGTTCCACTGCTAGGAAAGGATGGGGCTGAGGAAAGACAAAGTTTTCTGACCCCAAACTCCCGCCACTCACTCAAAGGTCTGAGTCAAGTTTCCACTCACTCAGCTTGACAGAGACAGGAAGAGCCTCCATGAGAAGTGAACTAAGTCCTGAACCTCAGCACCAGCTCTCGAGACTGGAACTCAGAGACACTCCATCAGTCACACGGCTGCAGGGAGATGTAGGCAAGTGAACAAAACTTGAGAGAGAAAAAAAATGGTTTTGCTCTCAGAAGTATTTCCAGCAGGCCAACAAGGTGACTAAAAGTTGGCATGACCGAAGCTAGAAAAGCCCAGAACTCTTGGGCGGGGTGGAGAACCTCTCCCACTGTGTAGACCAGGTAGACAAGGAGAAGCTGAAAACAAACTTTCTTGAGGTAAAATTCGATTTTTCACTAACTTTATGTTTAAACTATGGCTGTGTACATGCTAAGTCACTTCAGTTGTGTTTGACTCTTTGTGGCACCAGGGACTACCAGGCTCCTCTGTCCATGGGATTCTCCACGCAAGAATACTGGAGTGGGTTTCCATGCCCTCCTCCAGGGATTATTATTATTATTAATACAAACTTTATTATTATTATTATTATTATTAATACAAACTTTCCCTCTGAAAATCCATTTACTGCAATAAACAAGCCTCAGGTGAAAAGTAAAAGCATCAAAGAAGTGGTCAGTCCCCCTTCTTCACGCCCCTGACTGTAAGGTCTCCTATCTTCTGGTCTCTGTGACAGGGCCAAGGAAACATGAATAGTAAATGGGAAGAGAGTGCTGTGCCTGTGAGCAACCCCCGAGACAACCACTGAGGAGAAGTGACAGCATGGGCAGGGGTGCAGGGCACAGCCTGAGAAAGAAGCTTGGTGGTCAGCTAGGGCAGTCACTGCACTGCTGACCAGAACAGATGCAATGTGGACTCGTGCTTCTTGCCTGGAAAGACAGATCAACGGCCTTACTCTTGATACAGAGCAGTAACAGTGTCCAGTACTTAAGTGTCTCCTCTCTCACAGTGGTCTTCCCACTGAATCTCCACAGCAGATGTCTGTCCTGTTTTCCAGACAAGAAGACCGACAGCCAAGGAATTGGTTGATTTAAGGTTCCACTGCTAGGAAAGGATGGGGCTGAGGAAAGACAAAGTTTTCTGACCCCAAACTCCCGCCACTCACTCAAAGGTCTGAGTCAAGTTTCCACTCACTCAGCTTGACAGAGACAGGAAGAGCCTCCATGAGAAGTGAACTAAGTCCTGAACCTCAGCACCAGCTCTCGAGACTGGAACTCAGAGACACTCCATCAGTCACACGGCTGCAGGGAGATGTAGGCAAGTGAACAAAACTTGAGAGAGAAAAAAAATGGTTTTGCTCTCAGAAGTATTTCCAGCAGGCCAACAAGGTGACTAAAAGTTGGCATGACCGAAGCTAGAAAAGCCCAGAACTCTTGGGCGGGGTGGAGAACCTCTCCCACTGTGTAGACCAGGTAGACAAGGAGAAGCTGAAAACAAACTTTCTTGAGGTAAAATTCGATTTTTCACTAACTTTATGTTTAAACTATGGCTGTGTACATGCTAAGTCACTTCAGTTGTGTTTGACTCTTTGTGGCACCAGGGACTACCAGGCTCCTCTGTCCATGGGATTCTCCACGCAAGAATACTGGAGTGGGTTTCCATGCCCTCCTCCAGGGATTATTATTATTATTAATACAAACTTTATTATTATTATTATTATTAATACAAACTTTCCCTCTGAAAATCCATTTACTGCAATAAACAAGCCTCAGGTGAAAAGTAAAAGCATCAAAGAAGTGGTCAGTCCCCCTTCTTCACGCCCCTGACTGTAAGGTCTCCTATCTTCTGGTCTCTGTGACAGGGCCAAGGAAACATGAATAGTAAATGGGAAGAGAGTGCTGTGCCTGTGAGCAACCCCCGAGACAACCACTGAGGAGAAGTGACAGCATGGGCAGGGGTGCAGGGCACAGCCTGAGAAAGAAGCTTGGTGGTCAGCTAGGGGCAGTCACTGCACTGCTGACCAGAGCTTTAAAGACCATTCTTCAGCAACAAGTATTAATGTGACCAACACTGGTGAAGAGCACCCTGCTGCTCTCATCAGAGCTGGTGAGGCCGTGTGTCTACACGTCTGAAACGTGGTGCTATCCAGGGACCTGAGAGAAACACAACAAGCAGGAATACAGATGTAGACACAGACACAAATGGCACAGTATTCAGAGACTAGGGAGAGGACTGGTCTCGAGAACCAGCCCCGGCAGTCATGTGCTCACAGGACATGTGTGACATGTGTTCACAGGTCACATGTTCACAGGACATGCCAGGAGTGTGCAGGGCAGCTGGCAGCCGGGCATTCGGGCAGGAGGTGATGCTCCCATGCAGGGGCTGTGGCCCTTCTACTCCAGGAAACCTCAGTGTTGCCCTTCAGGCCTTCATGATGGACAAGGCCACCCACATTGTCCAGGATAATCTTCACTTAAAGTCAACTGACTGAAGACATTGGTCACATCTGCTACTACCTGGACTCGGTTTGGTGTTTAACTTTTTATTCTGTATTAGAGTACAGCTGATTAACAATGTTGTCAATGTTAGTTTTAGGTGTACAACAAAGTGAGACTCAGTTATACATGTACTTGTCTCTATTCTTTTTCAGCTTCCTTGCCTGACCAACCAACTAGACACCACTGTCTAGCCAAGTTGATGCAGACCCAACCATCACACAAAGAAAAAGTCATTTTCTTCAAAAGGAAAGTGTCCTGAGATTGTAGGATGTCCCTAGGGTAGGGGTGTACCTGGGGACAGGGGAAGCAGGTGTGGGGGAGATGCAGGGCTTGGGGTATGATCCACCACAGCCAGTCCAGGGGTCTCCCTTGTAAAGGTCACAGACAGGAAGCCACCAATATCCTGGAGGTCAGCAGGCATGCTTAGTGCATTTAACAGACAGTTATTCCAAATGGCTGGTGAAAAGTAAAAGCATCAAAGAAGTGGTCAGTCCCCTTCTTCACGCCCCTGACTGTAAGGTCTCCTATCTTCTGGTCTCTGTGACAGGGCCAAGGAAACATGAATAGTAAATGGGAAGAGAGTGCTGTGCCTGTGAGCAACCCCCGAGACAACCACTGAGGAGAAGTGACAGCATGGGCAGGGGTGCAGGGCACAGCCTGAGAAAGAAGCTTGGTGGTCAGCTAGGGCAGTCACTGCACTGCTGACCAGAGCTTTAAAGACCATTCTTCAGCAACAAGTATTAATGTGACCAACACTGGTGAAGAGCACCCTGCTGCTCTCATCAGAGCTGGTGAGGCCGTGTGTCTACACGTCTGAAACGTGGTGCTATCCAGGGACCTGAGAGAAACACAACAAGCAGGAATACAGATGTAGACACAGACACAAATGGCACAGTATTCAGAGACTAGGGAGAGGACTGGTCTCGAGAACCAGCCCCGGCAGTCATGTGCTCACAGGACATGTGTGACATGTGTTCACAGGTCACATGTTCACAGGACATGCCAGGAGTGTGCAGGGCAGCTGGCAGCCGGGCATTCGGGCAGGAGGTGATGCTCCCATGCAGGGGCTGTGGCCCTTCTACTCCAGGAAACCTCAGTGTTGCCCTTCAGGCCTTCATGATGGACAAGGCCACCCACATTGTCCAGGATAATCTTCACTTAAAGTCAACTGACTGAAGACATTGGTCACATCTGCTACTACCTGGACTCGGTTTGGTGTTTAACTTTTTATTCTGTATTAGAGTACAGCTGATTAACAATGTTGTCAATGTTAGTTTTAGGTGTACAACAAAGTGAGACTCAGTTATACATGTACTTGTCTCTATTCTTTTTCAGCTTCCTTGCCTGACCAACCAACTAGACACCACTGTCTAGCCAAGTTGATGCAGACCCAACCATCACACAAAGAAAAAGTCATTTTCTTCAAAAGGAAAGTGTCCTGAGATTGTAGGATGTCCCTAGGGTAGGGGTGTACCTGGGGACAGGGGAAGCAGGTGTGGGGGAGATGCAGGGCTTGGGGTATGATCCACCACAGCCAGTCCAGGGGTCTCTCTTGTAAAGGTCACAGACAGGAAGCCACCAATATCCTGGAGGTCAGCAGGCATGCTTAGTGCATTTAACAGACAGTTATTCCAAATGGCCAAGCAAAGCATCACCAAAGCAAAGCCCTGATCATCCTTGTGGGTCCCACTGCCTGTGACACAGTCAAAACTCAGACCTTCAAGCCAAACAATATCCTACACT